>CM054128.1:110367485-111787377 GCA_028751855.1 Ambrosia trifida
GATCCATATACTTGTTCGTGTCAAACACATCAACCCTAACCTGGACATAGTGACACACTCAATACCATGTACCCAGAAAATGGCCGGTGTAGCTCGTGTAACTATAACAACCGTACCCGGTATAATTCCACCCACAGCAACAAGCTATTGGCAGGGCATGGGGAGGGTGGGGATGTAGGCAAGCCTTACCTCTATCCCAGGGGATAAAGTGGCGTCTTCCAATGAGACCCCAACCTCAAAGCCACATCCAGCCATAGGAGTCAAATGAAACATAAGTAGGCGCATAGCTACTCTAAAATCAACTAGGAAAATATTCTTTTTCGCAAGAAATAGGCGTAGCTCGTGTATCTAAATGCATCAAAAGGCCGAAAGGGTGGCAAGTAAAAAAATTTGTCAAGTTGAAATGGGTTAAATGGGTTGTTATAAAGTTCTAAATGGATTGAACATATAAATTATATTAGTACAACCTGAGCACAAATTATCTATTACAAGAGTTAGACAAGTCTACCTCGGCACTTACAGTTTATCAACCGTGTCAGGCTGACCAACTCAATATTTGATACTATTTGTGTCTGTTTCATGTCGTATTAGGAGTGTCCGCTCTAGGTCTTCTTGATTCAAGAGTGTATAGGACCACAAAGTAATAATTTTAATTTTTCTTGAACTTTATCGACTCTATTTTACAGTGTTTTGAC
This sequence comes from Ambrosia trifida, assembly GCA_028751855.1. Lineage (NCBI taxonomy): Eukaryota > Viridiplantae > Streptophyta > Magnoliopsida > Asterales > Asteraceae > Ambrosia > Ambrosia trifida. Next base: position 110,368,181 of record CM054128.1, read on the forward strand.
GATAAACATTTAACTTCGGCATCAAGTTAACATTTCATATGCCAACAATGTATTTGACATATATATATGCGATATGTGGACTTGAAACATATAGCCTCCGATTGTAAATCGTTTCTTTTCAGTTTCAGTATTGGACTTGGTAATATTGATTTATCCGACATGGTTTTATCCACTGAATTTCCAGGTCAAAAGAGGAAAAGGCTAAGTTTCTCTTTCCCGAATCATCATTTTCCATCAATTGCACGGGTAATACTTCTTCCCTTTTATTTTCTTTATAAGTTTTCCCGTTAATGTTTCGAAGCAAAATGTTTCTTCAAATACAGGCGATGCACGGGAAAGAGATGTTGTTTTGTTTAAACAACAGGTATTCTTGCGAGGAAAAAATGTGGACAAAAGAACTGTTGCTGGGAGGATAGTTAAAGTACGCCAATGTGGATCAAGAGATAAACATAAATTCCTGGTTAGTCAGAAATCAAAATGTCTGCGTATCTTTTTATTGTGGACAGTACTCTCTATAAACATGTCATATTAGAACTTAATTCATGTTATCTTTTCATTTCAACTTCTAGATTAAAGTATTGTGGACACTACCTTCTATGAACAACAGTCGACGTTCCCCCTTGCTAGTGCGAAGTCACAATCTCTACAAATTTGGCACATTCAGACAGGTAAATATTTGATCTCAGACATACCCGTTTTAAAATGTATGACATTTATATGTTTCCGTTGAAAACTTGGCGTATGAAAGTTTAAAGTGTAAGGATAAAGAGAAGGTATAATTGTCATACTATAAGTTGTCTATAAGACTCAAGTATGAATTTTTTAGTATTTTGAATGCGTGTAATTTGATATTAACTTTTATGGTTAGTGAATATTTTACTTTATTTCATTTTTTTTTTCTGGCTTTCAGCCTTGGAAGGATGAAACAGTTAGATCAAAAATGTCTGAAGAGAAACACGCGCCAGCTACGCGTAAACGGAAGTTGAAGAAGACGGATATTGCTTTGAATAAAAATGAAGGTATGATCCCCATTTTTTGTACGATTATTGTTATACATAAGAATGGTTGGTTGTTTTCAATGAAAAGGTAAGAGTACAAAAGGTTTGACTTGTCAATGATAGGTTTTTTTTTTCGCTTTCCTTGATCTTAATCAGGTAAGAAACGTCAAAAGGTATCCCATAACGGACCGTCTCCAAGTAAACAGCCAACTCAAACAGCAAAACAGAAGTCTTCCAAAAGGAAGGATGCAAGGGCAACCCCTGTAAAGGAGACTAAAAAAGGTTCCAAGAGGAAGTCTGTAAAGCTTCAAAAGAAAAAAGCCAAAAAGTCGAAACAACAGACCATTCAACCGCACCCAAACCCAAACACGAATCTAGATCCCGGTCTGAGCACTAAACTGGACCAGAATCCAAACTCGAAACTGATACCGAGCATTCCCTTGAATCCGAACCCGAGCCTACACCTAAACCCAAACGAACACACAAACCCGAACGCACACCAAAATCAGAACCTGAATACACGCCAAAACCAGAACCTGAACAGCACTGACCCGAATCTGAATACAAACTTGAACCCAATATCCAGCACTACCTCGCATCCGAGCCCGAGCCAACACTTGAACCCAAAGCAACACACAAACTTGAACGTACACCAAAACCGGTTCCTGAACACTCACCAAAACCAGAACGCAAACAGCACTGACTCAAACCTGAATCTAAACTCGAACCCGATATCGAGCACTACCCCGAATCCGAGCCCGGGCCCGGGCCAGCACATGAACCCGAAATCGAAGCCACGCCAAAAGCCGGGCATGAAGCCACGCCAAAACCCGAAGCCACGCCAGAACCCGAACCCGAAGCCACGCCAGAACCCGAACCCAAACACACACCAGAACCCGAACCCAAACACACACCAGAACCCGAACCCAAACACACATCAGAACCCGCACCCAAACACACACCAGAACCTGAACCCACACCCAAACAATTACATGCCTGGTCATCAGCTACAAGGGTCGTCATTGTCCTTACCTAACCAGCTACCCGTTTGGATTCCCCCTAATCAGGCACAATTCGGGTTTCCTGGTTATGGTGGACAATGGGGACCTAATCATATCCTCACTCAGCCACCTGTTTACGACTATATGGCTGTTCTATTGCTAGCGGCACTTTGTTATCAGCAACAATGATGGTATAGTTAATTTGCTTCACAAAGGATATTTGGTCTTGACTCTTGACCCATCTAGTGAGTGTATAACAACCAACCATAGTGTTTTTTATATTTTTTTTAATCATCTTTTAAACATTACGTGATTTGTAGGCTGTGTAGCGGTGGATCTAGATTTTAAACCTTGTACGCATTACAATAACTAATTTCGGTTCACTGTACAATAGGTTTCGATTTATATTTGCTAATTTTATAAATTCGTTCCGTTACCTGTACTTTCTTTAATTTGGAAGTCGAGTCATGTGTTTTTTCCAACATCTCCTCATCGATAACTTTTTCATCACATAGAATCAAGTTTGATGATTCTGAACAGGCCGTCCTCAGAATTCAGGGTGCTCAGACCGGGCCACGAAAAATGTGTCTCTTACCCTTAAGCCTTGACGAAATAAATAATGTAAACTATTTTCTTTAAAAGACGATTAGAGTATTAAAATGAGTTAATGACATACTGTAATATGCGAATAGGTAACCGAGGATGAGTGAAACTCTCTTTAATATTTTTTTAGCGCAAAGCTTTTGAATTGGAAGAGGGAAAATTTTGTTTGTTTATGTGTGTCGTAGGTTTCTTTTATTCTTTTGTTTTTTTTTAATTTAGTTATATCAAATTGATAGTGAGCTTTTAAACTTGTTATGGGTTACTAGTATTTAGGTCATTTTATAATTTAAAAGATGTGATTAATAGGTCCAAGTTTAAATATTTAAAGATGTGTTTAAAAAAAACACATACACACAGTGGTGAGATCATATAGAAACCAACTTTTGTGTAAAAACAATAGGAACCAATAAAACATAGACGCATGGCATATTGTTTAATTAGTGATTAGGGGTATTTGAGGCATATGCTGTTGAGTTAGTTTTTGAAAATTCCTAAATTCATGCAATCTATTATTCAAAATAATAAAACTGTAAATCATCCGACGTATTTTTAAAAAATATCTATCTTATGGATAATCATATCCATTCTTCATGAGCAGGTTATTCGATCTTTTATTATTTTTTAGTTCAGATTCATAATGAATGAAAACATTGAACAAACCATAATATTCATATTCTTCATGTGATCCAGATTCATAATAAACGAGGGTTTAAAACGTTTCTACGTAATGACAATTTATTATTAAATATTTCACAATGTTTAATAAATTTATTAAATTGTGCTAATTTTAATTTTCAAAGTGTTGTTAATATATTTGTTCTTGCTAATATGTGTTCGGAGTGTCGGTTTTAATTCCTGAAATTGTGTTGCTTAAGTTTTTAAAGTGTTGTTAGTGCATTTGCTCAAATAAAATTAACATTCCATTGTGCTGAATAGTTTTTTCAAATTGCTAACATGCGTAATTAAAATTAACTTTTCATTGTGCTATCAGTTTTTTTCAAAGTGCTAACATGCATAAATAAATAATATCTCATTGGTCCAACACCTGTAGCCCAGTTGATTGAGGGCATAAAGTTTCCTATGGGAGGCTTGGGTTCAATTCCCACTAGCTACATTTGGAGGACATTGGTGGAGGGGAAATGAAGGATGACCCGGCCATTGGCTTGGGTTCGAGTCCTGATCCCGACCGGTTTTACCGATTATTTCACCGTCGTGTCTTTGGGCGGGTGAGTGGTCGGGTTTTCCCGGGAATTGGTGGCTCGGGTACTCTCGAGTACCTGATTCGCCAAAAGGGTGTCCGAGAGTGCTCGGAAATTGATTCGTTAGCCGTTCAAAAAAATAATAATAATATCTCATTGTGCTAGTTAGTTTTTTAAAGTGCTATTAATATATTTGGTGAAATAAAATTAATATCTCATTGTGCTAGTTAGTTTTTTAAAGTGCTATTAATATATTTGGTGAAATAAAATTAATTTCTCGTGTTGGTTAGTTTTTCAAAGAGTTGGTTAAATAACAACACAAATTAGTAGATTACGATCAAGATATTCATTGAATCATGATGAAGCAAATTAGAACATTTAACCAAATTAACCTACTGGGGTAACCGATTCACTTCTATGGAAAGCTTTTCAACCTCATGGGATCGTCAAGGATGCGTATGTTGCTAGGAAAACGGATGCGAGGGGGAATTGGTTCGGATTTGTGAGGTACCTGGGAGTTAAGAACATCAATGAGGTCCTAAAAAATATGAATACTGTCAAGATATATGAAGCCAAGGTGGGTGCGTCTGTGGCCAAGTTTGGGAAGGACCATCGGAAATTAGACCAACCGTTCTATTCGGTGGTGCAGCCGGTTCAGCAAAGATATATACAACGAGTTCATCCAATGGAGCAGCAAAGGAATCAGGCTGGTACCTCGGCTAACCCAGGGCCGAAATTTGTACCAGGGAATAAGGTGAATGGTGTCTCATTCAGGGACGCTGCTACAGGTGAGGTCGGAGCTCAGTCAGCTTCATCAAAAGTTCTTGTGGTGAATGAGAGGGGTGCTATGTACCCGGATCACTGCATCATGAGAACAGTAATCGGGGAAGCTATCGACTTCAATGCGTTGTTGGAGGTTAAGAATATGTTGGTGGCGGGGGGATATACGGAGACGCCGGTCAGTTTTATTGGCGGCATGAAGGTTATGTTGGTTTTTAGGGACAAAAGAACTACTTTGGAATTCATAGGCAGGAGGGATGAATTATGGAACAAAATTATGCTTTCGGCCTGGTTATAGGATGGTGGACATGTTGAGTTCGATAGGGTGGTGTGTTTGAAAGTGCAAGGGATGCCGCTGCAACTCCGAGATGTTTCATTCTTTAACAAGGTTGGTCAACTATTCGGATCGGTGATTAAGGAATCCGATTTCTCCTGGTTGACAATGGATAACACTGTGGGGAAGGTCTGGGTGAAAGTAAGTTTAGATATGATGATTGACGAGGAAGTATCGGTGACTTGGAATGGCAACTCCTTTAAGGTTTGGGTAACAGAAATGGAGGATCGATTATTGATGGATGTTATCGATAGGTTAACGTCTCGGAGGGACGAATCTTCACCGGGTTCTCAGGGTTCCGTTGTTAAGGATGATGACTTGGAGGAGGGCGAAATGAGGGATGAGGGTGTTCCAGTGATTACTCCGGTTAGAAACTCACCGGATGATGCTGTCGGATCGTCGGGGAGTCAAAGGAAGCCGAATAGTCTGCATGGGCATGGGGAGTCCAAGAATACTGGGGGACTTCAAAAGTCACATGGGGAGAAGAGTACCGTTTGGTGTAATATCCCATTTAATGAGGTGGGGCCTGGGGGTTCACATGGTGTTTTTAATTTGAACAATTCTGTTGATGCTTTCTCAGTGGGCCAAGGAGATGTGTTGGACCAAAAGCGGAAGTCTAGGAAAAGGCCTAGACACAATAGGAGCCCCAATCCGGAAGTTGACAGCCCACTTGGGAAGTTTGGTGGTCCAGGACATGTTACTTCTTTCTTGATGGACCGTATTATGGAAGCCCAAGATATTGCTATGGAGAATAACATTTCTGATAATGCCGAAGGTTCTGGTGGGGACACTATTGTGGATGATTCTTTGGCTAGACCTTCTCCCATGGTGATGGATTATGCTAAGGAAGGGGTGTTGGGTTTTATAATGATAATAATATTACTAATACAAATATTAATAATGATAATAACACCGATAATGATAATAACTATATCGATAATATTAGTGACACTCTTCCAGCCCCTGGGTTGAATGATCCTCATTTGGCGTGGCTTCGATTTCGGGTTTGTGTTTGTGTTATTGGAGTTGCCCTTGAGGGGTTTCAAGGTCAGGTTAGGGATGTAATCAATAGTGAAGGTGTTAATGTTGGTTTTCAATGAATTTTTTAACGATTAATTTGAGGGGGGTGAGGGATGATAGAAAAACATCCTAGGTTAAGGGCCTAAAAACATGTCATGGTTCGAGTTTCGTTGGTGTGCAAGAATCAAAATTGGGGGAGGGTATGTTTTTTCAGCTAAACTGTTTGTGGGGCAGATCAGTGTTTAGAGCGGAACAGGTCTTTGCGGATGGTCGTTCTGGGGGTATTATCAGTATGTGGGATCCAACCGTTTTCCAAGTCACTTCAGTTGTAAAGAATAGGTCTTTTCTCATTACTTCGGGGGGTTCTAATATCTACCGGGGATGTTTTAAATGTGGGCAACGTCTATGCGCCAAATGATCCGATCATGAGGCGTAGTATGTGGGATGAATTATTAGCTGTAAAGTCATCTCGGTCGGGTCTTTGGGTATTGTTGGGAGATTTTAACGATGTGAGGGATCAGGCGAAGCGGAGGAATACGGAGTTTATGGCTCTGAATGCAGCCTATTTCAATGAATTTATTAGGAGAGCTGGATTACAGGAATACAATATGGGGGGTCTCAAATTCACGTATATGTCAGAAAATGGCGAGAAATTGAGTAAATTGGATAGATATCTGGTGTGTAACGATTTTATGTCGAAATGGAGCAGTGCGTCGATAACGGCTCTGTCTAGATTTATTTCGGATCACAACCCGGTGGTTTTATCGGTAGCTCCGCCCGACTTCGGCCATATACCATTCAGATTCTATAACTCATGGCTGGAATTACCTGGTTTCATTGAGTATGTGAGTAGTTTATGTGTAGCTTTCCGGTTTTCGGGTCCGTCCGACTTGGCGATTATTACTAAGCTGAAATATCTTAAAAAGAAAATTAAAGAGTGGATTGGTGCTGAAAAAAGGATGAGGGAGTGTGAATATAACCGGTGTAAAATAGAAGCAGAAAGACTTGATAAGGTGGCTGATGGAAGAAATTTATCTTCTCAGGAACTGAATTTGCGTGCTACTTCTAGAGCTTTTGTTCTTGAATATGATCGACAAAAGCATATGGACTTGAAGCAAAAGGCGAGGGTTAGATGGGCTATTGATGGAGACGAGAACTCCAAATTTTTCCATGGTATCATTGGTGCAAATATTGCCAATAAAAGGATCCATGGGCTGTTGGTGGATGGCGAGTGGGTGTCGAATCCGACGGTTATAAAAGATAACGCCTCTGTGTTTTTTGAAGATAAATTTCGGGAACCGATGCTTATTAGACCGAAAATCGAATGTCCGTCGCTTAATAAAGTTTCGGATACAGATTATGTGTAACAACCCAGAGTGGACCCCAAAATTTTTCGCGTTTTATTTTCGTGTAATAAAATTTACCAAAGACCATTAGTAAATGAGACGGTTATGTACGGAATTAAAAACAGAACTAGATAATATAAATGATATTATTATAAAGGCATTACGAGACCGAGCTAGTACGCGTTAACGAACCCGAACCCACACCCGATCGAACCGGGTGAGTCACCAAGGGAGAGGACACATGTCCTCCCCTTTTGATGACACCTTCCCTCCTTTGTTTTATAAAACAACACATACACATACATCTGTATTTCATTTATATCTCACTAACCACACACCCTTAGAGATAGAGAGAGAGAGAGAGAGAGAGAAAGGGAGCCGGAGAGAGAGAAGGAGACCGGAGGTCTCCTCCGCCAGCGGCGGAGCTCCGGCGGCCAACCCCCACAAAACACACCATCATCTCCACAACCCCTTCTGATTATTATTTAGAGAGAGAAAGATAGAGAGAGAAACCTGCAGAGAGAGAGAGAGAGAGAGACGCGGAGAGAGAAAGAGTCGGGAGAAAGAAAGAAGCAGAGGAGGAGAGAGAGAATCCGGAGGAGAAGGATGACGACGACAGTGGTGAGGTGGTGGTTCTGTGCAGCGGCGACATCCCGTTCCCCAAACCCAATCGAGGTAAAAACCCCAAACCATATTCATTTCTTGGTCTTGAAGCTCTATAATGATGAGTATAGATGTGGATAAGATTGTGGTGGATTATTGTTGGAGATGATGACGGCAGTGGGGTTGTACGGTGGTCACAGGTGGTGGTTGGCTCGGGTCAGGAGTTAACCGAAGGGGTCCAGATGGTGGTCACGGTGGTTCATAACAGTAGGTGAGTGGTGGTTGTCGAGTGGTGATTAGCTAAGGGTGATGGTTCAGTGGTGGTCGGTCAGAGGTGGTGCGGCGGTAATGGTCAGGACTTCGGGTCAGGTCCAGAACCGGGTCAAAGAGATGAAGAATTGGGGATTTGGAGTGTTTGGGTTTTTGGTCAACAGAAGTCAATGGTCAACATTCGCGGTCAACAGAAGTCAAACGAATTCAACCCGGTCAACCGGGGCGGCACTAGTTTATATAAATCTGTACAATAGCCAAACGAGAGGTATAACCGAAACCCGATGACTTTACGATTATAGATATTTAGTTATAAACATTTATAGTATAATTACATAAGTGCGTGTGGGACTTGACGAGTTTATACGGACCATAACCAAACTCTAAGATAGCTCGGATATTAGTTTAGCACTTGATAACTCGGACACGTAGATTAGTTGTATGAACTTGGACCCTTGAACATTTGGACGCAAGAACTGGAAGATGATAACTAAGACTCGGACTCACAATTTGAACATATGACTTGGATTGTGCGTCGAACGTCACACTTTAGACTTAGCATGAAGGAATGGGACCTAGACTCTTATGACTTGGTATAGGAAGGCGGATATGGTGATATAAAACTCGGACCCAACTATAACCAAAGCGGATCTTAGTATTAGAACTTGGAACTTGACACATTAACGTGGAAGATTGGTGACTCTAGATTTGTAACCTTTGGACATTTGATACTTAGGATATGAGTTCAACAAATAGGATTCGGACATGACTATAAGTACCAATATATAGTGATATATGTTACATCAACTTATATATATTAAACCAATACTAGTTGTAATCTTTGGACGATAGGACAAGGACTCGGACTGAACACTTGAACACAATGTTGGATAGTAACAACATATACGAGCATACACATACATGAGAATGATAGTTGTAATGCTAAGACATAAAACCTATCATGGAATATTTGAAGACGTCTACTAATTTCTGATGGTTAGAACCTCGGACTATAAGATATATAAACTCGGACAACCAAAACAGAAACCTAGGAGGATCACTTAGATGAGTAAATATATATATTAAACCTTGGACAACTAAAACCTGATAACAAGGATTGTATAATGCGAAACCATACGCTTGAGCTCGTCCCACACGTATAACCATTATAAACAACGCCTAGACTAATAATATTTGTCGACTTAGGATTCGATTAGGACGATACCAGTACCAGATATCAGGCGCTCCATTTATCATAGACATTCATGTGCAGTGCATCCAGGTGAGTCTCGTGAACCATCCCCTATTTTTATTATTTAAACTATTTTGGGGTGAACACATGTTTCCGGTAGTTAACCAGTACGATGTGATGAACCAGTATGATGTGACAAGGTGTGCTCTCGAATACCAAACCTCCACACTCATTAACCCAACGAGAGATTGGGCCACTTAATATGTGGGTAGCGCTACTTGGGGAAACCCCCGCACGCAGTGGACTCGGAAGCCCGGGAAACCCTCCGCTGTGGTATGTGTCACGTATTTTGCCATGGGAGTCCATAATGGGAGTAGATGGATCCATTGTTAGGATTGAGGTGTGGCTTGTACATCGCTATATGTTAAACAGTTTTAACTTGTTAAACTTGCTTTGGAATAATAACTTGTTTTGAAATGATAAACCATGTTTTAAACTAGTTAAACGCACGCACGGACTCACCAACATTATTGTTGACCCAAACCTATTTTAAGCATGTGTTCAGGTACCTGTTTGAGTTAGAAGGAAGGAGTAGCTGCAACTCGGAGCATCCCGACGGACGAATCGGAAGGCAAGCGAGAACCGTAGATATTACCTAGATGATTGAATGAGAGAATGCATATTAAATAGAAATGTAAACTATTATTATTTATAACAGAATAGTTATTTACATTGCTTCCGATGTTTGCTTGCATTGCGTGATGTTTTGGTAACCATCTGTATTTCGACCAGGCCCACCTTGGTCGGGTTGTGACAGTTGGTATCAGAGCAAACAGCTGAAGCGAATAAGAATTCCATTAAGCTTCGGTTGTAACCCTAGGATCCTAACCTTTGAAGCCGCAGAGTTTATTTCGGTTTGGAGAACCGAAACGTAACGGATGAGCTGGAGATGCAACAAGGTGATACCGAACGAGTCGACACGGGTACTGAACACATTAGGATGAGAATTTACCCAAAAACACGTGAGTAGACTAGAGAGAAGATGAGATATCATGATTTTTATAAAGAATATACTTGGATGCTTAAGTGAGGCGAGGAAGTGATTATGGTCGCGAACATAATCATGAATCCGCAGGCGCAAAGGCATTTCGGGAATATCCTATTAAAGATCATGAGAGTCGAATCAACACTCTAAAACAAGAAGCTTGTCTAAACCGCGACTACCTGTTACAGACAAGATAGGAATACACCTTACCTTATTACTTTTTGGTCTTCTAAACATAATGTTCCTATCCGATGGATGATAGTCTTGAACCCGTCGAATGATTCTACGTCATTTCTTAGAACACCTTGATAGAATTATCCGTGAGAAGTTCCTTGTTTGTGTAACAAACATCCTAAACATCTACTTTTGAGAACCAAACTCATGCTTGATGCCCCGTTTACGGTTATGAAACCTTACGGAAGCATCCTTTGGAACTCGAAATCGTTCACTTGAACCATCCAAACGTTGTGCATAACTTTTTGGAATGTAAATCTTGTGAGATTATATTCTGTTGAACCTCATCTATTGCATTCTCCTTGCTTTAAAATCGAAAAATTTTGAAACTCCACTGTCACTTATCAAAATTATGAGCAAAATCATCGAACGGCACCAGAAACCTGATGGCTTTCCCTTATTTTTGTCATTAGTAACTCCTTAGACCCCATGTCCCAACTCTTCGGATAACACTGGAGTATAGAAATCTCCATGTTTGTTCTTAGGTCTTTTAACGTTCAAGCTTCTTCGAGATGTGTAACCTCTGGAATTTTACAAGAACACCCAAGGAAATTTTAGTTTACCCAACGATCATTCCAAATCTGTATTAAGATTTTCTAATTATCAATCAAAATATTGAATTTCTTTCCAATTTTGGACAAAGATGTATCTACCATTATTATTCGATTCGGACAGGTTAAACAGCCTTGTATCATAATCCATGTGTGGCGATTACATTAATCCGTACAAAGTGCAGCACCTAGCCCTTTTGTAAGAATTTTGGCGAGACGCTGGCGAAAGATAAGAAATATTTGTGAAGATTCTACGGTTAACCTGACCGTTCTAACTTAGAAACCCTTGAAACTCTAGACGATAAGCAAGAAACAACCTAAAGAGCACGTTCGTCCTCGTTAGTAAACTCTTTTAGTTGTGATGAAACCGTTAATTCCGATTAAAGCAAAGTGTTTGCTTGCTCTCTATTTCATAAAAATTTTACCAGTCATGTCATTTCGATCATTCTTGTTATTCGAGTTAGTATCATTAAGATACATAACACCTTAATGTAAGGTAAATTGGCGATTACGGTCCCGATCGTAATCGCGAATCTACAGGTACGTTATGGTGGTATGAAATTCCGCGTAGGTTTTGGGAAAAGTTTCCAGTTCATTTCTGGAGTATCAAAGGTGTGGTGGGTTAGCTGCGGTACACCCTATATATAAATACCGATGGTGCATCAGGAATGAGACTGGGAATCAATCCAAAAATTAAACCCTATTTCTTGAAAAAGACTTCTGGTAAGTTTCTGGAGTATCAAAGGTGTGGTGGGTTAGCTGTGGTACACCCTATATATAAACACCGATGATATGTTAGGGATAAGACTAGAAGTCCGATCTAGAACAAATCCTAATATGTTTTCAGACATTAGATCAAATTGGACATTTTTTTTCACGTTGTTTTGAACGAAATCATTGATTCCGATCGAATATCGTAGTCCTTGCGAAGATGATGCGATCGATGTGAAAACAAAGAAAAGATTTAAACTTCCTATTTTTCCAATGAAACTCTCCGGCTAAAACCAGAAAATACCTTTCCATTAACTGACGCTGAGGTTTCCTGAGAATCTATTTTTATAAACCCGCTTGTGAGAAATGGAAACACCTAATCCATTTCGGTTCTGTATTGTGAACGACAAGGAGAACACTCAATATAAAGAGTACTTCTTTACCAAAGCCCAAGTGACGCACAACTCGGCAAGTGTAAAATTGGTTCTCTCTACTCGTCCATTTGAATGCCTTTCATTCCTCTCCATCCATTCGTTTCGTTAAACTGATAAGGAAATGAAACATGATCATTCTTAAAATAAATCGAACGACCAAAAGCTTGAGGAATTAACGGATCATGTTTCCATGATCTCCATGTCCTACTTGTCTGTCTATCCGTTTTTGACGATTGTAAAGTCACTAATTTGGTTAACCTCCATGTGTTTGGACCCTATCTGATGAGTCACTCTCCATACCTTCGTCCTGTAAGTAGAATTGTCAATAATTTAAACCCTTCCCGTTGTTCGTATGAACCACAAATCTGTTTTGAAAAATATAGTATGATCCGTATAGAGCTCTAGTATCTGTACTTCCTTGTAATTTTGTGGTATGATTGGAATTTATTTCCCGCTTTCCTGTAGTGAGACCTGTCAACCTAGCAAAGTAACTATAAGTTCGCATCCATGAGTGACAATAGAGAATCGGATAACCTTAACAAGCTGTGGGAACCGTAATTGAATCACAAGATATAACCCCAACCACAATTTCGTGGACGAAATTCTAATAAGGGGGGGGGGGGGGAGAATGTAACAACCCAGAGTGGACCCCAAAATTTTTCGCGTTTTATTTTCGTGTAATAAAATTTACCAAAGACCATTAGTAAATGAGACGGTTATGTACGGAATTAAAAACAGAACTAGATAATATAAATGATATTATTATAAAGGCGTTACGAGACCGAGCTAGTACGCGTTAACGAACCCGAACCCACACCCGATCGAACCGGGTGAGTCACCAAGGGAGAGGACACATGTCCTCCCCTTTTGATGACACCTTCCCTCCTTTGTTTTATAAAACAACACATACACATACATCTGTATTTCATTTATATCTCACTAACCACACACCCTTAGAGAGAGAGAGAGAGAGAAAGGGAGCCGGAAAGAGAGAGAAGGAGACCGGAGGTCTCCTCCGCCAGCGGCGGAGCTCCGGCGGCCAACCCCCACAAAACACACCATCATCTCCACAACCCCTTCTGATTATTATTTAGAGAGAGAAAGATAGAGAGAGAAACCTGCAGAGAGAGAGAGAGACGCGGAGAGAGAAAGAGTCGGGAGAAAGAAAGAAGCAGAGGAGGAGAGAGAGAATCCGGAGGAGAAGGATGACGACGACAGTGGTGAGGTGGTGGTTCTGTGCAGCGGCGACATCCCGTTCCCCAAACCCAATCGAGGTAAAAACCCCAAACCATATTCATTTCTTGGTCTTGAAGCTCTATAATGATGAGTATAGATGCGGATAAGATTGTGGTGGATTATTGTTGGAGATGATGACGGCAGTGGGGTTGTACAGTGGTCACAGGTGGTGGTTGGCTCGGGTCAGGAGTCAACCGAAGGGGTCCGGATGGTGGTCACGGTGGTTCATAACAGTAGGTGAGTGGTGGTTGTCGAGTGGTGATTAGCTAAGGGTGATGGTTCAGTGGTGGTCGGTCAGAGGTGGTGCGGCGGTAATGGTCAGGACTTCGGGTCAGGTCCAGAACCGGGTCAAAGAGATGAAGAATTGGGGATTTGGAGTGTTTGGGTTTTTGGTCAACAGAAGTCAATGGTCAACATTCGCGGTCAACAGAAGTCAAACGAATTCAACCCGGTCAACCGGGGCGGCACTAGTTTATATAAATCTGTACAATAGCCAAACGAGAGGTATAACCGAAACCCGATGACTTTACGATTATAGATATTTAGTTATAAACATTTATAGTATAATTACATAAGTGCGTGTGGGACTTGACGAGTTTATACGGACCATAACCAAACTCTAAGATAGCTCGGATATTAGTTTAGCACTTGATAACTCGGACACGTAGATTAGTTGTATGAACTTGGACCCTTGAACATTTGGACGCAAGAACTGGAAGATGATAACTAAGACTCGGACTCACAATTTGAACATATGACTTGGATTGTGCGTCGAACGTCACACTTTAGACTTAGCATGAAGGAATGTGTGAAACCCGTTAATTTTATTATCGGTTATTATTTTAAATTTTCTTTATTTACAAAATATGGGATATGCTAGTTGTTTATCTAGATTTATGATTGTGTTATTTTCTAAATTGAATTCATTATATGATGAATATGAATAATATGAGTCATATTAACAAATAGGAAACAATAAGAGATAAAAATAGAATAATGATTAGGAGAATTTTCAGCCGACTATATCGCGTAGGTCCTTAATGAAACTTTGACGTTATCCACCTATATAAAACCCTCTTGTATTCCCTAATGGAGGCGCACAAAACTAACCAGAGGAAGCCGGCGGAACGAGCTTGGTAATTTCGACGTACTAAAAACATCGGTGGTCGTCGGCGTTTGAAGGCATTGTCGTGTGAAGTGATCACAAGTTGTTTGACTAAAGAACCTTGTTAGGGTAAGATATTGTTTTTTTTTTCTCTGAAAAGTCGGGTACACATCAAATAAACTATTTTAATATCGCAAGTTATTTAAGATTCATGCGGGCATGTATATGGGATTTATTTTAATGTTTGTTGGGTTACTCTATATATTATTTATTGTGATATTTATTTTGCTATGATGTTATTATCATGATGAACGTATGCCTAATATGAGACATGAAAACGATTTAGACAACACTAGACTTTTGACTCGTAAGACACGTGCACATTAAGGGCCCTAGAATATTAAAGAGAAAATGAGGAAAAATAAAGAATTCAAGAAAAGCAAACGAACATGATTGAGAGGTAATACTCTCTGATGGATCCATCCCAAGATTTGGTGTGGGTGTGCTTGCATACACATACCAGGAGCGGTACCGTGGCACCAAGATTTTAAGACACGCCCAAGAGCCACATGCGTGAAGTACTTGCTCGCTATTGTTTACGAACGATGGCTAACGACATCGGTGAACTGCTTTTGTGCTCCTTCACTTAGTCGGTTGTAGTGGACTTTCCCCCGACCCGTCTACCGGATGCACATGGTTTACTGTGTGTAGTTTGGGAGACCTAAGGACTATCCTCCACGTGGTTACAATGATGAAAGAATGAAATATAAAGAATTTAACCACGTGATATGATAAAGATTAAGATTTAAGATATGAACGTGACAAGATGAAAAAGATAAATATTAGATTAGATTAGAAAAGATTGCTTATAGAGATAGGCACGAATTTAAGATTTATTATTTGATTATGTTGTTTTGTTTGGATCATAGCTTGCAATGACACAAACCGAATGATTTATGAATAAAATGATGTTTTCTTTATTTTAAGATTTACCCTTTATCTTACTCAGCCTTAAAAAGCTGACACTTGTTTTCGAAAAATCGATGTGTACTCTTTTCAGGTTAGTTAGGATTGTTAGATTCGAAGCTTGTGAGAAATGGGTAGAGGAACATTGACAATACCTAACGGATCCAGATGATTCTGTTTGATAGTAAGGTTCGTTTATTATTCTATTGCTATGAATGACGAGTAACACCCAAGTTTTATGATCATTTCGATGACTTTTAAATGGTTTATAAAATTTTTATACATGAGTAAGAACTTCCGCTGCGAAAGAAAGGTTTTTGAAATGTTAAATTTATGAAAAAAAAAAAATACGGGGTGTTACAGAATGGGACCTAGACTCTTATGACTTGGTATAGGAAGGCGGATATGGTGATATAAAACTCGGACCCAACTATAACCAAAGCGGATCTTAGTATTAGAACTTGGAACTTGACACATTAACGTGGAAGATTGGTGACTCTAGATTTGTAACCTTTGGACATTTGATACTTAGGATATGAGTTCAACAAATAGGATTCAGACATGACTATAAGTACCAATATATAGTGATATATGTTACATCAACTTATATATATTAAACCAATACTAGTTGTAATCTTCGGACGATAGGACAAGGACTCGGACTGAACACTTGAACACAATGTTGGATAGTAACAACATATACGAGCATACACATACATGAGAATGATAGTTGTAATGCTAAGACATAAAACCTATCATGGAATATTTGAAGACGTCTACTAATTTCTGATGGTTAGAACCTCGGACTATAAGATATATAAACTCGGACAACCAAAACAGAAACCTAGGAGGATCACTTAGATGAGTAAATATATATATTAAACCTTGGACAACTAAAACCTGATAACAAGGATTGTATAATGCGAAACCATACGCTTGAGCTCGTCCCACAAGTATAACCATTATAAACAACGCCTAGACTAATAATATTTGTCGACTTAGGATTCGATCAGGACGATACCAGTACCAGATATCAGGCGCTCCATTTATCATAGACATTCATGTGCAGTGCATCCAGGTGAGTCTCGTGAACCATCCCCTATTTTTATTATTTAAACTATTTTGGGGTGAACACATGTTTCCAGTAGTTAACCAGTACGATGTGATGAACCAGTATGATGTGACAAGGTGTGCTCCCGAATACCAAACCTCCACACTCATTAACCCAACGAGAGATTGGGCCACTTAATATGTGGGTAGCGCTACCTGGGGAAACCCCCGCACGCAGTGGACTCGGAAGCCCGGGAAACCCTCCGCTGTGGTATGTGTCACGTATTTTGCCATGGGAGTCCATAATGGGAGTAGATGGATCCATTGTTAGGATTGAGGTGTGGCTTGTACATCGCTATATGTTAAACAGTTTTAACTTGTTAAACTTGCTTTGGAATAATAACTTGTTTTGAAATGATAAACCATGTTTTAAACTAGTTAAACGCACGCACGGACTCACCAACATTATTGTTGACCCAAACCTATTTTAAGCATGTGTTCAGGTACCTGTTTGAGTTAGAAGGAAGGAGTAGCTGCAACTCGGAGCATCCTGACGGACGAATCGGAAGGCAAGCGAGAACCGTAGATATTACCTAGATGATTGAATGAGAGAATGCATATTAAATAGAAATGTAAACTATTATTATTTATAACAGAATAGTTATTTACATTGCTTCCGCTGTTTGCTTGCATTGCGTGATGTTTTGGTAACCATCTGTATTTCGACCAGGCCCACCTTGGTCGGGTTGTGACAGTTGGTATCAGAGCAAACAGCTGAAGCGAATAAGAATTCCATTAAGCTTCGGTTGTAACCCTAGGATCCTAACCTTTGAAGCCGCAGAGTTTATTTCGGTTTGGAGAACCGAAACGTAACGGATGAGCTGGAGATGCAACAAGGTGATACCGAACGAGTCGACACGGGTACTGAACACATTAGGATGAGAATTTACCCAAAAACACGTGAGTAGACTAGAGAGAAGATGAGATATCATGATTTTTATAAAGAATATACTTTGATGCTTAAGGAGATATCATGATTTTTATAAAGAATATACTTGCATTGCGTGATGTTTTGGTAACCATCTGTATTTCGACCAGGCCCACCTTGGTCGGGTTGTGACATTATGACCTCCTGTGTAGGCCATTCCCGATTCAAGAAATTAAGGATGCTATATGGGATTGTGATGGCGATAAGGCCCTGGGTCCGGATGGGTTCAACTTTAAATTCCTTAAGAGGTGTTGGTCGAGTTTTCAGGATGATTTTGTCCGGTTATTCGGGGATTTATATAATGGGTGTAGCTTGGGGCAAGGGTGTGTGATAGAAGCCAATTAGAGAAGGCTAATCTCCGAAGATAGATAACCCTTAGAGGGGGTCAAGCTCCAAGAAAACTAGAGAAGAAGAGATTAAAGCCTAAGCTTTTCTTTAATAATATTCATTCATGTTCTCTTTCTAATACATTACATCTAAATTTATATGCAAAAACTAACTACTCCACTACTCCCTCTTTCAAGGGATATGCATGCACATTACTTGAACATAGCTACGTGACCAACAAAGTGCCATAACAAAAATGATTTTTAACTACTTCTACTTTAATGCACTAAATGAAACAAATGCATTAATTGACTAAATCATGGGTAGCTATTGGGTAATGGATAGCACGTATCATTCCCACGCGCCACAAAACGTTCTTGTCCTCAAGAACGGAACAAGTTAACCACGGCGGTCGCCATTCGAGTCTTCCAGCGGCATTTGGAGCGGTCTCAACGGGACGCCATGGTGGGCGCCACTCTCGTTTCTTGACTACGTATTCTCCGACTTCTTCTCCGCTTATATGACCATAGACCATGGATAAAAAGAATGGAATGGTAAGACTGTTGTGCAGACTTTCCATAATCCCTTGCTCACTACTTTGACTCATAGACCATATCCAATAGGTATTGCTACAAATAGAACCATTAAAAATCATCTTCCAAGAGGAAGTTGGCCGTAGTGGTCGAGAATCAACTATTCTGATTGCATTTGGTGCGGTTTTAACGGGTTGCCACGGAGGGCGCCATTCGCGTCTTCCGGTTGCACATGCGATTGTTGTAGCTTGGTTCACCGTCGAGGTACGGTGCAACCACTCGAGTGTTGGATGACTGGGTTCAAACACCTCGACGGTTATCGCTTGTTGTGGGGTTGAGTTCCAAACAACAAGTAAATATTGCAACATAAGTGATGGAGGTTTTAAGTCACTGTTTAGGGTCTTGGCAGGGAGGTGAATTAATGATGGTGGCTTATGAACCTGGTGAGATGTGGTTTTATATGGCAGTTGTGCATTCAGGTTTGGTTTACTGTTAGTAACTGAATCCTCATTTCCCACTGTTGGAGACGGTAGAGGGTTAGTGGTCGGTGGTGTTCTGGAGCCGGAAGAGTGCGACAATTCATCGGAGGTTTGACCGGATAAGTTGGTGATGTGGTTAGCGAGAGTACCGGTAGTTTCGGTGAGGATATCGATTTTCGAGTTGAGGTTTTGGGTGATTTTGATAAGGATGGCTAATTGGTCGTTGAAGTTGGCTTGAGATTGTAGGGTGATGGCAATCAATTGGTTGAGTTGGTCGGAGATGGTGGGCGGCATGGCGGAAGGATGGTTCGGGAATGAAAGCACCATTGATAGAAGCCAATTAGAGAAGGCTGATCTCCCAAGATAGATAACCCTTAGAGGGGGTCAAGCTCCAAGAAAACTAGAGAAGAAGAGATTTAAGCCTAAGCTTTTCTTTAATAATATTCATTCATGTTCTCTTTCTAATACATTACATCTAAATTTATATGCAAAAACTAACTACTCCACTACTCCCTCTTTCAAGGGATATGCATGCACATTACTTGAACATAGCTATGTGACCAACAAAGTGCCATAATAAAAATGATTTTTAACTACTTCTACTTTAATGCACTAAATGAAACAAATGCATTAATTGACTAAATCATGGGTAGCTATTGGGTAATGGATAGCACGTATCAGTGTGCGTCTTCCTTTATTGCATTGATACCTAAGAAAAGTGATCCGGTTGGTTTCCAGGATTATAGACCCATAAGTTTGGTGGGGTGTGTTAATAAAGTGCTGTCGAAGGTCCTTGTAGCTAGACTCAAACCAGTCATTGGGAAGCTGATTTCACCTGAGCAATCCGCTTTCTTAAATGGTCGAAATATCACGGATGGGCCTCTTGTGCTTAATGAGGTGGTCGGGTGGTTGAAAAAGAATAGGAAGCGGGGGATGATTTTTAAGGTGGATTTGGAAAAAGGCGTATGATTCGTTGAACTGGGACTTTTTGGAATCCGTTTTATTAAAAATGAATTTTCCGGTAAAGTGGTGCCAATGGGTAATGGCTATTGTTAGGTCGGCGAGGACGTCGGTTTTGATTAATGGTTCTCCTACCCATGAGTTCGTGTGTGGGCGTGGCCTTCGACAAGGCGACCCTCTGTCGCCGTTTTTATTCCTCATGGCTATGGAAGCACTTACCAGTATAATGAGGAAGGCTAACGAAACGGGGCTGTTTCGAGGTTTGAGTTGTGGCACGTGCGGTCTTATGTTGTCGCACTTGTTATATGCGGATGACGTAGTTTTCCTTGGTGAGTGGTCGGTGGATAATGCCTTAAACTTAAAACGGATTCTTAGGTGCTTCTATCTTGTGTCGGGGTTGAAGGCAAACCTTGGTAAATGTAGTGTTCTTGGGGTGGGAGTGGAGGATAGTGAAGTCCAACATATGGCGGACATACTCTTATGTAAGCCCGGTTCACTTCCCTTCACGTATCTTGGGTTGCAAGTCGGTGCGAACATAAATCTTTGCAAGAATTGGAAACCGGTTGTGGAATCGTTTAGGAACAAGCTTACTATTTGGAAAGCAAAGACACTTTCCTTTGGTGGTCGTGTTACGCTCTTGAAGTCGGTACTCAATGCCTTGCCCACTTATTATTTCTCTTTGTTTAAGGCACCCGGTAAAGTCATTGACGAACTTGATAAACTTAGAAGAATTTTCTTTTGGGGTGGTTCGGAAGATAAAGCTAAGATGAATTGGGTTGCGTGGCAAAGAGTTAGTTCCCCGGTTGTGACACCCGGCATGTTCGGCTTAAACATATTAGTAACATCTAAGTCTACCTTAGCGAGAAACGTTTATAAACAAACTTAACTGGGTTAGTTGAGTCGGGTCAAGTTAGGATTGTCCAGAGTATAATGATCTGGAGGATCATTAGGAGTCGTTTTGGTAATACACTAGTACCGGGTTCCGTTGTTGGTGACATTACATGAACTAATTAAGTATATGTGTAGATTATGGGTCGTGTGGTGGATTATATACATAGATGTGTTTAAATGATGTGTAAATGATTATCTGTGCTTTAATGTGTTAAATATAGACTAAGGATGCATGCTTATGTGTTAGGATGTGTTAGAATGCGTTAAACACGACAAACTGGAAAACTAGTTAAAAAGGGGCTCTGGTTCGACCACTTCGAGTGGTCGAAGGAGAGGAAAAATGTCTGGTTCGACCCATGCAAGTGGGCGAACCAGGGAAGTGGAAATTGAGAAATTTCCTTCGACCAAACAGGGCTCATTCGACCCTGTGAAAGGGGCGAAGGAGCCTACATTCGACCAATGAGTTGGTGCGAAGGAAGACTAGTATAAATACCAACCTTTGTCATTTTTCATCATTTCACAAACCCTAACCGTCCCAAAACGCTCTCAAACGATCTTAAACACTAAGGAAGGAGTTTTTGCTCTTCTTTTTCATATTCTAACCTATCTACAACATCTAAACAAGAATCCAAGGTGTGTTCATAATCCTAAACCTTTTAAAAGCCTTTTTATTCGTTTTCATCTAACCCTAATTGTCCAGATCTGTTCTAAGGGTGTCTTTATGATTAAAAACCTTTTAAACATCTTTCTAAATCAAAACATGATCATTTAACATAGGTTTTCATAATGAATAACATGTGTTAGTTGTGTGTTATGTGGTGTTATGTGTTATTCACTGATTTGCTGCTATATCTATGATAGAAACATGATATAGGATTGTTGTTAATGATTGGATTATGGTTGTCTAGGGTTAAGATTGGGTATATTGATATTTGGGGGTTTTATGGGATTAATACTTGATGCATGAATGTTTATGATCAATAGAATAAATAAGAAAGATCGGATAATCGACAAACTGAGTATTTTGAGCTAAACCTGAATCGATTTCAAAAGTTTCCAAATTGGGTAAATAATCCATGCATGAAAGTGATGTTTCCATAATCGTTACCATTTTGGGAAATGGCTGAAACGGACGTATTATCGGGGGAAATCGATGGGGTTTTGTAGGGATAAGTTATTCATACTCGAATGCTGTGTTTGATGATGTTTCGGGTCGTTTTGAATGTGTTTGAAGCGTTTTTAGGAAAAATAATACAACAGGGGCGAACCTGGCCTCCTTCGACCAGTCGATGGTGCGAAGGAGGGATCCAGGGTCGAACCTGGGATTTTATTGGACGAATGAGAATAAACGGGCGAAGGAAGCATCAAACGGTCGAACGTACTGTAAATGGTACGAAGGAGACAAAAAGGTGCGAAGGAGACCCAAAACTGACTGGTTCGACCGTTCTGATGCAGAAATGAGATTTTTGATACAAACTAAGTGTTTTAAGCTTGAACCTTGTGTGTAATCTATGTGTACTTGATTAGTTAGGGTAATGGGTCACCAACGGGATGTCGGGTCGGTCTAGTGTGTCGGTTAAACATTTAAACACGTTTTAAAACATACTTGGTTACGATCTGGACAATCGGGGACTAGATAGCCTTATGGTTATTAGTCGGAACACTTATGTGAACATTTTGATAGATCTCCGGTAGAGGGATTATCAAGGGCTAAACATCTTTACTTATATTTGAAGAACGCAACTTAAGGTGAGTTCACGGCCCCACTTTTACTGCTTTAACTTTTGGGGGAGAATACATGCGCTAAACTGTTTTGGTAACATATGTCATACTATGGTTTTAACTTATTATTGCTATACGATCTTTTGGAAAGTCCCGGGGGAAACCATGAATGTGCGGGTTTGCACAACGGGGGAAATGTGGATAGATCTATTGGGCGTGACCTGCCCCACTCGTCGGCTTGGAGGGCCGGGCGGGTGCATATTGTCTCGAACAGGTACATTGGTATCATGCTGAACATACGGGCTGCTTAAACATGCTGAACATTGCTAAACGTGTCTAGTAATGGTTTCCAATCGTAGTAGTAATGGAACATACGCCTAGCTAGCGTACTTGGTAACATTGATATAGTATGGACATGGTAACACTTTGGTAACATTTTTGAACAAACCTGTGAACTCACCAGCATTATATGTTGACATCTTTTTGGCATGTTTTTCTCAGGTCGCTAAGGTAGCAATGAACGGAACTAGGCGCACGGGTCTGCATTGGCGTCTAGATTTTAGTGCACGTTTTGTAATAAATGTCTTGGATACTTGGGAACACTGTTTTGTAGAGATTAAATTCTTTAAATGCTTCCGCTTATGAAATTTATTTTTGGGTTTACGTACTTCATATAGTGTCGTTTATTGTGATCGTTGACTTGGATCCTGGTTTGTCATGCGCCTCGCGGTAAAACCCCGCATGTGGTAATTTGAGGGTGTGACAGATTGGTATCAGAGCCAATGGTTATAGTGAACTAGGACTGCATGTAGAGTCTGGTCTATAGCCGAGTTGCACACACTAGACGGTCACATACTTTGGGTCTATTAATGGGATATGTACTAACGTTGTCGGGGTGTCCTTACATCATCATTATGTTTCTCCGTTACATCATCCGTTTTTATTTGGGTTCTTATCTACTCTTGTCTTCTTCTTCTGGATTGAAGGAGGAGGGGTTGATTTGTTGGTTCTCGCACACACATGCCTTCTTACACTTGCACCTATTGCCACATAGGCGACAATGTCCGGTGACTGGGGTCTAAATTAGGGGTACATCTGGAGGACCATGTAGAGCAGTTTATCATTTCGGGTGCACACGAAATAATAAACTGGAATGCATGAAAATCCCGATGGACTTCGAGTTTAGATGTATGGTCCTGAATTTGTCCCTAGGTTAACTCTTGTAAATTCCTAGTGATTGACACTGGAAGTGAATCTGAATCTCTCGATTTCTTGATTTGTTAGATCATGTCTGGTGCTCGCGGAGGTGGACGTCGTGGTGGCGGCGGTGGCCGTGCTGGCGGCGGTGGTCGTGCCGGAGGCGGTGGTCGTGGGAACATCAACATGACCCAGGCTGAACTGAACAACTTGCTCCAGCAGCAAGTGAACATGGCTATGGCTAATTTCCAGGCCGGGATTAATGCCATGGGTGGTGTTGGTGCCAATCCACCCCCACCTCAGTGCTCTTATAAGAAGTTTAGGGACTGTCAGCCCCATAACTTCGCTGGAACTGAGGGAGCGGTGGGACTGCTCCGATGGCTAGAGAAGGTGGAATCTGTGTTTGTCATGTGTAACTGTCCTGCTGGGGACCGAGTGAAGTATGCTACTGCGACATTTGAGGGGCCTGCATTGTCGTGGTGGAATGCTACTACTCAGAACGTGGGGTTGGGAGAGGCTATTGCTATGCCTTGGGCGGAGTTTGTGCAGCTTTTGAGAGGTGAGTACTGTCCGAGGGAGGAGATACAGAAGTTGGAGCATGAGGTCTGGAGTTACAAGATGGTTGGGTCGGAAATTGAGGAGTACACTGTGAGGAGGAACGAGCTGGCGGTGTTGTGTCCTGACTTACACACACCCGAGTACAGGAGGATCGAGCACTATGTGTCTGGACTAGTGCCCGAGATTGCTGGGTTGGTGGCTGCTGGGAATCTTCCCACTATTGCTGAAGTTGTCCGATCAGCTCATCGGATGACTAACCTGAAGGTGGCGGAAGGCGTTTTGCCACCCAAGGGTGCTGCTGTGAAGACTGCTGAGGGAAACAAGAGAAAGTGGGAGAGTGTGGGGAAGAGTGTGGTGCCAGCTCAGCCGGCGAAGAAGTTTGACACATCTGGGTCTTCTTCTGGGTCGAAGACGGGTGGGTATGTTGGGAAGCATCCCAAGTGTAACAAGTGTGGTTTTCATCACTCTGGGAGTTGTGATAGGGCTCGTTGTCATCGGTGCCATCAGTTGGGGCACCATGCTAAGGATTGCAAGGTGGCGCTCACCCCAACTCAGACTCCTGCGACTACTCCTGCTCCTGTTGCTCAGGGGACTCAGGGGAGACAGGGGTGTTATAACTGTGGTGACACGGGGCATTTCAAGCGTGACTGTCCCAAACTGAAACAGGGCGATAAGGGAGGGGCGGGAACGGTAACGGGAACAATGGCGGCGGAGGCAGGACTGCACGTGCTTTCGTCATTGGATCTGCAGAGGCTAGGCAGGATCCAGACACAGTTACCGGTACGTTCCTTCTTAATGATCGCTATGTTTCTGTTTTGTTTGATTCTGGTGCCGATAAGAGTTTCGTATCTTTGGATATTAGTCGATTGCTAGATATAGTACCCACACCTTTAGAGGCTAAGTACTTAATAGAATTGGCTGATGGTAAGAAAATTGAAGCGACACACACCCTTAGGGAATGTCGTTTGGAACTGTCGGGATTGTCTTTCCCCATTGACCTTATGCCGGTACCTCTGGGTAGTTTTGATGTTGTGGTTGGCATGGATTGGTTGTCGTTGTATCGCGCGGAGATCGTTTGTTTTGACAAGGTTATTCGGATCCCTCTCCCTGATGGAGAGATTCTTTCGGTTCGTGGCGAGAAAAGCGGTGCTCCGCTGAGTATCATTTCTAGCATGAAAGCCCGTAAGTATCTTCGGAAGGGTTGTTCGGCCATTCTGGCACTTGTTAACGTTTCTACTGACGATGAGAAGAAGATCGAGGATATCCCGGTGGTTCGTGACTTTTCTGATGTGTTTCCTGATGATTTACCTGGTCTTCCTCCCCATCGTCAGGTTGAGTTTGGTATTGATCTCACTCCGGGCGCAGCTCCTATTGCCCGAGCCCCGTATCGTCTTGCACCTCCCGAGATGCAAGAGTTGTCCAGCCAGTTGCAGGAACTCTTGGAAAAGGGTTTCATCCGACCGAGTTCTTCCCCGTGGGGAGCTCCTATTTTGTTTGTGAAGAAGAAGGACGGAAGTCTTCGTATGTGTATTGATTATCGTGAGCTGAACAAAGTGACCATCAAGAATCGTTATCCTCTTCCTCGCATTGATGATCTCTTTGACCAGCTTCAGGGCTCCAGCTATTATTCGAAGATTGATTTGCGGTCCGGTTATCACCAGTTGCGCGTCAGGGAAGCTGACATTCAGAAGACTGCCTTTCGCACTCGTTATGGCCATTTTGAGTTCTTGGTCATGCCTTTTGGTCTCACTAACGCACCTGCGGTGTTCATGGATTTGATGAACCGCGTTTGCAAGCCTTACCTTGATAAGTTCGTCATCGTGTTTATTGACGACATTCTGATCTATTCCAAGAACAAGGCGGATCACGAGGAACATCTGCGGTTGGTCTTGGAACTTTTGAGACAAGAGCAGTTGTATGCTAAGTTCTCAAAGTGTGATTTTTGGTTGCGTGAAGTTCAATTCCTAGGACATGTGGTGAATGAACTGGGAATTCATGTCGATCCGGCTAAGATCGAAGCTATTAAAGACTGGGAAGCACCAAAGACGCCATCTGAGGTGCGGCAATTCCTGGGTCTTGCGGGTTACTATCGTCGTTTCATTGAGGGATTTTCGAAGATCGCTCAACCCCTCACTGCCCTTACCCAGAAGGATCGGAAGTTCGACTGGGATGAACCACAAGAATCAGCATTTCAGATGCTGAAGCTTAAACTTTGTTCTGCACCTATCTTATCCTTGCCGGAAGGCACTGATGATTTCGTGGTGTACTGTGATGCTTCTATTCGTGGTCTCGGTTGCGTGTTGATGCAGCGCGGGAAGGTTATTGCTTACGCTTCTCGTCAACTCAAAGTTCATGAGAAGAACTACACTACTCATGACTTGGAACTGGGTGCAGTGGTCTTTGCGTTGAAAATCTGGAGACATTACTTGTACGGTACCAAGTGTGAAGTATATACCGATCACAAGAGTCTTCAGCACATTTTCGACCAGAAGGTGTTGAATATGCGGCAGCGTCGCTGGGTTGAACTCCTGAACGATTATGACTGTGCCATCAAGTATCATCATGGCAAGGCGAACGTTGTGGCGGACGCCTTGAGCAGGAAGGAGTCTGTTAACCCTCGTCGTGTTCGAGCCTTACAGCTCACCATTCATTCGTCGTTGCCTGACCGAATCCGTTCTGCACAATTGGAAGCCTTGAAGGAGGAAAACCTTAAGGCTGAAACGATGCACAGTGCTGACAAGCATCTTGAGCTCAGGACTGATGGCTTGTACTATTTTGCGGGACGTGTTTGGGTCCCATTGTTCGGGGGATTGCGCGAGCTCGTTCTGGATGAAGCTCACAAGTCCCGGTATTCTATTCACCCTGGTTCCGATAAGATGTATCAGGATTTGAAGATACTTTATTGGTGGCCGAACATGAAAGCTGATATAGCTTCTTACGTCAGCAAGTGTTTGACTTGTGCTAAAGTCAAGGTGGAGTATCAGAGGCCGTCTGGTCTCCTGCAACAACCAGAGGTTCCGGAATGGAAGTGGGAACGAATCACGATGGATTTTGTCACCAAGCTGCCAAGGTCACCTAGTGGTTATGATATGATTTGGGTGATTGTTGACCGGCTGACAAAATCGGCACGTTTTATACCTATTAAGGAAACCGATGGACTCGAGCGGTTAGCTCGACTTTACCTTAAGGAGGTGGTTGCTCGGCACGGGGTGCCTGTTTCTATTATCTCTGATCGTGATTCTCGTTTCGCTTCGCGTTTCTGGAAGGCTCTGCACAAGGCTTTGGGTACTCAATTGGATATGAGTACGGCTTATCATCCGCAAACTGATGGACAAAGTGAGCGGACGATTCAAACCTTGGAAGACATGCTTCGGGCATGTGTTATCGATTTTGGCAAAAGTTGGGAGATCCACCTGCCGTTAGTGGAGTTCTCCTACAACAACAGCTATCACTCTAGCATCAAGGCAGCTCCGTTCGAGGCTCTTTACGGACGGAAATGCCGATCACCACTTTGTTGGGCCGAGGTGGGCGAGAGCCAGCTCACTGGTCCGGAACTCGTGTACGAAACTTCGGAGAAAATCGTACAGATCCGTCAACGTTTGGCTGCTGCACGGGATCGTCAGAAGAGCTATGCCGATCGCCGTCGAAAACCTTTAGAGTTCCAGGTTGGGGACAAGGTACTTCTGAAAGTTTCACCATGGAAGGGCGTCATACGCTTTGGAAAGCGTGGCAAGCTTAACCCTCGTTATGTCGGACCGTTCGCAATCCCGGACCGGATTGGACCGGTGGCATACAGACTTGACTTACCGGCGGAGCTCGGTAGTGTGCACAACGTCTTCCATGTGTCTAACTTGAAGAAGTGTTTGGCTGATGAATCTCTCATTGTACCACTGGAAGAGATCAAGGTTGATGATCGTCTTCGCATCGTGGAGGAACCTGTCGAGATTCTCGACTACAAGATTCGTAGCCTTCGTCGGAGCAAAATCCGCATCGTTAAAGTCCGTTGGAACTCGAACCGTGGACCTGAGTTCACATGGGAACGAGAGGATCAGATGAAATCTAAGTATCCTCATCTCTTTCCGAAGCGCGCGTTTGAATCAAGGCATGTTACTGCTGAAGCGGAATGAATCTCGGGTCGAGATTCCTTTCAACGTGGGGATGATGTGACATCCGGTAAGTTTCTTTTCGTTCTGTTCTTTCGTTTCTTTCTTTTTGGGCTTTGCGCAATTTTCGGGACGAAAATTCTTTCAACGTGGGGATGATGTGACACCCGGCATGTTCGGCTTAAACATATTAGTAACATCTAAGTCTACCTTAGCGAGAAACGTTTATAAACAAACTTAACTGGTTAGTTGAGTCGGGTCAAGTTAGGATTGTCCAGGGTACAATGATCTGGAGGATCATTGGGAGTCGTTTTGGTAATACACTAGTACCGGGTTCCGTTGTTGGTGACATTACATGAACTAATTAAGTATATGTGTAGATTATGGGTCGTGTGGTGGATTATATACATAGATGTGTTTAAATGATGTGTAAATGATTATCTGTGCTTTAATGTGTTAAATATAGACTAAGGATGCATGCTTATGTGTTAGGATGTGTTAGAATGCGTTAAACACGACAAACTGGAAAACTAGTTAAAAAGGGGCTCTGGTTCGACCACTTCGAGTGGTCGAAGGAGAGGAAAAATGTCTGGTTCGACCCATGCAAGTGGGCGAACCAGGGAAGTGGAAATTGAGAAATTTCCTTCGACCAAACAGGGCTCATTCGACCCTGTGAAAGGGGCGAAGGAGCCTACATTCGACCAATGAGTTGGTGCGAAGGAAGACTAGTATAAATACCAACCTTTGTCATTTTTCATCATTTCACAAACCCTAACCGTCCCAAAACGCTCTCAAACGATCTTAAACACTAAGGAAGGAGTTTTTGCTCTTCTTTTTCATATTCTAACCTATCTACAACATCTAAACAAGAATCCAAGGTGTGTTCATAATCCTAAACCTTTTAAAAGCCTTTTTATTCGTTTTCATCTAACCCTAATTGTCCAGATCTTTTAAGGGTGTCTTTATGATTAAAAACCTTTTAAACATCTTTCTAAATCAAAACATGATCATTTAACATAGGTTTTCATAATGAATAACATGTGTTAGTTGTGTGTTATGTGGTGTTATGTGTTATTCACTGATTTGCTGCTATATCTATGATAGAAACATGATATAGGATTGTTGTTAATGATTGGATTATGGTTGTCTAGGGTTAAGATTGGGTATATTGATATTTGGGGGTTTTATGGGATTAATACTTGATGCATGAATGTTTATGATCAATAGAATAAATAAGAAAGATCGGATAATCGACAAACTGAGTATTTTGAGCTAAACCTGAATCGATTTCAAAAGTTTCCAAATTGGGTAAATAATCCATGCATGAAAGTGATGTTTCCATAATCGTTACCATTTTGGGAAAGGGCTGAAACGGACGTATTATCGGGGGAAATCGATGGGGTTTTGTAGGGATAAGTTATTCATACTCGAATGCTGTGTTTGATGATGTTTCGGGTCGTTTTGAATGTGTTTGAAGCGTTTTTAGGAAAAATAATACAACAGGGGCGAACCTGGCCTCCTTCGACCAGTCGATGGTGCGAAGGAGGGATCCAGGGTCGAACCTGGGATTTTATTGGACGAATGAGAATAAACGGGCGAAGGAAGCATCAAACGGTCGAACGTACTGTAAATGGTACGAAGGAGACAAAAAGGTGCGAAGGAGACCCAAAACTGACTGGTTCGACCGTTCTGATGCAGAAATGAGATTTTTGATACAAACTAAGTGTTTTAAGCTTGAACCTTGTGTGTAATCTATGTGTACTTGATTAGTTAGGGTAATGGGTCACCAACGGGATGTCGGGTCGGTCTAGTGTGTCGGTTAAACATTTAAACACGTTTTAAAACATACTTGGTTACGATCTGGACAATCGGGGACTAGATAGCCTTATGGTTATTAGTCGGAACACTTATGTGAACATTTTGATAGATCTCCGGTAGAGGGATTATCAAGGGCTAAACATCTTTACTTATATTTGAAGAACGCAACTTAAGGTGAGTTCACGGCCCCACTTTTACTGCTTTAACTTTTGGGGGAGAAAACATGCGCTAAACTGTTTTGGTAACATATGTCATACTATGGTTTTAACTTATTATTGCTATACGATCTTTTGGAAAGTCCCGGGGGAAACCATGAATGTGCGGGTTTGCACAACGGGGGAAATGTGGATAGATCTATTGGGCGTGACCTGCCCCACTCGTCGGCTTGGAGGGCCGGGCGGGTGCATATTGTCTCGAACAGGTACATTGGTATCATGCTGAACATACGGGCTGCTTAAACATGCTGAACATTGCTAAACGTGTCTAGTAATGGTTTCCAATCGTAGTAGTAATGGAACATACGCCTAGCTAGCGTACTTGGTAACATTGATATAGTATGGACATGGTAACACTTTGGTAACATTTTTGAACAAACCTGTGAACTCACCAGCATTATATGTTGACATCTTTTTGGCATGTTTTTCTCAGGTCGCTAAGGTAGCAATGAACGGAACTAGGCGCACGGGTCTGCATTGGCGTCTAGATTTTAGTGCACGTTTTGTAATAAATGTCTTGGATACTTGGGAACACTGTTTTGTAGAGATTAAATTCTTTAAATGCTTCCGCTTATGAAATTTATTTTTGGGTTTACGTACTTCATATAGTGTCGTTTATTGTGATCGTTGACTTGGATCCTGGTTTGTCATGCGCCTCGCGGTAAAACCCCGCAAGTGGTAATTTGAGGGTGTGACACCGGTTGAGTATGGTGGTCTCGGTTTCGGCTCTCTTCAGGATGCAAACTCGGCGATGCTAGCAAAGTGGTGGTGGCGCTTCAAAACTGAGCCTAATGCACTTTGGAGAAAGGTCATTTGGGCTATTCACAGTTCGTCCAGGGATTGGAGTCTGATTCCAACGCGGCTTTCGATCTCCGGTCCTTGGAAACAGATCTTTTCATCAATACAGCTGGTCAAGCGGGTTGGGGTGGACATGGGTTGGGCCATTCGGGGAATTTTGGGTGATGGGTTGGGCGTTTTTTCTGGCTCGACTGCTGGGCTTCGGATATGCCTTTGGCGTATTTGGTTCCTGCGTTGTTCGCGCTAGAAAGGAACAAGCAAGCTATGGTGGCTGACCGTGTGCTTCCATCGGGTAATGGGTGGGGTTAGGACCGGAAGAGAAGACGCTTTACGAACGTGGAACTTGCTGAACTTAACCATTTTTGCAGCAGTGTTACAGTGCCAGTTCTTGGCAACAAAAATGACAGATGGGAATGGAATATTGGCAGCAGCGAGACCTTCACAGTCGGAGCTCTGAAGTGCAGGCTTCACGCGTCCAGGTTTGAACAGGCTGCGTTCGTGGTAGAAAAGAACTCTTGGGTGCCGAGGAAAGCGATTATACTTGCATGGAGGGTGGAATTAGATAGGTTACCGACTAAAGATGCTCTAGTTCGCAGGAATATTAATGTGGGCTCGAATATTTGCTCTCTTTGTGGCGAGTTTGTGGAAACTACGGAACATTTATTTGTGGCGTGCGGATTCTCATAGGTGCTTTGGCAACTAATTGCCCAATGGTGTAAAGTTAGTTCTCCTATTCTGTTTCATTTTAAAGATCTTCTCAAGCTACATTGTTACATTGGTGGTTCGACTAAGAGGAAAAAGGCATTCTACGCAATCGTGTTGACTACTATTTGGTCGATTTGGAAACATAGAAATGAGGCGGTATTCAACCAAACACAGGTTTTTGTTCAACGGGTTCTTGGCGACATTAAATCCTTTAGTTTGTTTTGGGTTAAGGCGAGAGCGAGACAACCATCCTTAGATTGGGCGTCGTGGAGATCCTTTGATTTGTCTAGTTTTGAATAAGCTTTTGTATGTATTCTTTTGTGTACGTTGGTGGCTATTGTATGGTGTATCGCTAGTCTCCCACTAGCGTTTGGTGAAATAAAATCTTTGTTGATCGTTCAAAAAAAAAGAACATTGGATCACGAAGATTTCGCTGTGCTAGTTAGTTTTTTAAATAATAACACAGATTAGAACATTTAAATAATTGTATGAAAGATAATTATTGTATCAAGATGAAGCAAAATAAATATTATAGTGAAAGATTTCATCTAGATTTTGAATTTGATTCTCCGTGGATTTAGCAAACCATTTGTTAGATGAAGGAGTGTTTTTTTTTTGGAAATTTTTAATAAATGCAAAAAATGGACCAAAATGTCATTGCTTATAATTAAAAAGTCATTTAGTTTTGTAATTAATTACGAAATAGATCTTAACCGTCAATCTGAATCATTTATGGCCAGAATCTGTTCTCACAGTTTTTACACAAAACTTGGTTTGTACAATAGCCTACCTCCACACACACACACACACACACACACACACACACACATATATATATATATATATGATTTTTTTATAAAAAATGTGCCCACGATATTTCCGGACGCCGATTGGCCTCCCCGGCCCACCCAAGGGCCGGCCATGATTCTGAACATGTATAATGTATTCGTGTTTCAAACATATTATATATTTGATTGTGGTTTTACAATAAATAACTAGTTGTGTCATGTGTGACCATTTTACATGAATTGACATTGTGTTTTAAATTTTTAAGCTCAAAATAAAGTGTTTTGTGTTTTTAATTATTATGTTTGGTGTTATTTTAGCCTAAACAATCCAAAACATCATGAATAAGTTTAAAAAAATAATACTTACATATCAATTTTTAATCTTTTTCACACTTCTCACGAAATATGGTCTTTGTACCCTAACCGCACCCTATTTATATATACACACATATATAACATTTACGTAATTACATACCGTGAACACCATGTGGAAGCGGCCTTTGTACCCTAACCTCACCCTATTTATATATATACACACATATATAACATTTGCGTAATTATATACAGTGAACACCATGTGAAAATCGGTGATGTGGACTTGGGATGAGCTTGGTACCGGTACCGAAAATCGTCAAAAATGACTACGGTGCCGAAAAGGATTAGTACAACACAGTTTCAGTATTTGAACTTAACATTGGTAAACTATCGATACTGTATCGAAAATACCAATACCCAAAATGCCAAAAAATTATCTATACTATATTATAATGCATGAGGGAGGGGTATTTTAAGATACCCAAAAGTTACGAACTAATTTTTCATTAACAACCCTAAAATGAGGGTAAAATAGTCATTCATACATTATTTACACTTTAATTCCCTAATTTTTAGTTAGTAATTACATTTTTCTCCATTCACCTACAAAATTATAATTTCTTTTATTTAATTCCATCATAACTTTAAAACTATTATATTTTAAAAACATTCGAATATACCATGATGATCGGCTCATTTTTGTCGACGTGTCGGTATTTGTCGTAGTCAATACCGATGTGTGGATTGAAATGTACAAGAAAGAATGCCTTATGTACAAGTGATTATTGCATTTTATGTTTTAAATACTAACTAGATGAAATATAATATGGATTTATGGTTAATATGGATGTTGAATCATAACACCATTTCATGATCAAGTAAAACTCAAAATTGTAAAATTGAATTTGGTGTTAAATACTGTTCCGCCCAATAATGAAAAATTCACATAAATTAAATGCAACGATTTAAAAAAACCAAACAGGGCACTCGAAATCTACATATCAGCTTTGGTGATTTTTAAAATATGATAATGTTGTTAAACATTATGGTTCATCATTGCTTTGACAGACAAATAATTTGTCACATGGTAACAAAACTGCAACACAAGACTGGGCTCTAAGAATGTTTTATCACGTTTGTTACTGATAGCTTCAATTGTAGTACCCTATTTAAATAATCAACATTGGCAATATGTGCATATGTATATGGGTATGCATGCATATATTAATATGTATACACATAAATATAATTAACTAAAAGAAATCTCATTAAACTTTTAAACATACATAGTTAGCTAAATATATAAAACTTTAAAATAATTAAGTTTAGAAAAAATATAAAAATGCATTGCAGATATTAATTGTAGGTAAATTTCTTTTAAAACTCTTAGCTGCGTTAATATCGTAGAAAACACATGATGCATATTATATATCCTTGTGATATGAATATCTATGTTAATAACAACAAAACTCCCTAATTTGAAGGGGTTATTTTTAACAAAGTAAAAAAAAAAAAGATAAATGCACTGAATTCGGTATTCACAGAAAACACAATAATTTTTTTACACTTTAGTCAAAGATAAACAAAATTTCCCAATTTAAAGGGGTGGGAAAATCATTAATTTCAAAATTTAAACCATGTACTAACCTACTAAAGTTTAACAAAATTTCATAATTTAAAGGGGTGGGAAAATCATGAATTTGAAAATTAAACCATGTGCTAACCTACTAAAGTTTATTCTATAAATACATACTAATGCACACACCTATTTCACTTGCTAAAATGCGTAGGCATGGATACTGAATTCAAAAGTTGAAGCTTCTAATGTTGGTTATTTGTTAGTTTATGGTTTTCATTCGTCCCATTTTTCTAATTATACTTTTTTATACATATCTTAATCATTTAAGTGTTAACTTCTTGGTTTTGCATATTCATTTAGATGAAAAGCATACGGAGATGAACAAACCAATAGCCATACAAGCGTCTAAAGTAGCGTCTAATGTTGTATTTATTAATGTTTAATTTTTTAATATTAACATGGCTGTTATTTTATGTGGTATATTGTATGTGTTTTATTGCAAGATAATGGTGATAATAGTGTTGAGATTATTTGCTATGGTGCAATGTTTAGTCCATACAAATCTGATATTCAACATGAATTTAGTGAATAGGTAATATCAACATTTATTTCATCTTCTATTAACTTGTGTATTAAATATTTTTAATTTATTTTAAGGATCAGATGCATGAAATTAATGGAAAGAGATCCAAGAAGCTCTCTTAATGGAAATGGAGTCAAGTTATTGATCTAGACAACTATGATGAAAATGACAAAGAAGACATATTGATGACACTTTAGATAGGAGAAAATGGTGGAAACTCATCCTCACCAAAAGATGTAATAATCAAACATGGAGATATATAAGAAATTTTAGCGATCGTTCTTGATGACGAATGGTGGGCATACAATATAGATGAGATCATGCATACTTGGAACGTGTATGACTAAATTGATCTCATGATTCAAGTAGTTCACTACCTTTTATTTTTCTCAACTGTTATGTTTATTAATACTTATTTTTCCTTTCGTATGTTACTTTATTTTATCAAATGTTTCTTAAAAGTACTTTACAATTTAAATGTTAAATCTTTTTTGTTACTAGACATGTGTAACACTTATGACGTATATCCACCACAATGATGGTACAACAAATACTATACGAATTTGAAACACATACCGAAATAAAAAGTGTCACTTCCGCCGCATCGCGCGGGTCTCCTACTAGTACCGAAAATGATTAGATACCGGTACCTTGTACCTAATTTGCTCTGACATTATAATTCGCGTGGCATACACGCTCCCCAACCTGCAACTCCTCAAATGTATAAACTACAAACCCCCTAAAATTGTGTAGAGCGGTTGGATTGTAGTTGTGGAAGTCAGTTATGAAGCGCTCAATCGTCGTAATCTCCTCATCTTCCGATGAAGAAGACGACGACGATAACCAATCATACTCAGACGAAGAAGAACTAGAATCCGAAAACGACAGCGTTTATAGCGAATCGGATGATCCCGAGTATGTTGACGACGATGATGAAGTTGAAAATTCGGATGAAGAAGAATGCTTTGATGATTCCGATCATAATGAAGTTCGTCATCGTCAAGGTCTTGATCTGTTCTCTTATTGTATTTGAAATGAAATGAAATGAAATGCATAGTAACAAGTTTTTTTTTTTTTTTTTTTTAATTTTTTTTATTTTTAGAATATTGACATTGCAGATTGAAAGGTAATATGTTATTAGGTTTGCAGATTGTAGTTTATATGATACTCCTATGATTATCTACAATTGATGAATGTTTTTTCTGCTTGCTAAAATTGAATGTGTTTAGTTGTAAGTTCTGTTTGTTATAGGCGTGTGCGCGTCTGACTCGATGTAGATTGCAACCGACTCTTGGTACTTAGTTATAGTACTTACTATATGAGAGGACATATTAATTGGTTGATGCAAAGAATGTGGTTAATAGGTGACAAGAACTATGTCTCATATGGATAGCAGGCTCCTCACTTTACTGTGAAATATATTACAGATTTCGGAACTGTGTTTTCTATGATAATAATTAGTAAAAGAAGAGAATACATTTACCGAATTAGTGAATTACCGTTGATAAGTTATGTACATTCTTTCCCTCACTCGTATAGTTTTTTCTTGTGTGTATGAGCTTGAATTTTACCCAACAACCATGTGCCCATGAAAAGGAGAGAGATTTTGGAAAAGAAAATCTGAAAGAAAGAGTGAAGAATATACATTTAAAAGGGCATAGTGTTTATTGACACATTTTAGCTTTTCAGGAAGTGATGATTTATTGGACCTAAGTCATAATGAGTGTAAAGAATACTTGCGGAAGCATCAGTTGAGGTTATCTGGTACCAAGGAGGAATGCTTACAACGAATCAAAGAGCATGGAAGGTTAGTTGTTAGTTGCAACCATAAAGTACTGGCACATGTTGTTGTAGAATTTACTTAATTCCTCTGATTGTTAGGCTAGTGGCTGTGGAGACACCAAAAAGTTGATGTCTCCATGCCACCTAGGACACCTCCATTTTTCTCTCTCTTGGGACATGAGTGGGGTGTGGAGACACCAAATTTATTAATCCTTTCCTATAGCTTCAATCTCTCTAAAAAAAGGAATTTGATTGGTGCGCCCCTGGTGTCCTTGGGGAGACGGGGGAGACGGAGACACAATAGGGGGGGGGCGGTGTTGAGACATGGGACGGGGCAAAAAGTGCAGGGACGGGGCTTGGTTTCGTCTGCACACCGGATAGCCTTAGCTGCTATCCTCAAGAGAGTGGACACTTGTTTGTTCTGTCCTCAAAGGGTTACATATTGGGAAAAAAAATATGTGATAATAGGTTATCGTATGATTTTTTTTCCCTTGATCTAGTTTTGCTTTTGGATTGAGTATAATAGTCAATGCAAGAAAAAAAATGCTTGAAACTAGAGTTTTGCTATAATAAAGTTAGTGGGACCCTCTATCATAACCTTGAAACATTAGATGTGTTTCAGTTGTTTCTATATATATCATGGAATGGTGGATACCATATGGTCCTGCCTTGACACAAGAATCTTATACGTTCATTACTTGATCGAACTAAGGGAAACCACTCATATTCAAAAAACATGATGAGAGATTGTGATTTGTGTTACGATAAGGATTTACTCATATTCTTTTGGACTTCTGTCTGTATGATCTTAAAACAAGTGATTATTGTGCCTTTTTTTTCTTCTAAAAGAGTAAAAGTCCAAACTTATTTAGGGATTGTTTGAGATGTGGATATTGGACTAGCTTTTCTTAATATTGTCCTCTATATCAGGTTAAAAGATGGAAGGGGTGAATCACTTTATCCGAGATCATCATTTTCCATCAACTGTACAGGTGATGCATGCAAAGGAGATGTTGTGTTGTTCAGACAAGAAGTACACAAGAAGCAAGGAAATATAGTGGGAAAAAGAACCGTTGCTGGGAGGATAGTTAACGAAAGTTATGGTCTATCAAAACAACAGCATACGTTCACTGTGAGGGTGACAAAAACATTATTAATTCTGTTTATCTGGGATTTTCCCGACTTTGATTTTATTACGGTTTATTTTTATCTTCAAGGTTGAAGTCTTGTGGAGTAAACCAAATAAAAGCCTCCCTCCACTTTCTGCTTTGCTAGTGAAAGGTCGCAATCTCTACAGGTTTGGGACATACAGACAGGTATTTAATGATGTTATTGTTTATGGGAAAACATTAATATTTAATACTTTAGTCTTATGGTCTCTCACCGCGGTATCTTTTCTGTATCAATAAATTTTATATATTTATATTCGATTCTGGTTCTAGGCTTGGAAGAACGAAGAAGAAAGATTAAAAGTTCTTGGAGAGAAACACACTCGAGGGGATGCAGCTAGGCATATACGAAAACGAAGGCAGACAGAATTTGTTTCCAACAGGGATAGATGTATAGACACATTAAATATTTTATTGCTTTATTTTTCTTGATGTATATTGCAATATGTAAATAATCAGTTTGGTCAAGGGGGTGCAGCTAGGCATACACAAAAACGAAGGCAGACAGAATTTGCTTCCAATAATGATAAAGGTATAGATACTTTTAATATTTTTATTGCTTTATTTTCCTTTTTGCATATTGCAATATGTCAATAATCAGTTTGTTCAAGGGGGTGCAGCTAGGCATACACGAAAACGAAGGCAGGCAGGATTTGCTTCCAATAATGATAAAGGTATAGAAACATTTTGTCGTTTTATTTTTATTTTTCTTAGTATATTGCAACATGTCAATAATCCGTTTATTCAGGTGGAAAGCGTCAAAAGTTATACAATGGAGAACCATCTCAAGCTAAACACCAGACTCGGATTGATAAACACAAGTCCGCCAAGAGGCCGGGCGCAGCCCCTGTAACGAAAAGTGCAACAGCTCACAATAAGGCTCAAAATATGAAATATGAAATTTTCACACAACCGAAATTTCACGCATCATCATCATCATCATCCTTTCCCTATGACAGAACATCGTTATCTAATTTGCCGCCAGTTGGGTTTTCGAGCTATGGTGTTTACAACAATGGGCAACCTAGACTTAGTAATGTTCCCTCTCAACCACCTCCTTACCATCATTACAACTATGGACAACCTGGTCCTGGGCATAGGTTTGGTTGACTGTTGTAATGGGATCTTGTAAAAGTTCTGATACAAGGATGGCTGCCTTTTTGAAAGACATCGTAATGTAGTTATCAAATGGTATATTTTGTGTATATAATTATAAAGTCATGTTTTGTTAATAACTAAAGAGTTTGAAAACATTTGAATACATTTTTTTTAATTATTTTCAAACCTATTTAAAATGTTTTTAAATGTTAAGTAAATCATGATTTATCATGTTATTCGGTTTTTTACATCGATTTACTATTGAACTGCTAGACTTCATAACTTAAAAGACTAATAACAAAACACTTAGCAACCGAACGAACAATGCTGAAAGTAATCAACAAAAGGATATAACATGGCATTCTTGGGTCAAATGGTGTGGTTTGATGCCCATTCAATATTTGGAATATTCTTATTGGCCCATAGAGCTAACATAGGGGGCCCACACACTCACTTCTCTCAGGAGTCGCGCCCGTTACACCATTCACGAGAGAGCCCTTAGTGCCCCAGGGTGATGTTTAAGGCGTTAAAGGGCTAATATGGCTCGGGCGCCATAACACATCGCCTAGCCTAATTGTGTAACATGTTCATAAAAAAAGTTGTAAAGTAAATTTAATATATAGTCATTTACATACATCCTAAGTAGGGGTGCAAACGAGGGGAGCTACTCAAGCTCGGCTTGAAAAATAGCTTGAAACGAACCGGGCCGGCTCACGCGCCTACTATTTATATAATTTTTATTTAATCTATAAATATATATTTAAATAATAATAATAATTATTGTTTATAAAAATATGAAAAAATAGCTAAATTATAATACAAAATTATATTATTTGTAACTAATATTAGTTAATATTAATAAATAAATATATTAGTTAATAAATAAATAATAAACGAGCCAAACTTAAGCTTTAAAACAAAGCTGGAATCGAGCCAAACTCAAGCTCGAGCTTTCAAAACTTAAATGGGGTTCGAGCCCAACCTAGTCAAGTTCAGGCTTATCTTGGCTTGTTTGTGCTCCTAGTCTATGCCGATTAAATTTGTAAAATTTTTATTAAAAATACCACATCGATTCGGACTATTCCACCGGGTTGACCCATACAGTTTTAATCGCACAGATCAGTTTTTCCGTTCACCGTTTCTCTCCTTGTCTTGTTCATCACATGAGCTTCCATCCTCCATAGCCACTTTACTTTACAGGTAAACAACTTCATTTCCTTCAGATCACACACAACTATTGACTAATTCTCACCGATCTAATCTAAATCAGTAACTTCCATGTACTCAATCTCCTAATCAATTATCAATTATTAATCAGATCGTACTGTTTATCATCTCTCCTTAGATTCCTACATATCTAGAGCTTAAAGATTCATGGAGTGGACGACGGTGCAGCATCTAGATCTGCGTCATGTTGGCCGCAGTTCCAAACCCTTCCAACCGCACGCTGCCACGTTTCATCCTACTCAAGCCTTGGTTGCCGTTGCTGCTGGCACCTACGTCATCGGTATTATTATTATTATTATTATTATTATTATTATTATTATTCTATTGTCAACTCTATTAAACTGTCAGTTAGAAGTAGAAATCAATTTGTTAGCAAAATGGATCTTTGTTAGGGTTCCCTACTTATTGCGTTTACTGTGCTAATTTAGAGGTACAGGTAGTCGGCCTAGGCGGAGAGTACTCGACGTGGTAAATTATATTATAAATAAATTAATTTTTAGGAAATTATATATGTTAAATATCATAAGTTTATTATTATTTATTGTAACAAAGTACATGATTATCAATATAAATAAAACAGATACATGCTCCAATACTCGT
This sequence comes from Ambrosia trifida, assembly GCA_028751855.1. Taxonomy (NCBI): domain Eukaryota; kingdom Viridiplantae; phylum Streptophyta; class Magnoliopsida; order Asterales; family Asteraceae; genus Ambrosia; species Ambrosia trifida. Next base: position 110,409,294 of record CM054128.1, read on the forward strand.
CTTTTCAAAAAATGATATTCAATCTTTCTGTAATATTCTAGATATAGGAATTTTCTTTTAAAATATTTCAAGTCAAATTCAATCTGATTCTGATCAATTCCGAGTAACTAGGCGGAGTTGAAGAAAATCGACTCGGCATCCTACCTTGTAGCGATTACTTGGTTGCCAAGGAGGTGTTTTACAACTCATTGTTACTGATTTAGTTAGGAAGGTGAACATTTGAAGGGTTGGTATGAAAGTAGTTGTTGTGGTGCTAACGTTTGTATATATATATATGTAGAGTTTGATGCTTATACTGGTAGCAAGATATCTTCGATCAATATTGGTGCTCCTGTGGTTCGGATGTCTTATAGTCCCACTAGTGGGCATGCGGTTGTGGCTATACTTGAGGTTAGTTTCTTTTGCTCCCTTGTTCATGGTGTTTTAGACCTAGGAGTTATTTCTGTTAAACTTTTGAGTGTTTGGAAATGGCTCTTGAATCTTGACTATAATATGGGATAATTAGCAATCTGTTTGCAATATGATTTCGTTGTCTTCTTCATGTGTAATGCCTTGGTATTATGTTGTGTGTAAAATAAATTATTCACTTATTGCAGGATTGCACAATCAGATCATGTGATTTTGATACAGAGCAAACTTGGGTTTTGCATTCACCTGAAAAGAAGATGGAACGCATTACAATCGACACAGAAGTCTATCTGGCCCTTACCCCGCTCCAACCAGTAGTATTTTTTGGTTTCCATCGCAGGATGAGCGTAACAGGTTTATTTTTTGACACTGGTTTTGTTATTTACTGCAATATTACTGTTATCTGTTTATTTGATCATGTACTAATAAGTCATGTCCTCTTTCCTATACATGTCATATGTGTGTATCATTTTCTATAAAATGATACCTTATCGGGTTGAATATATGAAACTAGCATTGATAGGTGGTGGTGGGGGTGGATACCTGTAAAGAAAATGACACACGTCAACACCTTAGGAATTCTACTTTTAGTTGTTTCCATGACTGCACGAGAATTAGTTAAATGCTATTAGTAGCTTAAGGGCACCTTGTAGCACACAAGATCATATTGTAGAGTTTCCTCCTCATACTGTAATGTAATTTTTCATGGTGTTGGAAGCATTATGTTGATTTTTTTTACTATTAATTATATTCTTGCACTTTCAAAGAGAGCATTTGTTTATTAAGTTGTATATGTGTTGAAATGTATGTCTTTATGTGTTTAGGGAGTGGCCAACATGTTCATGGGTATTTTTAGAATGATTAATCATGCCCTTCAACTCAAGTTAGAGAGTGCATGAATAGTCCTATAATGGCGACATCTTTTTTCATTCAAATTTTGGTATTATTGATTCCAACCACTAGTCCACTAATCAGACTATGATATACACCACTGTACAAGGTCTTAGTCACAGCTGCCAAAATAGTTTTAAACTTGTAACATGTGAAAGTTATGCTTAAAATTAAAAAATGGGTGCGTAATGCTGAAAATATGTGCCAGGACTAAGAGATTTAAGTTTATTAGCAAGTCAGCGAACAATTATTTAGAGAGTGTTGATTTGCAGATATTCTACTTTGTTTGGGGAGTGTTAGTTTATGTAAGGAGCTTTCAGCAAATTATAAATAACTTCAAGGACCTGCCAGAGGTGTTTATAGCTAAATGTTAGGTTCTCTACAAGCATAAGAGAAAGGCAGGCTGCAACTTGCGGTTAAATCAGTTAGTATATTATAAAGTTATATAACTTGGGCTAAGAACATCGATTTGACGAGTATATTCTTTAAGGATAAAAACCTGCAGTAATTTGTATGTTTAATTTTTAATTTCATGATATGAGAATGATATTGATTTGCTGTTGATTCACATAAAGAATGGAAAATGATAACATAAGAGACGGTTGGCTTCAAACAATTCCTAAAAAGTAATAGCACTTCACAATTTCTCATGATTCATGCTACAATAAGTAGTTTTGTCAAAAATTCACCAAGAGTAATTTATCTAATTCAACTTAAAATTTTGCTGTATGAAGTTGTTGGAACTGTTGAAGGGGGAAGAGCTCCAACAAAAATAAAGACAGATCTGAAGAAACCCATTGTCAATCTTGCTTGCCATCCCCGCCTTGCTGTACTGGTAAGTGTTTTTTTTTAATATGTTTCCCGTTATTTTAACAAAGTGTATTTTTTTCTTCTGTTTTCCCCCTCGCATGTCTTACAAATTGATATTAATTTAACTTCTTGATTTCAGTATGTTGGCTATGCAGATGGTCTGATTCGTGCTTACAACATTCATACATATGCTGTTCTCTACACTTTACTACGTAAGATTTGAGCTTAACAATTATGTATAGAACATTACCTCTGCGGGTTACATTTATTTTTCATGTGATTTATGTTTTGGTTGGTCTACCTATAGCTGATAATACCATTAAGCTTATGGGTGCTGGTGCATTTGCTTTCCATCCAACTCTGGAATGGATTTTTGTTGGTGATAGGCGTGGTACCCTTCTTGCTTGGGATGTATCAACTGAGAGACCTATCATGATTGGAATGTAACCTCTCTCTCTCTCTCTCTCTCTCTCTCTCTCGCTGTGTGTGTGTGTATTCAGTAAAATTTACTTTTCAGTTTCATTTACACTTGCAATGTGCAGTACACAAGTGGGTTCTCAACCAATTATATCGGTTGCGTGGCTCCCGATATTGAGAATACTTGCTACTCTATCCAAGGATGGAACTCTTCAAGTTTGGAAAACACGAGTTGCAGTAAATTCTAATAGGCCTCAGGTGCAATCTAACTTTTTTGAGCCTGCAGGTGAGTTAGGATATATAGTAATTTCCACTTCTAATGTTCGGTTATAATGTAATTGGTTTCAATCATATATTGGTAATGATTTATTCTTTTTTTAATGTTTTGCAGCAATTGAGCAAATTGATATCCCACGCATTTTATCCCAGCAAGGTGGTGAAACTGTTTATCCTCTACCAAAAATTAGAAGTCTTGAAGTTCATCCAAGATTGAATCTAGCAGCCTTGACGTTTGCAGTTAAGTGTTGTCTTTAGTATCCATCTATCTGAATAGATTGTTTAAATGTTGAAAAAGTAACTGGTTGTTTTTTTATAGCAGAATATGACAGGTAGTGACAGTGCAAGAAATAAAGCAGCCTATACCAGAGAAGGAAGAAAGCAACTCTTTGCAGTCCTGCAAAGTGCAAGGGGATCTTCAGGTGATTCTAGTTTTGGTTCTTATCGTGGAAGATTGTTTTTTTTTTTTTTTTTTATCAATGTTAACAATGGATGTGTTTAAACTATATTTTAGCTGCACCAGTTAGAAACATCTTCAGTTTTTCATCGCAAACTATTACTTATAGGTTGTGCTGGGAACAAAATGATTTATATGGTACACACATATTAATGTTCTAACGATAAAACAAAACTGTGAGCTTAAATCTTATAACCACCAAGACAGGACTTTAGTTTAGGCATTTGTGCATAATTTTGCTATTATCTGTTAAGTTAAGCTAATATTGACTGTAGGGCTGAGGGAAAATGATTCATGTAACATGTGTTGTATCCAGTGTTGTAAAAGGCGCTAGGCGCTAGGCAGGCGGTGAGGTCCAGCCTAGGGACTAGTCGGGACTAGTCGGGACTAGGCGAAAATTAGGCGGAATTAGGCGTTTTGGTATTTTATACGTATTATATATATATATATACACAACTGCCCCACTTACGGTGTGCGCATATAATGTATATATGTGTGGCCCTTGGGGGGCAAAAGTAAAGTTGCACTAGTTTTAACGTTATTTTACTAATTTCGTGAAAATAACGTTAAAAACGACGAACGGTTAATCATGCATCATGTGGTGGCGTGGATAGCCAAAAGACTTGATACCAAGGGCCAAGTGTTCCGTGCCTTATGTCCAAGGCTTGATACCAAACCACATCGAGCCGGGGGTCTCACTGGAAGCAGCCTCTCTATTCTTAGGGATAGAGGTAAGGCTGTCTACATCTTACCCTCCTCAGACCCTACCTTAGCTTTGCTATAGGTGGGATTAATTGAGTATGATGATGATGATATATATATACACAAATTTAGGGGTTTTTTTAAAATATGTTAAGATATATACACATAATACTTAGATATATACACATAATACTAAGAAATACCTAGAAATACCTAGAAATTTAAAAAAAAAAAATAAAAAAAATAAAAAAACCACCGCCTAGGCCCGCCTAGGACCGCCTAGGCCCGCCTAATGGCCGCCTAATGGCCAAAACGCCTAGGAAGCCGCCTAGGTCAAATTTAGGCTAAATGGCTCCGCCTAGCGCCTAGGCGCCGCCTAGGCGGCCGCCTAGGCCGCTTTTTACAACAGTGGTTGTATCTTTCATGCAAGATCTTCTGGCAACATTTACAGAAAAAAAAAAACCCTTAAATCACAGAAAAATTGTTGATATTTTGAATGTATAACATTACAAAAAGATGTTCCCATACACAGTAATTTCACAGAAGATACAAATGTCCCAAACAAGGACAGGAGAATGGACATAGACCTATAAATGTTCTGTAAGCAAAATTATTTTGTAATACTTCTAAATAAGGATATATCTTGAATTATATTCACAAAATGGTAAATGAAAGAAGTAAAAAGAGAACGGCAGCAATCTGCTTTAAGTATCATCACCCAACTCTCTTGCAAACACTTTAGCCTCTTTTTACACGCACTTTATGCAAGATTTCTGAACTCTCTTGCAAACACTTTAGCCTCTTTTTACAAGCACTTTATGCAAGATTTCTGTAGTCACTTTTTTTTTATTGATTTGCATCTGGTTTTGACAGCATCTGCATTGAAAGAGAAACTTCAAGCCCTTGGGTCATCAGGTATTTTAGCAGAACATCAACTTCAAGCCCAGTTGCAAGAGCATCATATGAAAGGGTAAGCTTAGTTATTACTTGTGTGTTAGTCACTGCAACTTGATTTTTTGTGTTAGTTGGATGTATTTATTTTGACGTGCTATGGGAAATACCAATATTATTTCTCTTTTGTGCTTAGTAGGTCTTTTAAGTATTTGATGTATTCCAATTTAATTTTTATTTTGCTATTAAATTGTTGTTTGCCAGGCCCAGTCAGCTTACAATTTCAGACATTGCACGGAAGGCTTTTCTCTTCAGTGTATGTTGACGCTCTTAACTTATTAAGTATTCACTGAATTTAACCTGTCCCAAGCCCCAACAAAGATCAAAACTTCTATTTTAGGGATTAAAAGGCTTACTTATTTAACTACGAACTTGGATGTAGATTCTAAAATATCTGAGATCATATTTTTTGATTACATTAAACTTCATAGGAAGTTAAAACTTGAACAACATTTGCAATAGTTTGTCTATTTTACTTGTAACATGAATAAGCTGTGGTGGTGTACAATTCAACAGAATCATATCATTTACCATTTTGAAGTACTAATTCTGATATAAAACTCAGAAAATTTGGTTTGTCTGGTTTTGCAGCACTTTATGGAAGGACATGCGAAAAGTGCCCCAATATCTCGTCTACCTCTCATTACTATCTTAGACACTAAAAATTATCTCAAAGACATTCCAGTTTGCCAGGTAATCTTGTTTATTGATGATTTATGAACACCCAAGTTAGTCAAGTTTTTAAAAATGTTTCTGATTGCAATTGATGACTTGGACAGCCAATTCATTTGGAGCTTAACTTTTTCAGTAAAGAGAATCGGGTGCTTCATTATCCTACTAGGGCTTTCTATATAGAAGGTGTAAACCTAATGGCATACAATCTATCTACTGGAGCTGAAACGGTCTACAAGAAGCTTTTTGCATCGGTACCATGCTATTTCTTCTTCTTCTTTTTTTTTTAACTTTTGATTCCATAAGAATAATTGTTTGCATGACTGAGCTGAAAGTTATCTACTTTTAGATGCCTGGACATGTTGAGTTCCACGGGAAGTACATGCTTCACAGTAGAAAGCAACACTTGTTTCTTATAGTTTATGAATTTAATGGTGCTTCTAGTGAAGTGGTTCTTTACTGGGAAAACACTAGCTCCCAGTCATCAAACAGTAAAGCAAATACAATCAAAGGTTAGTTGACTTTTAAGTTGTACCTATATTCATTTTCTTATTCTTTTAGAATGATGTTTTTTATAAAAAAAGAAAAAAAACTTTTCAGGTCGAGATGCTGCGTTTATTGGCCTAAACGATGGTCAGTTTGCAATTCTTGATGAGGATAAGATTGAACTTTCTGTTTATACATTGCCTGGAGGTTCTTCAAAACCGGCTGCTGAAAAGAATATGATAGATGATCAAAAACCATATGAAGAACTTGATGTTTCCTCAATCAAGGGCCCACTGCAATTTACCTTTGAAAGCGAAGTTGATCGCATTTTTTCTACTCCAGTAGGTAAGCAATTAGCAATAGTTTATTCGTATCTGATGCTGGTTGTAGTTAATTTCACTTTCTGATCAAGTTTTAATCTACTGTAGAATCAACTTTGATGTTTGCTTGTTTTGGGGACAAAATTGGCATGGCAAAGCTTGTTCATGGATACAGCATCTCTACTTCTGATGGTCCTAATATGTCAACAAAAGGTGAAGGCAAAAAATCAATCAAGTTGAAAACAAATGAGATTGTATTGCAGGTTGGTACTTTTAACTTTTTTTAAAAGGTCCGTTTCACTATACGGACAATTAGTTGACTTTTTTTTTTTTTAAAATTTTGTTAATCATCTTTACAGGTTCACTGGCAAGAAACTCTTCGGGGCAGTGTTGCTGGAATATTAACTACACACAGAGTACTTATTGTTTCTGCTGATCTTGAGATTCTCGCAAGCAGTTCTATGAAATTTGATAAAGGACTTCCTTCAATATCCTCACACGTCATGCCATATATTTATTATATTCTTATTTAATTAAAAAGTTGCAGTTAAGCTAATTTATTTGGACACTTAACTTTGTATCACTTTAGATCTCTTTTGTGGGTTGGGCCAGCACTTATGTTCTCTACCACCACTGCCATCAGTGTGCTGGGATGGGATGGGAAAGTAAGGACAATTCTTTCCAGCAGTATGCCTAATGCAGGTGAGATCTTGGCTAAACAAATTTAAAAGTTTTCAGTCATGTATAATTTATATTTTGATACGAATCGTTTGATGACACATCATTATATGCAGTGCTTGTTGGGACTTTGAATGATCGATTGTTGCTTGCAAACCCAACTGAAATAAACCCAAGACAAAAGAAGGGTCTGGAGATAAAGCACTGCCTTGTAGGGCTTCTCGAGCCTCTTCTTATTGGTTATGGCACCATGCAACAAAATTTTGAGCAGAAGCTCGACCTCTCAGAGATATTATACCAAATAACATCAAGGTTTGACAGCTTACGGATTACTCCTAGATCTCTTGATATCCTTGCTACTGGTGCTCCAGTGTGTGGTGATCTTGCCGTATCTTTATCACAATCAGGGCCCCAATTTACTCAGGTGACTTCTAAACTATAATTAGCAAAGTACTTTTTAAGTGAATGCTTGTTTTGAGGGTAGCGTGGTCCTTTTCTTTTAGTTGCCACATGTACTCATTCACTTCAACTTTTTTTTGTATACCTTTATAATAATTTTGGAAGTAGCTTGAAATTGAATGCTGCCTTTGTCATGTTTTCTTCTCAAGAGATTTTATTAAATTTCTCGTGTCATATATCACGATATTTTTAGTTCTTATTCGGGCTATATGACAAATTTGGAAATGTTACTTAACAGGCCAAGAGATCTATTTGAATTGTAGCTTAAACTTTAAGACGAGGCTCCAATTCAGGTTTTCTACAACAACCACCATCTCCTTACCCAGTATAATCCCACTTATAGACAAGCTAATGGTAGGGTCTGGGGAGGGTGAGATGTAGGCAGACCTTACCTTTATCCCAAAAGGATAAAGAGGCTGCTTCTAGTGAGACCCCTGGCTCTGAAACCATATCTAGATATAAGGGTGAATAAGAATGAACATATGCACATAGCCATAAAAAAGAGAACAGAAAAACATAGTATACTAACAATATTTTTAATAAGCTACCAAAACAATAATATACATATAATAATGATAGATAACACCACCTAAGACACATGCAAGTGACAACACACATAGCCCACCAAAATAGAGTAAAGATCTAGGATTCTAAGACAAAATCCACACACCTTAACAATTCTTAACCTTAATCATGCGTCTCCACAAGCTCCTATCCTCAACCATGTCCTCTGAAAGGTGTAAGTCTAACAAATCCTGCCTAATCCGGTATCCTCGACCATGGACTGACAACAATAACCTGACCCGAAATTTAACTGATTACCCCTAATTCTTGACCAGTGACCTATTTATCATTGAATCACTCAGGTTTTGAGTTCACCACAATTACTTTTTAACCTTTTTAGTGTGATTTAAATTAGGTGCTGCGGGGATCTTATGCTATTAAAGCTCGTCGGTTTTCAACTGCATTATCTGTTCTGAAGGACGAGTTTCTGAGATCTAGAGATTATCCACAATGCCCTCCAACCTCGCACTTGTTCCACCGCTTTAGACAACTGGGATATGCATGTATCAAGTGTGTTGCTAACATATATTCTTCATAATCAATAAATGTTATTTTTGTCGTTTTTTCCTTAACATGTGAATGGACATTTTGAATTTACAGATATGGTCAGTTTGACAGCGCAAAAGAGACCTTTGAAGTAATATCCGACTATGAAAGCTTGCTGGACCTGTTTATTTGCCACCTCAACCCTAGTGCAATGCGGCGCCTTGCTCAAAGATTGGAAGAAGAGGATGCTGACTCAGAATTAAGGCGTTATTGTGAAAGAATACTAAGAGTGCGCTCCACTGGGTGGACACAAGGCATTTTTGCCAATTTTGCTGCTGAAAGCATGGTTCCTAAAGGACCTGAATGGGGTGGTGGAAATTGGGAAATCAAAACTCCCTCAACTACAAAGAGTATACCTCAATGGGAATTGGCTGCTGAGGTCATGCCATATATGAGAACTGATGATGGCAGCATACCGTCGTTATCTACCGACCATATTGGGGTCTACCTCGGGTTAATTAAAGGAAGGGGTAATATTGTTGAAGTTGGTGATAGCAGTTTGGTAAAAGCTTACAAGTCTGATGGTACAAATGTTATGTCCAACGGTGGTCAAAATCAAACATCTCTTGTCGCTTCCACTTCCAACCAGCCACCATCTGCTAGTGGTGGGGATTCATTGATGAATCTTGATTCTCTTACTAAGGTCTCAGCAACTTTGAGTGCAGTCGATGAACAGGCCAGAGCTGAGGAAGAATTTAAAAAATCTCTGTATGGTAATGCTGGAGATGGTAGCAGTAGCGATGAAGAGGGTATTTCTAAAGCTAAAAAGTTGAGAATTAGGATTAAAGATAAACCTGCTGCTAATGCTACTGTTGATGTTGATAAAATCAAGGAAGCGACACAAAAGTTTAAACTTGGTGATGGATTGGGTGCTCCAATTCATAGGACCAAGTCACTAACTAATCAATTCCAAGAACTTGGCTTGAATACGCCTCCTCAACCTGCTGTTTCTGCAGCCGGTCCCCCTGTTTCTATCCCAGTTGATCCTTTTGGAACCAGCTCGTTCACACAAACAGGGCCCGTGTTCCCCGCTGGTCCTATGCCTACAGGAGCTGCAGTTGGGCCCCGACCCATTCCAGAAGACTTCTTTCAGAACACTATACCGTCTCTCCAGGTGGCAGCAGCATTGCCCCCTCCGGGCACCTACCTCTCAAGATATGATCAAAATTCTCAAGGGGCAGAAGCCAATAAGGTGATACCAAATCAAATGACTTCATCTGTGCCTAATATCAGTGGAACTCCTATTCCTCAAGTATCCATGCAGCCCGTTGCTACCGAGTCATTTGGACTTCCTGATGGCGGCATTCCACCACAATCAGCGAGTCAGCCTGCAGCTATGCCACATCCTCATGCCCAGTTAGCAAATGTTCCAGTCTCAACTCAGCCTCTTGACCTGAGCTCACTTGAAGGTCCAGGTTCTGTAACTGCAGCAAAACCTTCTGAACCACCCCCGCCAACATCTGTACGTCCAGGACAGGTGAATAACTTTCCTCTTTTTTTTCACATTTTAAATCTTCTATTTTTGTTTTTTATTCCTTTTTTTTAGTTTATAATTAAATTTGTTTCGATAGGTTCCTCGTGGGGCTGCTGCTTCAGTTTGTTTCAAAACTGGACTTGTCCATCTTGAGCAGAATCAATTACCAGATGCTCTGTCATGTTTTGATGAAGCTTTCCTTGCATTAGCTAAGGATAACTCCCGTGGCGCAGACATAAAGGCACAGGCAACCATTTGTGCTCAATACAAAATTGCAGTCACTCTACTTCAGGTGTGCTAATTGTCAAAATAAAACAATTCTGAATCAAAAAACAAATTTAAAAAAAAAATTAATTATCCTACTTGAGTATAAAACAATGATAATAGATGCTCATTCTTTGCTTTGTTTTGCTTTGCTTTGCTTTTGGGAACTATATATATATACACACAATATATATAATATACTTGAAACAAAGTTAGACCACACCTACTATATATACCAAGTAATAATCATATCCATGTGATAAGTATTATAACCATCATTACCCACTAAGCTACACGTATCATTTTAGTGTTCCGAGTAATAATCATCTCAAATTTGACTCGTTAAAAGAACTAGAGTTCAGGCTTACCTCGTGTTAAACACCCTAATAGAATAATATGCATTGTTTGTTTTCATTAAAACAATTCTGATATAATAATCTGTTGTACATATGTATTGCTAGGAAATCGGTCGACTACAAAAGGTTCAAGGTCCAAGTGCCATCAGTGCAAAGGACGAGATGGCAAGATTGTCACGTCATCTTGGATCATTACCTCTTCAAGCAAAACACAGAATAAACTGCATAAGAACAGCCATAAAGAGGAACATGGATGTGCAAAATTACGGATATGCCAAACAGATGCTTGAGCTGCTTTTGTCTAAAGCACCTCCAGGAAAGCAAGATGAGTTGAGAAGCTTAATTGACATATGCGTCCAGAGGGGTTTGACCAACAAATCCATTGACCCATTCGAAGACCCTTCCCAGTTCTGTGCTGCCACCCTTAGCCGTTTGTCCACCATCGGGTATGATGTTTGTGATCTTTGTGGAGCCAAATTTTCTGCACTTGCTTCACCTGGTTGCATCATTTGTGGTATGGGAAGTATTAAGAGATCTGATGCACTTGCTGGACCGGCTCCTGTTCCATCACCTTTTGGTTGATCATTTTTCAAGTACTTTCTTATATTCTTGGGACGGGTTTGATTGTTTTGCTGGATGTGTTTTGGGTAAGATGAATGTATGTTTTTGGTGTAAAATCTAAGAATCCACAGAGGACCACACTTTTGTTATATTTTTGTACAAACTCAACTATTGGTTTAACATGAGCTGTTTTGTGTAAGTGGTAGCATTGTTTATCAATTGATGTGATTGTAATTCTTCAGTCTGGAATGTGCACTCATGGGGCTTTAAGACTTGACAATCACCAGGATGGATGTATTTGAATAATTTGTTTCAAATTTCAGGTCAGGTTTAATAAGAGAAGTGATTATGTCATTAGGGTTCTTTATACATGGGATTGGATATTGGCATGTTTATGTAGAGAGTATTTGCTAAATGATAGTCAAGGGTTACACTGGTTTGTTTTTTTTGAACAATCAAACGGAATTCTCATTTCACTAACAAGATTACAATCCATCGACACCCAACCCAGGCGCATTTAGCAAGAAGCTACCTGGGCCGACCCGTTAAATATCTACAACATACAAAATCCACCCTAGGCCCCTCTAAAACATTTAACCGTTATCAAATAGAGAAAAATCCCACCACATTGCTTTCTCCAAACCCGTAATCTTCGCTCTTTTGATCATCCACCAATACGTCTCGAGCTTTGTTTCTTCCAACAATGTCGTAGTTGCCGTCGTTGCGTTCCTAAAAATCTTCTCGTTCCTCTTTATCCAAAGTTTCCATAGTACCAAGAGCGCCACAGCATAAATCAACTTCTTTTTTGAGTCACCATCAGTCTCCCAGCAAGCTCTTATGATCGCTACAATCGGCCTTTCGTCTTTAAACTCTTGAATCTTTAACCAATCTGCAATACTCCACCAAATCGCCCTAGCCCATATACAATGTGTAAAAATATGGTCTGTTGTTTCCAAATCCAGTCCGCACCTACCGCAGATTCCGTCGCCCACCTAGTTACACTGGTTTGTTAAATGTGATTTTTTGTGAATTGTAAATGGATTACCCTTGTGGTGATGAACCGTGACTTTATAATGATAATCATATCGTGTGAATCTGGTGTTATTTTTCTAGCAACTGTATGTTATAAACATGATGTGGTTTTGTTGCGCAAAATGGTCGTGGGTGTTCTACTGGCATTTGAATAGGGAATGATTGTGCACTAGCTTGTAATCGGGTTCACTTTATTTTAGTGATAACACACTAAAATTTAACATAGAGCATTAGCAATATAGTCCGTTTTGAGGTGTTTTTTTGAGGATAGACTACTCTAGAGGGGAGAGGGCTTGGTGGGTGCTTTTGTGTATAAACGTCCAAGAACGTGTTTTGTGAGTAAAGGGAGGAGGGATAGGGTGTGTTTCCAAGGCGTTTTTGGAGCTGATTTTGGTTGTGAGGGAAAGAGCGTGTGGGTCTGATGTGCATGTTTTTACATGTCGTAGGTATTGAAGCCTATTTGTGAATGATTCGAGGATAATTACATGAAATGCAATAATGTCACACCCTCAAATTTCCACCTGCGGAGTTCTATCGCGAGGCGTGTGACACACCAGGATCCAAGTCAACGGTCACAATAAACGACGTCTAAATGTAAAAACACACGTAAACAAAACCATGCATAAGTTTAAAACCAACATTCAACAGTGCGGAAGCATTTAAAGTTTACAAAAGTCATGCAGAAATAAAACATAAGTTCAAAAGTTCATGATTCCAAAACGTGCAATGAGACCCTAGACGCGAGACGACTCCAGTGCGACCTCGTGCGCCTATCCGACAGCTGCTACCTTAGCGACCTGAGAAAACATGCTAAAAGAGTCAACATATAATGCTGGTGAGTTCACAGGTTTTAATTAAACGTTTAAAGTGATCCTTCAAAAACCGTTACCATCATAGTTACTACTAAGTCATTGGGTGTATCCCGGGGTTCTTATCATGTTCCTAGGCGTCAAATCATGTTCCGGGATGTTAAAATATACATACAGCAACATTATACGCGATTAGGAATCAAACTAGCATTTAGGATTCTAATCACTAGTAAAATTAGCATTTAGGATTGTAAATGCCTAAGCTTCAGGCGATTAGGAGTGTAAATGCTTAAGCTTCAGGCATTTAGGATTGTAAATGCTTAAGCTTCAGGCATTTAGGATTGTAAACGCTTAAGCTTCAGGCATTTAGGATTGTAAATGCCTAAGCTTCAGGCGATTAGGAGTGTAAATGCTTAAGCTTCAGGCATTTAGGAGTCCTATTCGCATGAAGCTTCATGCGAGTAGGATCCTACTCGCCTCTGCATGTCTGAAGCGTAATTTCGCGCGTCAAACTCTCCAAATCAGATCCGAAACATGTAAAAACACCCAATAATCATCCTAACACATTAACAAACATATTTCAAGCAAAACCCCTAAGTTTTCATCGTTCTAACAGTTAGTTACCGGAAGTTGCCGGGTGTCACATCATCCCCTTGTTGAAAGAATTTTCGTCCCAAAAATTTCCCGAAGTCGAGGAGAGAGAACAAATAAGAAGAAAAATTTTCCGGGTCGTCACATCATCCCCCTGTTGAAAGGAATCTCGTCCCGAGATTCTTTCGGCTTCAACAGTGATGAGTGTCGACCTCTGTGCCCAAGTAACGTTTCCCCAAAATACAACAAGTGAAGGTCATAAACCAAACGTGACAGTAACAACCGGGAAACCACTTTTCCAAATGTGAGTATGAGACAAGAGACCCCCGATCGAAGGCCTACTGGAGACTACTATGATCGGTATAACTAACCCACCGGTACCGTCCAAGTAGCATCCCCAAAGGACCCTCATCGACCCAAAGAATGAGAAACAGAGACCAAACCATAAGGAAAGCACCCGAAAACACGAACGCACAACAATGCGGATAAAAGTAAAACCAAAGCGTAACAAGAGATAAGAGAGAATACGTACGGGTAACAGTGTCTGGGTCCACCTGGTTCTCCCTAGCACCGATCACATAAGCATGAGCACGAGTAAACCGGCCACCGCCTTCATTGTCTCCATCCTTCCCTGCAGTCCCTGTGCCCCCTTGATTCAACTTGGGACAGCTTCGCTTGAAGTGCCCCGCTTCTCCACAATGAAAGCAACCCTGGTTCCCCTGTGGAGCAGGGGTAGTAATAGCAGTAGTCTGAGTCGTCCTGGAAAGGTTGACCCTACAATCCTTGGCAAGATGCCCCGTCTTCTGACAACGCTCACAGCGAAAACTCTCACAAGTACCATAGTGATGAAACCCACAACGCCCACACTTAGGGCTTTTCCCAGCATAGCCCCCTTGTTTCTGGTCCGATGCTGACCCAGAAGCTTCAGCCTTCTTCGCCGCCGGTTGTCGCTGAACCCCCGATGAACCCTTATCCACGCTTTCCCACTTCCTCTTGCTCTCTGCCGGCGCCTTCACAGAAGATCCCCTAGGAGGCAAGACACCCTCAGAAATCTTCAAGTTGGTCATCTTAGTAGCCGACCGCACAGCCTCTGATATAGTAGCAGGATCCCTAGCAGACACCAATCCCGCAATCTCTGGCACCAAACCCGCAAGATACTGTTCTATCCTCCTATACTCTGGTGTAGACAAACCTGGACACATCACTGCTAGCTCGTTGTGCCTGATCGTGTACTCCTCCACCTCAGATCCAACCATCTTAAGATTCCCATATTCCTGTTCCAACCTCTTAATCTCCTCACGCGGGCAGTACTCATCCTTCAACCTACGCACAAAATCCGCCCAAGGCATGGCGTTGGCCTCCCCGAGACAAAGTGTCTGTGTGACGCAGTTCCACCACGTCAAGGCGGCTCCTACAAAAGTCCCCGAAGCAAACTTCACCCAATCCACCGCTGGAGTCTCACATAAAGCAAACACCGACTCAGTCTTCTCCAACCACCGAAGCAACTGATAGGTTGGTAAAAACTCGAGAATTAACAAAGCTAAATTGATTGATTAATGCATAAATGATTATGGAATAGCACTACTTTGACATGTCTTATGATTTTTAGGTATTAACACAAAAAGGTGCAAATCTGGAGTTTTTGGAACATCTCGGGAGCACAAGGAGTGATAAACCGAACAAGAAAAGCTGAAATGGGTGTCCGGGACAAGCTGGCGTCGCCTACAGCACTTTTGGCGTCGCCTACAGCACTCGCGTAGGAGATGGGGACCAAAATTCCGTAGGACAGAGCAAGATCTTGTAGCCAAACCAGACATGGCGTCGCCTATGCCACTTTTGGCGTAGGCTACGGGACTCGCGTAGGCGATGCCAAAAGTGGCGTAGCCTACAGCACCTGCAGTCAAACTTGGGTTTAATGTTTTTAATGCGTATCAAAACGGAAGTTTCGATTTTTTTGGCTTTAAAACACCTTGAAGGCTCATAATTTGGTATCTCTATCATAACCATTCCATCCTATCAAACCCTTATCATTCCATACTATTCAAGAACATCAAATCCTCCTATCATTCAAGATTTGAAGATTCAAGACCAAATCATTGAAGACTCAAGCTCCATGGCCATGAGTGGCTAGTCTCTTTGTATCATACCTAGGAAGTAAACAATTGAAGTTTTAGGGTTTCAAACTTTTAATTGTGTGATTGTGTGTTTGAATCATTGTATTAGATTGCGATTAATCTTATGTTGAATTCATTTTAGTTAATTGATCTTGTGCCAATTTCTAGTGTCATGAACATGTTTTCTTGCTCTAATACAAACATAGGGTTGTATGTTCTAGGTAATGAAGTGTAGTTTAGTCCATCTTTGATGTTGATGAAACTTGACACCTAAGCCTATTGAACAATCACCCCGTTAACACCAATTGCATTACATTTGTTGACCCATTTGTGAAAGCCTTGGACTTTAGTTGTTGAAACCTAGGTGTGATCCTTTTATTTAGAATTGTTTACAATCCACATTATTTTTCATTCTTCTAATCTCAATTCAAGTTTTTAATATAACAACAAAACCTTCCAACCAAATTCTTAAATGAACCAATTGTAAACTTCATAAGCTCTCTAGCAATCTTCATAAGTAACACCGTTTAATCAACTAAATAATATACACTAACCACACGCTCCTTGGATTGATACCCTACTTATCCTATCTACCTAGGATAATTAGGTTTTGTATGAACCGTGACGACCGGCTCATCAAATGGCGCCGTTGCCGGGGAGCTAGTGCGCTTAGTGTTTAGTGATTAGTTGATTTTGTGATAATCTGTTTAATGGTCTGTTTGGTTTATTCTCTATTTTTCCTTGTTACGCTAGGTGTGTTATTTGTGCAGTTTACAGGTAGTGCATGCGTACAAGATATTCGGGGAGGACATCTCCTTTAGTGTTCGAACCGGAAATTGAAAAAGTAGCAAGAAGAAACCGACAACGCCGGTTAGAGGAGCCGATTCCTTCTAACTTTCAATCACCACCTACCAATCAAAATTTGTCCTTTGGAACCGTTCAAATGGCAAATTCAAACCAAAATCGTCGTTCGGGTGAGAACCGAAGACCACCTACTCCACCTCATCTAAACCGAACCCAACACCCACAACAAGATCCACCTCATCAACCAATTCACAACCGAAATCCCAATAACCGAAATGCAAACCAAGGCTCTTCCACATCTAACCGTGGCAATCCCACATTTGATCCGGTGAACCGATACAATGAAGCCGGATATGATGACCATATTGAGAATCTTGAAGAGTTAAGGGCAAACATCAATGATGATGACCCATTTAGTGTTCCGGGTTACCAATCATCGGATAGAGTTAGTGTTCATACCTACCATTCGGGGGAAGATGAATACTCAGAAAGGGATTACACTGAGGAAGACGGGGATTGGGGTTATGGAAATGGTAATGGTCATCATGAAGATGAAGAAGACTACCAAAGTGATTATCATTCCAATGTGGGTGCACACCAAAATTTGGGCAATGAAGGGTATTATAATCGTGGCTTTGCTAATCATCAGCCAAGGCAAAACCCAAGGGGGCACCGAAATCATCATGTTAACCAAAATCGGGGTGAAAATTATGTGGGTCAGGCAGATAGAAGACCTCAGGTGAGAAGACAACCAAGAGACGAAGAGGTTGATGCACCACAAAGAAGGCCTCCTGCCCCAATGCAAGGAGTTAATAGTCGGTTTAGACCACTCGCTTTCGAAAATGAGTCACCCATTGTCCCCCCACCTCGAGGAAGAAGATCTTTTGACTGTAAACCGAATTACATCAACATTCTTCCTCACTTCCATGGGATGACTACTGAAGACCCATATGATCATCTTTCCGAGTTTAAAGCAATGTGTAGTACTATGGGAGGTCACAATTTCTCCCAAGATGAAGTTCGGTTAAGGTTGTTTCGTTTCTCTCTCAAGGATAAGGCAAAGAATTGGTTTCTCACTTTGCCTTCACACAACATCTATACTTGGGGAGAAATGCAACAAGCATTTTTGGATGAATACTACCCTAGTTTCAAAACGGATGGGGCTCGATTAGAGATTCGTTCCTTTCAACAATTACAAGGGGAACCACTTCATGAAGCTTTCACCCGTTTCAAAGAATTGATTCGGAAATGCCCACATCACAATATCGAGCTATGGGAATTGGTCAACAGTTTTGTGAACGGGTTGAATAAAGAGGAAAGGAAGTATTTAAAGTCTACTAGCAATGAGACTTTATTATCCAACCCGGAACAAGAAGATTGGGATTTTTTGGAGTTGATGAGTAAAAATTCTAAAGCCGAAGAATCCGCGGATAGAAGAACCAAGCATCCCATTTCAAAATCCTCGTCTGATTTTGATTCAAATGCAAAAGATCGAATTGCAACTTTGGAACGAGAATTGGCTCGCATCAAGAAACGGGAAGTATCGGCGGTTCAATACCCGGTTTGTGAAGAATGTGGCGATTTGGGGCATAAGGTGAAGAATTGCCAAGTCAACATGGTTCATGGACTAGGAAATTATAACCAAGGTGGCTACCAAAGGAATTCTTACAACCAAGGGGGTTACCAACGAAGTTACAACCAAGGTGGTGGGTACCAAAAAGGGAATAATCAAGGTGGGTCATCAAGCAACCAAAATGGGAGTAACGATTCGAAGTTGGAGGCCATCTTGAATTTGCTTAAGGAAAATGAGAAGAAGAATGAGGTGAGAGACAAGTCTCACGAGGCCCTAACAAAACAAGTGGGTCAATTGGCGGAAGAAATGGCTCAATTGAGAGGAAGCGCTGGGAAGCTTCCAAGTGACACAACAATAAACCCACAACATCAAGCATTGAGTTCAAAGAACACTCAAAGCGTACACATAAACGCGGTAAGTTTTATTTTGAATGATAAGGTTGTGGGAAATGAAACAACTCCACCACAACAATTTGTTGATGGTGTGGTGGAGGAGGTTGATAGTGATGATGAGCAGGAAGAGGAAAATATTTCGCAAAATAATTTTGAAGTTAAAAATTATAAAAAATCTTTTTGCGAAAAGTGCTTAAATGAGATGACTACTAAGACAAGTGTGGGGATGGAGACTAATACCATCCCATATCCTGCAGCTTTAGTAGACCCAAACAATGTGTCAAAGTGGAGCCCACCAAAGGACGAGAGGTGGGAAAATTTTAAACAAGTCAAAATAAATTTACCACTTATTGATGCAATTGAAAAAGTTCCTGCTCATGTTGAATGTGTGAAAGAGTTGAGCAACCAAAACAAGCACAACGAGTTACCTAAACATTTAGGGGCACATGTTCGTGCTGTTTTGTCGGATGCTCTTCCCCCTAAACTTCAAGATCCAGGAGCCCCATTGATTCCAATTCAGGTTGGAGAGCTTAAAATAGAAAGGGCACTCCTAGATCTTGGAGCATGTGTGAGTATATTTCCTGGGAGTCTGTTTGACCAATATGACTTTGGTCCAATACATGAAATTAACACCACGGTGGTGTTAGCTGATCAGACTCTCACACATCCAAGGGGGATGGTGAATGATGTGTTGGTGAAAGTAGAGGATTTCTACTACCCGGTTGACTTTTTGGTGGTAGACTATGTAAATAGTGCGATAAACACACAACCCACCGTTATACTGGGTAGGCCGTTCTTAGCAACTGCACATGCTAATATAAATTGTGCTAATGGAGCGGTAAGCATGAAATTTGGTGACCGTGAGCTCTGTTTAAATGTATATCCAAATTTGTCTAACTCGGTTGTTGATAACAAATTTCCCAAAAATGACATTTTTGATAGTGGTGACCCTCTTATAAAAGAGGATCACCCAAAAGAGGATTTTTGTGTGGTTGGCAGGTTTGGAGCAGTCAAGAATAGGACAATGAAAGGAAGGAAGTCGAAATGGAGGAAACCGCCTGATTTGGACAATGAAACAAGAATAGAAAAGATGGTTGACCCGGTTAGGAACACCTTAAAGGACATACCGGAATGTAGGAGGGTTGCATCTTTAGAGGCGGAGGGAGCACTCGACCACCATGAGGGTGGTGTATTTGGTCTGGCTGAAGACCCTTAAACTTAGCGCTTCCGGGAGGCAACCCGTTGATCAGGTCCATGTATTCTTTCCCTTCTTATATTATTCATGTGGGCATGATCATTTTTTATTTATGTTGAGTGTTTTGTATGTGTGCGTGAGTTGTGTGTGTTTATGTTTTAGTCTAGTATGTTTGTTTTGTTGAAGAAATACTTCAAATGCTTTCTGATTGATGTCAAAGAGAAGGGTAAGAATTGATGTAGGTGACAAGAAAGGAGGAGGAAAGGAGCTTTCAGCTTGGACAGGAAAAGGTTGAAGAACGGGCATTATTGACTACTAATCAGGTGCACTCCATTCCTTTGTATAATAGGAGTTGAGTTGTTTGGGATTGATTGTTCACGCCCTATAGATAGCTTTTTCAGAATAAATCTTTTAATAAGTATCAACCTCCAATTTTGAAACATTGAGGACAATGTTTATTTTTAAGTGTGGGGAGGGGGAGAAAAATATACAATTCTGAAAAAAAAATGTTTGTCCTTAGGTGTTACTTGAGTTTGTGAAGCCAACAAAATTTTTATTTTAGTCCCAAATTTATTTGTTGAATCATGAGTGACGGTCCTTAGTCATGGTCATAACTCTTTAAGTTCCTCGATGTGTTTTTCTAATGGTTATTAAAAAATAAAGTATGAAATGCCGAGTTGGAAAAGACAAGTGAAGGGTATAACATTTTTGCATATCGGCAACCCATTCCCCTTTCATGTTCTTGTGAGATTTTTGAGCCACCACAACATGGTAACACCCTAAAAATTCCACATCTATTGGCATGTTGTGTTCTTTTGAATTGAGTGTGCCATTATAATTGTATGAAGTAGAACTTGCAACTTTCGATACGCTTGCCACCTTAGACCAATGGTGACACAAGAATGATTAAGGCATTAGGATTGGCCTTTTTATTTTTACACCAATATGATATCCTTGACCCAAAAAACAATCTCCCCTAGTTAAACAACTTTGAGCCTTTAACCTTTCAATTGATCACCCATTTCAACCCTTTTGACCCATTTAACCTTTTCAATTTTTAAACCCAGCGTGATGAAAATTCGATTGTAGGATTTTGCTTTGTATTGTATATAATTTGCAATGTGAGTTCAAAAAAAAAAAAAATTGAAAAGCATGAGAACAAATACCTTACAAACAAATGAAAGTTCTCATAGAAAAGCACAAAAATATGCTTAAGTTAGAGATTGGATAAAAAGGCGCAACATTGCCTTATAGTTGAGTAGTTATTTAGTCGATGTAATAAAAGTCGAATTTTCATCACCATAGTCACTTCAACTATCCCATTCCATACCCTTCGCCTAGCCCCATTACAACCCCTTAGAGACCTTTTGACTTGTGTTCACTATTGTGTAATTTGGTAAAAGGCGATTGAGTTGCAAGCCTATACTAATATGCATTATAATTGGTTTTGAGCGATTAATATAAAATACTAGTACATCATGACTAGTCTTGATTAAACCGAGCAGAGAGAACCATTGTGAGGGGTGTGCAAGAATGTGAACTTTGATCTTTGTCGGATTTGGTTTGGCATCTTTTTGTTTTACAAAATTGAGCAACATGGAAACCATTGGAATGTAAATCTACTGAGAGGCGTAAGTCTTGTGAGTTAGGGTATGCCTAGGGACCGCATTTGAGAATCGACAAGAAATGTGGGATCTTTTGATTCACTTAGTTGGTTTGCAATAAACAAATTTGCTTGAGGACAAGCAAAGCTCAAGTGTGGGGATGTGATAGGTTGGTAAAAATTCAAGAATTAACAAAGCTAAATTGATTGATTAATGCATAAATGATTATGGAATAGCACTACTTTGACATGTCTTATGATTTTTAGGTATTAACACAAAAAGGTGCAAATCTGGAGTTTTTGGAACATCTCGGGAGCACAAGGAGTGATAAACCGAACAAGAAAAGCTGAAATGGGTGTCCGGGACAAGCTGGCGTCGCCTACAGCACTTTTGGCGTCGCCTACAGCACTCGCGTAGGAGAAGGGGACCAAAATGCCGTAGGACAGAGCAAGATCTTGTAGCCAAAACAGACATGGCGTCGCCTATGCCACTTTTGGCGTAGGCTACGGGACTCGCGTAGGCGATGCCAAAAGTGGCGTAGCCTACAGCACCTGCAGTCAAACTTGGGTTTAATGTTTTTAATGCGTATCAAAACGGAAGTTTCGATTTTTTTGGCTTTAAAACACCTTGAAGGCTCATAATTTGGTATCTCTATCATAACCATTCCATCCTATCAAACCCTTATCATTCCATACTATTCAAGAACATCAAATCCTCCTATCATTCAAGATTTGAAGATTCAAGACCAAATCATTGAAGACTCAAGCTCCATGGCCATGAGTGGCTAGTCTCTTTGTATCATACCTAGGAAGTAAACAATTGAAGTTTTAGGGTTTAACATTTGGGTATTTCTTTAAACTTTTAATTGTGCGATTGTGTGTTTGAATTAATTGTATTAGATTGCGATTAATCTTATGTTGAATTCATTTTAGTTAATTGATCTTGTGCCAATTTCTAGTGTCATGAACATGTTTTCTTGCTCTAATACAAACATAGGGTTGTATGTTCTAGGTAATGAAGTGTAGTTTAGTCCATGTTTGATGTTGATGAAACTTGACACCTAAGCCTATTGAACAATCACCCCGTTAACACCAATTGCACTACATTTGTTTGACCCATTTGTGAAAACCTTAGACTTCAGTTGTTGAAACCTAGGTGTGATCCTTTTAATTAAATTGTTTACAATAACTTGGGTTTAATGTTTTTAATGCGTATCAAAACGGAAGTTTCGATTTTTTTGGCTTTAAAACACCTTGAAGGCTCATAATTTGGTATCTCTATCATAACCATTCCATCCTATCAAACCCTTATCATTCCATACTATTCAAGAACATCAAATCCTCCTATCATTCAAGATTTGAAGATTCAAGACCAAATCATTGAAGACTCAAGCTCCATGGCCATGAGTGGCTAGTCTCTTTGTATCACGCCTAGGAAGTAAACAATTGAAGTTCTAGGGTTTAAACATTTGGGTATTACTTTAAACTTTTAATTGTGTGATTGTGTGTTTGAATCATTGTATTAGATTGCGATTAATCTTATGTTGAATTCATTTTAGTTAATTGATCTTGTGCCAATTTCTAATGTCATGAACATGTTTTCTTGCTCTAATACAAACATAGGGTTGTATGTTCTAGGTAATGAAGTGTAGTTTAGTCCATCTTTGATGTTGATGAAACTTGACACCTAAGCCTATTGAACAATCACCCCGTTAACACCAATTGCATTACATTTGTTGACCCATTTGTGAAAGCCTTAGACTTTAGTTGTTGAAACCTAGGTGTGATCCTTTTATTTAGAATTGTTTACAATCCACATTATTTTTCATTCTTCTAATCTCAATTCAAGTTTTTAATATAACAACAAAACCTTCCAACCAAATTCTTAAATGAACCAATTGTAAACTTCATAAGCTCTCTAGCAATCTTCATAAGTAACACCGTTTAATCAACTAAATAATATACACTAACCACACGCTCCTTGGATTGATACCCTACTTATCCTATCTACCTAGGTTAATTAGGTTTTGTATGAACCGTGACGACCGGCTCATCAGCAACTCCACAGCTCCCTCTGTACCCTGGATGCTGAGAGGCTGACAATCCTTAAACCGCTTATAGGCAACACCTGCCTGAACCGGAGGAGCAGTAGCACCCATAAAAGTCTGCTGGGCAGCCTGAAAAGCAGCTAATGCAACGCCCAACTGTTGCTGCATCATCTCATTGAGCTCATCATACGTCAAGGTGATGTTACCACCACCTCTACCCCCACCAGTGCGGCCTCCACGTCGTCCCCCAGTGCGTCCTCCAGCGCGTCCTGACATCTTCTGGGAAGGAACAAGAAACAAATACTCAGACCCATCACCAACGCTAAACCAAGAGAATATGAAAAGCCTAGGATCGGGTTTGAACGTGACCATTAATCCCAACACGAGAATGGATGTATTTGAATAATTTGTTTCAAATTTCAGGTCAGGTTTAATAAGAGAAGTGATTATGTCATTAGGGTTCTTTATACATGGGATTGGATATTGGCATGTTTATGTAGGGAGTATTTGCTAAATGATAGTCAAGGGTTACACTGGTTTGTTTTTTTTGAACAATCAAACGGAATTCTCATTTCACTAACAAGATTACAATCCATCGACACCCAACCCAGGCGCATTTAGCAAGAAGCTACCTGGGCCAACCCGTTAAATATCTACAACATACAAAATCCACCCTAGGCCCCTCTAAAACATTTAACCGTTATCAAATAGAGAAAAATCCCACCACATTGCTTTCTCCAAACCCGTAATCTTCGCTCTTTTGATCATCCACCAATACGTCTCGAGCTTTGTTTCTTCCAACAATGTCGTAGTTGCCGTCGTTGCGTTCCTAAAAATCTTCTCGTTCCTCTTTATCCAAAGTTTCCATAGTACCAAGAGCGCCACAGCATAAATCAACTTCTTTTTTGAGTCACCATCAGTCTCCCAGCAAGCTCTTATGATCGCTACAATCGGCCTTTCGTCTTTAAACTCTTGAATCTTTAACCAATCTGCAATACTCCACCAAATCGCCCTAGCCCATATACAATGTGTAAAAATATGGTCTGTTGTTTCCAAATCCAGTCCGCACCTACCGCAGATTCCGTCGCCCACCTAGTTACACTGGTTTGTTAAATGTGATTTTTTGTGAATTGTAAATGGATTACCCTTGTGGTGATGAACCGTGACTTTATAATGATAATCATATCGTGTGAATCTGGTGTTATTTTTCTAGCAACTGTATGTTATAAACATGATGTGGTTTTGTTGCGCAAAATGGTCGTGGGTGTTCTACTGGCATTTGAATAGGGAATGATTGTGCACTAGCTTGTAATCGGGTTCACTTTATTTTAGTGATAACACACTAAAATTTAACATAGAGCATTAGCAATATAGTCCGTTTTGAGGTGTTTTTTTGAGGATAGACTACTCTAGAGGGGAGAGGGCTTGGTGGGTGCTTTTGTGTATAAACGTCCAAGAACGTGTTTTGTGAGTAAAGGGAGGAGGGATAGGGTGTGTTTCCAAGGCGTTTTTGGAGCTGATTTTGGTTGTGAGGGAAAGAGCGTGTGGGTCTGATGTGCATGTTTTTACATGTCGTAGGTATTGAAGCCTATTTGTGAATGATTCGAGGATAATTACATGAAATGCAATAATGTCACACCCTCAAATTTCCACCTGCGGAGTTCTATCGCGAGGCGTGTGACACACCAGGATCCAAGTCAACGGTCACAATAAACGACGTCTAAATGTAAAAACACACGTAAACAAAACCATGCATAAGTTTAAAACCAACATTCAACAGTGCGGAAGCATTTAAAGTTTACAAAAGTCATGCAGAAATAAAACATAAGTTCAAAAGTTCATGATTCCAAAACGTGCAATGAGACCCTAGACGCGAGACGACTCCAGTGCGACCTCGTGCGCCTATCCGACAGCTGCTACCTTAGCGACCTGAGAAAACATGCTAAAAGAGTCAACATATAATGCTGGTGAGTTCACAGGTTTTAATTAAACGTTTAAAGTGATCCTTCAAAAACCGTTACCATCACAGTTACTACTAAGTCATTGGGTGTATCCCCGGGTTCCTATCATGTTCCTAGGCGTCAAATCATGTTCCGGGATGTTAAAATATACATACAGCAACATTATACGCGATTAGGAATCAAACTAGCATTTAGGATTGTAATCACTAGTAAAATTAGCATTTAGGATTGTAAATGCCTAAGCTTCAGGCGATTAGGAGTGTAAATGCTTAAGCTTCAGGCATTTAGGATTGTAAATGCTTAAGCTTCAGGCATTTAGGATTGTAAACGCTTAAGCTTCAGGCATTTAGGATTGTAAATGCCTAAGCTTCAGGCGATTAGGAGTGTAAATGCTTAAGCTTCAGGCATTTAGGAGTCCTATTCGCATGAAGCTTCATGCGAGTAGGATCCTACTCGCCTCTGCATGTCTGAAGCGTAATTTCGCGCGTCAAACTCTCCAAATCAGATCCGAAACATGTAAAAACACCCAATAATCATCCTAACACATTAACAAACATATTTCAAGCAAAACCCCTAAGTTTTCATCGTTCTAACAGTTAGTTACCGGAAGTTGCCGGGTGTCACATCATCCCCTTGTTGAAAGAATTTTCGTCCCGAAAATTTCCCGAAGTCGAGGAGAGAGAACAAATAAGAAGAAAAATTTTCCGGGTCGTCACATCATCCCCCTGTTGAAAGGAATCTCGTCCCGAGATTCTTTCGGCTTCAACAGTGATGAGTGTCGACCTCTGTGCCCAAGTAACGTTTCCCCAAAATACAACAAGTGAAGGTCATAAACCAACCGTGACAGTAACAACCGGGAAACCACTTTTCCAAATGTGAGTATGAGACAAGAGACCCCCGATCGAAGGCCTACTGGAGACTACTGTCACACCACGTCTAAGGCGGAAACACGTGGCGCGACGGTTCAAAAGTATTAAGCCAAGATTAATGCAAAGCACAATATTAATTAGAAAACGGGCATTTATTCAATGCTAATAATCATGTCAAATTATTCATACATAATCATAAATTGTTTTCGAAAATGATAAAGAGGCTTCTCCCTTTATCCCTAAGTCCATGGAATAAAGAGATATGACCCCGTTACGACATTCCCAACGCCCAACTTGGAGATGTCCCCGACCCTGCTCGCCATGCTAACTTCCATCAATCAATTACCTGAAAGATATGTTTGAAAATCGTCAATATATAAATATTGGTGAGTTCACAGGTTTTAATTTAATAAATCTTTATAAAGTGGGAATATCCTTGTTATGACATTTATAGGAGTTGCAAAGTCCTACAATTTACTTGAGCCTATAACCAAACCAAGACAATCAATAATGCCCCCGCCCAAAGTCGTTACTCGGTATTCCTACGACTTTATTTCAGAATAAGTGCACCCCAGGCATACGCCGATGCATAATCGACGCTATCGATTAGGGGTGGGCCTTGTCAGGCACCAATAGTACTATCCAAATATCCCTTTGGTTTCTCATTCCTGAATAAATGATTATAGTGGGGAGGTCTCAACCCCGAGTGGCGATCTTTACTCAAGTATCCAACCCGTCATACAATCCCAACATATCTTTCCCCCGTAAAAACGTTAAATAGTTTAGAAATGGGGCCGTGAGACTCACCTGTAACTGTGCTTGGCTCAAAGAAAATAGTAAAGTTTGTGATCCCGTACCTACAAAGGTTCTAGGCGTATAAGTCACTTACACCTATGGGGTATGTGCCTTGGCAAGTTGTACACCCAACTTCCCGACCACGTCTTTATCCCAATTCCTGTTTAATAGTTTTGTATCCTAGGTTCAATGGCGATGGATTACCCCTTCCTTACACGTCATATATTATTCTTATAATTATTCTTTATGACTTGTACAACATTATACTCGACACGACTCTACCCAACGTATAATTATTTTCCCATTTAAATAATTATACTTAGGATCTTTTCGCTCGATATAAAGTGTTTTCTTATCAACCGACCCGACTTACCTTGCCACATATTTATTTTCCCATTTAAATAAATATGCTAAGTCCTTGTCGTTTGGTAACATAATCTTAACGCCCGACTAGACTTACCACACCGTACATTTATTTTCCCATTTAAATAAATGTACTAGAATCTTGTCGGTATTCACGCGTTCGTAGATATATCTCATCTACTCGTCTCGGTTTTCCTTCTCGCACATCTATTTTCCCATTTAAATAGATGTACTAGAATTCCGTCGGAAACGAGTACACGTACATATATCATCGCGTGGATACTACTTGTTAAGTTCATGTGTCGTTTAGCGTTTTTAATTTGTTACGTTATGTTTCTCCTTTCCCACGAATATTGTTACTACACTTAGGAAAGTGTTACGCACGTTTCACCCTTGTTATATATATTTTATTTCCGTAAAATATATATGTATATTTTTATCTCGACGTAATAAGTCCGTTTACGTTGGTTCGTGTAACTAAGTTTGTTAGTTAACGTTTTAGTCCGACTCGTCCAACTTGTTACCAAAAACGTTCCCGATACTTTTATATTCCCATTTATATAAAAGCACCTTATTTTTGTACAAGCCTTACAAGTGTTTATTTTATAAAGTCTTACTTTATGAAATAGTCGCGTGACTCCATTTATTTTTATAAAACGTCCATTTTATAAAAATATACTTTTTACTTAAAATGCCCAAGTAGGCTATTATTATTTACCAACTCAACCTTGTAAACCATTACTTACACTTTTTGACACCAATATTTCCACCATTGTGTTTTTGGTCCAATAACTTTCTAAAATATTTATTTTAGTCCATTGGTTTCCAAGGTTGTCATATTAATCCTTTAATTTACACTTGTAGCATTTTTCCCTAAATCTTTCATGGTTATTATTTTTCTTCCACTTTAGTGAACTTTGAAGAATCCTTTTCACCATGTTTAATTGTTTTTACCTCTTTTTGCTTCTAATGTTCTTTTAATCCATTCAAGGTATCAATAACATGTTTATTTCATATTTTTATCCAAAGCATCAAGCTTTCACTCATCTAAGTGAGTGGACTTTGAAGAACTAATTTTTCCACCTATGGCTTTCTAACCCATTTTAATATTTTTATGTCTTTATTATATCATCCTAAGATGATTAAAACCACTTTTCATCACATTCAAGTTACTTTTCAAAATATTGCTTTTCTCATCTTCAATCATCCAACTATGTTCTTATTATTACACTTTCTTCAAAATACTACTTTTATTAAAAATAACTAAGATTTCATCACCTTATTATTCTCTCATCTTCATTTTTAATAAAAACCCATTACTTATTTAAAACTCATTTTTATTACCCACATTGTACAACTTGCATCATAGCACAAAAACAAGACATTTAAATTAATAAAACAATGCAAGACTTACAACTAGCTCAAGGCTAGGGAAGACAAAATCTTGGATTTTGGGTGTGGTTTAGTGTGTTCTTCCAAGTGGGTTATGCTCCAAGCTCTTAAACACACAAGAAAGGGTTTGAATGAGGATGAACTAGAGGTGATTTGAAGTAGTAAAAATTGAAAGAGAGGTGGTGGTGGGGTGGTGAAATGCTACGGCCAAGAGAAGAAGGGAGGGGAAGAATTTTTGTGATTTCTTCAAGTGTTCTTCAAGTGGCTTATAATCTCATTCCAAATCTTGCAAAGATCACCTATTATCTTTTCTTGGATTTGGTAATATCTTGGAAGGATTTAGAGGATTTAGTAGATATGGAAGAGATCTTGGGAGATTATAATGGGGGTGTTTGGGCCGAAAATTAGAGGGAGAGGGGTGGTGATTTGGTGAATTTTATTACCCAATACTTTTACATGCATGTTAATGATTGCTAATAATATGGAAGGATTAAGAAGCATCTTTACACAATCTCCCACCCAAGTGGGCCCATGGCCGGCCCCTATGGGGTACTTGGTGGGGTCCACTTTGCTAATTAACTCTCCATATTATGTTTAAGCTAGTTCCTTTCGGGTACCGCCCGGGTATTTCTCGAATTTTCGTCGCGTTTATCCTCAATCTTATAATACCGTTAATATTCATAAAATTATGTCCAGTTAAATTACTGATAATTTATTTCGGTTTCTGTCGGGTGAATTTACGTGTTACGCGCGTATCGGGTGCGGTACGCGCACTTTATTCGTTACCGGGAGATTTGTGCAATAAGCTTTTACGTATGGCTTTGGGTTTCCAAAACTCATAATATTTTGTAAAAAATATTATTTATTTTATTTTCCGGGTGTCCGGTGTTCGTTTCGCTTATTTCAGTTTTACCGGGTAATCGCCAGTGTCCATACCGGATAGTTTTGTCTGCGCACGATCCTATCATGCTTTGCTATTAAACTCATGCATTCCTATGCATTATTTGGGAATTCCTATCTTTCTAAGGCCTCAATTAAATATTCAGCACATAATTACGGTTAATTACGTTAATCGCGTTTAATTAATTAGTACGGAATTACCTTAATTTTGCCGGTTGTTACATTCTCCCCCCGTTAAGAGAATTCCGTCCCGGAATTCACTTCGAGCTCTCCGGTATAGGGGTCTTCTTAAATAGGGCGGGATACTTTTGCTTCATCTGGTCCAGCCTTTCCCACGTGAACTCCGGTCCACGCTTGGCATTCCAACGCACTTTGACCAATCTGATCTTACTGCGTCTTAGTTTTTGGACCTTCCAATCGGTTACTTCGACTGGCTCTTCGACGAAGTGTAACTTGTCGTCAATGTGGATTTCGTCTGCGGGGATGATGAGGGTTTCGTCGGATAAGCACTTTTTCAAGTTCGACACGTGGAACGTGTCGTGTACACCGTTAAGTTCTTGTGGTAACTTGAGCTTGTATGCTACGGGGCCTACTCTGGACAGGATTTCAAATGGTCCAACATATCGTGGGTTTAGTTCTCCGCGCTTCCCGAAACGCGCGACACCTTTCCAAGGTGACACCTTTAGTAGGACCCTGTCTCCGACTTGAAATTCCAAAGGCTTCCTCCTCATGTCTGCGTAGCTTTTCTGTCGGTCACGTGCCGCTTTGAGATGTTCTCTAATCAGAAAGACCTTATCCGTCGTTTCTTGAACAATTTCGGGCCCGGTAAGTTGCTTTTCGCCAACTTCGGCCCAACATAGAGGCGATCTACACTTGCGTCCATATAGAGCTTCAAAAGGTGCAGCTTGAATGCTCGTGTGGTAGCTGTTGTTATACGAAAACTCTACCAGTGGCAAGTGAGTATCCCAATTTCCGCTGAAATCGATTGCGCATGCCCGTAGCATATCCTCCAGGGTCTGGATGGTTCGTTCACTCTGACCATCGGTTTGTGGGTGATATGCGGTACTCATATCAAGGCGAGTACCTAGGGCTTTATTCAGACTTTCCCAAAATCTTGAGGTGAAACGACTATCTCGATCGGAGATGATAGAAATAGGTACACCGTGCTTTGACACAACTTCCTTAATGTACAAACGGGTCAGTTTCTCCAACTTATCCGTTTCGCGAATGGGGAGGAAGTGTGCAGATTTTGTCAATCGATCAACGATTACCCAGATCATATCATGGCCGCTTGTTGTCTTGGGCAATTTGGTGATGAAGTCCATAGTGATCCTTTCCCATTTCCATTCCGGTATTTCCGGTTGCTGGAGCAAACCGGATGGTCTCTGGTGCTCGGCCTTGACCTTTGCGCAAGTCAAACATCGCGCAACATATGCCGCTATATCTCTCTTGAAATTTGGCCACCAGTAAAATTCCTTCAAATCGTGGAACATCTTGTCTGCTCCGGGGTGAACTGAATATCGCGAACTGTGGGCTTCGGCCAATACCAGTTCACGCAATCCACCGTATACTGGTACCCAAATTCTGTTCATGAAATACAGAGCTTGATCCGCTTTTGACTCCAGTGACTCAACCATCTTCCGCAATCTTTCTCCTTTGACATTCTCGGGTTTAAGAGCGTTAGCTTGAGCTTCACGAATCCGGTCAGTCAGGTTCGTGTGGATGGTTAGACCCAAAGCTCGGACACGCAGTGGCTTAACCCGTTCCTTGCGACTCAAGGCATCGGCTACGACGTTTGCCTTCCCGGGATGGTACTTTATCTCACAATCGTAATCGTTCAATAATTCGACCCATCGCCGTTGTCGCATGTTCAATTCCTTCTGGTCAAAGATGTGCTGCAAGCTTTTATGATCAGTGAAGATCGTACACTTGGTTCCGTACAGATAGTGTCTCCATATCTTGAGTGCGAATACCACGGCTCCTAGTTCCAGATCATGTGTGGTGTAATTCTTCTCGTGAAGTTTTAGCTGTCTGGAAGCATAGGCTATGACCTTCTCTCGCTGCATCAATACACAACCCAATCCCTGATGAGAGGCGTCACAGTAAACTACGAAGTCTTCTGTACCATCGGGGAGTGCTAGTATTGGTGCTCCACATAACTTATCCTTCAGCAACTGAAACGCTGCTTCCTGCTTTTCCGTCCATTCAAACTTCTTATCCTTTTGGGTTAGCATGGTTAAGGACTGTGCTATTTTAGAAAAGTTCTCGATGAACCTTCTGTAGTAACCCGCAAGGCCAAGAAATTGTCGTACTTCAGTAGGCGTTCTAGGGGCGTCCCAATTCTTGATTGCTTCGATCTTGGCGGGATCGACATGTATACCCCTTTCATTCACTACGTGGCCTAGAAAGTGAACCTCTCGAATCCAAAAATCACATTTTGAAAACTTAGCATAGAGCTTCTCTTTGCGAAGTACCTCGAGGATTAATCGGAGATGTTCCTCGTGTTCCTCTTTCGTGCGTGAGTAGATCAAGATGTCATCAATGAAGACAATAACAAATTTGTCCAAGTATGGTTTGCACACTCGGTTCATCAAGTCCATGAAAACAGCTGGTGCGTTAGTTAAACCGAAAGGCATAACCAGAAACTCATAGTGCCCATATCGAGTCCTGAATGCTGTTTTTGGCACGTCTTCTTCTTGAATACGTAACTGATGATAACCGGACCTTAGGTCGATCTTGGAGTAGGAACTGGATCCTTGAAGTTGATTAAACAAATCGTCGATCCTGGGAAGAGGATAGCGATTTTTAATAGTCAGCTTGTTCAGTTCCCGATAGTCAATGCACATTCGAAAAGTGCCATCCTTCTTCTTCACGAATAAGACGGGAGCTCCCCAAGGTGAGAAGCTTGGTCTTATGAAACCTTTGTCCAACAACTCTTGCAGTTGTTCAGACAGTTCCTGCATTTCTGAAGGAGCTAGGCGATATGGCGATCGCGCTACCGGTGCTGCTCCTGGAACAAGGTCGATACGAAACTCGACTTGTCGGGGTGGTGGCAATCCTGGCAAGTCTTCTGGGAACACATCTGGAAAGTCTCGGGCTATCGGGATGTCTTCTAGCTTTCGCTCGTCAGCCTTCTTGTCTACCACGTGCGCCAAGAATGCGACGAGACCTTTCCTTAGGCACTTCCTGGCTTTCATGCTGGTAATAATTCTCAATGGCGTTCCACGCCTTTCCCCTTGGATCGATAGGGTTTCACCGCTCGCGAGGGGAACTTGAATTATTTTGTCATTGCACACGACGATGGCGCGGTGTGCGGATAGCCAATCCATACCAACGACTATGTCAAAGCTACCCAGTACGACTGGTAGTAGGTCAATGTCAAACTCACGACCACAGAGATCCAACTTACAACCCTTTGCTACCTCTCGAGTTTCTATAGTCTTACCGTTAGCTAGTTCAATGGAATATGGTGTGTCTAGCTTACTAGTCTTTAAACCGAGTAATCTTTTAAATTCGACAGATACGAAGCTAAAATCAGCGCCAGTATCAAACAATACTGAAGCATAATGACCATTTAGAGGGAACGTACCAGTGACCACATTAGGGTCTTGTCGTGCGTCACCGGCACCAATCACGAACGCTCGCCCACGGGCTTGGTTGTTAAGTTTGGGGCAGTCCCTCTTCCAATGATCGAGCGATCCACATGAGAAACAGGGCCTCGCTCCACTGTTCTTTGGCGCTCCTGATCTGCAGTCTTCAGTCTTGTGCCCCGAACGACGGCACTTACCGCAGATTACTTCGTTCTTGCCCTGATAACCTTGCTTCCCATTATTTCCACGTCCAGTGGCCACATACCCTTTTCCCTTCTTCCCTGAACCTGATGATCCATCCTTCTTCCTCTCGTCGCGCTTACGCTTCCCAAACCTTGGCCTATTTCCCTGTTCACTTGACCTAACGGCTGAACTTGTACCCAGATTCTTACCCTCAACACTGCTGGACTCAGTAAGTTTCAACCCTGACACTTTCCGGATTAGAGTGCCCATTCGGATGGCGTCTTCAGTGAGGCTCAAAGCGAGGTCGATAGCTTCGCGCATGGTTGTAGGCTTGGAAGCAGTGACCATGCCGCGTATCTGTGGTGCCAGTCCGAAGAGGTATCTTTCCACCTTTTTGCTTTCCGGGGTGACCAGGCGAGGCACTAACCGGGAGAGGTCATGGAATCTGGACGTGTAACCAGCTACGTCCGGTCCAACCATGGTGAGGTTCCAGAACTCAGTCTCTAGCTTCTGCACTTCACTTGCCGGACAGTACTCGGCGATCATTAGTTCTTTCAACTCCAACCATGATAAGGAGTAAGCAGCATCATCTCCCAGTGTCTGCACTTGGTTGTTCCACCAGGTCAGAACTTGGTCCAGAAACAGGTTGGTGGCATACATGACAGCCTGTCGTGGGGTACAGCTGCTAATACGGATCACAGCTTCGGTTTTCTCGAACCATTTGACTAGTCCGACAGAACCTTCAGTGCCGCTGAAATTCAGTGGTTTGCAGTCCAGGAAAGCTTTAAACGTGCAGCCACGTTCTCGTGAGGCCGTTTCTGCAATAATAAAGCAATGTTAAATATAAGGTAGGAGTTTCACGAAGACTCCTGTCGCATATACCCGACGTCTCCTTACCAGTAGGGGAGGTTTCGCGTCTGTCGCTCCCGGTTCGGTCTCGCGACCTTTCGGTGCGCGTGGCATTGTGTTCTGCGAGAGCCTGAGCGATACGTCCCGAAACTAGGGTTTCAAGCTCTTCAGGTGTCGTGGGTAGTCTTTCATTCCCACTGTTGCTTCTTGTGGCTGGTGCCATGTTTCTTCAATAACCAATATCAAAGGTTAATTTCCAACAATCATTCATACAATATCATCACATATATAGTATAAACAACCACACAACATATGAACACAATAATCACCATAACAACAACACGCAATCACAACATAAACAGAATAAGTAATAATAATCGTAGATAATCACAACACATATTTTACCATAACAAAACTTTCATTAATTTCAATACCAAGTACAATGATTTGTTCATAATAACAAAAACCGAGGATACCTTCCTCATACATTGCTCTTTGAAATACACTAGAAATATAATGTCATATGCCGGCACAATCCCGCTCGGCTAGGCAAAAAAATGCAGATGGGTGCTATAACCCATGCTGTGCTATCATACTACTACTACTACTGCTATGTCTGCGAGTGATCTCCCAAACGTCCCTGATGCTACTGTGGCGGTGGCGGCGGCGGGTGCTGGTACTGGTACTGAGGTGCGCACATGCTGATGGTCATACTGATCGCCATAATGCGATCGTACAAGAATTGGCGATGCGCAAAGTGTGCGTCGCCCGTAAGGCCACAATGAGCATCCATGCTCAATAGCTCCTCAGCGTAATGTGCCAGTGCATCCCTGGCATCAATGATCCTGGCCCACATGAGCTGGGCCTGCTGCTCCATCTGACTCACGGTGCGCTGCACCGTGTCGGTGAGGGTCTGGAAATCTCTCTCCAGTGAGATCACCGTGGACCATGCGGGTCCTGACAGTGGGGCCATCCCGTGGGGCTGCGACGGCCCGGGGATGTCAGTGTATGTCGGCTGAGACGGGCCGACGATATCGGGTACGGGTAGTGGGGTGAAGGGTGGGGCAAAGCCCGGTAATCCAGTGAAGCAGTAGGGTGGTACCTGGTATGGGTCTCCCGCACCTAGAGTATACGGTGCAAATGGGGGTGTCACAAATGGGGCTCCTGCATCCATAGTGAATGGTGCAGGTGGTGGCGTAGGGAGCATCTCGGGTAGGGGTGGTAGTGTGGGAAAAGTGGTGATGGGTAGTGTCATGGATAAGGGTGTGGGGACTATAAGCTCGGCGAGTGGGACCATGAGTGGCTGGGTGACAGTGACCCACTCTAGAGTGGACATCACAGTGGTAGGGGTAGGAGGGCTAGCAGTGGCATGAGCTGCCAGTCCTGCTCGGTGCAACTCAGAACTGCGGGCTGAGCTGCCCTCAAGGATGTGCCCAGTAGAAGCTGGCCCATCCTGTGGTATGGGCTCGGGCATGGTAGGTAAGGTGGCTGGGGTAGCGGTAGCATGCCCTGTCATCGGAGCGACGTGCTCCTCCTGGCCTGCTGGTGGGATAGGCACTGCAATGTGCTCCACCGACGCAGTTGACTCATCGTCAGAGTCATCGGAGATCCACCCGTTGTGTCCCCGGCAGACAGGCACGAGCCTCATGCCGGAGGGAACGGAGATAGGTGGGGTGGGTAAAGGCTCACGGTCGACTGGTGCGTGTCGGTCGTATGGAGACTCGACAGTCTCCGACTGTGTAGGGATAGGTCTCGAAGGACCTGCGCAACCTACAGGGAAGTCCCTGAAGGCGCGGATAGGTAGTGCTGGCAGTGGTGCTGCCTGGAATGGCACTAGAGGCAAGTCGGCCTCGGCCATCGGTAGGTCGGCCACGGCGGCCATATCGTCTCCAGCGGGGGCCCATGCTGGGTCCTCGCTCGGGTCCGTCTCGTCGGAGCTATCTCCGTCATCGCCCTCCATGGCGGCATCAACATCCATCTCGTCATCCTCGGGATCGAGTATCACCACCTCGATCGGCTCCGCTGGCGGTGCTGGGATGATCTGGAGGCTACTGTCGTAGCTTGGTGCTACGCTCCCTGCGTTCGACATCCTGGCAAAAGAACCGTACTAATATTTAAGTATTATTCGTTAGGTAGTTAAGGCACATATCTAAGGTACTCTTCCTAACCTTCTAACACAAAAATAATACGCATACTTACCATGGCTAGCTTGGTCGGAATCTCCATATACCCAAATGGTCGTTGGAAAAATTTATTTTATTGCGTTTCGCATTTATTTTGAAAGATTTTGAACCAAATCCGGTTATAGTTTAGATTTTTAAAATGCTAATTCGCTATAACCTTGGCTCTGATACCACTTTCTGTCACACCACGTCTAAGGCGGAAACACGTGGCGCGACGGTTCAAAAGTATTAAGCCAAGATTAATGCAAAGCACAATATTAATTAGAAAACGGGCATTTATTCAATGCTAATAATCATGTCAAATTATTCATACATAATCATAAATTGTTTTCGAAAATGATAAAGAGGCTTCTCCCTTTATCCCTAAGTCCATGGAATAAAGAGATATGACCCCGTTACGACATTCCCAACGCCCAACTTGGAGATGTCCCCGACCCTGCTCGCCATGCTAACTTCCATCAATCAATTACCTGAAAGATATGTTTGAAAATCGTCAATATATAAATATTGGTGAGTTCACAGGTTTTAATTTAATAAATCTTTATAAAGTGGGAATATCCTTGTTATGACATTTATAGGAGTTGCAAAGTCCTACAATTTACTTGAGCCTATAACCAAACCAAGACAATCAATAATGCCCCCGCCCAAAGTCGTTACTCGGTATTCCTACGACTTTATTTCAGAATAAGTGCACCCCAGGCATACGCCGATGCATAATCGACGCTATCGATTAGGGGTGGGCCTTGTCAGGCACCAATAGTACTATCCAAATATCCCTTTGGTTTCTCATTCCTGAATAAATGATTATAGTGGGGAGGTCTCAACCCCGAGTGGCGATCTTTACTCAAGTATCCAACCCGTCATACAAT
The DNA here is from genome assembly GCA_028751855.1 of Ambrosia trifida. NCBI lineage: Eukaryota > Viridiplantae > Streptophyta > Magnoliopsida > Asterales > Asteraceae > Ambrosia > Ambrosia trifida. The sequence continues at coordinate 110,446,701 of CM054128.1, forward strand.
CCCAACATATCTTTCCCCCGTAAAAACGTTAAATAGTTTAGAAATGGGGCCGTGAGACTCACCTGTAACTGTGCTTGGCTCAAAGAAAATAGTAAAGTTTGTGATCCCGTACCTACAAAGGTTCTAGGCGTATAAGTCACTTACACCTATGGGGTATGTGCCTTGGCAAGTTGTACACCCAACTTCCCGACCACGTCTTTATCCCAATTCCTGTTTAATAGTTTTGTATCCTAGGTTCAATGGCGATGGATTACCCCTTCCTTACACGTCATATATTATTCTTATAATTATTCTTTATGACTTGTACAACATTATACTCGACACGACTCTACCCAACGTATAATTATTTTCCCATTTAAATAATTATACTTAGGATCTTTTCGCTCGATATAAAGTGTTTTCTTATCAACCGACCCGACTTACCTTGCCACATATTTATTTTCCCATTTAAATAAATATGCTAAGTCCTTGTCGTTTGGTAACATAATCTTAACGCCCGACTAGACTTACCACACCGTACATTTATTTTCCCATTTAAATAAATGTACTAGAATCTTGTCGGTATTCACGCGTTCGTAGATATATCTCATCTACTCGTCTCGGTTTTCCTTCTCGCACATCTATTTTCCCATTTAAATAGATGTACTAGAATTCCGTCGGAAACGAGTACACGTACATATATCATCGCGTGGATACTACTTGTTAAGTTCATGTGTCGTTTAGCGTTTTTAATTTGTTACGTTATGTTTCTCCTTTCCCACGAATATTGTTACTACACTTAGGAAAGTGTTACGCACGTTTCACCCTTGTTATATATATTTTATTTCCGTAAAATATATATGTATATTTTTATCTCGACGTAATAAGTCCGTTTACGTTGGTTCGTGTAACTAAGTTTGTTAGTTAACGTTTTAGTCCGACTCGTCCAACTTGTTACCAAAAACGTTCCCGATACTTTTATATTCCCATTTATATAAAAGCACCTTATTTTTGTACAAGCCTTACAAGTGTTTATTTTATAAAGTCTTACTTTATGAAATAGTCGCGTGACTCCATTTATTTTTATAAAACGTCCATTTTATAAAAATATACTTTTTACTTAAAATGCCCAAGTAGGCTATTATTATTTACCAACTCAACCTTGTAAACCATTACTTACACTTTTTGACACCAATATTTCCACCATTGTGTTTTTGGTCCAATAACTTTCTAAAATATTTATTTTAGTCCATTGGTTTCCAAGGTTGTCATATTAATCCTTTAATTTACACTTGTAGCATTTTTCCCTAAATCTTTCATGGTTATTATTTTTCTTCCACTTTAGTGAACTTTGAAGAATCCTTTTCACCATGTTTAATTGTTTTTACCTCTTTTTGCTTCTAATGTTCTTTTAATCCATTCAAGGTATCAATAACATGTTTATTTCATATTTTTATCCAAAGCATCAAGCTTTCACTCATCTAAGTGAGTGGACTTTGAAGAACTAATTTTTCCACCTATGGCTTTCTAACCCATTTTAATATTTTTATGTCTTTATTATATCATCCTAAGATGATTAAAACCACTTTTCATCACATTCAAGTCACTTTTCAAAATATTGCTTTTCTCATCTTCAATCATCCAACTATGTTCTTATTATTACACTTTCTTCAAAATACTACTTTTATTAAAAATAACTAAGATTTCATCACCTTATTATTCTCTCATCTTCATTTTTAATAAAAACCCATTACTTATTTAAAACTCATTTTTATTACCCACATTGTACAACTTGCATCATAGCACAAAAACAAGACATTTAAATTAATAAAACAATGCAAGACTTACAACTAGCTCAAGGCTAGGGAAGACAAAATCTTGGATTTTGGGTGTGGTTTAGTGTGTTCTTCCAAGTGGGTTATGCTCCAAGCTCTTAAACACACAAGAAAGGGTTTGAATGAGGATGAACTAGAGGTGATTTGAAGTAGTAAAAATTGAAAGAGAGGTGGTGGTGGGGTGGTGAAATGCTACGGCCAAGAGAAGAAGGGAGGGGAAGAATTTTTGTGATTTCTTCAAGTGTTCTTCAAGTGGCTTATAATCTCATTCCAAATCTTGCAAAGATCACCTATTATCTTTTCTTGGATTTGGTAATATCTTGGAAGGATTTAGAGGATTTAGTAGATATGGAAGAGATCTTGGGAGATTATAATGGGGGTGTTTGGGCCGAAAATTAGAGGGAGAGGGGTGGTGATTTGGTGAATTTTATTACCCAATACTTTTACATGCATGTTAATGATTGCTAATAATATGGAAGGATTAAGAAGCATCTTTACACAATCTCCCACCCAAGTGGGCCCATGGCCGGCCCCTATGGGGTACTTGGTGGGGTCCACTTTGCTAATTAACTCTCCATATTATGTTTAAGCTAGTTCCTTTCGGGTACCGCCCGGGTATTTCTCGAATTTTCGTCGCGTTTATCCTCAATCTTATAATACCGTTAATATTCATAAAATTATGTCCAGTTAAATTACTGATAATTTATTTCGGTTTCTGTCGGGTGAATTTACGTGTTACGCGCGTATCGGGTGCGGTACGCGCACTTTATTCGTTACCGGGAGATTTGTGCAATAAGCTTTTACGTATGGCTTTGGGTTTCCAAAACTCATAATATTTTGTAAAAAATATTATTTATTTTATTTTCCGGGTGTCCGGTGTTCGTTTCGCTTATTTCAGTTTTACCGGGTAATCGCCAGTGTCCATACCGGATAGTTTTGTCTGCGCACGATCCTATCATGCTTTGCTATTAAACTCATGCATTCCTATGCATTATTTGGGAATTCCTATCTTTCTAAGGCCTCAATTAAATATTCAGCACATAATTACGGTTAATTACGTTAATCGCGTTTAATTAATTAGTACGGAATTACCTTAATTTTGCCGGTTGTTACAACTACTATGATCGGTATAACTAACCCACCGGTACCGTCCAAGTAGCATCCCCAAAGGACCCTCATCGACCCAAAGAATGAGAAACAGAGACCAAACCATAAGGAAAGCACCCGAAAACACGAACGCACAACAATGCGGATAAAAGTAAAACCAAAGCGTAACAAGAGATAAGAGAGAATACGTACGGGTAACAGTGTCTGGGTCCACCTGGTTCTCCCTAGCACCGATCACATAAGCATGAGCACGAGTAAACCGGCCACCGCCTTCATTGTCTCCATCCTTCCCTGCAGTCCCTGTGCCCCCTTGATTCAACTTGGGACAGCTTCGCTTGAAGTGCCCCGCTTCTCCACAATGAAAGCAACCCTGGTTCCCCTGTGGAGCAGGGGTAGTAATAGCAGTAGTCTGAGTCGTCCTGGAAAGGTTGACCCTACAATCCTTGGCAAGATGCCCCGTCTTCTGACAACGCTCACAGCGAAAACTCTCACAAGTACCATAGTGATGAAACCCACAACGCCCACACTTAGGGCTTTTCCCAGCATAGCCCCCTTGTTTCTGGTCCGATGCTGACCCAGAAGCTTCAGCCTTCTTCGCCGCCGGTTGTCGCTGAACCCCCGATGAACCCTTATCCACGCTTTCCCACTTCCTCTTGCTCTTTGCCGGCGCCTTCACAGAAGAGCCCCTAGGAGGCAAGACACCCTCAGAAATCTTCAAGTTGGTCATCTTAGTAGCCGACCGCACAGCCTCTGATATAGTAGCAGGATCCCTAGCAGACACCAATCCCGCAATCTCTGGCACCAAACCCGCAAGATACTGTTCTATCCTCCTATACTCTGGTGTAGACAAACCTGGACAATTACATGATTCGAGGATAATTACATGAAATGCAATAATGTCACACCCTCAAATTTCCACCTGCGGAGTTCTACCGCGAGGCGTGTGACACACCAGGATCCAAGTCAACGGTCACAATAAACGACGTCTAAATGTAAAAACACACGTAAACAAAACCATGCATAAGTTTAAAACCAACATTCAACAGTGCGGAAGCATTTAAAGTTTACAAAAGTCATGCAGAAATAAAACATAAGTTCAAAAGTTCATGATTCCAAAACGTGCAATGAGACCCTAGACGCGAGACGACTCCAGTGCGACCTCGTGCGCCTATCCGACAGCTGCTACCTTAGCGACCTGAGAAAACATGCTAAAAGAGTCAACATATAATGCTGGTGAGTTCACAGGTTTTAATTAAACGTTTAAAGTGATCCTTCGAAAACCGTTACCATCACAGTTACTACTAAGTCATTGGGTGTATCCCGGGGTTCCTATCATGTTCCTAGGCGTCAAATCATGTTCCGGGATGTTAAAATATACATACAGCAGCATTATACGCGATTAGGAATCAAACTAGCATTTAGGATTGTAATCACTAGTAAAATTAGCATTTAGGATTGTAAATGCCTAAGCTTCAGGCGATTAGGAGTGTAAATGCTTAAGCTTCAGGCATTTAGGATTGTAAATGCTTAAGCTTCAGGCATTTAGGATTGTAAACGCTTAAGCTTCAGGCATTTAGGATTGTAAATGCCTAAGCTTCAGGCGATTAGGAGTGTAAATGCTTAAGCTTCAGGCATTTAGGAGTCCTATTCGCATGAAGCTTCATGCGAGTAGGATCCTACTCGCCTCTTCATGTCTGAAGCGTAATTTCGCGCGTCAAACTCTCCAAATCAGATCCGAAACATGTAAAAACACCCAATAATCATCCTAACACATTAACAAACATATTTCAAGCAAAACCCCTAAGTTTTCATCGTTCTAACAGTTCCGAATGCGAGCGTTTTCCCAAAATAGTAACTTAACATGTAAACATCACATCAACATGCAAGAACTTGCCCTAAATAGCAATTATTCAGATTAAATCACATAACCACGTTGTCCGATAGCATCCTACTGTTCTAGCATCATCCTAGAGCAAACCCTAACATCAAACAATCAACAATACACCTCATATCATCCTTAATCATCCTAAATCCTTCAAATGGGTCAAAACATCAAGTATCAACAATACACAACCAAAACCATTCAAACTCCTAGGACATCATCATACTAACTTGTACAGCCATAAACATCATAATAACACAAAAACAACCATGATTCAATCCTAAAAATTCTATCTTTAATCACATATAACACATATAACACATGTAAAGGTGTGGGTTTGTTTAAAAACGGTTTTAAATGGATTTTCAAAGACAAAAACATTTATAAGTCAGGTCTGGACTTTTAGGGAGTAAAACATAATCATTTAAAGGTTTGGGTTTGAAGAACACACCTTGTATTCAAGAGGAGATGATGGAATAAGCTTGGAAATGGTTGTTTTGATGTAAAAATAGGTTCCAGAGGGTGTTTGTAGGTTGAGATAGGTTATGGGACGGCTAGGGTAGTATAAATGATGTTTTGGAGGTCAAGGGTGGTATTTATAGGCGTTTTTAATCGTTCGAAGCAGTTCAGGCGAGTACGCAGCAGCTTAGGCGATTAGGGCTGCTACTCGCATGAACCTTCATGCGATTAGCACCCTATTCGCTTAAGGACCCTCCCTACTCGCCTAATATACTGGCGATTAGGCTATCACCCACAGCCTAATCGCCTATAGCCCATGTGTCCGAGTTTTTGGCGCGTTAAACCCTATTTTAACATATGTAAACACGTTTCCACATACCGACAAGTCACATAATGATTACCAACATATAATGCATGATAAATAACACGTTCCCGCCCGATCACCAATTCCCGGGACCCGAGACTTGCGTATGTTAAAACCCTAATGATGTGCGACTCGACTCGACCGACCTGGTTATGTGTAACGTATGCGCGACTCGCTAAGGTAGACTTACTAAGTTTTCAAAAGTTAGTTACCGGAAGTTGCCGGGTGTCACAAATAAAGTTTTAAAAGCGTGATGACATATAATGTACACTAAAATGACATTATCTGGGCCATACTGGACTTGAACCAGAGACCTGGTCCATGAAGTAAATTATCGCACATATGGTCCAACCAATAGGGAGAGAATCAATAGATTCCTTTTCAGGAGCGATTCATCCTTCCCAATCGCAGTATACAACTCTTCGTCGTACTGTGCTCTCCAAGTGTGCCTATCCCCCTTATTCCTTAACATGGAAAGTCTTTGTGAAAGAACTCTGATGAGAAGATAAAAGATGGCGTTAAGAGACACTCTTGACCCAACCCTAGACAATCTAAGACCTTTTTTCTGCTATAAATCTAAATAGATATATTATATTATAAATAAATAATTGATCTTGATCTTGTAATCAAAGAAAGATAGTGAATTCTTATCTTGTGACTTAGAATAAATGGTACTCTATGAAGGAAGGAAATGACAATTTATTCCTATTTAATCCTGTAGAACAAGCGATTGAATTGGAAATATCAACAAATTCTTATGGAGTCCAAAGAAATGAAAATAATAAAAATGGGACAACTTGTTCCAATTTCATCTCTATTGAATTTAAATATCAGAATAGCGGATATAGTCATAATTCAATGGTCAGATCCGCTTATAATATACATTTGAATTTGGATTCTAGGTTTTCATTAATTTAATGACCCATTTAATTTTTCTTTTTAAGGATTTGAATCTATCAAAAGCATCATATCTAAAGACCAATATACACTCAAGAAAAAGTAATATATAATACACTATTCTTTACATAAATGAAATGAACATTATTCTTTATCTAGATACAAAAGAAAGCAATTCTTTACTTGAGTATAAAACAATGATAGATGCTCATTCTTTGCTTTGTTTTGCTTTGCTTTGCTTTGCTTTTGGGAACTATATATACATATATATATATATATATACACACAATATATATAATATACTTGAAATAAAGTTAGACCAAACCTACTATATATACCAAGTAATAATCATATCCATGTGATAAGTATTATAACCATCATTACCCACTAAGCTACACGTATCATTTTAGTGTTCCGAGTAATAATTATCTCAAGTTTGATTCGTTAAAAGAACTAGAGTTCAGGCTTACCTCGTGTTAAACACCCTAATAGAATAATATGCATTGTTTGTTTTCATTAAAATTATCATTTCATTACTTTAGTGACAAATATAACTACTTTATATATATATATATATATATATATAGGAGGCGGTTGTTCTACAAAGTAAAAGAAACGCGTGAAGGATGCAAAGACACTTTTGTACATGATAATTACGTAATGTTTTTGTATGTTCATGAAAACATTACGTAATGTTTTTGTATGTTCATGAAAACATTACGTAATTATCATGTACAAAAGTTTCTTCGCATCCTTCGCACTTTTGTATTACTTTGTATTTGAACCTGTCCCTATATATATATATGATTTGTATATATATATGTGTGTTTAATAGAGTACCAGTATTAAAGAGATAAGCCCACTAAATAAGTACATATGTATGTGGTGTATAAAATATAATCACTATGTAGCGGCATAGAAATAGAAACGGTAAAAACGAGACGTATGTATCATATTAATATAATGGGAATTAGTCTATATGAGGTTCTTGTTGTCCTACTTAAATTTGATCATGTATTGATATCCCTCTAGAAATATCATCATCATACTCAAAAAATTCTGCCAATAGCAAAGTTAAGGTAGGGGCCGAGGAGGGAAAGATGTAGACAATCTTACCTCTACAATGTATGAATAGAGAGACTGCTTCCGGTGACACCCCCAACTTGATTGTAGTTTTGCTTCAAGCCTTGGACTTAAGGCGCATAATATTTAGAAATCGGGGCAAAACCGATTGGTGTATGTACCCCCCTTGTCTTTTGGCTATCAGTGGCACCACATGATGCATGATTAATCTTCTGCCGTTTTAACGTTATTTTTTACGAAATTAGTAAAATAATGTTAAGATTAGTGCGATTTTAGTTTTGCCCCCCAAGGCCTACACATATACATTGTATGTGCTCCATATATATATATATATATATATATATATATATAGGTTTAGGATCCTGTACAAAGTACATTTTTCGTGAGAAGTGTGAGAAGGACTAAGAATCGACATGTAGACATCATGTTTTGGTTTTAGGAATGATGTTTTAGGTTGTTTTAACTTGAAAAACACCAAACACAACAATCTAAAACACAATACAATGTATTATAGTCATTAAATTTAAAAAACAGCTAAAACACACTACTTAACGCTTAAAACACACTGCTAATGTTCTTAGCATGGTGTTTTAAGTTTTAAGCCTAAAATACATTGTTTTTGGTTTTTAATTGTTATGTTTGGTGTTTTTATAGGCAAAACACTCCAAAACATCACGACTAAGTTCAAAAAATGATGCCTAACTATCAATTTTTAATACTTCTCACACTTCTCACAAAAAAAGCACTTTGTATACGATCTTGACCCTATATATATATATATATATATATATTGATCGGATGTTGGGGTGCGGCCAAAGATAGTATTTATAAGTATGCCTTAATACCCTTAACTATTTAGATAATGGTAACAAGGGTGTCAAACCATGAAGAGTTTGTGGTTGGTGATTTTAAGTTTAGTTGAGCAAAACAATCGAACCCGTCCCAAGAATATAAAAAAAGGATTTGAATTTAATAAAAATTTCATATCTAAAGATCAATATACATGCAAGAGAAAGTAATAGATAATACACTATTCTGTACACAAATAAAATAATCATTATTCTTTATCTAGATATAAAAAAGTAAAATTCTTTACTTGAGTATAAATCAATGATGATGCCCATTTGTTTCTTTGCTTCTGGAAGTATATATACTCAAAATAAAGTTGAGCCACACCCACTATATATACCAAGTAATGATCTTATCTAAATCATAAGTATTAGAACCATCATTACCCCCCAAGGTACACATTTATTCATTCTCTACCTTTTATTGTTCCAAATAGTCTCATGTAAAATAACTTGAGTTCAAGCTTGCCTTATGTTAATAGCTCTAATGGAATAATATGTATTGTTTGTTTTTATCATAACTATCATTTCTGAATTTTGTTTACAAATATAACCTATTTTGTATATATTTGTGATTTAATTATATATTTGTGTTTAATGGAGTACCGGTTTTAAGGAGAGAACTGGTGTTAATAAGTACGTATGTATGTAATGTATAAAATATAGTCACATGTGGTGGGTGGTAGAGAAATAGAATCTGATAACAATGAGTCATATGTATCATATTAATACAATAGGTATAAGTCTATATGTGGTTCTTGTTGTCCTGTACTTTAATTTGATTATGAATTGAATATCCTTCTAGAAATTTGTATGTATGTATGTATGCACGCATGAATGCATGCATCTTGTTTAGTTATTTTAATATAACTATAGATGCAATGACACTTATTATAAATTATACATTATATCATATAAAATAGGATTTTATATTTATATCAATAGCTAAGTCATCTACACTTGTGAACTTGATCAAACTTGGTACATGCAGCCCGGGTTCATTAAATCTCGGAATGATTCTAGATTTTTACAAATTAGTCATGAGTAGTCCAAGAACTAGTCCCCTAGCAGTTTATACCACTATTTATCTGTTCAATATTTTCATTATATTTTATATTTATATTACTTGTTACATTTGAAGTAATCAAAAGTTATGTATAATAAAGCGTCAGAAAGAAACACTGAAATGGACGTGAAGGATCTAGACCTAGAAGATCTTCAACATGAGCATCCATTAGCACTCGTAGATTTGCAATTGATGCACCGGGACTATATAGAAGATGACGATGAATATGCTGACGATGATTTGATCAGAACACAAAACTTTGAGTGCATTTGTGACCGGTGTGACAAACGAATAGACTGGTACCACCGTTATTATTACAAGTGTAGCATGTCGTCATGTAATTACTCCCTCCATAAATTTTGTAAAGAAATACTACCAACCTTAAAATTCCAAGGCCACCCTTCTCATCCTCTTATCCTTAAAAGAACATCAAATGATGAGAAATGCCGCGCTTGTCTCAAACATTATCGAAATGGCATTTGTTATCATTGTTCAACCTGCAATTACGAAATCGATCTACACTGTGCTACATTTGTGGAGCAAAATACAATCCATCACCCAAGCCACCCACACCCATTGATCTCTGTTAGTGATAACGCTATTTTGAGCAAGTGTTTTGCATGTCGAAAGAAACATGAAGGGCATTTCTATCAATGCATCACTTGTTTTAACTTCTTAGTAAATTCCACTTGTCTTTCCTTTCCCATAAAGTTATCACTCAAAACTCAACAATTTAGCCATCGTCACATGCTCACCCTTTCATATTCGTTTCTAGATCAAGTATATGATTGCGAATGCAGGATTTGTGGCGTGAAATTGGAAGATGAACATTTGATTTACAAGTGTAGTAAATGCATGTACTATGTTCATCCCGATTGTGCAACGCTAAGGACGGAGCCTTTCATGTCTGTCTTCTTACCCGGTAAATCTTGAAACTTATGCCTATATACATGACACTTCACAAATGAGTTTTTATATTCTTATTTAGAAAAGAGTATTTTAAGTATTACAATATCTCTATTTTTTATATACGCGACATGAGAATTTTTTTTTTGAAACTTTTTTTTTTCACAAATGGGTATGCTACAATCCAAGATTGCTACATCTCCATTAAATTTTATTTCTTATTTTCCTTTTTTTCCGGATTTCATTTAACGTTGATTTTAGTGTAATAGTAAAAAAAATCTAAATACGTAAAAAAATTGATATTTACCTTTTGAAAAATATATATCACAAACCCACATGCTTAAAAGTGTGCAAAGAGAAAGGAGTCATGCAAACTAAATCTAAATCTTTATATTTAATTATACATGTCGAGAAAACTTCACACCAAAGAATTGCGAGCCTATTCAATATCCACATTTAGGTGTTTTCCATTAATTTAAACCGTATTTTTCATCTCCTGAAGCAAATTAACATGTATTTTAATGCATTTTTAGAATAGTGTGGTTACATGTTCAATTTTTATGTACCAGGCTTAGGAAAAACGGATAAGAATTTCAAAGATGTTGATCATCCAAACCTTGTTCAACTGCCGGTCGATGATGAATCACACATCTTATCACATCAAATATTTGAAGGTGAGACTTGTGTGAAAGGAAGAGATGAAAATGGCCACCTCTTATATTTGAAGCATGATCATCCGTTAGTCCTAGTAAATAATGATACAAGCACCTCTCTTCATGACCCAATGAAGAGAATTAAACTATTATGCAATGGATGTGTAAGACCAATTACAAAACTGCCATTTTACAAATGCTCAAGAGATGATGATGACTTTGTTCTCCACGATTGGTGCACCCGGCTACCCATAAAACTAAGAAACCATGTGGCCCACCCTCAACATGATCTTTTTCTTTTCTTTGCTTATTCGTTTCTTGGATTAAGATGCGGCATTTGTGGATTGCCTTGCAACAGGTTATTATATTGGTGCTATAAATGCGATTACTTCATTGATGTTCATTGTGCCTTTATGCCTAAAGAAACTACACATGAAGCACACGCTGGTTCGAATCACTTACTTGAAAGAGTAGACGGTGCTTCATCAAGCGTTTCTAGAATGAAATGTCGCGCATGTCATGTGAGTATTGTTGAAGGTGAGAGTTATTTTAGATGTACTAGTTGTGATTTCTGTTTGGACTGCAGATGTGCTTTGCATTTACCTAAAACAATTAGGAATAAGTTGGACAAGCACCCCCTGCAGCTGAGTTACTCCCCAATCGAGGACCACAAAAGTCAGTACTTTTGTGAAGTTTGTGAGGGTCTTGAGCCTGGAAAGTGGTTCTATCATTGTGCAGAGTGCGCGCAATCCATTCACTCGGCATGCGCTCCGTTAATACTTCAGTCTGAGCAAGGTGTTAATTCTCTCTATTTGGAAGGTGTTTATACGTACATTAACACCAAGTTTGGGGCTGTAGATTTTATTAAATTTCTCGTGTCATATATCACGATATTTTTAGTTCTTATTCGGGCTATATGACAAATTTGGAAATGTTACTTAACAGGCCAAGAGATCTATTTGAATTGTAGCTTAAACTTTAAGACGAGGCTCCAATTCAGGTTTTCTACAACAACCACCATCTCCTTACCCAGTATAATCCCACTTATAGACAAGCTAATGGTAGGGTCTGGGGAGGGTGAGATGTAGGCAGACCTTACCTTTATCCCAAAAGGATAAAGAGGCTGCTTCTAGTGAGACCCCTGGCTCTGAAACCATATCTAGATATAAGGGTGAATAAGAATGAACATATGCACATAGCCATAAAAAAGAGAACAGAAAAACATAGTATACTAACAATATTTTTAATAAGCTACCAAAACAATAATATACATATAATAATGATAGATAACACCACCTAAGACACATGCAAGTGACAACACACATAGCCCACCAAAATAGAGTAAAGATCTAGGATTCTAAGACAAAATCCACACACCTTAACAATTCTTAACCTTAATCATGCGTCTCCACAAGCTCCTATCCTCAACCATGTCCTCTGAAAGGTGTAAGTCTAACAAATCCTGCCTAATCCGGTATCCTCGACCATGGACTGAAAACAATAACCTGACCCGAAATTTAACTGATTACCCCTAATTCTTGACCAGTGACCTATTTATCATTGAATCACTCAGGTTTTGAGTTCACCACAATTACTTTTTAACCTTTTTAGTGTGATTTAAATTAGGTGCTGCGGGGATCTTATGCTATTAAAGCTCGTCGGTTTTCAACTGCATTATCTGTTCTGAAGGACGAGTTTCTGAGATCTAGAGATTATCCACAATGCCCTCCAACCTCGCACTTGTTCCACCGCTTTAGACAACTGGGATATGCATGTATCAAGTGTGTTGCTAACATATATTCTTCATAATCAATAAATGTTATTTTTGTCGTTTTTTCCTTAACATGTGAATGGACATTTTGAATTTACAGATATGGTCAGTTTGACAGCGCAAAAGAGACCTTTGAAGTAATATCCGACTATGAAAGCTTGCTGGACCTGTTTATTTGCCACCTCAACCCTAGTGCAATGCGGCGCCTTGCTCAAAGATTGGAAGAAGAGGATGCTGACTCAGAATTAAGGCGTTATTGTGAAAGAATACTAAGAGTGCGCTCCACTGGGTGGACACAAGGCATTTTTGCCAATTTTGCTGCTGAAAGCATGGTTCCTAAAGGACCTGAATGGGGTGGTGGAAATTGGGAAATCAAAACTCCCTCAACTACAAAGAGTATACCTCAATGGGAATTGGCTGCTGAGGTCATGCCATATATGAGAACTGATGATGGCAGCATACCGTCGTTATCTACCGACCATATTGGGGTCTACCTCGGGTTAATTAAAGGAAGGGGTAATATTGTTGAAGTTGGTGATAGCAGTTTGGTAAAAGCTTACAAGTCTGATGGTACAAATGTTATGTCCAACGGTGGTCAAAATCAAACATCTCTTGTCGCTTCCACTTCCAACCAGCCACCATCTGCTAGTGGTGGGGATTCATTGATGAATCTTGATTCTCTTACTAAGGTCTCAGCAACTTCGAGTGCAGTCGATGAACAGGCCAGAGCTGAGGAAGAATTTAAAAAATCTCTGTATGGTAATGCTGGAGATGGTAGCAGTAGCGATGAAGAGGGTATTTCTAAAGCTAAAAAGTTGAGAATTAGGATTAAAGATAAACCTGCTGCTAATGCTACTGTTGATGTTGATAAAATCAAGGAAGCGACACAAAAGTTTAAACTTGGTGATGGATTGGGTGCTCCAATTCATAGGACTAAGTCACTAACTAATCAATTCCAAGAACTTGGCTTGAATACGCCTCCTCAACCTGCTGTTTCTGCAGCCGGTCCCCCTGTTTCTATCCCAGTTGATCCTTTTGGAACCAGCTCGTTCACACAAACAGGGCCCGTGTTCCCCGCTGGTCCTATGCCTACAGGAGCTGCAGTTGGGCCCCGACCCATTCCAGAAGACTTCTTTCAGAACACTATACCGTCTCTCCAAGTGGCAGCAGCATTGCCCCCTCCGGGCACCTACCTCTCAAGATATGATCAAAATTCTCAAGGGGCAGAAGCCAATAAGGTGATACCAAATCAAATGACTTCATCTGTGCCTAATATCAGTGGAACTCCTATTCCTCAAGTATCCATGCAGCCCGTTGCTACCGAGTCATTTGGACTTCCTGATGGCGGCATTCCACCACAATCAGCGAGTCAGCCTGCAGCTATGCCACATCCTCATGCCCAGTTAGCAAATGTTCCAGTCTCAACTCAGCCTCTTGACCTGAGCTCACTTGAAGGTCCAGGTTCTGTAACTGCAGCAAAACCTTCTGAACCACCCCCGCCAACATCTGTACGTCCAGGACAGGTGAATAACTTTCCTCTTTTTTTCACATTTTAAATCTTCTATTTTTGTTTTTTATTCCTTTTTTTAGTTTATAATTAAATTTGTTTTGATAGGTTCCTCGTGGGGCTGCTGCTTCAGTTTGTTTCAAAACTGGACTTGTCCATCTTGAGCAGAATCAATTACCAGATGCTCTGTCATGTTTTGATGAAGCTTTCCTTGCATTAGCTAAGGATAACTCCCGTGGCGCAGACATAAAGGCACAGGCAACCATTTGTGCTCAATACAAAATTGCAGTCACTCTACTTCAGGTGTGCTAATTGTCAAAATAAAACAATTCTGAATCAAAAAACAAATTTAAAAAAAAAAAAATTAGAAGATATAATAATCTGTTGTACATATGTATTGCTAGGAAATCGGTCGACTACAAAAGGTTCAAGGTCCAAGTGCCATCAGTGCAAAGGACGAGATGGCAAGATTGTCTCGTCATCTTGGATCATTACCTCTTCAAGCAAAACACAGAATAAACTGCATAAGAACAGCCATAAAGAGGAACATGGATGTGCAAAATTACGGATATGCCAAACAGATGCTTGAACTACTTTTGTCTAAAGCACCTCCAGGAAAGCAAGATGAGTTGAGAAGCTTAATTGACATATGCGTCCAGAGGGGTTTGACCAACAAATCCATTGACCCATTCGAAGACCCTTCCCAGTTCTGTGCTGCCACCCTTAGCCGTTTGTCCACCATCGGGTATGATGTTTGTGATCTTTGTGGAGCCAAATTTTCTGCACTTGCTTCACCCGGTTGCATCATTTGTGGTATGGGAAGTATTAAGAGATCTGATGCACTTGCTGGACCGGCTCCTGTTCCATCACCTTTTGGTTGATCATTTTTCATGTACTTTCTTATATTCTTGGGACGGGTTTGATTGTTTTGCTGGATGTGTTTTGGGTAAGATGAATGTATGTTTTTGGTGTAAAATCTAAGAATCCACAAAGGACCACACTTTTGTTATATTTTTGTACAAACTCGACTATTGATTTAACATGAGCTGTTTTGTGTAAGTGGTAGCATTGTTTATCAATTGATGGTGATTGTAATTCTTCAGTCTGGAATGTGCACTCATGGGGCTTCAAGACTTGACAATCACCAGGATGGATGTATTTGAATAATTTGTTTCAAATTTCAGGTCAGCTTTAATAAGAGAAGTGATTATGTCATTAGGGTTCTTTATACATGGGATTGGATATTGGCATGTTTATGTAGAGAGTATTTGCTAAATGATAGTCAAGGGTTACACTGGTTTGTTTTTTCTTGAACTATCAAACGGAATTCTCATTTCACCAACAAGATTACAATCCATCGACACCCAGGCGCATTTAGCAAGAAGCTACCTGGGCCGACCCGTTAAATATCTACAACATACAAAATCCACCCTAGGCCCCTCTAAAACATTTAACCGTTATCAAATAGAGAAAAATCCCACCACATTGCTTTCTCCAAACCCGTAATCTTCGCTCTTTTGATCATCCACCAATACGTCTCGAGCTTTATTTCTTCCAACAATGTTGTAGTTGCCTCGTTGCGTTCCTAAAAATCTTCTCGTTCCTCTTTATCCAAAGTTTCCATAGTACCAAGAGCACCACAGCATAAATCACCTTCTTCTTTTTTGAGTCACCATCAATCTCCCAGCAAGCTCTAATGATCGCTACAATTGGCCTTTCGTCTTTAAACTCTTGAATCTTTAACCAATCTGCAATACTCCACCAAATCGCCCTAGCCCATATTAGAGGTGTACAAAATACCCGAACCCGAACCCGAAAAAAATACCCGAACCCGACCCTACCCGTAGGGTATTTTAAAACCCGGTTATTTAATACCCGAACCCGACCCTACCCGGTTATTTAATACCCGACCCTATCCGTAGGGTATTTTCGCAAACTAATGTATTAAAATTAAAAAGTTTACTGCAAAAAACACAAATATATATAAAATCTCATACCAATTTCTGTTTTAAGTTATAAGTGTAGTATAAAATACCTAACCAATTTAATTTTTAACATAAAACATATTGTAAAAAAACAATATATAGTATAACCAACCCGCCCGAGTTGACCCGAACCCGACCCGTTTAGCTAAACGGGTTCGTGGGTTTGACCCGAACCCATTTAGACTAAACCTAAACCCCCTAATTTCGTTTTAGGTTCGGGTCGTGTTTTCGGATCGTGTCGGAAATTCACACGCTTACTTGAAAATAGGTATCTAGTACCCGAAAATGGGTATACCCGAAACCGGGTATTGAAAACCCGAACCCGACCTGAACCTGGTATATAGGGTATGACTTTTCATGAAAATACCCTACCCGAACCCGACCCGATTATTTCGTAATACCCGGCTATACCCTACCCGGTCATACCCGAACCCGAGTACGTAACCGAATCCGGGTATTCAATAAACCCAGTTTTGTACACCTCTAGCCCATATACAATGTGTAAAAATATGGTCTGTTGTTTCCAAATCCAGTCCGCACCTACCGCAGATTCCGTCGCCCACCTGGTTACACCGGTTTGTTAAATGTGATTTTTTGTGAATTGTAAATGGATTACCCTTGTGGTGATGAACCGTGACTTTATAATGATAATCATATTGTCACACCCTCAAATTCCACGTGCGGGGTTTTACCGCGAGGCGCGTGACACACCAGGATCTCAGTCAACGATCACAATAAACATACAACAAACATGCATTCATATTTATATTTAAAACCAAAATATCATGCTTTGAGCTGTAAACCAGCAGCGGAAGCATTCTTGTTTACAACCAAAAGACATATCATTGTTTACAAGGACATTGTTTAATATGTTTCAAAATAATAGACGCCGTGCATGACTCCGTGCGCCTAGTCCGATAACCGCTACCTTAGCGACCTGAGAAAACATGCCAAAAATGTCAACATATAATGCTGGTGAGTTCACAGGTTTTCTTTTATAAAAGTGTTGTCACAAGTTTTACAAAGATCATTTCCGTTAATACTATGTCATGAGAACGTTAGCTAGACGTTAAGTGTTTTTACTACTACGGTTGGGAACCCATTACTAAACGTGTCCAAAAGTTGATACCAGCCCAGATTGACTGGGCTACCGATGCCTCGGTAACCCGATAGGTAGAGACAATATGCACCCGCCCGGCCCCGCCGTCGAGTGGGGTTTGTGAGGCCCAATAGATCTATCCACATTTCCCCCGTTGTGCGTTCCAGCACATTCATGGTTTCCCCCTGGGACTTTCCATAAAAGCCGTATAGTAACATAAAGTGCCCATAGTATAACATGACCTTTAAATAGTTCGTACAAGCATGTTTCTCCCCCCGAAAGCAAAACAGTAAAAGTGGGGCTGTGAAACTCACCTTGGTTTGCGTTACTTGAAAATAGTTAAGTAATTATGTTATGATAGCCCCAGATAGCGGCGACCTATCATAAGATGTGTATAAGTATTGGACTAATAACCCGCAGGCTAACTAGTCCCCGAATGTCCAGACCGTGACCATAAACGTTTGAAAACACCTTTAACTGTTAAACCGACCGTGCCAGACAAGACCCGACATCCCATTGGTGACCCGACATCCCACGTGTTAGATAAATGCAAGACATCATGCAACATATGCAATTAAACACTTAGCACGCGCAATAATTCACCTAGTCTAGCATAACACCCGTTTAACGCATAATCAGGTCCGAATACGTCTTACTAAGTCATTGGGTGTATCCCGGGGTTCCTATCATGTTCCTAGGTGTCAAATCATGTTCCGGGATGTCAAAACGCGTTTACGACAGCAGCACACGCGATTAGGAAACCTTCATGCGATTAGGAAAAGTCAACTAGTGAGTAGGAGGGAGGGTACAGGCGAGTAGGCTCTACTCGCATGAAGCTATAGGCGAGTAGGCTCCTACTCGCATGAAGCTTCAGGCGAGTAGGGCCCTATTCGCCTGATGCTCTGCTGTTGCGCGTTTTCGCGCGTTAAACCCTCCAAATCAGATCCGAAACATGTAAAAACACCCAATATCAAAACTAAACTATTAACCAACCCTTTTCAAGCAAAAACCCCCAATTTACCTCTGCTCTAACGGGCTCGGTGCGATTATTTCCAAAAATGGCAAAGTACTAGGTTTCACCAACCAACCTTATCTTTCCTTAAATGGAAACAATCAGATTTCATCTCCTACAAGTTGCAATTCATCATCCCTATGTTATATCATCATCCTAACATGATTTCTAACCACAAACAAGCAATGAATCATATCATACATCCTATTCTTCAAGAATTACCCAAATGGGTCAAAATGCATACTTGTATCTAAACATCATAACAAGGGCTTAAACTCATAGATAATCATCCTAACACCACCTACATATCAGAAGTACAACAAATTCATGGAAACATTCATGTTATAATTACCAACAATCATCATATGCACAAATACTTCACATATAGCAAGTATCATGGTGTAGACTTGTTTTAGAACTCTTTTCAAAGGGTTTTAAAGACATAAACTTAACAAAACAAGGTCTGGACTTTTGGGGAATCAAAACAACAACTTTACAAAGGTGTAGGATGAAGAACACACCTTGGATTTTATCAAAGAAGGGTGTATAAGCTTGGTGATGGTGTGTTTTGAAGCAAAGCAAGCTCCAGAGGTGTTTCAAGGTGTGTGGGAGGCTTAGGGTCAGTTAGGGTTGCACAAATGGTGTTTGGGGAGTTAAGGGTTCTATTTATAGGTGTTTTGACCCGTGTGCAGCAGTATAGGCGAGTAGCAGATGGTATCAGGCGAGTAGGACTCCTACTCGCCTATATACAGGCGAGTAGAGCCCCTACTCGCCCCTAATCCCTTCCATTCGCCTAAGTGTATGCGATTAGGAGTCCCCCCAGACTCCTAATCGCCTATAAGGTGCTGTAATGGGTTTTCGGCGCGTTAAACGCTATTTTAACATATATAAACACGTATTCACATACCGATAAGTCACATAATGATTCCAAACATATAATGCATGATAACTAACACGTTTACATCCGTTCACAAATTCCCGGGACCCGAGACTCGTGTGTGCATTAAACCCGGCGATTCCACGAATCGCCGATCCTTGTACCCATAGTTATGGACCGACTCCCGATGACCCCGCGGATCATCATAACGACTCCCGATGATTCCCCGAATCATCATACCGACTCGACTGACCTCGTTAAGGACGTAATATGCATGACTCGCTAAGGTAGACTTACTAGTTTAGTCAACGTTACTAACCTGAGTTTGCCGGGTGTCACATCATCCCCCTGTTGAAAGAATTTTCGTCCCGAAAATTGCCCAAGGCCAAAAAGGAAGAGACGAAAGAGAAGAAAAATTTTCCGGTTGCCACATCATCCCCCTGTTGAAAGGAATCTCGACCCGAGATTCATTCAGTTTCAGCAGAGACATGTCTTGATTCGAACGCGCGCTTAGGAAATAAATGGGGATACTTAGCCTTCATTTGATCTTCCCGTTCCCATGTGAACTCCGGTCCACGATTAGAGTTCCAACGGACTTTAACGATGCGGATTTTACTTCGGCGAAGGCTACGGATTTTATAGTCAAGAATTTCAACCGGTTCCTCCACGATACGCAGACGATCATCCACCTTGATCTCTTCGAGAGGAACAACCAAAGATTCATCCGCCAAACACTTCTTCAGATTAGAAACATGGAAGACATTATGAACATTACTGAGCTCAGCCGGCAGATCAAGCCTGTATGCTACCGGTCCAATCCGTTCCAGGATCGCGAACGGTCCTACATACCGAGGATTCAATTTGCCCCGCTTCCCAAAACGTATAACGCCCTTCCACGGAGATACCTTCAACAAAACCCTGTCGCCAACCTCGAATTCCAAAGGCTTGCGACGACGATCGGCATAGCTCTTTTGACGATCCCGAGCTGCTGCCATGCGGTTACGGATTTGTATGATCTTTTCGGAAGTCTCGTACACAAGTTCCGGGCCGGTGAGTTGACTCTCACCCACCTCGGCCCAACAAAGAGGAGACCGGCATTTCCGCCCGTAAAGAGCCTCAAACGGAGCTGCCTTGATGCTAGAATGGTAACTGTTGTTGTAGGAGAATTCCACCAACGGTAAATGACTCTCCCACCCCTTGCCAAAATCGATCACACATGCCCGAAGCATGTCTTCTAGCGTTTGGATTGTCCGCTCACTTTGACCGTCAGTTTGCGGATGATACGCTGTGCTCATGTCCAACTGAGTACCCAGAGCCTTATGCAAGGACTTCCAGAAGTTAGAGGCGAACCGAGGATCACGATCAGAAATAATAGAGACAGGCACCCCGTGCCGAGAGACCACTTCCTTGAGATATAACCGTGCCAAACGTTCGAGACCATCGGTCTCTTTAATGGCGAGGAAGTGCGCAGACTTTGTCAACCTGTCGACAATCACCCAGATCATGTCGCAACCACTGGGCGATTTCGGGAGTTTGGTCACAAAGTCCATCGTAATCCGCTCCCACTTCCACTCGGGGATTTCAGGCTGTTGTAGAAGGCCGGATGGCTTTTGATATTCGACCTTGACCTTGGCACAGGTCAAGCACTTGCTCACGTACGAAGCCACGTCCGCCTTCATGTTCGGCCACCAATAAAGTATCTTTAGGTCTTGATACATCTTATCGGAGCCAGGGTGAATAGAGTACCGGGACTTGTGAGCTTCATCAAGAACGAGCTCCCGCAAGCCCCCAAAAAAAGGAACCCAAATACGTTCAGCGAAATAGTGTAACCCATCGGATCTGAGTTCAAGGTGGCTATCAGCACCATGCATGGTTTCAGCCTTAAGGTTTTCCTCCTTCAAAGCTTCTTGCTGCGCTGAACGGATTCGATCAGGTAAGCCGGAATGGATAGTGAGCTGAAGAGCTCGAACACGACGAGGTTTAGCCGTTTCCTTCCTGCTCAAGGCGTCTGCGACCACATTCGCCTTGCCAGGATGGTATTTGATAGCGCACTCGTAATCATTAAGAAGCTCGACCCAACGACGCTGTCTTATATTCAACACCTTCTGATCAAAGATATGCTGGAGGCTCTTGTGATCGGTATAAATAGTGCATTTGGTACCGTACAAGTAATATCTCCAAATCTTTAAAGCAAAGACCACCGCACCCAACTCCAGATCATGGGTGGGATAGTTTTTCTCATGAACCTTAAGCTGACGAGAAGCATAGGCGATGACCTTCTCGCGCTGCATCAGTACACAACCAAGACCCCGGATAGAAGCGTCACAATAAACCACAAAATCGTCCGTACCCTCAGGCAAGGACAAGATAGGAGCAGAACAGAGTTTAGCCTTTAACAACTGGAAGGCCGACTCCTGCGAACCACCCCAGTCGAACTTTCTGTCCTTCTGGGTAAGCGAGGCGAGGGGTTGAGCGATCTTCGAAAATCCCTCAATAAAACGACGGTAATAACCTGCAAGGCCTAGGAATTGCCGCACCTCAGATGGCGTCTTTGGTGCTTCCCAGTCCTTTATGGCTTCAATCTTCGCTGGGTCAACGTGAATCCCTTTCTCATTAACAACATGACCAAGGAATTGAACTTCACGCAACCAGAAGCTACACTTAGAAAACTTGGCGTACAACTGTTCCCGCCTTAGAAGTTCCAAAACAAGACGTAGGTGTTCCTGGTGGTCCACCTCGTTCTTAGAATAGACTAGAATATCATCAATGAAGACAATCACGAACTTATCAAGATAAGGCTTGCAAACACGGTTCATCAGATCCATAAAGATGGCAGGTGCGTTGGTGAGACCAAAAGGCATGACCAGGAATTCAAAATGGCCATAGCGAGTTCGAAAGGCGGTCTTCGGAATGTCAGCTTCTTGAACCCTCAACTGATGGTACCCCGACCTCAAATCAATCTTCGAATAGAAACTAGAACCCTGAAGCTGGTCAAATAAGTCATCGATGCGAGGAAGAGGATAGCGATTCTTGATGGTAACCTTATTCAACTCCCGGTAGTCGATACACATCCGCAGGCTTCCGTCCTTCTTCTTGACAAACAAAATAGGGGCTCCCCACGGGGACGAACTAGGTCGAATGAAACCCTTCTCTAACAGCTCCTGCAACTGGTTCGATAACTCCTGCATCTCGGGAGGTGCAAGACGATAAGGGGCACGAGCAATAGGGGCCGCACCCGGAGCAAGTTCAATACCAAATTCGACCTGGCGATAGGGCGGAAGACCAGGTAAGTCTTCGGGAAATACATCGGGAAAGTCACGGACGACAGGAATATCTTCAATCTTCTTCTCTTCTTCAGACGAAACCGAAACAAGTGCCAGAATGGCAGAATACCCCTTCCGAAGATACTTATAGGCTTTCATACACGAAATGATACTCAATGGGACCCCGCTCTTCTCACCGTGCACCAACAGAATTTCTCCATCAGGGAGAGGAAGTCGAATGACTTTATCAAAACAAACGATCTCAGCATGATACAGGGACAACCAATCCATACCCACGACGACATCGAAACTACCCAAGGACACCGGCATAAGATCAATAGGGAAGGAATAACTCGACAACTCAAGGTGACACTCCCTAAGGACGTGCGTCGCCTCGACTTTCTTACCATCAGCCAATTCTATCAAGTACTTAGCCTCTAAAGGTGTAGGTACCCTATCAAGCAATTGACTAAACCCAAGAGATATGAAACTCTTGTCGGCACCAGAATCGAATAAAACCGTAGCATAGCGATTATCGAGGAGAAACGTACCAGTAACAGTGTCGGGATCCTGTCGAGCACCACTTGAACCGATCACGAAGGCGCGAGCGTTCCTGCCTCCGCCCCCGTTGTTTCCATTGCCCGACCCATTCTTCCCGGCTTCACCCTGTTTCAACTTGGGGCATTCACGCTTGTAGTGACCAAGTTCACCACAATTGTAGCACCCCTGTTTACCCTGATTTCCCTGGGAAGCAGCAACAGGAGGGGCCGGAGTAGATGTAGCAGGGGGGTTCCGGTTACCCTGAAGATTAACCCTGCAATCCTTTGCCTGGTGTCCAAGCTTTTGGCACCTGTGGCAACGGTTCCGGTCCTCGCAACGACCGTTGTGGTGAAATCCACACTGGTCACACTTCGGCTTCTTCCCAATATAACCCCCAGGTTTTTGCTCAGATGGTGATCCCCCAGTATCAGACTTCTTCACCTGCTGAGGCTGAGCCGAACTCGAGCCTTTCCCCACGGCTTCCCACTTTCGCTTATTACTATCAGAAGCCTTCACAGTAGCGCCTCGAGGAGGCAAGACCCCTTCAGTCACCTTCATGTTGGTCAGCCTGTGAGCCGACCGAACCACCTCAGAATAAACAGTGGGATTACCCGCAACAACTAACCCCGCAATCTCCGGTACCAACCCAGCGACGTAATGCTCAATCCTTCGGTATTCAGGTGTGTGCAGATCGGGGCACAACACCGCCAACTCGTTGTGCCTAGCAGTATAAGCTTCAATCTCGGAACCCACCATCTTGTGGTTCCAGACTTCATGCTCAAGCTTCTGGATTTCATCCCTCGGGCAATACTCATTTTTCAGCAATTGAATGAATTCTGCCCAGGGCATAGCGTGGGCTTCCCCAATGCCCATAGTCTGGGTGGTGGAGTTCCACCAAGTCAAGGCTTGACCCTCCAGGGTCGCAGAAGCATACTTCACCCGGCCGCCTTCCGGGCAGCTGCACATCGAGAAAACAGATTCGATTTTCTCCAACCATCGGAGCAGTCCCACTGCCCCCTCAGTGCCGCTAAAGTTGTGGGGTTTACAATCCATAAACTTTTTGTAAGAACACTGGGATGGAGGAGGATTGACAGCACCACCTGGAACAGACACGCGGGTGAGAATCAAGATAAGGTAAAGTACCCTAGAACAAGGTAGAATAGGTGAGGATCGACGTACCACCCATAGCATTATGAGCGGCTTGGAATGCAGCCAGAGCAATATTCACATGCTGCTGCATCAAGTTATCCAATTCAGCTTGGGTCATATTTATGTTCCCGCGGCCACCGCCGCCACCACGGCCGCTAGCACGACCGCCAGCACGGCCGCCTCTGCGACCTCCACGAGCTCCTGACATCTTCTGTCACAAAATGAAACAAAAGATTTAGGCTCGCCCGTGGTATAACCCATTAGGAATTTCAAGAAACTAGATAGAGCCCAGCTCGGGTCCATCCGTTCAAGCCCAAAGTCCGCCAGGGATCCCATGCGTCACAGTTTATGATCTCGTGTGCACCCGACATGATAAACTGTTCCACATGGTCCTCCAGGCGCACTTTAAGTTTGAAGTTCAAGTCACCGAACACTAGCGCCCAATCATGGTATTATCATAAGTATAAGTACAAGATAGTATGCATAAAAACGGGTGTGTTCATTAGGGCATAGAAGGGAGATGTCCAAATCTCTGGACAGATCTCAAGAGTACGCCGAAGCTACCCCAATGTACACCGCCGTCAAGAAAGTTCAATAGTATCTCGTTCGCCATTGGATCAAAGTAAGGACGAGTCAAGGAATAGGATGATAAGAAGTAAATAGATGATGTAGCGTAGTAGATGATGACACCGACACCCCGACAAGTCATATTGTTACCCACTTGCTAAGACCCGACTAATTGTGACCGTCTAGTGTGTGCGACTTAGTTATAGACTAGACTCTACATGCAGTCTTAGTTCACTATAACCGTTGGCTCTGATACCAATCTGTCACACCCTCAAATTCCACGTGCGGGGTTTTACCGCGAGGCGCGTGACACACCAGGATCTCAGTCAACGATCACAATAAACATACAACAAACATGCATTCATATTTATATTTAAAACCAAAATATCATGCTTTGAGCTGTAAACCAGCAGCGGAAGCATTCTTGTTTACAACCAAAAGACATATCATTGTTTACAAGGACATTGTTTAATATGTTTCAAAATAATAGACGCCGTGCATGACTCCGTGCGCCTAGTCCGATAACCGCTACCTTAGCGACCTGAGAAAACATGCCAAAAATGTCAACATATAATGCTGGTGAGTTCACAGGTTTTCTTTTATAAAAGTGTTGTCACAAGTTTTACAAAGATCATTTCCGTTAATACTATGTCATGAGAACGTTAGCTAGACGTTAAGTGTTTTTACTACTACGGTTGGGAACCCATTACTAAACGTGTCCAAAAGTTGATACCAGCCCAGATTGACTGGGCTACCGATGCCTCGGTAACCCGATAGGTAGAGACAATATGCACCCGCCCGGCCCCGCCGTCGAGTGGGGTTTGTGAGGCCCAATAGATCTATCCACATTTCCCCCGTTGTGCGTTCCAGCACATTCATGGTTTCCCCCTGGGACTTTCCATAAAAGCCGTATAGTAACATAAAGTGCCCATAGTATAACATGACCTTTAAATAGTTCGTACAAGCATGTTTCTCCCCCCGAAAGCAAAACAGTAAAAGTGGGGCTGTGAAACTCACCTTGGTTTGCGTTACTTGAAAATAGTTAAGTAATTATGTTATGATAGCCCCAGATAGCGGCGACCTATCATAAGATGTGTATAAGTATTGGACTAATAACCCGCAGGCTAACTAGTCCCCGAATGTCCAGACCGTGACCATAAACGTTTGAAAACACCTTTAACTGTTAAACCGACCGTGCCAGACAAGACCCGACATCCCATTGGTGACCCGACATCCCACGTGTTAGATAAATGCAAGACATCATGCAACATATGCAATTAAACACTTAGCACGCGCAATAATTCACCTAGTCTAGCATAACACCCGTTTAACGCATAATCAGGTCCGAATACGTCTTACTAAGTCATTGGGTGTATCCCGGGGTTCCTATCATGTTCCTAGGTGTCAAATCATGTTCCGGGATGTCAAAACGCGTTTACGACAGCAGCACACGCGATTAGGAAACCTTCATGCGATTAGGAAAAGTCAACTAGTGAGTAGGAGGGAGGGTACAGGCGAGTAGGCTCTACTCGCATGAAGCTATAGGCGAGTAGGCTCCTACTCGCATGAAGCTTCAGGCGAGTAGGGCCCTATTCGCCTGATGCTCTGCTGTTGCGCGTTTTCGCGCGTTAAACCCTCCAAATCAGATCCGAAACATGTAAAAACACCCAATATCAAAACTAAACTATTAACCAACCCTTTTCAAGCAAAAACCCCCAATTTACCTCTGCTCTAACGGGCTCGGTGCGATTATTTCCAAAAATGGCAAAGTACTAGGTTTCACCAACCAACCTTATCTTTCCTTAAATGGAAACAATCAGATTTCATCTCCTACAAGTTGCAATTCATCATCCCTATGTTATATCATCATCCTAACATGATTTCTAACCACAAACAAGCAATGAATCATATCATACATCCTATTCTTCAAGAATTACCCAAATGGGTCAAAATGCATACTTGTATCTAAACATCATAACAAGGGCTTAAACTCATAGATAATCATCCTAACACCACCTACATATCAGAAGTACAACAAATTCATGGAAACATTCATGTTATAATTACCAACAATCATCATATGCACAAATACTTCACATATAGCAAGTATCATGGTGTAGACTTGTTTTAGAACTCTTTTCAAAGGGTTTTAAAGACATAAACTTAACAAAACAAGGTCTGGACTTTTGGGGAATCAAAACAACAACTTTACAAAGGTGTAGGATGAAGAACACACCTTGGATTTTATCAAAGAAGGGTGTATAAGCTTGGTGATGGTGTGTTTTGAAGCAAAGCAAGCTCCAGAGGTGTTTCAAGGTGTGTGGGAGGCTTAGGGTCAGTTAGGGTTGCACAAATGGTGTTTGGGGAGTTAAGGGTTCTATTTATAGGTGTTTTGACCCGTGTGCAGCAGTATAGGCGAGTAGCAGATGGTATCAGGCGAGTAGGACTCCTACTCGCCTATATACAGGCGAGTAGAGCCCCTACTCGCCCCTAATCCCTTCCATTCGCCTAAGTGTATGCGATTAGGAGTCCCCCCAGACTCCTAATCGCCTATAAGGTGCTGTAATGGGTTTTCGGCGCGTTAAACGCTATTTTAACATATATAAACACGTATTCACATACCGATAAGTCACATAATGATTCCAAACATATAATGCATGATAACTAACACGTTTACATCCGTTCACCAATTCCCGGGACCCGAGACTCGTGTGTGCATTAAACCCGGCGATTCCACGAATCGCCGATCCTTGTACCCATAGTTATGGACCGACTCCCGATGACCCCGCGGATCATCATAACGACTCCCGATGATTCCCCGAATCATCATACCGACTCGACTGACCTCGTTAAGGACGTAATATGCATGACTCGCTAAGGTAGACTTACTAGTTTAGTCAACGTTACTAACCTGAGTTTGCCGGGTGTCACACATATCGTGTGAATCTGATGTTATTTTTCTAGCAATTGTATGTTATAAACAGGATGTGGTTTTGTTGCGCAAAATGGTTGTGGGTGTTCTAGTGGCATTTGAATAGGGAATGATTGTGCACTGGCTTGTAATCGGGTTCACTTTATTTTAGTGATAACACCCTAAAATTTAACATAGAGCACTAGCAATATAGTCAGTTTTGAGGTGTTTTTTTGAGGATAGACTAGTCTAGAGGGGAGAGGGCTTGGTGGGTGCTTTTGTGTATAAACGTCCAAGAACGTGTTTTGTGAGTAAAGGGAGGAGGGATAGGGTGTGTTTCCAAGGCGTTTTGGAGCTGCTTTTGGTTGTGAGGGAAAGAGCGTGTGGGTCTGATGTGCATGTTTTTACATGTCGTAGGTATTGAAGCCTATTTGTGAATGATTCGAGTATAATTACATGAAATGAAATAAAGTTTAAAAGCGTGATGACATATAATGTACACTAAAATGACATTATCTGGGCCATACTGGACTTGAACCAGAGACCTAGTCCGTGAAATAAATTATCACACCTATGGTCCAACCAATAGGGAGAGAATCAATAGATTCCTTTTCAGGAGCGATTCAACCTTCCCAATCGCAGTATACAACTCTCCGTCGTACTGTGCTCTCCAAGTGTGCCTATCCCCCTTATTCCTTAACATGGAAAGTCTTTGTGAAAGAACTCTGATGAGAAGATAAAAGATGGCGTTAAGAGACACTCCTGACCCAACCCTAGACA
Organism: Ambrosia trifida; assembly: GCA_028751855.1. Lineage (NCBI taxonomy): Eukaryota > Viridiplantae > Streptophyta > Magnoliopsida > Asterales > Asteraceae > Ambrosia > Ambrosia trifida. Next base: position 110,475,241 of record CM054128.1, read on the forward strand.
ATCTAAGATCTTTTTTCTGTTATAAATCTAAATAGATATATTATATTATATTATAAATAAATAATTGATCTTGATCTTGTAATCAAAGAAAGATAGTGAATTCTTATCTTGTGACTTAGAATAAATCGTACTCTATGAAGGAAGGAAATGACAATTTATTCCTATTTAATCCTGTAGAACAAGCGATTGAATTGGAAATATCAACAAATTCTTGTGGAGTCCAAAGAAACGAAAATAATAAAAATGGGTCAACTTGTTCCAATTTCATCTCTATTGAATTTAAATATTAGAATAACGGATATAGTCATAATTCAATGGTCAGATCCATTTGAATTTGGATTCTAGGTATTCATTAATTTAATGACCCATTTAATTTTTCTTTTTAAGGATTTGAATTTATCAAAAGCATCATATCTAAAAACCAATATACACTCAAAAAAAAGTAATATATAATATACTATTCTTTACATAAATGAAATGAACATTATTCTTTATCTAGATACAAAAGAAAGCAATTCTTTACTTGAGTATAAAACAATGATAGATGCTCATTCTTTGCTTTGTTTTGCTTTGCTTTGCTTTTGGGAACTATATATATATATATATACACACACAATATATATAATATACTTGAAATAAAGTTAGACCACACCTACTATATATACCAAGTAATAATCATATCCATGTGATAAGTATTATAATCATCATTACCCACTAAGCTACACGTATCATTTTAGTGTTCCGAGTAATAATCATCTCAAGTTTGACTCGTTAAAAGAACTAGAGTTCAGGCTTACCTCGTGTTAAACACCCTAATAGAATAATATGCATTGTTTGTTTTCATTAAAATTATCATTTTATTACTTTAGTGAGAAATATAACTACTTTATATATATATATAGGGGGCGGTTATTCTACAAAGTAAAAGAAACGCGCGAAGGATGTGAAGGCACTTTTGTACATGATAATTACGTAATGTTTTTGTATGTTCATGAAAACATTACGTAATTATCATGTACAAAGTGTATGATAATTACGTAATTATCATACACTTTGTACATGATAATTACGTATGTTCATGAAAACATTACGTAATTATCATTACGTAATTATCATGTACAAAAGTGCCTTCGCATCCTTCGCACGTTTGTATTACTTTGTATTTGAACCAGCCCCTATATATATATATATATGATTTGTTTATGTATACGTGTGTTTAATAGAGTACCAGTATTAAAGAGATAAGCCCACCAAATAGGTACATATGTATGTGGTGTATAAAATACAATCACTATGTAGCGGCATAGAAATAGAAACGGTAAAAAAGAGACGTATGTATCATATTAATATAATGGGAATTAGTCTATATGAGGTTCTTGTTGTCCTACTTAAATTTGATCATGTATTGATATCCCTCTAGAAATATCATCATCATACTCAAAAAATTCCGCCAATAGCAAAGTTAAGGTAGGGGCCGAGGAGGGAAAGATGTAGACAATCTTACCTCTACAATGTATGAATAGAGAGATTGCTTCCAATGACACCCCCAACTTGATTGTAGTTTTGCTTCAAGCCTTGGACTTAAGGCGCATAATATTTAGAAATCGGGGCAAAACCGATTGGTGTATGTACCCCCTTGTCTTTTGGCTATCAGTGGCACCACATGATGCATGATTAACCTTCTGCCGTTTTAACGTTATTTTTTACGAAATTAGTAAAATAATGTTAAGATTAGTGCGATTTTACTTTTGCCCCCAAGGCCTACACATATATATTGATTGGATGTTGGGGTCCGGCCAAAGATAGTATTTATAAGTATGCCTTAATACCCTTAACTATTTAGATAATGGTAACAAGGGTGTCAAACCATGAAGAGTTTGTGGTTGGTGATTTTAAGTTTAGTTGAGCAAAACAATCGAACCCGTCCCAAGAATATAAAAAAAGGATTTGAATTTAATAAAAATTTCATATCTAAAGACCAATATACATGCAAGAAAAAGTAATAGATAATACACTATTCTTTACACAAATAAAATAATCATTATTCTTTATCTAGATATAAAAAAGTAAAATTCTTTACTTGAGTATAAATCAATGATGATGCCCATTTGTTGCTTTGCTTCTGAAAGTATATATACTCAAAATAAAGTTGAGCCACACCTACTATATATACCAAGTAATAATCTTATCTAAATCATAAGTATTAGAACCATCATTACCCCCAAGGTACACATTTATTCATTCTCTACCTTTTATTGTTCCAAATAGTCTCATGTAAAATAACTTGAGTTCAAGCTTGCCTTATGTTAATAGCTCTAATGGAATAATATGTATTGTTTGTTTTTATCATAACTATCATTTCTGAATTTTGTTTACAAATATAACCTATTTTGTATATATTTGTGATTTAATTATATATTTGTGTTTAATGGAGTACCGGTTTTAAGGAGAGAACTGGTGTTAATAAGTACGTATGTATGTAATGTATAAAATATAGTCACATGTGGTGGGTGGTAGAGAAATAGAATCTGATAACAATGAGTCATATGTATCATATTAATACAATAGGTATAAGTCTATATGTGGTTCTTGTTGTCCTGTACTTTAATTTGATTATGAATTGAATATCCTTCTAGAAATTTGTATGTATGTATGCATGCATGCACGCATGAATGCATGCATCTTGTTTAGTTATTTTAATATAATTATAGATAAAATGACACTTATTTTAAATTATACATTATATCATATAAAATAGGATTTTATATTTATATCAATAGCTAAGTCATCTACACTTGTGAACTTGATCAAACTTGGTACATGCAGCCCGGGTTCATTAAATCTCGGTATGATTCTAGATTTTCACAAATTAGTCATGAGTAGTCCAAGAACTAGTCCCCTAGCAGTTTATACCACTATTTATCTGTTCAATATTTTCATTATATTTTATATTTATATTACTTGTTACATTTGAAGTAATCAAAAGTTATGTATAATAAAGTGTCAGAAAGAAACACTGAAATGGATGTGAAGGATCTAGACCTAGAAGATCTTCAACATGAGCATCCATTAGCACTCGTAGATTTGCAATTGATGCATCGGGACTATATAGAAGACGACGATGAATATGCTGACGATGATTTGATCAGAACACAAAACTTTGAGTGCATTTGTGACCGGTGTGACAAACGAATAGACTGGTACCACCGTTATTACTACAAGTGTAGCATGTCGTCATGTAATTACTCCCTCCATAAATTTTGTAAAGAAATACTACCAACCTTAAAATTCCAAGGCCACCCTTCTCATCCTCTTATCCTTAAAAGAACATCAAATGACGAGAAATGTCGCGCTTGTCTCAAACATTATCGAAATGGCATTTGTTATCATTGTTCAACCTGCAATTACGAAATCGATCTACATTGTGCCACATTTGTGGAGCAAAATACGATCCATCACCCTAGCCACCCACACCCATTGATCTCTGTTAGTGTTAAAGCTATTTTGAGCGAGTGTTCTGCATGTCAAAAGAAACATGAAGGGCATTTCTATCAATGCAACACTTGTTTTAACTTCTTAGTAAATTCCACTTGTCTTTCCTTTCCCATAAAGTTATCACTCAAAACTCAACAATTTAGCCATCGTCACATGCTCACCCTTTCATATTCGTTTCTAGATCAAGTATATGATTGCGAATGCAGGATTTGTGGCGTGAAATTGGAAGATGAACATTTGATTTACAAGTGTAGTAAATGCATGTACTATGTTCACCCCGATTGTGCAACGCTAAGGACGGAGCCTTTCATGTCTGTCTTCTTACCCGGTAAATCTTGAAACTTATGCCTATATACATGACACTTCACAAATGAGTTTTTATATTCTTATTTAGAAAAGAGTAAATTTTAAGCATTACGATATCTCTATTTTTTATATACGCGACATGAGAATTTTTTTTTGAAACTTTTTTCACAAATGGGTATGCTACAATCCAAAACTGCTACATCTCCATTAAATTTTATTTCTTATTTTCCTTTTTTTTTCCGGATTTCATTTAACGTTAATTTTAGTGTAATAGTAAAAAAATCTAAATACATAAAAAAAATAATATTTACCTTTTGAACAATATATATTACAAACCCACATGCTTAAAAAGGTGCAAAGAGAAAGGAGTCATGCAAACTAAATCTAAATCTTTATATTTAATTATACATGTCGAGAAAACTTCACACTAAATTATTGCGAGCCTATTCAATATTCAAATTTAGGTGTTTTCCATTAATTTAAACTGTAATTTTTATCTCCGGAGCAAATTAACATGTATTTTAATGCGTTTATTCATACTACAAAAATTAATTATTGTGAATGATCCATGAAGATTTCGCATAGTGTAGTTACAGTGTTCAATTTTTGTGTACCAGGCTTAGGAAAAACAGATAAGAATTTCAAAGATGTTGATCATCCAAACCTTGTTCGCATGCCAGTCGATGATGAATCACACATCTTATCACATCAAATATTTGAAGGCCATACTTTGGTGAAAGGAAGAAATGAAAAGGGCCACCTCATACATTCAAACCATAAGCATCCGTTAGTCCTAGTAACTAATGATACAAGCACCTCTCTTCATGACCCAATGAAGAGAATTAAACTATTATGCGATCTATGTGCAAGACCAATTACAAAACTGCCATTTTACAAATGTTCCACAGATTATGATGACTTTGTTCTCCACGATTGGTGCACCCGGCTACCCTTTGTAGTAAGAAACCATGTGGCCCACCCTCGACATGATCTTTATATTTTCCGTTTTTATTATTTTTCTCTTCGATTAAGATGTGGCATTTGTGGATTGCCTTGCAACGGGTTATTATATTGGTGCTCTAAATGCAATTACTTCATTGATGTTCATTGTGCCTTTATGCCTAAAGAAATCACACATGAAGCACACGCGAATTCGAATCACATACTTGCAAGAGTAGACGGGGCTTCATCAAGCGTTTCTAGAATGAAATGTCGCGCATGTCATGTGAGTATTGTTGAAGGTGAGAGTTATTTTAAATGTACCAGTTGTGATTTCTATTTGGACTGCAGATGTGCTTTGTATTTACCTAAAACAATTAGGCATAAGTTGGACAAGCACCCGCTTAAGCTGAGTTACTCCCCAATCGAGGACCACAAAAGTGAATACTTTTGTGAAGTTTGTGAGGAGGGACTTGATCCTGGAAAGTGGTTCTATCATTGTGCAGAGTGTGCGCAATCCGTTCACTCAGCATGTGCTCCGTTAATACTTCAGTCAGAACAAGGTGTGAATTCTCTCTATTTGGAAGGTGTTTATACGTACATTAACATCAAGTTTGGGGCTGTAGAAACACGACCTTTTCACCAACATCCTATCTCACTTGCACCGGGGACTGAGAATGATGGTTCATGCCATAGCTGTGGAAGAAAATTGCAATCCCATATGATCTGGAAGTGCTTCGTTTGTAACTTTGCTACCCATTCGGCATCTTATGAGTGTACGCATGAGACTCCCCCAACATATTTATATGAATATAAAGAAAAACAACGTATGATAAAGCGGCGCGGACCTCAAACAAGCTTACAATTTTATCCAAGTGAGATGATGAGACCGGTGACCCGTCACTGGGAGGTTGTTGTTGTTGATGATGGTGGTGGTGGTGGTGATGATGATGATGGAATGGAAACCTAAATCAAGGGAAGAGTTCACCTTTGATATGCTAAGTGAGGTATTATTTTAATTCAGTTCCAATCACATGTGCCCCAATTCTGCAACTTCCGTTCTTTGAGATTGCAGTTTGGATCATTGTTTTTAACTTCATTCAGTGAGTGAATTCATATTCAAGGGTCCCGTGATGGTCTCAGTTTGAAGATATTTCCTTCCGTTAAGAATCTACATGCTTTTGATTTAATGTTTTCGATGTCTAAATATGCGCCGGACACTGAATCTTTGTGAATTTTGGTTTTGTTCTACTGTTGTATTTTTCATTTGGCATCATGTTCTATTGTTGACTATGTTGAATGTTGCTAATGCTATTATCGTTTCACCATCAGTTTAGACCAAAATTGTAACACTGAAGGTAAATTCGGTTCAAATCATGTATGCACAATGACGTTAGTATTGTGTATTTCTCAATGACGATAGTATTGATAATGCTACAATTAATGATGATATAATTATGGAATTGACAGCAACATTGCCCCCTCCGGGTACCTAGCTCGCAAGATATGATCAAATGACTTCATCTGTGCCTAATGTCATCCCTATTCAGCAAGCTAATGTATTTGCCAACTATGTGTTTTTTTTTTGTGTGGTGTGAACAATATAAACGAACAGAGAGTTTGTTTTGTAGAAAAGAAAAGCACACACTGTTTATTTAGAATCGCATGAGTATATAAAGCCATGAATGACCCGTTCACTAAGATAACAAACTTTTGACTCAACCTAAATCCTAACAGCTGGAAACCTGGAAACAATAATCACATGGGCAAAGCGTGTTATTGAACTAAATAAAACACAAAGACCCAAACAAACTAAATAAAGGCCAAGTCAAGATTAACTCAACAGTTACGCCATCATGAGGTGACGTTTCACCACAATCAGTGAGTAAACCTGTGGTTATACAGTCAGTAAATGTTCCAACCTCTTCACCTGAGCTCGCTTGAAGGCTATCTAACACCAGCAAATCTTCTGAGCCACCCCCTCCAACATCTGTACATCTAGGACAGGTGAACAATTTTCCTATTCTGTTTTTTTCTATATTTAAATTTGTTTTAACAGGTTCGTCATGGGGCTGCTGCTTCTGTTTGTTTCAAAACTGCACTTTTCCATATATGAGAACTGATGATATATATGTATTGATATTCAAACTTATCGGTTACCAAGTTTCTTTGAAACCATTTGACGAAAGACAGAGAACCATACTTTGTATCTTTAACAAAATTTATCAATATAGAATCATTTGATTTCCTGCGTATCATATTATTGTTCGAATCTTACTCGTGATCAACCAACAGTTTCTGCAGCCAGTCCCCCTGTTTCTACCCCAGTTGATCCTTTTGGAACTAGCTCGTTCACACAAACAGGGCCCGTGTTCCCCGCTGGTCCTATGCCTACAGGAGCTGCAGTTGGGCCCCGACCCATTCCAGAAGACTTCTTTCAGAACACTATACCGTCTCTCCAGGTGGCAGCAGCATTGCCCCCTCCGGGCACCTACCTCTCAAGATATGATCAAAATTCTCAAGGGGCAGAAGCCAATAAGGTGATACCAAATCAAATGACTTCATCTGTGCCTAATATCAGTGGAACTCCTATTCCTCAAGTATCCATGCAGCCCGTTGCTACCGAGTCATTTGGACTTCCTGATGGCGGCATTCCACCACAATCAGCGAGTCAGCCTGCAGCTATGCCACATCCTCATGCCCAGTTAGCAAATGTTCCAGTCTCAACTCAGCCTCTTGACCTGAGCTCACTTGAAGGTCCAGGTTCTGAAACTGCAGCAAAACCTTCTGAACCACCCCCGCCAACATCTGTACGTCCAGGACAGGTGAATAACTTTCCTCTTTTTTCACATTTTAAATCTTCTATTTTTGTTTTTTATTCCTTTTTTTAGTTTATAATTAAATTTGTTTTGATAGGTTCCTCGTGGGGCTGCTGCTTCAGTTTGTTTCAAAACTGGACTTGTCCATCTTGAGCAGAATCAATTACCAGATGCTCTGTCATGTTTTGATGAAGCTTTCCTTGCATTAGCTAAGGATAACTCCCGTGGCGCAGACATAAAGGCACAGGCAACCATTTGTGCTCAATACAAAATTGCAGTCACTCTACTTCAGGTGTGCTAATTGTCAAAATAAAACAATTCTGAATCAAAAAACAAATTTAAAAAAAAAAAAATTAGAAGATATAATAATCTGTTGTACATATGTATTGCTAGGAAATCGGTCGACTACAAAAGGTTCAAGGTCCAAGTGCCATCAGTGCAAAGGACGAGATGGCAAGATTGTCTCGTCATCTTGGATCATTACCTCTTCAAGCAAAACACAGAATAAACTGCATAAGAACAGCCATAAAGAGGAACATGGATGTGCAAAATTACGGATATGCCAAACAGATGCTTGAACTACTTTTGTCTAAAGCACCTCCAGGAAAGCAAGATGAGTTGAGAAGCTTAATTGACATATGCGTCCAGAGGGGTTTGACCAACAAATCCATTGACCCATTCGAAGACCCTTCCCAGTTCTGTGCTGCCACCCTTAGCCGTTTGTCCACCATCGGGTATGATGTTTGTGATCTTTGTGGAGCCAAATTTTCTGCACTTGCTTCACCCGGTTGCATCATTTGTGGTATGGGAAGTATTAAGAGATCTGATGCACTTGCTGGACCGGCTCCTGTTCCATCACCTTTTGGTTGATCATTTTTCATGTACTTTCTTATATTCTTGGGACGGGTTTGATTGTTTTGCTGGATGTGTTTTGGGTAAGATGAATGTATGTTTTTGGTGTAAAATCTAAGAATCCACAAAGGACCACACTTTTGTTATATTTTTGTACAAACTCGACTATTGATTTAACATGAGCTGTTTTGTGTAAGTGGTAGCATTGTTTATCAATTGATGGTGATTGTAATTCTTCAGTCTGGAATGTGCACTCATGGGGCTTCAAGACTTGACAATCACCAGGATGGATGTATTTGAATAATTTGTTTCAAATTTCAGGTCAGCTTTAATAAGAGAAGGGATTGGATATTGGCATGTTTATGTAGAGAGTATTTGCTAAATGTTAGTCAAGGGTTACACTGGTTTGTTAAATGTGATTTTTTTGTGAATTGTAAATGGATTACCCTTGTGGTGATGAACCGTGACTATATAATGATAATCATATCGTGTGAATCTGGTGTTATTTTTCTAGCAATTCAATCAATCAATCAATCAATCATACCCAGTATATCCCACTAATAGTAGACTATTGGTAGGGTCAGGGGAGGGTGAGATGTAGGCACACCTTACCTCTACCCATAAAGGATAGAGAGGCTGCTTCCAGAGAGACCCCCGGCTCAAAAAGAGAGAACAAAAGACAGGCAAGCATACAAGTAAAGGGACAAGCACCACATGGATATTTCGTTATCGGCTAACGGACCAAATGCAGGAATAAGCTAGTAAGATAGTACATAAAAATATAATACATTGAACATCATAGAAACATGTAAACGGGACGAAAAGCACAAGTAAGTTTCACATTACTTAGGAAAACAAGATAAATAGACACATGAATCAAAATAGGTTTAGAAATCCTATAGATAAGGGCTCATAATACCCGGATATGCTATCTAAGTGCCAAATCCTAACAGTCACTTACTTTAATCCTACGTCTCCAGGAACTCCTTTCTTGGACCATGTCCTCAGAGAGGTGCAACTCTATGAGATCCTGTCTAATTCGCTCATCCCAGGTCAATTGTATGTTATAAATAGGATGTGGTTTTGTTGCGCAAAATGGTCGTGGGTGTTCTAGTGGCATTTGAATAGGTAATGATTGTGCACTGGCTTGTAATCGGGTTTACTTTATTTTAGTGATAACACACTAAAATTTAACATACAGCATTAGCAATATAGTCAGTTTTGAGGTGTTTTTTTTGAGGATAGACTAGTCTAGAGGGGAGAGGGCTTGGTGGGTGCTTTTGTGTATAAACGTCCAAGAATGTGTTTTGTGAGTAAAGGGAGGAGGGATAGGGTGTGTTTCCAAGGCGTTTTTGGAGCTGATTTTGGTTGTGAGGGAAAGAGCGTGTGGGTCTGATGTGCATGTTTTTACATGTCGTAGGTATTGAAGCCTATTTGTGAATGATTCGAGTATAATTACATGAAATGCAATAAAGATTTAAAAGCGTGATGACATATAATGTACACTAAAATGACATTATCTGGGCCATACTGGACTTGAACCAGAGACCTGGTCCGTGAAGTAAATTATCGCACCTATGGTCCAACCAATAGGGAGAGAATCAATAGACTCCTTTTCAGGAGCGATTCATCCTTCCCAATCGCAGTATACAACTCTCCGTCGTACTGTGCTCTCCAAGTGTGCCTATCCCCCTTATTCCTTAACATGGAAAGTCTTTGTGAAAGAACTCTGATGAGAAGATAAAAGATGGCGTTAAGAAACACTCCTGACCCAACCCTAGACAATCTAAGACCTTTTTGCTGCTATAAATCTAAATAGATATATTATATTATAAATAAATAATTGATCTTTATCTTGTAATCAAAGAAAGATAGTGAATTCTTATCTTGTGACTTAGAATAAATGGTACTCTATGAAGGAAGGAAATGACAATTTATTCCTATTTAATCCTGTAGAACAAGCGATTGAATTGGAAATATCAACAAATTCTTGTGGAGTCCAAAGAAATGAAAATAATAAAAATGGGTCAACTTGTTCCAATTTCATCTCTATTGAATTTAAATATCAGAATAACGGATATAGTCATAATTCAATGGTCAGATCCACTTATAATATACATTTGAATTTGGATTCTAGGTTTTCATTAATTTAATGACATTTAATTTTTCTTTTTAAAGATTTGAATTTATCAAAAACATCATATCTAAAGACCAATATACACTCAAGAAAAAGTAATATATAATACACTATTCTTTATATAAATGAAATGAACATTATTCTTTATCTAGATACAAAAGAAAGCAATTCTTTACTTGAGTATAAAACAATGATAGATGCTCATTCTTTGCTTTGCTTTGCTTTTGGAAACTATATATATATATATATATATATACACACAATATATATAATATACTTGAAATAAAGTTAGACCACACCTACTATATATACCAAGTAATAATCATATCCATGTGATAAGTATTATAACCATCATTACCCACTAAGCTACACGTAGCATTTTAGTGTTCCGAGTAATAATCATCTCAAGTTTGACTCGTTAAAAGAACTAGAGTTTAGGCTTACCTCGTGTTAAACACCCTAATAGAATAATATGCATTGTTTGTTTTCATTAAAATTATCATTTCATTACTTTAGTGACAAATATAACTACTTTATATATACAGGTGGCGGTTATTCTACAAAGTAAAAGAAACGCGCGAAGGATGCGAAGGCACTTTTGTACATGATAATTACGTAATGTTTTTGTATGTTCATGAAAACATTACGTAATTATCATGTACAAAGTGTATGATAATTACGTAATGTTTTTGTATGTTCATGAAAACATTATGTAATTATCATATACAAAAGTGCCTTCACATCCTTCGCACGTTTGTATTACTTTGTATTTGAACCTGCCCCTATATATATATATATATGATTTGTTTATATATATGTGTGTTTAATAGAGTACCAGTATTAAAGAGATAAGCCCACTAAATAAGTACATATGTATGTGGTGTATAAAATATAATCACTATGTAGCGGCATTGAAATAGAAACGGTAAAAAAGAGACGTATGTATCATATTAATATAATGGGAATTAGTCTATATGAGGTTCTTGTTGTCCTACTTAAATTTGATCATGTATTGATATCCCTCTAGAAATATCATCATCATACTTAAAAAATTCCGCCAATAGCAAAGTTAAGGTAGGGGCCGAGGAGGGAAAGATGTAGACAATCTTACCTCTACAATGTATGAATAGAGAGACTGCTTCCAGTGACACCCCCAACTTGATTGTAGTTTTGCTTCAAGCCTTGGACTTAAGGCGCATAATATTTAGAAATCGGGCAAAACCGATTGGTGTATGTACCCCCTTGTCTTTTGGCTATCAGTGGCACCACATGATGCATGATTAATCTTCTGCCGTTTTAACGTTATTTTTTACGAAATTAGTAAAATAATGTTAAGATTAGTACGATTTTACTTTTGCCCCCAAGGCCTACACATATACATTGTATGTGCTCCATCTATATATATATATATATGTATATATATATATATATATATATATATATATATATATATATATATATATATATATAGGATTAGGTTCAAATGAAAACACACTTTTCGTGAAAGAACCATGAGAACACCGACGTAAAATGTGAATTTAAAATTTTTTTTTTTCCACCGGTGAAAAAACGGGTAACCTCGACGTAAAAAAAAAAAACAATTTTACAGCAGTGTAAACGACCATGGCCCACCTTATTTTGTCTTATTAGGCAAGGGAATATTCCCTTTTTTATTTTATTCCACTTTAATTACGGTCCACATATCTTTTTTGAATAAAATAAGTGTGTGGTAAAAAAGTGGGTTCTTTAGTTCTTTTACGAAAAGTGTGTTTTCATTTTACCCTTTCCCTATATATATATATATATATATATATATATATATATTGATCGGATGTTGGGGTCCGGCCAAAGATAGTATTTATAAGTATGCCTTAATATATATATATATATATATATATATATATATATATATATATATATATATATATATATTGATCGGATGTTGGGGTCCGGCCAAAGATAGTATTTATAAGTATGCCTTAATACCCTTAACTATTTAGATAATGGTAACAAGGGTGTCAAACCATGAAGAGTTTGTGGTTGGTGATTTTAAGTTTAGTTGAGCAAAACAATCGAACCCGTCCCAAGAATATGAAAAAAGGATTTGAATTTAATAAAAATTTCATATCTAAAGACCAATATACATGCAAGAAAAAGTAATAGATAATACACTATTCTTTACACAAAAAAAATAATCATTATTCTTTATCTAGATATAAAAAAGTAAAATTCTTTACTTGAGTATAAATCAAGGATGATGCCCATTTGTTGCTTTGCTATATACTCAAAATACAGTTGAGCCACACCCACTATATATACCAAGTAATAATCTTATCTAAATCATAAGTATTAGAACCATCATTACCCCCAAGGTACACATTTATTCATTCTGTATCTTTTATTGTTCCAAATAGTCTCATGTAAAATAACTTGAGTTCAAGCTTGCCTTATGTTAATAGCTCTAATGGAATAATATGTATTGTTTGTTTTTATCATAACTATCATTTCTGAATTTTGTTTACAAATATAACCTATTTTGTATATATTTGTGATTTAATTATATATTTGTGTTTAATGGAGTACCGGTTTTAAGGAGAGAACTGGTGTTAATAAGTACGTATGTATGTAATGTATAAAATATAGTCACATGTGGTGGGTGGTAGAGAAATAGAATCTGATAACAATGAGTCATATGTATCATATTAATACAATAGGTATAAGTCTATATGTGGTTCTTGTTGTCCTGTACTTTAATTTGATTATGAATTGAATATCCTTCTAGAAATTTGCATGTATGTATGTATGCACGCATGAATGCATGCATCTTGTTTAGTTATTTTAATATAACTATAGATACAATGACACTTATTATAAATTATACATTATATCATATAAAATAGGATTTTATATTTATATCAATAGCTAAGTCATCTACACTTGTGAACTTGATCAAACTTGGTACATGCAGCCCGGGTTCATTAAATCTCGGAATGATTCTAGATTTTCACAAATTAGTCATGAGTAGTCCAAGAACTAGCCCCCTAGCAGTTTATACCACTATTTATCTGTTCAATATTTTCATTATATTTTATATTTATATTACTTGTTACATTTGAAGTAATCAAAAGTTATGTATAATAAAGCGTCAGAAAGAAACACTGAAATGGACGTGAAGGATCTAGACCTAGAAGATCTTCAACATGAGCATCCATTAGCACTCGTAGATTTGCAATTGATGCATCGGGACTATATAGAAGATGACGATGAATATGCTGACGATGATTTGATCAGAACACAAAACTTTGAGTGCATTTGTGACCGGTGTGACAAACGAATAGACTGGTACCACCGTTATTATTACAAGTGTAGCATGTCGTCATGTAATTACTCCCTCCATAAATTTTGTAAAGAAATACTACCAACCTTAAAATTCCAAGGCCACCCTTCTCATCCTCTTATCCTTAAAAGAACATCAAATGATGAGAAATGCCGCGCTTGTCTCAAACATTATCGAAATGGCATTTGTTATCATTGTTCAACCTGCAATTACGAAATCGATCTACACTGTGCTACATTTGTGGAGCAAAATACAATCCATCACCCAAGCCACCCACACCCATTGATCTCTATTAGTGATAACGCTATTTTGAGCAAGTGTTTTGCATGTCGAAAGAAACATGAAGGGCATTTCTATCAATGCAACACTTGTTTTAACTTCTTAGTAAATTCCACTTGTCTTTCCTTTCCCATAAAATTATCACTCAAAACTCAACAATTTAGCCATCGTCACATGCTCACCCTTTCATATTCGTTTCTAGATCAAGTATATGATTGCGAATGCAGGATTTGTGGCGTGAAATTGGAAGATGAACATTTGATTTACAAGTGTAGTAAATGCATGTACTATGTTCATCCCGATTGTGCAACGCTAAGGACGGAGCCTTTCATGTCTGTCTTCTTACCCGGTAAATCTTGAAACTTATGCCTATATACATGACACTTCACAAATGAGTTTTTATATTCTTATTTAGAAAAGAGTATTTTAAGTATTACAATATCTCTATTTTTTATATACGCGACATGAGAATTTTTTTTTTGAAACTTTTTTTTCACAAATGGGTATGCTACAATCCAAGATTGCTACATCTCCATTAAATTTTATTTCTTATTTTCATTTTTTTCCGGATTTCATTTAACGTTGATTTTAGTGTAATAGTAAAAAAAATCTAAATACGTAAAAAAATTGATATTTACCTTTTGAAAAATATATATCACAAACCCACATGCTTAAAAGTGTGCAAAGAGAAAGGAGTCATGCAAACTAAATCTAAATCTTTATATTTAATTATACATGTCGAGAAAACTTCACACCAAAGAATTGCGAGCCTATTCAATATCCACATTTAGGTGTTTTCCATTAATTTAAACCGTATTTTTCATCTCCTGAAGCAAATTAACATGTATTTTAATGCATTTTTAGCATAGTGTGGTTACATGTTCAATTTTTATGTACCAGGCTTAGGAAAAACGGATAAGAATTTCAAAGATGTTGATCATCCAAACCTTGTTCACCTGCCGGTCGATGATGAATCACACATCTTATCACATCAAATATTTGAAGGTGAGACTTGTGTGAAAGGAAGAGATGAAAATGGCCACCTCTTATATTTGAAGCATGATCATCCGTTAGTCCTAGTAAATAATGATACAAGCACCTCTCTTCATGACCCAATGAAGAGAATTAAACTATTATGCAATGGATGTGTAAGACCAATTACAAAAATGCCATTTTACAAATGCTCAAAAGATGATGACTTTGTTATCCACGATTGGTGCACTCGTCTACCCATAAAACTAAGAAACCATGTGGCCCATCCTCAACATGATCTTTCTATATTCTTTGTTTATTTCTTTCTTGGATATAGATGCGGCATTTGTGGATTGCCTTGCAACGGGTTATTATATAGGTGCTATAAATGCCCTTACTTGATTGATGTTCATTGTGCCTTTATGCCTAAAGAAATTACACATGAAGCACATGCGGATTCGAATCACTTACTTAAAAGAGTAGAGGGTGCTTCATCAAGTGTTTCTAGAATGAAATGTCGCGCATGTCATGTGAGTATTGTTGAAGGTGAGAGTTATTTTAGATGTACTAGTTGTGATTTCTGTTTGGACTGCAGATGTGCTTTGCATTTACCTAAAACAATTAGGAATAAGTTGGACAAGCACCCCCTGCAGCTGAGTTACTCCCCAATCGAGGACCACAAAAGTCAGTACTTTTGTGAAGTTTGTGAGGAGGGTCTTGAGCCTGGAAAGTGGTTCTATCATTGTGCAGAGTGCGCGCAATCCATTCACTCGGCATGCGCTCCGTTAATACTTCAGTCTGAGCAAGGTGTTAATTCTCTCTATTTGGAAGGTGTTTATACGTACATTAACACCAAGTTTGGGACTGTAGATAATTGGAGTGAACATGAACATCGTGTGACACGTGCTCCGGGCACCGAGAATGATGGTTTATGCCATGACTGTGGAGGAAAATTGCAATCCCATATGATCTGGAAGTGCTTCGTTTGTAACTATGCTATCCATTCGTTACCGTATGATTGTGTGAAAGCTGGGGAAAGTAATGTGATTCTCCCAACATATTTATTTGAATATAAAGAAAAACAACGTATGATAAAGCAGCGTGGACCTCAAACAAGCTTAGAATTTTATCCAAGTGAGATGATGAGACCGGTGACCCGTCACTGGGAGGTTGTTGACGCTGATGATGATATCCAGTAGGTTTAATTAATTTTGTATGTAACTTGTCTCTTTATTGTTGGCTGATTGTTTGTAACTAAGAAATTTTGTTTACTATCAACATCATGTCCACCAACTGTTTGATGAAATGTTCTAGTATTTTAATTCAGTTCCAATCACATGTGCCCCAATTCTGCAACTTCCGTTCTTCGAGATTGAAGTTTGGATCATTGTTTTGAAGTTCATTCAGTGAGTGAATTCATATTCAAGGGTCCCGTGATGGTCTCAGTTTGAAGATATTTGCTTCCGTTAAGAATCTACATGCTTTTGATGTCATGTTTTCGCAGTCTAAATATGTGCCAGTTACTAAATCTTTGTGAATTTTGGTTTTGTTCTACTGTTGTATTTATCATTTTGCATCATGTTCTATTGTTGACTATGTTGAATGTTGCTAATGCTATTGAAGGTAATAAAGTGCATACTTCATTATTATTGTTTCACCATCAGTTCAAACCAAAATTGTAGCACTGAAGGTAAATTCGGTTTAAAACTTTAAATCATGTCTGCACAATGACGTTAGTATTGTGTATTTCTCAATGACGATAGTATTGCTAATGCTACAGTTAATGATATAATTATGGAATTGACAGCAACATCGCCCCCTCCGGGTACCTACCCCGCAAGATATGATCAAAAAATTCTCACAGGGTTGAAAGCAAATCAAATGACTGTGTTTTTTTTTTGTGTGGTGTGAACAATACAAATGAACAGAGAGTTTGTTTTGTAGAAAAGAAAAGCACACACTGTTTATTCAGAATCGCATGACTATATAAAGCCATGAATAACCCGTTCACAAACATAACAGACTTTTAACTCAACCTAAATCCTAACGGCTGGAAACAATAATCACATGGGCAAAGCGCATTATTGAACATAAATAAAACACAAAGACCCAAACAAACTAAATAAAGGCCAAGTCAAGATTAACTCAACATTTACGCCATCCTGAAGGTGACGTTCCACCACAATCAGTGAGTAAACCTGCGGTTATACAGTCAGCAAATGTTCCAACCTCTTCACCTGAGCTCGCTTGAAGGTCTGGGCTATGTAACAGCAGCAAATCTTCTGAGCCAGCCCCTCCAACATCTGTACGTCTAGGACAGGTGAACAATTTTCCTATTCTGTTTTTTTTTTCTATATTTAAATTTGTTTTAATAGGTTCGTCATGGGGCTGCTGCTTCTGTTTGTTTCAAAACTGCACTTTTCCATCTTGAGGATACCTTAGTGGGAATTAGCTTCTGAGGTCTTACCATGTATGAGAACTGATGATGGCAGCATACCGTCGTTATCTACCGATCATATTGGTGTCTACCAACATCTTTTGTCGCTTCAACTTCGAGTGCAGGGGATGACAGGCCAAAGCTGAGGAAGAATTTAAAACATCCATATATGGTAATGCTTGAGATGGTAGCAGTGGCGATGAAGAGGCTTTTTCTAAAGCTAAAAAGTTGAGAGTTATGATTGAAGATAAACCACTAACTGATCAATTCCAAGAACTTAGCTTGAATACACCTCCTCAACCTGTCGTTTCTATTAGAGATATATAAGCTAGATTATGTTAACATAAGTTATATGTAATATGTAATAATGTTTAGTATTACCAAATCAAATGACTTCGAGGGTATGATGTTTGTGAGCTTTCTGTTGATTTCTTTGCAATTGATGGTGATTGTGATTCTTCAGTTTGGAATGTGCACTCATGGGGCTTTAAGACTTGACAATCACCAGGATGGATGTATTTGAATAATTTGTTTCAAATTTAAGGTCAGGTTTATTTGGATATTGGCATGTTTATGTAGAAAGTATTTGCTAAATGATAGTCAAGGGTTACACTGGTTTGTTAAATGTGAATTTTTGTGAATTGTAAATGGATTACCCTTGTGGTGATGAACCCTGACTATATAATGATAATCATATCGTGTGAATCTGGTGTTATTTTTCTAGCAATTGTATGTTATAAACAAGATGTGCTTTTGTTGCGCAAAATGTCACATTTACCAGTTCAAACCTCATCAGTGTATTAGCCTTAATTGACACAAGGAAACTCAAGATGGTGGTGGGTGTTCTAGTGGCATTTGAATAGAAAATGATTGTGCATTGGCTTGTAGTGGGTTTCACTGTACATGTATGATTAACTTTATTTTAGTGATAACACACTAAAATTTAACATAGAGCATCATCAATATAGTCAGTTTTGGGGTGTTTTTTTAAGGATAGACTGGTCTGGAGGGGAGAGGGCATGGTGGGTGCTTTTGTGTATAAACGCCAAAGAATGTGTTTTGTGAGTGAAGGGAGGAGGGATAGGGTGTGTTTCCGAGGTGTTTTTGGAGTTGATTTTGGTTGTGAGGGACAAAGCGTGTGGGTCTGTGTAACACCCCAACCGATGGCGGAAACATCGAGGTGTCACGTAGTGACGATTGTTCAATAGCACATGGACTAAATTGTAAATATTATTAGCAAACAAACATTCATTATCCAAAAGGGAATACAAAAGTCTTAATAGAAATCTCAAACATAGATAAATAATTATTCAATCTTTTATTTAAGCACTAGGTCCAGCCTAAGCGTGAAAGCATGTAAGATCAAACGTCACCTGAAACATGTACAAAATAATTTGTCAAACACATATAATGTATTGGTGAGTACATCCGTTTGATATATATAGTAAGCAAAATTTAGCAATTCATATGTAACTTAGTGTTTACAAAATGTAGTAATTGGTATCCGGGTCAAATCAACCCTGTGAAAGGAAAAGCAGATATATATAGTATGCGCTAGTAGTAATGAAATACATAGCAATGACAGGGACTCTCAACAGAGTCACAAGGGTATATACCATAGATCTATTCATTGAAATGCTAGGCCGCAATGGTTAATGATTTGACAAGTCATAGATACACAAAATAACACAAGCAAACACACATAAGAATTGCTATTTTAGTAAAAGGAAATAGAAACTTGATAGTAAGTACATGAGTAGCCCCAAAAGTAAAATAAAAAGGGGAAAGATATACTCACTGTTTCGCTAAGTGTAAATTCCGAGAAAGTGCGTCGTAAAGGCTTAAGAATTCCGAAGAACTCAACCTATATATATATATATATATAAAAATGCTAATGAGGAAAGTGACTTAAAAGCCTAAGGTATCCAAAATCTAAGGCATTAGGGTTTGCTAGACGTGTATAGGGAAGATGAAATTTTTAATAGTAACTTGAACGACAGTTTTGAAATAAATATATCACGATTAATTAAATAAGCGACTAAAACACTTATGTATCCCACATTTAGAACATTTTCTACTTTATAGAAAACATCCACAAAATAGATTTTATGATTTATATTTAACTAAACAATATATTATATCTAATTAAATATAAATTAAAGTAAATAATATAGGAGATGATCAAAAAAAAATTATGTTTTTATAAAACTAATTATTTTTCTGATGTAAGATAGTGGAAATATTACTTTCATAATTTATGTCAATTTATTTGTATTTAAAACATATTTAATGGGTTTAAATAATGTTTTAATGATTAAAAATAGTAAAAATAACAAAAATAACCTTTTTCTGAGAAATTATATTTTATTTCAGTTTATTATACATAAAAGCAAACCTCCTAAAAATTTGAGATTAAAATCACTTAAATTGAATTTTTAATCATTTAATTATGATAAAAACAATTTAATTCAAGAAAAATAGGAAAATAATGTAATTTCCAGAAAACAAAAATATGATAATTTTCTTTAGAGTGTCAAGATGTTTCCCCTAAATTTTCATAATTTTTGGAGTAAAAATGAATTTTCTATGAATATTTCAAGATTATGACTAATATATATAATTATTAACAAATAAATATAAAAGAAAAGAAACCAAAAAGAAATAAAGGAACAAAAGTTGTTGTGAAGGGGACTCGAACCCGAGTCAGTTTGTTTCCCACACACAGACTCAACCACTAGACCAACACCACATCTTGTTAAAAGTTTCAAACATAAAATACTTAAACAATATCCACACTTCATCTTCTTCCCTAAGCCATAAACCCTAACCCTAGATTTTTAGGACTTTTAATTCACAATGATTAGAGCCCGATTCAAGAGGGCTTTCAAAGACTACGATTAAAGGAATAGAATGACATCAAAAAGTTGGACTCACAACGTGTAATGAAGTCGTAAACAGAGCTTCAAGACCCGAACACTTTTTCGCAATTTGGAGGCTTTCTGGACGTTTTCACGTGGGTATTTTTAGTGGGTTTTGAAGGTAATGAGTGCAGAATTCATTTGCAACAACCGGATTTTATAATGGTCTTGTAATTAAGGAGCTTTACAAGCTTTAAGAAAGCTCCGGTTGTCTCGCGTTGAACCCGGAATCAAAGGAGGAAAAGACGCGTTTTTTGACTCAATTAATAGCGGGATTTTAAAGTTTAAGATGGAGAAATGTAATCCTAATAAAAATCACGGCTTGAAAGGCTCTAAATCGCCCAAAATAACTCGCCGGAGAAGGTTTTCCGATCGCCGGAATTGCGGCCGGAATTCTGGTTATTTTTTTCAGCTTTAAAACTTTGGAAATATGGCAAGTTTAGCCCCTCAAGTTAGTTTGGTTAGTTTACACTATTATTCCCTTATAAAACTTAACCAAGGTTTAGTTTTTTTCTAACCAAAACCTTCTTAAACTCTAAATCTATACATTTTTTTTCATCTTTTATAAAATTTCACACAATATTATTAAGTTTTAATCCCTTTTTCTTGTAAAACCTAGACGTTTTCTAACGTCCCTCGACACGTTCACTAGCAAGTTAACAATGACATATAGATAATGAAAATGTAACGACCAATGCAAGGCAAATTTTATTACAAACTTCAAAAGACGAACACAGGGTTTAAAACACAAATACGATAAAGTTAAGGAATACGCAAATGTTACAGTCTCCCCCACTTTAGAAAATTTCGTCTCGAAATTATTTGAAGTGGAGGTTTCTGTGAAGAGATGAGGGTACTTCGTCTTCATTTGATCTTCACGTTCCCAAGTAAATTCTGGGCCATGTTTAGACTCCCAACGAACTTTGACAATAGGAATACGGCTACGCTTAAGAGTCTTGACTTCATGATCCATGATTTCCACTGGTTTCTCCGTGAAACGCATCGATTCGTCAACTTGAATATCCTCCAGTGGAACATGTAAATTCTTATCGGCCAACACTTTTTCAAGTTCGATACCTGGAAGGTAGGATGAACGTTGCTGAATTCGTCGGGAAGGTCTAGCTTGTAAGCCACTTTTTCAACTATTTTCAAAATCTTGAATGGGCCTACATATCTTGGAGCAAGCTTTCCCTTTTTCCCGAACCGAAACACGCCTTTCCAAGGTGAAACCTTAAGAAGGACCATGTCACCAACTTGAAACTCCAAGGGTTTACGCCTTTGATCAGCGTAACTCTTCTGTCTACTCTGAGCTGCCAGTAAGGATCCACGAATAACCGTAATCTTGTCTGTTGTTTCCTGGACAAGTTCAGGACCGGTAATGAGAGTATCACCGACCTCGCTCCAGCATACAGGAGAACGACATTTGCGACCATAAAGAGCCTCAAAAGGTGCCATACGGATACCGGCATGATAGCTGTTATTATATGAAAACTCGACCAAAGGCAAGTGTGAATCCCAATTACCACCAAAATCTATTGAAGGGGTAGGGTACCGTTTCAGGCGCACCCTACCCGCCATACAAAAAAGCCCCCACTAGAAGTCTAACACCCGCGGGAAGAATCACTTCCAGGAGCACCATAGCGCCAAAGGCGCAGGGTCACAAGTTGGCAACACCCAAAGACACTCCCCTTGGACACCAACTTGCTTCCTCCCGTCAGGTGTCAGCTGACAAGTGGTCAGCTGTCTGACACCTGACGCCCCTGCACACCACCCACAGCACGCCACGTGTGTGGTGGACGAAGAACCTCCCAAACTACCAACCACGAGGCGACACGTGGTCCAATCAGAAGAAGCCCTCGCCAACTTGGATCACTTTACCTAACCAAGGGTTAGGATCCAACTAAGGGGGCCTACCAATTAACCGATCCGGTCCCCAGGCCCGGCCCATTAACAGATAAATGGGCTCCAGCATCCCTGGCCCATGCATCTCCTATAAAAGGAGGACTCAACCTCCTTTCTCTGGACGTTGAATACTAGCCAATAAGAACGAACACACTTGTACTTCCACTTGTATCGTTATTCACACTATATATCAATAAAGATCATCTTTCACAGTGGACGTAGATCTTACTAGATCGAACCACTTATATCTTTGTCCATTATATATGATTGCTTGCCATTCGTGTATATAACCATAGATCAACCATCGTTGTGAGCGAAGGATTATACCCTGCTGCGAACACGAGTCGCCACCTTATATTCCACTCAAATCCTACCCTACACTTAACCCTCAGTTATACTCGTTGTTTCTTCATTGGCGCCATCCGTACCGGCTGAAAGACTCACAAAACTTTCAAAACCACATCTTTTACTCACAAAATGACTGATCTAACCCCTGTCGGATCCAAGGGAGCGACCCCCTCTACGGTCGTTCAGACCGCCAGAGCGGCAACGCTCCAAACTCCGGATAAGGACACACAGCCAGCAACCATAAGGGAGGAAACACCGCCCCGCGCGGTTCCGGCCTCAGAATCCTCCGAATCAGACGCACCCAACACACCCATGGACCCCGACGAGTGGCTCTTTAGAAAACAACTCAAAAACACCAAGATCTACCAGAATATGCTGGCAAAAATCCAGAACAGCAAATCTAAAAGCAAGGCTTCCCCCTCCGCCAAACACAGCCGGAAGGGGAAGGAAAAACAAACCACGCGTCCAAGGTCTCAGGGTGTAGGTCGCAGCAAAAACGCACGCGACCAGGACCTAATAGACTCCGCGTCGGAATCCGACGGCTACCAACCCACCAGCGATTCAGACGCAACAGCCTCAAGGGCCAAAAGGCGGAAGCTAGCAAAAACAAACTCGGCGACATCACACCACAAGGAAGATGACGACCTAAACAAACCGTACAGGCCGAAGTCGTTCGCCTTAAGTTCAAAATTCTGTCAAAGAATAGCCACCGCACCCATAGAAAAACAAGCAAAACTCCCTAGCAGCATCGGCAGATACGATGGCCTGCGAGACCCCACGGACCATCTGCATGATTTCGAATGCGCCGGAACCACAGTCCTCTGGCCTGTACAGGTCTGGTGTCACCTGTTCGCACAAACCCTTACCGGCGCAGCCAGAGTTTGGTTCGACAACCTCCCCATCGGGGGCATCTTAGATTTTGATGACCTCATCCAAAAATTCAAAGATCACTTCTCCCATCTCAGACGGCACAAACGAGATAAAGCCCACATCCTCCTCTGCCAGCGCACAGACAACGAGTCAATCGACGACTACATCGTGCGCTACAACAAAGAGGCGCTGCAAA
The DNA here is from genome assembly GCA_028751855.1 of Ambrosia trifida. Taxonomy (NCBI): domain Eukaryota; kingdom Viridiplantae; phylum Streptophyta; class Magnoliopsida; order Asterales; family Asteraceae; genus Ambrosia; species Ambrosia trifida. The sequence continues at coordinate 110,499,048 of CM054128.1, forward strand.
TAGGTTGTGGGGAAGAACTAACCCGCGCAGGCTTCATCCACGGAGTACGCAGTGAGGATTTGATGAAAACCCTATCCGGGAAGACAGGTGTCCCTGATTCCTGGGAAGAAGTCATCAAGGCTTCAAAAATATACGCATCCTCGGAGCGCTCCATCAAACAACAGCGCGGATATAACCAAACCAGCAACTCCAACAGAAACAAGGGCAAGCAATCCGTGTGGTCCCGCATTTCAGGACCAACAGACGAAGGCAAATACTCGCCCTCCACAGATGCCCGCCAGACAATCACAAACAGGCAATCAAGGGACCACAAAGCCCAACCCAAGAAAACCACCGACTGGACGCCGTTAACCAAAACTCCCTCTCAGGTACTAAAAACAGAGCAAGTCACTTTCAAGGAGCCTAAAGTGTTAGGCAAACGAAAGAACGTGGACCGCACCAAATACTGTGAGTACCATAACGATTACGGCCACCTGACGGACAACTGCTATAGCCTAAAACTAGAAATCGAGGCAGCACTGAAGACAGGACAACTGGGTCACCTCGTCAAAAACGTTAATAGGGGCGGGCGCAACAACCAAGACGACAAGCATGAAGAGCCCGGAAAGAAAACAATCCGGAACCTACAAACAAGTTACATCAGGCACACTCCGCATCATCATTGCAACATGACCTCCGACGCGGGAAAACGCCAAAATAAAGGAAAGCGCCCAAGAGAGATCGATGACTCCTGGAAAGAGGTGGACGTCCTCCTCCCCAGAGTACGAGGTGGACCTTCCGCCACCGCACCATTAATCGTCACCGGCGTCGTAGGACATTACCGAACACAATCAATGTTCCTAGACGGCGGAAGCAGCACTGACATCATATATGATCAGTGTTTTCAACAACTGGACGAGGATGACAAAGCCCGCCTCGTTCCAGTCAACGCACCAATATCAGGCTTTATCGACGAAGTCATCATGCCGCGCGGCATCATCACCTTCCCGGTTACCCTAACAGATGGTACCCACGAACGCACAGAAATCTGTGACTTCATGGTCCTACCAGTCACTTCTCGCCACGATGTCCTACTAGGGCGGGAAGGCTTGGAAAAGTTCAACGCCAACGCCTCCACCCCACACCAAATGGTAGGTTTCCCAACCCGAACCGGCGTAGCAATAGTCCGCGGCAACAAACAGTGCCACGCGATCGACGTGGCAAAACCACAAAAAACACAAGCCCGATCGGAACCGGAAAACTGGGTTCTTAACCCTAAATTCCCGGACCAAACGGTCATCATCGGCCATGAAATCTCCGAAACCATACGGGCGCACCTCAAACAACTACTAGTAAAGAACATAGACATATTCGCCTGGCAACCATCTGACATGATTGGCGTTCCAAGAGACATCGCGGAACACAAACTTAACACGTACAGATCAGTGGAGCCAGTTGCCCAAAAGATGCGCAAAATGGGACCGGAGAAAACAAAGGCGATGAACGAACAAGTCAGTGAGCTACTAAACGCTGGCATTATCCGCCCAATACGCTACCAAACATGGGTCGCCAACCCGGTTATGGTAGGAAAAGCGACAGGCGGATGGCGCATGTGCGTCGATTACAAAGATCTAAACAAAGCTTGTCCGAAGGATTGCTACCCTCTCCCAGAAATCGACTTAAAGGTAGACTCCCTAGCACCATTCCGCTTCAAATGCTTCCTCGACGCCTACAAAGGCTACCATCAGATCCAAATGGCAAAGGAAGATGAAGACAAAACGGCATTCCGCACAGACACGGGCATTTTTTGCTACACCAAAATGCCCTTCGGTCTGAAAAACGCGGGAGCCACATACCAACGTCTCATGGACAGCGCTTTCATCCACGAGATAGGGGTGCGCTTGGAAGTATACGTTGATGACCTCGTCATCAAAAGCAAAGACGAAGGCAACATGCTGGAAGACATCCAGAAAACATTCAGCCAACTGCGTAAGGTGCGCATGAAGCTCAACCCCAGCAAATGTTCCTTCGGCATGGAAGAAGGAAGATTCCTAGGCGTTGTAGTCACGCGTGACGGTTTCCGCGCAAACCCAGACAAAGTCGTAGCAATCGAAAGAATGCCTTCACCAACAAGCATCAAGGAAGTACAAACGCTAATGGGGCGCCTAGTCGCTCTCAACCGCTTCCTTTCAAATTACGCTTCAAAGTCTTTTCCATTTGTAGACACTCTAAAGAATTGTCTTAAGAAAAGTAATTTCCGCTGGACCCCTGAGGCGGAAAAAGCCTTTAAAGAAATGAAAGAATGTCTTATGAATTTACCTACTCTCACAGCACCATTACCCAAAGAGCCGCTAACCCTATACCTCTCTGTAACAGAAAGGGCAATCGGCGCCGTACTTTTGGTAGATCGCAAAACTGTACAAACACCCATCTACTACATCAGTAGAACCTTGTTAGACGCAGAAACTAGGTACTCCACAATGGAAAAGTTAGTACTAGCCCTCATCCACGCTTCGCGCAGATTGCGGCGGTATTTCCACGGCCACCCAATAAACGTCCTAACAGACTACAGAATCAGTGACGTCCTACGCAAGCCAGAAACCTCGGGACGTCTAGCAAAATGGGCAATCGAACTAGGTGAACATACTATCAACTACAAGCCCAGACCCGCAGTTAAAGGACAGGTCCTCGCCGACTTCGCCACCGAAATACCAACGGACAAAATCGCGGAGTGCCTCGCAGAGCAGGATCCCGCACAACCAACGCCGGAAAATGAAAGGTGGAACCTTTACACCGACGGTGCGTCAAATTCAGACGGCGCAGGTGCAGGCCTGCGGCTGATCAGCCCTAATAACAAAGAATACACATACGCCATTAGATTAGACTTTGCCGCAACAAACAATGAGGCAGAATATGAAGCGCTCCTAGCAGGCTTACGCATCGCACATCAAATGGGAGCCTCACATATCGAAGCGCATGTCGATTCACTACTTGTGGCGGGCCACATCAATGGCACATACGATGCAAGGGACGCCACAATGGCCCTATATCTACAACAGGCCAAACTACTCATACGCAAATTCGTCTCCTGCACGGTCGTTCACATCAACCGCAGCGAGAACAAACCCGCCGACGCCCTAAGCAAGATGGCTTCCACAGTCTTTGAGCACATGGCCAAAAACGTCCGTGTCGAACTACAGGAAGCCCCATCAGTTCCTATAAGGCAGGTCAACGTCATCCAAACAGGAAACACCTCTTGGATGGCACCACTAAAGGCCTACTTCACATCCGGAACGTTACCCGATAACAAAGCGGAGGCACAAAAGCTCCAGCACAAAGCCTTGCACTATCAGTTAACGGACGGAATCCTCTATCGACGATCATACCTCGGTCCGCTACTGCGATGCGTCGACAAAGAAGACGCCTCTTTCCTCATCAGAGACATCCACGAAGGCACATGCGGACTACATGCAGGACCCAGAATGGTGGTGGCCAAGCTAATGAACGCAGGCTACTATTGGCCAGGCATGCACCCAGACGCAGTGGCAGAACTACGCAAGTGCGACTCCTGCCAGCGCCACGCGCCAAACACCCTGCGTCCTAAAAACGACCTAATTCCCGTCACAGCGGCATGGCCGTTCCAGAAATGGGCAATAGACCTTGTTGGCCCATTCCCCACAGCGCCAGGAAACGTAAAGTTCTTAATAGTGGCAATCGACTATTTCACAAAATGGATCGAAGCAAAGCCACTAGCAAAAATCGACGGCGCACACACCAAAAAGTTCATATGGGAGTTCATCATTTGCAGGTTCGGTTTGCCATATCAAATTGTAAGCGACAATGGAACCCAATTCACCGACCAACACTTGCAACAATGGTTGGCGCAAATGGGCGTCCAGCAGATATTCACCTCAGTCGCTCACCCCCAAGGGAATGGCCAAGTCGAAAGGGCAAATCGAAGCATCATCGAAGGCATTAAAAAGCGGCTGGGGACCAAACGAACAGGATGGGTGGACGAGCTTCCACACGTCCTATGGGCAAATCGCATACTCACCAAAACTAGCAATGGCGAAACTCCCTTCAGCCTGACCTATGGCTCTGAGGCTGTCATTCCCGCCGAAATCGGATGCCCCTCCGCAAGAGTACTCATGGCGGAAAAAGGGGAGAATGACAAAGAGCTACGACTAAACCTCGACTTGCTTGAAGAACGAAGAGAGCTCGCCGCCATCAAAGAAGCAAAATACAAAAGTCAACTGGAGCGCTACTACAATCAAAAAGTTAAGTTACATAACTTTAACATTGGAGATTACGTTCTCAGAAACAATAGCGCTTCAAACGCGGAAAAGCAAGGCAAACTTGCCCCAACATGGGAAGGCCCCTACAAAATACAAGAAATTTTGGGCAAAGGCGCCTACGTGTTAGAGAAGCTCGATGGAACCCCTGTCCCGCGCTCTTGGAACGCGGCACAATTACGCTTCTGTTACATATAATTCTTGTAAAACACTTAGGCTACACATGCCTAAGCCACTTTTATTTTTTGAATCCTAAGAAAATTCTATCGCCTCTTAAAGTGTGCAATATCGGAACTTGGTTCTTGAAGGCATAAATATCATGTATCATTATCGCCAGACTCATCAATCAATCCAAAAACACAAGGTAACAAACACAAAGTTTCATTCATATAAACTACCAAAAAGAGGCGATCAAGCTGCCTCAAGCTTTACAAAGAAAAAAAAAAGGAAACACACATACAGAGGAATCCTATTCCTCACCAGACTCCCCGAAATCAACCAACTGTTCTTCAACATCCTCCGGGCGCGTCCCAGACGGACCTTCACCACCACCCGCTGGCTGCTTCCCCTTCTGCTGCGCCTCCGCACCCAAACGGTCGGATTCTTCAATATAGTAACGGAGGGCGCCAGCTGGATCAGCATACTGATTACAGTCCGCAACCGTCTTCAGTATGGGGAACTCGACCTGCTCAAATTTCAGAAGCTCAGCTTCATACTCCTTCTCCCTGGGTTTACCATCATGCGCACCTTCAGAAATGCACCCTCCATTCAGCGCATGGTAGAACCCAGTGTCGAATCCCTCGGCCTCTCCAGCAGCGCGCGCAGCAGCAGCGATAGCAGCAACCTGATCACCGAGATTGGGCTCGTTCCAGAACCGCTTGAAAATCTGCATAAAAACAAGTGTTAGAAAGAAAATACACTAAGGACAGTAGAAAGGAGAGAAAAATACTTACACCAGCGATACCCTCGGTCATCACCCAGCGGATAGACTCCTGAGCCTTCTCCTGCGCAACAGTGGCCTCATCCAAGAGAGACTTGGCATTTTCAGCCTCTGTTTGCGACACGGTCAAGGACTCCTCCAACGAGGCCCGCTCCTCCATCAACGCCGCTTTCTCCTTCACCCACGCTGCCTTCTCACCCGCCAACTCGGAAAGCTGAGAAGAGGCACCAACAAGCTCATCATCTTTGTTGCGAAGATCAGACCTTAAACCCGCCACCACGGAGTCCTTATCAGCCAAAACCTTGGCATGGGCCTCCGCGGTGTCCCGAAATTTCGCGTTCTCGTTCTTCAGGGTCTGGATCTGATCCTTCAGTTTCATAGTCTCCTGGTTGGTCACCTGGCATGCATCGACCCACCGCTGATGAGCCAACGCATGCTCCTTCTCCAGCTCCTTCACTCGGTCCTCAGCTTTATAGGCCCTATCACGGTACCTATCTACCTCCGATCTCATTTTCTCCTCCCTCTGCGCCTGGCTAGCCCGCCGAGCATTGAACTCCGCGACATCCCGGGCATACTCCTGATCACGCCGCTTTAAGGATTCAATAGCGGCGACTTGGAGCGCCTGCCCGACACAGATATCGGTAATCAACTGCGACCGGGGCAGGCTATCTTGATACTCCCTTTCCTTGGGAGGAACAACTTCAGAAATGAACTCCTCAGCCGTTAGAGGGTTGGCAAAACGGGAGTTCTCCCGGATACTCCAGTGCGGACGTCAAATCACGTCGCCCGCGAAGTAACCCGGGTCAGTCCGGTCCACACTGGACCTCCCCCCAACAGGTCCACCTCCAACCCCCCCAGGGGAACCACCAGAAAAAGCTTGAACACTAGCAAGCTTGGCGGCCTCCTCCTCCGCCCTAGCCTTGGCGGCCGCCTCCTTAGCCTTTGCTTCGGCTTCAGTTTTTTCCTTCTCCATACGCAGCTTCTCAGCTGCCAACCTCTCTTCCTTAGCTTTTTTAGCCGCTTCCTCCAAACGCAGCTTCTCCGCCACTACCCTCTCCTCCTCCTTGGCGGCAGCTTCCTTGGCCCGTTGCTCGGCCTCCGCAGCCTCTTTCTCCGCGCGACCCTTCGCTTCTTCCTCCTCCCGCCTTTCCCTAGCAGCCTCTGTTTCACTTGGCTCGGGGGCAGAACCAGAAGCTCGCGGAGAAACAACTGCAAGAAAAACAAAACACTTAGATATCAAGAAAACGGCAAAAAAGCAACACAGAGGCGGAACATCACTTACTAGTAACCTTCTTCAACGTCTTCTGGATCAGAGGACGACGCTCCGGCGGAGGGCTAATCTCCATGGCGAACGGTGCGGAACCAGACTTGGAGGATGCAGCTTTCCCTCCAGAAACTTTACCCAACTTCCGCTTCTTTTTTAGCGGACTGACCGCTGAATCATCTTCAGGGGCGGAAGAGGACGATTCTGCACGCCGCTCGCGTTGACCAAAGAGAGGCCCTTCACCACCTGCACTCAAAGGCGCAGACTTAGCTTCAGATAAGACCTTATGCTTATGAAAGCGTGGCACGCTCTTCTTACGACCACGCGGAGGCGCTGGATCCACCATCTCTACAGAAGATCCAGTGGATTCCTCATCAGAGGAAACGACAAAACAAGGGTTTACCCCCGCATGATGCACAGAAGATATAGGGTCAGGGTTTATAGGATGCTCACGCGAAAACAGGAGGACGGTTGGCTTGAACTCCAGATATGGAAAATAAAATCGGCCCACCATCTCGTCAATCACGGACATCCTACCACCAGCAGGATCTCTCCACTCAAGTGGGGCCTTGTCCCTCAGCAGGAACGCCTCAAACTTCGACATCCCTGAGCCCACAAACACAACTTTATTTACATAAAATAAAAAGGAAAAAGAGAGGTCAGAAAAATAAAATGAAAGAAGACGTACCAGGGACGGTAACCACAGGCTCCTTTCCCTCAACGATCTGCACCCTACTCATTCCCAGCAAAGCCAACATGGCTTCAGAACACATACCCGTGTCAAACGGGGAAGCACGGGCCACAAGCTCTTTGAACCACTCCTGGTCCCTGAAACCCTCCATCACAGGATGGTCACCCACCCGTTGCCGCTCGGCAACAACTTTCCACGGCATGTCCACCGGAATCACACCCCTCTTGACATAGAAAAATTTCTCTTTCCAGTCATGAAGGGACTTTGGAGAAGTAGTCCCACAGGGGGGGACTTGAGGACGAGGGACAAAGTTGAACCAGGAACCCTCCATGTTCAGCACATAAAAAACATTAAACCGTTCAAACGACGGTTCAATATCCAAGGCACACAACAAGCTTCGAAGTGCACTAGACGAAGCATCCCAAATCCACTGACTTGGGTAACATGAACGCCATACTGCACCAGGGTGTCCACCTGGAACTTGGTGGCAGGTAGCCGGAACCCACAGAGGGCAAGATGAGCCCCATAAAGACTCATCTTCCCGGGGGGAGGAGCCAAGGCAGTGCCCTTGTTTGACGGCAACTCCACCTCCCACGAAGGATCGAACTCCATGGCCTTGACAAACTTCGAAAAACTCTTTTCACCCCATTTACAGGTGGTGTTGTGAATCAGCTTCTTCGACTTCTCGGTGGCCTTAGCAGGGTTACCACCAACGTCGGAACCCTCAGACATAGTACACAATATATGAAAAAACAAAGAATTTTTTCTGAAAAGTCACCGGAAAATTTGAAGATCAACCGGAGAAGATGAGAGAAAAGAAGGAAATTATGAGAGAAAAGAAGGAAATTATGAGAGACAAGAAGGATAAGAAGGAATTCAAAAAACCTCCTCGGGTATTTATACCCATCACATTTAATGCGAGGCACACAGCTGGCAGATGACCCTTCATCTTGCCAGGGAAGGACACATCTGGACGCAACACGTGGCATAAAAAGCTGGATGAACAGTTACTCATCAGCACGTGAGGACACGCGTCTGCCCAAAGGACGACTTCTCACCTGCCCAACGTCAGCATTCAGACTGACAGGCTGCACCACTCGCGCGCGTGAACGGCCACTCGCCTGACAGACGATTGGTAACTCCCCACCCACGTACTGACGTGACTGACAACTGTGCAGACATCCTTTCTGCACTCTGACACGTCCACCAAACCGCCTCACCTTCCCAAGCACGTTTCCTAAATACAAGGAGACCCCTCAAAATTCAAAAATTAATTATAAGGGTAACGTACTCAGTACACCAATTAATACCAAGCCATTATGACTGCCACGTCATCTTCTGGCGTTGGCCCAGTGCCACGTCATCACTTGGCGCTAGGTTGACGTAAAATCCAAAGGACGCTCTCCGCCGGATTTTACCCTTTCACACCCTAAGTGCCACGTCATCACTTGGCGCTAGGTTGACGTAAAATCCAAAGGACGTTCTCCGCCGGATTTTACCCTTTCACACCATAAGTGCCACGTCATCACTTGGCGCTAGGTTGACGTAAAATCCAAAGGACGTTCTCCGCCGGATTTTACCCTTTCACACCCTAAGTGCCACGTCATCACTTGGCGCTAGGTTGACGTAAAATCCAAAGGACGTTCTCCGCCGGATTTTACCCTTTCACACCCTAAGTGCCACGTCATCACTTGGCGCTAAGGTTGACGTAAAATCCAAAGGACGCTCTCCGCCGGATTTTAACCTTTCACACCCTAAGTGCCACGTCATCACTTGGCGCTAGGGTTGACGTAAAATCCAAAGGACGTTCTCCGCCGGATTTTAACCTTTCACACCCTAAGTGCCACGTCATCACTTGGCGCTAGGGTTGACGTAAAATCCAAAGGACGTTCTCCGCCGGATTTTACCCTTTCACACCCTAAGTGCCACGTCATCACTTGGCGCTAGGTTGACGTAAAATCCAAAGGACGTTCTCCGTCGGATTTTACTTTTTTGAACATCCTAAAAGGTAACTGCTTTATAAAAGAGCCATGTACAAAGATAATGGGACGCCAATATCTTTTCACATGACACAAGAGTTGCAACGCGCACTCTTCCGCTCAAAATAAAGTAGTTCCCCCATCACAACAAAAAGGAATACAAAGGACAAATTTTAGTCCAGCGCCCCACCAGCCCTCTAAGCAGGAACAGGAGACGCCCTGGACTTGGGGGACTTGAAGGGGTAGGGTACCGTTTCAGGCGCACCCTACCCGCCATACAAAAAAGCCCCCACTAGAAGTCTAACACCCGCGGGAAGAATCACTTCCAGGAGCACCATAGCGCCAAAGGCGCAGGGTCACAAGTTGGCAACACCCAAAGACACTCCCCTTGGACACCAACTTGCTTCCTCCCGTCAGGTGTCAGCTGACAAGTGGTCAGCTGTCTGACACCTGACGCCCCTGCACACCACCCACAGCACGCCACGTGTGTGGTGGACGAAGAACCTCCCAAACTACCAACCACGAGGCGACACGTGGTCCAATCAGAAGAAGCCCTCGCCAACTTGGATCACTTTACCTAACCAAGGGTTAGGATCCAACTAAGGGGGCCTACCAATTAACCGATCCGGTCCCCAGGCCCGGCCCATTAACAGATAAATGGGCTCCAGCATCCCTGGCCCATGCATCTCCTATAAAAGGAGGACTCAACCTCCTTTCTCTGGACGTTGAATACTAGCCAATAAGAACGAACACACTTGTACTTCCACTTGTATCGTTATTCACACTATATATCAATAAAGATCATCTTTCACAGTGGACGTAGATCTTACTAGATCGAACCACTTATATCTTTGTCCATTATATATGATTGCTTGCCATTCGTGTATATAACCATAGATCAACCATCGTTGTGAGCGAAGGATTATACCCTGCTGCGAACACGAGTCGCCACCTTATATTCCACTCAAATCCTACCCTACACTTAACCCTCAGTTATACTCGTTGTTTCTTCATCTATGACACAAGCTCGAAGCATATCTTCTAATGTTTGAATAGTACGCTCCGTTTGACCATCTGTCTGAGGATGGTATGCTGTGCTAAAACTTTGGAAATATGGAAAGTTTAGCCTCTCAAGTTAGTTTGGTTAGTTTACACTATTATTCCCTTATAAAACTTAACCAAGGTTTAGTTTTTTTCTAACCAAAACCTTCTTAAACTGTAAATCTATACATTTTTTTTCATCTTTTATAAAATTTCACACAATATTATTAAGTTTTAATCCCTTTTTCTTGTAAAACCTAGACGTTTTCTAACGTCCCTCGACACGTTCACTAGCAAGTTAACAATGACATATAGATAATGAAAAAGTAACGACCAATGCAAGGCAAATTTTTTTACAAACTTCAAAAGACGAACACGGGGTTTAAAACACAAATACGATAAAGTTAAGGAATACGTAAATGTTACAGTCTGATGTGCATGTGTTTACATGTAGCAGGTATTGAAGCCTATTTGCGAATGATTCGAGTATAATTATATTAATTGCAATAAAGTTTTAAATGCGTGATGACATAATGTACACTTAAATGACATTATCTCGGCCATCCTGGACTTGAACCAGAGACCTGGCCCATGAAATAAATTATTGCACCTATGGTCCAACCAATTGGGAGAGAATTAATAGATTCCTTTTCAGGAGCGATTCATTTTTCCCAATCCCAGTATACAACTCTCCGTCGTACTGCATTCTCCAAGTGTGCCTATTCCCCCTTCTTCCTTACCATGGCAGGTCTTTGTGAAGGAACTCCGATGAGAAGATAAAAGAAGGCGTTAAGAGACACTCCTAGCCCAACCCTAGACACTCTAAGATCTTTTTTCTGCTATAAATCTAAATAGAAATATTATATTATATTATATTATATATAAATTAATTAATCTTGATCTTGTAATCAAAGAAAGATAGTAAATTCTTATCTTGTGACTTAGAATAGATGGTTCTTTGTGAAGGAACGAAATGACAATTTATTCCTATTTAATCCTGTAGAACAAGACGATTGAATTGGAAATATTGACAAATTCTTGGGGAGTTCAAAGAAATGAAAATAAATAAAAATGGGTCAACTTGTTCCAATTTCATCTCTATTGAATTTAAATAGAGTTAAATGCCAATTTAGTCCCTGGGGTTTGTAAAAAATTGCCACTTTCATCCAAATCTTTTTTTTTTGTCAATTTAGTCCATGTGGTTTTATTTTATTTTTTTGTCATTTTAGTCCCTGTGGACTAACAAGATTTGGATGAAAGTGGCAATTTTTGACAAACCTCGGGGACTAAAATGACAAAAAATGAAACCACAGGGACTAAATTGACAAAAAAAAGATTTGAATGAAAGTGGCAATTTTTGACAAACCACAGGGACTAAATTGGCAATTAACTCAACTTAAATATCAGAATAACAGATATAGTCATAATTCAATGGGTCAGATCCACTTATAATGTACATTTGAATTTGGATTCTAGGTTTCATTAATTTGATCACCCAATTAATTTTTGTTTATAAGGATTTGAATTTACCAAAAGCATCATCTCTAAAGACTAATATACACTCAAGAAAAAGTAATATATAATACACTATTCTTTACATAAATGAAATAAGCATTATTCTTTATCTAGATACAAAAGAAAAATAATTTTTTATTTGAGTATAAAGCAATGATGATGCTTATTCTTTGCTTTCTTTTGCTTTGCTTTTGAGAACTATGTATATACAATATATATAGTATACTTGAAATAAAGTTGGACTACACCTACTATATATACCGAGTAATAATCATATCCATGTCATAAGTATTATAACCATCATTACCTACTAGGCTACACGTATCCTTTTAGTGTTCCAAGTAATAATCATCTCAATTTTGACTCGTTAAAAGAACTCGAGTTCAAGCTTGCCTCTTGTTAAACACCCTAATAGAATAACATGCATTGTTTGTTTTCATCAAAATTATAATTTCATTACTCTATTTACAAATATAACTCTCACTCAAAAGGTGCTGAGTTGGAATCGCATTCTAATTACTAATGGAATCAAAATGATCTCTGAATTGATCAGAAGATCCTTTCAAATTGGCTAGAATCCCTTACTTGAACGAAACTAGATCTTGTGGAATCATATTGAATATTTGACGATAAATTCTGTACCTTACGAAAAAAACCGATCCCTTTTTACCAACCATACATGTTAGGACAAAAAGGATTGGTGAAACCACTTTTGCAAACCTTAGTCTAATTCACTTTCTGTCAAAATACTCTAAGTATGGAACTGCTGAAGACAAGGAATCAAACTGCTGAAGAAGAGATTCAGAAGTACTGAAGAAGAAGTCATCAGAAGTTCTGAAGTTCAAACCAGACACTTCAACTGAAGAACTGCTGAAGACAAACTACTCATCAGTAGTTTGTCATTCATCAGTACTTAAAGAAGATCTTTTCCACCGCCCTTGTATATCAGTAGTTTAATACTTTAGTATTTCTTTTTACTTTATGTACAAGTTCCAAGACTGCAACTTGTTGCAACTTGTTTCTGAACTTGCTTTTTGGCAAGGTTCATGTATTTGTAAAGTCTATAAATAGAAGGATTCATCCTTCTGTTTTAGACATTGATTTTAATACAAGAAATCCTTCAACACTTATTATTGTTATTTCCATTTCGTGTTTACTGAGAATCTGTCAAAGTATTTCATTCTCATTCAAATACTTAGATTCTCAATAAACACTTCTCATTTATTGTTCTTGATTCCAGGGGGAGTAATAACTCCTGTTGACAAAGTGTAGCTATAAACTTATAAACATTCCGCTGTGCTAACACTCACAAAGAACTTGCTAAACACTTAAGTGTCAACTAGCAAGTTCAAACCAAAGAGCAGCTTAATACTGATCCAACAATTGGTATCAGAGCTTTGGTTTATCTGATCACATATCAATCTAACAAATTGAGAATCAGACACAGGCTCTTGTTGATATTCAATAAAGGATTATAAGCTCACTTTTTTCAACATCCATCACTTTAAGAGATATTTGACAAATCAATACTCTTTAAAATGGATCCTCATAATACTGGTTCTGCCACTAAACCTGCCATGCTTGTAAGAAATGAATATAACATATGGCAAAAGAGAATGGCACATACCTTGTCACAAACCAACACAGGTTGTTGGAGATCTGTGATATATGGTCCTCATAAACCAGTAAACATAAATCTTGAAACTAAGGAAGAGATTCCAAAAGAACCAAAAGACTATACTGATGATGATTTCCTAAAACTTGAGCTTGATGCAAAAGCTTTTTCTATGTTGGCAATGGCACTCCCAAATGAAATCTATTCTGGCCTATTACATTGTGATAGTGCCAAAGAGCTTTGGGACTGCCTGAAAGAACAGTTTGGAGGAACTGAAGAGGTGATTGCCAACACCAGAGAAATCTTGGCTCAACAGTATGAAACTTTTGCTCACATTAATGGGGAAACTTTAACTCAGCAATTTGAAAGATTTTCCTCATTAATATCTGAGCTAAAACTAAATGGTCAGACCTATACAACTGTATCTATGCTTCATAGATTTTTAAGGTCTTTACCTGATAAATAGGAAACATACTCAATAGTCTTAAGATCTTCACCAGATTTTAGCTCCCTCACTCTTACAAAACTTCATGGGAGATTACATACTTTTGAGAGAGAAATTGATCAAAAGAAAAAGTTACAAAATTCTGGTAAAACTGCTGATGACTATCTACCTGGTAGTACAGCACTATTGGGACAAGACTCACCAACTTGTTCAAATAGTTTTGGATCTTTTGACCACATTGACATAACTGCTGGGATCTCATCTGAAAGATCATTCCCAGGTTATGACAATAATGACTTTGGTCAAACTGCTGATAACATGTGTTTTATCATGGATGACTTAAATAGTTTCAGCAGTGATGACCTTGAAGAAATGGATATTTTGCACCAACTGGCCATGTTAAGTTTAAAAACAAATAAATTTTACAAAAGGTCAGAAAGGAAGTTTCCAGGACTTAACAGTTCTACAAAAATTGGTTTTGACAAATCTAAACTTAGATGTCATAAGTGTCAGAAGTTGGGACACTTTGCTAGAGAATGTAGAAGCTCTGGCTTTAACCAATCTCAGTCTGGAAACAATTTTAACCCCAATTATAACAGGAATAATGGAACTCAAGGGAGTGCACATTTTGTACAGGCACAAGCTCCACAACACCAATATGTGCCACAAGTACAATATGTACAGATGCCTGCTCAACAGATGCAGAGCCAACAATCAATCCCTCCCTTTCCAGCTTCTCAACAACCTCCACAGCATCAACAACCCTCTCAACAAAGTTTATTTACCTCAGGGTATGTTGACTGGAGCAGTCTTCCGTTTGACACCACAGAGTGCAATCCTGATGCAGACAACAAAATGTTTGACATCAACTGGGGAGAGCCTGACAATGGCAGAAAGAACTTTGCCTTAATGGCATTTGAGGGATGCTCCTCAAAATCTGACTTGTCACAGGTATCAAAAGAATCTTTGACAAAATTATGTTCAAACTCATGCAAAGAATCTTTTGCTCTCATAAGAGAGACAAATGTGCACTTACAAGGAAAAGCCAATGACTCTGAGAGAAAACTTACTCAGATAAAATGTGATTTAGAAAGAAAACTTTCTGCAAAAACAAAAGAAGTTTCTAAATTGACTAACTCTGCTATTGAAACCCAAGCACAAATCAAAATAATGATTTATGACCTAGGAAATGTCAGACAAGAGCTTGCTGACACCAAGGTCACATGTGAAAAATGGGTGGAATCTTGTAAGGGGTACCAACTATTGCTAAACAAACAAAGTGCTTCAAATGTTAGGTTTGGCATAGGGTACAATCACACTGAAACACCAACAGATTTCTCTCCCAAAACTACTGAAGATGGGAGAAAAATTGTTTCAGGTGAAACTTCTGAAGAGGAAGAATGCACATCTTTCCATGAAAACTTTCTAAAATCACACAAAGAAAGTTCTTCAGAAGTATTGATTAAATCTGACTTTAAGTCATCAGCAGTTTCAACTACATCAGGAGTTGAGAACCTGAAAACTACTGATGACCTAAAACCAATCAAAACTGTCAGAAATTTGTCTTTGAAAGAAAAGACAAAAGAATGTGAAATTTGTGGTCTGTTCAACCACAAAACAGAATTTTGCAGATATAGAAAGGGCATTCAGTTTAATAAGAAAAATCAACAACTGGTTGTGGGGGAACAAATCAAAAATGATTATGCAAAAACCTTTTCTCCCAAGAAACAACAACCAGCAAAAACCCTTTCTCAGAAAAAGACAAAATCTCAACAAAAGTCTTTTTCTCAAAATTCTCTTTCAGTAGTTAGACCTAAATCATCAGCAGTTTCACAAACTGCTGAGATTAAAGATCTTATGAACATGGTACAACTACTGATGACCAAAGTTGATGGTGGTCCTCAAAACAATACCACCATTGTGCTTAATGAAAAATCCATTGCCAAAAAGACATGGATTTCTCAAATTGGTCAAGAACAAACTGTTAATGTTCTCAAGAGCAAACCCAAAGCCAAACTGGCTTGGGTTCCTAAATCTAACTGATTTGCTATCTTGTGCAGAGAGTTTCCAGAGGCTTGAATAGCATTTGGTATGTAGACAGTGGAGGCTCAATGCACATGACAGGATGCAGATACCTGATAAACAATTTTATCAGTCAAAGAGATGGATCTGTATCCTTTGGGAACAATGCTAAGGGATATGTGCTAGGACATGGCAATGTCTCCTCTGGCAAAATACAGTTTGACAAGGTCAATCTGGTTGAAAACCTTGAGTACAACTTGCTTAGTGTGTCACAAATGTGTGATAAAGGATATTCTTCCTTTTTCACAAAGACATCATGCAAGATCATATCACCAGAAGGCCAGAAGTTGATAGAGAAGATCATTGAAGATCATACTTTGTTAATTGCCAAAAGATGTGGCAATGTCTATGCAGTGGACATTGAAAAAGACAAAGTACTGAACAACACTGCCTGTTTCTTCTCAAGGGCATCAACTTCAGAAACTGATCTCTGGCACAGGAGACTTGGCCATGTGAACTTTAAAACCATAAATAAAGTCACAAAAATGGGCTTGGTCAGAGGTCTACCCTTAAAAGTATACCAGTGTCAAGAACACTGTGTATCCTGTTTAAAGGGTAAACATCATAAGTCCTCTTATAAGTCTATTGAAGAATCAAAAACAATTGCATGTCTTCAACTACTCCATATGGACTTATTTGGGCCTGTAAAGATCATGAGCCTTGGTAAAAAGAAGTACTGCTTAGTCATCATTGATGACTACTCAAGATTTACATGGGTATTCTTCTTATTTTCCAAGGATGAGGCTGCTAAAATCATCAAGTTCTTCATTCTACAAGTAGAGAAGCAATACTCTCTACCTGTCAAAACCATTAGAAGTGATAATGGGACAGAGTTCAGGAACAAAACTCTGAATGACTTCTGTTTGTCTAAAGGGATTATTAGACAATTCAGTGTTGCCAGAACTCCTGAACAAAATGGTGTGGTAGAAAGGAAGAACAGAACTTTAATAGAAGGAGCAAGAACAATGTTAGCTAATTCTGGCCTACCTTTATACTTCTGGGCAGAAGCAGTTAACACATCATGTTATGTTCAAAATAGAGTTCTTGTTGTCAAGAGACATTCAAAGACTGCCTATGAAGTTCTTCATGGCATGAAGCCCCTTATCTCCTTCTTCAGGGCTTTTGGGTGTCAATGTTTCATCTTGAACATCAAGGAATCTATTTCAAAGTTTGCTGCCAAAGTTGACTCAGGTTACTTTCTTGGTTATTCCTCAACTAGAAAAGCCTACAAGGTTTTTAACTCAAAGACCAGGATAGTAGAAGAAACACTGAATGTCAAGTTCAATGAGTCAAAACACACTCTCATTCCAGCACATCCTGCTGAACTTTTTGACCTTGACAGCTTCCATTTTGGACCTGAAAAGACTGTCACTTCATCTAAACCTACTTATTATGGTGATCAAAGGTTTGATGATGAGGATCCAGCACCATGGACTCCTCAAACAGTCATTAAGTCAACTACAAAACCATCAGAAGTTTCACAAACTTCTGATTCAACAAATACTGAAGGCCAAACTCAAACATCTGCTTCAGCACCTGCAACTACTGAAGACACTGAAACTGCTGAACCAGATATAATAGACCTTAGTAGTTTGTTTGAAGAACATGAGCCACCAACACCTGTCAGTGGTTTACAACAACTGATCGAACACAAAGATCATCCACTTGATCAAATCATGGGTGATATTGCATCAGGTGTTCTTACAAGAAACCAGCTTTCCAACTTTTGTCTATTCTCAGCATTTATTTCACAGTTGGAACCAAAGAAGTACCAGGAAGCCCTCAAAGACAACAATTGGGTGCAGGCAATGCAAGATGAATTGCTTCAATTCAACAAGCAACAGGTATGGGAAATCTGTCCCTTACCACCAAACAAGCAACCAATTGGGACAAGATGGGTTTTCAGGAACAAATAAGATGAAGCTGGTATGATAATAAAGAACAAGGCAAGACTGGTAGTACAAGGTTACTCTCAAGAAGAAGGCATTGACTATGATGAAACCTTTGCTCCAGTTGCAAGGCTTGAGGCCATCAGGTTATTTCTGGCCTATGCCATTTCCAACAAAATAAAAGTTTATCAAATGGATGTCAAAAGTGCATTTTTGTATGGAAAGATAAAAGAGAAAGTGTATGTTTGTCAGCCACCTGGGTTTGAGGATCCTTCTCATCCTGAGTGGGTGTACAAACTAGACAAAGCTCTTTATGGGCTCAAACAGGCTCCAAGAGCCTGGTATGATACACTTTCAACCTTTTTACTCAAAAATAACTTCACAAGAGGTGCCATTGATAAAACACTTTTCATAAAACATGTTGGAAATCATATCTTACTTGTTCAAATATATGTTGATGATATCATTTTTGGTTCAACAAACACAAAATTGTGTGATGAATTTAAGAAACTCATGCAATCAAAATTTGAGATGAGTACAATGGGGGATCTGCAGTACTTTTTGGGACTGCAGATTAAACAACAAACAAATGGAACTTTTATACATCAATCAAAATATGTTAAAGAATTATTAAACAAATTTTCTTTACAAGACTGTAAATCATGTTCCACCCCCATGACACCAACCACACAAGTTGAACCAGATGATCAAGGAAAACAGGTTGATCAAACCATGTACAGATGTATGATAGGTTCCCTTTTATATTTAACTGCTTCTAGACCAGATATTATGTTTTCAACATGTGTCTGTGCTAGATATCAATCAGCTCCTAGGGAATCACACCTTATTGCAGTCAAAAGAATTTTCAGATATCTGAAAGGAACTCCCACACTTGGAATTTGGTATCCTGCTTCAAGCAATACCAAGTTATCAGCTTTTTCAGATAGTGACTATGCAGGGTGTAAAATGTCAAGAAAATCAACATCTGGTGGTTGTCAATTCTTGGGAAACTGTCTAGTGTCCTGGCAATCAAAGAAGCAAACATCTGTTGCAACTTCAACTGCTGAAGCTGAATTCATTGCAGCTGCAAGTTGTACATCACAGATACAATGGCTCCAATATCAACTTCTTGATTATGGAATCAAAGAGACCAAGACACCATTGCTTGTAGACAGCAAATCTGCCATTAGCATCATTCAAAATCCTGTTCAGTTTTCAAAAACTAAACACATCGAGATCAGGTATCATTTCATAAGAGATTGCTATGAAAAAGGCAAGATTGAAGTGAAACATGTAGCAACAGCTAATCAAATAGCTGACATTTTCACTAAACCCCTTGACACATCAACATTTCAGAAGTTAGTATCTATGCTAGGGATGCTAAATTTGTAAGTGTTTCTATTTATTTTTCTGCACATTTTTTGTTTTTCACTTACATCTGTTTTCAAACACTTGAAAAACTTCTGAAAAGAGAGAAACTACTGATGAACAAAACATCAGTATGGGGATAAATTTCTGAAAAGTGATTAACTTCTGATAAAATAACCTTCAGAAGTTATGAATAAAAGTATTTATCAAATATTTCTCATCAGCTGTTAAACTACTGAAGAGGAAATGGGAACTACTGATGAAGATAATCCTTCATCAGCAGTTTAGTCAAAAAGGACAAAACTGACTTTTCCCATCATCAGAAGTTTGACCTAGTCGGTTTAAAACTT
This sequence comes from Ambrosia trifida, assembly GCA_028751855.1. Lineage (NCBI taxonomy): Eukaryota > Viridiplantae > Streptophyta > Magnoliopsida > Asterales > Asteraceae > Ambrosia > Ambrosia trifida. Next base: position 110,518,498 of record CM054128.1, read on the forward strand.
CTGATAAAGAGATTTTTAACCTAGGCGGTTTAAAAACTTCTAATAAAGAAGATCCAAGCGGTTAAAAACTTCTGATAAATATCTTTTTTTTTTCTCAACACTTATCCTTTCAAACACAAAAATTCCCTCCTTCTCTCTCAAGAAAGCTCTCAAACCCCTGAACTTGCAACACAAAATCACTGTTCGATTCATCAACACACACAAACCACATGGCTTTAGTTCTCAAACAGGGACACAATCTCAGAGCCTACTTAGAAAAACAAGAAGGCTGGTCCCAATACGATGAGATCATTGATCTTGTCGTCAAATCCCAATATTTCACCGCTCTCACCATAGACCCACCAATTCATACTGAAACTCTAAATGAGTTCTGGGTTAATGCTGAGACAGTGATGGTGGATGATGAAATTATCTCCCTCAACTCAACAATCAGAGGAAGACAAATGGCCATTACACCGGCCATACTTGCAGTCAGACTGGGGTTGAATGATGTGAATGCCCCTGAGAAGTTTGACAACTCTGCTATCCACCTAACCATGACTGAGTGTGGTTATCAAGGTACTCTCTCACAAGCTACAATCTTTAAAAAGTATTTTGAACCAAAATATAAGCTTTTGTTTCATTATATTATTATGTGCTTGAGTCCTAAAACTGGGTCTTATGACCAGATGCCCTCAACCGTTCAACCAATATTTCATTCCATTGTGAATGAAACAAATTTCAGGGCATCAAAACTTTTCTTTAATGAGTTGGTGTTACATCACAATAACACTAAGAAAAAGTTTTTGTTATATCCAAGGTTCATTATGCAGTGCATAATATCTGAACTGGGTAATGAGGTGCTTGTGGGTAAAATTGAAATTTTAAAACCCTTAACCTCACAAGCATACTCAAGGCACAACAAACAGGCTGCCTGGCCAGAAGATGACCAAGGGGAACAAGCACCAGTCCCCATGGAACCCTCATCTTCCAAACCTACACCACCAAAGGCCAAGAAACCCAAGATAACAAAACAAAAACCCACCAAACCTAAAAGAAAAGCTGTTCAGGAGGTTGAGATGCCTGAACAAACTACTGTGCAATCTGCACTTCTAAAAGATGTGACTGAAACATCCTCTCAGTCTCATCCATCTCAAACCCCACCAAGAGCACCAATAACTATCCTTTTCAAAAGAAAAAGACTTAGAAAAACTATTCCAATAGATTCTTCTTTTGAAACTACTGAACCCACTGCCCAAACTACTGAACCAGCACCCCAAATTTCTGAACCAGACATAGAAATAGCCAAACTTCTCTCCGGGCTAAAAGAGAAAGTCCCATTAACACATGTCAGTCCCCATCAACCACATCAAACAGGGGACATAGACTCAGACAGTGACATGGATGTGGACACTCATAGCCCTAACCAAAGAGATGAGGATGAACCAGGGTCTCTAAGCCCAAACTTAGAAACCTTTGGTACTTTTGAGGCTGCTACTACTCATTTACCACCCAGTGGTGGACCTGAGGACAGAAGTAAAACAGCTAAGACCTCAACTGTGGCAACTACTGATGAAGGCTTAATGCCTGAGGTAGGAAATCCTCTGTACCAAGAACAAGAGGTACATGAGACAACTGAGTTGGGCTCAGCTCATGATGTAACTGATACAGTCCTCATTGAGGATGTAATCAGGGATTCAGATGATTCCATTAATTTGGATGATGTTTCAACACTCAAAACTACTGAATTGACGACTGTAAGTGAAGGTCCTGCACCTGGTGTCTCTAAGCTCAAGAAGCTAGTCACACCATCTCAGGTTAAAGCCCACTCAATCCATGATTCCCCTAGAGTGGCATCTCCTGTACAACAAGGAGATCAACCAAAAACACACCCCTCACTACAAATGCCTACCCAATTCCCTGGGCAACCTAGCATAGACCTGAACCAACTATGCAGCCCAGATGGTCCCTTGTATCACTTGATGAACACCCTCATCAAAAATCACATCCAAACATACACAGCTGACTTGGAGCTGTCCATGAAGAACCAATTTGGAGTGATACAGACGAAGATGAATGATCTGTCCAACAAGATTGATCACAACAGCAAACAGATTGCTCATCTTCAAGGTCATTTCTCCCAAGCTTCAACTTCCAAAGGTGATAAAGCCAAAAAGGGGGAGAAAATCAAGGTACCTATGGATACACTTGAAGCCAGAAGAAAGGCAAGAGTGGCTATCCTAGCTAGAGATCAACAAGATCAGGCCAGAAAAGAGAAACTGGCACAACAGTTTGGTGTCTCTATTCAAGAGATAGAAGATGCTGAAAAGGCTGATGAAACCCAAGGGCATAATGAAGAAACCTCTGATGGCCAAAGTTCTGATGAAGAATCAGAAAGTACTGAAGACAATCCTTCAGTAGTTGACAAAACTTCAGAAGTTGTCAAGCCATCAGAAGTTAACACTTCCAAAACTCAAACTGTTGACCCTTCCGGAACAACTGCTCCTATTCAACCAACATCTGCTCCTATCAGGCCTACTACAACAGTTACAACAATGACTGTGCTAAACCCCTCTCCAATCTCTCAATCAGCTGAATTACTAGAGAAGAGTTTAGTTGCAGCCCAAAAGAAGGCCAGAGAAGATCTGATCTGGAAAAATCTGGAAGAAAGGGATGACTTAGACCTGAGCCATGAAGAAAAACTTCAGGCTTATGAAGCTGAACTACAAAGGCAGGCTAGCCTTGATGAGATTGCTGAACAAGACAAAAGACATCAACTGATGTCTTACATTATGAAGAACAGCAAAGTCAAAGCCCATACATTGAAGAGACTCTCTGTGGAAGAGCTGACAAGAAGAGCTCAACTTGTTGCAGATAAACTTGCAACAAGTAAAGACACAAAGGCCAAGAGAGCTCAGATGATAGAAGAACTGGTAGCCAATGGTTATGGTTCAAAAGCCTCAGTGTCCAAGTGGAAAGAAGAAAGATTGGTGGACACATACAAGAAATACAAGGCTGCAAGGGCTGCTAATCCAGAGAAGTTTCAAACTGCTGAAGCTTCAACTTCAGTAGTTAGAACTTCTGGTGTTCAAAGAAGACCAGCTACCCAAAGAAAGAAGACAGAGGAAAAAGTAAAGACTGGTTTCAGAATGGTACTACTAGAAGGTAGTACAGTAGTACATTCTGATTTTGACATAGAAGAGAAGCCTCTGCTCACACAATTCAGGGATCCTTCCACCTTTGCATATCAAATCCAGAGGACCATCACAGACAAACTGCATACTAAGGTAACAACTGAACATCATTTGCCAACATTTCAGATACCTAATGTGATGGAACAACAGCAAGGAGGTGAATCCCACCTGAGAGTCACTGGAGTTGAAAACATTCAACACTCAGGAGAAACCCAGGGTACCACCATGGTTCCCTACACTGCAGACTTTGACAAGTCTAAAGTACCAGTCATCAGATGGTCCTTTACTGATAACAACTCAGTACTTTTGACAAGAAGAGATCAAACAAGCAGGGAATATAGGTCGATGAAAGAACTGAAGAAACTATCAACCAAAGACCTGCTTACAATCCAACACTTGGAACCAAGAAAAGGGTCTCTTACTGATGATCAACTCAACCAGCTCAAGAATTCCATGTTCAAAGGAATATGGAAAATTGTGAAGGACAGAAAGGAACAATAAGGAATTAGTAAGGTTTTGGCTTCATCAATCCAGGGGGAGATTGTTAGGACAAAAAGGATTGGTGAAACCACTTTTGCAAACCTTAGTCTAATTCACTTTCTGTCAAAATACTCTAAGTATGGAACTGCTGAAGACAAGGAATCAAACTGCTGAAGAAGAGATTCAGAAGTACTGAAGAAGAAGTCATCAGAAGTTCTGAAGTTCAAACCAGACACTTCAACTGAAGAATTGCTGAAGACAAACTACTCATCAGTAGTTTGTCATTCATCAGTACTTAAAGAAGATCTTTTCCACCGCCCTTGTATATCAGTAGTTTAATACTTTAGTATTTATTTTTACTTTATGTACAAGTTCCAAGACTGCAAATTGTTGCAACTTGTTTCTGAACTTGCTTTTTGGCAAGGTTCATGTATTTGTAAAGTCTATAAATAGAAGGATTCATCCTTCTGTTTTAGACATTGATTTTAATACAAGAAATCCTTCAACACTTATTATTGTTATTTCCATTTCGTGTTTACTGAGAATCTGTCAAAGTATTTCATTCTCATTCAAATACTTAGATTCTCAATAAACACTTCTCATTTATTGTTCTTGATTCCAGGGGGAGTAATAACTCCTGTTGACAAAGTGTAGCTATAAACTTATAAACATTCCACTGTGCTAACACTCACAAAGAACTTGCTAAACACTTAAGTGTCAACTAGCAAGTTCAAACCAAAGAGCAGCTTAATACTGATCCAACAATACATTGTCTAACCAAATCAAATTCTCTCTCAATACGTTCCTCAAAAGATTCGGAGGGATTCTTCCCCCAACTAAACTAACGAAGAGATCTTGGTGGAATTGCCAAATATGAATTTGAGAACAATTTTGCAAAGAAATAGCCCACTTGTTTCTCGAAAAGAGATGGGAAATGTCACACCCTCAAATTTCCACGTGCGGGGTTTTACCGCGAGGCGCGTGACATACCAGGATCCAAGTCAACGGTCACAATAAACGACACTATATGAAGCGTAAAAATGACATAAACAAACCATTAAGTTTTTATAAATGATCCATCGTTGCGGAAGCGTAAACTTTATTACAACACTAAATCAAAAGTACGAAAGTCTGAAAATACTAAATGAGATGCACATGAATCCTAGACGCCGTGAGACTCCGTGCGCCTATCGACAGCTGCTACCTTAGCGACCTGAGACAAACATGCTAAAAACGTCAGCAAATAATGCCGGTGAGTTCACAGGTTTTTAATGAATACCGACTCCAAATGTATACCAACTCCAAGTGAAAATCCAAGTATGAATCGACTCCAACTGAATAACCATGGTCAATCCAGACCACATGCATGCAAAACATATGAATACCTTACTACTGCGATTGGAAAACCATTACTGGACTCGAATACCGTGAATACTGAATACGTGCCCGAATGAATACTGAATACTGAATACTGCATACTGAATACTGAATACCTAAGAGACAACATGCACCCGTCCGACCTCCAGTCGACGAGTGGGGCCGGTCAAGCCCAAATAGCGCTATCCACATTTCCCCCGTTGTGCATCCCCGCACATTCATGGTTCTCCCCGGGACTTCCAAAGATCGCATAGTAATATAATGAATACTCTAAAACATAATGAATACGTGAAAACATAATGAATACTCCAAACCCAATGAATTCATGAATACCCAAACGTAGTTGACACACCTTTTATAAAAACTTAGTTGAATCGCCTTTTATGAAAACATAGTTGAAACACGTTTAAAGAACACAACATGTTTTCTCCCCCGAAAATGTAAAACCAGTAAAAGAGTGGGGCCGTGAAACTCACCTTAGAGTGCGCCTTCGGATATTTAGAATCCCAACACGTGTATGATGACCCAACTTAGTGACGACCTATCAATGAGTTTACATAAGTGTGATGAATACTAACCCGAAGGCTAATCAGTCCCCAAGTTGTCCAGACCGTGACCGTGTATGTTGAAAACATGTATAAACGTTAAACCGACCAACCCAGATAATACCCGGCATCCCATTGGTGACCCGACATCCCACGTGTTAGCCGAAAGCAAGATATCATGCAACTTATGCAATTAAACACTTAGCATGCGCAAACATTCACCCTATCTAGCATAATGTCCGATTAACGCGTAAACAGGTTCGAACACGTGTTACTAAGTCATTGGGTGTATCCTGGGGTTCCTATCATGTTCCTAGGCGTCAAATCATGTTCCGGGATGTTAAAATATACATACAGCAGCATTATACGCGATTAGGAATCAAACTAGCATTTAGGATTGTAAATGCCTAAACATTAAGCATTTAGGATTGTAATCACTAGTCAAAGTAGCATTTAGGAATCAAACTAGCATTTAGGATTGTAAATGCCTAAACATTAAGCATTTAGGATTGTAAATGCTAGTAGTTGAGGTGAATAGGCCTCTATTCGCCTATATATAGGCGATTAGGGTTTGTATTCGCCTGAACATTAGGCATTTAGGAGCCTACTCGCCTGAAGCCTCATGCGAGTAGGATCCTACTCGCCTCTGTAGTTCTGTAGTGCAATTTCGCGCGCCGAACACTCCAAATCAGATCCGAAACATGTAAACACACCCAATAATCATCCTAACACATTAACAAACATATTTCAAGCAAAACCCCTAAGTTTTCATCGTTCTAACAGTTCCGAATGCGAGCGTTTTCCCAAAATAGTAACTTAGCATGTAAACATCACATCAACATGCAAGAACTTGCCCTAAATAGCAATTATTCAGATTAAATCACGTAACCACGTTGTCCGATAGCATCCTACTGTTCTAGCATCATCCTAGAGCAAACCCTAACATCAAACAATCAACAACACACCTCATAACATCCTTAATCATCCATAATCCTTCAAATGGGTCAAAACATCAAGTATCCATAATACACAACCAAAACCATTCAAACTCCTAGGACATCATCATACTAACTTGTAACAGCCATAAACATCATAATAACACAAAAACAACCATGATTTAATCCTAAAAATTCTATCTTTAATCACATATAACACATATAACTCATGTAAAGGTGTGGGTTTGTTTAAAAATGGTTTTAAATGGATTTTCAAAGACAAAAACGTTTATAAGTCAGGTCTGGACTTTTAGGGAGTAAAACATAATCATTTAAAGGTTTGGGTTTGAAGAACACACCTTGTATTCAAGAGGAGATGATGGAATAAGCTCGGAAATGGTTGTTTTGATGTAAAAATAGGTTCCAGAGGGTGTTTGTGGGTTGAGATAGGTTATGGGACGGCTAGGGTAGCATAAATGATGTTTTGGAGGTCAAGGGTGGTATTTATAGGCGTTTTTAATCGTTCAGAGCAGTTCAGGCGAGTACGCAGCAGTATAGGCGATTAGGGCTGCTATTCGCATGAAGCTTCATGCGAATAGCCCCTATTCGCCCCTACTGTCTCCCTACTCACCTATCAAAGTGGCGATTAGGCTATCACACATAGCCTAATCGCCTATAGCCTATGTGTCCGGGTTTTTGGCGCGTTAAACCCTATTTTAACATATGTAAACACGTTTCCACATACCGACAAGTCACATAATGATTACCAACATATAATGCATGATAAATAACACGTTCCCGCCCGATCACCAATTCCTGGGACCCGAGACTTGCGTATGTTAAAACCCTAATGATGTGCGACTCGACTCGACCGACCTTGTTATGTGTAACGTATGCGCGACTCGCTAAGGTAGACTTACTAAGTTTTCAAAAGTTAGTTACCGGAAATTGCCGGGTGTCACATCATCCCCCTGTTGAAAGAATTTTCGTCCCGAAAATTTCCCGAAGTCGAGGAGAGAAAACAAATAAGAAGAAAAATTTTCCGGGTCGTCACAGGAAACATGCTCAATATACTCTATTTACAAATATAACTACTTTTATATATATGCGCAAACTTTGTTTATTTTTTTAAAAAAATATCCCATCGGCGCTTTTTTTTATTTTTTGGCCTAAAACGTTTAAAAACATGTATGTTACCTTGTGTATTTAAAAAAAAATTAGATGGTTTTTACATGAGTTTTCTAAGTTTTCTCAACTCAAGGTGGTTTCAATTTATTCTTCCCCTATATCTATATGATTTGTTTTTATATGCGTGTGTTTAATGGAGTACCAGTATTAAAGAGATAACCCCATATATATGTGACGTATAATCACGATGTAGCAGTAGGGAAATAAAAACGGTAAATAGAGTCGTATGTATCATATTAATACAATGGGAATTAGTCTATATGAGGTTCTTTTTGTCCTACTTAAATTTGATCATGTATTGATATCCTTCTAGAAATATCATCATCATACTCATTAAATTCCGCCAATAGAAAAGTTAAAGTACATGTTGAGGAGAGTATGATGTAGACAATCTTACCTCTACCCTGTAGGAATAGAGAGACTGCTTCCGGTGAGTCCCGCCGACTTGATAGTAGTTTTGCTTCATGTTTTGGACTTACAACGCATAACACTTAGATATCGGGACATGCCCAATTGGTGCATGTATTCCCTTGTCTTTTGGCTATCAATGCCACCACATGATGCATGATTAACCTTACGTCGTTTTAATGTTATTTTTACGAAATTAGTAACATAACGTCAAGTTTAGTGCAGTTTTACTTTTGCCCCCCAAGGCCTACACATATACATTGTATGTGCACACCACAAGTGACGCTTACATCTATATATATATATATATATATATATATATATATATAGGGGCGGTTATTCTACAAAAATAGGGAAGCGTGCGAAGGATGCGAAGGATTCTTAGCCGTCGATCAAGCAACAATCTTACGTCATTAATTAAAAAGTTATGCGGTGTCAATTTCGTAAATAAGTGAGAGATTAGACAGTTAATAAGGGTATTATCGTCAATTTTTCTACAATCAAATTATAAGAGACCGTTCAGTCTCATTAATCACTAAAATTTCTCCCCAAAATTACATAATAAACTTTGAAACCCTAGTTAAAATAATCAATAAACTCCATTTCTACAAAAGATTAACCATGAAATACTCAAAAGTATACGAAAGTAAGTACATTACGTTATTCTGTACCAAATTTTACATTGAAAAACTGTACAATAACTTACATTATGCATGCTATAGGAAGAAAGAGAGGAACATAGTATGAAACTGAAAAGAACGATGTTGATGAAGGTAAATAAGTATTACGTGAATTAATATTGTTAATACGTTGTGAAATTTTACTAAAATACGTATTTCAAATTATCAGGCACTAGCAAAATTCAAAAAACCAACGATAAAACTGACAAATCAGAGAGAAGAACAAAAGCAAACCATGACAGGCCATCAAACAAAAACAAAAATGGTACGATACTTTACATTAAGTTATTTGGTACATTAGTACGTATTTTTGTATGTTAATTTATTTTAGGGATATAGAAAATTATTTTGTTATGTGTTACGTGATTTTATTAATAAAAATAAAATGATTATTACTTTGTTACGTTATTTTGGTAATGATTTTGGCTATAGAATATGATGATTATGTGTTTGTTACGTTATTTTGGTAATGGAAATCTATTGATTCTGTCATTATTACGCAATTTTGGTAAATAGTACTAATTATGTCATTTTAGTAATGGAAAATAGTATGTCTGTGTTACGTAATTTTATTAATAAAACTAGAAATGATTATGTCTTTGTTACGTTATTTTGGTAATGAAATTTGTAATGCTTCCGGCATTAGTATATGATGATTATGTCTATGTTACATTATTTTGGTAATGAAAATGTAGTGATTCTGTCATTGTTAAGCAATTTTGGTAAATGAAAACACTAGTATATAATGATTATGTCTATGTTACGTTATTTTGGTAATGAAAATGTGGTCATTCTGTCATTGTTATGTAATTATAACTTTTGATAATAACGCAGTGAACGATGAAAATGAATTACTTCTAAAACAACAGCCTGCAAATGTCACAGCAGTTGTTGATGACGATTTTGTTGATGCACCAGAACAGCCACAAAATTCACCACCAAGAAACCAATTTGTTCTATACTCAGATATAAAACTACAAGTCAGGGCGACTGTTAATAACATGAATGAGGAGATGGCAAGCTTATCAAGTGCACGGAAAAAAGCACTTAAACAAATGGGATTTGAAGCTTTTACATCAATGAACATTAAAACAGTGCCAACAAAATTAGGGAGATGGTTACTGGTTAATTATGATGATAGACGAGATGAGTTGAATATAGGAAACCACATCATTCAAGTAACAACCAATAAAGTACAACAAATCCTTGGTGTCCCAATGGGTAACCAGACAATAAATGAAAAGAACAAACCAAGGAAGGGTTCATCTAACACACTTACTGTATGGAAGTCCCAGTTTGAACATAGCAAGATTTTAATCACAGATGTGAAGAATAAAATAGTTCAAGGCAAAAGCGGAGACTGGATTTTCAAGTTGAACTTCTTTGTACTTTACAACTGTATATTTGGGCAAGTAATAAAGAGTTCAACAGTGAATCAAATGTTCTTGAAAGGAGTGACAGATGAAAAATCAATCAAAAAATTGAATTGGTGTGAGTACTTAATTTTTTGTCTCAAAAGAACGAAGGCAAGCTGGAATGGAAGAGAACCATATAATGGACCTTTGGCTTTTCTTGCGGTATGTTTTTTACTCATAATTATGTAATGTATAATACAATTACGTATAAACTGTAATGACATATATTACGTAATGTGTTCATTACTAATTACGTAATGAATATTGTTAACTTTATTCACATTACAACTACTTTATACACATGAACAAAGGTCATTGCATGCTCCTGAGACAGCACAAACACCAGCACTTAAGTACATTAGCACCCAGAATTTGATTGACATTGATAAACATTTGTATGATAATGGGCCATATTCAACTGACGAAGAAGATAGTGAGAATGAAGAAGGAAATGATGATGAGGATGAAGAAGATGCTGGTGGAAATGAAGCTGCTGGAAATGATGAAGATGATGGAGAAAACATGGAAGAAGATGGTAAGAATAAATCTGGAAATGAAGATGCATTCATTCGGCGTGATGAAACGCAAATAATTCTTGAGCAACATATCATGACAGATTCAGAAGAATTCAACAATGTCTATGAAACAACAAAATCACTATCTGACATTGAAGATATCTTGCAAAATTACAACACTCCAGAAGTTCCTAATGTAAGTGCAATAACTGTATAAAATTACGTAACATGCATATGTATATAGGATTTTAAAAAATCACGTAATGTTTGCAGGCTGGTGATGCAAATGATGAAAACAATAATCAAAACATTACCATAGATGAGGCAACAACAACACCAAAAATACAAAAAGTTGCAACTCAAAAGTCAACAGATGAGAGCATAAAAGGGTCAACAAGGAAAAAGACAATGGGAAAGAAGAAAGACAAAAGTCCTTACCCAGTTGATGAGAATGTAAGTAACTGTAATTTATTATGTTAAACATCAACAAAAATCATGCAATTTATTCACGTATTGTTTACAGGAATGACTTTCAAAGATAGAAAACAAAATGGAGAAGTTTCAAACATATGTTGCTGAAATAGATGAAATTTTCGAAGAAGCCACTTCAAATTTTTTAGACAACAACCTTATACGTGAGAAGCAAAGAAAATGAAAGTCATGGGTATCAAGTTACAAATCAAGTAATGAGGAAAACATAGAAGGTAAAAATTACGTAATGTATATTTAAATGATAAAGAAGTTAGTTAAAAATTACGTAATGGATATCAAAAAAAGTATATTAGTAGTTGCAGGTGAAAAGGAAAACCAGAACAGTGTTAGCACAGGGATGCTAGATGCAATAGTGATTGCAGCTGAAACACTAGAAGGTAAAAAATCACGTAACACATTATTTGTCAAAACTTATTAATGATCAGAATATGTAATTACAGGTGAAAAGGAAGATTTGAATGAAAAGGCAACAACTTCACAGAGTGTTAGCACCGGAATGCTAAATGCAATGATCGCCGCAACTGAACAACTTGAAGAAACAAATAAGGAAGAAGCTGTGAAAGAAGGTAAAGGTATAATGGATGCTTTGAAAGATGCAACAACAAATGAACCACCTGTCGATAAAGGTAAAAAAATCACGTAACACATTATTTGTCAAAACTTATTAATGATCATAATACGTAATTACAGGTGAAAAAGAAGATTTGAATGAAAAGGCAACAACTTCACAGAGTGTTAGCACCGGAATGCTAAATGTATTGATCGCCGCAATGGAACAACTTGAAGAAACAAATAAGGAAGAAGCTTTGAAAGAAGGTAAAGATATAATGGATGCTTTGAAAGATGCAACAACAAATGAACCACGTGTCGATAAAGGTAAAAAAATTACGTAATGTATATTAAAAATGTTTATACTAAATGAAACTTATATGAATGTATATAAATTGTTAACTAAAATCAGGAAATGAGGCCCTAGAGAGTGACAGCGCAGATATGATTGCTGAAATGATAAAAGCAGCCGACAAAGAAGAAAAGAATGCAGCTTTGCAAACTTCAACCACACAAACATCATCCGAACCTGTCAGTTCACAATTCTTGAAAGAATTGAATGAGTTTGAAGAAAGATCTAGGAAAGGAAAAGAAATCGAGACATCGGAGGGAGACAAAGTAGAAAACTTGAATAAAATGTGAATACTGAAATAGAAGAAACACAGAATGAAAGCTATGAAGGACCAAGTTTCGATCTGAATCTCTCCCAAGATGATGCACCTATAGATGTAATTCCAAATCTACCATTCCTACAAAACTCTCAATATGATGTCGAAACACCAAAGACAGTAGGGAGACTAATATTTACTCAATCACTGGAGTCAACCATAGCCCAGAAACAAGTTGAACGTGCAAAAAGAGGAAGGATGTTGGCTGGACCTCTGAAGTCTCCTTATGTTCAACGCCAGGTGGTAATGAAGAACAAAATAACTGATGATGAAAACATAATTGCGCAGTTTATATTTGCAGCAACAGAGGCAACACAGTAAGAAAACCTTATATTACTTTAATTTGTTGTTAGAAAAATTGCGTAATGAATATTTTCAGTACATAGTTTATTACAAAAAAAATACATAATGTGTATTAAAACTTATCTTCCATAGTGATGTTGTATTCGAGCCAGCAGATGGGACTCCATTCTTCTAAGTGGTATTTGATTGCTTATTCCCTGGAATAACATTATCATCTAATGTTTTGGATGCATGGTCGCATGTACCGAACCACGACAAGAAGAAAAGAGCTCCAGGTTCACCATTTAGGTTGTTTGTTCAAACAAATATTCTGGTATGCTCCTTAGCTTTTTCAAGTAATACATAAATTATAATAACGTAATGGTTATTATAAATTACGTAATGTATGCTAAATTTACAGCCAAGTGTCTGCTTCACGCCTCAATATGATGATTTAAAGCGAATGGACACCATGACAGCGAAACTTAAATCTTGAACTTAGCAAAAATGAAATAAAATCAATCAATGAGGTGGATTTGTTGTTCATGCCCATCGTATCTTCGGACCACATATATGTAATATGTTTCAATATGAAGAACCCGAAGATAGAAATATTGGACAACAACAAGCTTGGAGGTAATAGCAAATACGAGTACATCATAGCGCCATTGGTAAAAAAAATATTTTTACTTAATATTATTTTGATGTTAGGTAATTACGTAATGCTTATGGTAAATTACGTAATGTATGCAGAAGGATGCTTTGTGCAACTACATGATGGTTAATGAACACCCCATGACTCCTAAAATGGTAAGCAAAAAACCAGTGAGAGTTCAAATGGAATGGAGAACTACACAAAACAAAATCGATTGTGGAGTGTTCACAATGAGGCATATGGAGACTTTCATGAGCACATATAGAAGAAAATGGGTTACTGATTTTCAAAAAGAGGGAGCAACTCAACAAATGCAGATTGATGACCTTCGCTACAAATATCTAGCAAAAATCCTACTCTCCGATGCCAACAAAAATAAAAATTTAATTGATCGTCTGGCTAGGGAATTTCATCAAAAGGAATACAGTGAAAAGGCGAAGTACAAGCAGAACTTATTCCAAACTCTTGTGAAAAGACAAAATGATCATGTTTGACTAGTTTTAGTGCCACGTGTCGGAATGTCATGACACAATTTAACATTTGGTTTTTGTATGGAAAATGTCCTGATACAATTTAACATTTTGCTTATCAGATACTACATTATATGAATGATTATGTATGTTTCTGATTATGTTGAATGATTGAGTTGATTGTGTATGGCCTGATTATATTGAATGATAATGTATGAATGATTATGTATGAAACTGATAATGGTTACCTAACATACAAATACAATTACGTAACATACAAAAAAACATGTATGATAATGGTTATATGTTAATCATGTATGAAACTGATAATGGTTACCTAACATAAAATTACGTAACATGTCAAAAAAAAAAATGTAAATTAATGGTTATATGTGAATGATTATGCTATGATACAATTACGTAACATGTCAACTAATTACGTAATGAAATGCAAAAAAACCATCTGTGTAAAAAAAATCACGTAACAATGTAAAGAAAATGTATCAATGTCAATTTAACAAAAAAACATAATCAATCATCGCCAACTTCATATTCCGAATCTAAACTATTATCCGCATCTGCTTCATTGACGGGTTCTTTTCCTTTGTTGTTAGCTGTTGCATTCCCTTTAAGAACTTCACAGGTGCGCCTATCATGACCACTACCCCCACATACTTTGCAATTTCTTGATCTCTTCCCTGCACGACTGATGTATTGCAAAATACATCTATTCCTAGTGTAAAGTTTGTACAGTTTTTGAGTCGTTTAAATAGTGTTTTTATTAGTTTTAGGCTTGTACCGGTCTATTTTATTTAGTATAGGTTTTTATAGGTTTTTATTAGTTTTAGTTTTTTTTTTTAGTATTTATCTATTTTATTTTATATTTTGGTAGGTGTTCATGAACGTTGGAGTGTAAACGAGCAACTTTGGTTAAGTCAAGAGCACCCGAGTCAAGAGCACCGAGTTATAGTACTATATATAATAATAATAACAATAATATGTTACGTATAATAATAATAATAATAATAATAATAATAATAATAATAATAATAATAATAATTATCATAATAATAAAAAAGGAAAAAAAAAAAGGTGTTGTGAACTTTTGTCGAGCCCAAGGCCCAAGAGCTTTTGGAGGGTTTTTTTAAAGGAGACCAACAAGAATATTAAGGGGGAGAGGTTCGATCGACAGGAGGAGTTTTATAGGCGCACAATATTAATTCTTGGGTGGAGAGCACGATAGAAAGAAG
Source organism: Ambrosia trifida (assembly GCA_028751855.1). Classification (NCBI taxonomy): domain Eukaryota; kingdom Viridiplantae; phylum Streptophyta; class Magnoliopsida; order Asterales; family Asteraceae; genus Ambrosia; species Ambrosia trifida. The sequence goes on from CM054128.1 coordinate 110,533,580, forward strand.
CGGCAGCAAACATTAATCGTGAAAGGATCGAGCAGCAGCTCAAAAATTAGAGGTGAAGGTCTAGGGTTGAAGCATAGGTGCCAGCACGGGTCGGTTCTAATTCAATATTTATTATCTATTTATTTGAAACCCGTTGTTAGCACCATGATTTTAACTGGCTTTTATTGTTTTGATTTTATCATGACTTTTATTGGCTAGACTTTTTCGCTACCTAGGTTAAAGATGATTGCACATGTTTGATTTATTTTCTTTTGGTCTTGGAACTTTTGGTTGTGGGTTGAATTTTAAAGTAAAGAACTTTTTATTTTCTGGTTTGATGTGTATGCGTATTTAGTTTTATTTAATTATTTTTTATAAACTCCACTTGTGTTTTTGTGAATGTCTTTCATGTATGAATGCGTGTTAGGTTGCGGACTGAGTGTTAGCGACTAGTTTATGGTTAATTCGGCAGGTTATCCATAGGAGTTGTAATTGTTAGTTAGATAATTCTAAGTGTTCTACCAATTCTCAACAGCTGTGAGGTGCGAGATTGTTGGTCTGTCTAGGGTGTTAAATTGCTAGTTCTAGAGGCTTTGTGAGAAGATCTTCCTAGTTTCCCTAGCATTCCTTGTAGGCCAAGTCTTATCAGAAATATTGTAGTTACCCCTTGCACTTTCGGGTGTACTGTGACTTTCGCGCTGTGAGGTAGACTGTCTAGCGGGTACTTTAAGATTCGAGTAGGTAAGCCTGTGAGGGTAACCTCTTAACCGGTGGTTTAACAGCACAACAGTATTCTAGGGTTTCCCCTTGAGAAGGGTCGAGGGAGTCTAGTCTATTCTTGATGTTTAGTATTTTAAGATCCCGGTTCCACACCAGTTCCTTGACCATTAGAAATTTATCATTCATGTGTAGGATTCTAGCCTAGGTAGTGCCTTCCCATCACCTGATCCGAATTCTAGTTCCCAGTTTGTGTCTTTAGTTATTTTAGTTTTATTTTATTTTATTTATTTGCAATTAGTTTGTTAGAAAACCCCCCTTTAAGCAATAAAACATTGTTAAGTCAGTTTGTAGATAAGTAATCGAGTCTAGTTTACGTTTTCTAGTAGAGTCTCGTGGGTTCGATACTCGGACTTACTTTAGCTATACTGCACTGACCGGTACACTTGCCGGTTGTGTGGTTTAGGTTTAGAGAGTCTTAGGATATAAATCTAAAACTTAGAGTGTCTAGTTTAGGTTAATTTAGTAGTTTTTACTAAACCACTTTGAGCACATCAAGTTTTTGGCGCCGTTGCCGGGGACTCTTGGCGATTGCGTTTACTAGCTTTGATTACACTTATCTGCCATATCTGTGCTACTTGTGTTTTGTTTTGAGTCTGTCTTTTTGTAAAATGAGTCGTAGGAGTCTAATTTTATGTGTCTTTTGTTTCTTTTGAGTCTGTAAATATGTGTGAGATTTGTGGAGGACCCCATTTTACTATTTTATGTCCACAATATGAGGGGTCCTCTGCACATTATTGTGCTAATTCCTTTGTGCAGCCGCAGCCATATTATTCACAGGGGTGTCCTACATATTATTATGATGACTCGTATCAGCAGCCACATTTTAATCAGTATCCTGATCAATTTTCTGGAAGCAATTCTTGTGAGAATAGTGGTAATGATTGGAGTAAAATTGAGAGTCTGTTGACATTATTAGTTGCTAAGGATGCCAATACCCAGAACATGTTAGCAGAGCAGGACACCCTCCTAAAAAAACATGACATCCTCATAAAAGACCGACAGGCTGCTCTTTTAGATCTTCAACGAACAGTAGAAGACATTGCTAGGAGATTAAAGGAAGAAGAAGAAGAAAAAGTTCAGCAAGAGCAGCTGCCTAAAGTTGGTTATACATATGATGAGGAGGGCAACTACCTCGGTTACATGAATGCTCTGGGGGAGTTGTTCCCGACATTTCCAGAAGAAGGGAAAGAGCCGATCATGCAATACGCTGATGAGTCAGATGAAGAGATCATCCCAATCACGGAGACGAAAATGGACGTTGAAGTCCCACCTCCGATGCCACAGGTTACTATATATGATTTTGGGAGTGACTCTGATGAAGAGGATGATGAAGAAGAATGGGCGGCGTATCAGAGGTCGTTAGTAAAAAGGGAAGTGATTGAAGAAGAAGTGGAATTGGGAGACTCCATTGATCTGATGTTTGGTGCAGAGGAAGACAACGAGGTGAGTGAGAAGTCGTTGTCTGAAGAGGATGAGTTTTTAGATCTAGAGTTAGAGGGTTTGCCTATTTATGAGGAAGTAGGGGAGTCTGATCCCGATGGGGATATAGCATACCTAGATGCCCTACTTGAAGGTGAACAGACAGACATGACTGAACCTGCACCAGATGAAAGAAATAAGTGTGGGGATCATCCTATGGAAATGGTGGTAGAAGAAGCGCACCATAGCTGGCCCGTGGTATTAGTAATAGATGGAACTTCAAAATCAACAACACCACGGGAGAGGGCAAGGAAGAGAAAAAGAAAGGATCGGAATCGGAAGAGGATCAACGGCTGGCACGAGTTGGAGAAGAAGAAGCCAGTGAAAGTCAAGCACGATCAGTCTTCTTGCTACATGCCACGCATCCGGTTCAATCCAGGTAAGTTTAAATTTTGGTGGTCTGACCCGTTAAGAATGCTTAGATTATTTTTCAATTCCACTAATAAATATTCAATTGTTAACGAGGACCGGGTGGAATTAAACGGGTTAGATCGGGTCCAGATAAAAGAGAAACCCCCTGATTAAGTTTAAGTGTGGGGAGGCTCTGTAGATTTGTAAATTTACATTTATACTTATTTTTTTTTCTCTAGCTTTTCATTTTTTTTTATTTGTGGTCCGTCCTTCGGTCGTGGTTCATAGTTTTTTTTATCTTTCTATTTTATCTTTGTTTTTGTGTCTTTGAGTCTGTTTGCGTGTTTGCTTGGGTAGAGGAAATTTCACCATGAGCGGATCCCATGTATCATCTTTATATATATTTTATGAGTGGGAGTTTTAGTAAAGGTTTGGGTAATAAAAGAGAATTTTTCTTAAAAAAAAAAAAAATTTAATTAACTTTCTGTGAAAAAAGACTTTTCACGTAATGAGATGAGTCTGGGCTGACCTGTTCGCCTCATGCGACAGCAATTACCCCGGAAAGTTATATATTTTTTTTCTCGCTTGCGACGCGTGTTGTGATCACCAGTGTCCTTCACGTTGAGTGAGAACCGTATTTTTTTTTTCCTTATACCCATTTGGTTCTACCACCATTCACCGCCATTTTGCCAAGCAGGTACGTCTTCTTGTTTGTTGTTATATTATGAGTCTAAGTTAGTAGTTGTGTCTTTTTATTTTTGTGTGGTTTGGTATTATGCTCGGGTTTTGTCTGTTTCGTTTTGCGCAGGTTTGGATTGCACCACCCGTACCCAATCTCCATTCGGGTGATTCCGAAGCTGTTTATCATTTATCAAGGCAAGCCCAGAGTTTACCACTGTGTCAGAGCCGATCGCGAATGAAATGCTATACGATCGAGCTGGATTGGACTAGATTTTTTTGGAGCTTACGCGTTAATAAACCAGCTAAGTCCTTTCCAATTTGCCCTTGTCTTTTTATTTTTGTATTCGGAATTTATTTTTTGTTTTGAGTCGTTTTCTATTCCTACATTGAGGGCAATGTAGAGTTTAAGTGTGGGGATGGAAACTGTCGTCTAGTCTGTATATAGGGTCGTTTTGAGTCCAAAAAAAAAATGAAAAAAAAAATCCAAAAAAAAAATAAATAAATAAATAATCGAAAAAATTTGAGAAAATGTCCCTGATTTTGAAGTTCGCATTATATAAAATATGGAAGATGATAGGTAAAGTTAGGTGTCCGGTTTTCAAATAGTATGTATAATAAGAGATTAAAATTGATTGAAAACGTGTCTGATTTGGGATATGTGGGTAGGCTCAACCGGTAGAAAGGTTTCCTTTGAAAAGTAATAAATTAATTATGTTAGGCTATTTTGTGGTTCTCATCTAGGAGAAACGGGGAGACCGAAACCGCCAAAAATAGTATAAGAAGCACCGTTATAAGTTTAAAGCCGTTAGAATTTCTAATCACTTAAAAAAAATTAGAAATCGAAGCAAAAATGCTGAAGCTTAAGGTGCCTGGCCACTGGGATAGCGACTTGGATTGGTCACACCCTCTGAGTTAAGTATGCTGAGATGAAAAAAAAAAAATTGCTGAAGCTTAAGGTGCCTGGCCACTGGGATAGCGACTTGGATTGGTCACACCCTCTGAGTTAAGTATGTAAAAAAAAAAAAGTGATTTTAAATTCTCTTGGTTTTCTACATAAGACGGTTGGGAAATGGTCAATTGGTCGTTCCTTTAGCTTCATAAGCTTGAGGCGGGATTAGGAGGAACTGTGGCTTCCTTCGAGTGAGACCCTAGATAGACTAATCAACATGAACTTAACATAAATAAAAAGGGGCTTGGAAACCGGTGTGGGTTTAAGAGGATCAATATACCTGCAATCGCAATCAACACGTTAGTAGATTATTAATTAAGTAACCTATGTTTTGAAACTGGATGTAAACCAAACTGTGATTCCATAGCATAATTCTTTTTCAGGGACGAAAAAAAAGATAAATGTGGGGATATTTGATGTATTGCAAAATACATCTATTCCTAGTGTAAAGTTTGTACAGTTTTTGAGTCGTTTAAATAGTGTTTTTATTAGTTTTAGGCTTGTACCGGTCTATTTATTTAGTATAGGTTTTTATAGGTTTTTATTAGTTTTAGTTTTTTTTTTAGTATTTATCTATTTTATTTTATATTTTGGTAGGTGTTCATGGACATTGGAGCGTAAACGAGCAACTTTGGTTAAGTCAAGAGCACCCGAGTCTAGAGCACCGAGTTATAGTACTATATATAATAATAATAACAATAATATGTTACGTATAATAATAATAATAATAATTATCATAATAATAAAAAAGGAAAAAAAAAAAGGTGTTGTGAACTTTTGTCGAGCCCAAGGCCCAAGAGCTTTTGGAGGGTTTTTTTAAAAGGAGACCAACAAGAATATTAAGGGGGAGAGGTTCGATCGATAGGAGGAGTTTTATAGGCGCACAATATTAATTCTTGGGTGGAGAGCACGATAGAAAGAAGCGGCAGCAAACATTAATCGTGAAAGGATCGAGCAGCAGCCCAAAAATTAGAGGTGAAGGTCTAGGGTTGAAGCATAGGTGCCAGCACGGGTCGGTTCTAATTCAATATTTATTATCTATTTATTTGAAACCCGTTGTTAGCACCATGATTTTAACTGGCTTTTATTGTTTTGATTTTATCATGACTTTTATTGGCTAGACTTTTTCGCTACCTAGGTTAAAGATGATTGCACATGTTTGATTTATTTTCTTTTGGTCTTGGAACTTTTGGTTGTGGGTTGAATTTTAAAGTAAAGAACTTTTTATTTTCTGGTTTGATGTGTATGCGTATTTAGTTTTATTTAATTATTTTTTATAAACTCCACTTGCGTTTTTGTGAATGTCTTTCATGTATGAATGCGTGTTAGGTTGCGGACTGAGTGTTAGCGACTAGTTTATGGTTAATTCTGCAGGTTATCCATAGGAGTTGTAATTGTTAGTTAGATAATTCTAAGTGTTCTACCAATTCTCAACAGCTGTGAGGTGCGAGATTGTTGGTCTGTCTAGGGTGTTAAATTGCTAGTTCTAGAGGCTTTGTGAGAAGATCTTCCTAGTTTCCCTAGCATTCCTTGTAGGCCAAGTCTTATCAGAAATATTGTAGTTACCCCTTGCACTTTCGGGTGTACTGTGACTTTCGCGCTGTGAGGTAGACTGTCTAGCGGGTACTTTAAGATTCGAGTAGGTAAGCCTGTGAGGGTAACCTCTCAACCGGTGGTTTAACAGCACAACAGTATTCTAGGGTTTCCCCTTGAGAAGGGTCGAGGGTGTCTAGTCTATTCTTGATGTTTAGTATTTTAAGATCCCGGTTCCACACCAGTTCCTTGACCATTAGAAATTTATCATTCATGTGTAGGATTCTAGCCTAGGTAGTGCCTTCCCATCACCTGATCCGAATTCTAGTTCCCAGTTTGTGTCTTTAGTTATTTTAGTTTTATTTTATTTTATTTATTTGCAATTAGTTTGTTAGAAAACCCCCCTTTAAGCAATAAAACATTGTTAAGTCAGTTTGTAGATAAGTAATCGAGTCTAGTTTACGTTTTCTAGTAGAGTCTCGTGGGTTCGATACTCGGACTTACTTTAGCTGTACTGCACTGACCGGTACACTTGCCGGTTGTGTGGTTTAGGTTTAGAGAGTCTTAGGATATAAATCTAAAACTTAGAGTGTCTAGTTTAGGTTAATTTAGTAGTTTTTACTAAACCACTTTGAGCACATCAACGACTAATCGCTTGTTCAAGGTTTGATTTAAACCTTTTGCGTGACCCACAACCCTTATTCCTAATACCATGAGGAACACGAACAGCAGCCTCAGTTTGATGTGGAGCCCCAATAATAGCTTGAATAATTTCTTTCTTCTTGGCTGATATCCTCTGAATACTAGCTTCATCTGTCTTCTCTTTCATCACTTTTAGCTCGTCTCTAAACAGCTTCAACTTTTCAAAATCAGTAATCAACTTATTAACTACATACTCACTCAAATGCATTATATCACGAACATCATTAACACTTTGATGGTCCCCATCTTCATCATTATGCATCACCAACGACAAGCTCGACCGAGAGGGACTATTGCAAATAACATCACTCCTCTAGCGATCAAGAATGTATCTGCTGGGAATTTCATTTATATAACACAACCTTAAAACTGAAAAAGCATGCCGACACAATAAACCATATCGCTCAAAACGCTTGCAAGAACATAAAATTGTCAAATCTTCCAGGTTAAATTTAATCTGCACTACAAAAAGATCTCCATAAAAAATAAAATACGTAATGAGGTATATGAAAGTGAGAGACTAATGAAACAGATAATTACGTAATGTTTGTTACAATGATATGTAAAAAAATTACGTAACATAAAAAATAAACTATACGTACCTCTATCAAACCGGCACCATACGCAGAACGATCTTTTATTAGAAACGTCCCTATATCTCCTTCATGTGAAAGAAAGACATTTATGCATTTATGCACAGCTCCGTAAATTTCTTCTTGGACATCAAAGAAAATACTTCTTGTATATAATTTCGCAGCTTGCACCTCAATAGGATAATCAGTCCAAAAATCTGGTGTTTTATACCTCGTCTCATGATCATTTTTCCTATGAGTATACCTTTGGGATTCCATGGCAGTATCAAAATGACTAATAAACTCAAGAAGCGTTAATTGAGCATTGGAAACTTGACCAAAGAAATGATTTTCACATTCAGATCTTGCAGTAGTACGCATAAGACCTGACATTGGCTCATCGCGATAAAAAGCAGGAATCCGCATTGCTCTATTTAAATAAATGTCACACAACCAGTCATGGTAAAAGAGATTAAAATCAAAAACAAGTTGCTCCTATCCCTTTTCAAACTCTTCTGGTGAAATAGAATCTGTCCAAACAATGTCGCAAATACGCTGTTTAAAATCATCATTGTTGCATAATGCAGTACCAAACCTATAAAATAACAAAAACACATATTGTTATGAATTTTTGAATTTGAATAATCACGTAATAAACATATGTTATACAAATAAAAAGCCTTGAAAATCACGTAACATACACAAATCAAAATCATATCATAAAATAATCACGTAATAAAAATATGGTATACAAATAAAAGCCTTGAAAATTACGTAACATAAAAAAAATCAAAAATCATAGCAAAAATGACATACCTTATCAGAAACCTTTTTCATGATGTGCCACATGCACAATCTATGCCTACTATTTGGTAAAACTCATGCAACTACTTGTTTAATAGCAGGATCTTGATCGGTAACTACAACAAGCGGTTCTTTACCAAAACACTTCTTGAAACAAGTTAACAGCCATGAGTAGGATTCAATTGTCTCTGAACTCAGCAATCTAGCACCTAGAGTTATATTGTTGCAGTGATTATCGATACCGGTAAATGGAACAAATACCATCTTGTATCTAAAAAAGCAAAAAAAATTAAATTAATTAAACTGAAATAATTACGTAAAATGAATAAAATAATTACGTAATGAACTTACTTGTTAGAATTGAAAGTAGCATCGAATGAAACAACATCACCAAAAACTTTATAACTTCTTTTTGCATGCTCATCAGCCCAAAATAATCCAGTTAACTGTCGTTTAGTGTCATGACTATACTCAAAATAAAAATCAGGAAGAAAGTCTTGCTTCTTCTGCAGCATATTAACTACCATATCCGCATCATACTCACCAATATATAAGTTCAAATCCCTTTTAAAATTTTTGAAATCTGCAGCAGTAGCACCAACTTGTTCAAAACCACCATAAATCGTCCTCATTAGATTAAAAGCCTTAACAGGACCCATGTTTACTTTGGACATATTGCATAACACTTGCATTTGTTGATATGTCAAATTACGTGATGATGGAAGAAATTGCATATCTTCTGGAGAAACCAAGTAATGGTTATGCTCTTCAACAAACTTGGAAACTTTAAAATTCCGTTCATTCTCTGACGAAAAAACTATATGAGCATTACAACCTGTTCTCTGCAATGGTTTATTCCTACTTTTACCATTTTAAAGACTATCAAACGCTTTACAAGGTTTGAATCCTTCCTTTGAACAAACCAAATGCTTCAACTTAAGAATCTCACCATGGACATATTGACCTCCTTTGCGAACACTAAATCCAACATTTTTTGCATATGTCACATAAAACTCATACGCATGATCAATCGATGGAAATACCATATCAACACATGGCGTCATAGAAGAGGCAACTTGTGGTTTATAAACTGTTGAAACAGCCTGAGTAGAACTACTTTCAGCTCTATCATTGAAAATAAAACCTGGAAATCACGTAATAACAAAAAAAAACACATTAAAATAATGGCCTAGTAAGCATAAATATAATAACGTAATGAAATAACGTAATGAAATAACGTAATGAAAATTACGTAACATGAATATAATAAACAAACAAAAAAACACGTAAAATTGTGACATTGTGATATGAAACAAACAAAAACACAAAAAAAAAAAAACAAACATAAATACTATCATTAATCCAAGAAATCAAAAACAAAAAAAGATGAATTTAATAACAAAACAAAGAACAAATAACGTAATGCTTTCATAAATAGAAAAACAACGAACAATCAATAAAAAAAGCTGAATTTAATTCAAATTCTACTAAACAGAAAACGAAATCATTAAAAAGAAATCAATCGAACAAAACATTACGTAACAGATAGCTCAAATCATACCCGCACAATCATTATTCACAACCATCTTTGATGAATGAATAAAGGAAAATCGTTTGGAGATATAATCGAAAGAGAATGAACTGATTTATGATTGAATGAACTGAATTATGATTGATCATGTGAATTATGATCAATATTTATACTGATTTCAAAATCTAAAACCGATTAAATACGAATTTGAATATCTGATCCTTTTATAAAAGATATGGGTTTTAAATCTCGAGTAAAATGACGATAGTACACTTCAAGAAAACGCGCGTAGAAGCCTTTGCATCCTTTGCATGTTTTTTAAACTTTTTATTTGAACCGATCCCTATATATATATATATATATATATATATATATATATATATATATATAGGGTTGGGCTAAAATAAAAACCCCCTTGAGTTGTGCAAACCCTAGAAACCCTATATGAGCCATTGATTAAGCATCATCAAAGGTCAAGATTCATCCAACTTATTTTATTAATAAAGGTACATGTCCTTTTTGTTGATAAGTAGCAAAAGGGTATTATGGGTATTTTACATAACTCACTTTTAAATAAGTCAAAGACAAAAAAGTTTTCTCTCTCCTCTCTCTTGAATCTTTTCTCTCTCGTGACCCTCTCTCTTCTCACTCCTAAATCTCTCTCATCTTTCTTCTCTCTCCTCTCTTTTCCTTGCTTTTACATTTTTTCAATTTTCTAAACCTTTTTATAGGTAACAATAAGTCAGATTTGTTTGTAACAACTTATGTGTTACGTTGTTACATTGTTACATTTTGTGTATTTACATTGTTACGTGTGTCATTTGTATGTATTTACATTGTTACATTGTTACATTTTTAAACCGGTTACACTGTATAAAGAGAAATTTTACATATTTACATACGTATCGTAGTTAATGGTGCTTATGTAACTATTTAAACCAAAAGAGATTTGGAATTTTATTTCATAAACATCTAAAAATTCACAAACACACTATACGTTACATTCATACCCAAAAAATTCAAACTTTTGACACATATATACAACCTGAATATTAATACCCAAAAAAAATGATGCTATAGACCTGTAAGCTCGTCTCAAACTGTGACACCTGGCAAATTCGGGTTAACAACGTTGTCTAGATGAAAGTCTACCTTAGCGAGTCACGCGTACATTGTACTTAACTGGGTTAGTTAAGTCGGGTTATGGTTCGGGAACTATTGGTTAGTCTAGAAGATCATTGGATGTTGGTCTAGAGGTTCGTTAGATGTCAGTCCTTAACCAAGTGTACAAACGGTGACGATCGGTAGGATCGTCAGGGCATACGGAACATACGAGTCTCGAGTCCCGGGAATTGGTGAACGAGTGTGAATATGTGTATTTACTTGTGTTATGTGTTTACAATCATTATATGACTTGTCGGTACATTAATATGTGTTAACATATGTTAAAACGGGGTTCATGTGGTGTGACTGGGAATCATGTGGTGTGACTGGGAATCATGTGGTGTGACTGGGGTTCATATGGTGTGACTGGGATTCATATGGTGCGACTGGGGCTAATCGCATGACTGTTCATGCGATTAGGCCCAATCGCGTTACTGTTCACGCGATTAGGATTCCTAATCGCGTATAAACCTGCACAATCGCATGGAACGGGCTGGACGACTAGAAACGCCTATAAATACAACACTTAACCTCCTAAACTCAATTAGACAAACCCTAGTCGTCCCATAACCGCCCCAAACACTGAAACAACCTCTGGAAGGCGATTTTGATCAAAAACACAAGGTTTCAAGGTCTAACCATCAATCTTTTACAATTCCAAGGTTTGATTCTCATCCATAACACTTTGTAAACGTTTTCAATCAATCCCTAATGGTCCAGACCTGATCATAAACGAAAAAGCTTTCTGAAAATCGTTAATAAGAGTTATTAATCGGATTATAATTAATAAACATGCGTTATGGGTATGTGTGATTAGAAAGATAGGATTTTTATGAATCTTGATGATGTTTTGATGTGTTATCATGCTAGGTCAGAATTGATATTGATAGTATGATGATAGAAACCTGATTAATTGATTATTAGGGTTATTGCTATGTATGTTGGTATGATATTGCATGCTACGTGTATGTGTTTGGATTGCTTTGGTTGCATGCAGGACTGATTTTACGAGGTTGAACGAAGGGTTTTGGGTTAAACATGTTTAGGATAGTGTTTGGGATGATATTGGGTAGTTACACACGTTCTGGATCTGATTTGGAGTGTTAAACGCGCGAAAAACCGGAACAGCATGGTTACAGGCGAGTAGCAATGCTAATCGCCTATAACTCATGCGATTGGGGTGCTAATCGCCAATAATGTCATGTGATTAGCCCCAATCGCCTATAACTTCATGTGATTAGCCCCAATTGCTAGTAAGTTCATGTGATTAGCCCCAATTGCTAGTAAGTTCATGTGATTAGCCCCAATTGCTAGTAACTTCATGTGATTAGCCCTAATTGCTAGTTTTACATGTGGTATAGCCCTAATTGCTAGTAGTTACATGTGGTATAGCCCTAAATGCTAGTAGTTACATGTGGTATAGCCCTAAATGCTAGTAATTCATGCGATTAGGATTCCTAATTGCTAGTTGACCAACCTAAATGCTAGTTGACTTTTCCTAATCGCGTGTACTGCTGCTGTAAGTGTAAATTAGCATTCCGAGACCCGATTTGACATGTAGTAACATGCTAGGAACCTCGTAACATGTCTAATAACTTGGTAACATATATTTGGATGTTTTTCGGAGATACGTGAACTATATGCTATAACTTGTTGTGTGTAACGTATGTTAAGTATACTTGCGTTATTGCATGTTTTGGAGCGTAAACATAACACGGGGAGTCTCGGGTCACCAATGGGATGTCGAGTCTTGTACTTTGGGTCAGTTAAACAGTCACGGTATTTTTAAACGAACTTGGTTATGGTCTGGACATCTAGGGACTAATTAACCTGCGGGTTATTAGTCTAAGTACTTGTAACTGTCGTATGTTAGGTCGCCACTGTACGGGACTAACATAGCAGCTGAGTTTACTCGGGGTTAGGAGTAAAGCAACTTAAGGTGAGTTTACGGCCCCTCTTTTAAACTGGTTTTATACTTTCGGGGGAGAAAACATGTGTTTAAACGATTGTTTGGTAAATTCTGTCATACTATGGGTTCTAACGTATGCTACACGATCTTTGGAAGTCCCGGGGGGAACCATGAATGTGCGGGTTTGCACAACGGGGAAATGTGAATAGCGCTATTGGGAGTGACCAACCCCGCTCGTCGGCTTGGAGGGCCGGGCGAGTGCATATTGTCTCAAACAGGAACAACAGGAACATTTGGAACTATTCGGGCACAAAACTGGTATTCGAGTTAGTAATGGTTTTCCAATCGTGGTAGTAACAAAACGTACGCCTAGCTAGCGTATACTGGATTTCTATTTGTTATAGTATGGACAGGTGGACTTGGTACTTGAACTGCAAACCTGTAAACTCACCAGCATTTTTGTGCTGACGTAAACTTTTACATGTTTTCTCAGGTCGCTAAGGTAGCACATGGAACTAGGGCGCACGCGTCTGCACGGCGTCTAGATAGAGTTGCATGATTTCATAAACATTGAACTTTGGCTAATTATGTTGAACTTTATTTTGAATAAGCTTCCGCTGTAAACGGGATTTTAAAACTATGTTTTGGTATTGCATTAATTACATTTAGACTTGTTTATTGTGATCGTTGGTTTGGATCCTGGTTTGTCATGCGCCTCGCGGTAAAACTCCGCAAGTGGATTTTGAGGGTGTGACAGATTATCACACGAGCATCAAGGCTGCTCCGTTCGAGGCACTGTACGGACGGAAATGCCGCTCTCCTCTTTGTTGGGCTGAAGTGGGTGAGAGTCAACTCACTGGGCCTGAACTAGTGTACGAAACTTCGGAAAAGATCGTACAGATTCGAAATCGGTTGGCGGCGGCACGGGACCGACAAAAGAGTTATGCTGATCAGCGTCGCAAACCACTGGAGTTCCAAGTCAATGACAAGGTACTTCTAAAAGTCTCACCGTGGAAGGGCGTCATACGCTTTGGAAAGCGTGGCAAACTCAATCCGCGATATGTCGGCCCATTTACGATCCTGGAACGGATTGGGCCGGTGGCATATCGACTTGATCTACCGACGGAGCTCGGTAACGTACATAACGTCTTTCACGTGTCAAACTTGAAGAAGTGTCTGGCTGACGAGTCTCTCATCGTTCCACTAGAAGAGATCAAGGTTGATGATCGTCTTCGGATTGTGGAAGAACCTGTGGAGATCCTTGATTACAAGATTCGTAGCCTACGTCACAGCAAGATTCGTATCGTTAAGGTTCGGTGGAACTCGAACCGGGGACCGGAATATACATGGGAACGGGAGGATCAGATGAAGTCTAAGTATCCTCATCTCTTCCCTAAGGAAGCGTTCGAGTCGAGGCATGTCTCTTCGGCAGCTGAATGAATCTCGGGTCGAGATTCCTTTTAACGTGGGGATGATGTGACAACTCGGGTAAATCTCTCTTCTGGTTTCTATCTTTTTGTTTGATTCCTTCGTTACTCTTTTGTTCTTTTGGTACTTGTGCAATTTTCGGGACGAAAATTCTTTTAACGTGGGGATGATGTGACACCTGGCAAATTCGGGTTAACAACGTTGTCTAGATGAAAGTCTACCTTAGCGAGTCACGCGTATATTGTACTTAACTGGGTTAGTTAAGTCGGGTTATGGTTCGGGAACTATTGGTTAGTCTAGAAGATCATTGGATGTTGGTCTAGAGGTTCGTTAGATGTCAGTCCTTAACCAAGTGTACAAACGGTGACGATCGGTAGGATCGTCAGGGCATACGGAACATACGAGTCTCGAGTCCCGGGAATTGGTGAACGAGTGTGAATATGTGTATTTACTTGTGTTATGTGTTTACAATCATTATATGACTTGTCGGTACATTAATATGTGTTAACATATGTTAAAACGGGGTTCATGTGGTGTGACTGGGAATCATGTGGTGTGACTGGGAATCATGTGGTGTGACTGGGGTTCATATGGTGTGACTGGGATTCATATGGTGCGACTGGGGCTAATCGCATGACTGTTCATGCGATTAGGCCCAATCGCGTTACTGTTCACGCGATTAGGATTCCTAATCGCGTATAAACCTGCACAATCGCATGGAACGGGCTGGACGACTAGAAACGCCTATAAATACAACACTTAACCTCCTAAACTCAATTAGACAAACCCTAGTCATCCCATAACCGCCCCAAACACTGAAACAACCTCTGGAAGGCGATTTTGATCAAAAACACAAGGTTTCAAGGTCTAACCATCAATCTTTTACAATTCCAAGGTTTGATTCTCATCCATAACACTTTGTAAACGTTTTCAATCAATCCCTAATGGTCCAGACCTGATCATAAACGAAAAAGCTTTCTGAAAATCGTTAATAAGAGTTATTAATCGGATTATAATTAATAAACATGCGTTATGGGTATGTGTGATTAGAAAGATAGGATTTTTATGAATCTTGATGATGTTTTGATGTGTTATCATGCTAGGTCAGAATTGATATTGATAGTATGATGATAGAAACCTGATTAATTGATTATTAGGGTTATTGCTATGTATGTTGGTATGATATTGCATGCTACGTGTATGTGTTTGGATTGCTTTGGTTGCATGCAGGACTGATTTTACGAGGTTGAACGAAGGGTTTTGGGTTAAACATGTTTAGGATAGTGTTTGGGATGATATTGGGTAGTTACACACGTTCTGGATCTGATTTGGAGTGTTAAACGCGCGAAAAACCGGAACAGCATGGTTACAGGCGAGTAGCAATGCTAATCGCCTATAACTCATGCGATTGGGGTGCTAATCGCCAATAATGTCATGTGATTAGCCCCAATCGCCTATAACTTCATGTGATTAGCCCCAATTGCTAGTAAGTTCATGTGATTAGCCCCAATTGCTAGTAAGTTCATGTGATTAGCCCCAATTGCTAGTAACTTCATGTGATTAGCCCTAATTGCTAGTTTTACATGTGGTATAGCCCTAATTGCTAGTAGTTACATGTGGTATAGCCCTAAATGCTAGTAGTTACATGTGGTATAGCCCTAAATGCTAGTAATTCATGCGATTAGGATTCCTAATTGCTAGTTGACCAACCTAAATGCTAGTTGACTTTTCCTAATCGCGTGTACTGCTGCTGTAAGTGTAAATTAGCATTCCGAGACCCGATTTGACATGTAGTAACATGCTAGGAACCTCGTAACATGTCTAATAACTTGGTAACATATATTTGGATGTTTTTCGGAGATACGTGAACTATATGCTATAACTTGTTGTGTGTAACGTATGTTAAGTATACTTGCGTTATTGCATGTTTTGGAGCGTAAACATAACACGGGGAGTCTCGGGTCACCAATGGGATGTCGAGTCTTGTACTTTGGGTCAGTTAAACAGTCACGGTATTTTTAAACGAACTTGGTTATGGTCTGGACATCTAGGGACTAATTAACCTGCGGGTTATTAGTCTAAGTACTTGTAACTGTCGTATGTTAGGTCGCCACTGTACGGGACTAACATAGCAGCTGAGTTTACTCGGGGTTAGGAGTAAAGCAACTTAAGGTGAGTTTACGGCCCCTCTTTTAAACTGGTTTTATACTTTCGGGGGAGAAAACATGTGTTTAAACGATTGTTTGGTAAATTCTGTCATACTATGGGTTCTAACGTATGCTACACGATCTTTGGAAGTCCCGGGGGGAACCATGAATGTGCGGGTTTGCACAACGGGGAAATGTGAATAGCGCTATTGGGAGTGACCAACCCCGCTCGTCGGCTTGGAGGGCCGGGCGAGTGCATATTGTCTCAAACAGGAACAACAGGAACATTTGGAACTATTCGGGCACAAAACTGGTATTCGAGTTAGTAATGGTTTTCCAATCGTGGTAGTAACAAAACGTACGCCTAGCTAGCGTATACTGGATTTCTATTTGTTATAGTATGGACAGGTGGACTTGGTACTTGAACTGCAAACCTGTAAACTCACCAGCATTTTTGTGCTGACGTAAACTTTTACATGTTTTCTCAGGTCGCTAAGGTAGCACATGGAACTAGGGCGCACGCGTCTGCACGGCGTCTAGATAGAGTTGCATGATTTCATAAACATTGAACTTTGGCTAATTATGTTGAACTTTATTTTGAATAAGCTTCCGCTGTAAACGGGATTTTAAAACTATGTTTTGGTATTGCATTAATTACATTTAGACTTGTTTATTGTGATCGTTGGTTTGGATCCTGGTTTGTCATGCGCCTCGCGGTAAAACTCCGCAAGTGGATTTTGAGGGTGTGACACAAACTCTACCTCGTACCTCCCCTGTTTTGTTCTTCAAACGAACCACCTCAAATTAAGCATCAAACCTTCACCGCCCTGTTTTGTTCTTCAAACGAACCATCGTTACCAAATCAGTGCAAGTCACCACATCTCTCTTTATAAAATAGACTCTGCATCCAATTCTAAGATCTGAAACATAATAATAATAATAATAATAATAATAATAATAATAATAATAATAATAATAATAATTATTATTATTATTATTATTATTATTAAGTTGTCAATATCCTAATTATGTGATATCAACATATAACAATGAACAAAAGTATGCTTCATCATTAATAATAAAAACAAACTATATAACTCAATTAAAGCCAAATGATAGAATTCATCTCAAGAAGTCAATAGTGCATGAAAACTTTAACATTCAAGAGTTCAAGACAATATCATCACAATTAAAACAATGTTCTCAATCAATCACACAATCATAAAATACATAAATTAAAAGTTAAGTTTAAGAACCCTAAAAACTCACAAAATCTACACCCGGGGTGATGTTGACGGGATTAGCCAAGAATTTTCAATAATTTTCTCATCAAATATTCAATCTTGAGTTTTTTATTTTAATTTGGTAAAGATGAATCAATTGGAATGATAGGAACTGAATTGGGGAAATGGAATTTAATAATCCCAACTTTGGGGGGTTGGAAGTGAGCAGTCCCAACTTGAAAGTTGTAATATAACGGTTCTAACTTGTCAATGTTTTTATTCTAATGGTCCCAAACTAACCACAGTTAAGTTTTTCGGTTAAGTGCCACGTGGCATCACACGTGGCAGTCCTACGTGGCACAGTATGTCCAGCTGGTAAAAAAACGTGGGCCCCAACTGTTTTTTCAATTAAAAAAAATCTATTAATTATTTAAAAAAAAATTTAAAAACGTGGGGCCCACACCACCCCACCTACGCCACCACCAACCACCACCAACACCACCACCAACCACCTACCACCTACCACCTGCCGCCACCACCAACCACCTGCCACCACCACCAACCACCTGCCACCACCACTAACCGCTTGTTACGAAGAACCCTAATTCTATACTCGATCAATTGACCAACGATTCGAACCAGTTAATCAAATTAATGTTTGGGCTATTATAGAAAAATAAATTCCGAACAAAACCATACTAAATAATCACACTAACCTGTTCGTTTTCGAGGTGTAATCAATTAAAAAGGGTGTTCGACCACCGAGCATAAAACCAACGAATTGGAGCTTGATTTGGATGTTTTTGACGGGGTTTTTGCACAGAATGGATCGACTAAGATGCAGGAATGATTATATGGCTTCAATTCGTGGTATTTATAAACGATTCAATAAGTGGGTTTGTTAAAATGACGGTGGTGGTGGTGAAGATGACAGTGGTGGCAGGTGGTTGTGGTTATGGTTGTGGTTGTGGTGGTGGTGAAGATGACGGTGGTGGCAGGTGGTTGTGGTTGTGATTGTGGTGGTGGTGAAGATGACGGTGGTGGCAGGTGGTTGTGGTGGTGGTGGTGAAGATGATGAAGATGGTGGATAATGGGCCCACCCTTTTTTTTGACAGATCCACACTTTATGCCACGTGTGATGCCAACGTGGCACTTAACAGAGAAAAGTAACTGAGGTTAGTCTGGGACCAACAAAATAAAAAGGTTGACAAGTTGGGACTGCTATCTTACAACTTTCAAGTTGGGACTGTTGCCTTCCAACCCTCCAAAGTTGGGATTATTAAATTCCATTTCCCCGAACTGAATTTGAAAGATGAGAATTCTAAATTTGGGGGTAATGGGGCGATTTTTTTTATGCAAGATTGGTCAATACCCTCCTTTTAATGGCATTTAATTGGGTTAAAACACTTTCAAATTCCGTTCTTTTAACAGCCCAGGCCTAGGCAATGTCAAGACTTAATTTTCAGATTTTCAAAACCTAAAATTTGGATTCCTCTCGCTTAAAAAAGTAGAGATTCATATGTTGTTGCTCCAGTAACCCATTTCCTAGCCTGAGATTTGCCCAAATGAGTTTTTGGCTATTTATGGCGCAGTTTTGCTTCTTTTCTCACCCTAGTTCGCCTGTCTTCGATGCTATTGCTTCAAAAGGCCTCCAAAACACAACTTAAACATGTCAAGGACTAAAAAACAAAAACCATATCAACGTAGTGCAATTCAGGAGTATATCTTACACAAATATGCACTATTAAGCTGATTAAAACTTGAACCTTTAACAACCCATCATGTATGTATCCGATTTAGTTATTTTATAATGACTTTTATTATAGATTATACATTACATCATATAAAATTGTACTTTATTTTTATTTAAATAACAAACTTTTTGAGCTTAATCAAACTTGCTACATGAAGCTCAAGTTCGTTTTAAAAGTCTTAGTATGATTCCAATTTTAACAAGTCTGTCAGAGTAGTTCAAGAACGACTTACTACGTAACATCACTATTTATGTGTATAATATTTTCATTCTAGGGCGAATTGCTGAAATCGTCCCTCAGGTTTGGTGAAAGTTGCCATAATCGTACAAACTTGGGATTTTTTGTCATAATCGTACAAAGGTTTCAATTTCTTGTTATAAGAGACTCACGACAGTCACCGTAACTCCCGTGACTGTCTGATTACAAGGACTGAACAGGTGGGTATCGGGTTATATCGGAACAGAAACAAAAGGAGGTTGTGTTATCGGACGATTCTCACAAGAAATTGAAACCTTTGTACGCTTATGACAAAGGATCCCAAATTTGTACGATTATGACAACTTTCACCAAACCTGAGGGACGATTTCAGCAATTCACCCTTCATTCTATTTCATATTTACATTGCATGTTACATTTGAAAGTAATCAACGGTCATATATAATAAGGTGATTAAGGGAAGCACTAATATGGATGTCAATGAGCTAAGCCAAGAAGAGCTTCAACATGAGCATCCATTAAAGCTTGTAGATTTGAAAGTAATGCATCAAGACTACATAGAAGACAATGACGAACATGATGACATAAATTTGATCACAACGAAAAATTACCACTGTGTGAAATAGGTGTGGCAAAAAAAAAACAACTAGTACCATCGTTATTTCTTCAAGTGAAACATGTCGTCATGTAATTACTCCCTCCATAGATTTTGTGAAGAAATATCACAAAGCTTAGTATTCCAAGGCCATCCCTCTCATACACTTATTCTTAAAGGGAAATTGGATTTTAACACCCTAAACTATTGAAAAATGGCCGCTGACGCACCGAACTACAAAATTCAACAAGACCGCACTGTACTTTCAACCTATTGGCCTGTATCACCCTCAGACTAACCATGGTTAATTTTTGCTAACGTGGCATGGTGACATGTCTATTTTTGCAGTCGTGGCATGGTGATGTGTCCATTTTTGCTGACGTGGCATGGGGAATTGGATTTTAACACCATGAACTATTGATTATTGGCCGCTGACGCACTAAACTACAAAATTGATGGATTTGAGCTTGGTTCAAGAGTTTGAAGTCATCATCTCTGTCTTCTGTGGTTCGATTATTTGTATTGTTCGGTCATTAGGTTCTTTTTATCATTGGACTAAGATCCATCTTTGTGGTGAAATAATTTGGACAGTAATCACACTTAAAGATATTTCATTTGTGTTTGATTTGGTTTGTGTTTGATTTGTTAACCATTTATATGTGTATGTTAACAAAATGATTCCCCACAAAGATAAAAATGGTTAACAAATCAAGCTTGTTAACCATTTATATGCGTATGTTAACAAAATGATTCACCACAAACCAAATCAAACACCATCAGACTTGAAACTCTTGAACCAAGCTCAAATCTATCACTTTTGTAATGTAGTGCATCAACGACCAATAATCAATAGTTCAGGGTGTTAAAATCCAATTCCCTATGCCACGTCAGCAAAAATGGACACGTCACCATGCCACATCAACAAAAAGTAATTATGGTTATTCTGAGGGTGATACAGGCCAATAAGTTGAAAGTACAGTGCGGTGTTGTTCAATTTTGTAATTCAGTGCATCAGCGGCCAATTGTCAATAGTTCAGGGTGTTAAAATCCAATTTCCCTTCTTAAACGAACAACAAAGGATGAGAAATGTCACACTTGTCTCAAATACCATCGAAATGGCATTTGTTATCATTGTTCAACATGCAATTATGAAAGCGATCTACATTGTGCCACATTTGTGGAGCAAAACACAATTCATCACCCCAACCACCCACACTCATTAATATCTGTTAGTTTTAAAGATATTTGAACGGGTGTTTTGCATGCCGGAAGAAATATGGGCATTTCTATCAATGCAACACTTGTTTTAACTTTTTAGTAACTCCCATTTGTCTTTCCCTAGCTTCCCATAAAGTTATCACTTAAATTTCAACAATTTAGCCATCACCAAATGCTCACTTATCAATTATATGACTGCGAATGTAGGATTGGAGGTGTGGAATTAGATGATGAACATTTGATTTACAAGTGCAGTAAATGCATGTACTATGTTCACCCAGATTGGGATTAAATACTTGCATGTTTATGTGGATAATATTTTCCAAAAGGAAACCAATTTCGCCCGAATCTATGGTTCATGATAAGGCTTCACCAGGCAAGAGTTTCACTGGTTTGTTTGGATGATATCCCTTGTAAATTGCATGCTTATGTGGATAATATTTGCCAAAAGGAAACCAATTTCGCCCGAATCTATGATTCATGATAAGGCTTCACCAGGCAAGAGTTTCACTCGGATTACCCTTGTGGTGATGAAATGTGTTAATATGATGATCAAGTCGTGTGAATCGGGTGTGTTTTTTTTTCTAGTAGTTGTATGTTATATACAAGCTTGATCTTTTTTTTTGCATTTTTCGACTTCAAGAAACTCATTAGCGTAGTAGTGGTCTTAAATGAGAATGAATTTCAAGATGGTGGTGGGTGTTCTTGTGGCATTTTAGGCTATGGGGTGTGGAGACATGAAAAAGTTCATGTCTTAATGCCACCTAGGATGACACATCATATACCTTCATATTTCTCTTACTTGAGACATGAGTGGGGTGTGGAGACACCAACACCTCATGTCTTAAGCATTTATTATTGTTATTTTTTTCTAAATATTAATTTTAAGGAAAAATGGAAATAAATAATCCCAACTATTCACTGTTGGCCAATAACAGTCCCAACTACGAAAATCACCAATATTGGTCCCAACTTTCAAAAAATTGGAATATAATGGACCCTCGCTGACGGAATCTTAACACCGTTAACCCCCTGCTTATGTGGCATGCTGAGGTGTTAAAAACCTTGATTACGTGGCAAAAAACTTATTTTAATATAATATATATGCTTAGGTGTAAAAAAAAAACCTGCATTTAACACCCATCACCACCACCATCACCACCTCTGAACCACCATAACCACCACAATCAAAACCTGCATTTAACACCCTTCACCACCACCATCACCACCTCTGAACCACCATAACCACCACAATCAACACCTACCACAACCTGGTAACCAACCCATCGGCTATAATAACCATCACCACAATCAACCGCCTCTATTCGTGGGTCTGTAACCATCACGCCGCCACCACCATGTAGGGTGGTGGTCGGCCGTCGCCTGAAGAGAGTGAGGAAGGAGAGAGAGACAGAGTCGTGAGGAGTGAGAGTAGAAAGAGAGAGCAAATCAGTTTGGGGATTTAGGGTTTTCAACATCCTCAAGTTTGATTTGGGGATTTCTAGTGGTGGGTTTGAAAAGATGGTGGGTTGCAGATTTGGGGATTTCTAGTGGTGGGTTTGAAAAGATGGTGAATGAGGAAGAAGAAGGTTAAGTGCAGTTTTTTTTTTTTTTTTTTTTTTTTTTTTTTTTTTTTTTAACACCTCAGCATGCCACGTCAGCAGGGGTTAACGGTGTTAACCTTCCGTCAGCGAGGGTCCATTATATTCCAATTTTTTTAAAGTTGGGACCAATATTGGTGATTTTCGTAGTTGGGACTATTATTGGCCAATAGTGAATAGTTGGGATTATTTATTTCCATTTTTCCTAATTTTAATTACTTTTAAAAGTAACAAATAAACAAAATAATATTTAAATAAATACTAGATTTAATAAAAAAAAATACAAACCATCCTTAAAAAAAATATTACAAACCATCCTAAAAATAAAATAAAAAATTACAAATCATCCTAAATTTAATTAGTAAAATACTAGTCGTCGTGTCCGTTCCAAATATATTCGATCAAGTCGGCTTGAAGATGATGGATGTGTTCGTTACGTAACGAGAATTCGTTTAACTCTTGTTGCTCTGGGCCATCCGGAATATTATTCTCCTCCACCGCGTTTTCATCGAACTCACAAATAGCTCGGCCTTCGTCTTCGATGATCATGTTATGCAGCAAGATACAAGCATACATACAATAACGTAGTTTTTTTTGGTGTGAAAGCACGTGCCGGGTTTACGATGATGTGCCATTTTGCTTGTAGAACCCCAAATGTTCGTTCAATATCCTTTCGCACCGTTTCTTGATACTTAGCAAACTTTTTTCTTTTTTCGTCGGGAGAGTGCTTAACGGTTTTAACAAGTGTCGAGTATGTTGGGTATATTAAATCTTCAAGATAATACCCGTGCTTGTACTCAACCCCCGAAACTGTAATTTTGAATCCGGACCGGTTCCTTTTCTAACATCCTCAAACACCAATGATTGATTAAGGACATTAACATCATTATTTGAACCGGGAACACCGAAAAATGCATGCCAAATCCATAAGTCTTGTGACGCGGCAGCCTCTAAGATTATTGTTGGATGACCGTGATCGCCTCGATAAAATATGCCACGCCATGCATTAGGGCAATTTTTCCACAACCAATGCATGCAATCGATGCTTCCAATCATCCCTGGGAAACCATGTTTTTCGTGATGGAACTGATACAATTTCTAGATATCATTGAAGTTTGGTTTTCGCAAATATTTTTTGCTGTAGATCTTGACAACACGCTTGCAAAACTTATACAAGCAATCACGTGACGTTCTTTTGGACATCCGTAAATACTCATCCCACGAGTTGGATGCCGTCCCGTAAGCTAGTTGCCGCAATGCTACTGTGCATTTTTGATAAGTTGTGAATCACCGTTTGCCTCTAGCATCGTACCGTAATGTAAAATACGGGTCACAACTTGCCAAATCATCGGCAATACGTACGAACAATCGACAGCTCATTCGGATTCGCCGCCTAAACATCTCGTCCGTATACACCGGTTGATCGGCGAAGTAATCTCTGACTAATCGCTCGTGTGCACCTACACGTATGTTGTAATTATATATAAAAAATATGTTTGAAGAAAAATTATACACTTACCCTCCCGGTCTCTGTTTATGGCCGCTTGCCTAGGTCGCGGTTGCGAGCTCACTTCGTCTTCCTCCGCCACGATTAATTGTGCCGCTTCCCAAACCACGTTCACAAAAATCCGGTTTTCTTCGCTCGACGAAGATGAGGAATCAACCAACGGTAGGTATGACATTGTTTGGTATTTTTTTTTAAGAAAGTAGAGAGTTTTTTGGTTGGTTTTGGTTTATTTGTGTTAGTTTATTTGGATGGGTTGGGTTTATAATGTTGGATTTGGTTTATAAAAAAAAATAGCCGTTACTTTTGAAAAGAGACGTTGTAATTAAAAAAAAAAGAAAAAGAAAAAAAGGTCATTGGTCCGTCCATTTCGTTTCAAGGGGGACGGGGGGAGTTGGGACTTGGGACGACGGGGGACGGGGACGGGGGGCGGTGTACACATCTGGAACGAGGCAAAAAGGCTGGGACGGGGGGTTGGGGGCGTCTGCACACCCATCAACCTTAATAATGAATGATTTTGATCATTAATCTGTAGCCGGTTTTATTTTGCCTGGATAATAACTTATTTTTAGGGAGAACACACTAAAATTTAGTTGGTTTGTTTGGTTTTTATTTTACGGTGAAATGTAAACTGATTGCCCTTGTGGTGATGAACTTTGTTACTATTTTTTGATGACCAAATTGTGTGAATCTGGTGGTTTTTTTTTTCTAGCAGTGATGTTATAAACAAAAGGGGAATTGGATTTTAATAACCTGAACTATTTGAAATTGGCCACTGACACCTCCAACTAAAAAATTGGCCATATATAACCTGAACTATTAACTTATTGGAATCTAACACCCACTAACGGTTAAATCACTAACACCGTTAGTGGGTTTGCTGACGTGGCAAGATTTGCTGACGTGGCATGATGACGTGGCAAGATTTGCTGACGTGACATGCTGACGTGTCAATCCACGTGTGCACACACCAGCGTGCCACGTCAGCAACTTGTGCCACGTCAGCAACCCAACTAACGGCGTCAGTTAGTTGGGTGCTAAATTCCAATAAGTCAATAGTTCAGGTTATATATGGCTAACTTTTTAGTTGAGGGTGCCAGTGGCCAATCTTGAATAGTTTGGGTTATTAAAATCCAATTCCCCTAAACAAAATAGTGATTTTATTGTGTAAAATTTTGTTGTGTTCTTCTACTTCAAAAACTCATTGGTGTATTGCCGTTTTGACACAAAGAAACTCAAGATGGCGGTGGGTGTTCTTGTGGCATTTAAGAGTGAATGATTTTGTGCTACATGTAACTGGTTTCACTGTTCATGGATGATAACCGTTTTTATAGAGAGAACACACTAAAATTTAACATAGAGCATCAGCAATAGTCAGTTTTGTGGTGTTTTTATGGACAGAGTGAATTATTTGGAGGAGGGGGGCATGGTGGGCGCTTTTGTGCAAAAACGCTCAAGAACAGGTTTTGTAAGTAAAGGGAGGAGGCATAAAGTGTGTTTTCATGGCATTTTTGGAGGCGGTTTTGGCTGTGAGTTGGGCAAAGCGTGGTCGGATGAGCTCACGTTTTTGTGGAACTAGTTTTGAAGCCTGATTGTGAATGGCTCAAGCATAAATATATGAAATCCAATAAAGTTTTAAAAAGTGTGATGACACATAATGTATTTAAGTTTCCATATTAGGTTTTGTTAATTTGATAACCCAATCAATTTTTCTTTCAAGGATTTGAATTTATTAAAAATATCATATCTAAAACCAATATTCATGCAACAAAAAGTAATAGATAATACACTACTCTTTACACAAATAAAATAATCATTATTCTTTATCTAGATATAAAAAAGTGAAATTCTTTACTTGAGTATAAATCAATGATGATACTCATTCATTGCTTTGCTTCTAGACCTATATATACTCTAAATAAAGTTGAACCACACCCACTATATATACCAAGTAACAATTTCATCCAAATCAAAGTAATAGAACCATCTTTACCCACCAAGGTACACATTTATTCATTCCCACCTTTTATTGTTTCAAATAATCTCATGTTTAACTCGTTAAAATAACTTGAGTTCAAGCTTGCCTTATGTTAAAAGCTCGAATGGAATAATATTTATTGTTTGTTTTTATCATAACTATCATTTCTGTATTTTATTTACAAATATAACCACTTTTGTATATATTTGTGATTTAAGTATATATTTGTGTTTATTAATGGAGTACCAAAAAATTGAGAGAACTACGGTTAATAAGAACGTACGAATGTAATGTATAAAATATAGTTACATGTGGTGAGTGGTAGAGAAATAGAATTTGGTAACAATGTGTCATATGTATCATACTAATACAATAGGTATAAGTCTATATGTGGTTCTTGTTGTCCTCTACTTTAATTTGATTATGAATTGAATATCCCTCTAGAAAATTGTATGTATGTATGTATGTATGTATGTATGTATGTATGTATGTATGTATGTATGTATGTATGTATGTATGTATGTATGTATGTATGTATGTATGTATGTATGCATGGATCTTGTTTAGTTATTTTAATATAATTATAAATACAATGACACTTATTATAAGTTATACATTATATCATATAAAACAGGATTTTATATTTATATCAAGGGGAATTGGATTTTAATAATCCAAACTTTATCTCGTTGGCTGACAATAATTTGTATTTAAGAAATTCCCTATGACAGTCCCAACTTTCAAAGTATTGGCACTCAATGAACTTTTATTAACTGAAAACTAGCCCATTTTCAAAACTAAAAGAGTTTGAAAGTTGAAAAGTTCATTGTCGGCCAATATGTTGAAAGTTGGGACTGTTGTGGGAAATTTATTAACTACAGATTATTGCCAGCCAATGAGGCAAAGTATGGATTATTAAAATTAGGGGTGTCAATCGTGTCGGGTTAATGGGTTGACGGGTTTACGGGTTGCGGGTTGGCGGGTTGATGGGTTGAAATGTGCAACCCGAACCCGACCCATATTATTATTCGTGTCAAATATTTCAGCCCTAACCCGACCCACATAAAATCCGGGTCAACCCGAATATGACCCGTTTAACCCATATTTTTAAATGAGTCATACATGTTCATGAGTTATAAGCGGGTTGTTGGGTTGTAAGCGGGTTATCAATAAAATGTTTAATGGTGAACATATAAGTGTGACAAATAAATAATATAGTGTGCCAAAAATAACACAATTATAACTAACCATGTAAATAAAAATAAAAAAACAAAAACAAAAATATAATAGATTTTTTTTCCTAAATACTTAAACGGGTTAACGGGTCAACCCACTTTATATATGCGTCAACCCTAACCCGACCCATTTTTAATACGGGTCGACCCGAACCCGACCCATTTTTCTAAATGGGTCATGTCACTTGACCCAAATCTGTTTTTTTCGTGTCGGGTTCGGGTCGGTTTTCGGGTCGTGTTAATAATTGCCGCCCCTAATTAAAATCCAATTCCCCTTATATCAATAGCAAAGTAATCTACACTTGTGAACTTGATCAAACTTGGTACATGCAGCTCGGGTTTATTAAATCTCGGTATGATTCTAGATTTTATATTTATATCAATAGCAAAGTCATCTACACTTGTGAACTTGATCAAACTTGGTACATGCAGCTCGGGTTTATTAAATCTCGGTATGATTCTAGATTTTCACAAATCAGTCATGAGTAGTCCAAGAACGACTCCCTTAGCAGTTTATACCACTATTTATGTGTTCAATTTTTACATTATATTTTATATTTACATTACTTGTTACATTTGGAAGTAATCAAACGGCATGTATAATAAAGTCACAGAAAGAAACATTGAAATGGATGTGAAGGATCTAGACCTAGAAGATCTTCAACATGAGCATCCATTAGCACTCGTAGATTTGCAATTGATGCATCGAGACTATATAGAAGACGACGATGAATTTGCTGATGATGATTTGATCACAACACAATACTTTGACTGCATTTGTATCCGGTGTGACAGACGAATTGACTGGTACCACCGTTATTATTACAAGTGTACCATGTCGTCATGTAATTACTCCCTCCATAAATTTTGTGAAGAAATACTACCAACCTTAAAATTCCAAGGCCACCCTTCTCATAATCTTATCCTTAAAAGAACAACAAATGATGAGAAATGTTGCGCTTGTCTCAAATGTCATCGAGATGGCATTTGTTATCATTGTTCAACATGCAATTATGGAATTGATCTACTTTGTGCTACCTTTATGGAGCAAAATACGATCCATCACCCGGCTCACCCACACCCATTGATACCTTTTAGTGTTGAACCAGGTTTGAACAAGTGTTTTGCATGTAAGAAGAAACATGAAGGGAATTTCTATCAATGCATCACTTGTTTTAACTTCATAGTAAATACCGATTGTCTTTCCCTTCCCATAAAGTTATCATTTAAAACCCAACAATTTAGCCATCGTCACATGCTCACCCTTTCATATTCGTTTCTAGACCAAGTATATGATTACGAATGCAGGATTTGTGGTGTGAAATTGGAAGATGAACATTTAATTTACAAGTGTAGTAAATGCATGTACTATGTTCACCCCGATTGTGCAACGCAAAGGATGGAGCCTTTCATGTCTCTCTTCTTACCCGGTAAATCTTGAAACTTATGCCTATATACATGACACTTCACAAATAAGTTTTTTTTATTATTATTTAGAAAAGGGTAAATTTCTAGGATTATGACATCTCTTATTTTTTTTATACATGACATGAGAAATTTTTACAAAACTTTTTTCACGGATGGGTATGCCACAATCTAAGACTGTTACATCTCCTTTAAATTTTTAATTTCTTATTTTCTACTTTTTTTAGATTTCATTTAACAATGATTTTAGTGTAATATTATAAAATAATGATATTTACCTTTTGAAAAATATATTTCACAAACCCACATGTTTTAATGTGTGTAGACAGTAAACATTCACAAACTGGAAGAAGTCATGCAAAGTAAATCTAAATATTTATATTTTATTACTCATGTCGATTAAAATTTCACACTAAGTATTGGGACCAATTCAATATCCACATTTAGTTTTTCCATTAATTTTAAACGTTATTTTTCATCTCTTGGAGCAAATTAACATGTATTTTAATGCATTTACACATACTACAAAAATTCATTATTGTGATAATCCAATTTCTATGTACCAGGCTTAGGAAAAACAGAAAAAAAATTCAAAGATGTTGATCATCCAAACCATGTTCACCTGCCAGTCGATAATGAATCACACATCTTATCACATCAAATATTTGAAGGTGAGACTTGTGTGGAAGGAAGAGATGAAAATGGCCACCTCATACATTCCAAGCATAAGCATCCATTAGTCCTCATAATTAATAATACAAGCACCTCTCTTCATGACCCAATGAAGAGAATTAAACTATTATGCAATGCATGTGCAAGACCAATTACAAAACTGCCATTTTACAAATGTTCCACAGATGATGATGACTTTGTTCTCCACGATTGGTGCATCCGTCTACACTAAGAAACCATGTGGCCCACCCTCAACATGATCTTTCTATATACGTTGTTTATTATTTTTCTCTTCGATTGAGATGCGGCATTTGTGGATTGCCTTGCAACGGGTTATTATATTGGTGCCTTCATTGCCATTACTTCATTGATGTTCATTGTGCCTTTATGCCTAAAGAAATTACACATGAAGCACACGCGAATTCGAATCACATACTTGCAAGAGTAGACGGTGCTTCAAGTGTTTCAAGAATGAAATGTCGCGCATGCCGTGTGAGTATTGTTGAAGGTGAGACTTATTTTAAATGTACCGGTTGTGATTTCTATTTGGACTGCAGATGTGCTTTGCACTTACCTAAAACAATTAGGCATAAGTTGGACAAGCACTCACTGAAGCTGAGTTACTCCCCGATCGAGGACCATAAAAGTCAATACTTTTGTGAAGTTTGTGAGGAAGAACTTGATCCTGGAAAGTGGTTCTATCATTGTGCAGAGTGCGCGCAATCCATTCACTCGGCATGCGCTTCGTTAATACTTCAATCTGAGCAAGGTGTTAATTCTCTCTATTTGGAAGGTGTTTATACGTACATTAACATCAAGTTTGGGGCTGTAGAGTATAGGGGACATGAACATCGTGTGACACTTGCTCCGGGCACCGAGAATGATGGTTTATGCCAACGCTGTGGAGGAAAATTGCAATCCCATATGATCTAGAAGTGCTTCGTTTGTAACTTTGCTAGCCATTCGTCAAGGTATGATTGTATGCAAGCTGGTGGACGTATGATAAAGCAGCGTGGACCTCAAACAAGCTTAGAATTTTATCCAAGTGAGATGATGAGACCGGTGACCCGTCATTGGAAGGTTGTTGACGACGACGACGATGATGATGATTTGTCAGGGATTATTCACAAATGTAATAAATAAATTTGCTTATTTTTATCCACTAAAATAGTTTGTAATAAAGACATTAGCATCCACAACATCATGTCTACCAACTGTTTGATGAAACGCCCTTAACTATTTTTATTAACTATTGTGCTACCCAAATGTTGTCAAATTACCCATACATGTTCAATCGTTTTCTTTTTCAATTTACGATTATAACGTAATATAACGAAAACCCAAAACATGGGATGAGTTTATTAACCATACATGACTTTTGCTATGATTCATGCCTTGTAATTATTGTATTTATGTTAGTCTTTGGTTAAGGTCAATAGCTTAGTCTTAGGAAGATATTTCTTAGTCTTTGGTCAAGGTCAATAGCTTGTTTCCCTCCTAAACTAGAGCTTCGAGTCTGTATATATTGTATGTCCTTCAATGAGAACATTGTACCTTTGATCCAATTCACTCTATATCCTATTACTCTATATGGTATCAAGAGCCTAAAGCTCCCTTGAGCCAACCGATCCATCACAGCTTTCGACAGCCTTCTGTCCGCAATCTACAACAACCTTTCATCTTTTATTTTTCTGATTTGCAGCCTTAATGGCTCCCTTTTTTGTTATCAATCGAACCGTAACTACAATCGGAACCCTTGTTCCTCAGCCTCAAACCCCTCATTACAAAACAGACCCTCCTCGTGGTCAAACAAATCCACAACCCAAACTCAAAACAACCCGACCCACAACAGCCAAACAAACGTTTTTTGTTATATTTGCAACATACCCGGTCACGTAACAAAAGATTGTCGCAAACTTAGTCGCTTCCTACGCGAACATCAAATCTCTACTCATGATTCCTACTCATACCCGGTTGTGAACAATACATCTTTTCACACCGCGGTTCCAAACACTCCATGGATGTGGGATACAGGCGCTTCCAATCACACTAACAACAACAACAACCAAATGCATGTTCTTTCCGAATATGGTGGCCCGAATGAGATTGTTTTAGGTGACGATAAAACCCTTCCTATCACACACATTGGTCAAACAACCCTTCACACCAACTCACGACCGCTTTTCTTAAACGATGTCTTAATCGTTCCATCTCTTCACAATAATCTTATTTCTGTTGCAAAACTTAGTCGTACTAATTAAGTTTTTGTTGAATATTTTCCAAATCATTTCTTGGTTAAGGATCTACGCACGGGGGCACATCTCATGCGGGGCGTGAACGTCAATGACGTTTACTACGGACCAACCACACTCTCTCCTCAAATCAATGCAACAACATTATGATCTCTACTTGCGTGGCATCATATCCTTGGACATCCTTCGTTTCAAGTCTTCAAGTCCTTAATTTCTAAATTAGGACTTAATGGTAATAAAGTGTCACCCGAGTCTTTTCATTGAAAATCTTGTTCATTAAATAAAAGCCACAAAATTCCTTTTGGTAAAAACTCATTTGTTGCAAATAAACCGTTGCAACTCGTTTACTCAGATGTATGGGGTCCAGTCCAAACATCTATTGACGGCTTCAAGTACTATGTCATATTTGTCGATTATTTTTCTAAATACATTTGGTTATATCCGATACAAAGAAAATCCAACGTCTCCGTCCTTTTTCCACAATTCAAATCACTAGTGGAAAAAAATTTTCAAACACTTCTTATCTCTCTATTTACCGACAACGGTGGTGAATACATTGGTCTTAAACCATTTCTCACAACTCATGGAATTTCTTACTATACCACACCCCCTCATACACCCGAACAAAACGGGGTGGCTGAACGTCGTCATCGACACGTTGTTGAAACGGGCCTTGCCCTCCTAAACTATGCTCAACTCTCATCACAATTTTGGTCACATGTCTTTCAAGCCGCCACTTATCTCAATAACCATCTACCCACCGCCATCCTGAACAACAAATCACCTTATGACATGTTATTAAATGTTGCTCCCACCTACTCCAAACTCAAACCGTTTGGATGTCTTTGCTATCCTTGGCTCCGCCCATACAACACCTCCAAGTTACAATCTCGCTCCGCATCATGTATCTTTCTTGGATACTCCTCTTCAAGATCAGCATACAAATGCTTTGATCCGGCCACCAACAAGCTATATCACTCTCGCCATGTTGAATTCATACCACACATCTTCCCATCCCATACATGTCACACCCTTAAATTTCCACTGCGGGGTTTATACCGCGAGGCGCATGAAAAACCAGGATCCCATAACCATAAGTCTCATGAACGACTCTAAATGCCCAAACCATTTAGTTCATTATTGTAAAACCAAGTTCAAAAGTTTTAACCAAACCAATTAAGTATAGCGGAAGCGAAATAACAAAACAGTTAAATAAAAGTCTGAGAAAAACACCGCGCCCAAATGTAACACCCCAACCGATGGCGGAAACATCGGGATGTCACATATTGATGATTGTTCAGTAGCTCATGGTAAATAATAAGTTTCAATAAATGATTTAAATAAATTACATACAATTGTTCTAAGAATTTGTACATCAAAATGAAAAATACTAGCTACGCATCTTCAAGCATTAACTCTAATCTTCAAGCAAGCTATAACCTGAAACATGTTAAGTTTGAAAATATTTTGGGTCAACAAAAGTTGGTGAGAATTACGTAGGTTTGTATATTGAATAAAAAATATTGTACAATTCGAGTGCCATGGCAAGTCTAGTCCATATGTGAAAACAAAACTATTAGGTAAATCGAGTGCATAATCAACCCTTGTGACTCGAATATTGTGGCCCATCCCATACGCATATGGTTCACTCGATTTTGTCATGTGTTCGATAATAATCACCCACGCTACCTATGTAGGAGGTACACGTATCCGGGTGGGATTGCCAGTCCAATAGATCTATCATTGTATATCGTCGGCTGATCAACGTTAATGATTATGCTAGAATAATTGTGCTTACCCTAGTAATGTTTAAGACATAATGCAACATAGAATAACACATAGACACTTATGATTGAATTGTAAATTGATGTTGTAACATGTTTCACCCCAAAATAGTGAAAAGGAAAAAAAAACGGGGCTATGTAAACTCACATGAAATTCACTGTGTAAGTACTAGCAAGTAGCAACAAGTCCGAACTTGGATTAATTGAACTCTTGTATCCTATTACAAATAAATGATGCCTTAAATTCTAATGCAAATGAGTTTAATTCATTTCTTGGTTCTAAAGATAGTTTATTTAACTACCTAGATTCGTATTGTAAACAATACGTATCTTAATGTGTGTATGACTTAACGAACCGACAATAACTTGGTTTGGAATCAGGAAAGTATGTGCGTATTATTAATTTATGAAAATAAATACTTTATTATAGTATTCAAAGTCGTGTCTTGAAATTATTGCTAAAGAAACATTTTGGACAATGAAAATAATATTTGAGTAACTCGACTTGAATGTTAACTCATTTCGTAGTTTGGATATTGTGTATGTACATATATTATGATGAAGTAATGTTTGGATAGAATCTATTAGTAAAATGTAGCTTTATTTACACGAAATTATCTAAGCGTCATATACGTTTATATTTTATAAAAATTTGGGGAGAGTCTCGTCTGTTTTTGTCAAAAACTAGACAACTCAAGTTGTCTATATTTTTTTTTTCTCAAAACTCAATGGTATTTCACAACACGCAACATTATTTAACTACACCTTTAAACACGACGAATAGTATAACTTACTAGAACTATAATAAATATAAACTACACATTTTGATAAGTATTATGTCTACATATATACTTTAACACTTAATTATCCCCGTGACGTTAAGTATATTTATAAGTTAGTCGTTTTTAGTTCATTCAAATGATTAATAAGATAACTTTTAGACACAAGTCGGTTCGGTTCGTTATAGGTTTATAATATTTATATTTATATACATAACCAATAAAACGCAAGGTAATTAGACTAAAGACACGGGTGCGCGTTATACCTTCTGAAAATAGACTCGCGAACCGACACGTACGCGCCTCGAACTGAGCATCAACAGATCTGACCAGGTTTGACCGTGATTATCATTGACCAGCCTTGACCGAAAGGAAACATAGTCGAATCTTGACCAATCTGTCCTACGATAACCGGGTTTAACCCGAAGTTAAGGATCGATGAGTGACTCGAAACATTGAAAGAAGGTCAAGGTGAAACTGAAACGAAAATGAATTTGCTCGGGGACTAACCGAGTCATACCTAAACAGGGACGGGGGACTTCAATCGGAATGAACTCCGACCGGTCACCGCACCACTCCGGTCCTGCATAGTGCCCAACACCGCCACCCCTCCAAGACTGCTACCCTGACCACCACCGGTCACAACCATCTGAACTCAGACTTATAGGAGATGGGTTTCGTTGCTGTTGTGCCGCTCCTGTCGCGTCTAAATCTTCGTGTAAGGGCGTGGTTAGGTGCAGTGAACAAGAAAGAAAAAAAATAGATGCAGTAAGGAGTGGCATCGTGAATCTTGGTAGAGGTGCACACCCTCATAGTTATATGGTGGAGAAGATATGGCAGGAGCTTGCCAATGCTAAATATAAGGAGATGGATTGGATATTAGAGGTGTGGTATGTGTGGGGAATGGAATAATAAGAGGTTCAAGTGTGGTGGTTAGGGTTATGATAAAGAAGAAGAAGATTTAAATAGGTAGGGTTTCTTAGGTGGGTTAGGTGGACACCGCGTATACGAACTCGCTACTGACTCGGTCTCGTTTATGAATTAAACTCGTTTAAATACTAGATGATTATTTCACTAATTACATTCGTTTAGATCTTGCTGAAATGATAGTTTGGACTATATATTAGTTATATATATTCATAGTCGCGGTTAAATTTATAAAAATTTACTAGACGTCAGTTATTTGGTACGTTATTGCTTGTATCATGTTATTATTATTATTATTTTTATTTGTATTAATATTATCATTACCTAAAAAGAGGTTAAAATATGTTATAAAATATTCAAAATATATATATAAAAATTGTACAAAAAGAAGTATAAGATGGGTAAAGTGACGATTTTATTAATTCACAATTTGGGGAAAAACACGTGATGTTACAGTCTCCCCTACTTTTGGAAATTTCGTCCCGAAGTTATGTTGGAGAGGCTATTGAGAGTAGGTGAGGGTATTTGGTACAGGCTAAGGTGTCCGTGGTAAAAGTTTAAGAGCGACATAATCAAGGTTTTGTGTAATATTGGTCTGAAATAGGGATCCTATGGAGCACTAAACTGTAGGTTTCAAGAATGTACAAGATGACTATTAAGGTTAAATGGACTACCAGGTAACTAGGGTTTATAGTTGGTTATCTACTGAAAACCTTGATAGAATTTCACACTACCTTAACGTACCTGTAAATTCATGATTACATTCCGGACCGCAATCACCAATTTACCTTACATTAGGGTTTTGTGTCCTTCTATGATTCTAAACACACATGTAAAACAAACAATGCAAATTAACCTTGTGATTGAATCTTTGTATCAATGAGTCTAATAAATCTTTGTATCAATTTATGTGTATAATGTATCCAAAAATGAGTCTAACTGTTGAGCAGGAAAAAGACCCCTACCAGTCAGTGAGTAGGAACCTCTACCGATTGTTGAGCAGGTGAGATAGCCTCTACCAGTCGTTGAGCAGGTTGTTAGAACCTCTACCAACTGTTGAGCAGGCATGATGACCTCTACCAATCGTTGAGCAGGTTATTAGGTACTCTACTAACCGTTGAGCAAGTACTTCATCCTCTACCAGTTGTTTGATTAAGTGTAACAATTGTTTTTGATTTAACACATAAGTTGCAAGTTGATATAAAAAAAGTATATTAGTAGTTGCAGGTGAAAAGGAAAACCAGAACAGTGTTAGCATAGGAATGCTAGATGCAATAGTGATTGCAGCTGAAACACTAGAAGGTGAAAAATCACGTAACAAATTATTTGTCAAAACTTATTAATGATCATAATACGTAATTACAGGTGAAAAAAAAATTTGAATGAAAAGGCAACAACTTCACAGAGTGTTAGCACCGGAATGCTAAATGCAATGATCGCCGCAACTGAACAACTTGAAGAAACAAATAAGGAAGAAGCTGTGAAAGAAGGTAAAGATATAATGGATGCTTTGAAAGATGCAACAACACATGAACCACCTGTCGATAAAGGTAAAAAAATCACATAACACATTATTTGTCAAAACTTATTAATGATCATAATACGTAATTACAGGTGAAAAAGAAGATTTAAATGAAAAGGCAACAACTTCACAGAGTGTTAGCACCGGAATGCTAAATGTAATGATCGCCGCAACTGAACAACTTGAAGAAACAAATAAGGAAGAAGCTGTGAAAGAAGGTAAAGATATAATGGATGCTTTGAAAGATGCAATAACAAATGAACCACGTGTCGATAAAGGTAAAAAAATTACGTAATGTATATTAAAAATGTTTATACTAAATGAAACTTATATGAATGTATATAAATTGTTAACTAAAATCAGGAAATGAGCCTCTAGAGAGTGACAGCGCAGATATGATTGCTGAAATGATAAAAGCAGCCGACAAAGAAGAAAAGAATGCAGCTTTGCAAACTTCAACCACACAAACATCATCTGAACCTGTCAGTTCGCAATTCTTGAAAGAATTGAATGAGTTTGAAGAAAGATCTAGGAAACGAAAAGAAATCGAGACATCGGAGGGAGACAAAGTAGAAAACTTGAATAAAATGGTGAATACCGAAATAGAAGAAATACAGAATGAAAGCTATGAAAGCTATGAAGGACTAAGTTTCGATCCGAATCTCTCCCAAGATGATGCACCTACAGATGTAATTTCAGATCTACCATTCCTACAAAACTCTCAAGATGATGTCGAAACACCAAAAAACAGTAGGGAGACTAATATTTACTCAATCACTGGAGTCAACCATAGCCCAGAAACAATTTGAAGGTGCAAAAAGAGGAAGGATGTTGGCTGGACCTCTGAAGTCTCCTTACATTCAACGCCAGGTGGTAATGAAGAACAAAATAACTGATGATGAAAACATAATTGCGCAGTTTATATTTGCAGCAACAGAGGAAACCCAGTAAGAAAACCTTATATTACTTTAATTTGTTGTTAGAAAAATTACGTAATGAATATTTTCAGTACATAGTTTATTACAAAAAATTACATAATGTGTATTAAAACTTATCTTCCACAGTGATGTTGTATTCGAGCCAGCAAATGGGACTCCATTCTTCAAAGTGGTATTTGAATGCTTATACCCTGGAATAACATTATCATCTAATGTTTTGGATGCATGGTCGCATGTGCTGAACCACGAAGAGAAGAAAAGAGCTCCAGGTTCACCATTTAAGTTGTTTGTTCAAACAAATATTCTGGTATGCTCCTTAGCTTTTTCAAGTAATACATAAATTATAATAACGTAATGGTTATTATAAAGGGAAATTGGATTGTATCGCACTCAACTATTTGTTGTTGGCCGATAACGCACTGAACTATAAAATTGATCACCAACGCACTGAACTTTAAACATCTTGGATTGTGTCACCCTACGTCTAACAGAAGACTAACACCGTTAGTCATTTTGATTACGTGGCATCTGTTTTAATACGTGGCATGGTTAAAAAATAAATTAATAACTGACGTGTACTTTACCTTTATAACACAAACATAAACACAATCCCAAACACATCGACTGAAACATTCTAACCCTAAACCCTAACTTCAATCCAATCCAATCCAATCCATAAAGAACACTATCATCATAACTTGTATTCAATCCAGTGATATGAGCTCTTCTTCTACTTCTATTCGATCTGATGGCAACAGAAACCATAAAACCTTGAGGGTAGACTTAGATGGAAATATCTATTGCCGGCATGATACCCTTGCAGTCCGACGAGTTGCTGGACCTAGTAGTGTTCGATATGGGCAAGAATTTTATGGCTGCTCTCAATGGCCGGTAAGTCCTTTGATTGATTCAGTCTTTCTTTCGGATATTGTTAAAATGTAAATGTGTTTTTTTGTGTAATTAGAGATCCGACTGCAAATTCTTCTTCTGGAAGGAAGATGTTGATAACATGTTTAAAGCACAAGGAAATGTCAGATTCAGTAGCAGCTATGAAGACATGAAGATACAAAACTTGGAGTTACAAAAAATTAATTGTAGAAGGAGAGAACAAAAGGTTGAAAGAAAGGCTGTGTTTGACCAGGTCCAAATGGAAGAATCCATATGTGTTAATTGTATTAATTGTCATTTCAATATGGTGGGTTGTATTTGTGTAAGTGGTTGTAATGTATGTGAAGCAGTTGTAAACCTTTGGTGTAATCATATTATGTTTGTTCTTATTTGGATTTTGTTAATGAAAGGCTTCATTTTGTGTTAACTGGTTTTGACCCATTAATTGGTAACTGGTTTTGACCCATTATACAAGTGACTATAATTGGTACCATTAATCTGGTTTTGACACAAACAAGCTGTACAAACAAGCTGCACAAACAGGCTTCATTTATTGGTAACTGGTTTTGACCCATTATACAAGTGACTATAATTGGTACCATTAATCTGGTTTTGACACAAACAAGCTATACAAACAGGCTGCACAAACAGGATCTGCAAATACAAGAATCTGCAAATACAAGCTGACCTATTAATTGGTTTTGACCCATTAACAAACAAGCTGACCACAACAACTTGCAAATACAAGCTGACCCATTAATTTGTTTTGACCCATTAACAAGAATCTGCAAAAACAAGCTGACCACAACAACCTGCAAATACAAGCTGACCCATGAACAACCTGCAAATATATTATCACATAGTTTTACCAAAATACATCAGAATACATGACAGCAGACATAGTTTTACCAAAATACATCACAATACACTACTTAGGACCAAAAAAGATGTCATATGAGTTTGACCAACATTACATAAGACCACATAAGACACTACTTAGGACCAGCCTTCCACATAACCTTCCCTGTAGCCCTTGACTTCCCTGCAGCCCTTGACTTTATGTTTCCCCTTCCAGTTGACTTTTTTGGTTGACTTGATTGTTGTGTATCTTGTTGAGATGGTTGAGTTGATTGTTGTGTAGCTTGCTGAGATGATTGACCTTTGTCTTTTCTTGTTGTCCTCCCTTTTTGCCTTTTAGGACCAGGTTGACCTGCAAACATAAGTTATATAATTAGGCTAAGTAATATCACATGTTAATCAATAGTTTAGGCTAAGTATTGTTCACCTGCTAGACTTTTACCCTTATCAGTGCATTTTCTCTTGTTGTGGCCCTTTGAACCACAAACACTACAAGTCATCAGCACACCATGTTTTGTCAATTTTCCTAGCTTTTTTGGATCCTCATGAGGATCCCTTTTTCTATTCTTCTTAGGCCTACCAGGTGCAACTTTGATTGGTGGTGGATCCATAGGAAAATCTACCTTAGGCCAGTACTTTTCACTTGGCAAAGGAGGAATTGTGAACTCATAAGACCTCATGTATGTTGCTTTATGGTAACACTCATCAACAAACTCTTCAGCACTCTTATGTAAAAATCCAGCCACTGCACACACATGTTTGCATGGTGTTCCCCTTAAATCCCACTTCCTACATGTGCAAGTTCTAGAGTCTAAATCCACATAAACATTCTCAAATTCCCTAACCTGGAATACATGATATGATGAGGGATATACCTCACATCTATAAGCAGCATTTTTTGAATACTCAAGCTTTTCTTGTATGTTAGGGCATATCAAAACATCCTGGGCATCCATTTCTGTTCTCTTAGTGACTAGCCTACTCATCACTAGAACCCTAATATCCTCTAACATGTGTATAATATGTTTAGACCTTGCATCTATGATGAAACCATTAAATGTTTCAGCCATATTGTTGACTATAACATCACACTTTGTATGTGTCTTCAGAAAGCACCTTGTATAAAACCTGGGATTTTGTTTCAGTAAGTCCTCTACTGCTTCTGGATTTACAGCTCTCATCTCCTCAATAGCTTGGTTATAATCAGCTTCACAATAGGACCAACTGGCTTTCCAGAACAGTTCCTTCAAGTCATCTCCTTTATGTGATTTGTGCCAGTTTGCATAGATGTGCCTTGCACAGTTTCTATGCTCTGCATTTGGCCACAAAGATGCAACATCATTTAGTAAACCCTGTCACAAAGAAACATAAATTTTAGACATATAATAATGCATACAGTGTAATAAATGTTATACATAATCTAAGTTATACCTTCTGTTGGTCAGATATCAATGTCGATGCTTCCCCACCATCATTTACTTTCATGCATTTTCTCAACTCATCCATAAACCACTCCCAGCTATCATTATTTTCACCTTCAACCACAACCCATGCCAAGGGATACATTTGGTTATTAGCATCTCTCCCAACAGCAGACAACAACATACCTCCAAGAAAGGTCTTCAGGAAACACCCATCTAAGCACAATACCTTCCTACAACCAGCCAAGAATCCCCTATTGACTCCATCAAAACAGACAAAAAGTCTGAAAAATGTTTCACATGTAGCTTCTGGATCTGCATAATCGAACCCTGGAGGAGCAGTTAAGAGTTCAAATGTTGATGTTGGATTTGTTTTCCTCAAAATGTCCAAGTATGATCCAAGTTTACTATAGTGTTCCCTCATTGATCCATGTAACTTATGTGCATTGGTTTTGGCCTTATAAGCAAGCCACTTAGAGATGATTACCTTATACTTTTGTTTCACAGCTGATTGGATCTCCTTGGCAGACCAATGTGGCTTAGCTTTAAATAGGGGCAGGAACTCATTGGCTATGAAACCAGCAGTCAATTGTCTATTTTTGATCATGTTTCTTTGGCAAGTGTGCTTGTTCTTCAGTGACTTAACCATATAAGCTTCTTTCCCTTTATGAAATGAACACCAAAGTGAGAAGGGACACCCTTTTACACACTTGAAATTTATTCGACCTTGTTGATTCTTATCACTCCGAGCTATGTAAAGATTCCTA
The DNA here is from genome assembly GCA_028751855.1 of Ambrosia trifida. Classification (NCBI taxonomy): domain Eukaryota; kingdom Viridiplantae; phylum Streptophyta; class Magnoliopsida; order Asterales; family Asteraceae; genus Ambrosia; species Ambrosia trifida. The sequence goes on from CM054128.1 coordinate 110,575,146, forward strand.
CCATTTGTCACAGCATACCTTTTCACTGCCTCTTTAAAAGCCTCCCTTGAAGCAAATCTTATTCCAACTTTCCAAATGAATTTCTTCCGGTCAGTTTTATCATCTACAACTGGAGCAACTTCTTTGTACTTCTTACCCCTTATATCATCATCTTCACTGTCACCGGGTGTGTTAACATCACCATCCAAGTCTTCATAAATACTATCACCATGTAAGTGTGCATTTACAGGTTCAATCAACTTACCAACAGCCTCCCCTTCTTCTTCAGGCACTTGTTTTATGAACTCTTCTAACAACTTCTGCTTAGACAGAACATCTTTCTGTTTTTCTTGTTTAATTGCAATAATTGACTCCCTAAACTCAACATCTTCCCTATCAGACTCATCAACAACATAACTATACTCATCATCAGAAAACTCCTCATCTGATCCATATACTTTGTAACAACCCGGTTGTAGGGCCTAAATTTTTTTCGCGTCTAAAAATATTATAATAAATAAATCAATAATAAAATAATAATGTATAACCAAATGCGAAACCGAACCGATGAATTCAATAGTTATTTTGGCGATGAAAATAATATTATACACGTGCGAGAACGAACCGACACCCGGTAACGAACCTGACCCGAGACTATGTGATTAGTCACCCTTGGAGACACATGTCACCACCCTAGTGAGACACATGTCCCCACCATGGTGTGACAAACACACCACACAAACCATGTGTGTGGATGGTTTCCTTAAAAACCATTAAAACCAACCCATTATAAAATCCCCTAATCTCCACCCTTTCTCCCCTGGCTGAACCTTCAACCACACACACATAACATATCATCGGTCACCACCTCCCATGGTGGTCTCACAGCAGCGCCACCCTCAACAACAACCCCACATGACCACCGTGTATAACTAGAGAGAGGGAGAGACGCTGAAAGAGAGGAGGCAGAGGAGAGAGAGAGATAGACGGAGAGGAGGAGGGACGACGACAACAGCTGTTATGGGGTTTTGGTGAGGCGACTAAAGTGACGATGTACGGTGGTGGTCCGGTGGTGTACAGGAGGCGGTGGTAGTCTGAGGGTCCGACAAGTCTAGTAAGTACATAAATCTTGATATTTTGTTTCCTGAAGATGATTGTTGGATGATATGGTGGTTGCCGAGGTGGTCACAGGTGGCGGAGCTGGTGGTTCTGGTTAAGGGTAGGATGGTGGTCTCGGGTGACGGTTCGGATTAAGGGTTTTAAGAGGTCGTGAGGACTAGGGCTGGGTTTAGGATTCGGATGGTGTTTTCTGAACGGAGATGTAGTCACGGATTCAAGGGTGGCTTTGGAAGTTCCGATAATGAGTTCAAGAATTAGAAGGTATACTTGTTAACCTGGATTATTTAGATTAGTATTCTTTATAAATAATAAGTAGTAGATTCGGTGAGACGTGTGGGAGACAAGCCTATTGGACCTGAATTGACAAATAAGATTAAATGAATGCTAGATATATAAGCCATACAAAACCATACTGTGGACAAATATCTATATATTAATTTGGATCTATAAAGAGGATATAGTATATTGATTGGATCATAAATGACCGTATAAAACATGGGACCTAAACAAACCTTTTAATAAGTTATTGAATGGACTAATGGACCTATAATACAATCACTAAGAAGCCATGGAGACATTGGATAAATATTGGTATGAGTCGTGAACAACTACTAATACTTATAATATCGATGGCGACAAAGACATAAGAAGTTTGGAATAATATATGGTATGCGGAATAGACAAATATTCGGACATTAGACGAGTAATGTGGATTTGGATAAGATAGTTGATAACCCAATTATAGTTTCAAGATATAAAACAACCAATAACTAAAACTTAATGACACGAACTAAAGGTCCTAAGCTGCCCACACGTGTAACCGCGATATTGGTTACACGCGCTAATACTCATGATCATGATAGGACTCGGCATATAATGCATAGACAGGCTCAAGGCATCGGATACTAAAATTATGCAACCAAAGGTGAGTTCCGTGTACCACTCCCCTTTTTCTGTTTTAAATGTTTTGGGGTGAATGCATGCTTCCTTTTTATAACTGTTGTGATGTGACAAGATACTAGCTGCCGGATAACACTGACACTCATTAACTCAGAGGTGAGCCGCTTAATATATGGGTAGTACTACTTGGGGAATCCCCCACGCACAGTGGACTCGGGACGTTGGGCCCGGGAAACCCTCCACTGAGGCCTGCGGACCGTTGCGGCATATATTATGCCTTGTAGATCTATAATGGCAGTAGATAGATCTAGTGTTAGGGTTGAGGGGTCGCTTGTACATCACGTGTGTTGAACTGTGTAAACCTGTTTTGAACTGTGAAACTGTTTTGGATTTACTTAACTACTTACACGGACTCACCAGCGTAATTGCTGACCCAAAACTCTTTTAAGCATGTGTTCAGGTACTGCAAATGGATGGATGGCAACCGCGAGGTATATGCTTGCTTGTGTAGATTAGAGATTATCATGTTAGAAGGTTCGAGCTTTAAGCGTTGCGGTTTAGAGCATCTAGAGATATGTACGGATATAGATCGGATCGACTAGTGGATTACACTCCTCAACTGCTTCGACGACCGCCGCGTCTCGTCCCTGCATTAGACTTTAGCTATATTTTTATATTGTACTTGTATTATTTTGCGACCAAAGGTTGTATGAATATTAAATATTAGTTAACGTTGCTTCCGTTGTGCAAGTCTGTTACCAAACTGTCGTAACGTCCAGGCCCCACCGGGTCGGGTTGTTACATACTTCACCATTATAATCACTATCTGATTCACTATCATCACTCCATAATTCTTTAGCACCTACAGCCTGATTATCAGAAATGGCCTGAACAGTAGCCTCCTGAACAGTGGCCTCCTTAACACTAGCCTCCTTAACAGTTGTGTCTTTAACAGAAACTCTTCTAGCAGTCGACCTACTATATCACTTACTAACAGATTTTTGGGATTCAGGTGTTTGGGTTTGGGTTTGGGCTTGGGCTTCAGGTTTACTGGGCTTGGGACTGTTTTGGGCTTCAAGTTTACTAGGCTTGGGACTGGGTTGGGTTTCAGGTTCACGAATTGGGGCATTTTGAATAAACACTTCAAGAAGTGGTTCTGGACTTCTCGTAACCTTCATCGTCATTTCTACAACCTCTTTATCACTAAGAAATCATTTTAAACCTCCATCATCAGGATTCAAACAATACAAGTGAAAATCTCTAGATTGATAAAAACCAGTTTCCATACCATAATCAACTAACTCAAAAAATGATAGTGTATCACTATCTAAAACAAGCAATTTGGATTGACCTCCAACATACCTAGGGTGTGGAGAACCCACTTCAAATGTACCACCATAAAAAAGCTTTACCTGAATTTCTTCTTCCATGAGAGTTGTTGCAGATTTTAGGGCTTCAATGGAGATTAGGGCTTGGATCGTGTTTGTGTGTTTGTGTGTTATGATTAGGGCATTAGGGCTTGGATCGTGTTTTATGTCTGAGTTTTGGTTAAGTGTTGTGTTTATGTTTGTGTTATAAAGGTAAAGTACACGTCAGTTATTAATTTTTTTTTAACCATGCCACGTATTAAAACAGATGCCACGTAATCAAAATGACTAATGGTGTTAGTCTTCTGTTAGACGTAGGGTGACACAATCCAAGATGTTTAAAGTTCAGTGCGTTGGTGATCAATTTTATAGTTCAGTGCGTTATCGGCCAACAACAAATAGTAGAGTGCGATAAAATCCAATTTCCCTATTATAAATTACGTAATGTATGCTATATTTACAGCCAAGTGACTGCTTCACGCCTCAATATGATGATTTAAAGCGAATGGACACCATGACAACGAACTTAAATCTTGCACTTAGCAAAAATGAAATAAAATCAATCAATGAGGTGGATTTGTTGTTCATGCCCATCGTATCTTCGAACCACATATATGTAATATGTTTCAATATGAAGACCCCGAAGATAGAAATATTGGACAACAGCAAGCTTGGAGATAATAGCAAATACGAGTACATCATAGTGCCATTGGTAAAAAAAAATATTTTTACTTAATATTATTTTGATGTTAGGTAATTACGTAATGCTTATGGTAAATTACGTAATGTATGCAGAAGGATGCTTTGTGCAACGACATGATGGTTAATGAACACCCCATGACTCCTAAAATGGTAAGCAAACAACCAGTAAGAGTTCAAATGGAATGGAGAACTACACAAAACAAAATCGATTGTGGGGTGTTCACAATGAGGCATTTGGAGACTTTTATGAGCACATATAGAAGAAAATGGGTTACTGATTTTGAAAAAAAGGGAGCAACTCAACAAATGCAGATTGATGACCTTCGCTACAAATATCAAGCAAAAATCCTACTCTCCGATGCCAACAAAAATAAAAATTTAATTGATCGTCTGGCTAGGGAATTTCATCAAAAGGAATACAGTGAAAAGGCGAAGTACAAGCAGAACTTATTCCAAATTCTTGTGAAAAGACAAAATGATCATGTTTGACTAGTTTTAGTGCCACGTGTCGGAATGTCATGATACAATTTAACATTTGGTTTTTGTATGGCAAATGTCCTGATACAATTTAACATTTTGCTTATCAGATACTACATTATATGAATGATTATGTATGTTTCTGATTATGTTGAATGATTGAGTTGATTGTGTATGGCCTGATTATATTGAGTGATAATGTATGAATGATTATGTATGAAACTGATAATGGTTACCTAACATACAAATACAATTACGTAACATACAAAAAACATGTATGATAATGGTTATATGTTAATCATGTATGAAACTGATAATGGTTGCCTAACATAAAATTACGTAACATGTCAAAAAAATGTAAAGTAATGGTTATATGTGAATGATTATGCTATGATACAATTACGTAACATGTCAACTAATTACGTAATGAAATGCAAAAAAACCATCTGTGTACAAAAAAATCACGTAGCAATGTAAAGAAAATGTTTCAATGTCAATTTAACAAAAAAACATAATCAATCATCGCCAACTTCATATTCCGAATCTAAACTATTATCTGCATTTGCTTCATTGACGGGTTCTTTCCCTTTGTTGTTAGCTGTTGCAGTCCCTTTAAGAACTTCACAGGTGCGCCTATCATGACCACTACCCCACATACTTTGCAATTTCTTGATCTCTTCCCTGCACGACTAATCGCTTGTTCACGTTTTGATTTAAACCTTTTGCGTGACCCACAACCCTTATTCCTAATACCATGAGGAACACAAACAGCAGCCTCAGTTTGATGTGGAGCCCCAATAATAGCTTGAATAATTTCTTTCTTCTTGGCTGATATCCTCTGAATACCAGCTTCATCTGTCTTCTCTTTCATCGCTTTTAGCTCGTCTCTAAACAGCTTCAACTTTTCAAAATCAGTAATCAACTTATTAACTACATACTCACTCAAATGCATTATATCACGAACAACATCATTAACACTTTGATGGTCCCCATCTTCATCATTATGCATCACCAACGACAAGCTCGACCGAGAGGGACTATTGCAAATAACATCACTCCTCCAGCGATCAAGAATGTATCTGCTGGGAATTTCATTTATATCACACAACCTTAAAACTAAAAAAGCATGTCGACACAATAAACCATATCGCTCAAAACGCTTGCAAGAACATAAAATTGTCAAATCTTCCAGGTTAAATTTAACCTGCAATACAAAAAGATCTCCATAAAAAATAAAATACGTAATGAGGTATATGAAAGTGAGAGACTAATGAAACAGATAATTACGTAATGTCTGTTACAATGATATGTAAAAAATTACGTAACATAAAAAATAAACTATACATACCTCTATCAAACCGGCACCATACGCAGAACGATCTTTTATTAGAAACGTCCCTATATCTCCTTCATGTGAAAGAAAGACATTTATGCATTTATGCACAGCTCCGTAAATTTCTTCTTGGACATCAAAGAAAATACTTCTTGTATATAATTTCGCAGCTTGCACCTCAATAGGATAATCAGTCCAAAAATCCGGTGTTTTATACCTCGTCTCATGATCATTTTTCCTATGAGTATACCTTTGGGATTCCATGGCAGTATCAAAATGACTAATATACTCAAGAAGCGTTAATTGAGCATTGGAAACTTGACCAAAGAAATGATTTTCACATTCAGATCTTGAAGTAGTACGCATAAGACCTGACATTGGCTCATCGCGATAAAAAGCAGGAATCCACATTGCTCTATTTGAATAAATGTCACAGAACTAGTCATGGTAAAATAGATTAAAATAAAAAACAAGTTGCTCCTATCCCTTTTCAAACTCTTCTGGTGAAATAGAATCTGTCCAAACAATGTCGCAAATACGCTGTTTAAAATCATCATTGTTGCATAATGCAGTACCAACCTATAAAATAACAAAAACACATATTGTTATGAATTTATGAATTTGAATAATCACGTAATAAAAATATGGTATACAAATAAAAAGCCTTGAAAATCACGTAACATACACAAATCAAAATCATATCATAAAATAATCACGTAATAAAAATATGGTATGCAAATAAAAGCCTTGAAAATTACGTAACATACAAAAAAACAAAAATCATAGCAAAAATGACATACCTTATCAGCAACCTTTTTCATGATGTGCCACATGCACAATCTATGCCTACTATTTGGTAAAACTGATGCAACTGCTTCTTTAATAGCAGGATCTTGATCGATAACTACAACAAGCGGTTCTTTACCAAAACACTTCTTGAAACAAGTTAACAACCATGAGTAGGATTCAATTGTCTCTGAACTCAGCAATCCAGCACCTAGAGTTATATTGTTGCAGTGATTATCGATACCGGTAAATGGAACAAATACCATCTTGTATCTAAAAAAGCAAAAAAAATTAAATTAATTAAACTGAATAATTACGTAAAATAAATAAAATAATTACGTAATGAACTTACTTGTTAGAATTGAAAGTAGCATCGAATGAAACAACATCACCAAAAACTTTATAACTTCTTTTTGCATGCTCATCAGCCCAAAATAATCCAGTTAACTGTCGTTTAGTGTCATGACTATACTCAAAATAAAAATCAGGAAGAAAGTCTTGCTTCTTCTGCAGCATATTAACTACCATATCCGCATCATTCTCACCAATATATAAGTTCAAATCCCTTTTAAAATTTTTGAAATCTGCAGCAGTAGCACCAACTTGTTCAAAACCACCATAAATCGTCCTCATTAGATTAAAAGCCTTAACAGGACCCATGTTTACTTTGGACATATTGCATAACACTTGCATTTGTTGATATGTCAAATTACGTGATGATGGAAGAAATTGCATATCTTCTGGAGAAACCAAGTAATGGTTATGCTCTTCAACAAACTTGGAAACTTTAAAATTCCGTCCATTCTCTGACGAAAAAACTATATGAGCATTACAACCTGTTCTCTGCGATGGTTTATTCCTACTTTTACCATTTTGAAGACTATCAAACGCTTTACAAGGTTTGAATCCTTCCTTTGAACAAACCAAATGCTTCAACTTAATAATCTCACCATGGACATATTGACCTCCTTTGCGAACACTAAATCCAGCATTTTTTGCATATGTCACATAAAACTCATACGCATGATCAATCGATGGAAATACCATATCAACACATGGCGTCATAGAAGAGGCAACTTGTGGTTTATAAACTGTTGAAACAACCTGAGTAGAAGTACTTTAAGCTCTATCATTGAAAATAAAACCTGGAAATCACGTAATAACAAAAAAACACATTAACATAATGGCCTAGTAAGCATAAATATAATAACGTAATGAAATAACGTAATGAAAATTACGTAACATGAATATAATAAACAGACAAAAAAACACGTAAAATTGTGACATTGTGATATGAAACAAACAAAAACACAAAAAAAAACATAAATACTATCATTAATCCAAGAAATCAAAAACAAAAAAAGATGAATTTAATAACAAAACAAAGAACAAATAACGTAATGCTTTCATAAATAGAAAAACAACGAACAATCAATAAAAAAAGCTGAATTTAATTCAAATTCTACTAAACAGAAAACGAAATAATTAAAAAGATATCAATCGAAGAAAACATTACGTAACAGATAGCTCAAATCATACCTGCACAATCATTATTCACAGCCATCTTTGGTGAATGAATAAAGGAAAATCGTTTGGAGATATAATCGAAAGAGAATAAACTGATTTATGATTGAATGAACTGAATTATGATTGATCATGTGAATTATGATCAATGTTTATACTGATTTCAAAATCTAAAACCTATTAAATACGAATTTGAATATCTGATCCTTTTATAAAAGATATGGGTTTTAAATCTCAAGTAAAATGACGATAGTACCCTTCAAGAAAACGCGCGTAGAAGCCTTCGCATCCTGCGCACATTTTTTAAACTTTTTATTTGAACCGATCCCTATATATATATATATATATTGATCAGATGTCGCAGTCCGATCACATATAGTATTTATAAGTGTTCCTTAATACCCTTAAGTATATAGATAATGATAAGAAGGTTGTCGAACCATGAAGAGTTTGTTGTTCACAATGCACTTATTAAAATTACTTTATTAATTGTTGGATTGAAATTGGTATCACAAAATGATTTCGGGTTGAATACTTGAACAAAATAAAAGCATGTTTAAAAACTTGTAAAATTTACAATGAAAATGATTTATTTGATTAAAACAATGATATAAATAAAATCACACCCGGGTTTAAAATCTTAAGAAGTATACAAAACTAGGTTTGGAATTTTAAGATAAATAATTAATATCACACAGGTTGGAATTCAAGAACTTAGGCATCAACAATCATCAACATATAACAATGAACAAAAGTATGCTTCATCATTAATAATAAAAACAAACTATATAACTCAATTAAAGCCAAATGATAGAATTCATCTCAAGAAGTCAATAGTGCATGAAAACTTTAACATTCAAGAGTTCAAGACAATATCATCACGATTAAAACAATGTTCTCAATCAATCACACAATCATAAAATACATAAATTAAAAGTTAAGTTTAAGAACCCTAAAAACTCACAAAATCTACACCCGGGGTGATGTTGACGGGATTAGCCAAGCATTTTCAATAATTTTCTCATCAAATATTCAATCTTGAGTTTTTTATTTTAATTGGGTAAAGATGAATCAATTGGAATGATAGGAACTGAATTGGGGAAATGGAATTTAATAATCCTAACTTTGGGGGGTTGGAAGGGAGCAGTCCCAACTTGAAAGTTGTAATATAACGGTTCCAATTTGTCAATTTTTTTATTCTAATGGTCCCAAACTAACCACAGTTAAGTTTTTCTGTTAAGTGCCACGTGGCATCACACGTGGCAGTCCTACATGGCACAGTATGTCCAGCCGGTAAAAAACGTGGGCCCAACTTGTTTTTTCAATTAAAAAAATCTATTAATTATTTAAACAAATCTTTAAAAATGTGGGCCCTACACTACCCCACCTACACCACCACCAACCACCACCACCACCAACACCACCAACCACCAACCACCTGCCACCACCACCAACCACCTACCACCACCACCAACCACCAACCACCTGCCACCACCACCACCACCTGTTACGAAGAACCCTAATTCTATACTCGATCATTTGACCAACGATTCGAACCTGTTAATCAAATTAATGTTAGGGCTATTATAGAAAAAAAATTCCGAACAAAACCATACTAAATAATCACACTAACCTGTTCGTTTTCGAGGTGTAATCGATTAAAAAGGGTGTTCGGCCACCGAGCATAAAACCAACGAATTGGAGCTTGATTTGGATGTTTTTGACCGGGGTTTTTGCATAGAATGGATCGACTAAGATGCAGGAATGATTATATGGCTTCAATTCGTGGTATTTATAAACGATTCAATAAGTGGGTTTGTTAAAATGACGGTGGTGGTAGTGGTGAAGATGACAGTGGTGGCTAGTGGTTGTGGTTGTGGTTGTGGTGGTGGTGAAGATGACGGTGGTGGTTGTGGTTGTGGTTGTGGTTGTGGTGGTGGTGAAGATGACGGTGGTGGAGGTGGTTGTGGTGGTGGTGGTGGTGAAGATGATGAAGATGGTGGATAATGGGCCCACCTTTTTTTTTTGACAGATCCACACTTTATGCCACGTGTGATGCCTACGTGGCACTTAACAGAGAAAACTAACTGAGGTTAGTCTGGGACCAACAAAATAAAAAGGTTGACAAGTTGGGACTGCTGTCTTACAACTTTCAAGTTGGGACTATTGCCTTCCAACCCTCCAAAGTTGGGATTATTAAATTCCATTTCCCTTAACTAAATTTGAAAGATGAGAATTCTAAATTTGGGGGTATTGGGGCGGTTTTTTTATGCAAGATTGGTCAATACCCCCTTTTAATGGCATTTAATTGGGTTAAAACACTTTCAAATTCCGTTCTTTTAACAGCCCAGGCCTAGGCAATGTCAAGACTTAATTTTCAGATTTTCAAAACCTAAAATTTGTATTCCTCTCGCTAAAAAAAGTAGAGATTCATATCTTGTTGCTCCTGTAACCCATTTCCTAGCCTGAGATTTGCCCAAATGAGTTTTTGGCTATTTATGGCGCAGTTTTGCTTCTTTTCTCACCCTGGTTCGCCCGTCTTCGATGCTATTGCTTCAAAAAGCCTCCAAAACACAACTTAAACATGTCAAGGACTAAAAAACAAAAACCATATCAACGTAGTGCAATTCAAGAGTATATCTTACACAAATATGCACTATTAATCTGATTAAAACTTGAACCTTTAACAACCCATCATGTATGTATCCGATTTAGTTATTTTATAATGACATTTATTATAGATTATACATTACATCATATAAAATTGTACTTTATTTTTATTTAAATAACAAACTTTTTGAGCTTAATCAAACTTGCTACATGAAGCTCAAGTTCGTTTTAAAAGTCTTAGTATGATTCCAATTTTAACAAGTCTGTCAGAGTAGTTCAAGAACGACTTACTACGTAACATCACTATTTATGTGTATAATATTTTCATTCTAGGGTGAATTGCTGAAATCGTCCCTCGGGTTTGGTGAAAGTTGCCATAATCGTACAAACTTGGGATTTTTTTGTCATAATCGTACAAAGGTTTCAATTTCTTGTTATAAGAGGCTCACGAAAGTCACCGTAACTCTGGTGACTGTCCGATTACAAGGACTGAACAGGTGGGTATCGGGTTATATCGGAACAGAAACAAAAGAAATTGAAACCTTTGTACGCTTATGACAAAAAATCCCAAGTTTGTACGATTAATACAACTTTCACCAAACATGAGGGACGATTTCAGCAATTCACCCTTCATTCTATTTCAAATTTACATTGCATGTTACATTTGAAAGTAATCAACGGTCATATATAATAAAGTGATTAAGGGAAGCACTAATATGGATGTCAATGAGCTAAGTGAAGAAGAGCTTCAACATGAGCATCCATTAAAGCTTGTAGATTTGCAAGTAATGCATCAAGACTACATAGAAGACAATGACGAACATGATGACACAAATTTGATCATAATGAAAAATTACCACTGTGTGAAATCGGTGTGGCAAAAAAATCAACTAGTACCATCGTTATTTCTTCAAGTGAAACATGTCGTCATGTAATTACTCCTTCCATAGATTTTGTGAAGAAATATCACAAAGCTTAGTATTCCAAGGCCATCCCTCTCATACACTTATTCTTAAAAGGGAAATTGGATTTTAACACCCTAAACTATTGAAAAATGGCCGCTGACGCACCGAACTACAAAATTGAACAACACCGCACTATATTTTCAACCTATTGGCCTGTATCAGCCTCAGACTAACCATGGTTAATTTTTGCTAACGTGGCATGGTGACATGTCCATTTTTGCTGTCGTGGCATGGTGATGTGTCCATTTTTGATGACATGGCACGGGGAATTGGATTTTAACACCATGAACTATTGATTATTGGTCGCTGACGCACTAAACTACAAAATTGATGGATTTGAGCTTGGTTCAAGAGTTTGAAGTCATCATCTCTATCTTCCGTGGTTCGATTATTTGTATTGTTCGGTCATTAGGTTCTTTTTATCATTGGACTAAGATCCATCTTTGTGGTGAAATATTTTGGACAGTAATCAAACTTAAAGATATTTCGTTTGTGTTTGATTTGGTTTGTGTTTGATTTGTTAACCATTTATATGTGTATGTTAACAAAATGATTCCCCACAAAGATAAAAATGGTTAACAAATCAAACTTGTTAACCATTTATATGCGTATGTTAACAAAATGATTCACCACAAACCAAATCAAACACCATCAGACTTGAAACTCTTGAACCAAGTTTAAATCTATCAATTTTGTAATGTAGTTGTTGGATCAGTAATGCTCTTGATGTATTGCTTGCTAGTGAACACTTATGTGTTTAGCAAGTTCAATCAGATTTGCACAGCGGAATGAGTAAGTGAAGTTACACTATCAACAGGAGTTATTACTCCACCTGGATGTTTGAAAACTAAAGACAAGTTTAATGAGAATCTAAGTATGAATGTGAATGATAATAAATACTCAAACAGATTCTCAATTAATGAAATGGAAATAATAATAATAAGCTTTTGAAGGATTTCAGTTTTCAATTAAAATCAATGTCTAAAACAGAGGGATGAACCCATCTATTTATAGACTTTACATATACACGAACCTTGCCAAAAAGCAAGTCTGTAACAAGTAGCAACAAGTTGCATTCTTGGAACTTGCACAAAAAGATAAAGTAATACTAAACTAATAAACTACTGAAACATAAGGCGGTGGAAAGATTCTTGTACAAGTGCTGATGAATGACAAACTACTGATGATCAGTAGTTTGTCTTTAGTAGTTCTTCAGTGAACTGTCTGGTTAGACTTCAGAAATTCTGATACTTCTTCTTCAGTACTTGTTGAATCCTTCTTGTGGTTTCATCAACCCTTTTTGTCCTAACAATCTCCCCCTAGATTGATGAAGCCAAAACCTTTTCTAATTCCTTATTGTTTTCTTCTGTCATTCACAATCTTCCATATCTCCTTGAACATGGAATTCTTCAGTTGATTTAGCTGTTCATCAGTGAGAGATCCCCTTTGAGGTTCCAGATGTTGAATTGTAAGCAAGTCCTGGGTTGATAGATTCTTCAGTTCATTCATGGACTTGTAGGCCTTGCTTGTAAGATCTCTTCTTGTCACCAATACTGAGTTGTCATCAGTAAAGGACCATCTGATGATCAGCACTTTAGACTTGTCAAAGTCTGAAGTATAGGGAACCATGCTAGATCCCTGGGATGTTCCTGAGTGTTGGATATTTTCTATTTCTGTGACTCTCAGGTGGGATTCACTTCTGTCTTCTTTTTGCACTACTTCAGGTAATTTGAAAGTTGGTAAATGATGTTCAGTAACTACCTTTGTGTGCAGTCTGTCAGTGATAGTCTTCTGGATTTGGTAAGCAAATGTTGAAGGATCCCTAAATTGAGTTATCAGAGGCTTCTCTTCAATATCAAAGTCTCCTTGCACATCTGTGTTGCCTTCTAGCAACACCATCTTGAAGTCAGTCTTTGTATTGTCCTCTAGTTTCTTCTTGGTAGCTGGTCTTTTAACACCAGAAGTTCTAACTACTGAAGTTGATACTTCAGAAGTTTTGAACTTCTCTGGATTAGCAGCCTTGGTAGCCTTGTATTTCTTGTATGTGTCTAGTAGTTTGTCTTCCTTCCATCTTGACACAGAGGCTTTTGAACCATAGTCATTTGCTACCAGTTCTTCAATCATTTTTGCTCTCTTGGCTTTTCTATCTTTGTCTGTTGCAAGTTTGTCAGCAACAAGTTGAGCTCTTCTGGTTAGCTCATCCATTGAGAGCCCTTTGTGTGAATAGGCTTTTGTTTTGCTGTTCTTTGTTATAAAAGACACCAGTTGTTGTCTTTTGTCTTCTTTAGCAACTCTCTCTGTTTCAGCTTGCCTATTCAACTCTGCTTCATAAGCTTGAAGCTTTTCATTTAAGCTTAAATCTTCCCTTGCCTCCAAGTTGTTCCAGATCTCTTCTTCCTTAGCCTTTCTTTGGGCTGCAATCAAACTCTTCTCTAGTAGTTCTTTGGACATTGATAGTGGAGAAGGGTTCAGCACAGTCATTGTTGTAGTTGTTGTATGCCTTGGAATAGGAGTTGGTTGTTGTTGTTTAGTTGGTTTGGAAGGCTCTTCAGATGTTTGGACATTGATAGTGGAGAAGGGTTCAGCACAGTCATTGTTGTAGTTGTTGTATGCCTTAGAATAGGAGTTGGTTGTTGTTGTTCAGTTGGTTTGGAAGGCTCTTCAGTTGTTTGTAAGCTGGAAGTGTTAACTGCTGAAGTGTTGATAGAAGTATCAACTACTGAAGGATTATCTTCAGTACTTTCTGATTCATCAGAGGTTTCTTCAGCAGTTTCTTCATTATGGCCTTGGGAAGGTTCAGCTTCAACTTCAGTTCCATAACTAAGCCTTTGTTGATCTTCTTTTTGTTTTTGGGCTTTTTCTAGAAGTTGTTGTTGTTGTAGAGCCACTAGTGCCTTTATCCTGGCTTCCAGTGACTCCTTAGGTTCCTTAATCTTCTCCCCCTTTTTGGCTTCATCCACTTCTGGAAGCCTGCTAGGTTTGGAAGTTCTACCAGTGAGTTTAGCAAGCTGTCTTGAGTTGTTGTCTATTTTGTTGGACAGCTCACCAAGTTTTTTGTTGATCACCTCAAACTAAGTTTTGGTTGAAAACTCCAAAGCAGTTTTGAAAGTTTTGAGGTGATTGGCAATGAGGGTGTTCATCAACTGGTATAGGGGACCATCTGGGCTGCATAGTTGGTTCAAGTCTATGTTGGATGACCCAGGGAATTGGGTAGGCATTTTCAGTGAGGGGTGTGTTTTTGGGTGATCTTCATGTTGTACAGAAGATGCCACTTTAGGGGAATCAGGGATCAAGTGGACTTTAACCTGATCTGGTGTGACCAGCTCTTTGAGCTTAGAGACACCAGGTGCAGGACCTTCACTAGCAGCCGTCAATTCAATTTTGGTGGAGTGTGAATCATCATCCAAATCAATGGAATCATCTGAATCCCTGCTTACTTCCTCAATGAGGACAGTATCAGTTACATCATGAGCTGGGCCCAACCCAGTTGTCTCATGTACCTCTTGTTCTTGGTTCAGAGGATTTCCTACCTCAGGCATTAAGCCTTCATCAGTAGTTGCCACAAGTGAGGTCTTAGCAATGTTACTTCTTTCCTCAGATCCACCACAGGGTGGTATATGAGTAGTAGCAGCCTCAAATGTACCTAAAGTCTCTAAGTTTGGGCTTAGAGACCCTGGTTCATCCTCATCTCTTGGGTTAGGGCTATGGACATCCACATCCATGTCAAGTTCTGAAGGTATGTCCCCTGTTTGATGTGGTTGTTGGGGACTGACATGTTCTGATGGGATGGTCTCTTTTATCCCAGAGAGAAGTTTGGCAATTTCAAGGGCTTCAGGTTCAGAAATTTGTGGTGCTAGTTCAGTAGTTTGGTCTAATGGTTCAGCAGTTTCAAAAGAAGAGTCAATGAGGATTGTTTTATTAAATTTCTTTCTTTTGAATAAAATGGTGATTGGTGCTCTAGTGGGGGTTTGAGATGGATGAGACTGAGAGGATGTTTCAGTCACATCTTTATCAAGTGCAGATTGCACATTAGCAAGTTCAGGCATCTCAACTTCCTGAACTGCCTTTCTCTTAAGGCTGGTGGGTTTTTGTTTTTGCTGTTTGGGTTTCTTGGCCTTTTTGGGTGAAGGTTTGGAAGATGAGGGTTCCTTGGGGACTGTTGTGTGTTCCCCTTGGTCATCTTCTGGCCAGGTAGCCGGTTTATTGTGCCTAGAGTATGCTTGTGAGGTTAATGGGTTTAAAACAGTTGTTTTACCCACAAGCACCTCTTCTCCAAGTTCCTTTATTATGGATTGCATAATAAATCTTGGATACAACAAAAACTTCTTTTTATAATTGAGATGATGTAACACCAACTCATTAAAGAAAAGTGCTGATGCCCTGAATTTTGTTTCATTCACAATGGAATGAAAAATAGGTTGAAAAGTAGAGGGCATCTGATCATAAGATCCAGTTTTTGGACTCAAACACATTATTATGTAATGAAACAAAAGTTTATATTTTGGTTCAAAATATTTCTTAAAAATGGTTGCATGTGAGAGAGTACCTTGGTAACCACACTCTGTCATGGTTAGATGAATTTCAGAGTTTGGAAATTGATCTGGGGCACCCACATCATCTAGACCCAGTCTAATTCCCAAAGTTTCGGGTGTGATTGCCATTCTTCTCCCTTGGATGGTTGAATTGAGGGAGATCACTTTATCATTTACTGTTACCGTCTCCGCATTTGCCCAGAACTCATTAAGAGTTTCAGTGTGGATTGGAGGATCAATGGTGTGGGCAGTAAAGTATTGGGATTTAACGACTAAATCAATGATTTCGTCGTATTGGGACCAGGCTTCATGTTTCTCAAAGTAGCCTCTTTGATTGTGTCCCTGTTTCAGTATTAGAGCCATGTGGTTTGTGTGTTTGTGGATCGAACAGTGTTTTTGCATGTTAGGGGTTTGAGAGTGTTTTTGAGAGAGAAGGAGGGAATTTTGCATTTTGAATGGATAAGTGTTGGAAAAGGTGTTTATCAGAAGTTTGTAACCGCCCTAGGTCAAACTTCTGAAGTGGGAAATGTCTGATTTGCCCTTAATGACAAAACTGCTGATGAAGAACACTTGTCATCAGTAGTTCCCATTTTCTCTTCAGTAGTTTGTTAACAACTTATGAGAATGTTTATAAACACTTTATTCATAACTTTTGAAGATTATTTTATCAGAAGTTATTCATTTTTCAGAAAATATTCCCATACTGATGTTTTTGTTCATCAGTAGTTTCTCTCTTTTTGTTTTTCAGAAGTTTTGGTTTAAAAACAGATGTAAGTGAAAAATAAAATATGTGCAGGAAAAGTAAAAGAACACTTACAAATTTAGCATCCCAAGCATGGATACTAACTTCTGAAATGTTGATGTGTCAAGGGGTTTAGTGAATATGTCAGCTATCTGATTAGCTGTTGTCACATGCTTCACTTCAATCTTGCGTTTTTCATAGCAATCCCTGATGAAATGATACCTGATTTCAATATGTTTAGTTTTTGAGAACTGAACAGGATTTTGAATGATGCTAATGGCAGATTTGCTGGCTACAAGCAATGGTGTCTTGGTCTCTTTGATTCCATAATCAAGAAGTTGATATTTGAGCCATTGTATCTGTGATGTACAACTAGCAGCTGCAATATATTCAGCTTCAGCAGTTGAAGTTGCAACAGATGTTTGCTTCTTTGATTTCCAGGACACTAGACAGTTTCCCAAGAATTAACAACCATCGGATGTTGATTTTCTTGACATTTTGCACCCTGCATAGTCACTATCTGAAAAAGCTGATAACTTGGTATTGCTAGAAGCAGGATACCAAATTCCAAGTGTAGGAGTTCCTTTCAGATATCTGAAGATTCTTTTGACTGCAATGAGGTGTGATTCCCTAGGAGCTGATTGATATCTAGCACAGACACATGTTGAAAACATAATATCTGGCCTAGAGGCAGTTAGATACAAAAGGGAACCTATCATACATCTATACATGGTTTGATCAACCCGTTTTCCTTGATCATCAGGTTCAACTTGTGTGGTAGGTGTCATGGGAGTGGAACATGATTTACAGTCTTGTAAAGAAAATTTGTTCAATAATTCTTTAACATATTTTGATTGATATATAAAAGTTCCATTAGTTTGTTGTTTAATCTGCAGTCCTAAAAAGTACTACAGTTATCCCATTGTACTCATCTCAAACTTTGATTGCATGAGTTTCTTAAATTCATCACACAATTTTGTGTTTGTTGAACCAAATATGATATCATCAACATAAATTTGAACAACTAAGACATGATTTCCAACATTTTTAATGAAAAGAGTTTTATCAATGGAGCCTCTTGTAAAGTTATTTTTGAGCAAAAAGTTGGAAAGTGTTTCATACCAGGCTCTTGGAGCCTGTTTTAGCCCATAAAGAGCTTTGTCAAGTTTGTACACCCACTCAGGATGAGAAGGATCCTCAAACCCAGGTGGCTGACAAACATACACTTCCTCTTTGATTTTTCCATACAAAAATGCACTCTTAACATCCATTTGAAAAACTTTTATTTTGTTAGAAATGGCATAGGCCAGAAATAACCTTATGGCCTCAAGCCTTGCAACTGGAGCAAAGGTCTCATCATAATCAATTCCCTCTTCTTGAGAGTAACCTTGTACCACCAGTCTTGCCTTGTTCTTAATGATCATACCAGCTTTATCTTGTTTGTTCCTAAAAAACCATCTTGTACCAATAGGTAGCTTGTTTGGTGGTAAGGGACAAATTTCCCAAACCTGTTGCTTCTTGAATTGAAACAACTCATCTTGCATAGCTTCCACCTAATTGTTATCTTTGAGGGCTTCTTGGTACTTTTTAGGTTCCAACTGAGAAATGAATGCCGAGAAGAAGCAAAAGTTGGAAAGCTGGTTTCTTGTGAGAACACCTGAAGCAATATCACCCATGATTTGTTCCAATGGATGATCTTTGTGTTCAATCAGTTGTTGTAAACCACTGACAGGTGTAGGTGGCTCTTGTACTTCATCAAACAAACCACTGAGGTTTATAATGTCTGGTTCAGCTGTTTGAAAATCTTCAGTAGTTGTAGGTGCTGAAGCAGATGTTTGAGTTTGTACATCAGCAGTTGTTGAATCAGAAGTTTGTGAAACTTCTGATGGTTTGAAAGTTGACTTAATGACTGTATTAGGAGTCCATGGTGCTGGATCCGCATCATCAAACCTTTGATCACCATAATAAGTTGGTTTAGATGAAGTAACAGTCTTTTCAGGTCCAAAGTGGAAGCTGTCAAGGTCAAAGAGTTCAGCAGGATGTGCTGGAATAAGAGTGTGTTTTGATTCATTGAACTTGACATTCAGTGTTTCTTCTACTATTTTGGTTCTTGAATTAAAAACCTTTTAGTCTTTTCTAGTGGAAGAATAACCAAGAAAGTAACCTGAGTCAACTTTAGCAGCAAACTTTGAAATAGAATCTTTAATGTTTAGAATGAAACATTGACATCCAAAAGCCCTGAAAAAGGAGATAAGGGGCTTCATGCCATGAAGAACTTCATATGCAGTCTTGGAGTGTCTCTTGTTGACAAGAAATACAATGGTAGGCCTGAATCAGCTAACATAGTTCTTGCTGCTTCAATCAATGTTCTGTTCTTCCTTTCTACCACACCATTTTGTTTAGGAGTTCTGGGAACACTGAATTGTCTAATAATCCCTTTAGACAAACAGAATTCATCCAGAGTTTTGTTCCTGAACTCTGTCCCATTATCACTTCTAATGGCTTTGACAGATAGAGAATATTGTTTCTCTACTTGTAGAATGAAGAACTTGATGATTTCAGCTGCCTCATCCTTGGAAAATAAGAAGAATACCCATGTGAATCTTGAATAGTCATCAATGATGACCAAGAAATACTTCTTCTTACCAAGGCTCATGATTTTTACAGGCCCAAATAAGTCCATATGGAGTAGTTGAAGACATGCAGTTGTTTTTGATTCTTCAATAGACTTATAGGAGGACTTATGCTGCTTTCCCTTTAAACAGGATACACAGTGTTCTTGACATTGGTATACTTTCAAAGGTAGACCTCTGACCAAGCCCATTTTTGTGACTTTATTTATGGTTTTAAAGTTCACATGGCCAAGTCTCCTGTGCCAGAGATCAATCTCTGAAGTTGATGCCATTGAGAAGAAACAGGTAGTGTTGTTCAGTACTTTGTCCTTTTCAATGTCCACTGCATAGACATTGCCACATCTTTTGGCTATCAACAAAGTATGATCTTCAATGATCTTCTCTATCAACTTCTGGCCTTATGGTGATATGATCTTGCATGCT
Source organism: Ambrosia trifida (assembly GCA_028751855.1). NCBI lineage: Eukaryota > Viridiplantae > Streptophyta > Magnoliopsida > Asterales > Asteraceae > Ambrosia > Ambrosia trifida. The sequence goes on from CM054128.1 coordinate 110,595,238, forward strand.
GTCTTTGTGAAAAAGGAAGAATATCCTTTATCACACATTTGAGACACACTTAGCAAGTTGTACTCAAGGTTTTCAACCAGATTGACCTTGTCAAACTGTATTTTTCCAGAGGAGACATTGCCATGTCCCAGCACATATCCCTTGGCATTGTTCCTAAAGGATACAGATCCTTCTCTTTGACTGATAAAGTTGTTTATCAGGTATCTGCATCCTGTCATGTGCATTGAGCCTCCACTGTCCACATACCAAATGCTATTTAAGCCTCTGGAGACCCTCTGCACAAAGTAGCAAATTAGTTAGATTTAGGAACCCAAGCCAGTTTGGCTTTAGGTTTGCTCTTGAGAACATTAACAGTTTGTTCTTGACCAGGTTGAGGAATCCATGTCTTTTTGGCAATGGATTTTTCATTAAGAGCAATGGTGGTATCCTTTTGAGGACCACCATCAACCTTGGTCATCAGTAGTTGTACCATGTTCATGAGATCTTTTATCTCAGCAGTTTGTGAAACTGCTGATGATGTAGGTCTAACTACTGAAAGAGAATTTTGAGAAAAATATTTTTGTTGAGATTTCATCTTTTTCTGAGAAAAGGTGTTTGCTGGTTGTTGTTTCCTGGGAGAAAAAGTTTCTTTAAAATCATTTTTGATTTGTTTACCCATAACCAGTTGTGAAATTTTCTTGTTGTACTGAATTTCTTTTCTATATCTGCAAAATTATGTCTTGTGGTTAAACAGACCACAGATTTCACATTCTTTTGCCTTTTCTTTTTCATTTAAAGGCAAATTTCTGACTGTCTTGATTGGTTTTAGGTCATCAGTAGTTTTCAGGTTCTCAACTCCTGATGTAAACTACTGATGGCTTAAAGTCAGATTTTATCAGTACTTCTGAAGAACTTTCTTTGTGATTTTTTAGAAAGTTTTCATGAAAAGACGTGCATTCTTTCTCTTCAGAAGTTTCACCTGAAACAATTTTTCTCCCATCTTCAGTAGTTTTGGGGGAAAAATCTGTTGGTGTTTCAGTGTGATTGTACCCTATGCCAAACCTAACATTTGAAGCACTTTATTTGTTTAGCAGCAGTTCGTACCCTTTACAAGATTCTACTCATTTTTCACAAGTAACCTTGGTGTCAGCAAGCTCTTTTCTGACATTTCCTAGGTCATCTATCATGATTTTAAGTTGTGCTTGGGTTTCAATAGCATTGTTAGTTAATTTAGAATTTTCTTTTGCCTTAGCAGCAAGTTTTCTTTCTAAATCACATTTCATCTGAGTGAATTTTCTCTTAGAGTCATTTGCTTTTCCTTGTAAGTGCACATTAGTCTCTCTTATGAGAGCAAAAGATTCTTTACATGAAGTTGTACAAAGTTTTGTTAAAGATTCTTTTGATACATGAGAAATGGCAGATTTTGAGATGCAGCCCTCAAATGCCATTAAGGCAAAGTTCTTTCTGCCATTGTCAGGTTCTCCCCAGTTGATGTCAAACATTTTGTTGTCTGCATTAGGATTGCACTCAGTAGTGTCAAAAGGAAGACTGCTCCAGTCAACATACCCTGAGGTGAATAAGCTTTGTTGTGAGGATTGCTGAGTCTGTGGAGGTTGTTGAGCAGCTGGAATGGGAGGGATTGATTGTTGGCTCTGCATCTGTTGAGCAGGCATCTGTACTTATTGTACTTGTGGCACATATTGGATTTGTGGAGCTTGTGCCTGTACAAAATATGCACTCCCTTGTGTTCCATTATTCCTATTATAACTAGGGTTAAACTGATTTCCAGACTGAGATTGGTTGTAGCTAGAGCTTCTACACTCTCTAGTAAAGTGTCCCAACTTTTGACACTTGTGACATCTAAGTTTAGACTTGTCAAAACCAATTTTTGTAGAACTGTTTAGTCCTGGAAATTTCCTTCCTGACCTTTTGTAAAATTTGTTTGTTTTAATACTTAACATGGCTCGTTGGTGTAAGATGTCCATTTCTTCTAAGTCATAATTGCTGAAATTTTTAAAATCATCCATGATAAAACACATGTTATCAGCAGTTTGACTATATTTATCATTGTCATAACATGGGAATGATCTTTCTGATGAGATCCTAGCAGTTATGTCAATGTGGTCAAAAGATCCAAAACTATTTGAACAAGTAGGTGAATCTTGTCCCAATAGTGCTGTACTACCTGGTAGATAGTCATCAGCAGTTTTACCAGAACTTTGCAGTTTCTTCTTTTAATCGATTTCTCTTTCAAAAGTTAGCAATCTCCGATGCAATTTTGTAAGAGTGAGGGAGCTAAAGTCTGGTGAGGATCTGAGGACAATAGAGTATGTTTCCCATTTTTAGGTAAAGACCTTAAAAATCTATGAAGCATAGATACAGTTGTGTAGGTCTGACCATTTAATTTTAGCTCAGATATTAATGAGGAGAATCTTTCAAATTATTGAGTTAAAGTTTCCCCATTTATATGAGCAAAAGTTTCATATTGTTGAGCCAGGATTTCTCTGGTGTTGGCAATCACCTCTTCAGTTCCTCCAAACTGTTCTTTTAGGCAGTCCCAAAGCTCTTTGGCACTATCACAATGTAATAGTCCAGAGTAGATTTCATTTGGGAGTGCCATTGCCAACATAGAGAAAGCTTTAGCATCAAGCTCAAGTTTTAGGAAATCATCATCTGTATAGTCCTTTGGGTCTTTTGGAATTTCTACTTTAGTTTCAAGATTAATGTTTACTGGTTTGTGAGGACCATATATCACAGATTTCTAGCAACCAGTGTTGGTCTATGATAATGTATATGCCATTCTCCTTTGCCAGATATTGTATTCATTTCTTACTAGCATAGCAGGTTTATTGGCAGAACCAGTATTATGAGGATCCATTTTAAAGAGTATTGATTTGTCAAGTATCTCTTAAAGTGATTGATGTTGATAAAAGTGAACTTTTAATACTTTATTGAATATCAATAAGAGCCTGTGTCTGATTCTCAATGTGTTAGATTGATATGTGATCAGATAAACCAGTGCTCTGATACCAATTGTTGAATCAGTAATGCTCTTGATGTATTGCTTGATAGTGAACACTTATGTGTTTAGCAAGTTCAATCAGATTTGCACAGCGGAATGAGTAAGTGAAGTTACACTATCAACAGGAGTTATTCTCCCCCTGGATGTTTGAAAACTAAAGACAAGTTTAATGAGAATCTAAGTATGAATGTGAATGATAATAAATACTCAAACAGATTCTCAAATAATGAAATGGAATAATAATAATAATAAGCTTTTGAAGAATTTCAGTTTTCAATTAAAATCAATGTCTAAAACAGAGGGATGAACCCATCTATTTATAGACTTTACATATACATGAACCTTGCCAAAAAGCAAGTCTGTAACAAGTAGCAACAAGTTGCATTCTTGGAACTTGCACAAAAAGATAAAGTAATACTAAACTAATAAACTACTGAAACATAAGGCGGTGGAAAGATTCTTGTACAAGTGCTGATGAATGACAAACTACTGATGAGTAGTTTGTCTTCAGTAGTTCTTCAGTGAACTGTCTGGTTAGACTTCAGAACTTCTGATACTTCTTCTTCAGTACTTGTTGAATCCTTCTTCAGTACTTTAGTCTTCTTTCTTCAGTGTTCTATACTTAGGATATTTGCAGAAGTAAATTAGACTAAGGTTTACAAAAGTGGTTTCCTCAATCCTTTTTGTCCTAACAGTAGTGCATCAACGACCAATATTCAATAGTTCAGGGTGTTAAAATCCAATTCCCTATGCCACGTCAGCAAAAATGGACACGTCACCATGCCACGTCAGCAAAAAGTAACTATGGTTATTCTGAGGGTGATACAGGCCAATAAGTTGAAAGTACAGTGCGGTGTTGTTCAATTTTGTAATTCAGTGCATCAGCGGCCAATTGTCAATAGTTCAGGGTGTTAAAATCCAATTTCCCTTCTTAAAAGAACAACAAAGGATGAGAAATGTCACACTTGTCTCAAATACCATCGAAATGGCATTTGTTATCATTGTTCAACATGCAATTATGAAAGCGATCTACATTGTGCCACATTTGTGGAGAAAAACACAATTCATCACTCCAACCACCCACACCCATTAATATCTGTTAGTTTTAAAGATATTTGAACGGGTGTTTTGCATGTCAGAAGAAATATGGGCATTTCTATCAATGCAAAACTTGTTTTAACTTTTTAGTAACTCCCATTTGTCTTTCCCTAGCTTCCCATAAGGTTATCACTTAAATTTCAACAATTTAGCCATCACCAAATGCTCACTTATCAATTATATGACTGCGAATGTAGGATTTGAGGTGTGGAATTAGATGATGAACATTTGATTTACAAGTGCAGTAAATGCATGTACAATGTTCACCCAGATTAGGATTAAATACTTGCATGTTTATGTGGATAATATTTGCCAAAAGAAAACCAATTTCGCCTGTATCCATGGTTCATGATAAGGCTTCACCAGGCAAGAGTTTCACTGGTTTGTTTGGATGATATCCCCTGTAAATTGCATGATTATGTGGATAATATTTGCCAAAAGGAAACCAATTTCGCCCGAATCTATGATTCATGATAAGGCTTCACCAGGCAAGAGTTTCACTCGTTTGTTTGGATGATATCCCCTATAAATTGTAATCAGATTACCCTTGTGGTGATGAAATGTGTTAATATGATGATCAAATCGTGTGAATCGGGTGTGTTTTTTTTTTCTAGTAGTTGTATGTTATATACAAGCTTGAATTTTTTTTTTTTTTTCCATTTTTCCACTTCAAGAAACTCATTAGCGTAGTAGTGGTCCTAAATGACAATGAATTTCAAGATGGTGGTGGGTGTTCTTGTGGCATTTTAGGCTATGGGGTGTGGAGACATAAAAAAGTTCATGTCTCCATGCCACCTAGGATGCCACATCATATACCTTCATATTTCTCTTACTTGAGACATGAGTGGGGTGTGGAGACACCAACACCTCATGTCTCAAGCATTTATTATTGTTATTTTTTTCTAAATATTAATTTTAATTACTTTTAAAAGTAACAAATAAACAAAATAATATTCAAATAAATACTAGATTTAATAAAAAAAAATACAAACCATCCTTAAAAAAAATATTACAAACCATCCTAAAAATAAAATAAAAAATTACAAATCATCCTAAATTTAATTAGTAAAATACTAGTCGTCGTGTCCGTTGTTCCAAATATATTCGATCAAGTCGTCTTGAAGATGATGGATGTGTTCGTTACGTAACGAGAATTCGTTTAACTCTAGCTCTGGGCCATCCGGAATATTATTCTCTTCCACCGCGTTTTCATCGAACTCACAAATAGCTCGGCCTTCGTCTTCGATGATCATGTTATGCAACAAGATACAAGCATACATACAATAACGTAGTTTTTTTTGGTGTGAAAGCACGTGCCGGGTTTGTGATGATGTGCCATTTTGCTTGTAGAACCTCAAATGTTCGTTCAATATCCTTTCGCACCGCTTCTTGATACTTAGCAAACTTTTTTCTTTTTTCGTCGGGAGAGTGCTTAACGGTTTTAACGAGTGTAGAGTATGTTGGGTATATTAAATCTTCAAGATAATACCCGTGCTTGTACTCAACCCCGAAACTGTAAATTTTGAATCCGGACCGGTTCCTTTTCTAACATCCTCAAACACCAATGATTGATTAAGGACATTAACGTCGTTATTTGAACCGGGAACACCGAAAAATGCATGCCAAATCCATAAATCTTGTGACGCGGCAGCCTCTAAGATTTTTGTTGGATGACCGTGATCGCCTCGATAAAACATGCCACGCCATGCATTAGGGCAAATTTTCCACGGCCAATGCATGCAATCGATGCTTCCAATCATCCCTGGAAAACCATGCTTTTCGTGATGGAACTGATACAATTTCTGGATATCATTGGAGTTTGGTTTTTGCAAATATTTTTTGCTGTAGATCTAGACAACACGCTTGCAAAACTTATACAAGCAATCACGTGACGTTCTTTTGGACATCCGTAAATATTCATCCCACGAGTCGGATGCCGTCCCGTAAGCTAGTTTCCGCAATGCTACTGTGCATTTTTGATAAGTTGTGAATCCCCGTTTGCCTCTAGCATCGTACCGTAATGTAAAATACGGGTCACAACTCGCCAAATCATCGGCAATACGTACGAACAATCGACGGCTCATTCGGAACCGCCGCCTAAACATCTCGTCCATATACACCGGTTGATCGGCAAAGTAATCTCTGACTAATTGCTTGTGTGCACCTACACGTATGTTGTAAATATATATAAAAAATATGTTTGAAGAAAAATTATACACTTACCCTCCCGGTCCCTGTTTATGGCCGCTTGCCTAGGTCGCGGTTGCGAGCTCACTTCGTCTTCCTCCGCCACGATTAATTGTGCCACTTCCCAAACCACGTTCACAAATATCCGGTTTTCTTCGCTCGACGAAGATGAGGAATCAACCAACGGTAGGTATGACATTGTTTGGTATTTTTTTTAAAGAAAGTAGAGAGTTTTTTTGTTGGTTTTGGTTTATTTGTGTTAGTTTATTTGGATGGTTTGGGTTTATAATGTTGGATTTGGTTTATAAAGAAAAAATAGCCGTTACTTTTGAAAAGAGACGTTGGAATTAAAAAAAAGAAAAAGAAAAAAAGGTCATTGGTCGGTCCATTTCGTTTCAAGGGGGACAGGGGGTTGGGACGACGGGGGACGGGGACGGGGGGCGGTGTACACATCTGGAACGGGGCAAAAAGGTTGGGACGGGGGGTTGGGGGCGTCTGCACACCCATCAGCCTTAATAATGAATGATTTTGATCATTAACCTGTAGCCGGTTTTATTGTGCCTGTATAATAACTTATTTTTAGGGAGAACACACTAAAATTTAGCTGGTTTGTTTGGTTTTTATTTTACAGTGAAATGTAAACTGATTGCCCTTGTGGTGTTGAACTTTGTTACTATTTTTTGATGACCAAATTGTGTGAATCTGGTGGTTTTTTTTGTGCTACATGTAACTGGTGTCACTGTGCATGGATGATAACCGTTTTTATAGAGAACACACTAAAATTTAACATAGAGCAACAGCAATAGTCAGTTTTGTGGTGTTTTTATGGAGAGAGTGAATTATTTGGAGGAGAGGGGGCATGGTGGGCGCTTTTGTGCAAAAACGCTCAAGAATAGGTTTTGTAAGTAAAGGGAGGAGGCATAAAGTGTGTTTTCATGGCATTTTTGGAGGCGGTTTTGGCTGTGAGTTGGGCAAAGCGTGGTCGGATGAGCTCACGGTTATGTGGAACTAGTTTTGAAGCCTGATTGTGAATGGCTCAAGCATAAATATATGAAATGCAATATAGTTTTAAAAAGTGTGATGACACATAATGTATTTAAGTTTTCATATTAGGTTTTGTTAATTTGATAACCCAATCAATTTTTTTTTCAATGATTTGAATTTATTAAAAATATCATATCTAAAACCAATATTCATGCAACAAAAAGTAATAGATAATACACTACTCTTTACACAAATAAAATAATCATTATTCTTTATCTAGATATAAAAAGTGAAATTCTTTACTTGAGTATAAATCAATGATGATACTCATTCATTGCTTTGCTTCTAGACCTATATATACTCTAAATAAAGTTGAACCACACCCACTATATATACCAAGTAACAATCTCATCCAAATCAAAGTAATAGAACCATCTTTACCCACTAAAGTACACATTTATTCATTCCCACCTTTTATTGTTTCAAATAATCTCATGTTTAACTCGTTAAAATAACTTGAGTTCAAGCTTGCCTTATGTTAAAAGCTCAAATGGAATAATATTTATTGTTTGTTTTTATCATAACTATCATTTATGTATTTATTTACAAATATAACCACTTTTGTATGTATTTGTGATTTAAGTATATTTGTGTTTAATGGAGTACCAAAAAATTGAGAGAACTACGGTTAATAAGAACGTACGAATGTAATGTATAAAATATAGTTACATGTGGTGAGTGGTAGAGAAATAGAATCTGGTAACAATGTGTCATATGTATCATACTAATACAATAGGTATAAGTCTATATGTGGTTCTTGTTGTCCTCTACTTTAATTTGATTATGAATTGAATATCCCTCTAGAAAATTGTATGTATGTATGTATGTATGTATGTATGTATGTATGTATGTATGTATGTATGTATGTATGTATGTATGTATGTATGTATGTATGCATCTTGTTTAGTTATTTTAATATAATTATAAATACAATGACACTTATTATAAGTTATACATTATATCACATAAAACAGGATTTTATATTTATATCAAGGGGAATTGGATTTTAATAATCCAAACTTTATCTCATTGGCTGACAATAATCTGTATTTAAGAAATTCCCTATGACAGTCCCAACTTTCAAAGTATTGGTACTCAATGAACTTTTGTTAACTGAAAACTAGTCCATTTTCAAAACTAAAAGAGTTTGAAAGTTGAAAAGTTCATTGTCGGCCAATATGTTGAAAGTTGGGACTGTTGTGGGGAATTTATTAACTACAGATTATTGCCGGCCAATGAGGCAAAGTATGGATTATTAAAATCCAATTCCCCTTATATCAATAGCAAAGTCATCTACACTTGTGAACTTGATCAAACTTGGTATATACAGCTCGGGTTTATTAAATCTCGGTATGATTCTAGATTTTATATTTATATCAATAGCAAAGTCATCTACACTTGTGAACTTGATCAAACTTGGTACATGCATCTCGGGTTTATTAAATCTCGGTATGATTCTAGATTTTCACAAATCAGTCATGAGTAGTCCAAGAACAACTCCCTTAGCAGTTTATACCACTATTTATGTGTTCAATATTTTCATTATATTTTATATTTACATTACTTGTTACATTTGGAAGTAATCAGACGACATGTATAATAAAGTGACAGAAAGAAACATTGAAATGGATGTGAAGGATCTAGACCTAGAAAATCTTCAACATGAGCATCCATTAGCACTCGTAGATTTGCAATTGATGCATCGAGACTATATAGAAGACGACGATGAATTTGCTGATGATGATTTGATCACAACACAAAACTTTGACTGCATTTGTATCCGGTGTGACAGACGAATTGACTGGTACCACCGTTATTATTACAAGTGTACCATGTCGTCATGTAATTACTCCCTCCATAAATTTTGTGAAGAAATACTACCAACCTTAAAATTCCAAGGCCACCCTTCTCATAATCTTATCCTTAAAAGAACAACAAATGATGAGAAATGTTGCGCTTGTCTCAAATGTCATCGAGATGGCATTTGTTATCATTGTTCAACAAGCAATTATGGAATTGATCTACTTTGTGCTACCTTAATGGAGCAAAATACGATCCATCACCCGGCTCACCCACACCCATTGATACCTTTTAGTGTCGAACCAGGTTTGAACAAGTGTTTTGCATGTAAGAAGAAACATGAAGGGAATTTCTATCAATGCATCACTTGTTTTAACTTCATAGTAAATACCGATTGTCTTTCCCTTCCCATAAAGTTATCACTTAAAACCCAACAATTTAGTCATCGTCACATGCTCACCCTTTCATATTCGTTTCTAGACCAAGTATATGATTACGAATGCAGGATTTGTGGTGTGAAATTGGAAGATGAACATTTAATTTACAAGTGTAGTAAATGCATGTACTATGTTCACCCCGATTGTGCAACGCAAAGGATGGAGCCTTTCATGTCTCTCTTCTTACCCGGTAAATCTTGAAACTTATGCCTATATACATGACACTTCACAAATAAGTTTTTTTTATTATTATTTAGAAAAGGGTAAATTTCTAGGATTATGACATCTCTTTTTTTTTTTTATACATGACATGAGAAATTTTTACAAAACTTGTTTCACGGATGGGTACGCCACAATCTAAGACTCTTACATTGTCACACCCTCAAATTTCCACTGCGGAGTTTTACCGCGAGGTGCATGACAAACCAGGACCCATAGCCATAAGTATCATGAACGACTCTAAATGCCCAAACCATTTAGTTCGTTTTTAAGAAAAAGTTTCAAAGTTTAACCAAGCAATTTAAAGTAATGCGGAAGCGTAAACAAAGTAAAACATTTGCAAAAGTCTGCGCAAGACAACGCGCCCAAAACCAAAGTTAATAAGTACGAGATAATAAATATCCATAACCCAAGACACGAATGATGCATGCCCTAAAACGTGCTCCGTACCTAAGGACCTGCAAAGCATGCTAAAATGTGTCAACATAAAGTCGGTGAGTTCACTATATAAGTAAGCGATGTAAATAATAACGTAGGTTCTCAAAACCCCAAAAGTCAAGTGTACAACGTTGGTCCCTCAGACCCTGTAAACAATAGCTAATTCAAATGTCAGGGGTAGCTAGCCCACTCATGATAACTAAAACCGGCGAATACCGAACTACTAATGAACAAGTTCCCATAACTGGGATAAAGATGCCTTGCATCATTGTCCATCGACAATGATTATGTTTGAAGCTAATAGTTCACATCCGTGCCCCCAGCACGATGTGAGGTTTGTTAGACCTAATAGCGCTATCAACTAATTAACCCGCTTGCCCAACCGGCAATTGATTCGGTATTTTGAAGGACTTAAAAGATGTGTTTGGTTTAGTTCATCAAGGACATATATATGAATTAGTAAAAATAGATTCACCACGTGAACCATGCATCCCAAATCCGGGATGTGTAAAAGAAAGTTGTCTCAAGATAGGCTAGAAAACGTTACCAATGTGGTCTCAACCCGAGACGCATGCTTTGAGAAAAAGTAGTGAAACTCACCTTATCGCGTAAGCAAAGAATCCGAACAGCAAGTATTATATGCTACCGACACCCTAATAACAGTGTCACCACGTGAGTATAGGCGTAACATCATTACACCATATAACTCGTTTGTCCAAGGCGTTTTAATATTCAAAAGTGTGTATGCGACGCCTAGTGATTCTACATGCAATAGTAAACCCTACGGACTCGTTGGTGAATGAGTTGGTTATAATTAGTTTCTACAGCCCATATGTGTCGTAAACATGTGTACTTCCGTTATATGTCAATTTTAGATCACCTAAGACCTCAAGTAATCACATAGTCACATAATACACAATCTGTGTTTTCAGGACAGATTGTGCGCCATCAAAACGAATTTATTTAAAATAGTAAACCAGTGAGTTATCCTCCCAAATTTTTACTGAATTTTCTTTGGGATTCACTTGGCAATACCTATTTTTGTTTTGTCTTAATTCCAAACACAAAAATTATAAAAATTCGTACAACACAGCAGTGTTCAGAAAATTTCCACAACAGGTCAGTTTAGTAGGAAAATTCTTAAAAATTGTGTATTCATCCAAACGAGATGAATCCACTTGGAAAAGCTCTATTTTTCCAGTATTGACCTACTGTAAAAATTTCATAACCTAACTCCTTGTAAATCTCAAGTTATGGCCATTTAAAGTTAACCCAATTTACAAATCCGAAAATCTGATATGACCCCTAATCAATTAAAATTCCAAAAACGACTCATCCTACGTCCAAAACACATGATTTTACCCATTATGAAAAGCTAAGATCAGGTGTGACCTAACCATGCCAAGAAAACCCTAAAATTATTATGTTAGAGCCGTGTTACAGCTCCTACAAGTTTGACTAACCATTCTGTCCAGATTTTAGTTTCGCCTAAATCATACTTTAATCGCCTACCGTGTGCACAAAAACTATTAACATTCACCAATCATCAACACAAAACATTCCTAATACCTATTTTATCAGATTCTATGATTAAACATGTCAAGATCAAAGCTTTAAGAATCAAAACACCAATTACTTGCGCAACAAGTATCCTACGATGTTACTAAGCGTTTATGAGTATGTTTAATCCATTTAATCTTCAAAAAGATTCATGCTTTAATGTTTTATAAACTCATTCAGACCTGGACAAACTTATTATATGATTTTTATTAATGAAAACACAAGATAAAAGCATAAGAAATCGTAAGATATACCCTTAGCTCTCTCAATCGATCAATCGCGCGCCTTGGAGCCTCCCAATTGATGATCTTGAGCCTTAGCAGAGGTTGTTTGAGTGAAATATTCGTGTAGGGCAGTAAGGGGGCGATTAGGGTTGAGTATGGGGGTTGCATGGGAGTTTAGGTTGCTTAAATATAAGTTTAAGGCGGTTTAGACCCGTCAGTTCGTTTCGAGCGGCCGCTCGGTGCCTGTGAGCGGCCGCTCACAGGTCCGGGTGGCGCGCTCTTTTCTCGTTTCGTCTCCCGACGCGTTATCCTTCGACGTTTTCGTTATTTCGGACCGCAACAAGTGTAACCCCATGCATTAAGACCCTAATCAACCTCATGCTCCACTTTTAATGATTTCTATTAACGTGTTCGGTTTAGGTTCACATAATCACGTATGGTTTTCACATAAGTTTATTTTTCACCAACGTCCGAGGTTCACTAATCATGCAATCACACATTGACTCACAACCATGCACGTATGTCTTATCTAACTAACCCTAGTTAAGTATAATGCAAGGAAATGTAACTAGAGTTTAGTTAAAGTGAGAACCTGAATTTTCGGGGTATCACATCATCCCCAAGTTGAAAAGAATTTCGTCCCGAAATTCAGCAAGTAAATAGTAAAGCCAGCTAAAAATGTATGCTTGGTTTCCGGATGTCACATCATCCCCAAGTTGAAAGGAATTTCGCCCCGAAATTCACTTTGAGCGAGCTGCTTTATGTTCGGCATTTGATCTATGCACAGGTTCAGGTTCAGAAAAGAGGTGTGGATATTTGAGCCGCATCTGATCTCTGCGCTCCCACGTGTATTCCGGTCCTAGACGGGAATTCCACCGTACCTTCACGATAGGTATAGTGCTTTGCCTGAGTTTCTTGACGCCCTGCTCAAGAATCTCCACTGGTTCTTCCACGAACCGTAACTGGTCGTCCACCTGGATCTCCTCCAGCGGTACTACCAGTGTCGTATCGGATAAGCATTTCTTCAAGTTTGAGACGTGGAATACATTATGCACTCCACTGAGTTCGTCTGGTAAATTCAGCTGATAAGCTACCGGACCAATCCTTTTAACAATCTCGAAAGGTCCAACATAACGGGGATTCAACTTCCCTCGTTTCCCAAAGCGTATCACTCCTTTCCAAGGTGACACCTTTAACAAAACCTTGTCCCCAACCTGGAACTCCAAAGGTTTTCTACGTTTGTCCGCGTAGCTTTTCTGTCGATCACGAGCAGCAGCCATTCTGTTTCTGATTTGCACTATTTTCTCAGAGGTTTCGTGCACGAGTTCGGGACCTGTTAGTTGGCTATCCCCAACCTTAGTCCAACAGATAGGAGACCTACACTTGCGGCCATAAAGTGCCTCAAAAGGCGCACACTGAATCGAGGTGTGGTAACTATTATTGTAAGAGAACTCGATTAAGGGCAAGTGCTTGTCCCAGTTATTACCAAAGTCCACCACGCATGCTCGTAGCAGATCCTCTAATGTTTGGATGGTACGTTCACTTTGTCCATCCGTCTGTGGGTGATAGGCTGTGCTCATATCGAGACGAGTACCTAGAGCATCTTGGAGAGTAGTCCAGAATCGAGAAGTGAATCGCCCATCGCGATCAGATATAATGGAAGTAGGCACTCCATGCCTAGAGACTATCTCCTTGATATAAAGGTTCGCCAGCTTCTCTAACGAGTCCGTTTCTTTTATCGCCAGGAAGTGGGCCGATTTGGTTAAGCGGTCCACGATAACCCAAATCATGTTATGGCCCGCTGTTGTTTTCGGAAGCTTCGTAATGAAATCCATGGAAATCCCATCCCATTTCCACATCGGTATCTCTGGTTGCTGAAGTAGGCCTGAAGGTTTCTGATATTCAATCTTAACCTTCGCACAAGTCAAGCACTTACTAACATAAGTGGCTATCTCTGCTTTCATGTTTGGCCACCAGTATAGAGTTTTGAGGTCCTGGTACATTTTGTCCGCACCGGGATGTACCGAATAACGAGATGTGTGAGCCTCATCGAGCACTAGTTGTCTAAGATCCCCTGAACGTGGAATCCAGACCCGATCCATAAAGTACTGAAGCCCATCCGACTTCAGTTCTAGGTGCTCGTCAGCACCATGCATTGTTTCCAACCCGATATTTTCCTTTTTCAAGGCCTCGCCTTGGGCTTCACGTATTTTATCAGGCAGATTAGAGTGTATGGTAAGTTGTAAGGCCCGCACACGTTTGGGTTTCGTTTCCTTACGGCTCAGGGCATCAGCTACTACGTTAGCTTTCCCTGGATGGTACTTGATAGCACAGTCATAATCATTCAAGAGTTCGACCCATCGTCGTTGCCGTATGTTTAGGACCTTCTGATCAAATATGTGCTGGAGACTCTTATGATCTGTGAAGATTGTGCACTTCGTTCCGTAGAGGTAGTGTCTCCAAATTTTGAGAGCGAAGACAACCGCTCCCAGTTCCAAGTCGTGAGTGGGATAATTCTTCTCGTGAACTTTTAGTTGTCGTGAAGCATAAGCGATCACCTTCTCGCGTTGCATCAAAACACACCCTAGCCCTTGGATAGATGCATCACAGTACACCACAAAGTCCTCCGTACCCTCAGGTAGTGATAATATTGGAGCACTGCAAAGTTTAGTCTTTAGTAATTGAAAAGCAGCTTCTTGGGCATCTTCCCACTTGTAGATAATCCCCTTCTGTGTCAAAGCAGTGAGGGGTTGAGCGATTTTTGAGAATCCCTGAATGAATCTGCGATAATAACCTGCAAGGCCAAGGAATTGTCGAACCTCTGTGGGAGTCTTAGGGGCCTCCCATCTTTTAATCGCGTCAATCTTAGCGGGATCGACCTGTATTCCTGCCTCGTTCACCACATGACCCAAGAATTGGACCTCACGAATCCAGAAGTCGCACTTGGAGAATTTTGCATATAGCTGCTCACTTTTCAGAAGTTCCAAGATCAGTCGTAGGTGTTGCTCGTGCTCTTCCCTACTCTTGGAATAGATCAGAATATCGTCTATGAACACTATGACAAATTTGTCTAGATAGGGTTTGCACACCCGGTTCATGAGGTCCATGAACACAGCTGGTGCATTGGTCAGCCCGAAGGGCATTACCAAAAATTCATAGTGCCCATAACGAGTTCGAAAAGCTGTCTTTGGCACATCCTCCTCTCGGACTCTCAGTTGGTGATACCCCGACCTTAAGTCAATCTTGGAATAGAAACTCGACCCCTGAAGTTGGTCGAATAGATCATCTATGCGAGGTAAAGGGTAGCGATTTTTAATTGTCACCTTATTTAATTCCCGGTAATCGATGCACATACGGAAACTCCCATCCTTCTTCTTCACGAATAAGACCGGGGCTCCCCACGGTGAAGAGCTAGGTCGGATGAAACCCCTATCCAATAACTCTTGGAGTTGGGTGGATAGTTCTTGAAGTTCGCCTGGTGCAAGGCGGTATGGTGCACGCGCAACTGGTGCCGCTCCAGTTGCAAGATCAATCTGGAACTCCACTTGACGAACGGGTGGAAGTCCAGTTAATTCTTATGGAAAGACATCGGGGAAATTTCGGACCACTGGGATGTCCTCAATCTTGGGTTCAGTTTCAGCTCGAGTATCAGATATGTTAGCCAAAATGGCCGGACAGCCCTTACGAATACACTTCTGGGCCTTCAGATAGGAGATGATGCCCACCATGGCACCACCTCGATCTCCCTGTATAGATAAAAGTTCTCCACTTAGGAGGGGAATACGAACGATTTTCTCCTGGCAGAGAATTTCAGCATGTTGCTTGGACAACCAGTCCAAGACAACCACGAGATCAAAGCTACCTAAGATGATAGGGAAGAGGTTGATGGCAAACAACTGCCCGTTCAACTCGAGCTTACAGTCACAATGTATATGGGTTACCTCGACAGGCTCCCTATCAACCAATTCGATAGAGTATGGGTATCTAGAAGAGTAGGAACCATCCCTAGTTGTTACTAAGTGTTGATGAAACGAAACTATAGTCCGCACCAGTATCATATAAAAATAGAAGTAAGAGTGTTGTTCAAGGAACACATACCCGTCACGACGTTATTATCAGTCCTAGCCTCCCCAAAGCCAATCACTAACGCTCTACCGCGAGCCCCATTGTTGTTGTTCCCGTTGTTGTTGTTGCCATTACCATTACCGTCACCGTTCAGTTGCGGGCAGTTCCTCTTGAAATGACTCACACTCCCACACTTGAAGCAACCTTTTTCAGTGCCCTTATGCTGTGGCCATCCTTGTTGATGTTGAGAATTCCTTGGAAGCTTGACACGACAGTCTTTAGCCACATGACCAGCTTTTCCGCAGCGCTCGCATAGTTCCACCTCACAATTACCAGAATGATGGTGCTTGCACCGATTACACTTCGGGTGTTTCCCCTTATAGTGGTGCTGGTTTTTGTCGTAACGAGCCTTGATGTTTCTACTACTTGGTATCTTATATACGTCTTCTTCTCGCCTCCTTTTGTTGTTACTAGCACTAGATGACTGTGCTTCATGTGAAGGTACTATCCCTTCTTCGCCGTTTTTATTTTCCAGCTCATGAGTCAAGCGGGTGATCTGCTGAAGGTTGCCCAAGTTTATCGGTGTGGCCGTGCTCATGACCTGGGGCGTAAACCCCTCTATATGGAGTTCAAAGCGTCTGAAAAGCGGGCTTATTCGATTAGAGTCCATAGGTGGGTTACGAGTAGGTTGGCTAGTTTGAACAGCTGCAAGGGCTGCAACTACCCTTTCGTTAATCATTGCGTCCAGTTCCGCCTGTGTCATGTTGATGTTTCCCCGTCCACGTCCTTGTCCAGCCATTGTAATCCTACATCCACCTTAAGCTCATGAGACACAAATATATGCGGGCTATACAATCGTTCACACGTAGTGTAAGCGAACTGGAATAAAGAACAAACTTCAAGAGAGCAACTCAGTCTTGACTGGGTCTAGAATAAAAGAAAGAAAGATCAAGCGAATGAAGATAGGAATCAATCGTCTCCGTGCTCAGTTAAAAATAATAGAGTCTCCATATTCGATCTCTTCGGGTTTGATGGGTTTGGGTTCTTTCTCTTATTCATCTTCCTCCTCCTCTAGTGGTGTAAGTGTAATCTAGAGTTATTCGTATGTAGTACTAACGTCCCGCTCGTTCCTCTTAGTAACCGTCCTTGCTCACCTGTAATGTTGACCGTGTTCAATGGTTGTTTCTCGCACTAGTACTCGATGGCTAACTCCCATCCGTGAAGCTGGTTGGAATCTTAGTCTCAATTGATGCACCACATGACCTAGCCTTCGTCCTTCACCAAGGATGTGCTCAATATCGAATTTAGTGTTAAAGGATTATGTATCTCCTATAAATTGTTAAGCAAGTTTACATAGCCCGAAAGCTAGTTGTGCACTTAAGCTGTGAGTGTACTAATGCAATGCTTATGCTATGACAGTTATAGACTAGACTCACCATGCAGCCCTAGTTCACTATAACCAATGGCTCTGATACCAATCTGTCACACCCTCAAATTTCCACTGCGGAGTTTTACCGCGAGGTGCATGACAAACCAGGACCCATAGCCATAAGTATCATGAACGACTCTAAATGCCCAAACCATTTAGTTCGTTTTTAAGAAAAAGTTTCAAAGTTTAACCAAGCAATTTAAAGTAATGCGGAAGCGTAAACAAAGTAAAACATTTGCAAAAGTCTGCGCAAGACAACGCGCCCAAAACCAAAGTTAATAAGTACGAGATAATAAATATCCATAACCCAAGACACGAATGATGCATGCCCTAAAACGTGCTCCGTACCTAAGGACCTGCAAAGCATGCTAAAATGTGTCAACATAAAGTCGGTGAGTTCACTATATAAGTAAGCGATGTAAATAATAACGTAGGTTCTCAAAACCCCAAAAGTCAAGTGTACAACGTTGGTCCCTCAGACCCTGTAAACAATAGCTAATTCAAATGTCAGGGGTAGCTAGCCCACTCATGATAACTAAAACCGGCGAATACCGAACTACTAATGAACAAGTTCCCATAACTGGGATAAAGATGCCTTGCATCATTGTCCATCGACAATGATTATGTTTGAAGCTAATAGTTCACATCCGTGCCCCCAGCACGATGTGAGGTTTGTTAGACCTAATAGCGCTATCAACTAATTAACCCGCTTGCCCAACCGGCAATTGATTCGGTATTTTGAAGGACTTAAAAGATGTGTTTGGTTTAGTTCATCAAGGACATATATATGAATTAGTAAAAATAGATTCACCACGTGAACCATGCATCCCAAATCCGGGATGTGTAAAAGAAAGTTGTCTCAAGATAGGCTAGAAAACGTTACCAATGTGGTCTCAACCCGAGACGCATGCTTTGAGAAAAAGTAGTGAAACTCACCTTATCGCGTAAGCAAAGAATCCGAACAGCAAGTATTATATGCTACCGACACCCTAATAACAGTGTCACCACGTGAGTATAGGCGTAACATCATTACACCATATAACTCGTTTGTCCAAGGCGTTTTAATATTCAAAAGTGTGTATGCGACGCCTAGTGATTCTACATGCAATAGTAAACCCTACGGACTCGTTGGTGAATGAGTTGGTTATAATTAGTTTCTACAGCCCATATGTGTCGTAAACATGTGTACTTCCGTTATATGTCAATTTTAGATCACCTAAGACCTCAAGTAATCACATAGTCACATAATACACAATCTGTGTTTTCAGGACAGATTGTGCGCCATCAAAATGAATTTATTTAAAATAGTAAACCAGTGAGTTATCCTCCCAAATTTTTACTGAATTTTCTTTGGGATTCACTTGGCAATACCTATTTTTGTTTTGTCTTAATTCCAAACACAAAAATTATAAAAATTCGTACAACACAGCAGTGTTCAGAAAATTTCCACAACAGGTCAGTTTAGTAGGAAAATTCTTAAAAATTGTGTATTCATCCAAACGAGATGAATCCACTTGGAAAAGCTCTATTTTTCCAGTATTGACCTACTGTAAAAATTTCATAACCTAACTCCTTGTAAATCTCAAGTTATGGCCATTTAAAGTTAACCCAATTTACAAATCCGAAAATCTGATATGACCCCTAATCAATTAAAATTCCAAAAACGACTCATCCTACGTCCAAAACACATGATTTTACCCATTATGAAAAGCTAAGATCAGGTGTGACCTAACCATGCCAAGAAAACCCTAAAATTATTATGTTAGAGCCGTGTTACAGCTCCTACAAGTTTGACTAACCATTCTGTCCAGATTTTAGTTTCGCCTAAATCATACTTTAATCGCCTACCGTGTGCACAAAAACTATTAACATTCACCAATCATCAACACAAAACATTCCTAATACCTATTTTATCAGATTCTATGATTAAACATGTCAAGATCAAAGCTTTAAGAATCAAAACACCAATTACTTGCGCAACAAGTATCCTACGATGTTACTAAGCGTTTATGAGTATGTTTAATCCATTTAATCTTCAAAAAGATTCATGCTTTAATGTTTTATAAACTCATTCAGACCTGGACAAACTTATTATATGATTTTTATTAATGAAAACACAAGATAAAAGCATAAGAAATCGTAAGATATACCCTTAGCTCTCTCAATCGATCAATCGCGCGCCTTGGAGCCTCCCAATTGATGATCTTGAGCCTTAGCAGAGGTTGTTTGAGTGAAATATTCGTGTAGGGCAGTAAGGGGGCGATTAGGGTTGAGTATGGGGGTTGCATGGGAGTTTAGGTTGCTTAAATATAAGTTTAAGGCGGTTTAGACCCGTCAGTTCGTTTCGAGCGGCCGCTCGGTGCCTGTGAGCGGCCGCTCACAGGTCCGGGTGGCGCGCTCTTTTCTCGTTTCGTCTCCCGACGCGTTATCCTTCGACGTTTTCGTTATTTCGGACCGTAACAAGTGTAACCCCATGCATTAAGACCCTAATCAACCTCATGCTCCACTTTTAATGATTTCTATTAACGTGTTCGGTTTAGGTTCACATAATCACGTATGGTTTTCACATAAGTTTATTTTTCACCAACGTCCGAGGTTCACTAATCATGCAATCACACATTGACTCACAACCATGCACGTATGTCTTATCTAACTAACCCTAGTTAAGTATAATGCAAGGAAATGTAACTAGAGTTTAGTTAAAGTGAGAACCTGAATTTTCGGGGTATCACATACATCTCCATTAAATTTTTAATTTCTTATTTTCTACTTTTTTAGGTTTCATTTAACATTGATTTTAGTGTAATATACTTAGTGTGAAATTTTAATCGACATGAGTAATAAAATATAAATATTTAGATTTACTTTTCATGACTTCTTCCAGTTTGTGAATGTTTACAGTCTACACACATTAAAGCATGTGGGTTTGTGAAATATATTTTTCAAAAGGTAAATATCATTTTTGTATGTATTTAAATTTTATAGTGGGAGCCAATTCAATATCCACATTTAGTTTTTCCATTAATTTTAAACGTTATTTTTCATCTCTTGGAGCAAATTAACATGTATTTTAATGCATTTACACATACTACAAAAATTCATTATTCTGATAATCCAATTTCTATGTACCAGGCTTAGGAAAAACAGAAAAAAAATTCATAGATGTTGATCATCCAAACCTTTTTTCACCTGCCAGTCGATGATGAATCACACATCTTATCACATCAAATATTTAAAGGTGAGACTTGTGTGGAAGGAAGAGATGAAAATGGCCACCTCATATATTTGAAGCATGATCATCCGTTAGTCCTAGTAAATAATGATACAACCACCTCTCTTCATGACCCAATGAAGAGAATTAAACTATTATGCAATGGGTGTGCAAGACCAATTACGAAAATGCCATTTTACAAATGCTCAAAAGGTGATGACGACTTTGTTATCCACGATTGGTGCACCCGACTACCTAGAATACTAAGAAACCATGTTGCCCACCTTCAACATGATCTATATATATTCTTTGTTTATTATTTTTCTCTTGTTAAAATATACCAATATGTTGTAATTCTATCCAAATGGGTCAACATGTTGGTTGCAATTACGTTTAATATGTTGCATAAGGTTGTTTCAGGTTGCTTGGATTTGTGCTGTTGAAACAACCCGGCACCGACCCCCAAAAATTCTCAAGTAATAATATTATTATCGTGTAATAAAAGCGAGCCAAAACCAATAATGAGCGAGCCGGTTAGGTGAGAAACTGAAAACCGAATCGAATAATATAACCAATATTATTATGACACGTGTTCGTGACCAAGCTGATACGTGAAACGAACCCGAACCCGCTCCCAATGGTGGTGGTTAGTCACCATGGGACACATGGCATGATTACCATGTGCCCCATGGCACTCTTATCTTTATACACATACTCACATATCACATTATATATATATCAAGGTTTTCAGAACCGGACCGGACGTCGAACCGGACCCCCGGCCGGTTCACCGGTTTTCAAAACAATGATATATATATATAAACTCACACACTCACACAAACACATAATAAACACAATACACACATACATATCTAATATAGAAGAGAGAGAGAGAGAGAGAAGAGGAGGAGCCAGAGGGGCTCCTGCCGCCGCTGATGGCGAAGCTCCGGTGGCCGATCCCCACGAACAACAACCACCACCCTGCTGCTTTCATCAGAAAGAGAGAGAGAGAGAGAGAGAGAGATCTGAGAGGAAGAGAGAGAAGCAGGAGAGAGAGAAAGGGAGACCGGAGGTCCTCCTCCTCCGCCTGCGGCGGCAGTCCGGCGGCCGAACCCTCAACCAACACCCCCACCTCCACCGGTTTACTATTCTAGAAAGAGAGAGAGAATAACGAGGAGAGAGAGACAGAGACACAGAAGGAAAGCAGAGAGAGCTCGGGAAGAGGAAGAGAGGACGATGACGGCGACGAGGATCTCAATCGGGTCAGATCCGGTTTTAAAGGTAAAAACCCCTCTTTCCTAAATATTATGGTTATGGTGATTGGCTATGGTTATTGAAGTGGTGATGATGGATAATTGTTGTTGAGGGTTAGATGGTGGTTGTGGTGGTTTTGGAGGTTGAACTGTGGTGGTGCTACGGCGGTCAGGGGTTCAGGACAAGTTCCAGATGGTGGTTCTGCAGTGGTCACGGAGGAGGTGGAATTTCTATCAATGCATCACTTGTTTTAACTTCATAGTAAATACCGATTGTCTTTCCCTTCCCATAAAGTTATCACTTAAAACCCAACAATTTAGTCATCGTCACATGCTCACCCTTTCATATTCGTTTCTAGACCAAGTATATGATTACGAATGCAGGATTTGTGGTGTGAAATTGGAAGATGAACATTTAATTTACAAGTGTAGTAAATGCATGTACTATGTTCACCCCGATTGTGCAACGCAAAGGATGGAGCCTTTCATGTCTCTCTTCTTACCCGGTAAATCTTGAAACTTATGCCTATATACATGACACTTCACAAATAAGTTTTTTTTATTATTATTTAGAAAAGGGTAAATTTCTAGGATTATGACATCTCTTTTTTTTTTTTTTATACATGACATGAGAAATTTTTACAAAACTTTTTTCACGGATGGGTATGCCACAATCTAAGACTCTTACATCTCCATTAAATTTTTAATTTCTTATTTTCTACTTTTTTAGGTTTCATTTAACATTGATTTTAGTGTAATATACTTAGTGTGAAATTTTAATCGACATGAGTAATAAAATATAAATATTTAGATTTACTTTTCATGACTTCTTCCAGTTTGTGAATGTTTACAGTCTACACACATTAAAGCATGTGGGTTTGTGAAATATATTTTTCAAAAGGTAAATATCATTTTTGTATGTATTTAAATTTTATAGTGGGAGCCAATTCAATATCCACATTTAGTTTTTCCATTAATTTTAAACGTTATTTTTCATCTCTTGGAGCAAATTAACATGTATTTTAATGCATTTACACATACTACAAAAATTCATTATTCTGATAATCCAATTTCTATGTACCAGGCTTAGGAAAAACAGAAAAAAAATTCAAAGATGTTGATCATCCAAACCTTTTTTCACCTGCCAGTCGATGATGAATCACACATCTTATCACATCAAATATTTAAAGGTGAGACTTGTGTGGAAGGAAGAGATGAAAATGGCCACCTCATATATTTGAAGCATGATCATCCGTTAGTCCTAGTAAATAATGATACAACCACCTCTCTTCATGACCCAATGAAGAGAATTAAACTATTATGCAATGGGTGTGCAAGACCAATTACGAAAATGCCATTTTACAAATGCTCAAAAGGTGATGACGACTTTGTTATCCACGATTGGTGCACCCGACTACCTAGAATACTAAGAAACCATGTTGCCCACCTTCAACATGATCTATATATATTCTTTATTTATTATTTTTCTCTTGTTAAAATATACCAATATGTTGTAATTCTATCCAAATGGGTCAACATGTTGGTTGCAATTACGTTTAATATGTTGCATAAGGTTGTTTCAGGTTGCTTGGATTTGTGCTGTTGAAACAACCCGACACCGACCCCCAAAAATTCTCAAGTAATAATATTATTATCGTGTAATAAAAGCGAGCCAAAACCAATAATGAGCGAGCCGGTTAGGTGAGAAACTGAAAACCGAATCGAATAATATAACCAATATTATTATGACACGTGTTCGTGACCAAGCTGATACGTGAAACGAACCCGAACCCGCTCCCAATGGTGGTGGTTAGTCACCATGGGACACATGGCATGATTACCATGTGCCCCATGGCACTCTTATCTTTATACACATACTCACATATCACATTATATATATATCAAGGTTTTCAGAACCGGACCGGACGTCGAACCGGACCCCCGGCCGGTTCACCGGTTTTCAAAACAATGATATATATATATAAACTCACACACTCACACAAACACATAATAAACACAATACACACATACATATCTAATATAGAAGAGAGAGAGAGAGAGAGAGAGAAGAGGAGGAGCCAGAGGGGCTCCTGCCGCCGCTGATGGCGAAGCTCCGGTGGCCGATCCCCACGAACAACAACCACCACCCTGCTGCTTTCATCAGAAAGAGAGAGAGAGAGAGAGAGAGAGATCTGAGAGGAAGAGAGAGAAGCAGGAGAGAGAGAAAGGGAGACCGGAGGTCCTCCTCCTCCGCCTGCGGCGGCAGTCCGGCGGCCGAACCCTCAACCAACACCCCCACCTCCACCGGTTTACTATTCTAGAAAGAGAGAGAGAATAACGAGGAGAGAGAGACAGAGACACAGAAGGAAAGCAGAGAGAGCTCGGGAAGAGGAAGAGAGGACGATGACGGCGACGAGGATCTCAATCGGGTCAGATCCGGTTTTAAAGGTAAAAACCCCTCTTTCCTAAATATTATGGTTATGGTGATTGGCTATGGTTATTGAAGTGGTGATGATGGATAATTGTTGTTGAGGGTTAGATGGTGGTTGTGGTGGTTTTGGAGGTTGAACTGTGGTGGTGCTACGGCGGTCAGGGGTTCAGGACAAGTTCCAGATGGTGGTTCTGCAGTGGTCACGGAGGAGGTGGAATTTCTATCAATGCATCACTTGTTTTAACTTCATAGTAAATACCGATTGTCTTTCCCTTCCCATAAAGTTATCACTTAAAACCCAACAATTTAGTCATCGTCACATGCTCACCCTTTCATATTCGTTTCTAGACCAAGTATATGATTACGAATGCAGGATTTGTGGTGTGAAATTGGAAGATGAACATTTAATTTACAAGTGTAGTAAATGCATGTACTATGTTCACCCCGATTGTGCAACGCAAAGGATGGAGCCTTTCATGTCTCTCTTCTTACCCGGTAAATCTTGAAACTTATGCCTATATACATGACACTTCACAAATAAGTTTTTTTTATTATTATTTAGAAAAAGGGTAAATTTCTAGGATTATGACATCTCTTTTTTTTTTTTTTTATACATGACATGAGAAATTTTTACAAAACTTTTTTCACGGATGGGTATGCCACAATCTAAGACTCTTACATCTCCATTAAATTTTTAATTTCTTATTTTCTACTTTTTTAGGTTTCATTTAACATTGATTTTAGTGTAATATACTTAGTGTGAAATTTTAATCGACATGAGTAATAAAATATAAATATTTAGATTTACTTTTCATGACTTCTTCCAGTTTGTGAATGTTTACAGTCTACACACATTAAAGCATGTGGGTTTGTGAAATATATTTTTCAAAAGGTAAATATCATTTTTGTATGTATTTAAATTTTATAGTGGGAGCCAATTCAATATCCACATTTAGTTTTTCCATTAATTTTAAACGTTATTTTTCATCTCTTGGAGCAAATTAACATGTATTTTAATGCATTTACACATACTACAAAAATTCATTATTCTGATAATCCAATTTCTATGTACCAGGCTTAGGAAAAACAGAAAAAAAATTCAAAGATGTTGATCATCCAAACCTTTTTTCACCTGCCAGTCGATGATGAATCACACATCTTATCACATCAAATATTTAAAGGTGAGACTTGTGTGGAAGGAAGAGATGAAAATGGCCACCTCATATATTTGAAGCATGATCATCCGTTAGTCCTAGTAAATAATGATACAACCACCTCTCTTCATGACCCAATGAAGAGAATTAAACTATTATGCAATGGGTGTGCAAGACCAATTACGAAAATGCCATTTTACAAATGCTCAAAAGGTGATGACGACTTTGTTATCCACGATTGGTGCACCCGACTACCTAGAATACTAAGAAACCATGTTGCCCACCTTCAACATGATCTATATATATTCTTTATTTATTATTTTTCTCTTGTTAAAATATACCAATATGTTGTAATTCTATCCAAATGGGTCAACATGTTGGTTGCAATTACGTTTAATATGTTGCATAAGGTTGTTTCAGGTTGCTTGGATTTGTGCTGTTGAAACAACCCGACACCGACCCCCAAAAATTCTCAAGTAATAATATTATTATCGTGTAATAAAAGCGAGCCAAAACCAATAATGAGCGAGCCGGTTAGGTGAGAAACTGAAAACCGAATCGAATAATATAACCAATATTATTATGACACGTGTTCGTGACCAAGCTGATACGTGAAACGAACCCGAACCCGCTCCCAATGGTGGTGGTTAGTCACCATGGGACACATGGCATGATTACCATGTGCCCCATGGCACTCTTATCTTTATACACATACTCACATATCACATTATATATATATCAAGGTTTTCAGAACCGGACCGGACGTCGAACCGGACCCCCGGCCGGTTCACCGGTTTTCAAAACAATGATATATATATATAAACTCACACACTCACACAAACACATAATAAACACGATACACACATACATATCTAATATAGAAGAGAGAGAGAGAGAGAAGAGGAGGAGCCAGAGGGGCTCCTGCCGCCGCTGATGGCGAAGCTCCGGTGGCCGATCCCCACGAACAACAACCACCACCCTGCTGCTTTCATCAGAAAGAGAGAGAGAGAGAGAGAGAGAGAGAGAGATCTGAGAGGAAGAGAGAGAAGCAGGAGAGAGAGAAAGGGAGACCGGAGGTCCTCCTCCTCCGCCTGCGGCGGCAGTCCGGCGGCCGAACCCTCAACCAACACCCCCACCTCCACCGGTTTACTATTCTAGAAAGAGAGAGAGAATAACGAGGAGAGAGAGACAGAGACACAGAAGGAAAGTAGAGAGAGCTCGGGAAGAGGAAGAGAGGACGATGACGGCGACGAGGATCTCAATCGGGTCAGATCCGGTTTTAAAGGTAAAAACCCCTCTTTCCTAAATATTATGGTTATGGTGATTGGCTATGGTTATTGAAGTGGTGATGATGGATAATTGTTGTTGAGGGTTAGATGGTGGTTGTGGTGGTTTTGGAGGTTGAACTGTGGTGGTGCTACGGCGGTCAGGGGTTCAGGACAAGTTCCAGATGGTGGTTCTGCAGTGGTCACGGAGGAGGTGGAATTTCTATCAATGCATCACTTGTTTTAACTTCATAGTAAATACCGATTGTCTTTCCCTTCCCATAAAGTTATCACTTAAAACCCAACAATTTAGTCATCGTCACATGCTCACCCTTTCATATTCGTTTCTAGACCAAGTATATGATTACGAATGCAGGATTTGTGGTGTGAAATTGGAAGATGAACATTTAATTTACAAGTGTAGTAAATGCATGTACTATGTTCACCCCGATTGTGCAACGCAAAGGATGGAGCCTTTCATGTCTCTCTTCTTACCCGGTAAATCTTGAAACTTATGCCTATATACATGACACTTCACAAATAAGTTTTTTTTATTATTATTTAGAAAAGGGTAAATTTCTAGGATTATGACATCTCTTTTTTTTTTTTTTTATACATGACATGAGAAATTTTTACAAAACTTTTTTCACGGATGGGTATGCCACAATCTAAGACTCTTACATCTCCATTAAATTTTTAATTTCTTATTTTCTACTTTTTTAGGTTTCATTTAACATTGATTTTAGTGTAATATACTTAGTGTGAAATTTTAATCGACATGAGTAATAAAATATAAATATTTAGATTTACTTTTCATGACTTCTTCCAGTTTGTGAATGTTTACAGTCTACACACGTTAAAGCATGTGGGTTTGTGAAATATATTTTTCAAAAGGTAAATATCATTTTTGTATGTATTTAAATTTTATAGTGGGAGCCAATTCAATATCCACATTTAGTTTTTCCATTAATTTTAAACGTTATTTTTCATCTCTTGGAGCAAATTAACATGTATTTTAATGCATTTACACATACTACAAAAATTCGTTATTCTGATAATCCAATTTCTATGTACCAGGCTTAGGAAAAACAGAAAAAAAATTCAAAGATGTTGATCATCCAAACCTTTTTTCACCTGCCAGTCGATGATGAATCACACATCTTATCACATCAAATATTTAAAGGTGAGACTTGTGTGGAAGGAAGAGATGAAAATGGCCACCTCATATATTTGAAGCATGATCATCCGTTAGTCCTAGTAAATAATGATACAACCACCTCTCTTCATGACCCAATGAAGAGAATTAAACTATTATGCAATGGGTGTGCAAGACCAATTACGAAAATGCCATTTTACAAATGCTCAAAAGGTGATGACGACTTTGTTATCCACGATTGGTGCACCCGACTACCTAGAATACTAAGAAACCATGTTGCCCACCTTCAACATGATCTATATATATTCTTTGTTTATTATTTTTCTCTTGTTAAAATATACCAATATGTTGTAATTCTATCCAAATGGGTCAACATGTTGGTTGCAATTACGTTTAATATGTTGCATAAGGTTGTTTCAGGTTGCTTGGATTTGTGCTGTTGAAACAACCCGGCACCGACCCCCAAAAATTCTCAAGTAATAATATTATTATCGTGTAATAAAAGAGAGCCAAAACCAATAATGAGCGAGCCGGTTAGGTGAGAAACTGAAAACCGAATCGAATAATATAACCAATATTATTATGACACGTGTTCGTGACCGAGCTGATACGTGAAACGAACCCGAACCCGCTCCCAATGGTGGAGGTTAGTCACCATGGGACACATGGCATGATTACCATGTGCCCCATGGCACTCTTATCTTTATACACATACTCACATATCACATTATATATATATCAAGGTTTTCAGAACCGGACCGGACGTCAAACTGGACCCCCGGCCGGTTCACCGGTTTTCAAAACAATGATATATATATATATATATATAAACTCACACACTCACACAAACACATAATAAACACAATACACACATACATATCTGATATAGAAGAGAGAGAGAGAGAGAGAGAGAGAGAGAGAGAAGAGGAGGAGCCAGAGGGGCTCCTGCCACCGCTGATGGCGGAGCTCCGGTGGCCGATCCCCACGAACAACAACCACCACCCTGCTGCTTTCATCAGAAAGAGAGAGAGAGAGAGAGAGAGAGAGAGAGAGAGAGAGAGAGAGAGAGATCTGAGAGGAAGAGAGAGAAGCAGGAGAGAGAGAAAGGGAGACCGGAGGTCCTCCTCCTCCGCCTGCGGCGGCAGTCCGGCGGCCGAACCCTCAACCAACACCCCCACCTCCACCGGTTTACTATTCTAGAAAGAGAGAGAGAATAACGAGGAGAGAGAGACAGAGACACAGAAGGAAAGCAGAGAGAGCTCGGGAAGAGGAAGAGAGGACGATGACGGTGACGAGGATCTCAATCGGGTCAGATCCGGTTTTAAAGGTAAAAACCCCTCTTTCCTAAATATTATGGTTATGGTGATTGGCTATGGTTATTGAAGTGGTGATGATGGATAATTGTTGTTGAGGGTTAGATGGTGGTTGTGGTGGTTTTGGAGGTTGAACTGTGGTGGTGCTACGGCGGTCAGGGGTTCAGGACAAGTTCCAGATGGTGGTTCTGCAGTGGTCACGGAGGAGGTGGAGGTCGTTGAAGGTGAGATTTTGATGATGGTCCAGTTAGGATCCGGGGTTAAGCAGTGGCGGAACTGTGGTGGTTATGGTGGCCGGAGATGGTGGACGGTCACAGTAAGTTGTGGTAGTAATGATTGGTTGTTGGGACAAGGGTCGGGTTAGGTCAAGGAGACGGGTCAAACGACGAGGCAAACTATGGTCAACGGAAGTCAACCCAGTCAACTGACTGGTCAACCAAAGTCAACTGGGCAGTCAACCCGGACCGAAACTGGACGTGAGGTATAACCGAACTCACTAACCCGATAGCTATATTAATTATAATATACTAATTAGGGATGAGCATTCAAGGCCGAATACCGATCCCGTCCCGATCCCGATACTGTACCGAACCGAGGGGTTTCGGGATCGGTATCGGTACCCATATTTATGGATTTTCGATTTCGGTATTATCGGTATCGGTACGGGATCGGTATGGTATCGGTATTTTAAGGTAAAATACGGATACCATACCAGTACCGTACCGATACCGTACCGTATGTGTTCAGTATCGGTATCGGTATTGGTTTTTTGGACTTTCGGTATCGGTATTGTCGTGAAGGGTACCGTACCGATACCGAACCGATATCGTCCCGAGCTCATCCCTAATAATAATTATATATTTTGTAACATATCGCGTGTGGAACTTGACGAGCTCGTATGGACCGGGACCAAAACATTGGACACTAGTTAGTACCTTGAACTTGATAATTGGAGCTGGATATTGTGACATAAAAACTCGGACTTATGGATTAGATGCGAACCATGAGAAGGGAAGCATTAGACTCGACGGTTGGACATTTAGATTATTAACTCGGACATTTAATAGGAACAATAGACTATTTGAAACATTAGGAGTATATAACTTGTACAATAACATAAGATAACAATTCGGATAGTTGAACTAGATCCGGACTATGGACATTGGAACTCTTAGATATGACGCCTTGGACAATAAGACACTAGTTAAGTATACCTAAGCCTTGGACTTTTACATATGGACACCCTACTATCTATATACTACCCTTACATAAACTCGCCACAGTATAATTTATGAACACGTATGGTGAAATGAACCATAGCGGCGATATTGGACCTAGGGTTCAAAGCGTTGGACAATAACACTTAAATAATATACGGCAATTAAGACTTGGACACCGACTCGAACATATGACTTAGAGTACGGACTCGAAGACTAAGACTCGGACATAGATATTAGACGAAGACAATGAAATGTATCAAGGATAATATAAGCAATACTAAGTTATGAACATGGAACTCTAATAGAAACCTGACAACTCGAGCTCGTCCCACACGTGTAACCATTACGAATGAAACCAAGACTAATAATGTTGTCAACTTAGGATTCGACCAGGAGTATAGCCGTACGAGATGTTAGACGCTTTGGTTACTATAAACTATTCGTATAAATTATTTCCAGGTGAGTCCCGTGTACCTTCCCCACTTTTCGTGTTTTACTGTTTTGGGGTGAATGCATGCTTCCTTGTTATAAACTATTGATGTGACAAGATAGTAGCTGCCGAATAACCATACCGACACTCATTAACCCAAGGGATTGGGCCACTTAATATGTGGGTAGCGCTACTTGGGGAAATCCCCACACACAGTGGATCTGGAAGCCCGGAAAACCCTCACTGAGGATTTGTGACACGTATTTTGCCAGGAGAATCTATAATGGCAGTAGATAGATTCCGTGTTAGGTTTGAGGTGTCGCTTGTACATCACCATGTGTTGAACCGTGTAAACTTTATGAACTTGCTTTTGAAGTGATAACCTTGTTAAAAACCATTTAAACTAACGCACATACTCACCAACATTATTGTTGACCCAAAACCATTTTAAGCATGTGTTCAGGTACCTGTCGGAGTTAGAAGGATGGAGCAGCTACGACTCGGAGTTCCCGGCGGATGAATCAGAAGACGAGCGGGAATCGTAGATATTACCCGAAGTATTTGTATTAGAGATTGTACGGCATTTAGAAATGTAAACAGTTATTTATAAAATATAGTAATACTTACATTGCTTCCGCTGTTTGCTTGCATCGCGTGATGATTTGGCAACCATCGGTATTCCGACCGGGCCCACCTAGTTCGGGTTGTGACAGTTGCTATCAGAGAAAATAGCTGAAGCGAATAAGAACTCCATTAGGCTTCAACTGTAAACTCTAGGATCGTAACCGTTAGAAGCCACAGAGTTTATTTCGGTTTGGAGAACCGAAACATGACCGATGAACTGGAGATACAACAAGGTGATACCGAACGAATCAACCATGGGTACTGAACACATTAGGATGAGACTTTACCAGAAACACACGAGTAAACCAGTGAAACAAACCATGAGAATGTGAGATGTCGTGATTTTAATAAGAATATACTTGGATGCTTAAGTGAGGCGAGGAAGTGATTATGGTCGCGAACATAATCATGAATCCGCAGGCACAAAGGCATTTCGGGGATATCTTATTAAAGATCATGAGAGTCGAACTAACACCCTTAAATGTGAATCGTGTCTAAACCACATCAGCTTGCTACCGATGATTTAGGAATATCTTTCGCCTTTTTGTGCTTCTTGGTTTCTTAACCATAATGTGGTCATTCGACAGATTGTAGTTTTGAACCCATTAAGTGATCCCCCTCGTTTGCGTAGAACATTTTGACCAAGTCGTCCGTGAGAAGCTCCTTGTTTATATAACAAACATCCTAAACGCCTACTTTGGAAGACCAAACACATACTCGATGTCCCGTTTACGGTTACGAAACCTTACTTAGACATCCCTTGAGACTCGAAATCGTTCATTTGAATCTTTGTACTTAATCTTTCAATTGGAAATACCGGGAGATAATACTCTGAAAAGCGTGTTGAACTCTATTCGTCGCATTATCCTTGATTTCATTTCGCAAAATCTTGAAACTCCATGGGTACTTTAGCAAAACTTGTGAGCAAAGGCACCCAATCGTGTTCAGAAACTTGGTAATCTTTCCGTGTTTTATCATCAAAGCCCCTTGTACACCATGTTCTTAACCATTTTAAAGACGCCAGAGTACAAAACTTCACTCATTCGTTAATCCTTTAATGTTTGAGTTCCCTTCCAAACATCGCAAAATCTTGAAACTCCATGGGTACTTTAGCGAAACTATGAGCAAAATCATCCCACTGTACTCATAAATCTAGTGATCTTTCTGTTTAATCAGCCAAAAAGCTCTTGGACACCATGATTTAAACCTCTCCGGTAACATTTAAGTGTGTAACTTTCGTGTTTGTTCCTTGTCCTCTAGATATTTACGTTCCTTTCGGATTGTACAAACTCCTGAAACCTATGTGAACATCAAGAAAACTCTTTCTGTTTGTTACAAAACCATTAATTCCGACCAAAGCAAAACATTTGCTCTTTCCCCATGCTATCTAAAATTTTACTAGTCATTGCATTTCGATCATTCTTGTTATTCGAGTTAGTATCATTAAGAAACATGACACCTTAATGTAAGGTGAATTGGTGATTACGGTCCCGATCGTAATCGCGAATCTACACGTACGTTATGGTGGTGTGGAATTCCACGTGGATTTTCGGGAAAGATTCCAGATCGTTTTGAAGTATCAAAGGTGTGGTGGGTTGGCTGTGGTACACCCTATATATAAACACCGATGATGCATCAGGAATGAGACTGGGAATCAATCCAAAAATAAATCTTATTTCCTTAAGAAATACCTCTAGCATATTTTTGGAGTACCAAAGGTGTGGTGGGTTAGCTGCGGTACACCCTATATATAAAAACCAATGGTACGTCAGAGATAAGACTGGAAGTCTGAATCAGAATAAATTCCGGTTTGTTTTCAGACATTGCATCCAACCGGATGTTCTTTTCCAATTGTTTGAACGAAACCATTAATCCTGATCAAATGTCGCAATCCTTCCAAAGATGATACGATCAATGTGAAAGCAAAGGAAATACTTGATCTTTCCATTTTTCCAGTGAAACTCTCTGGCCAAAACCAGAAGATACGGTTTAGATGACTAGCGTTGAAGTAATCCGAAAACCCTTTCTATAAACTCGATTGTGAGAAATGGAAAACGCCCAAATCATTTTTGTTCTATATGGTAAACGACAAGGAGAACACTCGATATACGGAGTACTTCTTTACAAAAGCCCAAGTGACGAGCAACTTGGCAAGTGTGAAGATAGTTTCCTTATACAACGAAGGGATGAAGGGCATCCACATTGTTGTGTACCGGTTTCCATCCCTTTGCGGTATATCGGTTTCCACCGATTGATAAGGAAATGAAATAGGATGATTCTCAAACCACTCGAACAACCAGAGATCGAGGAATTTGCAGTACCAGCACTGAATAAACTTTGAGATATTACCACGAACATAATTTCACGGACGAAATTCTTTTAAGGGGAGGAGAATGTAACAACCCGGCACCGACCCCCAAAAATTCTCAAGTAATAATATTATTATCGTGTAATAAAAGCGAGCCAAAACCAATAATGAGCGAGCCGGTTAGGTGCGAAACTGAAACCGAATCGAATAATATAACCAATATTATTATAACACGTGTTCGTGACCGAGCTGATACATGAAACGTACCCGAACCCGAACCCGCTCCCAATGGTGGTGGTTAGTCACCATGGGACACATGGCACTCTTATCTTTATAAACATACTCACACATCACATCTATATCTATATATATATAATAAACCAAAGCATTTTTAATGACATGTCATAATATTATGCAATCTCTCTTTTAAGAGATGCCACATAGGATGTGATGTGGCAACTCTAGACCAATTAAAAAAAGGAATAAATATGGTTTAAATATGATTTAACATAATCTATTAAATACCTAATCTACTAAATGTAAATATTAAAACTTTATTATTTTCTCTCTCATGTTTCCTCTCATGACTTTTAAATGTTAATATCTTTTATATACGAGATTTTTTAAAGAAAAAAATTACACCAAATTAACGAGCGTTTTATTATCTTTCCAACGAGTACCATAGTGTTATATAAAAAACGGAGAAAAAAACGACTATCTTTTGTAATCCGATAGGTATTTTGTCAGGTTTGGAATTAGTTTAAAAAAAATTGTGGGTTTGGGTCGAGCCTGAGATTAGGTGATACCCGACCCAATTACCATTTTTTTATATTAGAATATGATAACTTATGGCAGAGATTTGTTTAAAATAATAATAATAATAATAATAATAATAATAATAATAATAATCAATTTACTTAAATTTCTCAACCCGGGATGCTCCCGGGGTATAAGCTAGTTATATATATATATATATATATATATATATATATATATATATATATATATATATATATATATATATATATATAAACTCACACACTCACACAAACACATAATAAACACAATACACACTTACATATCTGATATAGAAGAGAGAGAGAGAGAGAAGAGGAGGAGCCGGAGGGGCTCCTGCCGTCGCTGATGGCGGAGCTCCGGCGGCCGATCCCCACGAACAACAACCACCACCCTACTGCTTTCATCAGAAAGAGAGAGAGAGAGAGAGAGAGAGATCCAAGAGGAAGAGAGAGAAGCAGGAGAGAGAGAAAGGGAGACCGGAGGACTCCTCCGCCTGCGGTGGCAGTCCGGCGGCCGAACCCTCAACCAACACCCCCACCTCCACCGGTTTACTATTGTAGAGAGCGAGAGAATAACGAGGAGAGAGAGACAGAGACGCAGAAGGAAAGAAGAGAGAGAGCTCGAAAAGAGGAAGAGAGGACGACGACGGTGACGAGGATCTCCATCGGGTCAGATCCGGTTTTAAAGGTAAAAACCCTCTTTCCTAAATATTATGGTTATGGTGATTGGCTATGGTTATTGAAGTGGTGATGATGGATAATTGTTGTTGAGGGGTAGATGGTGGTTGTGGTGGTTTTGGAGGTTGAACAGTGGTGGTGCTACGGCGGTCAGGGGTTCAGGACAGATTCCAGATGGTGGTTCTGCAGTGGTCATGGAGGAGGAGGTGGTGGTCGTTGAAAGTGGGATTTTGATGCTGGGCCGGTTTGGATCCGGGGTTAAGCAGTGGCGGAACTGTGGTGGTTATGGTGGCCGGAGATGGTGGACGGTCATAGTAAGTTGTGGTAGTAATGATTGGTTGTTGGGACAAGGGTCGGGTTAGGTGTAGGAGACGGGTCAAACGACGAAGCAAACTATGGTCAACGGAAGTCAACCCAGTCAACTGACTGGTCAACCAAAGTCAACTGGGCAGTCAACCCGAACCGAAACTGGACGTGAGGTATAACCGAACCCACTAACCCGATAGCCATATTAATTATAATATAATAATTATATATTTTGTAACATATCGCGTGCGGAACTTGACGAGGTCGTATGGACGGGGACCAAAACATTGGATACTAGTTAGTACCTTGAACTTGATAATTGGAGCTGGATATTGTGACATAAAAACTCGGACTTATGGATTAGATGCGAACCATGAGAAGGGAAGCATTAGTCTCGACGGTTGGACATTTAGATTATTAACTCGGACATTTAATAGGAACAATAGACTATTTGAAACATTAGGAGTATATAACTTGTACAATAACATAAGATAACAATTCGGATAGTTGAACTAGATCCGGACTATGGACATTGGAACTCTTAGATATGACGCCTTGGACAATAAGACACTAGTTAAGTATACCTAAGCCTTGGACTTTTACATATGGACACCCTACTATCTATATACTACCCTTACATAAACTCGCCACAGTATAATTTATGAACACGTATGGTGAAATGAACCATAGCGGCGATATTGGACCTAGGGTTCAAAGCGTTGGACAATAACACTTAAATAATATACGGCAATTAAGACTTGGACACCGACTCGAACATATGACTTAGAGTACGGACTCGAAGACTAAGACTCGGACATAGATATTAGACGAAGACAATGAAATGTATCAAGGATAATATAAGCAATACTAAGTTATGAACATGGAACTCTAATAGAAACCTGAAAACTCGAGCTCGTCCCACACGTGTAACCATTACGAATGAAACCAAGACTAATAATGTTGTCAACTTAGGATTCGACCAGGAGTATAGCCGTACGAGATGTCAGACGCTTTGGTTACTATAAACTATTCGTATGCATTGTTTCCAGGTGAGTCCCGTGTACCTTCCATACTTTTTGTGTTTTACTGTTTTGGGGTGAATGCATGCTTCCTTGTTATAAACTATTGATGTGACAAGATAGTAGCTGCGAAATAACCATACCGACACTCATTAACCCAGGGGATTGGGCCACTTAATATGTGGGTAGCTCTACTTGGGGAAACCCCACACACAGTGGATCCGGAAGCCCGAAAAACCCTCCACTGAGGATTTCTGACACGTATTTTGCCAGGAGAATCTATAATGGCAGTAGATAGATTCCGTGTTAGGTTTGAGGTGTCGCTTGTACATCACCATGTGTTGAACCGTATAAACTTTATGAACTTGCTTTTGAAGTGATAACCTTGTTAAAAACCATTTAAACTAACACACGGACTCACCAACATTATTGTTGACCCAAAACCATTTTAAGCATGTGTTCAGGTACCTGTCGGAGTTAGAAGGATGGAGCAGCTACGACTCGGAGTTCCCGACGGATGAATCAGAAGACGAGCGGGAATCGTAGATATTACCCGAAGTATTTGTATTAGAGATTGTACGGTATTTAGAAATGTAAACAGTTATTTATAAAATATAGTAATACTTACATTGCTTCCGTTGTTTGCTTGCATCGCGTGATGATTTGGTAACCATCGGTATTCTGACCAGACCCACCTAGGTCGGGTTGTGACAGCTGTTGATCTGATGATATCGAGTCCATGTAGCTGATCTTGTCCATGATTTTAGTCCAAGTTGATGAGCCCATGATATGCCGATTAGTGTTGTTTATGGCCCAAGAGATGAAGCCCACTTGTGTCCACAAGCCCATACCGTGTATTTGGCCCAAGTGACCCAGCTCTGATTTATAACAAGATTGAGGATTGCCAAGCTGGCAATCCCCGAAGCTAGTGAACGATCCAGATCGTGTGTTCGTGTGTTCATGATTGATCCGACGATTGATATTGGCTCGGGTGTGTTTTCTCCTGAGCTCCTCCTTTGGTTATATAAAGCCTTTCTTTCTTCTCTTTACCAGTTTTGCAATCTTATTTTCTTTTAATCTCTTTATCTCTCATTCGTCTGAATAGTCTAGGGTTTTGATTCATTGTTCTTTGTAGTTCAGACACATCTTGTATCTGTTCGTTGATCATAGTCTATATAGTCTGTTGATGGTTTTGAGAGATTCTTGTTGGTGAGAGATTATAATTCAGATTGTTACTCTCTTTTGATTGTTTGTTCCTTGATTGAATAAAGATCTTTAGTTTCTGTTATTGATATCATGTTTGTAACATGGTATCAGAGCTGAGGCTTTGATTTGAGTTCTTATCTTTCGTCTTCCGCTGTAATTAGGGCTCTCTGATCTAAGAAGATATTGTATCTTCTGATTATTGGAAGCTACTGAGGAGATCTGGAAACATACGTGGTTAGATCTAGTTTTCTCTGATCTAGGGTTTCGATCTTGTTTGAGCAGGAAGTTCAAAGGATCATATCTAATCTTAAGATCTGTGGACGCTTGGATAGCATATTTTCTTATTGCTCTCTGACTTGTAACCCTAAGTGAAGGTTACAAGTTACGATTTTTGGCGACCCCTAACTTGGGCTTTATCGGTGAGATCTTTTCATTACTCTGTGTCCAGTGTTGTCCTAAGGAGTCGTCTGTTCAGTGCTTGAGTCCCTGCGTAGCTCTAAGGTTGGTCTAGATCTTAGGTGGATCCTGTATAAGGACCTGCGCGGGCACCTTTTGCGTGATGAACCAGTGATCGGGATCACCTATACAGCTTCTCGGTTTTGTTGTGTGCTATCTGTGTTCTTGTTTGTTTTCTGGTTCTTGTTTGATTGTTCTCTCCGTGCGTGATCTGCTATTGTGTATATCCTTTGCTTGATTAGTTATGGCTGATGTTCCTATTGAGCAAGGTGGAGGGGGTAATGCTATCATTGATCATGTTACCTTGATTAACAAGATTGATGCTGGTGACCCCCTTTATCTTCACCCTAGTGATTCTACCAACTTAACTATTGTTAGCATTAAATTGAAAGGAACTGATAACTACAGTGTTTGGTCTAATGCTATGATTCTTGGTTTACAAGTTAAAAATAAACTAGGATTTGTTAATGGAGAATGTATTAAACCTGTTGATGATCCTGTTCTTGCTAGACAATGGGACAGATGTAATTCTATTGTTCTTACCTGCATACTTAATTCCATGTCTGAAGAATTGTATTAAGGTCAAGTATTCTCTAAACTTGCTAGTGATGTATGGAAAGAACTTAAAGAAACCTATGATAAAATTGATGGTTCTCTGGTATTTGACTTGTATCAAAAGATTAATAGTTTCAGTCAGGATGGGTCTTCTGTGTTTGATTATTATCAGAAACTGAATGTTATGTGGAAGCAATTGGATCAAATACTTCAATTGCCTCCATGTACCTGTGATGTTGCAGGAGACTTTAATAGTTTCAGTCAAATGATAAAACTAATGCAATTCTTAATGGGATTAGATAGTTATTATCAAACTATTAGAACAAATTTACTAACAAGAGATACATTACCTACTATTAAAGAGGCTTATGCTATTGTGTCTAGAGAAGAGTCACATAGAAATTCTAGTGGGCTTAACAAAAAATATCAGACTGTTAGTTTTTTGTCTAAAACTGATCAAACCAGTCAATTTGCTGAGTTTAATAAAAAGTTTGCTAATAAAACTAGTGGCCAGTCCTCTCTAAAATGTACTCATTGCAATAAGAATGGTCATTTGGCTGAAAAATGTTTTGAGTTGATAGGATATCCCCCATGGATGAGGTCAAGGGGGAATCAATCTAAAAGGATGGGGGGAATAATAATAGTAATAACAATACTGCTAATAATACCTACCCTGTCTCTTCTTTAACAAATGAACAAATGACTAAGCTATTGAGTCTTTTAAGTGACAAGGCTAAGGAAAATTTGTGATACCCCGTAATTTCAGGTTCTTAATTTAACTAAACTCTAGTTACTTGCACCTAGATTTCTTGCCTTCTACTTTACTAGAGTTAACTAGATAAGTTACACGTGCACACACTAGCTGTATATGTATCTATGAGCTATAATAGATTGACAAACATAAGATTAAACTTATGAGAGTTTATAAATATTAAATATATGTGTACTTCTAAATGTGCTTATATATATATACACATACACTAGGCTTTGTACATACACTAGGCTTGATAAGAAAAACTATATTTTGTTAAATACCTTCTAGAAGCTAACACACATACATAAATACATATATAAACACACGCAATATATATATATATATATATATATATATATATATATGCCTACCTTCATGTATGATTAATATCATGAGATAACTAGATAAACTAACCTAGCTACACCTTGATACATCACTATCACTATGACAATCTAGGATTCTTGGAACTATCAATCTCTAGTAAGAATGCTCTAGGATAAGTCACCATCAAGTCCACACATCCATGACTAGATTTCGGCCATAGATCCCTAGCACCCAAGAAACTTCTAAACTAGAAACTAGACCCTATGATCTATCAACATCCAAACAAGTAAGACAAAACATGGCATTGAGCTATCACTATCATCTAGAACATTTGTTCTTTCCACCTCATGAATTGCGGCCTATACTCCCCCTAGCACACTATAGAAACTTCCAAACCAACTACTAGGAAGCTAGGATCTAGGCATGCCAAGGAAAGGTCACAATCAATCTCCTATTCTACCATATGTTTCGGCCAAAACAAACCAAGGATGGACAAGCATGATTAGTTGTCCAATTTTCACCAAACTAGAAATAAGACAAACCTTCTATGACACACCCTATGAGACAAACCATTACCATTTAAGGCTTCTTATAAGCCTACGGCTAAGATAGGTGGAAGACATGGCACATGCTTACATGAAAGTAAAGGTAAGACAAGAATGAATGCCCCATTTCCAAGATAAAGGACATACCCCTTTGGGACTAATCATAATCGGCCAAACACCCTCTATGAAAAGGACAAGAGATATAGCTTGATACACATCACTATCATCTAGAAAATTTCATCATCCTTTCTTGTCCCATGATCGGCCGAGTAAGGTTATGAGTGAAACTCATAGTTGGCAACTTACATCAATTTAGCAATAAGACAAAACCTCCACCATGCACCATCCTAAGACTCTACTATTCTAACACACACTCATCTCTAGGCCTAGACTTTGCTAAAGATGAAAGGTCCTATGCTAAGCTTCCCTCCGGCCGAACCCACATGGAAACTACACCATAACTTGACAAGCCTTGAAACTATGTAATGTCACCATCCATTCTAACTCCTAGGTAGGCACCATAACTAATCCAATGAAAACAAGGCACATCGGTTAGGAAACAAGTGATGTAAGCAATCTAGAAGCATCATGAGGTCATGAATTTCATCCAAATGGAAAGACTCATGCTTGAACAAGCTTATAACATTTCATGCACTTCCTTTTCTAGTTGAAAGGGACATGTGAGTATGTATGTATGCATACGGTTGGAAAGCAAAGAAAAGAACAACACAAGATGACAACTAACCACACTTACAACTTAATGTATCTCTAGTAGACCAC
Source organism: Ambrosia trifida (assembly GCA_028751855.1). Lineage (NCBI taxonomy): Eukaryota > Viridiplantae > Streptophyta > Magnoliopsida > Asterales > Asteraceae > Ambrosia > Ambrosia trifida. The sequence continues at coordinate 110,636,525 of CM054128.1, forward strand.
TAGGACTTAATCATGATTAACCTTAGCTAGAAATGGAGAATGACGTGAGTTAGCCAACTCACGGCCACCTCATGGAAGAACACTAGGCATTTTGCCAACTTATAATCATCAAAATAGCATAGAACCTAAAACATAGCTAGAAAGGATGGTGGGAACTTGCCATGGAGACCACTATATAAGGAGGTGCCATGAAACACTTCATTCTTGCACCACACCTCTCAATATCCTTCTCTAACTCCCTCTCTAAACACCCTCGGCCGAAGATCACCTTTTGGGTGGATTATCGAGCACTAGGAGCTCCAATTCTTCAAGTTTTCCCCTTCCTACTAGCTAGTATTAAGGTAAGTGTACTAATCGCTTATTTTCTTATGGTTCCATCGGCCCTTATTGTGAACCCAAGCTTAGGCCTCTTGATTATTAGAATCGACCCTCCTCTAGCATTAATAAGTCGATTATTATGCACGTAGTAATCAAGTTTCTAGTATGCACATATTGTTTCACTTATGTGATCAATTATATTATCTAGTGTTAAAACAATTGGTTATACACTATTCATGGGTTCTTGGAACATTTCTAGATCAAACTTCTTATACATAAAACATGATCTACACAACTTAATGTGGTTCACAAAAATAGGTGCCGAACTTGTGTGATGAACTAGCGCATAGTTTAATATGTCTTAAATGTTCATAGGGAGATCCTTGTTGGAACGATAGTTACTTTCTTTGCTTTGATAGATCTCTCGCACAAACATCAGGTGAGTTTCACTACTCTTTTTCTCAAAAAGCATACGTCTCGGATGAGACAACTTTCTAAGCTTTTTCATAATCCGGTTAGGACTACTTTACACATCCCGGGTTTGGGGTGCTATGATTCACAGGGTGAATCTGCTTTCACTAATTCATGCTTTATGTCCTTTGTGAACTAAACACACTCTATCACTCTAAAGTCCTTATTATATTATTGGGTTAATCGCTGAAGGCGAACGGGGTATTAGTTGATAGCGCTATTAGGTTGTGCAGCAAGCTCATGCTTGCGTGCTTGTGTCACGGGCATGAACTTCTGACCACGCTCTTGCGGAGCTGACTAGTGTTGATAGACACTGGTACTAAGGTATCAAACCGAAAGTTACCACACTGTATGTTCCCAATAATCAGTTGTTTAGTTACAATGAGTGGGCTAGCTACCCCTGGCATGTGAATTAGCATTTACTCAAACATGGTCTGGAGGACCTACGTATTTACCAAACTTTGTGAACTCACCAACTTTATGTTGACCCACGATTATTATACCTTTTTGCAGGACACTAGTTCGAAGCACGAGTAGGGCATGCATCATATAGCATCATGGGGATGTGAATACTTATCTATTTTTGAATGTTTAATTATCTATCACGAATTCGAACGCGTTGTTTTACTCTGACTATTTGAATAACTATTATCTTTAAATTTCGCTTCCGCAACTATTGAAATATTTGATTATCTATGAAACTTATTTTACAATAACGAAGTAAATGGTTTGGGCATTTAGAGTCGTTCATGTGACTTATGGCTATGGAGATCCTGGTATGTCACACGCCTCGCGGTATATACCACGTGGTGGAAAATTGAGGGTGTGACAAAATCCACAGAGCTGCAATGTTACAGGTAGCTTTTTCTGCGCTAATGTGTTTGGTAAACCTGTTTTTGGTTTTGCAAGTTGTGTTGGGAATAAAATTAAGATTGGGTGGATTGTTGATTCAGGGGCAAGTCAACATATGGTCACTAATGATGTTGAGTTAACTGATTATGTTGAAGTGTCTGAATTAAATATGTATGTTAATCACCCTAATGGCACTAAAGCCTTGGTTACTAAAATTGGTAATGTTAATCTTGCTAATGGTGTGATTTTAAAAGATGTATTAGTTGTCCCTGAGTACAAAGTCAATCTTATCTCAGTCCACAAACTTGCTAGGGATAATAACTGGTATGTTGGGTTTGATGAGGATACTTGTTACATACAGGACCGGTCAACCAAGAAAGTCCTGGTGACTGGTAAACAGCTTGATGGATTGTACCTATGTGGCAATACGTGTTTTAATGCTAAGGTGTGTCTTAGTAAAAATGAGTCTTTTGATTTATGGCATGCTAGACTAGGGCATCATTATGACCTAGCTGTTAATGTACTTAAAACCAAACTGAACATAGGAGAACATGATAAAACTCAACCATGTGAAGTTTGTCATAGAGCTAAACAACATAGAGAACCCTTTCCTCTAAGTGAACACAAGTCTACCCAGCTTGGAGAACTTGTTCACTTAGATGTGTGGGGTCCCTATAGAGTTGTCAGTAGGGATGGCTTTAGATACTTTCTGACCATTGTTGATGATTATTCCCGGGCTGTGTGGGTATGTTTATTAAAAAAACAAAACTGAAGTATTTGATAATCTAAAAGACTTTGTTAACATTGTTGAAACTCAGTTTAGTAAACATGTGAAATGTTTTAGAAGTGACAATGGTCTTGAGTTTGTTAACAATCAAATGTCTAACTTTTGTAAAGAAAAAAGGATAATACATCAGACCACTTGTGCCTATACTCCTCAACAAAATGGCATTGTTGAGAGAAAGCATAGACACCTTCTTAATGTTGCTAGATCTCTCTTGTTTCAAAGTAATATTCCCATTAGGTTTTGGACTGAATGTGTCTTAACTGCGGCTTATCTGATTAATAGGACCCCCTCTGGAGTGTTAGCTGGAAAAACCCCTTATGAGATGATTTATGGATTTGAACCCTTTCTTGATCATTTAAAATTGTTTGGCTGTCTGTGTTTTTGTATTGTTCTAAATGATACTAATAAGTTTAATAGTAAAGCTTAAAAGTGGGTCTTAATAGGTTATTCTAATGAGAAAAAGGGGTACAAAGTGTTTAGTCTTGATACCAAATCTATTGGTTATTCAAGAGACATTAAGTTCTTTGAAAACTGTTTTCCTTTCAAAGAACAAAAGATTTTTGAAAACTTTGACTCTAATACTAAAAAACTTATTAACAACTTAAATTTTTTTGATCTGTATGAAAACACAAACTCACAAAACAGTTTTGAAGTAGAGGATCCCAATGATGATGGAAAGGGGTTAGGTAAGACTAATACAGGAACACACAACAATCAGCAATCAGTTGATCCACCAAATGTTGATGACTTGGCTGGCCAGCAGCAGTCAAACATTAATGGTGATGATCCTGGTAAGGCAGATTATGATGTGAGTACCGTAGTTGATGATCATTTCATCTCTAAGGGTGATACTTCTGAGACTGCTAGTGCTAGTAATGTTAGAAGGTCCACTAGGAATATTGTCTTTCCTTCAAGATACAATGAATATGTTGTTGAAGGGAAAGTCAAGTATGGGATTGAGAAGTATGTTAATCTGTCCAATTTATCTTTTGAGTCAAAATGTTTTGCTTCTACTTTGTCCAAAAACTATGAACCAAGGAATTTTTCTGAAGCTTCTAATAATCCAGAATGGACTAAAGCCATGAATGATGAATTAGAAGCTTTAAGCAGAAATGATACTTGGTCCATTGTTGATAAACCTGTTGGGAAAAATATTGTGGGTTGTAAGTGGATTTATAAGATTAAATACAAATCCAATGGTGAGATAGAGAAATATAAGGCTAGGTTAGTTGCCAAAGGTTATAGTCAGAAAGAAGGTATAGATTTTGATGAGACTTTTGCACCTGTTGTCAAAATTGTTACTGTTAGGTGTATTATTTCTCTTGCTGTTTATAATGGTTGGGATCTTTATCAGCTAGATATAGACAATGCTTTCGTTTATGGGAATTAAATGAGGAAGTTTATATGAAACTTCCTGATGGTTATGGTAATGAAGAAGATAATAAGGTGTGCAAACTTAAAAAATCTCTTTATGGGTTAAAACAGGCACCTAGAATGTGAAATGAAAAACTAGTTGATGTTTTTTTTTGAATTTGGCTTTCAAAAAAGCAAATGTGATCATTCAATGTTTTTTAAATGTTCCAATTCTGTTTGTATTATTCTTCTTGTTTATGTTGATGATATAGTGGTCACTGGAAATTCTTTTGATGAAATAGAGAATGTTAAAAGGTTACTTAAGTCTAAATTTTTAATAAAGGACTTAGGAAAGCTACAATACTTTCTAGGCATTGAGGTAATTAAGGAGGAAGATGGCTTAATATTATCTCAAAGAAAGTATTGTACTGATTTACTTGCTGAATATGGTTTGTTGGCTTGTAAACCTGTTAATGTTCCCATTGAAAAAATCATGTTGTTACTAATTTAGTAGCAAATGCTTCTGATCATGTTGACAATCTAACCGGTTATCAACACTTGATTGGAAAATTAATTTATTTGTCACATACAAGACCTGATATATCCTACACAGTTCATTTCCTGAGTCAGTATATGCATAGTCCCTTGGTTGGTCATTTGAAAATAGCTTTTAAACTGTTAAGATATTTAAAACTTTCTCCTGGAAAAGAAATTAAGTTTAAAAAAATCAAACAGTTTTAATATTGAAGCTTTTTTTATTCTGATTCTGATTGGGCTAAATGCACAACTACTAGGAAATCTGTGACTGGGTATTGTGTCTTCTTGGGAGAAAATCTGGTTTCCTGGAAGAGTAAGAAACAATCCACTGTTTCTCGGTCTTCAGCTGAAGCTGAGTACCGAGCAATGTGTGCTGTTACCTGTGAAATTATGTGGATTAAAAACTTCCTGGAAGAGTTAAGTGTCGTTGTTAAAAGTCATGTTAAAATTCATTGTGATAGTGATGCTGCTATGTCAATAGCAGCTAATCCAGTCTTTTATGACAAGACTAAGCATTTTGAATTGGATCTATATTTTTTGCGAGATCAAATTGTTAAAGGTATTATTAAAACAGTGGCTATTGATTCAAAAGAGCAAGTTGCTGATGTTTTTACTAAAGGACTATTGGCTTATGCTCATGAGTACTTATGTAGAAAATTGTGTCTTATTGACCCATTTAAGTGATTGAATTGTGAGGGGGTGTTAAAATATACCAATATGTTGCAATTCTATCCAAATGGGTCAACATGTTGGTTGCAATTACGTTTAATATGTTGCATAAGGTTGTTTCAGGTTGCTTGGATTGGTGCTGTTGATCTAATGATATCGAGTCCATGTAGTTGATCTTGTCCATGATTTTAGTCCAAGTTGATGAGCCCATGATATGCTGATTAGTGTTGTTTATGGCCTAAGAGATGAAGCCCATTTGTGTCCACAAGCCCATACCGTGTATTTGGCCCAGGTGACCCAGCTCTGATTTATAACAAGATTGAGGATTGCCAAGCTGGCAATCCCCGAAGCTAGTGAACGATCCAGATCGTGTGTTCGTGTGTTTCTTCATGATTGATCCGACGGTTGATATTGGATCGGGTATGTTTTCTCCTGAGCCTCTCCTTTGGCTATATAAAGCCTTTCTTTCTTCTCTTTACCAGTTTTGCAATCTTATTTTCTTTTAATCTCTTTGTCTCTCATTCATCTGAATAGTCTAGGGTTTTGATTCATTGTTCTTTGTAGTTCAGATACATCTTGTATCTGTTCGTTGATCATAGTCTATAGTCTATTGATGGTTTTGAGAGATTCTTGTTGGTGAGAGATTATTATTTAGATTGTTACTCTCTTTTGATTGTTTGTTCCTTGATTTGAATAAAGATCTTTAGTTTCTGTTATTGATATCATGTTTGTAACAGATATAAATGCGGCATTTGTGGATTTCCTTGCAACAGGCTATTATATTGGTGCTTTGAATGCGATTACTTCATTGATGTTCATTGTGCCTTTATGCCTAAAGAAATTACACATGGAGCACATGCTGATTCGAATCACTTACTTGAAAGAGTAGACGGTGCTTCATCAGGCGTTTCTAGAATGAAATGTCGTGCATGTCATGTGAGTATTGTTGAAGGTGAGAGTTATTTTAGATGTACTAGTTGTGATTTCTATTTGGACTGCAGATGTGCTTTGCATTTACCTAAAACGATTAGGCATAAGTTTGACAAGCACCCTCTACAGCTGAGCTACTCCCCAGTTGAGGACCACAAAAGTCAATACTTTTGTGAAGTTTGTGAGGAGGGGCTTGATCCTGGAAAGTGGTTCTATCATTGTAAAGAGTCCGCGCAGTCCGTTCACTCGACATGCGCTCCGTTAATACTTCAGTCTGAGCAAGGTGTTAATTCTCTCTATTTGGAAGGTGTTTATACGTACATTAACATCAAGTTTGGGGCTGTAGATAATTGGAGACATGAACATCGTGTGACACTTGCTCCGGGCACCGAGAATGATGGTTTATGCCAACGCTGTGGAGGAAAATTGCAATCCCATATGATCTGGAAGTGCTTCGTTTGTAACTTTGCTACCCATTCGTTAGGGTATGATTGTATGCAAGCTGGTGGACGTAATGCGACTCCCCCAACATATTTATATTAATATAAAGAAAAACAACGTATGATAAATCAGCGTGGACTTAAAACAAGCTTAGAATTTTATCCAACTGAGATGATGAGACCGGTGACCCGTCATTGGGAGGTTGTTGTTGTTGATGATGATGATGATGATGATGATGATGAGGATGAGGATGAGGATGAGGATGAGGATGAGGATGATGATGATGATGATGATGATGATGATGATGATGAGTTGTTAGGGATTATTCACAAATGTAATAAATAAATTCGCTTATTTTTATCCACTAAAATAGTTTGTAATAAAGGCATTAGCATCCACAACATCAGTCTACCAACTGTTTGATGAAATGCCCTCAAATATTTTGATTAACTATTGTGCTACCCAGTGTTGTCAAATTACCCATACATATGTGTAATCATTTTGTTTTGCAATTTACGATTATACTGTAATAGAACGAAAACCCAAAACATGGGATGAGTTCATGTTTCTTAAGTTGATATGCTTAGTGAGTGATCATCGTAACTCCATTCAAATCGCCCGTGACATCGATTATTCAATTTTAGTTCAAACCAAAATTGTAGAATTGAACTTCTTAGTCACTGCTACTGTGAGTATTGTGTATTTCTCAATGATAAGTGCTTTTTGGTTTGTTCTTCTGCCATTGATATTGATAAATTAACATTAGACATAAATCTGCTGCTAATAATGCTACTGTTGATGTTGATAGAATTAACAAATTCCAAGAACTTAGCTTAAATACCCCTTCTCTCAACCTGCTGATTCTACCTCAGTCGATCCTTTTGAAACCAGCTCGTTCACACAAACAGTCCCCTGTTCCCGCTGGGTCTATGCCCACAAGAGCTGCGGTTGGGCCCAACCCATTCCAGAAGACTTCTCTCCACGTTGCCGCAACATTGTTCCCTCTTGTCACTTACCTATCAAGATATGATCAAAGTATTTAAAACTTTAAATTATTCAATAACGGCAATACTTATATTTTGGTTAAGGTAAATACTTAAATTAAATTTACTAATATCTAATTATCATTGAAATTGAAACTATTGAATGTATTAAGTATAATTTCTAGAAATTTAATAGACTGAATTACAAGTTTTGTCCTTTAAGTTTGTACCGGATTGCAAGGCATGTCCTTTAACTTAAAAATTGATTGGTTGTGTCCTTTATCTTTTAAAATCTTGCACGTTATGTTCTTTCGATCTAACTCTGTTAATTTTCTTCGTTAAGTTTGGTCACATGACTTGCACACGAGGGTATATCAGTAAATTGACCCACATTCATTACAGGTCCTCCTTCCACCACCTCCTTCCACCTCCTACACCATCACATTCCAGAACCACCCTCTACCACCACCTACACCACCACATTCCAGAACCACCCTCCACCCTACCCCCAAAACCTTGCTAAATACTCACCGCCGACAACCACCTTCCACCACCTCCTACACCATCACATTCCAGAACCACCCTCCACCACCACATTCCAGAACCACCCTCCACCTTACCCCCAAAACCCTGCTAAATACTCGCCGCCGACAACCACCACCACCCCCTTCCCTTCCATCAAAACTCTAACCCAATATATAGCTTCAGACCCGTCGTCAGTCACCAATACCCACAACCCTAAAACCCAACAAAAACACAGATCTGGAAATCTAGCTAAAAGTATTCGATTTAGTCAGACCCGTCTTAGACACTATTTTCGATCAATTAGGGTTTGATTTTGGGGGTAATTAGGGTAGCAGCAGAAAACGATGGTGATAGAGGCTCATAGCAGGCGGTGGCAAGTGGAGCAGGTGGAGCAAAAGTGGTGAAGGTAGACGATGGTGATGGGTGGTGGTAATGGAGAGGCTTACAGTGGTTATTTAGAGGTTGTTGGGTGGGGATTTTGATGTTAGGGATGGTGGCTGTGGTGGCAAGTGGTGGTGGAGGGTGATATCAGACGATGGCTGTGGTGGCAAGTGGTGGTGGAGGGTAGTAACAGGTGGGGGCGGTTACCAGAGAGAGAGAGTTTCAGGATTTTTATATTTTTTTTGTTTTTTTTTTATTTTTGATGTAAATTAATAATAAAAGGCATGAAAGGACTAAAACGCCCTCATGTGCCTTGCACATGACCCAACTTAACGAAGAAAATTAATAGAGTTAGGTTGAAAGGACATAACGTGCAAGATTTTAAAAGATAAATGACAAAACCAATCAATTTTAAAGTTAAAGGACATGCCTTGCAATCTGGTACAAACTTAAAGGACAAAACTTGTAATTCAGTCAATTTAATATTTAGTTTAAGACCCCGCTGAATCTTTTCAGAGCAGAAAGGAGTTGTATAGACTATCCCGTTTTTCTAATCACTTTAAATTGATAACGCTCAAATCGCTAGTTCCCCAATTTTAAAATTTCTACTTCCCTTTTTTTCCGGCTTATATGATCTGGTTTATTATACGGGCAACTAAACATCGTCTTGATCTAATAGGTTTATAAGTTATTTCGTGCATTTCCGGAAACATGTAAAAAATATTTTTTTGTCAACATAAAGTTGGTGAGCATTAATTAGGGTTTGATACATATAATATAGTTGAAAAATGATTAAAATTCAGTGCTAAACGTACCATTTGCATATATGTAAACACGTAAACACAACACGCAAAAATCAAACCTAAATGTAAACGTGTACACCAAAATCGAAGTGGGTCAAATTGCACAAAACAATAGCATGATTTTTCCTTAGGAGGTCGTCAATCCAATAGAGCTATCCATTGTTAAGGTCGGCTAGTTAATTGCTAAGAACAATTGTAATTCATGAATAATGTTTAAACACAAAGCAATGAAAGGTAATATGGCACATATATGAATTCTATTGTATAACGTGTATTGTAAGTGTAAGTGAATTTGAATACGTGTACATGAATCATCCAAAACGTGTAAAAGTCTAAGCTCTAAGATTAGGCACTTATGGTTTCTAGACTTAATTGGGAAATTTGGGTTTTTGAAATGTAATAGAACTAAAATTGATAAGTGACTTGGGTTAAATAAATACTAAGTACTTATTGGATGATGTGCTTAGGGTTTTAATGTTTCAAGAATAATTAATTAATATTTACTTAATTTTAGAAAATTAAATAAATAATTAAGTAATTGGTAATAATAATGAAAGTTTATAAAGAAATGATAAGAGTTATTTGCAAAAATTAAGTAAAAATAATTTTTGTAGAAATAATAATTTATATCTTGACCTAGATAATTAAAATCAGATATAGAAATACATTATTAAACTTTTGGGAATTTAAATGTAATGTAATGTAATTTAAATTGAAATAAGATATAATAAATGATTAAATAAATGAAAATTTAAAATAAATTCAATTTATTGATGTTGGGTTATATTGAGACCACAGTTACCAGATCATAGACTTTTGATGGTTATTGTATAGCTTGATAGTTAGAGGGTTAGTTATGCTATTTAGACAAAGTTGTATTGGGAAACCCTAGCTGCGCACTTATGTGGACGGGCCCTGCGCACTTAAGTTAAGTGCGCAAGCCCAACTCCTGCCTATAAATAGAATGTGTGTGTGCAGCTTGTTTCTTTAGGGTTTTGGGATTATCTTTGTAGCACACTTGAATAGGTGCGTACTTGTCTGTGTATTCCAAGGTTATTCATCATCAAATCAGAAATGGAATCATCATGTTATTCATTGTGTGTGTCGGTTTTCTTCATGTTCATCTAGTTTCTTTTATTGTAGATGATTAATCACTTAAAACACCTAATCCATAGGTGTTTCTAAGTGATAACAATCTATTGCATTTAACAAGATCTAGTATTTGGGACTTACAATTTGGTATCAGAGCCTCTGTGCTCTAGATTGTATCTATTTTAAGATACCAAAACCCTCATCTTGTTAGTTTTTATTATCAAGATTATTTTCTTTATAAACTTTTAAATTTAGGTGTTTTTCTTTTATTTTGGCTTCAAATTTCGTGGAAATTGTGTTTCTGAAGGTTAATAGTATGTCATTTTAGGTAGAAATTCAATCCAAGCACTTCAGAATGAAATGAAAATGTTTTGGAAAGAATTTAGCTGAGTTTTTGTGTTTTTCACAGCCTGTTTTGCGCACTTATTTCATACATTCTGCGCACTTATCTCATACGTTGAGCACTTGTTTCTTGGTTTGAGTACTTAGCTCATATACTGCATACTTGTGATTGTTGAGTACTTAAATCTCTGGTTTTAGTACGCAAACAAGTGTGTGTGTACTTACTGCTTTTAATCGTCTTGAGCACTTAACTAGGGTTTCTGCGCACTTAAACAGAAATCCTTGTTTTTGTGCGTACTTATTGAGAAGTGTAGTGTTGAGTACTTGGCTAGGGTTTCTGCGCACTTAAATCTTAAATGAGAGTTTAAGTGTCTGCGTACTTCATTTAGTGCGCAGACTGATCAGTCAAGACTGAGCACTTACCATGCCAGGTGTTGACTTATCTACGCACTTATCAAGAAACACAGCTACACGTGTACTTGCAGGACTGCGCACTTATCAAAAGACTACATCTTGACAAGGCTGTTCACATTCTTACAGGTTGCTGCATACTTGATCTGGACCTCTGCGAACTTAGCTGCGTACTTAAGGACCTGGACATTTTCTGGACTGTTAACTATAAAATCTGATAAACAAAACTGTTAAAACTTACTTAAATCATGGCCGGTAACGATAACCACTCAACTGTAAATCCTATCACTCAACAAGAACTTGAAACCGGAACAACAACTAGAGTTCCTAAGTTAAAAGGTGTAGAGGACTATGGAACTTGGAAGAACAGAATGAGGTCATTCTTCTATGTCACGGACTTCACCCAATGGAATTCCATCCAGTTGGGCCCACACATTCCAATGAGAACCACTGCCACAGGAGAAGAGTTTAACCCTGATCCAACCACTTACACTGATGTTGATAAACAGCTTCATCAGAGAGATCATAAGGCTTATGGTGCCCTTACCATGGCCTTATCAAACGATGTGTATAACATGTTTAAGGAGTATGGCACTGCGCACGATCTGTGGTTTGCGTTAAATGAGTACTATGAAGGGAATGAAGAGATGCGCCAGTATAAGCAAGATATGGTGCAGAAAGAATATGACATGTTCGGTAGCATTCGTGGTGAAAGCTTGAGCTCACATATTGAGCGATTCATGAGTATGTTAACCAAGATGAAGAAGGCAGGAATTCCCGTTAACAATCGAAATTCCATCAAGAAACTGCTTGACTCCCTGCCCAAAGAATGGAGCATACAGTGCATGTTGATCAGAAAAGAGTATCTAGATGCTCAATCTACATTGGCTGATCTCATCAACACTCTGAAGTCTTTCGAAATGGACATCACGAAAAGAGAGATGAACCAGACTGCTCCAAAATTTGTGCCCACCACAGCTATGAAGAATCTGGCATTAATGACTCCAGTTGGAAACATGGGTTCAAGCTCATCACATGCATATGTGGAGGCAATGGGTGGTGGTAGTTCAAGTTTGGGAAAGACAGTATCATACTCTGACACAGTTGCTATGATACTTAACCCACAGCAGACAAAGCTTGCAAACGAACATGTTGAGCTCTTCAACACTTTCATGTCTAGCTTTGAGGCTTTAAAGACAGGTGAAATCAAGAGTGAGATGATGAATCCTGAAGACATGTATCAGGTTGACCCAGATGATATGGAGGAAATGGATTTGAAATGGCAGATGGCCATGATTACTTTGAGGGTGAAGAGGTTTCAAGATAGAACTGGTAGAAGAGTTGGTATGGGCAAAGCGGGCTTTGATAAGTCTAAGATCAGATGCTACAACTGCAAGACTCTTGGGCACTTCAAGTATGAGTGCCCCACTCTAAGTCAAGCAGAAATCAAGCCGGCAAAAAGGACGGTTGCCATAACTGATGGAAGGGAAGCAAATCAGCAGAAGGCGTTGGTGGTTGAGGACTTTAACTGGGGAGAGGAGGCTGCAGCGACTGAAGCTGAGGTAAACAAGGCTTTGATGGCCAAAATCTGCACCAAATCCGCAAACGGCGTGAACTCTCTGGAAGGGCCGTCTGCGGAGATGCCAAAGAATGGAGCGCTGGAGAATGCAGGTCTGAAAGGAGTGCTAGTGGGCGATAAAGGAAAAGAAGCGACGTCTGAGGAAGCACTCGTGGCTGAGAAGACCTCCACCAGCAAAGCAAATCAGAAGCTGCAGAGCGTGCCCAAGACAGTTGAGGAGAGAGATCTGGTAAGTATTCCTCTTGAAATAAAATCAAAGCTGTGCTCACCAAGGTGTGTTACAGCTGTTGCTTACTGTTTGTCCCACAATAGGAAAATTTTAAGAGAAATGGATGACATCGGAAAAATCAACACTGAAATGAAAGAAAATGAGTTAGCATATCAGCGAAAGTTAAATGCAACAATAGCTGAAATGCAAACTCTAAAAGAATTTGTTCTCAGAAAAGATTTTTTAATAAATGACTTAACTGAAAAATTAGAAATATCTAGAAATGAAACAAATCATCTCCAAATTGTTGTGGACAAATGGAATGTAAGCAAGCATGCTCATACAGATATCCTTGATTGTTCAAGGAAATCATTCGTCAAAGATGGAATTGGGTATAAGGATAAAAAGGGAATTGTAAAATCTCTATTTTTACCTTTGAGCAAAAGTGAATATATACCCATTCCAAAACCACATCCAAAAAATGATCTTTTTGAAAAAGAATGTGTCAAATCTGAGTCAAACTCTAATATAAGTAAAAGCAGTGCAGATATGACCCAACAGGATCAGGTGGACGATGATGAGAGTTATGGTGGACAAACGATGGGGTTAGGTCACCCAGGTGCCAATTACTCTACAGTGAATTGGTTCATCTGGAGTCATGACAAGTCTAAAACTATTTTGAATTCGGATGAATGTAATAACTTAACTAAACTGGATGATTGTAATAGTTTATCTAGGATGGATAACTGTAATAGTTTATCTAGGCCGGATGACTGTACTACATTAACATCTAAACTTAATTTAAAGGGCGTTGTGGACCCTGATGATAGGAAGAATCCTATCAAACGCTCAGATATTTGTGTTGACAATGTTATGCCAGTTTGTGTTGATCTTAATGATGCATTCTCTGATAATGAAAATGTATATAGACCATCTCCGTTTGTACCAGAATTAAAAAGAAACAGGTTTGGAAAATTTCTTACTGAAGAAATTCCAGAGTTTATTCCATCATCAACAGATATGTCATGTTCTGAAGAATCACAAAGTGAAACAGATAACACAATTCCCGAAGAATCACAAAGTGATACAGAAAGTGACATTAGCGAGCCAGACTGCAACACAAATGAGGAATCAAGCAACAACAACATTGATGAACCATGTTCCAGTGAAAGCTCATGCTCAAGCAAGATCAAGAGAAGAGCATCACAACCATCATCATCCAGACCCTCTCCAAAGATCAAGCCAAAGCACTCAAAATGCTTTAGATGTGGAAATGAGGGTCATGTGGTTAAAACATGTCATTTAAAATTCAGTGATGTCAAAGCACTAAACTGTCTTTCTGATCAGATTAAAAACCTTCAAGAAACAGTAAAAATCCTTGATAAAACCACAAAAAGTTTGAAAAGACAAGAGTCAGTTTTGGGTGAAAATCACGATAGATCAAAACTAAACCAAACCTGGATTCCCAAAGTCAACTAAGTAAAGGTTTGAGTCGTGATTGTACATAGAGTCTCTTGTATTTATATGTGTATATCTTGTGTTTTTCTTTTGTATTTCAGAATAAGTTACAGAAATGGCTGATCGCACTGATGAGATATCTATGGCATGTTGATAGCGGGGCGTCTAGACACATGACTGGTCTAAAGGAACTTCTCAAGAACTATAGATTTATTGATGGAGAGTTCGTTGCCTTCGCCAGAAATGAAAAGGGCGGAAAGATTGTAGGAATAGGAGATGTGGTCTCTGACGCACTGACGTTAGAAGATGTGAATTATGTCCCAGAATTGTGCTACAACCTGTTGAGCGTGTCACAAGTCTGCGACAAAGGAATATCTGTGTTATTCAATGACATGGAGTGCATCTTTCTGAAACCTGGATTCATTCCGCCCACCAATATGATCATGCTAAAAGCTCCTAGACAAAATAACACATATGTGATAAATATGAGAGATGCTAAATCAAAATATCAAATGACATGCTTACTTTCTAAAGCATCCGAGTCAGAGTCACTGTTATGGCACAGGCGATTAGGACATGTTAACTTCAAAAACATTAACAAGCTTTCAAAACTAAATCTTGTCAGAGGTCTTCCTTCCAAGGAATTCCCTTTTTCTGAAAAATGTTTAGCATGTGCCAAAGGAAAACAACACAAGAAATCGCACAAGTCCAAAACAGTGAACTCCATAGACTCACCTCTTCAACTATTGCATATGGATCTTTTCGGTCCTATCAGTGTTAAAAGTTTAGCTAAAAAGTCTTATTGTTTGGTGATAACAGATGACTTTTCTCGTTTTACATGGGTGTACTTCTTAGAATACAAAAGTGAAGCTGCCGAGATATTGAAGCTGTTCGTTCCTCTCATTGAGAACATAGTAAAGACTAAAGTTAGATCAATCAGAAGCGATCACGGAACTGAATTCAAAAATCAAAGCTTCGTGACTTTCTGCAACAACAAAGGAATTTATCTTCAGTACAGTGCTACAAGAACTCCTCAACAGAATGGCGTTGCTGAAAGGAAGAATCGTACACTTATTGAAGCGGCCAGAACTATGCTAATCGACTCCAAGTTGCCGATCATCTTCTGGGCTGAAGCTGTGAATACCGCCTGTTATGTTCTTAACAGAGTCTTAATTGTAAAGATGCGCGGGAAAACAGGTTATGAATTGCTTTTTAAAAGAAAACCTCTGATTGACTACTTCAGGCCGTTTGGATGCTCATGTACGCTGCTTAACAACTACGAGAACATAATGAAGTTTGATGCAGTTGGAGATGAGTGCTTCTTTGTCGGATACTCTTCAAGTGAAAAGGCTTATAGAGTTTACAACAAACGAACCAAAATGGTTCTCGAATCTTTCTATGTTGATTGGCAGGAATCCAACTCTACTAACACAGGAGCCGGTCCTGACTGGTTCTTTGACGTGGATGTTGTTTTCAACAATTTCAATATCATTGAAGAACAATCATCTGATAATCACGCAGCCGATCCTTCTCCTCTTGAAGATACTCTTTACTCTTCCGAAGACGATGCTGCACCTTTCACCACCCGATTTTCTCCACTCGTAGCTGATCCAATTGTTCCTCTTCAGTCCACAAATGGTGATGCAACTGTTGAAACTACTCCATCTCCTGAAAGTACTCCAGCTTCAGAAGAAACATCTTCAGCACAACAGTCTGCAAATGATCCATCCAGCTCATCAATTCCTGTAGATCACCTTTCTAATCTGCCTTCCCAAATTCAAGAAGAACCAAACATGGGATTTAAGTCATCTAAGAATCATCCTGTGGAGAACATCATTTGACCAATCTCTGAGGGTGTTCTCACTAGGAATCAGGCAGATAAACTAAATATTGCACTATCAGCCTTCTTATCTCAGACGGTACCCTTTAGCATTGAAGATGCTGTCAGAGATGCAAGTTGGGTTGAAGCCATGCAGGATGAGCTGTATCAGTTTAGAAAGCTCAAGGTTTGGGAACTTGTGGATCTACCTGAAGGGAAGTATCCTATCGGAACAAGATGGGTGTTTCGCAACAAAATGGATGAAAGAGGTGTGGTGATCAAGAACAAGGCTCGTCTGGTAGTTCAGGGCTTTCGTCAGTAGGAAGGTATTGATTATGAGGAAGTGTTCGCTCCAGTTGCTTGACTTGAAGCCATCCGTATCTTCTTGGCATACGCCTCATACAAGAACTTCAAAGTCTTTCAAATGGATGTGAAGAGTGCATTCCTGTACGGGAAGATCAAGGAAGAAGTCTACGTTTGTCAACCCCAGGGCTTTGAAGACCCTCATCATCCCAACAAATACTACAAATTGGATAAGGCTCTCTATGGACTTCATCAAGCTCATCGAGCTTGGTATGAGACCTTATCTTCATATTTGCTGCAGAATGGTTACACCAGAGGGAAGATTGACATAACTCTGTTCACCAAAGAAGTCAACAAACATTCTATCCTTGTTCAAATTTATGTTGACGATATTATCTTTGGCTCCACTGATGAAAATTTGTGCAGGGAATTTGAAAGCATTATGAAGTCTCAATTTGAAATGAGCATGATGGGAGAATTATCGTTTTTCTTAGGCTTGGAAGTTCAGAAGAAAGAAGACGGAATTCTCATCCATCAAGCCAAGTGTGAATCCGTTTTAGGATCGTAATCAAGAAACTTGATCTCACGAATACCAACCGTAGGTGATGTACCAAATCAGAAAGTTATCGATTCTTCAAGTCTTGCAATTATTATCTTGAACGAATTGAAAACTTTCCATTTTCATGCACATTTGTGTCGAAGTTCTTGTCTATCTCTGCAGTAAGCTTCGAAATCTCAGATAGACTCAAGGAATCTTGACTTTGTCATTTGTTGGTCCAGAGATAAAGACAGACATCAATCTTGAATTCTTCGATCTTCAATCTTTTCTTTAACAAACTCTGACTGGTTTCTGTTGTTCTGGCTCTAGATGTTCAGGTTTGGGTCTTTTTCAGTTACACACTTTGTCGATGAATCTTGAGTAGTGCACCTGTTGTGTTTGATTTTGCAGAAAAATTTACTAAAAACTGCACAAACTACAACCAGCGTTAGACACGACAAAAATCTCGGAAGTACTCTTCACATTCCTTTTGACCCTCAATAGTTCTCCCCCTGAACTATTAAACATTTTTAATACGCACCAGAAACTTGAAAATCTGTAGTCTTTTTCAACTTTTAAGTATCTGAGTATTCACATTAAGTATCCCATCATCGGTTATCGAAAATAAAACAGAAACAAAAGATTTTGATTTTTCAAAGTTTATGCTACAACACACCAAAAATCTTTTTGAATTTTTCAAATGGAATTGCATAAAAGTAAACTGAACATATTTTTGTGAATTTTTCGGTAAGAGGATCATATCAGTATTGGAACAGTCAGTCAAAACTCTATTTGACTAATTTTCTGATTTTTTGGCATTGAGCATCCTACAACCATTACCAGTATGTTTGTCCACCTAAACTCAAAATCATTATTCATTGTTCAGCATTTTAGATACATTATGGTAATATTAGATACTGAGTAATCTATGGTCCCCGCACACGTGACACATTCCCGTATCAAGAATTGCACAAAGTTTCGTCGTAACGTGTGATTATATTGTAGTTATCCGTTAGTTACAAGGTATGAGGCACAGCGGTGACAGGTCAGCAAATTAATGCTTCAAAGCGACTTATGCACTCAACCAGGGTGAGGACTAATATCATACATGATTTTCATCATAGTACTGATACGATGCATTAGATAATCTTTGATTATCATCACACATGTTAAGTTCCTCATTCGGTAACTTATGGTTTTGTCATTAAAGATCTTTTGTTAAGATACCCTGACTGATCTAGGTCCGTAAATCAATACGACAGAAGATCAGTTAGGCTATCCCCAGATAACATTCAATATAACGACCCGAAACCTCCGATTTTGGCAATCTATCAAACGAAATTTCGGTACTAAGACCATATGTCAACGAGACGTTGATCCACATGATTATCAGTTAATGTTTTTAAGTTTATATCACCATGCTGAACTTTAAACTTTGATTTCAAGCCTACCAATATATAATTGTAGTGGCTACTCAATGTTTATCAATTCATTTTGTTTTCAGAGTAGTCTGACAGTCCACTGATATACTATCATCTCCTCTTTTTCTCCAGGAAAACTCATTTTTGATTTTCTATTTTTTTTTTAATTTTGATTTTTTTGAAATTTTCTCCCCCTAAAAATCTAAAAATAAGCATTTTTTTTTTTGATTTTTCTGAAATTTTCTCCCCCTAAAAATCTAAAAATAAGCATATTTTTTTTAATTTTGATTTTTCTGAAATTTTCTCCCCCTAAAAATCTAAAAATAAGCATATTTTTTTTTTTTGGATTTTTTTTAAACTTTTGAAGACAAACAAAATAAAATGATATCCGATGCGGTTTACTCATTGAGTTTCAAAAAAAAAAAAAAAAAAAAAAAAAAAAAAAAACCATTTTCCCACTCAGATTACTTTACTCACAAAGATCTTTCAAATTAGTAAAATCATTAACAAAGATAAGAGAGTTTAGAATAAACCGTTTTGTCGTATTATGTTATAGAAATCCAAAACCTGAGAGCAATTGCATGAAATTGCAACTTTTTCCGACTTCACAGGTAGGAAACAGACGACAAACACTCTCCTCTGTGTTGACATCATTCTTTCTTTCTCAAAATCCTTTCCTTCACCTTCACCTCTCCAATAAATAGCTTGTATACAGATGCTCCACTTATCAACTATTAAAAATAGCTAATAGGTCTGTCTGGAACAATCTGCACACTTGTTAAACAATTAGAACAAGAGAGGTACCCATCCCTTCACAATGATGGGTCGTCCAAGGTCATCAATCCTCGGAACATCAATCCATTCTCCTTTTGAAAAATCAATTTGTTTTTCAATGGATTGATTTGAAGTTGAAATTGCTATTGATTTAGAAAGTGATTTGGTTTCCAAACGCGTTCAGAGTTTATTTTTGATTTTGTTGAAATCGTTTTGATTGTTGACTTTTCAGATTTCTCATTTGAAACCTGCTTCTGAACTTTGTTTGGAACCTTCTTAGACTTAACTGATGAAGACCCAGGTTTAGAATTGTTCTTAGGCTTAGCCTTAGAACTCCCCCTTACCTTAGCAACCCGTTCACTATCTACATTTTTGTTCAAGGCAATCTTGTTACGATTGTCATACACAACCTGTTTCCCCTTTTGTTTCTTGATTGATTTTGGGGATACAGACTTTTTGACATTGCCTGAATTTTTAGCAAATTTCACTTCGGTCTTTTCCTGTTTAACATACGGACAGGCAGCAACTAAATGCCCACACTCTCCGCAGTTATAACAAGACCTATATTCCACAAAATCACATGCATATCCTTCATCCCAATACCAGTAGGGACAATGAGCAGCAATATGACCAACTTCACCACATTCAAAACAGCTTCTCCATTCAACATAACCATGAAAATACTGTGGTGAGTTGTTTCTCCAATAACCATCAAATCGAGAGGTATATGAATAATCATAAGAGTCATATGATCTAGATGAAAAATTTCTTGAATTCTTTCGATGAGAGTTTTTCATCTGATCATTTCCTTTCGATTTGTTTGGTTTCGGTCCTTTTACTTTAAAACCTTTCTTATTTTCAACATTTTTCTTTTCAATGTTTTTCTTTTGATCCTCATGTTGGTTAGGATTTAGTTCAAACGACAAATGCCCAAATTGATTTAACAAATTGATATTATCAACATATATACATTTAAGTAAAGATTGTTCGATATTATCAATTGGAAAATCTTTATTGAGAATCAACTTGTCATGTCCTACCAACATATAGGATCCTTCCATTCCATCAGGAAATTTAAATATGGTTTTCTCTTCAGACTCAGGTTCTGAAATGACTACCACATTTTTATTTTTCTGACTAGAATCGGACTTCACCTCAGAGTTTGAAACTTCAACACAAGATGTTATGTCTTTCAACTCTGATGTGGTGTTATTCATTGAAACACTTTTATTTATTTCTAAAATTTCTTGCTTTAAAGATTCAATTTTATTTAACAAATCTTTTTCATTCTTTTCAAAAACTTTATTTTGGTTTTGACAATTTTCTAGTTCATTTGCTAGGTTCTATTTGTCCTTAACAAGTGTCATCAATTCACATTTCAACTTGACACATTCAGAACAACTAGCACAGTCAATACTAGATCTTACCTCATCATCTGATTTATTACCATTATCAGATTTTGCATCAATATTTGAGATATCACTCTCTCTTGATTCACTCTGTTCTGAATCCGTATCAGAACTCAAGATACTCTCTGACAATTCACTTGAATCATCATTCCCCACTTGTCTGACAAGACACACAATATTACTTTTAACACTTTCTCTGTTAACACACTCATTCACATTAATCATTTTATCAGTTGGTTGCACAGCTGGTTGTGTAACAGATTGTTGAATCTTAGAGGCAACAACTTGTTCCCATGTTAGCTTTTGTTGCATTGCAGCTTTTATCTGTTCATCAGTTCTTGACATAGCCAAGTAATTCATCATTTTTCAACAAAAATTATTTCAAAAAATTTCTAAATATTCGTAGGTTCGAATGTGGAAGTAACCAGTCTTATTCGACCTATTACAAGGATCGAATGTGTCTCAGTCTTGGTTCGACCTTAAAAATCAAAATCTTTGAAAATCAGATTCTACGTTCGACCCTTTTCAATTTTCGAGTGGTCGAATGAGCCAAAATGATCTCCTTCGACCATTTGAAAAGATACGAAAGAGAAGTATGACAAACACTAATCTCTTTCGACCCTTTAACTCTCTTTCGACCGTTTGATTTTCTCCTTCGACCGTTCGAATGGTCGAATGAGACAAAATGGTCGAATGAACAAAATAACACTGATAAACTCTAGATTCGACCAGTTAATACTCCACGTTCGACCAAAAAATGCTACGTTCGACCCTCAAATCTCACATTCGACCGTTCTAGGTCTGTTCATCATCTTCAACCTCAAGAACACGAATCTGATCGGTTTTTGACAAAATTTTCACCAAATGTAATGAAATTTGATAGGTTTTATGCGGATTTGAATTTAGACAAACATTTGTGAAAGGATTTTTGAAAACAACATCAAATTCAACTCCAATTTAATCAAAAACCATGTTTTTATGAAAAGCTTCAAAATTTCTTGGGTTTTTAATCTTTAAATCAGAATTCTAATCTGTTTTCATCAATTCAGATCAATTTGCAATCGTGAAATTGAACCTAGCTCTGATACCACTTTGTGAATCCGTTTTAGGATCGTAATCAAGAAACTTGATCTCACGAATACCAACCGTAGGGTGCGGAATCCCCAACGATCGTGCAAAATGATTCAGAAATAAACGTAATCGAACGTGATGAAAAGCAGATAACGAATCACCGAGCAATTTCCATAACTTTAATCTTTGTATTAAATCAAATCAAGATGTTTACAAATGAAATCTTAGACCTAATACAGAGAAAAACACACATACACACTCTAGGGAAAAGGCTCAAATGATAACTCTCACTAAAAATTACAAACTTTTCCCTTTATATAGGATCCCACCTTCGCCCCTTTAAAGAGGTCGAAGGTGTTCATTCGACCCTTTTAAGGGTTCGAATGAATCCTTCTACTACATTCAATCTTCATTCGACCAGAGATAACTACATTCGACCATACGACTGGTCGAATGTAACTTTAAACTAAAACCTTGGTCGTTTTTATGATTATCTGAACCTTCGACATTCAGTACTGGATCACTAGCTGGGGACATACATGAAAAATCAAAATTAAAAAAAAAAATATATATGCTTATTTTTAGATTTTTATGGGGGGGGGGGGGGAATTTCAGAAAAATCAAAATTAAAAAAAAATAGAAAATCAAAAATGAGTTTTCCTGGAGAAAAAGAGGAGATTGTAGTACATCAGTGGACTGTCAGACTACTCTGAAAACAAAATGAATTGATAAACATTGAGTATCCACTACAATTATATATTGGTAGGCTTGAAATCAAAGTTTAAAGTTCAGCATGGTGATATAAACTTAGAAACATTAACTGATAATCATGTGGATCAACGTCTCGTTGACATATGGTCTTAGTACCGAAATTTCGTTTGATAGATTGCCAAAATCGGAGGTTTCGGGTCGTTATATTGAATGTTATCTGGGGATAGCCTAACTGATCTTCTGTCGTATTGATTTACGGACCTAGATCAGTCAGGGTATCTTAACAAAAGATCTTTAATGACAAAACCATAAGTTACCGAATGAGGAACTTAACATGTGTGATGATAATCAAAGATTATCTAATGCATCGTATCAGTACTATGATGAAAATCATGTATGATATTAGTCCTCACCCTGGTTGAGTGCATAAGTCGCTTTGAAGCATTAATTTGCTGACCTGTCACCGCTGTGCCTCATACCTTGTAACTAACGGATAACTACAATATAATCACACGTTACGACGAAACTTTGTGCAATTCTTGATACGGGAATGTGTCACGTGTGCGGGGACCATAGATTACTCAGTATCTAATATTACCATAATGTATCTAAAATGCTGAACAATGAATAATGATTTTGAGTTTAGGTGGACAAACATACTGGTAATGGTTGTAGGATGCTCAATGCCAAAAAATCAGAAAATTAGTCAAATAGAGTTTTGACTGACTGTTCCAATACTGATATGATCCTCTTACCGAAAAATTCACAAAAATATGTTCAGTTTACTTTTATGCAATTCCATTTGAAAAATTCAAAAAGATTTTTGGTGTGTTGTAGCATAAACTTTGAAAAATCAAAATCTTTTGTTTCTGTTTTATTTTCGATAACCGATGATGGGATACTTAATGTGAATACTCGGATACTTAAAAGTTGAAAAAGACTACAGATTTTCAAGTTTCTGGTGCGTATTAAAAATGTTTAATAGTTCAGGGGGAGAACTATTGAGGGTCAAAAGGAATGTGAAGAGTACTTCCGAGATTTTTGTCGTGTCTAACGCTGGTTGTAGTTTGTGCATTTTTTAGTAAATTTTTCTCCAAAATCAAACACAACAGGTGCACTGCTCAAGATTCATCGACAAAGTGTGTAACTGAAAAAGACCCAAACCTGAACATCTAGAGCCAGAACAACAGAAACCAGTCAGAATTTGTTAAAGAAAAGATTGAAGATCGAAGAATTCAAGATTGATGTCTGTCTTTATCTCTGGACCAACAAATGACAAAGCCAAGATTCCTTGAGTCTATCTGAGATTTCGAAGCTTACTGCAGAGATAGACAAGAACTTCGACACAAATGTGCATGAAAATGGAAAGTTTTCAATTCGTTCAAGATAATAATTGCAAGACTTGAAGAATCGATAACTTTATGATTTGGTACATCACTAGCTAGGTCCAAGGGGGAGATTGTAAGTGCATTATTCATGTATGTCCCCAGCTAGTGATCCAGTACTGATTCGTTATCTGCTTTTCATCACGTTCGATTACGTTTATTTCTGAATCATTTTGCACGATCGTTGGGGATTCCGCACCCTACGGTTGATATTTGTGAGATCAAGTTTCTTGATTACGATCCTAAAACGGATTCACAAAGTAGCTAGTGATCCAGTACTGAATGTCGAAGGTTCAGATAATCAGAAAAACGACCAAGGTTTTAGTTTAAAGTTACATTCGACCAGTCGTATGGTCGAATGTAGTTATCTCTGGTCGAATGAAGATTGAATGTAGTAGAAGGATTCATTCGAACCCTTAAAAGGGCCGAATGAACACCTTCGACCTCTTTAAAGGGGCGAAGGTGGGATCCTATATAAAGGGAAAAGTTTGTAATTTTTAGTGAGAGTTATCATTTGAGCCTTTTCCCTAGAGTGTGTATGTGTGTTTTTCTCTGTATTAGGTCTAAGATTTCATTTGTAAACATCTTGATTTGATCTAATACAAAGATTAAAGTTATGGAAATTGCTCGGTGATTCGTTATCTGCTTTTCATCACGTTCGATTACGTTTATTTCTGAATCATTTTGCACGATCGTTGGGGATTCCGCACCCTACGGTTGGTATTCGTGAGATCAAGTTTCTTGATTACGATCCTAAAACGGATTCACACCAAGTATACAAGAGACATTCTGTCAAAATACAACATGACCGACTGCAAGCCGTCCAATACTCCTTTTGCGGCCCAAACAACACTTGTACCGGATCTTCAAGGCCTTTCAGTGAATCCTCACACTTATCGATCAATGATTGGCTCACTGATGTATCTAACAGCTAGCAGACCAGATATCATGTGGGCAGTTGGATGTTGCGCACGTTTTCAGTCCAATCCCAAGCAATCGCATGAAACTGCAGTAAAAAGAGTCTTCCGCTACCTCAAAGGGACACCAAAACTTGGTTTATGGTATCCTAAGAGTGATAATTTTTATTTAATCGCTTACTCTGATAGTGATCATGCAGGTTGTAGGATTGACAGAAAATCTGTCTCTGGTGGTTGTCAATTTCTGGGTAACAGGCTAGTGTCTTGGCAGAGCAAGAAGCAGACTACAGTGTCCATCTCCACTGCTCAAGCTGAATACACAGCTGCATCCAGTTGTTGTTGTCAGGTGTTATGGATCCAAAATCAGCTTTTGGACTACGGTTTGAACGTCATGCATACACCTATTTTTATTGATAATGATGCCTGCCGTGACATTGTGAAGAATCCAATTGATCATTCTAAAACCAAACATATTGAAATTCGGATTCACTCCATTCGCGATGCTCACGACAAAGGATATATACAGGTGTTGCCAATAGATACTGCTGATCAAAAGGTAGATATCTTCACAAAAGCTTTTGACAAAACCCGTTTTCATCAGTTGGTTACATGGCTTGAGATGATAAATTTTGAATAATAATAAAAAAAAAAAAACTTTACTTGTGCATAATTTACAGAAAAATCTTCTTTTTACTTAAAACAAGATTTTTGGGGGAGAAAGTAAAACTAGTCCATCCCTAATGCAAAATTACTTCAAGAAATGATAGGAACTAATCATATCTCGTCAGCATGTGAGTAGGACCCAGAGGATGTTGTGGCCTCAAGCAACGATGTGTCGGTAGATTCAGCCTGGAATCAAGTAAACTGCTAATAGGTGATTAACAATGAAGATCTACACGGAAAGCTGGATTCCCACTGTGCTATAGGTCTACATAAGCTGAGTCCGGTCATACACAGGTTGAGAAATTAAAAGACACGGAAAATTTTGTGCATAGGTAAATCAAAAGACACCTAAGAGTGCAAGCTACCAATGCGGGGCTAAGAAAATTTTTGAAACTGAGCAGCAAAAGACACGCAATGTTAGTGACGTGCAAACATATCTAGATAGCTCACCAAACGATCAGATGATCATCTTCTCTGCTTATGGTAACATAGACCTGAAGCTCTCATCATCTGATCAAGATAATGATCATCTTCTTTGCTTATGGTAACATAGACCTGAAGCTCTCATCATTATTTTTCAATAAACCTTGAGGATCGGTAGGCCAATACCTAGCACACTGTGGGGTCCATAAAATTTTCGTCAATATTACCGAAGAACATGATAAACAGCATCACCAAACACATGTTGAAAGAGAAAAGGCATGGATTTAAGTGGACAAGCATACCGACAATTGTTCTTAGGCTACAACTATCCAACGGGAAGTTAAAACGGACTCTGGCAGGTATGGTTAGTATGATCTTGAATGCAGAAGGTGAGTTTTGGTGAATCCCCACATACTAAAATGGATTTGGGCTTTTAAACTCTTAGTGGGCCAAAATTATGAGCCATGCGTACTTAATTGGGCCCTGCGCACTTGACTCAAGTGCACAGGCTCACTTGGTCACTGTATATATTCTCAGTAAATTTTTTGTTAACAGATTTTATCTTCTTTAACCCTAATTCACTTTACCAAACATTCATCTTAACCGTTCATCTTCAAACATTCAAACCTTAATCACCATTATCATCCATTAATCATCATTTATCTTCAGTATTTCATATCATTTCTTACTTGTTGCTTCTAACTACTGATTAAGGTAGTTTGTTTGTACTAATTGCTTCTTGGTTGTGATTATAGGAGAATTGATTATGGTCTAAATAGAAATCAGTCGAGTTTTTGTTGAGTTTTTGAAGAATGGGTTTTGAATATTTGAATGTTGCGAACTTAGGGATGAACTTTGCGCACTTGTCTCATAGACACTGCGCACTTGTCTCATCCCTATTCATTCTCTGAAAACCCTAAGGACCTGCGTACTTGGCTGTGAACTTAAAATCTTAAACGAAGGTTTAAGTGTCTGCGTACTTATCTAGTACGCAGACTTGCCTGTCATGACTAAGGGTTACCATGCCCAAATCATGACTGATTTGCGCACTTGAGTTCTTGTCCAGCCATTGCCTGCGTACTAACCTAAGTGCTCAGTCAAGTATGTGCGTACTTGACTGAGTACTTGACTCAATTGATTTTGACTTGGCCTGCGCACTTGTGGACATGCGTACTTGAACTTTAAACAAAATGTGACATTCATCATGACTATTCAGACACTTGAACGGACTGCGTATTTAGACCTGAACGTTAATGATCTCAAACTGAAAATCAAACGTATCATTGACACTGATAAATCAAATCCATCAAACCTTAATCCTGTGACTGTTAAAATACAAAACCTAAAAAAAATAATAATAATAATAATAATAAAAGTCTATGTCTAAGTACGCTGTCCGTCGAAGTTTAAGTCTAAGGTCAGTTGTTTGGTCATCGGAACGTGCTGAGACTTCAAGATCAGCCAGGAACTGTCAGATTTATGCCCAAAGCCGATATTCACCAACAGTTCAAGAATTTCGGCTACAAAGGAGATTTTGACAAGAGAGGCGATATCAAGAAAAGTCAGCTGACAAGAGACTGGAGACTCATAAGTCACGTATTTATTATGTCTCTGTGTCATAGGAAAGGAGGCTACAACGCGCTCAGCTCTGAATGGTCGACTGCAATGATAAAGATTTGCAAGAATGAAGCCTTCAACTTGTCGGGCATGATCTTTGATTATATGGTAAAGAATGCTGAGGCTGGGTCAGGGAAATGGGTTATGTACCCAAGGTTCGTACAGATGATAATCAACACACAACACGAGAATCTGCCCCTTGGTGATCAATACAATTTCACCAAAGGTGCACGATTCTTCACTGAATGCAACACGCCTGACTGGGAACCCATGCTGGAGAATATGTATACAGCACAGCGATATCCTTTGGTCATGGAGCTGTACAACAAGATCA
Organism: Ambrosia trifida; assembly: GCA_028751855.1. Taxonomy (NCBI): domain Eukaryota; kingdom Viridiplantae; phylum Streptophyta; class Magnoliopsida; order Asterales; family Asteraceae; genus Ambrosia; species Ambrosia trifida. Next base: position 110,664,050 of record CM054128.1, read on the forward strand.
AGAAGAGAAGGCTAGATGCTACTGAAACTCGTCAACAATCCACGGCTGCTTCTGCACCTGGTTCATCTGACCCTGCTCCATCTTCAGCCCAGCCAACTGCTGAAGAGATAGCTCTAGAGAAGGCCAGGGGAAAAGAGTGGCAACTGAAACTGCTCCATCAAAGCCAAGCAAAAGGAAGAGGCCAGCTGGTTTGTTACAAGAAGGTAGAGACACACTGACACCTGAACAACTTGAAACTGCTGCAGCCCTACAACAAGTTGGAGAGTTAAAGAGGGCCGAGAGAAAGAAAAGAAGAGAACAGTTACCTCAGTCTGAGATTCCTCGCGTAATGAATGAGGACGATATCGAGCAACAAGTGATCTTGGAATCCATCTTCGGGGCAGAACAACCAGAACAACCAGGGCCTTCCACAGCTGCTGCTCCAGCCCCTAAAGCTCCAGCTCAACAGCCAGCTGAACCATCCTCCTCAGCTCCTGCTGCACCATGTCGCAAATCGGTGCATCAGGAACTCTATGAGAAGCTAGTGAAAGAGGTTGGAAAGACGGCTGCCAGGGAAATCAGTACCCTGAAAAGTGATGTGCACAACAATCAAGAGCTGAGAAAGAAAGTGAAGAAGCTCAAGCACAAGAACAAGAATATGGAGAAAATCATCAAGGATCTACGATACCTGATCAAGTTTCAGAATCAGGTTCAGATGAAAATGTTTGACATGTTCCAAGAGTTGAAGCAACAGCAGACTGGTGCTCCCAGCACTACATTCGATGAGGTTTTTGATTTCAGGAAATTTCTGGAGGAAGAGAAAGAGAGAGAGAAAGAGTTACTGAGGAAAGTGAGGTTGACGAGATCAGTGAAGATGAGATGCCCGATAGGTTTGTGGAGATGGGAATGGAAGAAGAAGTTGTATACGAGACATCAGATGGGCATAAGTTGGATCCTGAAAGATCAACTTGGTTTCCTAGAAGGCCCATCACCATTCCAGCCCTGCATCAAAACATCCATCACACCAGGGAAGCTCACAAAGAGAGGATTATCTCCTGGAAGTATGACGAAGAGAAAAGGTTGTTTGCTGTGAAGAGACGAGGGGGAGTGATACAGTACTTCAAAGGTCAACAGCAACTGAAGTCTCTCCCTCGTTGGGATATCAGAGAACTCAGCAGGGCCCCATTCATCAACCACACCAACGACACCACGGGGTCCATGCTTGAGTGGTTTATAAAGAAAGAATGTGACACTGATTTCCAAATCTTCAAGCCGCAGAAACCAAGGAGAAGGATCTCCAAGAAAAGAATCGATCCAGCAACAGGACAAGGCATGATAACTTATGAGATTGACCCTCCTCAGGTCGTCACACGAGTTCCTATTCGATCTGAGCTTCCAGTAATGCTGAGGGACTTTAAGAAGTGGTTTTATGACAGCAATACTGGTGAAGCGGTCATCAAACTGCAGGACGATTCGGAGGCTATAAGGATCCTGGATCCGGTAGATGTGTTTGCTTTTAATCTATCGGATCTGAATATACTCTTCGCGAATCAAATCAACGTAGGTGCTGGGCATGTCCTGTTTGAAGAAGCGGTGTTATTTAGGAGGGTTGTGGATCGGGCTATGAATCTGAAAAGGGAGCTGCTTGACATAGTTGACAGGATCAATGCAGCAAATAAAGAAAAAGAAGAAAGGGAGAAAGCTACCCAAGCTGCTGCTGCTGCAGAAGTTACTCAACCTGAAGCCGAGACTACTTCAGAGGTACAGACACAAGATCCTGCAACAGCAGCTGATCCGGAAAGACCTGCAACAGAATCTACTCAAGCTCCTCCAGTGGTTGAAGAAGATCCAGTGGCGCTGTACATTCAAGAACCCCCAGAACAGGCTGAGGGGGAGCAAAGCGAGGTTGAGATTGATTGAAGATGGAAGAACCGGTAGCTGTGGTCTAGGGGGAGTATTGTTGGGTTATATTGAGACCACAGTTACCAGATCATAGACTTTTGATGGTTATTGTATAGCTTGATAGTTAGAGGGTTAGTTATGCTATTTAGACAAAGTTGTATTGGGAAACCCTAGCTGCGCACTTATGTGGACGGGCCCTGCGCACTTAAGTTAAGTGCGCAGGCCCAACTCCTGCCTATAAATAGAATGTGTGTGTGCAGCTTGTTTCTTTAGGGTTTTGGGATTATCTTTGTAGCACACTTGAATAGGTGCGTACTTGTCTGTGTATTCCAAGGTTATTCATCATCAAATCAGAAATGGAATCATCATGTTATTCATTGTGTGTGTCGGTTTTCTTCATGTTCATCTAGTTTCTTTTATTGTAGAAGATTAATCACTTAAAACACCTAATCCATAGGTGTTTCTAAGTGATAACAATCTATTGCATTTAACAAGATCTAGTATTTGGGACTTACAATTGAGAGTGTAAATATTCTGAAGTAAATAAATAACTTTATAAGAATAAAAAATAATTATTAAGTATTTTTAAATGAATTAAAATGCTAGAAATGTAATTAATATAATTTAATTAGAATAAAAATTTTAGAATACTTTTTTAGAAAATAATGACTACTGATGTGAAAAGCTGAAATATAATTATATAAAATATTTTCTCTTTAATTTTAACGTTATTTTACTAATTTTGTGAAAATACTGTTAAAAATGACGAACGGTTAATCATGCATCATGTGGTGGTGTTGATAGCAAGGGGTACATCACCAATCGGGTTTGTCTCGATTGCTAAGTGTTATGTGTCTTATGTCCAAGGTTTGATACAAACCTACCCTCGAGCCGAGGGTCTCATTGGAAGCAGCTTCTCTGTTCCCACGGGAAGAGGTAAGGCTGTCTATATCTTACCCTCCTCAGACCATACCTTAGATTTTGCTATTGGTGGAATTAACTGATGTCTGAGTATGATGATGATGATTATTTTCTCTTTAATTTACTTGTTAAATGGATTAATTGTTATTAAATAATGGATAAAATGAATTAAAATACTTAAAAATAATAAAATTTAAATTTTCTGAAAATAATAATTACAACAATAGCTTAAAATGTTAAAAATAACTTTATAAAAAAAATCTGGGCTTTTAAATAATTAAAACCCATTTATAGTTAATTAATTATGAATAAAAAAATTGATTAAAAATATGAATTATATCATGTTTCAAAAAATATAACTAAAATAATAATACTTTAGGATTAATGATGTTACAGAAATTTGTATAGGATTTATAAAGTTTTGGGTATTTTAAATAAAATATAAATGATTAATTATACATTTTAGATCATGAAAAGGCATATAAAAAAAAGAAAAAAGGGGGTCGAGCCGGGGTCGAATCGATGACCCTGACTGGTCCTAACCTTAACATACACCTAAACCAACTGGTTTGAGCTTGAACTTATGAACAAAACCTAACAAAAATTATTTAACCAACATGAACATGCATCCTAATTCCCTATTAATATTGTCTAAGAACCCTAGATTCAAATCCCATCAAATTAATCATCAAACTTTTTGATTATCCGTAGTAAACTTAGGGCTTTAATAAAAAAAACGAACATGGAAGTAGGTTCAATTAGGTTCAATACATACTTACGATTTCGTGTGTGTTAGAATTATGAAAGGGGGAAAAGTGGCGACTAGGTTCTGATCACAAATATGGTTTCGATTAATAACAAAATCGTTGTTTTGGAAGGAATTGATTTTGCTTTGAATGGGTTTTAAACCGGGTATGCATATTCAGATTAATTGACCAATAATTTGGTTTAAATGGTGCGTAATACAGATTGGGCTAGGGAGGGTCCATTGGATAAGTCGGTCGTTGGGTGTTAGTTACGGTTCGGTTTTTGACAGAACCCGGGTAGAAGAAGGGGTGGCTATTAGGCTAATGGTGTTGGGCTCCGACATTTGAGCAAACAGGTTGGGCTAGGAAAGGTTATGGGTTGGTGTTGTTTGTTAAATGGGTTAAAAGTTTATAAAAAATCTTTAATAAAAAAATATTTGTTGTTATTATTGTTTTGGTCAAAAATTTACTAATAAAAATTAACTTTGTTTTTCAAATTAGAAATGTGAGGTAGTGTGCTAAAAATGTTTGTTATGCTTAAAATCAGTTATATCTTGAAGATGTTTATGTTTAGGATGCAAAAAATTAAGTTTTGACAACTATGCTTAGGATGTCAAGGGAAACGATGGAAAACAGACAGTTGAATCCTCGGGGTGGAACTGTTTAGGATGAAATAAAATGCTTAAACAAAAATTAGTTAAATCAACACAAGAACACTCGATGTACGAGGAAAACCCTTGATCAATGATGATCGTCGGCACAAAACCTCAGGAGGAGTCTACGCCCGTGCCTTCGTTATTTATATTAATTAAAAATGGAAAAATACAACTTTGGAAATGAAATTGATGATCATCTATAGTTACAATCAGTGTTGTAAGTGTGTGTAAGCTAAAAGAAAGAGAATAGCAGATTATATCCTATAATCGTCCATAACACCCCTATCAATATTATCTATCTATATCTATACTACTATATAATGTGTGCTTGATGGATAAGAAGGTAAATTTACATCTTTTTTAAGATGGCATATCAAGAGTCTTAGTATAAATTTATAATTTTTGTCCAATTTCTTCCTTTTATGCCCTCTTGTACAACATTTATTGAAATCCTATTTAATTTTCTATAAATCAATTATTTTCTTCAAAATCAATTCCTTTATCAAACCCTTTGATTATTTTTTATGCAACTTAAGATCAATTGATGTTTAAAAGGGATTAGCATGGTAATGTCATGGATTTTCCTTATAATTAATTTTTTTTTTTTGGTTTTTTTTTAATTAGAAAATGTGATATGTTATGTTTATGCTTTACGTTGTTAAAACATAAGTGATAAAAATTGCTTATTCAAATGGTTGAAAATGAGTTAGAAGAGAAAACAAGTGGGTCATATGCTTACCGTTTTATAGGCTAATCACACTTTTCTAGGTACTTCACATAACTTTTTCTTTAGTGATTATGTTGCAGTGTTTCAAATTTTGTCTCGATAAATCGTCATTCACTAATTTGAAATTATTTTTATTGGAGTTGTTTGTTGTAAGTCTCACTGTTCTGATTTTAAATATGTACCATTTACTTGTATTTTAGTTCTAAATGAAAGCATAAAAACTTGGTGAATAGAGTGACAAATGAAGTAGCAGCAAAAAATTCATATTACTACTTTGATAGTTTCAATGAGTTATTACATAATTTATTATTGTACATCTACAAATTGGAAAATTGGGTACACTAGTTAGAGAATGAAATAGAAGTAATATATTGTTAGTGGAATTGCATTGTGGATGTTGAATTAAATGGTATGAAAACAAGCGCCACCCGAGTTTAAATTGTTTCTAGCAACACGTCGTCATTTGCCATTAAATTGTTTTGATGATTTTAGCTTGGTGATTTCTTTTGTGATTTAACATATTCGCGCCGCAACGTGCGCGTGAAATTATGAAAAGAAAAGCTGCTGATATGATATTGAAAGGGTAGTATTCTCTTTGCACTTGATTTCATTTGTTTTTTGTGATGTAATTGCATTTATTCTTACATATCGGCTAATCAGTTTGTAGATTGTATTTGTTTCTAATTCTTATGCCATGGTACGTACTCATGAATGGTTTGTATGCTTTAAACTATGTCATATACTTGCTACCATCATTTATTTTTATATTTTTCTAAGCATTGTGTCATGTGTTGGTATATTAAGACACTTACAAGAATATTATTGTAATTTTATGTTATGTTTTTTAGTTCGATTAAAAGTTTATAATGTATTCCATCCTTACCCTCTCTGCCTATACTAATCGACAACGCCCTCTTAATTCACTAATTATGTTTTTGCTTCAGTTGAGAAGCTAATAAGCCGCCTACCACACCTTTAGTTGCCCCCAATTTCAATTGTCCAACACATGTTTAAGTTCAACACCGGCACGCCGCAAGCATTCGGTGATCAGTTTTTATCTTGCATATTGGTTATGCGAAGAATGGCTCGCTGACTGCTAAAACGATTCCGTGTGAGTTTGACTTACGTGTTGGTTGCCACATGTGGAGATGATTCCGGTGAGAATAAACCTTATTCATTACTGTCTTTAACTCATACTGTACACTTCCACTATTTTCTGATTAGATAACTTAAATCAGACCACAAATGCTCATTTTTTTTTGGTAATTTGGATGTTGATGAAGAACTGTGGTGGTTGGTAAATCATTTCTGTGTTGAAAATGGATATGAAGATTCAAGTGAAGTTAATTCTGAAATCGTAAGTATTAATGCGATTCCATCTTATCAATTTAAATCATTATTTTTGCGATTAATTTGAGCAAACAAAATCTATTTTGTCAGAATTTGTTAACTTTATGTGTGTGTAAATTGTAAAATCATACTGTTAGGGCTAGGCTTATCTTCATTTTGTGTTTGATTGTTATTTGTAGATCATCTATTATTCTTGATGGTATGGAGAGGGTTGAAATTGGGGCTTTGACAATTGTTTATGTTGATGTTTGAGTACAGGAGAAAAGACAACAACTCCTAACTGAGATAAGAACGTTGTGTGATGTTAGACATAACATAATTCTTGTTTTCCACATTTATCCTAAGTATATGTTACATATTATTATATCCTAAGTTAGAATAGGTATGTTAGTTAATTATCCAACCGGTATGTCGGTTAGTATCAAAGGGGACACACCCCTTCACAAGTATAAATACCCCAACATTGTATTCATTTGAAATATGTATTGAATCTTTAGTTTCTCATATTCTCTCTCAAGATCCTTCCCTCAAATCGATCCTGTGTCCTTCATTTGGCATCAGAGCGCAAGTTTATCAATTGTTCCATCATTTACAGAATAACACGAAGAAGGAAAACGAAGAAGTGCGATCCTCTGTTTTTTTCCGAAACAGAGATTTGACGCAGAAGTGTTTGTTTGTTGGAACAATCATTCATAAGCCAATTCAGGATCAATAGAAGATCAATACACAGAGTTATAACCGTTCGAAGATAAAGAAAACAGAACCGGATAAATTTTCCGGCGAAAACTTCATCTTCTCCGGCGAAGTCACCGGACCGAAGAACTTGTTGCTTAAACACGTTACAACGGTTATATCTATCCCTGCCCTACTAGTTTATCATAATCGAATACATAAACCTTAATCCATATCAGAAATCGAAAAAAAAAATTTACTCTGTTCTTTGTTCGTCACATTTTTTCCCGCCAAATTTTATAAACAAAAAAAACAAGTTTTTATCCTTTGAAACTCATATTCGAACATCACTGATAACAGAACAGATTCATTTGCAAAAGAAAACCATCAAAAACATCAAGGATTAAGATTTTTGTTTGTTTTTTGAAATAAGAACCGAACCTTTTTTTTTCAAATTGTTTTTTCGTATTCGATTAATTTTTAGAACAAGTTAGAGAAACTTGTTAAGATCCGAAGTAATTGTTTTTTTTTTGGAACATATTATTGTTGATCGGATCACACAAAAAAAAAAAGGAGTGTTTATTTTTGGGCAGTAATCTTTTCGAAGAAGAAGGAAAATTAGTTGACCTTTTTTGAAAGTCAACATATAAGAAAAATAATATTATTAGTGAGGGATACTATTATAAGAAGAAGGTGTAATCAGTGAAAGTTTGGAGTTCTGTTCACTGATCCGAAACACATTTTTTTTGAAGTCAGAAAATTATTATTAAAACAAAGTGAGTTTGTTTATTTTAGAAGGGTGTTTTATAGATTGAGTGTTATTAGAAGAACACTAATCAAAATTGTTGGAGGATTATTAAGTCAAAAGGATTGACTTTTAGATATTGAAAGGAACATTTATTGATAATCAAAACCTATAAAACTACATAAGTTTGACAAAAATCTTTTGGTATTATTGTTCAAGGCCTTACAAAATATCAAAAATTTGTTAAAACCTATATAGTTTTCTTTGAATATCAATACCGTTATCGACTTTAAGAAGGAGTCGAAAATTTGTTTGACAAAAGTGGTCGAACAAAGTTCCTAAAGAAGCGTGGGTAGTCCATATTAAATTTGGACAATAGGGAAGAAAAAGAACAAAAGTCCGCAGAAGACGCCCATTAAACCCACAATGACAACGAAGGAGACGATCACGAAGGAGACTCTCACTTTTAGCCTCCAAACACCGATGTTGACATCTACAAATTACACGATTTGGGCTGTTCGTGTTAAAGCAATATTGAGTGCAAATGGTCTTTGGGAAGTAGTGGAACCCATAGAAGGCACGTCAACGGTAGATGTAAAGAAGGATAGGACAGCGATTGCCTATCTATTCCAGGAAATTCCAGAAGATATGGTGATGCAGGTGGCGTCACATAATACAGCAAGAGAAATTTGGGAAGCATTAAAGACAAGATTTATTGGAATTGACCGAGTCCAGAAAGCAAGACTTCAATCATTACGCACAGAATTTGAGATGATTACGATGAGAGAGACAGAAACCATAGACCAGTTTGCTGGTAGGTTAAGTGCGATTAGTACAAAGTCAAAAACCCTAGGAACGACAATTGAAGAGTCGATGTTGGTACGAAAATTGCTGGACTCCGTACCAGAAAGGTTCCTACAGATTATTGCATCCATAGAGCAATATTCAGATATAGATTCCATGACGTTAGATGAAGCGCTTGGAAGACTTAAATCTTATGAGGAACGCCTTAAGTCAAGAGATGAGAAGAAATATGGACCAGCCGGTCAAGAGAAACTGTTATTTACAAGGCAAGATAGAAGACCTAACAGCAATTACAAGAACTACAATCAGAATCGAGGTAGACAGAACTTTAGGAAGTTCAATAAGAGTCAAAGATATGAGAAGAAGAGCTTTGACAGATATAGCCATCAAGATCAGAGAAGTGATCGAAATCCCACTAAGAATCGTCATGACAACAGTAGTTACAAGCCCAGAAGAGATGGCAGCAATGTAAGATGTTACAATTGCAATGAATTAGGACATATAGCTCCCAGATGTCCTAAACCTCGAAATAAGCAAGAAGAATCTCACCTAGTAATGGAAGAAGAGGATCCCACATTACTTATGGCAGTTGGTGAAGAAATAAGTGTAGTTCTCGAAGAAAAGAAGATAATACCAGAACGCTATCACAATGAAGAAAATGTAAATGAAGTATGGTATTTAGACAATGGCGCAAGCAATCATATGACAGGAAGACGCTCCTATTTCACAGAATTAGACGAAAAGATAGCAGGCAGTGTAAAATTTGGAGATGGATCGTGTGTTAACATCAAAGGTAAAGGCTCAATAGTACTGGAATGTAACAATGGAGAACAAAGACTAGTCACAGAAGTATACTACATTCCAACGCTCCAAAGCAACATCTTAAGCCTCGGGCAAGTTACAGAATCAGGATGTAAAGTAATTATGAAGAATGAACATCTATGGATCTATGACGCCTACAACAACCTATTGATGAAAGTCCCTAGAGCTAAAAATAGACTCTACAAGGTAAAGCTCAGAATAACAAATCCGATTTGTTTACAAGCTACAATAGATACACCTGCATGGCTATGGCATGCACGTATGGGACATGTGAATTTTGATTCACTAAGACAATTGAGCACAAAAGGAATGGCACGTGGATTGCCAAAGATTCTCAACACCCATCTCAAGTATGTGATGCATGTATTACGGGAAAGCAAAGCAGACTTCCGTTTCCCTCTAAAGCAAGTTTTAGAGCTACGAGACCTCTAGAACTCGTACATGCAGACTTATGTGGACCAATTACACCCACATCATTAGCAGGCAACAACTATTTCTTCCTGATAGTTGACGATTATTCAAGATATATGTGGATCTACATGCTTAAGTCAAAAGATCAAGTAGTCACAAGCTCAAAAGATTAAGAACGGATCGTGGAGGAGAGTTTACTTCTAAAGCTCTTACCGCATATTGTGAGGATAAAGGAATCCTTAGACAACTTACAGCACCTTACACGCCACAGCAGAATGGTGTAGTAGAAAGAAAGAACCGTTCAGTAATGAGTATGACCAGAAGCATGTTAAAGGCTATGAACGTACCACAGAACTTATGGGCAGAAGCAACACGACAAGCAATTTACATACAGAATAGGTTACCTACCAAAGCATTAAAGGGAATGACGCCCTATGAAGCAGTAAATGGCAAAGCACCCAATATCAAGCACATTAGAGTATTTGGATGCACAGCATATGCAAAGGTAACAACGCCCTATTTAAAGAAGTTAGAAGACAGAAGCAAGAAAATGGTACATCTAGGAAACGAAAATGGTTCAAAAGCCTATAGATTATATGATCCCATAGAAGAAAAGATACACATTAGTAGAGATGTCCAATTCATAGAAAACGAACCATGGGATTGGAACAACTACTTAAAAGAAGGAAGCAATGATGAACCATCTTGGACAAGATTCGAAGTTTATGGAGATCACGAAAGTGAAGCTGTACAAGAGCAAAGTAATGAGGACAATGAAGATCAAGAGAATGAAAGTGATAATGAATTTTTTAGCAGTCCAATCACAGCTACACGAACTCCAATAACAGTTCAAGAAACGCCGACAAGTGATCCAGCAGTTGAGACAAGTACTCAAGAGTTAGAAGACTCACCAGGCTCCCAACATAGACCAGTTCGAGCCCTAAGATCACTTAATGACATCTACGCAGCCACACAACCTCTTAGACCAGAAGAATATGAACATCTATATTTAGCATATGATGAAGAACCTGCAAATTACAAAGAAGCATCAGAATACCCACAATGGATAGAAGCAATGGAAAGCGAAATAGACTCAATAGAGAAGAACAACACTTGGACACTGACTACACTCCCCTCAAGTCAGAAACCAATAGGTCTAAAATGGGTATTCAAGGTCAAGAGAGATGCAAGTGGACAGATCACCAAATATAAGGCCAGATTAGTAGCAAAAGGATACGTACAACAAGAAGGTATAGACTACAATGAAGTTTTTGCACCAGTTGCAAGAATAGAAACAATCAGGCTACTATTAGCATTGGCAGCACAGAAAGGATGGCAAGTACATCACTTAGATGTAAAATCAGCATTCTTACATGGTGAATTAAAGGAAGATGTCTACGTTTCACAACCAGATGGATTCATAAAGAAAGGAAAAGAAAATCTAGTCTACAAGCTAAAGAAAGCTCTATATGGTTTGAAGCAAGCACCAAGAGCATGGAACATAAGGCTGAATAACATCCTAAAGGAGATTGGATTTAAAAGATGTCCACAAGAGCAAGCAGTATACAAGAGAACTTCAAAGAAGTCAACAATAATTATAGGCGTTTATGTCGATTACATAATAGTAACAGGAAGTTCAATCAAGGACATATCAAGCTTCAAGAAAGAAATGCAAGGCAAGTTTGAAATGAGTGATTTAGGACCACTCACTTACTATCTAGGGATAGAAGTTAGTCAAACACGAGGAAAGATACAATTGAAGCAATCAGCCTACGCGAAGAAAGTTATTAAAGAAGCCAGACTAGAAGACTGCAATCCAACAAAATATGCAATGGAATCAGGTCTAAAGCTCACTAAAGAAGATGAAAGTGAACCAGTAAATGAAACAGAATATAGAAAGCTAATTGGAAGCTTAAGGTATCTTACACATACCAGACCAGATATCACTTACGCAGTTGGATACGTTAGCAGATTTATGGAGAAGCCAAAAACAACTCACATGAAGGCAGTCAAACACTTAATAAAATATATCAAAGGCACATTGGATTATGGAATTCAATACAGCAGAAGTAAAGAAGCAGAAATCACTGGATACAGCGACAGCAGTTATGGAGACCAAGATGATGGAAAAGGAACAACAGGGACAATATTCTACTACAGAGATTCACCTATCACATGGACAAGTCAGAAACAAAGTACAGTAGCACTATCATCATGCGAATCAGAATTTATGGCAGCTACATCAGCAGCATGTCAAGCAATATGGCTACAAGGAGTACTCAGCGAACTCACGGGTGAACAACCAAAGAAGATAACACTACTAGTAGACAACAAGTCAGCAATACAACTTATGAAGAACCCAGTGTTTCATGGAAGATCAAAGCATATCAACATAAGGTATCACTTTATCAGAGAATGCATAGAGAACGAGCAGATACAAGTTGATCACATCAGTGGAGAGATGCAGAAAGCAGATATACTCACCAAGGCATTACCAAGAATAAAATTTCTCGAGATGCGACGTCTCATAGGAGTTGAAGACCTTGGGGAAATCAAGAATTAAGGGGGAGAATGTTAGACATAACATAATTCTTGTTTTCCACATTTATCCTAAGTATATGTTACATATTATTATATCCTAAGTTAGAATAGGTATGTTAGTTAATTATCCAACCGGTATGTCGGTTAGTATCAAAGGGGACACACCCCTTCACAAGTATAAATACCCCAACATTGTATTCATTTGAAATATGTATTGAATCTTTAGTTTCTCATATTCTCTCTCAAGATCCTTCCCTCAAATCGATCCTGTGTCCTTCATGTGAGACCCCTTGTTATCAAGGTTTTGTTGAATTTTACAGATCCTTTTACACACCTGATTCAGGACAAATTAGTATTGCTTTAGAATACATGGATGGGGGCTCTTTAACTGATATTATAAAAAGACATATGTATACCTGAAGCAGTTCTTTCGTTGATGGTTAAAAAACTATTGCAAGTAATAATGCTTTCTTTTTTCTATTTTATTTTCCCGGGTTCATTTTATTTTATCAGAATTGATATGTCAAATAATTTATATTTTTTCAAGGGACTAAGCTACTTGCATGGAGTTAGATACTTGGTTCACAGAGATATACAGCCTGCAAATCTGCTTGTGAATCTCAAAGGAGAAACAAAAATAACAGACTTTAGGATAAGTGTTGGTTTAGAGAATTCTATGGCAATGGTATGTTTATCTTGACTTACGTGTCTCTGTGCGTTTTTACTTCATTTGTTACCAGATATAATCTGTAAAGCCAACAATTGTTCAGAATCCAGTGATGGACTACTATTATATGATAATTAAGAATTATTTTTTTATAAAGCAAAACTGGAAATTTATATATCATTTGGTTTATGTAGAATCCAGTGATGGATTACTATTATATGATAATTAAGAATCTTTTTTTTTTTTTATAAAGCGAAACTGGAAATTTTCATTAACAAGTTTTACTTGAAGCACAGATGAAAGAGATGAACGTTTTAACCTGATGCTTCTTTGGGTGGGTTTCTTGGATTATGGTCGTATACATGGCAAAACGGGCGGATCGGGTCAGGTGGCGAGTCAAAACGGGTCTGGATCAAAACGGGTTCGGGTCAAAACGAGTACTACATTTTGTTGTAACTTTTGTGCAGAAATGAATACTAATGTTTATGCACTATCTTCTTTCTTATCATTAAAGAGTCTTCTTCAATAAAACTTCGTTTAAAAGAAAACATAAATTACTTTAAACCTTTCTTTTCTTTCTTTTATTTTCTTCTTTTTCACTTTGGCCCAACATTGTCCACTGGGGATTAGTAAGAAAATAAACTAACTGGCATCCCTAGATTGATACTGTTTTAAACCAAGCTGTTTTGACCAGAACCCAATTTGGTCAAAACCTGTTTTGATCCGGTACTTAACCCGACCCGTTTTGCCAAGCTGAACTTCATGTATTGTACTTGAGATCAATATTAGGAAAAACGTTCGCTTACTACTTTCATATGATCAACAAATTTCCTCTAAACGGAAACGTTTGAATTAGGTTTCAGTTAAGCATTTGACAAATGATAAAATATAAGAAAAATGTTTTAGTAACAGTTATTCACCTTGCACTTGTATCCGATTGGTTCCAGGTAATATTTTTGAACTTTTTTCCATCAAATAGGATCATAGGCTAATGGGTCTAATTTTTTTTTTTTTTTTATTAATGTCTTTTCCATGAATGTATATAAAACTTAAGTTTTTACACTTTCGAGAGTAATATGTTATCTTTTTGGCTTAATGATTGGCATCCAGTAGATTTCATTCATTCTTGTGTCTTTTTTGGTATTAGATTCGTATATAGTGTAAAATGGTTATGCCTTCTATTTTTAGTTGATTAATAACTAATTATCATTTTTTGAATGTGCATTGTGTAGTGGGACTGAAGTGAATAAGTTTGCTTTTTCATTCACCACATCAACAAGCAAATTATAAGGCTATGGGGTATGGAGACGCCCCACCTTTCCCTCGTCCCGTCCCACACACCGCCCCCACCCCCGTCCCTCTAAAGACGCCCGGGACGGGCCAATCACAACAACAACCTTTTTCATGGACCAATGGGAGGTCCATGTCTCACCCTCTCATGTCTCAAACACCACCCCCTCTCATGTCTCCCTCCATATTTGGCCATTTTCCTACGTGGCATGCCCCGTCCCCATCTCCACATCGCCCAGCCTAAAGCTAACAAAATGGTCATAAGTCCTCTAACTATGGAAATAAAAGATTCCTTTTTGTGTTTTGCTTGAATACTCTGCTACCGATGATGTTAAGGGTCAAACGGTCAATTGAGAAAGACCATTCAGTGATTGATGAATTTGGACTGTGGTATATGTGCAAGAAGGGTTCAAAAAGAAAGCCATCGAGCATCGGACTTCATTAATGGTGGTTCATAGAAGAAAGAATGCCCGATTGAGCCGTCTCTCCATAACATCAAAGACCACATTTTACTGTTGGGTTCTATATTTTTCGTTTAAGGTTCGACCTTGTTCAAGAGCTTATTATCATGAATGGACTGAGTACCCTTAAAGCTGCGTACCGTGCCCTATTCATGAGCTACTTGATATTGGTGTGCTAAAAGTTCGAATCGAGCCAAACTTAAACAAGCTCACACCCCCGACATGCTTAATAAACCGATTAAAAATTGTAAGATTTCCTTTAGTAGACTAGGGTTCGCTATTCAGAAAGAGGTGGCGGTTTAGCTTCTGCCTGCCATTTTGATGTAAATTTAGCAATTGTCTCATTAATCAAGAATTTATTTCTGTTAAAAAAATGATAGTTATCCTTAAACTTGTCCTTCTACTTGTTTTATTGTATGCATCACCTGCTTCTTGTTTTTTCTTTAATCTCTGCAATAATATGCTTTTTGTTCTGCATATATGGGATATGGCAAAATGCATACACAGACAAAGCAACCTTTAGTAAGTGAAACACCCAAACCTATACCATGAGGCGTGTGTTGAAATATTATGAACAAGTTTAATTCAATTACTATAATATCGTGACTTACTATATCAGGCTTATTGTTATTGGGCTTATTGTTATGGTCAGGATCCCACAAAATAAAAGGATTAGCCCATTGGCCTTTGGCCTGGGTCAACAGATTATGGTCCGGTTCATGGACTGGGTTGTTATAATTGTTAGTTGTGGTTTTGTGTTTGTTTGACACAGGTTGCTGAGCTGGCTTCATTATCATCGTTGGATTATTGTTATCTTGGCCGTTGGTTTAAAGTGTTAGCTGGAAGGTTCGAGATCTGATATAAAAAGAATAGTGCACGAATTATTATGTCATTCGTTCACTTTTTCTGCTTTGAGTCTTCTCTGATAGTTTTAGGGTTTTCATATTCTTTGTAAGTCTGTCAGTCTTATTCTTGTGTATTATTCATCATCTTTGATCTGCTGATCTTATCAATCAGTAGATCCTCTTGTATTGTACTTCTATATTTGATCTAAGTAATTGTTGAGATCTATTTGGGTATTGGGGGGTATTTTTTTGGTTTGGGTTAATAAGAGCTTTGTCACCTTGTTTTGTCACCTACATCTGGTGTTGTTATGGTTGTGAGTTTGTTTTGGCTCCAGTATTATTCTTTGTCTTGTTGATTTGTTGTTCAAACCCTAAAACTTTACATGGTATCGGAGCCTTAGGCTCTTGATCTTGGTCTTTTATTGTTGTTCTTTCGCTGTATTTTCTTTTGTCTTTTGGTCTTGATCAAGGATCTGATCTGTATTATAGATCTGGTTCTTGTGTGTTTTAAAATAATAGATCTGATCTTGATTAGGTAGATCTGGTTTATTATTCTCCAGTATCTTGTTGATTATTTAATCAGGTTGTTGAGGTCAACGTGTGTTGGCTAAGGAGCTGCTGTGCTTTGGATTGGAGTGGAGATTTATAGCTACAATTGCTCCCATAACTCAGTACCCTAAGTGAAGGTGCTGGTTGTGGGATTGGCGAAACCCTAACTTGGGTTCCCCTCACTATGATATCGTTCCTTCATTCTTGTCTTTGTGTCTAGGCGTCTTGGCCGGGTTGGGGTGGATTGGCATTGTTGTCTTGTTGTGATATAGTCTGTCTTGTTGTTTGATATTATATATATATATATATATATATAATATAGTTAATAAAGGGCTTCTGTGCTAAGAACTGTGTGGGCACCTTTTGAGTGATGAACCCATGATCTGTAGAACTGACACGGTTTCGCCCCAATTAGGATATTATTAGATAGCTATTTGCTATCTTGTTGTTGATTGTCTTGGTTGTCTCTGTCTGTTTGGTCGGTGTGTTTTGTCTGTGTTTGTGAATCATGGGTGATGTTGTGAACCCTGGTGGTGGTCCTAACCTTGGTCCTGTTGAGGGTACTCTTGTTAGTAAATTGGATATTAGTGATTCATTGTATTTGCATCCTAGTGATACATCTAGTCTGTCTATTATTAGTATAAAATTGAAAGGAACTGAAAACTATTATGTATGGTCTAAGTCTATGAAACTTGCTTTACAAGCTAAGAATAAGCTAGGGTTTATAGATGGAACATGTGTTAAATCTACTGAGAATGTTGTGTTAGCTAGTCAATGGGATAGATGTAATTCTGTGGTTATTTCTTGGTTGATTAATTTTGTATGTGAAGAGTTATACTTAGGGCAAGTGTTTTCTAATAATGCTAGAGATGTTTGGCTTGATCTTAAAGATACTTATGATAGAATTGATGGATGTGTTATGTTCAATTTACATCAAAAGATAAATGGCATTACACAAAGTGGTAGTTCTGTGTCCGAGTATTATAACAAGTTAAAAACACTATGTGGAAACAATTTGACTCTATTGTGCAATTACCTGTTTGTACATGTCAAGCTGCTAAAGACTTCAATGACTTTAATAGCTTGATTAAACTAATGCAGTTTCTAATGGGCCTTGATGATGTATATCAGCCTGTTAGAATCACTTTGTTGACTAATGATCCACTACCTACAGTCAAAGGTGCCTTTGCTGTTATCTCTAGAGAGGAATCTCATAGAGGATCTAGTAGTGGATCAAAAGGATCAACAGTTTCATTTGTTGCTAGAACAAATCAAACTTCAGACAATAGGAGAAGGTCCAATAATAATAATAATTTTAGAGGACCTAATCCTAATCTGAAGTGCACACATTGCAACATGCTAGGACACACCATAGATAGGTGTTATGAAATTGTTGGATACCCCTCCGGTTTTAGAAAAAGACCTCCTGGTCAGTTTAATAGAACAAGTAATAATAATTCTGGTAATAGTAGTAATAACAATACTAGAAATGGTGTGTCTAATAATAGCAATGTGTGTGCTAATACTATGTCTAGTTCTGGCTCACCTTTTACAACTGAGCAGATTTCCAAATTGATGAGCCTGCTTAGTGAAAAGTCTGGAAGTGATCCACAACCTTCCAAAGCTAATGTGGGAGGTGAGTCTGTTATCATAAATGGTTTTTCTAATATGTCTGTTTTGTCTAAATTTTCTAAAGTTTTTGAAAACTTTGCTAGTTGTTCTGCCATGCTTAAGTATGCTTTGTTTCTTGGTTGGATTATGGATTCTGGTGCAAACCAGCACATGGTTGGTAATGATAAACACATGATTAACTGTGTAGATGTATCTAATTATAATATGGAAGTTAAACACCCAAATGGTACTAATGCTAAAGTGTCTAAAATATGTGATATTAAGTTAGCTGATGGTGTCATTTTAACTGATGTGTTTTATATTCCTGATTATTGTGTAAATTTAGTCTCTGTGCATAAACTAGCCAAAGATAATAAGCTAGATGTTCTTTTTAATGAACACTCCTGCTCTGTCCAGGATTCCAGTTCAAGGAAAGTCCTGGTGACTGGTAGGCAGCAGGATGGTTTATACTTTGTTGGAAGTGATGTGAGTTTTAGTAATGTTAGTTTTAGTAGTATGTCTGAACATAGTCTTTGGCACAGTAGACTTGGACACCCATCCAATCAGGTTTTAGCAGTATTAAAAGATAAATTGAATATTGGTACTTCTGAAAATCAACCTTGTGAAACATGTCATAAAGCAAAACAAGTTAGGGTACCATTCCCACTTAGTGATCATCAATCTAAAAAAGTAAGGGAACTAATACATTTAGATGTATGGGTCCCTATAAGGTCACAAGTTGGGAAGAGTACAGATATTTTTTAACAATAGTGGATGACTATTCAAGGTCAGTGTGGGTATATTTGTTAACAAACAAAGGAGAAGTCTTTGAAAACATAGTTAGTTTTTGTGAAATGATTAAAACTCAGTTTTCCAAAGTTGTAAAAGTTTTAAGGAGTGATAATGGAACAGAGTTTGTTAATAAACAAATGACTATGTTTTGTATTAAAAATGGTATGTTGCATCAAACTTCTTGTGCTTACACTCCACAACAAAATGGTGTTGTGGAGAGAAAGCAACGGCATCTTTTAAATACTGCTAGAGCCTTGCTGTTTCAAAGCAATGTTCCTCTTAGGTATTGGTCTGATTGTGTTCTCACTGCTGGTTATTTAATTAACAGGATTCCCTCTTCTGTTTTAGCTGGTAAGAGTCCTTATGAGTTGGTCCATGGGTTCCCCCAGTCTTGAGTCATTTGAGAAATTTTGGTTGTCTTTGTTTTGAAATTGTTTTAAATGAACCTGATAAATTGTGTAGTAGAGCTGATAAATGTGTTTTACTTGGGTTATAAAATTTTAAGTCTTGAAACTAAGAAAGTTAGTTTTTCAAGAGATGTCAAGTTTTATGAAAACATTTATCCTTTTAAAACTGAGTATAAGGAGTGTTTTTAGAGATTTAAATCACTTAATTTTTTTTGATAATTTTGAAACTAAAAATTCTCAAAATGATGATGGTATAAGTTCAAGTCCTCCCAATGATGAAGGGGGAACTAGTAATACTCATGATCACTCACCCGAGGAGTTGTTAGACAACTCTCCCAGGGCTGCTAGTGAGGTAGATCATGAACATGATCAGCCACCTAGTAGTACAGTAGGTAGAGAGTCTGATTCTTCCAGGTTGGAGGGATCAAATGATGAGATACATACCCCTGAGGGAGAGAGAGTTACTTCTTTTAGACAGTCTACTAGAGAGTCAGTCTTACCTAGAAGATTTAATGATTATGTTATTGAGGGAAAGGTTAAATATGGAGTTGAAAAAGTGGTTAGTTATGCTAATTTGTCTGTTGAAAACAAGTGTTTTGTGTCAAATGTAAATAAATCTATTGAACCAACATCTTATTATCAAGCCTCTAAAGATCCTAAGTGGATAGAGGCTATGAATGGTGAGTTGGAAGCCCTGTACAGGAATAATACCTGGGTTATTACTGACTTACCACCTAATAGGAAGGCTATTGGGTGTAAGTGGGTATACAGGATAAACTATAGGGCTGATGGTCAAATAGATAGGTATAAAGCAAGACTAGTTGCTAAGGGTTATAACCATAGAGAGGGTTTGGATTTTGGAGAAACTTTTTCTCCTGTAGTTAAAATGGTTACTGTTAGAAGTGTGATTAGTCTTACTGTATATAATAACTAGACTTTGTATCAACTTGATATTAATAATGCTTTTCTATATGGGTTAATAATTGAAGATGTGTATATGCATCTTCCAGAAGGTTACTCTTCTGGAAATGAGTCTAAAGTTTGTAAACTTGTTAAATCATTGTATGGTTTGAAACAAGCTCCACGAAAGTGGAATGAAAAGCTTGTTGAGGTATTAAAAAACATAGGATTTGTTCAAAGTATTTGTGATTACTCTATGTTTGTTAAGTCTGATAAGGATATCTTTATTGTGTTATTAGTCTATGTGGATGACATTGTCATCACAGGAAATAGTGTTCAAGAAATAACTAATGTGAAAACTTTGTTGAAAGAAAGTTTTCAAATTAAGGACTTAGGCAAACTAAAATATTTCCTTGGTATAGAAGTATTATACTCAGAAAATGGTATATGCCTTAACCAAAGGAAATATTGTTTAGATTTGCTAAGTGAGTTTGGCTACCTTGGCTGCAAACCTGTTAGTGTTCCAATTGAGCAAAATTATAATCTTGCTATTAAAAATAGTAAAGATGAGAAATACTTAGAAGATATTACAGGTTTCCAAAAGCTTATAGGTAAGCTTATTTATCTGTCTTTGACCCGTCCAGATATAAGCTATATTGTAAGTTTTTGAGTCAGATTATGCATAAACCAACTCAAAAAATATTGCATATAGCTTTAAGATTGCTTAAATATTTGAAGCAATCACCTGGAAAAAGGATTTTGTTTAAAAAAGGCAATAGTTTGACTCTCTCAGCATATTCAGATGCTGATTGGGCAAAATGTCTTAATACACGTAGGTCTGTTACAGGTTTCTGTGTGTTTATTGGTGATTGCTTAGTTTCTTGGAAAAGCAAGAAACAAAACACTTTTGCTCGTTCTTCAGCTGAGGCTGAATACCGAGCAATGTGTTCTACCTGTGAACTTGTCTGGATATTAAACCTGTTAAAGGAATTGGGTATTGAAACTCAGTTGCCTTTAAGCTTGTATTGTGATAGCAAGGCTGCTATATCTATAGCAGAAAATCCTGTCTTTCACGATAGAACTAAACACTTTGAACTTGATTTACATTTTCTTAGGGAAAAAATAAGTTCAAGTTTGGTTAAAGCTATGAAAGTTAAATCTGATCAGTAAGTTGCTGATATTTTTACTAAAGGATTATCAAGTGGTCAACATGAAGTTTTATGCAAGAAACTTGGGTTGATTGACATGTTTAGTAATTGAATTAAAAGGGGGTGTTGAAATATTATGAACAAGTTTAATTCAATTACTATAATATCGTGACTTACTATATCAGGCTTATTGTTATTGGGCTTATTGTTATGGTCAGGAGCCCACAAAATAAAAGGATTAGCCCATTGGCCTTTGGCCTGGGTCAATAGATTATGGTCCGGTTCATGGACTGGGTTGTTATAATTGTTGTGGTTTTGTGTTTGTTTGACACAGATTGCTGAGTTGGCTTCATTATCATCGTTGGATTATTGTTATCTTGGCCGTTGGTTTAAAGTGTTAGCTGGAAGGTGCGAGATCTGATATAAAAAGAATAGTGCACGAATTATTATGTCATTCGTTCACTTTTTCTTCTTTGAGTCTTCTCTGATAGTTTTTGGGTTTTCATATTCTTGGTAAGTCTGTTAGTCTTATTCTTGTGTATTATTTATCATCTTTGATCTGCTGATCTTATCAATCACCAGATCCTCTTGTATTGTACTTCTATATTTGATCTCAGTAATTGCTGAGATCTATTTGGGTATTGGGGGTATTTTTTGGTTTGGGTTAATAAGAGCTTTGTCACCTTGTTTTGTCACCTACATCTGGTGTTGTTATGGTTGTGAGTTTGTGTTGGCTCCAGTATTATTCTTTGTCTTGTTGATTTGTTGTTCAAACCCTAAAACTTTACAGCGTGACATTATGTGGCTACCCTTGAGTTTTGTCTCATCAATTGTAAGACTATTATAATGAGGCTTCATAGTAATTATATATTTTTAATATGTTTGCTAACTCTTTTTTGCTTAAGGGTCTCTTCATCACCTGAAATTTAACCCCCTATTTGACACTTTAAAACGCTAAACAATGTAATATTTACTTCGTTTTCAAATGATCAATCACTTGGGTAATACATTTAAAATATCTCAATTATCACTGTAACAAACGACCTAAATTGTTATGTCATTATATTCAATGAAAAGGTTAAATGGGTTGCATTCGGTTGTAATACAAGAGTTAAACGGGTCCTAAATTGGCTGGTTCGACTTGGATAAAAACATTTAAATCAAAGCTCTGCCAGTTTGACCTGAAAAGCGGTTTGTCGGTTGAAGCGAGTTTAGTAAAAAACTGACAGGTTCTTAATGATACGGTTCATGGTATGCCAACCGGACTAGAGCCACCTTTGTGAATTTATGTATTAATTGTCGTATCAAATTGGAATTAAAAATAAATTGAGTGAAACCCATCACGCAACGTGCGTAGAAGAAACATAACTACCCGCGGCAACGCGCGGGCATTTCTACTAGTTTTTAGTAAAGAGTTACAACTTCCATCCCGAGATATCCAGGATTGCAACTACTAAGTCCACTAGCCGTTTGAAATTCTCCCACGATTACATGAGCTCCTAATGTTCATTAACCAAGTCCTCCGAGAATCCAGCAAGACCCAGTCAAGTGCTATAGTCATCCAAGCTTTACCTGCATTCAAATAATTTCAAGATGATATGTTAGTCCATCCTCGGGATGTACATAGGATAATTCACAGTTATATCATGAACCTGGCACAGCCTTTAGTATCCTAAAGATGTCAAATAAAGAATACAAGTAAATAACATCCTAAGAATTTCACCACCAACAATTGTCCCTAAAAATGTTACCGTTAATATCTCAACGGTAATATTTTTCATAATTATCTCTTCCTGATTTGACATTTGACAGGACACTTCTGCACGTATATCCTAGCCACTTATTGTGGGATAACCGTTACACGTATCCCTTCATTGCCTATTTTTACAGAATCATCCTGCCTTTAAAACCACATCAAGACCCTCTCGAGAGGTACATCTCCTCTCTCTTCTTCACTATTTTCCAAACCTGTGAATTTATTTCCAAAAAACATAGTATGGGAAAGAAGAACACCCGGGAAAGTGGCAATGTTGGAGTCCCTAGTGACTTCACTGCTCAGAACCTTCTTGAATCCCCATGGATGAGATATGCACATTCACGGAAAATGGATTTGGATAGAAGACATTCACGCCTACGGCTGGAAAGGTGGCACCGATAAATGGATTTGGACAGCAGACAAGGAAGGTTTTTTCTCGGTAAACATGGCTAAAAACTGTTGTATGTCGATCTCCCTCAGCAGGATTTGTGGCGTATGAGTTGGGAAGGTTGGGCTCCGTTTAAGTGTAAAATCATGGCTTGGAGGGCTATGATTAATCGTCTTCCTACAAAGATAGAACTAATCAAAAGAGGGGTTTCCTTGCCAAGTGATGTTTGTGAAATGTGCAACTCCAATGAAAAGACGTCGACTCATTTATTCACAGGTTGTGTTTTTGCAGCTGAGATTTGGTCTAGGGTCGAAGCTTGGTGTCACATGTCTCCTATTTTTGCTTTTGAAGTTTCGGACCTCTTGAAGTTGGCAGATTCTCAATCAAATACGAAGGATAGTAGATACATTTGAGAGGGATTATGATCACTACAATTTGGGCTTTATGGAATGAAAGAAACAATAGAATTTTCAATGATAAGCGTCGGAGAGCCATTGAAGTTATGGGCACATAAAAACAACTTCGTTTTTTTGGATTCGGAATAGATCAAAATTTAAAGGCATAGATTGGAATGTTTGGTGTAATTTTCCTTTGAACGCCATGTAATCCGTTTTTGTGCCCTTGGGTCCTTGTTTTGAGGACCGCTTGTGGCGTTTTTTAATGAAGTTTAACTTAAAAAAAAAAAAAAAACTAAACCATTATTCTTTATTTAGATATACTAGATATAAAACAAAAGTAAGATTCTTACTTGCTATACGAAAAATGATGATCCTGATTCTTTGCTTGCTTCTTAAACATATATATCTATAATACATTATAAAGGAGGAGTGATGTATCATATTGTAATTTTGCTATTGGTACAAATTTTGTAGCAACATATACAACTTTATAAAGCTTAAATGATAGGGGTAAATTTGTCACCTAAAGGTATATTAAGACACTTATAGGGCTATTAGTGTAATTTTATCTTTTAATATTAGTTAAAACCTAAAATTTCTATCCCTTTTTACCCTTCCATCCCTGCTACACAAATAAATTGGGATTCCAATCATCCCTGAAACCGTCACATAATTGATGAGCAGTTACCCCCGCCATTTAAATTCCACAATTCAATGTCAGATTCATTGAAAGATGGTCGAATCACAGCTACACGCGATGTTTCCTTCCTTTTTACCTACCTTTCTCTTCTTTTCGGGAAAACCTTTCATTCATCATTGTGAAAGATTCCATTTATTATTGTGCAGAGAGATACAGAGCGAGAGAGACGCATACAGAGAGAATCGAACGACCGAGAGAGACGCGGTGAAGTGCCTTCGAATCAAGCCTTCTCCACTTGGGGTTCCGTCAGATCTGGTATAGTGCTTGGATAATTATGAATATTTGGACTTTTGAGGATTTGAATCATTCCTTGATTGTATGATCTATATTATTGTAATTTAAGATCAACTGTTTTGATTTAAAATGATAAAACATCAACTTAAAGATAAAATGATAAATCAAATAACAATAATAAGATAATAAACACGGTTAATATGTTTGTTTACATAGATTGTGATTATTTGGTCGTGATATGAATATATGATGATTGTGTTTGTAAGTGAAGGCACCCAGAGAGTCAAACAACCAGATGATGGAAATGATTGATGAATCAGTGAAGCTTTCAAGGCTTTTCTGTGAGAAGAAGTGGCCGATTATCGCGTTTTTGGATACGCATCAGCCGGGAAAACTTGAACATCCTTATCCTTCTCACCGTCTTGCAGGCTCTCATGAATCTGATTTAGTTCCTGGTAATGTTTTTCGTCTTAACTCCTTGTTATATTATTTATAGTTAGCTGCCTGATCGTTGTATCGGATGGATGAAACTTGAAGTTTTGTTCATCGCAAACGGGTCAAATAAAAACTATGTCTCAGACTCAGAGTCTATATTTAATGTGCTTAACCCCTCAATTTGAAATTCGACGACCAAGATTGGTTTTTTTAAGCGGATCAAGAAACAAGGTTCCCTTCTTATCGTACACCACTTTAGGTATGAGTTCCCATTTGTGATTTTATTCTTTGTATATACATGCATTAACGTATGCTATTTTTTAAAATTCGCTTCATTGTTTTTGAATTTTGATTTGACCATACTTATAGACACCGTCCCTTTCTACAGTTTTACACAATTCTTTCTTTGCTTAGAACTTTGATAATCAGATGATATTGTTTGATATTTGCTTAAAGAATCGTCAAACGAAGATGGCTTATCATTGATCTTAACCAATTTTATCAAGATTGGTGTTTGAGGAATTTTAACTAATTTTATCAAGATTTTATGCTTTTGACTTAATTATCATTGATCTTTTTGGTTCAACTTATAACAGAAAATTTCCCAATTTTGTACACTTGATGTAGAACCCTTGAGACACAATGGGATAATACTCGAAGCATTCGGCACCTAATTGTTCCCAGTGATGATGACTCAAAGCAGCCCGAGTTAAGTTTTAATCGGCTACAACTCAGCGATGAGGAATATACTCACATGCAGTTTAGCTTTGGTCGCTACATTGCTCGTGAAGCAATATTAATTGAAGAATATTGGGTTGGTGTTATTACCTATTATAGACTTATAGTCTCTTTCTTTTGAGTTGATTACTAAAAAGCTTCATGTGACAGATGACAGCATGGCTACGCGCAGAAGCCCATTGGAAACCCTCGGCCTACAAGCGTTTAGTTAGTATACATACCTTAATCTTCTTGGAAAATTTTATGTGTTTCACTTTTTGTATTACTTCTTTCAGGTATAGCAGACATATTAAATTTTAAAAATCGATTTATACTGTAGATCATGCCTTGCTCAATTTGTAATTTCAGGCATGGTGAAATTTTTAAAATGAAGTATGCTGGTCAGATAACAATTCAAGATGATCATTTCCCCCTTTAGGAAAACCATCAAGCTAATAAGTGCTTATGCTATTGCTTTTTATTATTATAAACATTTAAATAATAAGGATAGCCCTATTAAACAATATGTGGATCTTATTTTAAAAATCGCAAGATGCGAGGCAAAAGTACGTGAGGTGTTCTATTTTCAACAAAATAAGCTTTAACCTGCATCTCTTTCATCCCTTTTACAAACCTTTTCCAACCCATATAGATTAGTTTTGCAACTTTGTTTTAATTAAAGATGGTTTGACTCATTTGTTTATACATGGGTCAATTCGTCTTATGCTTTATGACTATATCTCTAACCCAAAATAGTTGGACTTTGGGTCAACCCAACCCAACCTATACTACAACAGTAACCCGTTTCAACCCGTTAACCAAACCGCCCTACGACTTACTTTGCAGCCTCTAAGTTTAAACTTTAACCTACTACACGAGAACACATTCTTTTGCAAATTAGCAGTCCTTTATTTTTATTATATGAATAATTATGAATCAAGTAACCTATGATGTTTGGAATATAACTTGCCAGACTTAATATTTAATCATACTTGTGTGGCCCAACCGACCCATCTTGCCACATGTACTGTGATGTAATAATTTCTGACATGTGACTAACGAATATGGTAGGATTCCTAGATAGTAAGGCAGAGTGTTGGAAGCACCCCTTGTCTTTTGGGAAAAGCAGTTGACTGCAACTATATTTGTGGTGCCAATTACTTAGAAGTAATCTTCTTATATATCTCTTCGTTTATGCTTATACATACATTCGACAAATTTGCGTACAATTGGTTTAAAATTATGTCTTATTATTAGCTTTTTTTTTATACACAAACGTTTAAGATGTCACTTACAATACATTATGTATGGGTGCAAACGTGCTAGCATATAGTGTTTGGAATGGGATTGAATTAGAGTGTACGGACGTGTACAAAATTACGCCCATATATAAACGGATACATTTAACATATGATGTCATTATTGTTATTAAGGTTGTAGATTAACTTACATTTGGTGTGTTTAGTGAATAATTCTTTTGGTTTAATAAAATTGGCTCTTCGTAAGGAAATTCTAGACTTTCTTTCATATGGAAATTCTAGACTTTCTTTGCATGTTTACGGCTATTTCTCGTTGAATGGAATAAAATTTTAGAAATCCGGAGTACAAGGTTGTGATTCGTAATAGACATCATAATTGAATCTATATCAGTATGAGCTGGGACACCCGCTGCAACGCGCGGGCATTCCCACTAGTATATTCCAAAAAAGTTGGGCCTCACCCATTATATATATGGAGTAAATAACCACGGCAAATCATTAGTATTTTAAACCTCCATCAATTACCAATCAAGGTACACATTTATTAATTCTCTATCTTTTAGTGTTTAATGTAAACTAAATTTTGACTTAACCTTGCCTCCTGTTAAAAGCTTGAATAGAATAATATGTATAGTTTATTTTATCATAATTATTGTTTCGTTATTTTGTTTACAAATATAATTACTTTATATATATATATATATATATATATATATAGTGGAGAGTTTAAATGGAAAAAAATGTTTTGTAAGAAGAAAAAGAACAAATACTAACCAATATGAAGCTTTCATTTAATAATTGTATTGAATGCTAAATTGATTATTATTTTTTTGTAACACCCTCTAAACTAGTTAAATAAATAAAACTCATAATTCATTTTTAAAATATATTCTTCCAAATCAAACCTTAGTTAGAGTGAAGGATAATTTCGATACGCGTATGATATATGTAGGATAAAATTTTATATGTGTAAGGTAAACGTATGATAATCTCAGTATGTGTAGGATAAACATATAATAATTTTGATATATGTAGAATAAATTTTTATATGTGTAGAATGAATTTTGATAATATGTAGGATAAAGTTTTAATGACTAATTAATTAGATAGATAATAATTAATATAAGGATAGTTAAACTATTTAATGTAACCATTATGTAACTTCTTCCTTTTGTTCTCACATGAAGTTTCTTCACATTTGATCTTCTATATATATGTGTGTGTATTGTAATTTATTTTTATATATGTGCTTAATGGAGAGCCAATTTTAAGTAGACAACTACATAACACAAACATGCATGTATGTAATGTACTACACAAAGTAAAGTATACAAATGGTTCTTGTAGTTAACCAAAAATTTGAATTTAGTCCTCAGCTATTCAAAAGTACATGAATGGTCCATATAGTTTGCAATTGTAATGCATTTAGTCCCCATCGTTTCATAAAAGTACATGACGTTCCCTATGGTTTGCATATGCGTTACAAAGTGCAAACCACATAGACCATCATGTACTTTTGACAAAAGATTTAATTAAATGTATTGCAAAGTGTATAAGTCCATATATGATTCTTGCTATCCTCTATTTAAATTTACTTATATTGAATATCCATCTAGAAATATAAACGCATGTATATTATTATGTTATTTTGTTGTAACTATAAATGTAATGACATTTTATTATAAATTATGCAATATATATAGGGAGGGTTCAATTAAAAACTCATTGTTAGGGAGAGAACTCAAGAACTCTATATTACACATGTGTAACATATGATACATTACGTATGTGTAATATATGATATATTAAGTATATTGCATATATGTAATATATATTACACGTATGCAATATATGATATATTGCACATATGTAATATAAAGTTCTCGAGTTCTCTCAATAAATTGAGTTTTCTATTGAACCATCCCCTATATTATATATATATATATATATATATATATATATATATATATATATATATATATGAATAGCTAGATCGTTTAGACTTGTGAGCCTAAAGCTTGAGTTCGTTTAAAATCTGTATGATTCCATATTTTAACAATTTTGTCACGAGTAGTTCAAAAACGACTCACCTAGTTTACAACACTATATAGGTGTAGAAGATTTTCATTATATATTATATTTACATTGTTATTACATTAAGTAATCAAACGACATGTATATAATAAAGTTACAGAGATAAACACCGAAATGGATGTCAAGGAGCTAAACCTGGAAGAGCTTCAACATGAGCATCCATTAGTGCTTGTAGATTTGCAGTTGATGCATCAAGACTATATAGAGGATGATGACGAATATGATGACAATGATTTGATAACGACGCAAAACTTCAACTGCATATGTAATCGGTGTGATAGACGAATTGACTGGTACCATCGTTATTACTACAAGTGTAGCATGTTGTCATGTAATTACTCTCTCCATAAATTTTGCGAAAAAATACCACCAACCTTAAATTTCCAAGGCCACCCTTCTCATAATCTTATCCTTAAAACAACAAAAAATGATGATAAATGTTGTGCCTGTCTCAAATATCATCCAGATGGCATTACTTATCATTGTTCAACATGCAATTATGGAATTGATCTACTTTGTGCCACCTTTATGGAGCAAAATACGATCCATCACCCTGCCCACCCACACCCATTAATCTCTGTTTGTGATAAAGTTATATTCAGTGAGTGTTTTGCATGTCAGAAGAAACATGTAGGGCATTTCTATCAATGCAACACTTGTTTTAACTTCTTTGCAAATTCCGATTGTCTGTCCCTTCCCATAAAGTTAAAACTTCAAACTCAACAATTTAGCCACCGTCACTTGCTCACCCTTTCGTATTCATTTCTAGATCAACTATATGATTTCGAATGTAGGATTTGTGGTGTGAAATTAGAAGACGAACATTTGATTTACAAGTGCAGTAAATGCATGTACTATGTTCACCCAGATTGTGCAACGCAAAGGGTAGAGGCTTTCATGTCTATGTTCTTACCTGGTAAATCTTGAAACATATCCTTTATACATGACACTTAACAAATGAGTTTTTTTTTATTTTTTATTTAAGAAGGGTAATATTTTAAGGATTGCGATATCTTTTATTTTTCAACATAGATGACATGACAATTTCTTTTTTTCCTTTTTCACAAATGGGTATGTTCCAATCCAAGACTACATCTCGGTTAAATTTTAATTGTTTTTTTTTCCTTTTTCGGATTTCATTAAATGTCAATCTAGTGTAATATTTTATATTTTATAAACAAAATCTTAGGGGTTGTTTGGTAGCGACTAAATGATTAAATTAATTAAGAGACTATATTTGAATCGGTTAGGGGTAGAATGTGTTTGGTTCACTTAAAATGCCCCCCTTAATGGTTCAAGGAGTCTCTTAATAGGAAAGTTTTAGATACATTAATCAGACCGATTCAAAAGCTACCTTTTAATCGGTCGAACCGTTTAATGGCTCAACACACTGTTGCCAAACAACCCCTAAATATTACCTTTTGAAAATATATATCACAAACTCACATGCTTAATTGTGTACGTAGAATGTAGATTAAACATTCGCAAAGAGAAATAAGTCATGCGAACTAAATCTACATCTTTGTATGTTAAAGTATTCATGTTGGTTAAAATTTCACGCTAAACAAAGTACACTGAGCCTATATATTCAATATACATTTTAGGTTTTTCCATTAGCTTTAAACATTATTTTTCATCCTCTTCCGTAAATTAACCTATATTTTTAAGCATTATACATACTACAAAAAATCGTTATTTTGAATGTTCCGCAAAAATTTAGCATAGTGTGATTACAGTTTATTCATTTCTATGTATCAGGCTTAGGAAAAACAGAAAAAAGATTCAAAGATGTTGATCATCCAAACCTTGTTCACCTGCCAATCGATGATGAATCACATATCTTATCAAATCAAACATATGAAGGCGATACTTATGTGAAAGGAACAAATGAAAAGGGCCACCTCATACATTCAGAGCATAACCATCCGTTAGTCCTAATAAATAATGATACCACCACCTCTCTTCACGACCCAATGAAGAGGATTAAACTATTATGCAATGCATGTTCACGACCAATTACAAAAATGCCATTTTACAAATGCTCCACAGATAATGATGACTTTGTTCTCCACGATTGGTGCACCAGGCTACCCAAAATACTAAGTAAACATGTGGCCCACCCTCAACATGATGCACTTTTTATTGAGAGTTATAACGGTTTCTATCCTGCACTCAAATGTGAAATTTGTGGATTGCCTTGCAATGGGTTTTTTTATCATTGTCGTGATTGCTATTACTTTATTGATGTTAACTGTGCATTTCTGCCTAAAGAAATTACACATGAAGCACACGCGAATTCAAATCACATACTTGCAAGAGTAGACGCTGCTTCATCAAGCAGTAGCCGCGTTTCTAAGATGAAATGCCACGCATGTGGTGTGAGTACTGTTGAAGGTGAGAGTTATTTTAGATGTACTAGCTGTGATTTCTGTTTGGATTGCAGATGTGCTTTGCGCTTACCTAAAACAATTAGGAATAAGTATGACAAGCACCCCTTGCAGCTGAGCTACTCCCCAGTTGAAGACCACAAAAGTCAATACTTCTGTGAAGTTTGTGAGGAGGAGCTTGATCCTGGAAAGTGGTTCTATCATTGTGCAGAGTGCGCGCAATCCATTCACTCGGCATGCGCTCCGTTAATACTTCAGTCTGAACAAGGTGTTAATTCTCTCGATGTGGAAGGTGTTTATAAGTACATTAACATCAAGTTTGGGGATGTAAATAATAGAGAACATGAACATCCTGTGACACTTGCTTCGGGGACCGGGAATGATGGTTTTTGCCAAAAGTGCAGAAGAAAATTGCAATCCCATATGATCTGGAAGTGCTTCCTTTGTAACTTTGCTATCCATTTGTCATTCTTAGAGTGCTCGCTACTACGTGGAACCTATTGGAAAGAATATTATATATACGAAGAAAAGAAACGTATGATAAAGCAACGTGGACTTCAAACAAGCTTAGAATTTTATCCAAGTGAGATGGTGAGGCCGGTGACCCGTCACTGGGAGGTTGTTGACGATGATGATATCCAATAGATTTGATTAGTTTTGTATATAACTAGTTGTGAGTGATTATTCAGAAATGTAATAAATAAATACGCTTCTTTCCATCCACTAAAATATATATAGGGAGCTATTGTACTTTGAGAAGAAAGAAAAATAATTAAGCCACGAAAGATAACACTTATCATTTTAAGTCATCAAATAGTTAGTAATAAAGAAATTTGCATCAATAAATATGATCAAGATCTGATTTAGACGGGTAAATATCTTTTGTATGCCAACAACATAATGTCCACCTAGTGTTGCAAAGTATCCTTATACACTACTAGAAAATTGAGCAATTGCGATCGCATTTTTGGTTGCAAAACGGTCGCAATTGCCCTTTCGCGACTGTTTTACGACCGGAAATGTAGTCAGAAAAATACTCGACGCAAATGCCCTGTTGCGTCCAAGTTGCGACCGTTGTTAGCTTTTTCCGACCCATATTTTGCGACTGTAAGAGCGGTCACAAATTTTGCGACCGCTTTCTACCTTTGTAAGACTTTGTTTGTGTTGCGACCATTTTGCGATCGCTTGCCTTCTGACCGTTTTGCGACCGCTTACCTTTTACACTTGCAACCGCTTTTGCGGTCGCAAAACTTTTTCTTATTTATTTATGATTTTTAGCTATTTTCTATTTTACCCTAGATGTAACATCACATTTTTTAAATTTAAGCATTTATTGAATTCTCAAAGTTATATAAACAGTCAACTTAACACATACAATGCCCGAGTTATCATAACAAAAATACATATTCAGAAAAAGTGTTCATAACCTAATTCTAGCATCTCTTCAATGTTTATCATTCTTTCGTTCATAGCCTCTTTCTCCGTCTTGTCTTTCCCTTTTTCAACCACCAACCCTGCAATAATTTCGTTCAACCTTTCTTTCTCTTCTTTTTCTTCCATCATCTCCTGGATGATCACGTTCTAACCTTTCAACCTAATAAAGCAATGTAAATTGTAAAAATCTTATACCATGTACTTCAATGACTTGGTGGAATGCAAGTTTATACATCATTATGCAGCAATTTAAAATGCAAATGATTAATAGTTACCAGTTGAGTTCGAAAGCGCTCTATCTCTCTGTTGTAATATGCAGCTCATCTATGAATTCTCTTCTCTATCTCTCTGCTGTAAATTTGCAACACACCATTGGTAATGCAACATTGTTAGACATTCAAGAATTCGCCAACATAAACCAACACGCCAAGCTATTTTTACCAGGTTGGTAAAAAGTTAGCAACTTCATTACAGAATAACTAACGGAAGCAGCAAACAACATATTATCACACAAAAATCATGGATTGATAATATCATAGATCTGTGCCATGATTACAATTAAAAAAATACACAACAATCATTCAAAACAACAATCACACTCAATTGAATTAGGTTTACCTTCACAAACTTAATCGAATTAGGTTTACCTTAAAAAACTCAATCAAATCGGTATAGAGCTTCAACCAACGATAATGGTACGTAGCCCTAACAAATCGAATAGTGATGGTACTTCGATGTACAGATCAATTTACAGAGCTTCATGTGCAGATCCCTAAATGGTGAGGTTCGAATGGCTCTTGGTTTAAGTTCGATTTACAGGTTGTTCTGGTTTAAGTTCGATGTATAATTCCCTAAATGTTCGAAACTCTCTCCGTCGCTTCCGTCATCGGTGTACAGATCAAATAGTGATGGTGCTTCACCGCAACTTTATTTTTTATATATTTCTAGAGCTTCAACAAATTAATGAGGTAAAGAATAATATTTATTGATGGTGAGGTTCGAATGGTGATGGTGAGGTTCAAATGTGAAGATAAAGGATAATATTTAGTGATGATTGATTTATACTGGTAAAGGATAATATTTTAGTTATTATTTCCCCAGAGCTAACATGTAAAGGTAAAGGAGCTCAAAATGTGAGCCCATATTTAGGTTATTATTGCGACCGCTAAGACGCTCGCAAAATGAGCGGTCATAATGCAATCACAAATCCTAGAATGGTATCATATTTTAGGATTGTTTTCAACTGTTTTGCGACCGGAAGTTATCAGTCACAACATTTGCAACCATTTTATGACTGCTTTAAGGTCAATCATAAATGTTGCAACTAATAAAAGACCAGTCGGAAAACGATTGCTAACTTTGCGACAGTTTTCTACGGTCGCAAATTCTGGTTGCAATTGCTCATTTTTCTATTAGTGATATAAGTTCAATCATTTACTTTTTGCAATTTACGATTATATAGTCGGGTGAATCCTTGTTCGAACCTTCCCTACGGCAGCTACCCGCTGGCAGGAGCATATAAGCTGCTCACATAAAGATAGAAGCTGCCAACAGGAAGCATGGAGGCAGTCTTCTGGAAATTTGTTTACTATAGCAAGGAAGCAGCTTGAAAGAGATAGCCTGCCTTAGCATCAAAAAGCGTTGGTGGAGAGATCTTTTTGCCACACGGTAGCATCTTGCTAAAGAATGACTCTAGGAGTCCCAAAACCTCAGCTTTGAAGCTTTAAGACTTCACTACCTATGAGATAAGTGGACATCAACCCTTGAACTTTTACTTATTAACTCTCCTTAAATCAAACACCACGCTGTTGAACCATGTCATTAAACAAGCTCTACCTCCGACACGTGCACTTTAATGTGCCCGATAATTAAGAGAATTTCCCTAAATTCAGGAAAAGCTTATTTTTACTACTTTTTTTTTTATTGAATCAACTCATAAGCAAGGTCGATTAAAGATCACCATCTACTCTATTTTAGAAACAATGTGGTTGAAAATGCAAGAGTCTCTTGAATGTCACCAAGCATACACATAAACATCGTCCAAAATGTTATGAGACATCTTTGTCTCCTCCAAAAGTCGATCACAGACTCAAGCGTAAAGTACTTTGACCATGCAGGAAGCTGTTTAAGTATCCTCTAAAACCATGAAAACTAACCATCATATCCTAGAAGGCAATTGTCTTTGTACATAAGAAACTTACTATCATTAACAAAGAAGATTACCTTCTTACATGGCAAGCTAATATTTTCGCAAAAGAAGCTATAGTTGTCACCAAAGAAGCAGGCCTTCTTATATAAGAAGTTGTCCATCCTTACATAAAAAGCTTCTATAAGGAAGCTAACCTTCTTATATATGAAGTTGTCCATTCTTAAAAAATAGCTTCCATTCTTACAAGGAAGTTAACATTCTCATATAAGAAGCTTCCATTCTTACGTAAAGAAGTTGTCCTTCTTACACAAGAAGATAACCTTCTTACTCAAGAGGCTGTTATTCTTACATAAAAAGACTTACGCAACTTCAAAAGAACTACCCTAATATTTTCTCATGACATTTTGTCTATCTAAAATATGACGAACACCAAAAGAGGAACTTTAAAGGGAAGCTTATCACATGAACAAATCCATATTCTTTTAAGCGAGTGGTATCAATACGCATCTATTATTGCCTTTCCCCAACGAAAAACTAACAAGGATATGCTCTTCAAAGACGAGCTCCACAAGACATTGATCCATGAAAGTTGGTCGAATCCCACAACATGCATACAAAATCCATGATACAGCCTACTCTAAGGCAACCTTTGTTACTATAACATCCCAGGATTCCATGAGTGAATCCAATTCATACTTGAAAAATGTTGTCTAGACAATGTAGTTCCTAAGCTTGAAGCTAAAGAAACGAAGAACACTCTTTCGTGCAACCACAACTAGTTGTCTACTTTATCCTATCAAAGGGTGAGCCCCTCCTAACCAGGCACCATGGGATCCGGCACTATACCTACCCATGAAACGGGGATGAGCTCCTAGGCCACATCACTCAATACGGAACAAGGTGTTATACCTTCCTGTATATAGGGTGAGTTCCTAATACAATCCAAAACTCCATGGGACAAGTTGAAAAGGAAAAACCTAAACCCATGAAAGAGGGTGAGCTCCTCATACCAAGATAGCTCATACATGTTCAACATAGCAATAAACAAACATCAAAAGTAAATATAAAAGTTGATAGGATGAAGCTGCAATCGGTTCCTCATAATTGCGTTAAGGTAGGGTGTCTGCAGCATCAAACCATAACAAGATTATAAAGACATTTGCAAATAATAACGCATAGCAAACATTCATGCATAACTTACATAGGCTTACATAACATCAAATAAAATCTTACGAGGCCTTCAGAAATCACAAAGTACTAGCTCACTAGAAGAGCAACAAAGTCATTCTCAAAGTTAGCCAACTATATAAAAAAATAAATGAATAAATAAAACACCCTTGCAAACAAAGATGTCATCCCATATAGACATAGGCAAGTACAACGAGCAATACCTTGCTCAAGCAAAGTTCAACCTTCTTGAGATAATCAACTACAATTGGGTATAAGCTTCTAAGACAACATGGTTGTCTACACATTTAGAAGTAGCATACGGTTGAAAAGAAAAACAAAACGAGGCTTAGTCTCACACTTCGATAAAAAGAAGCCTCTTACATAGGTATAGGAAGAAAATAACTTCCACAAGAAGCTCATCTTTGTGTAAAGGAAGCTCACCAAATTGCGCTACAAGCTCACATCCATGCAAAGGAAGCTCAATAGTGTACAACTAAAAGCTCACCTTTATACGAAAGAAGCTCACTTTCACTAACATACGCGCTCACATTCTTACCAAAGAAGTTTAGCATCATGGACTAAAAGTCTCACAATGGAACGAAAGAAGCTAACTTCCAAGCATGAGAATCTCACTTTCGCATCAAATAAGCTTAATTTGTTACGAAAGAAGTTCATCAATGTAAAGTATGGATACACAAAAGCTCCTTCTTTTACAATGCTTGCTCGTATCTACTTCTCTCCATCATATCTATTACAAAAGTATCACAACACTTAGAGAAGCTCAAAGTCTTAGGCTGGTAAGCTGCTACGTTTGATGGATGGAAGCGATGAGCTCATAGAATGAAGCTATCAACTACAATCAGGCACCAAAGAAAATCCGAGATAGCACATATATCACTCGTCAAAACAATGTGCCATACACACACAATAAGCTCGTTCTTTTACCTCGTTGGCTTCTACTTGCTTAGATTCATTGATTCTATCATAGAAAAGACTTTATCATAAGCTCCAAAATAAGCTTGGATACCAAAAGCTCTAAAGATCTCCCGTGATGTCCATTGAGCTTCACACCTTCTAAGGTTCTCAGGAAACGTCGAGAACGTAAAAGCCACAAGAAAAGGCAAAAATGATGAAGTCCGTAACAAGAAATCCATAAGCAAATAAGGCGCAAGCACCTTACACCAAAGTTTATGAATTTCAAGAGGTAAGAAAAAAGTTTATGAAATTCATAACTTCATGTTTTGCATGTAAGAAAAAACATGAAGGGCATTTCTATTAATGCATCACTTGTTTTAACTTCATAGTAAATACCGATTGTCTTTCCTTTCCCATAAAGTTATCACTTAAAACCCCACAATTTAGCCATCGTCACATGCTCACCCTTTCATATTCGTTTCTAGACCAAGTATATGATTACGAATGCAGGATTTGTGGTGTGAAATTGGAAGATGAACATTTGATTTACAAGTGTAGTAAATGCATGTGCTACGTTCACCCCGATTGTGCAACACAAAGGATGGAGCCTTTCATGTCCCTCTTCTTACCCGGTAAATCTTGAAACTCATGCCTCACCACTTCACAAATAAGTTTTTTTATTATTATTTAGAAAAGGGTAAATTTCTAGGATTACGACATCTCTTATTTTTTTTTTTTATACATGACATGAGAAATTTTTACAAAACTTTTTCACGGATGGGTATGCCACAATCTAAGACTGTTACATCTCCATTAAATTTTAATTGCTTATTTTCTACTTTTTTGGGATTTCATTTAACATTGATTTTAGTGTAATATTATAAAATTTAAATACATACAAAAATGATATTTACCCTTTGAAAAATATATTTTACAAACCCACATGCTTTAATGTGTGTAGACTGTAAACATTCGCAAAGTGGAAGAAGACATGCAAAGTAAATCTAAATATATATATTTTATTACTCATGTCGATTAAAATTTCACACTAAGTATTGGGAGCCAATTCAATATCCACATTTAGTTTTTCCATTAATTTTAAACGTTATTTTTCATCTCTTGGAGCAAATTAACATGTATTTTAATGCATTTACACATACTACAAAAATTCATTATTGTGATAATCCAATTTCTATGTACCAAGCTTAGGAAAAACAGAAAAAAAAATCAAAGATGTTGATCATCCAAACCTTGTTCACCTGTGTCACACCCCGACTTTTCCCTCGACGGTTGCGACGTTTGGTGCCTTTGCCAGCGCAGCGGAAAGTTGCATCTAAGACTCTTATTTCCTGAACGCCATTGCTAACCCTCTAGGATCCCCGATCCCAATATGCCTACTACTCCAACCGTGCCGTTACCAAAGTTTAAACCTGAAAGACATACTTAAAAAGTCAACATAAAGCTGGTGAGTTCATAAGTTTTACAAAGAGTTTCCATAAGTTTGAAAAGATCATTCCCGTTAATACTATGTCATAAGAACGTTAGCTAGACGTTAAGTGTTTTTACTACTACGGCTGGGAACCCATTACTAAACATGAACCAAAAGATGATACCAGCCCAGATGACTGGGCTACCGATGCCTCGGTAACCCGATAGGTAGAGACAATATGCACCCGCTCGGCCCCGCCGTCGAGTGGGGTTTGTGAGGCCCAATAGATCTATCCACATTTCCCTCGTTGTGCATTCCAGCACATTCATGGTTTCCCCATGGGACTTTCCATAAAAACCGTATAGTAATATAAAGTGCCCATAGTATAACATGACCTTTAATAAGTTCGTAAGTAGCCTGTTTCTCCCCCGTAAGCAAAACGGTAAAAGTAGAGCCGTGACACTCACGCGCCCATTTCATTTTTCAAAAACTTGTTCGTTTGGAATTCCTCAGGTTTCCATAAAGGAAGCATGTCTTCCACCCCGAAAACATTTATAAAACAGTAAAAAGTGGGGTCATGAACTCACCTTAATTTCCTTGCTTAGCTAGCAAACAAAGCCTGAAATCTCAACCGACTTCCTCGTGTCCTATTACAACAAAGGACACCTTAAAGTCTAACACATGTAAACCTAGCCTATTATCCGGCTAAAAGATAGTTTATCCAACTATCTAGACTAGTGGGTATTAACCCAAGTCTTAAGCATTTTAACTCGTCGAACCGATCGTGACTTATCTTACTTATGCGTTAACACACGACACAGTACCCAAGTTGCGCACTTGTCACCATTCGTGTGTACACCACGTTGGACCAATATTATGAAACGTATAACTTATCCCGAGCCGTAGCTCGTCTTATAATTATATTTTAGGAAAAATACTCTTTGATGAAAATATAAGTATGGTTATTTAAATCCGATTAATATCAATATCGATTCTTTTCCAAATCCGAACATTTAAGTTATTCAAAACTTTGCTTGTTGTAAAAAGAGTTCCCAAGTAAAATGTTTATATGTTTTTTTTAAACCCAAACAATACACATTATTTAGATACCGAAAACCTTTCGAAACTCGTCATACTTGACGTTCGGCGAAACTATATATATATATATATATGTTTTGAAAATATTGTCCGGGATTTACTTATTATTGCTGAACATATCTTTTGTCAAAACGTCACTATTTTGCATAACTACATTTATCATGACACTTAGGGAACTTCGTTTATAAAAATATGCGACAATTCTACTTTCGTTGCGCCGTGGATTTTATAAAAATTTGGGCAGAGTTTCCTCTGTTTTTGTACAAACCAGGCGACACAAGTCGCCTACAATTTTCCCAAAATCAACTTCCAAATACGAGACTTTATACGTTTCGACAACTTTTCATATAAACTACTCATTTATATAAAGACACGACAATATATATATATATATATATATATATATACATTATAGTCCAACCAATTTAGTCCGATATCGATTTTATAAGTCACGCCTTTTATATCCAATACCAATCGTCCGATATAATATATAGTTACCATTTATTATTATTATTCGGTTCGTTCGCGAGTCAAAACTATTTCGTTCGAATCAATATACTTATAAATATTTATAATATCCACAATAATAATAACAAACACGAATTAAGGTATACCGATTCGTACGCGCGTAACCCGAAGCCACGTCGAACTACGTGTAGACCGGAACCAAAGTTTGACCAGCTTTGACCGCGTGTTTAACCGAGCTCGAATCTGACCCGTAAGCAAATCTTACCAGATCTGCCCCGTTTGACTCGGGTTGAACAGATCTGACGAGACCCGAACGAAACCCTGACCACCAACGCGAACCCATGCCAAATCTGACTCGGACTGAGCCTGATTCGAAACCGAACTTGACCCGAGTTGAACCCGACTCGTCGCCAACGAGGCTCAACCTGAAAGCCACCAACACCACCCAAGACCAAATATCCCGATAATGACATGGCCCGACCCGTGAACAACCACATCACCGGACCACCAAAAACTACAAGGCCCACGCGATCTGATCACCACCACTGTAAATAAAACGACCTAGCCGGACTATCACAACCACCTGTACACCACCGGCTATAACCCTTAACAACCGAACCACCACCGGAAACAACCACCTCGGGCCACAACCTCCGCATCCATCACCACATCAACCACCACTAACACCGAAAACCACCACAGTCAACAAAACCACCACCATCTAACGATACATCGGACCACCACACTTACCGCCGTCATCACCACCTCCAAACACCGGAACCCCGCCTAGAACCAACAAACCAACACCACACCCATAATCTGACCCAGACCCGAGCCCCCATCGGACCCGTGCCGGAGCCAACCCAGCCAAGCACCACCACCGTCGTCTCTTACAGCAGCAACCACAACCACCACGACCACCCCCCCTTCCGGCCAATAATACCACCGCCGCCGCCTTCACCACTTCGTCGGGCCTTCTCTTTTCCCGACTATAACCACCACGCAGCCACCACCAAGGGTGGTGGTGGTCGGCTGCAGCAAGGAGAGGCAGAGATAGGGAGATTGTAGAGAGAGAAAGATAGTTTTAGAGAGAGAGTGGAGAGAGAGGAAGGGTTGCGGCTGGTGGAATGAAGAGGAAGAAGAAGAAGTGCCCCTTTTATACCTAGGGTTTAGGTAGGTGGGCTTCTACCGCGTATCGAACCCGTTTTAAAACGAAAACGTCCTGTTTCTATTCTAGGCCCAATAATAAATTATAAAAAGTAGTCAGTTTTGTTCGAAATACAAAACCGAGCATAAATATAAATATTTTCGATGTCCGACGCGTGTTTTCAGAACACGCGTTTAAATCGCGTTAATTAAATCGGTCGCAGTTTTGATTGTAAAAACGGTCAGTAAACTTCCGAAACTCAATAATTAACAATATTTAAAATAAATATTTAATTTTAATCATAAAAATCACGTCGGTGTAGATCGGAAGTTGCCGGGTGTCTCATCCTCCCCATGTTACAGAAATTTTGTCCTCAAAATTTGAGGTAGGATATCATCCAAGAACCAATGGTAGTACAACAAAAATAGTCAACGGACTTGCCGGTACAAATGGCACGGAATAAAGTTTCAGAACCAACTGGATGCAAAGTGTAAACAATAACTTTGTCAACAAATACTATTGGCGCACCTCAAACGAAATAACTAGTGCACCAACTTTCTCATTACACGCCGCAAGGTGTGTTTGGATTTAAGGTAATAACAACCAAGTTGATGAAAGTGAGACATGTCACAAAAATCATTCATTATTCCGAGTCGACTGAATATTCACCGCAAGGTGCTGTATCAAATTCCAACAATTCGATTCAACTGAATTGTCGACTTTAAAGAAACTCATCGACGAAGTATCAAAGGAGTCATTGCCTACACTGGCCAAACATAGCAAGACTAGAAGACAAACATTACGAGCAACGTAATGATAAAGCAAATCATTAATGAAACAATTGTTTGATGCGAAGCCCTACAATGGACCTTCACAGATTTAAAGAATTCAAACATGCAATAGTTGACACGTGTACAAAAATACGTGTCTAATTTGGTGAAAAGAATAAGGAATCAACAAAAATTAAATTCCTTTATGATTGAATGTTGAAGGCCACAAATACAAAAGAAGAGAGATGTAGATCGTACTCAAAAAGATATAACTAGGTTCTACAACATGAACCTTAGAAGTTCAAGAAACGAGATCATCAAGAACTTAAACTGGTTTAAGAAAAGCAAGGTCACAAATGACACAAACAGGGGAGAATCGACAATCACGTCCGTAACAACAAAATAATGAAAAACCCTTATCCATTATTTATATATATAAATATATATACAACAACCTAATAGCATAGATACCCTCATGATAGATGTTCTTAGAATTATCAAGTGCCTGTAAATCCGCAATAACGTGACGTCTGCGTTATCGAAAATTTACCTCACCAGATCATCCTATTAACCTCCATCATAAGTTATATCACGAGCACTCGTCACATTCATATAATAACACGTATATATAACATGATATAATACAATATTCGTCGTGTGCGCCACTTTTCCCGGTGCTCTTCTCGTCCGCATTCCAGATTCGCAGCATCATCTGCAAAACGAGGTGCCTCATCAAGACGCCTTCGGCCCAACCCGGCCTTGATGACATAGCATACTCCGAACCAGGGATGTGAGACCGCAGATGCTGCAACAATCCCTTTGCCAACTCGTCCAACTAACTTGACACGTGTGAGCGTTGTAGATACGTCCAAGCTTGAGTCGACAACCATTGGCGATACGTTTTATTAACGAAACGTACTTATATATATATACTTTACGTAAATGCACACGATATATAAGCAAGTAAATTGTTCCTCATACCAAGAAACAATGACTCAGCTAACTCTATGTGAATAAACACTCTGAAGTCTAAAACGATGACTCGCCAGTCACTAATGGGGTATGCCTAGCCACCACGTGCTAATGTCCTTTCTATATACAACTATAGAAAATACCAACTTCCTATTCACATAAGAAAAATAAATGTTCCTTGCGCCGAAGGAATGTACGCTGAGCTAGTGTGGTACACTAATAGTCATGCAACAGATTTGGCAACGGTTGGAATTCCAGTTCCTAGGCGTTCGTACTAAATATCATGTCTTAGAAATTTTGGTCCCAACTTCAAAACAAACTTAGGTTAAAGCCTAGATATCTACCCAGACACCTAGTTCGCTAAAACATATGGCTCTGATACCAAACTGTCACACCCCGACTTTTCCCTCGACGGTTGCGACGTTTGGTGCCTTTGCCAGCGCAG
The DNA here is from genome assembly GCA_028751855.1 of Ambrosia trifida. Lineage (NCBI taxonomy): Eukaryota > Viridiplantae > Streptophyta > Magnoliopsida > Asterales > Asteraceae > Ambrosia > Ambrosia trifida. The sequence continues at coordinate 110,707,361 of CM054128.1, forward strand.
CGGAAAGTTGCATCTAAGACTCTTATTTCCTGAACGCCATTGCTAACCCTCTAGGATCCCCGATCCCAATATGCCTACTACTCCAACCGTGCCGTTACCAAAGTTTAAACCTGAAAGACATACTTAAAAAGTCAACATAAAGCTGGTGAGTTCATAAGTTTTACAAAGAGTTTCCATAAGTTTGAAAAGATCATTCCCGTTAATACTATGTCATAAGAACGTTAGCTAGACGTTAAGTGTTTTTACTACTATGGCTGGGAACCCATTACTAAACATGAACCAAAAGATGATACCAGCCCAGATGACTGGGCTACCGATGCCTCGGTAACCCGATAGGTAGAGACAATATGCACCCGCCCGGCCCCGCCGTCGAGTGGGGTTTGTGAGGCCCAATAGATCTATCCACATTTCCCTCGTTGTGCATTCCAGCACATTCATGGTTTCCCCATGGGACTTTCCATAAAAACCGTATAGTAATATAAAGTGCCCATAGTATAACATGACCTTTAATAAGTTCGTAAGTAGCCTGTTTCTCCCCCGTAAGCAAAACGGTAAAAGTAGAGCCGTGACACTCACGCGCCCATTTCATTTTTCAAAAACTTGTTCGTTTGGAATTCCTCAGGTTTCCATAAAGGAAGCATGTCTTCCACCCCGAAAACATTTATAAAACAGTAAAAAGTGGGGTCATGAACTCACCTTAATTTCCTTGCTTAGCTAGCAAACAAAGCCTGAAATCTCGACCGACTTCCTCGTGTCCTATTACAACAAAGGACACCATAAAGTCTAACACATGTAAACCTAGCCTATTATCCGGCTAAAAGATAGTTTATCCAACTATCTAGACTCGTGGGTATTAACCCAACTCTTAAGCATTTTAACTCGTCGAACCGATCGTGACTTATCTTACTTATGCGTTAACACACGACACAGTACCCAAGTTGCGCACTTGTCACCATTCGTGTGTACACCACGTTGGACCAATATTATGAAACGTATAACTTATCCCGAGCCGTAGCTCGTCTTATAATTATATTTTAGGAAAAATACTTTTTGATGAAAATATAAGTATGGTTATTTAAATCCGATTAATATCAATATCGATTCTTTTCCAAATCCGAACATTTAAGTTATTCAAAACTTTGCTTGTTGTAAAAATAGTTCCCAAGTAAAATGTTTATATGTTTTTTTTAAACCCAAACAATACACATTATTTAGATACCGAAAACCTTTCGAAACTCGTCATACTTGACGTTCGGCGAAACTATATATATATATATATATATATATGTTTTGAAAATATTGTCCGGGATTTACTTATTATAGCTAAACATATCTTTTGTCAAAACGTCACTATTTTGCATAACTACACTTATCATGACACTTAGGGAACTTCGTTTATAAAAATATGCGACAATTCTACTTTCGTTGCGCCGTGGATTTTATAAAAATTTGGGCAGAGTTTCCTCTGTTTTTGTACAAACCAGGCGACACAAGTCACCTACAATTTTCCCAAAATCAACTGCCAAATACAAGACTTTATACGTTTCGACAACTTGTCATATAAACTACTCATTTATATAAAGACACGACAATATATATATATATATATATATACATTATAGTCCAACCAATTTAGTCCGATATCGATTTTATAAGTCACGCCTTTTATATCCAATACCAATCGTCCGATATAATATATAGTTACCATTTATTATTATTATTATTCGGTTCGTTCGCGAGTCAAAACTATTTCGTTCGAATCAATATACTTATAAATATTTATAATATCCACAATAATAATAACAAACACGAATTAAGGTATACCGATTCGTACGCGCGTAACCCGAAGCCACGTCGAACTACGTGTAGACCGGAACCAAAGTTTGACCAGCTTTGACCGCGTGTTTAACCGAGCTCGAATCTGACCCGTAAGCAAATCTTACCAGATCTAACCCGTTTGACTCGGGTTGAACAGATAGGACGAGACCCGAACGAAACCCGAACCACCAACGCGAACCCGTGCCAAATCTGACTCAGACTGAGCCTGATTCGAAACCGAACTTGACCCGAGTTGAACCCGACTCGTCGCCAACGAGGCTCAACCTGAAAGCCACCAACACCACCCAAGACCAAATATCCCGATAATGACATGGCCCGACCCGTGAACAACCACATCACCGGACCACCAAAAACTACAAGGCCCACGCGATCTGATCACCACCACTGTAAATAAAACGACCTAGCCGGACTATCACAACCACCTGTACACCACCGGTTATAACCCTTAACAACCGAACCACCACCGGAAACAACCACCTCGGGCCACAACCTCCGCATCCATCACCACATCAACCACCACTAACACCGAAAACCACCACAGTCAACAAAACCACCACCATCTAACGATACATCGGACCACCACACTTACCGCCGTCATCACCACCTCCAACCACCGGAACCCCGCCTAGAACCAACAAACCAACACCACACCCATAATCTGACCCAGACCCGAGCCCCCATCGGACCCGAGCCGGAGCCAACCCAGCCGAGCACCACCACCGTCGTCTCTTACAGCAGCAACCACAACCACCACGACCACCCCCCCTTTCGGCCAATAATACCACCGCCGCCGCGTTCACCACTTCGTCGGGCCTTCTCTTTTCCGGACTATAACCACCACGCAGCCACCACCAAGGGTGGTGGTGGTCGGCTACAGCAAGGAGAGGCAGAGATAGGGAGATTGTAGAGAGAGAAAGATAGTTTTAGAGAGAGAGAGTGGAGAGAGAGGAAGGGTTGCGGCTGGTGGAATGAAGAGGAAGAAGAAGAAGTGCCCCTTTTATACCTAGGGTTTAGGTAGGTGGGCTTCTACCGCGTATCGAACCCGTTTTAAAACGAAAACGTCTCGGTTTCTATTCTAGGCCCAATAATAAATTATAAAAAGTAGTCGGTTTTGTTCGAAATACAAAACCGAGCATAAATATAAATATTTTCGATGTCCGACGCGTGTTTTCAGAACACGCGTTTAAATCGCGTTAATTAAATCGGTCGCAGTTTTGATTGTAAAAACGGTCAGTAAAATTCCGAAACTCAATAATTAACAATATTTAAAATAAATATTTAATTTTAATCATAAAAATCACGTCGGTGTAGATCGGAAGTTGCCGGGTGTCACAACCTGCCAATCGATGATGAATCACACATTTTATCACATAAAATATTTGAAGGTGAGACTTGTGTGAAAGGAAGAGATAAAAATGGCCACCTCATACATTCAGAGCATGATACAAGCACATCTCTTCATGACCCAATGAAGAGAATTAAACTATTATGCAATGGATGTGCAAGACCAATTACAAAACTGCCATTTTACAAATGTTCCACAGATGATGACTTTGTTCTCCACGATTGGTGCATCCGTCTATCCAAAATACTAAGAAACCATGTGGCCCACCCTCAACATGATCTTTCTATTTACGTTGTTTATTATTTTTCTCTTCGATTTAGATGCGGCATTTGTGGATTGCCTTGCAACGGGTTATTATATTGGTGTCGTCATTGCCATTACTACATTGATGTTCATTGCGCCTTTATGCCTAAAGAAATTACACATGAAGCACAAGCGAATTCGAATCACATACTTGCAAGAGTAGACGATGCTTCATCAAGCGTTTCTAGAATGAAATGTCGCGCATGCCGTGTGAGTATTGTTGAAGGTGAGACTTATTTTAAATGTACCAGTTGTGATTTCTATTTGGACTGCAGATGTGCTTTGCATTTACCTAAAACAATTAGGCATAAGTTTGACAAGCACCCCCTGCATTTACCACAAAAGTCAATACTTTTGTGAAGTTTGTGAGGAGGAGCTTGATCCTGGAAAGTGGTTCTATCATTGTGCAGAGTGCGCGCAGTCCGTTCACTCGGCATGCGCTTCGTTAATACTTCAATCTGAGCAAGGTGTTAATTCTCTCTATTTGGAAGGTGTTTATACGTACATTAACATCAAGTTTGGGGCTGTAGATAATTGGAGTGAACATGAACATCGTGTGACACTTGCTCCGGGCACCGAGAATGATGGTTTATGCCATTGCTGTGGAGGAAAATTGCAATCCCATATGATCTGGAAGTGCTTCGTTTGTAACTTTGCTACCCATTCGTCATATTTTGAGTGTAATCAAGCTGGTGGACGTCATTTGATTACCCCAACATTTGTATATGAATATAAAGAAAAACAACGTATGATAAAGCAGCGTGGACCTCAAACAAGCTTAGAATTTTATCCAAGTGAGATGATGAGACCGGTGACCAGTCACTGGGAGGTTGTTGACGCTGATGATGATATCCAATAGGTTTAATTAATTTTGTATGTAACTAGTTGCAAGGGATTATTCAACATCATGTCTACCAACTGTTTGATGAAATGTTCTAGTATTTTAATTCAGTTCCAATCACATGTGCCCCAATTCTGCAACTTCCGTTCTTTGAGATTGCAGTTTGGATCATTGTTTTGAAGTTCATTCAGTGAGTGATTCATATTTAAGGGTCCCGTGATGGTCTCAGTTTGAAGATATTTCCTCCGTTAAGAATCTACATGCTTTTGATTTAATGTTTTCGCTATCTAAATATGTGCCCTTTTGATTTAATGTTTTCGCTGTCTAAATTTGTGCCGGATACTGATGTTAGAAGCAAATTAGATAAACTTGATTTTATCCTATGTTATTTGTAAATATGAACATATGTTAATTACTATAGCCTAAGTTAGATGGGTTGTGACACACCGGTTAGTAGAATAATTATGTCCTAAGTATTATGTAGATTGAAGGGACGCGTCTGTTTGTATGTGCCGGTTCAGAAACTATATATATGGGCCGAGCACTTCATTATTCAATGTAGAAAGTTTATGTTAAACTAACTAACTTTCAAACAAACCTTTCTTTCCCTCCAAAACAAAAACTGTCATCGCATCATATACAAGAAGCCCACATCAGAAACAATTATGCAGAATTTATCAGTTGGCATCATGTTCTATTGTTGACTATGTTGAATGCTGCTAATGCTATTGAAGGTAATAAAGTGCAGACTTCATTATTATTGTTTCACCATCAGTTCAGACCAAAATTGTAGCACCGAAGGTAAATTCGGTTTAAATCATATCTGCACAATGACGTTAGTATTGTGTATTTCTCAATGACGATAGTATTGCTAATGCTACAGTTAATGATGATCTAATTATGGAGTTGACAGCAACATTGCCCCCTTGGGGTACCTACCTCGCAAGATATCATAAAAAAATTCTCACGGGGTTGAAAGCAAATCAAATGATATCATCTGTGCCTAATGTCATCCCTATTCCTCAAGTATCCATGCAGCCTGTTGCTACATACTTGTTATAAACAGCAAGCTAATGTATTTGCCAACTATGTGGTTATTTTTTTTATTTTTTTGTGTGTGTGGTGTGAACAATATAAATGAACAGAGAGTTTGTTATGTAGAAAAGAAAAGCACACACTGTTTATTCAGAAACATATATAACAAACTTTTAACTCAACCTAAATCCTAACGGCTGGAAACCTGGAAAGAATAATCACATGGGCAAAGCGCATTATTGAACATAAATAAAACACAATGACCCAAACAAACTAAATAAAGGCCAAGTCAAGATAAACTAAATAAGGGAAGGTACAAATGTTAAGTCAAACGGTGGTCAAAATCAAACATCTTTTCTCGCTTCAACCTTTAGTGCAGGGGATGACAGGCCAAAGCTGAGGAAGAATTTAAAACATCCATATATGGTAATGCTTGAGATGGTAGCAGTGGCGATGAAGAGGCTTTTTCTAAAGCTAAAAAGTTGAGAGTTATGATTGAAGATAAACCACTAACTGATCAATTCCAAGAACTTAGCTTGAATACACCTCCTCAACCTGCCGTTTCTATTAGAGATATATAAGCTAGATTATGTTAACATAAGTTATATGTAATATGTAATAATATTTAGTATTACCAAATCAAATGACTTCGAGGGTATGATGTTTGTGAGCTTTCTGTTGATTTCTTTGCAATTGATGGTGATTGTGATTACTCAGTCTGGAATGTGCACTCATGGGGCTTCAAGACTTGACAATCACCAGGATGGATGTATTTGAATAATTTGTTTCAAATTTCAGGTCAGGTTTATTTGGATATTGGCATGTTTATGTAGAGAGTATTTGCTAAATGATAGTCAAGGGTTACACTGGTTTGTTAAATGTGATTTTTTTGTGAATTGTAAATGGATTACCCTTGTGGTGATGAACCCTGACTATATAATGATAATCATATCGTGTGAATCTGGTGTTATTTTTCTAGAAATTGTATGTGATAAGTTTCCACTTAAAGTGTACACCCGAAAGAAAAATGGATCTGGGTTCAATAAAGAGGCTGGAGGATCCATGGAGCAGATTCAATGGGTTTTCGGGTATCGCCTTGACCCACTCGGTCAAAGTCTTTACCAGAATTAAGCAGTCAAAGTCTTTCCTAAAATTAAGCATTTGACCAATATAGTCAAAGTCTAAGTAATTCCTAGAAATAAGCTAGCAGGGAAGTAATGGCAGCTGTGTAACTTCCCAGTTAGTAGAATAAATAGCTACTCATTTCCTTTGTTTTTCTCATTCAAGTTTTATCAGTAATATTATTGTAAAACGAGACTAGCCCCTCTCGAATCGGGCCAATTATCATATCAATTTCAGTATATTTAGTTCCCATATTTTGGGTTCTAACATTTGGTTCCATTACCGGGAAACGATGGCTCCAAGTACCCGTGGTAACCCTGACAATGGCAGTGATCAAACTGATCCAGTCGCCACCCAATTAGCTGCAATCGCAGCCCAATTTGAGTTCCTAAAAGGGAAAGTTGATGCCCTAGAGTTGCAACGAGAAAAGTCCAGCCGCGGTTCAGGGAAGTCTGATGAAGGTGAGACTTCTTGGCGAAATAATCAGCACCGTCCTTCTACAAAGATTATCCTACCCACCTTCAGCGGTGGTGATCCAAGAGGGTGGATTCTTAAAGCTGAAAAATACTTCAAATACTACAATGTTTCTGATGAAGATAAGGTTGATGTAGCCGCTATGCATCTAGAGGGAGACGCTCTCGATTTATACTCTTGGTTATCCACAGATCAAGAGATCTCATTTTGGGAAGAATTGGTGCATGTTCTACAGAAAAACTTTGGTCCAGCTGAGTTCCAAAATCCTGATGAATACCTTTGTAGTATTCGTCAAACGGGTTCCATACAAGAGTATCGTCAGGAGTTCGCAAGGCGGTCAGCTAGGGTGTCTAACTGGCCAGACCATTGTTTACTAGGCGTATTTTTGAATGGACTCAAGGACGATTTAAAGGCTGACGTACGTATCCATAAACCTCATACGGTTTACAATGCAATGAGCTTGGCCTTGGAATATGAATCAAAATTAGGGGTTGTTCGAACAGGAAAAGGTTCGGTTGGATATACCACCAGCAAAGCTCCTTCATCTGAGACCAAACCTCAAGTTTTAGCATCCGCACCAAGTACAAATCAGCAGAAATCATTACCACGAGTTTCGGACACTGAAAAGCAAGCTCGTTTCCTGCGTGGGGAGTGTTTCAGATGTGGTGACAAGTACGGGCCAGGCCATCGATGTAAGACCGGTACTTTCAAGCTGTTGGAAGCTACCGATGAAGGTGAGGAAGGGGAAAAAACTGAAATCGAGAAAGAACCGCTACCAAACGAGGATATGGCATAAATTAGTTTGCATGCAATACTCGGTAAATCACATACAACCACTATGAAGCTTAATGGTACAATTAACTCTACTGAGGTACTCATTTTGGTAGATAGCGGTTCCACACACAATTTTATTTCTGACACATTGGTTCATGAATTGAAATTGACCACCCAATTAGTATCACCATTCGGTGTACAAATTGGTAATGGGGATATTATTCGGTGTAACCGTATTTGCAGGGATCTTAATGTACAGTTGAACGAGCTTCAGCTTACCCAAGATTTCTACCCGTTTTCAATTGGCGGGGCAGATTTGGTATTAGGTATTCAGTGGTTAGCCTCATTGAACACTGTACAAGCAAATTGGAACGAGATGTTTCTAATTTTTTCGCTTAATGGCAAAAAATACAAACTTCAAGGGGTATCATCAGGCCCCCAAAAATCAGCCTCTTTCCAACACTTAGCCATTGACCCTGAAGATCCACCAATAATACCTCCTCTCCTACAACCGCTTATTGATCAGTTTCACACTATTTTCCAGGAACCAACATCACTTCCACCATTCAGATCCCAATCACATTCCATACCGTTACAACCCAACTCCACCCCACCAAATATACGCCCTTACCGCTACCCTCATTACCAGAAATCTGAGATTGAAAAACAGGTGGAACAATTGTTGGCAGCTGGCTTTATACAGCCTAGCAATAGCCCTTTTTCCAGCCCTATATTGTTGGTAAAGAAGAAAGACGATTCGTGGAGGATGTGTGTGGATTATCGGGCTTTAAACAAACTCACCATTGCTGACAAATATCCCATCCCGAATATTGATGAGCTGCTAGATGAGTTGTATGGGGCAACAGTCTTCTCTAAACTTGATCTACGGTCAGGATATTATCAGATTCGAGTGGATCCTATTAGCGGACATCACTCCAATCAACCCAAGTCAACATCAATTAGTCAAAAGTCAAGTCAATCTCATTTATTATGCCCAATCAATAGTTTCCTTAGTTTGTATAATCCCTTGTGTATAAATACCTCCTTGTATCATCTTTGTAAGACACACAGAAAATTATAACAATTACATACCTTAACATGGTATCAGAGCTGGTTCACTAAGCTCTGCTGCTCTGTTTTCTTTTCTTCAAGGTTTTCGAACCTCTTTCTTTCTGCAGCCATCTCTTACTGATTTCGATCAGTTTTTCATCACAGCCCCAATTATGTCTGATAATGCTGAATCCCAGGCCTCGGCCAACTCAAAACCTTCTCATCCTCTTCACCCCGTATACACCGTTACGGATATCACCAAGAAGGTTCGGATCCTGGATGGTTCCACAGTAACTTACTCCGCGTGGGTGAAACTCTTCCAACTTCACGCACGTGGATACCAAGTTCTGGACCATATCACGTCCGAACCTCCACCCGTTGATGACCCCACATACGAGCAATGGAAGAACATCGATGCAATTGTGTTACAGTGGATTTACTCCACTCTATCTGATCGATATCTCAAGCAAGTTCTTGACCTATTGACTCCTGATAATGACGCCACTGCTCTACAAGCCTGGACTCGAGTCCGTGACATTTTTCACACCAACAGAGGACCAAGATGTGCGGCCTTACAATCTAAATTTACGAACCTGAAACTGTCTGCGTGTCCTTCACTGGACGCCTACTGTCAGGCCTTGCGTGACATTGCTGACCAGCTTGAAGACCTCGGCACCCCGGTGAATGAACAAGCCCTCGTCTTGCAACTTGTGCGGGGATTACCACGAGAATACGACACCATCGCTGCAATGATCCATAGGGAATTACCCTCTTGGAATGAAGCGTGTGAAATGCTGCGCGGGGATCTGGAACGACAATCGGCTCAGGAACCTGTGACAAACCCATCGGAAGCTATGGCCGCTGTTCACCCATCTCGTTCTCCGGCGAATAACCAGGGTTCTTCTCAGTCTTCCAATCGCCGCCCTGATGCTCAGTTTAATAATAGGTTTGGTTCTCAGGGATCACGTTTTAATAATAATGGTCACCGCCGTAGCGGATATAACCCATCTTCCGGATATGGGGCTTCTAGACGTGATGGGCCTAACAATGGGCCATCTTCTTTTGATAATCAATCTCAACCCAACCGACCCACTAGATCCAACAACAATACCCGCAATAATACCCGCCCACCATCCAACACTCTCTGGCCCAACTACCCAACTCAGCCCAATAATTACTGGCCCAGCTACTGGCCCATACCGCCTCCCCCTTGCCCTTACCCTACACTACCGGGCTGGGCTTCTCCTTGGCCCACCCCACAACAGTCAACCCAACAAACCAATTCCTCATCCACTTCGGCCCAGGCCCATATCACGGATATAAACCCACTCGAGCCCACTGAACTAGCTGAAGCTTTTCAAGCCATGGCCGTAGAAGACGAGACCCCGCAATGGTTCATGGACACTGGTGCTACTAATCATCTCACCTCGGACTCAGGTATGATTTCTCACTCGTGTGGTAACTCTATTAAACATGTATTGGTTGGTAATGGACATCGTTTACCAGTTGCTGGATCAGGTCACACAAACCTACCCTCAACTTCTAAACCACTCCAACTTAAAAACATCTTACATACCCCCAATATTATTAAAAACCTTATATCTGTACGGAAATTCACTCGTGATAACTGGGTTTCCGTTGATTTTGATCCTTTTGGTTTTTCTGTGAAGGATTACCCGAGTGGGACGATTCTGAGTCGGCATGATAGTTCAAGTCACCTTTACCCGCTCACCGCTTCCACCACTCCTGATGCTTCTGCCTTTGTTTCCACAAGTCTACAAGGCTCGTGGCATAATCGTCTTGGACATCCCGGCATGCATGTCTTAGACATTTTAAATTCTAATAATTTCATTTCATGTAATAAGCATGCCCGTACTTCTTTTTGTGACTCGTGTCAGGTTGCGAAGCACAAACATTTACCTTTTAATTTATCTACTTCTTCTACTGTTTGATATTGTGCATTGCGATTTATGGACATCTCCTGTCCCTAGCAAACAGGGGTATAAATATTATTTGGTGATAATTGACTATTTCACTCAATTTTCCTGGGTGTTCCCACTAAAATTTAAATCTGAAACTTACACCAAATTTACACAATTTTATAAATATATATCCACCCAATTTCACCGCCACATTAAATCTTTTCAATGTGACATGGGTGGCGAATTTGACAATGCTCCGTTTAAACAATTTGCCGCCACCCACGGGTTGCAATTCCGTTTCTCTTGTCCCCACACATCTCAACAAAATGGGAAAGCCGAACGCATGATTCGTCGTCTTAACGAAATCATGCTTTCTCTTCTCACCCATGCTTCTCTCCCACCAAACCTATGGGTTGAAGCTCTTCACACATCTGTCTACCTTCACAACATTCTACCATCCAAAACAATTGGTTTTCGTACCCCTACCGCTGCCTTATACCTCAAAAATCCTGACTACACCCACCTCCGTGTCTTCGGATGCGCATGCTTTCCCAACCAATCCGACACCCGCCCACATAAACTTGCTCCAAGGTCTACACCTTGTGTCTTCCTTGGCTATCCTGCCGACCATCGTGGCTATCGATGCCTTGATCGTACCACAGGGAAAATCATTTTGTCCCGCCATGTCACCTTTAATGAACTTGAATTCCCGTTTTCCAAATCATACCAACCTACACCTGACTCATACACATTTCCTGAGACCGACCCATCCCCACTTATCTTCACACAACCGTCACCCTCAACCACCATCCCCACACCCACTACTGTCTCCTCTCCTACTCCTCCCACTCCACCAATAAATACCGCTACTACATCTTCCCCTCAACCCGCCCCAGCCAACCAACAACCCATCACTTATTCTCGACGAACCACTCGTCCACCCAACCCACCCACGATTTCTGACCCTCCTGCCCCACCTCAGCCCCGTCACCATATGACAACCCGATCTCGTGACGGCACTTCCAAACCAAAGGTACCCTTCAATTTAAACACCGAAACCGTTTCCCCTATCCCAAAATCCCATCTTGATGCCCAAACTGATCCAAACTGGTATGATGCTATGCAAACCGAATACAATGCTTTAATAAATAACCACACATGGGAACTCGTTCCTAGACCACCCGAGGCACACATTATACGATGCATGTGGCTCTTTCGCCACAAGTTCCATGCTAATGGGACTCTTGAACGCTACAAAGCTCGATTAGTAGTCAATGGCAAGTCACAGCAGGTCGGCGTCGATTGTGATGAGACATTTAGCCCTGTGGTTAAACCCACAACCATTCGTACAGTACTCAGCCTCGCATTATCTAAATCATGGCCGATTCATCAATTAGATGTTAAAAATGTATTTTTACACGGTGACCTTAACGAGACTGTTTATATGTTTCAACCACCAGGTTTTGTGGATAGTCGAAATCCCAAGTTTGTTTTCAGGTTAAAACGGTCCTTATATGGACTTAAACAAGCACCTCGCGCTTGGTACCAGCGGTTTGCTTCCTACATCATACAGTGTGGATTCAAAACTTCCACGTCGGACAGTTCGTTATTTATCTACAGGCGTGGTACTGACATGGCTTATCTTCTGTTATATGTTGATGACATCATACTCACTGCCTCCAATGATCAACTACTACAGCATTTTATTACAGCTATGTCCAGAGAGTTTGCTATGACTGATCTTGGCAGGTTACATCACTTCTTGGGGATCGAAGTCAAACATACATCAGGTGGCCTTTTCTTGTCTCAACAAGCGTACATTCAAGACATCCTGGCTCGTGCCAAAATGGAAAACTGTAAACCTTGTCACACTCCTGCAGACACACTGTCCAAACTTAGTGCCAATACAGGCGACCTCCTCTCTGATGGTACTCTGTATCGTAGCCTTGCAGGGGCACTACAGTATTTAACCTTTACCAGACCGGACATTTCATATGCAGTCCAGCAAGTTTGCTTATTTATGCACGCTCCTCGTGTTCCCCATTTCAACTATCTCAAGCGGATTTTACGGTATCTTCGGGGCACTACAGACCATGGCTTACATCTAACCCCCTCCAATTCAGCCCAACTCACGGCTTATTCAGATGCTGACTGGGGGGTGTCCAGATTCGCGCCGTCCACATCTGGTTATTGTATTTTCCTCGGCAACAATTTAATCTCCTGGTCATCCAAGCGACAACCGACCATATCAAGATCTAGTGCTGAAGCTGAGTATCGGGGAGTTGCCAATACTGCTGCTGAACTTTCATGGATACGCAATTTGTTACTAGAGTTACATGTTCCAGTTACACAAGCATCCATCATCTACTGTGATAACATTTCAGCCATGTATCTCTCACAGAATCCGGTCCAGCATCAAAGAACTAAACACGTGGAGATTGATATTCACTTCGTTCGAGAGAAAGTTAAACTCGGAGCAGTTCGAGTTCTACATGTTCCAACCGAGTTTCAATATGCGGACATCTTCACTAAAGGCTTACCACGCATTCTGTTTGATCGATTCAAAACCAGTCTTTGCATCCGGCCAGCTACTGCTTCGACTGCGGGGGCGTATTAGCGGACATCACTCCAATCAACCCAAGTCAACATCAATTAGTCAAAAGTCAAGTCAATCTCATTTATTATGCCCAATCAATAGTTTCCTTAGTTTGTATAATCCCTTGTGTATAAATACCTCCTTGTATCATCTTTGTAAGACACACAGAAAATTATAACAATTACATACCTTAACAGATCCCTGTGATGTGGAAAAAAACGGCTTTTCGAACTCATTCTGGTCATTATGAGTTCAAAGTCATGCCGTTTGGCTTGACTAATGCACCTTCTATGTTTCAAGCAATAATGAATGATCTGTTTCATCCGTTTTTACGCAGATTCATCTTGGTATTTTTTGATGACATTTTGATATACAGCTCCTCGATGGACTTGCATGTTAAGCACCTTCACCAAGCACTTGAGTTGTTACACGAACATCAATTTTTTGCTAAGCTTTCAAAGTGTTGTTTTGGCCAAACCCAAGTTCTTTTTTTGGGCCACGTGATATCTTCCCAAGGGGTGCAGATGGATAATGAAAAAATTGCAGCCATTAAGTCGTGGCCGGTCCCTACCTCAGTGCGAGGTGTTCGTGGATTTTTGGGACTCACCGGATACTACCGTCGCTTTGTTCGACAATACGGCCTAATCGCTCGGCCACTCACCATTCTAACTAAAAAAGACGGGTTCAAATGGTCTGATGAAGCGTTAGCAGCATTTAATCGTTTGAAAGAGACACTGATTTCTGCACCAGTTCTCAAGCTGCCGGATTTTTCAAAAGAATTCACGATTGAGTGTGATGCTTCCTCTGAGGGTGTAGGGGCTATTCTCATCCAGGAAGATCATCCTGTGGCTTATTTTAGTAAAGGCTTCTCCCCAGCTGATCGGTTTAAGTCTGCTTATGATAGAGAACTATTAGCTGTGGCTCTTGCCATCCAGAAATGGAGCCATTACTTATTGGGGAGACATTTTGTGATCAAGACTGATCATTATACCCTTAAACACCTGTTGGAACAGCGGATTACCACCAATGAACAACAACGGTTACTCTTGAAATTAATGCCTTATGATTTTTCAATTGTCTACAAGGCAGGAAAGGAGAATATAGGAGCTGATGCCTTGTCTCGTAGACCCCAATCCAGTGAGCTGCTCACACTCGTTATTTCCCAATGCATGGATTTATCGGAAATACAGCAGGGCCTGACAAACGACCCCTACACCAGCCGCATTCTGCACCAGCTGCACACTGACCCCTCTACCTGCCCAGGTTTCTCTATTGCGGGTCAATCTTTACTATACAAAGGTCGCTTGGTTATACCGGATGTACCTTCGATTCGAGACAAGCTCCTTCATGAAGCCCATTCTACCCCAACTGGTGGCCATGGGGGTTTCTTAAAGACAATGAAGCGGCTTTCAGCTCAATATTTCTGGCCCAAGCAAAAAGATGATGTCCGATTATTCGTCCAACAGTGCTTGATTTGTCAACAAAATAAATACGAGACTTTATCCCCGGCGGGCCTATTACAGCCTCTACCTATACCAGTGCAAATTTGGGAGTATGTTTCACTAGATTTTATTACGGGGCTACCTAAATCAAACCGTATGGATACCATTCTGGTGGTGGTTGATCGTTTAAGTAAGTATGCCCACTTTATTGCGCTTTCTCACCCGTTTACATGGCATTCCCCGTTCCATCGTTTCAGACCGGGATGTTATCTTTCTCAGCCATTTCTGGCAAGAATTATTTCGTTTAAGCCAAACCAAGCTCAAAATGAGCACCAGCTACCACCCACAGACTGACGGGCAGACAGAGGTAGTTAATCGTTGTTTAGAAGCATATTTAAGGTGTTGTGCTCATGAGCAACCTGCTCGTTGGAGCATGTACCTTTCCTGGGCAGAATACTCATACAACACAAGTTTTCATACAGCCGCTGGTACAACCCCTTTTCGGGTGGTCTATGGGCGTGATCCTCCTCTTCTTTTACCGTATGTCGCGGGTGAAACCATGAATGCTGACTTGGAACAGCAGCTGCTCGATCGAGATGACATGTTGGGCTTACTTCGGGCCAATTTGCAGAAAGCCCAAGATAGAATGAAAAGTCAAGCAGATCTGAAACGACGTGAGATTTCGTTTCAGGTTGGGGACAGCGTGTTTCTAAAAATCCAGCCCTATCTCCAGAAAACCTTAGCTAAACGGAGGTGCGAAAAGCTCTCCCCACGCTTTTTTGGTCCGTACCTTATTAGCCGCAAAATTGGGCCTGTCACTTACGAACTCGAGCTGCCACCTAATGCACGTGTACACCCCGTTTTCCATGTTTCTATGTTAAAACCAGCACGCAGTCAGACTCCATCTACACCTTTAGCACCATTACCTATCACTAAAGATTGGGTAATTGACCTTCAACCTGCGACAGTACTTCGCCATCGTTGGGTTTTAGAGGCTGGGCAACATGTGTTAGAATTGTTGGTTTCTTGGGTTGATCGTCCTCTTGAAGAAGCCACATGGGAAAACTACGACTTGCTAAAGGAGCAATTTCCTCTGTTTCGCCTTGAGGACAAGTCGTCTTTTCAGGCGGGAAGTAATGATAAGTTTCCACTTAAAGTGTACACCCGAAAGAAAAATGGATCTGGGTTCAATAAAGAGGCTGGAGGATTCATGGAGCAGATTCAATGGGTTTTCGGGTATCGCCTTGACCCACTCGGTCAAAGTCTTTACCATAATTAAGCAGTCAAAGTCTTTCCTAAAATTAAGCATTTGACCAATATAGTCAAAGTCTAAGTAATTCCTAGAAATAAGCTAGCAGGGAAGTAATGGCAGCTGTGTAACTTCCCAGTTAGTAGAATAAATAGCTGCTCATTTCCTTTGTTTTTCTCATTCAAGTTTTATCAGTAATATTATTGTAAAAGGAGACTAGCCCCTCTCAAATCGGGCCAATTATCATATCAATTTCAGTATATTTAGTTCCCATATTTTGGGTTCTAACAGTATGTTATAAACAAGATGTGCTTTTGTTGTGCAAAATGTCACATTTACCACTTCAAACCTCATCAGTGTATTAGCCTTAATTGACATAAGGAAACTCAAGATGGTGGTGGGTGTTCTAGTGGCATTTGAATAGAAAATGATTGTGCATTGGCTTGTAATGGGTTTCACTGTACATGTATGATTAACTTTATTTTAGTGATAACACACTAAAATTTAACATAGAGCATCATCAATATAGTCAGTTTTGGGGTGTTTTTTTAAGGATAGACTGGTCTGGAGGGGAGAGGGCATGGTGGGTGCTTTTGTGTATAAACGCCAAAGAATGTGTTTTGTGAGTGAAGGGAGGAGGGATAGGGTGTGTTTCCGAGGTGTTTTTGTTGTTGATTTTGGTTGTGAGGGACAAAGCGTGTTTGTCTGATGTGCATGTGTTTACACGTAGCAGGTATTGAAGCCTATTTGCGAATGATTCGAGTATAATTATACTAATTGCAATAAAGTTTTAAAAGTGTGATGACATATAATGTACACTTAAATGATTATCTCGGCCATCCTGAACTTGAACCAGAGACCTGGCCCATGAAATAAATTATTGCACTTATGGTCCAACCAATTGGGAGAGAATCAATAGATTCCTTTTCAGGAGCGATTCATCCTTCCCAATCGCAGTATACAACTCTCTGTCGTACTGCTCTCTCCAAGTGTGCCTATTCCCCTTTATTCCTTACCATGGCAAGTCTTTGTGAAGGAACTCCGATGAGAAGATGAAAGAAGGCGTTAAGAGACACTCCTAACCCAACCCTAGACACTCTAAGATCTTTTTTCTGCTATAAATCTAAATATTATATTATATTATATTATATTATATTATATTATATATAAATAAATTAATCTTGATCTTGTAATCAAAGAAAGATAGTAAATTCTTATCTTGTGACTTAGAATAGATGGTTCTCTATGAAGGAACGAAATGACAATTTATTCCTATTTAATCCTGTTGAACAAGGCGATTGAATTGGAAATATCGACAAATTCTTGTGGAGTTCAAAGAAATGAAAATAAATAAAAATGGGTCAACTTGTTCCAATTTCATCTCTATTGAATTTAAATATCAGAATAACGGATATAGCCATAATTCAATGGTCAGATCCACTTATAATGTACATTTGAATTTGGATTCTAGGTTTCATTAATTTGATCACCCAATTAATTTTTGTTCTTAAGGATTTGAATTTATCAAAAGCATCATCTCTAAAGACCAATATACGCTCAAGAAAAAGTAATATATAATACACTATTCTTTACGTAAATGAAATAAGCATTATTCTTTATCTAGATACAAAAGAAAAACAATTCTTTACTTGAGTATAAAACAATGATGATGCTTATTCTTTGCTTTCTTTTGCTTTGCTTTTGAGAACTATGTATATACAATATATATGGTATACTTGAAATAAAGTTGGACTACACCTACTATATATACTGAGTAATAATCATATCCATGTCATAAGTATTATAACCATCATTACCTACTAAGCTACACATATCCTTTTAGTGTTCCAAGTAATAATCATCTCAATTTTGACTCATTAAAAGAACTTGAGTTCAAGCTTGCCTCGTGTTAAACACCCTAATAGAATAACATGCATTGTTTGTTTTCATCAAAATTTATTGGAGATCATGACCATTTGACTAGTCATTGTAATAATTCTAGTCAAATTCTTCCTAATTTTCCTCAACCTTCTCTCCTAGTCTTATGCCTCACTTTGATTTTCCTTCAAGCTTTCCTCATGCCAAGATTAGCTCATTACTTATTTTATGTTTTCTTTTATGTATTTATAGGAGATTGTTTTCTCCTTGAGTATGTACCAAACAATTCAATCAATAAGAAATACATACTCCTTTCATATCCTATTCTCTATACATTTC
Source organism: Ambrosia trifida (assembly GCA_028751855.1). NCBI lineage: Eukaryota > Viridiplantae > Streptophyta > Magnoliopsida > Asterales > Asteraceae > Ambrosia > Ambrosia trifida. The sequence continues at coordinate 110,725,570 of CM054128.1, forward strand.
TTATACAAAATCCACCTAGCCATTTTGAGAGTCGCCAGCTAGCAACCGAGCAACCCTCCGGCTGCGGGGCTTAAACAAACAAACAAACCAATAAACCAAACCAAACACCAAAACGCTTCGGCAAGATTTTTCATGGTATCAGAGCAGGTTACTATCCTGCTCGAAAAAAAAAAGAGGAAGTCTTGGGCTACGAGTAAAAAAAATTGTTTTTCAACGTTTTTGAAAAGGATGTGATTAATAAAAAAAAAGGGAGGCAATGATGGGCAAAAGTAAGATGGAGAAAATTGAAGACCAAAAAAAAGTCGGGTCCTTTAAACCCGCAAGAAAAGAAAAGTCAGGTTCTTTGAGCCCGCAAAAAAAAAGTTGGGTTCTTTGAGCCCGCAAGAAAAGAAAAGTCGGGTTCAAATATTTGAGCTCGCAAGAAAAGTCGAGTTATTTGAGCTCGCAAAAAAAAAGGTCGAGTTCTTTGAACTCACAAGAAAAAAAAAGTCGGGTTCTTTGAACCCGCAAGAAGAAAAAGCCGGGTTCCTTTGAGCCCGCGAGAAGAAAAGTCGAGTTCTTTGAACTCGCGTGAAGAAAAGTCGAGTTCTTTAAACTCGCGAGAAGAAAAGTCGGGTTCCTTTGAACTCGCAAAGAAGAAAAGTCGGGTTCAAATTTTTGAACTCGCAAGAAGAAAAGTCGGGCCCTTTGAGCTCGCAAGAAAAAAAGTTGGGTTATTTGAGCCCGCAAGAAAAAGAAAAGTCGTGTTAATTGAGCCTGCAAGAAAAAAAATCGGGTTATTTGAACCCGCAAGAAAAGCAAACACTCCAACTCGAGGGGGAGTGTTCGAAAAAGAAGAAATACTACTCGTCAAGTTGGGCGTTATTGACATACACGCTCCAACTTTAGGGGGAGTATTGGAGATCATGACCATTTGACTAGTCATTGTAATCATTCTAGTCAAATTATTCCTAATTTTCCTCCAACCTTCTCTCCTAGTCTTATGCCTCACTTTGACTTTTCTCCAAGCTTTCCTCATGCCCAAGATTAGCTCATTACTTATTTTATGTTTTCTTTTATGTATTTATAGGAGATTGTTTTCTCCTTGAGTATGTACCAAACAATTCAATCTATAAGAAATACATACTCCTTTCATATCCTATTCTCTCTACATTTCTTATACAAAATCCACCTAGCCATTTTGAGAGTCGCCATCTAGAAACCGAGCAGCCCTCCAGCTGCGGGGATGAAACAAATAAACAAACCAATAAACCAAACCAAATAGAAAATCGCTTCCGCTTAAATTTCTATAAAATTATCATTTCATTACTCTATTTACAAATATAACTCTCACTCAAAAGGTGCTGAGTTGGAATCGCATTTTAATTACTAATGGAATCAAAATGATCTCTGAATTGATCAGAAGATCCTTTCAAATTGGCTATAATCCCTTACTTGAACGAAACTAGATCTTGTGGAATCGTATTGAATATTTGACGATAAATTTTGTACCTTACGAAAAAACCGATCCCTTTTTACCAACCACACATTGTCTAACCAAATCAAATTCTCTCTCGATACGTTCCTCAAAAGATTCGGAGGGATTCTTCCCCAACTAAACTAACGAAGAGATATTGGTGGAATTGCCAAATATGAATTTGAGAACAATTTTGCAAAGAAATAGCCCACTTGTTTCTCGAAAAGAGATGGGAAACATGCTCAATATACTCTATTTACAAAAATAACTACTTTTATATATGCGCAAATTTTGTTTATTTTTTAAAAAAAATATCCCATCGGCGCTTTTTTTATTTTTTTGACCTAAAACGTTTTATGTATGTTACCTTGTGTATTTGAAAAAAAAAATAGATGGTTTTTACATGAGTTTTCTAAGTTTTCTCACCTCAAGGTGGTTTTCAATTTATTCTTCCCCTATATCTATATGATTTGTTTTTATATGCGTGTGTTTAATGGAGTACCAATATTAAAGAGATTACCCCACTAAATAAGTACATATATATGTGACGTATAATCACGATGTAGCAGTAGAGAAATAAAAACGGTAAAAGGAGTCGTATGTATCATATTAATACAATGGGAATTAGTCTATATGAGGTTCTTTTTGTCCTACTTAACTTTGATCATGTATTGATATCCTTCTAGAAATATCATCATCATACTCATTAAATTCCGTCAATAGCAAAGTTAAGGTACGGGTTGAGGAGGGTAAGATGTAGACAATCTTACCTCTACCCTGTAGGAATAGAGAGACTGCTTTCGGTGAGTCCCACCGACTTGATAGTAGTTTTGCTTCAAGTTTTGGACTTACGACGCATAACACTTAGATATCAGGACATGCCCGATTGGTGCATGTATTCCCTTGTCTTTTGGCTATCAATGCCACCACATGATGCATGATTAACCTTACGTCATTTTAATGTTATTTTTACGAAATTAGTAACATAACGTCTCCTAGTGAAAGAGGATGCTTTCTTTTGGGTGTCTAATAGATCGAATTTGGGTGTCGTGACTTGGGAGAAATGGTTAGACTTTGATATAGTAGACATGGTGTAATCGTTTTTTGTTGTTGTTTCTTTGCAGATTGCTGTATTCCCGACACCTTCTTGGTGGGCCTTTTCATTTAAATAAAAATTCGTTTATCGTTAAAAAAAAGTAACATAACGTCAAGTTTAGTGCAGTTTTACTTTTGTCCCCCAAGGCCTACATATATACATTGTATGTGCACACCACAAGTGACGCTTACCTCTAGAAATATCTATAATCTATAATCTATAATCTATATCTATAATCTATATATAATCTATAATCTATACTACTATATAATGCATTCTAGATGGGTAAAAGGGTAAAATCACCTCTATTTTAAGATGGGAGTCCAAATGTCTCTTTACAAATATCTAACTTTTACATCATTTATTCCCTTTATGCCCTCGTGTACAACTTTTAATGATAATAGTACATATCTCTAATACACACCCTTGTGAATGAAACATCTAATTCAATGCTTGCATAGGTTACTTACCAATGGTTTTTAATCCAATTCAATGCTTCCCTATGAAAACCTCTTCTTCTACAGAATAACACGTATATTCTAGAGCTAAGATGTTGAGAGTCCCCTTCAATTTAGAATAGCGCTTCCTTTTCTTTTTTTGGAAAAACACTATTCGCTTATTAGGTGTTTACCAGCCCATTTTCTCATCTTTCTATTTTCTCCACTTTTGATTTGTTTCTTACTGATTTTTATGTTTTTTTAGATTCTTTAGGTTGTACATATAGCTTCTTAGGCTGTGCATAAAGCTTATTAGGTTTTATATATATTTGCTATGTTAAATCAAAGTTCTTTCTTTTCATTAGTATCTCAAATGTTGTTACTAACTACATATGAAATGCAGGCATCATGTCGTAGGAACTTCTCCTTGGATGTTGTTCTAACGGATGCATTCGGGGACTCGGCAAACAAAGAAATGGAGGTTTTTAATGCAAACCGACACTTTCATCATATTCTTGTATTGTAATTTGTAACCATATAAAGTATCATAATTTGTAACCATATAAAGTATCAGTAGATATAAAAAAAAGATTTAGAAACTTGTAGAATAAATTAAATTACACTATAAACTTGGAATTAGGTTGAAAGTTGGGCATTTTATAGAGTATCCCATTTAGTGGAGCAAGGTTACTTACTGATGCCACAAATATACAATTTTTCTTGATTGTGTTATTAGTTTAAATCATTAGATGCATTTAGTAATTCTTTTTCCCTTTAATTTGCGAAGGTCCAAGGTAATTTCAAAGGAGCTTTACTATTTATGATGGCGTAAGAACTTCTCCTTGGATGTTGTTCTAACGGATGCATTCGGGGACTCGGCAAACAAAGAAATGGAGGTTTTTAATGCAAACCGACACTTTCATCATATTCTTGTATTGTAATTTGTAACCACATAAAGTATCAGTAGATATAAAAAAAAGATTTAGAAATTTGTAGAATAAATTAAATTACACTATAAACTTGGAATTAGGTTGAAAGTTGGGCATTTTATAGAGTATCTCATTTAGTGGAGCAAGGTTACTTACTGATGCCACAAATATACAATTTTTCTTGATTGTGTTATTAGTTTAAATCATTAGATGCATTTAGTAATTCTTTTTCCTTTTAATTTGCAAAGGTCCATGGTAATTTCAAAGGAGCTTTACTATTGTCATGTTTATTCTTTTAGCAATATTGATGATGTTAAACTAAAATGGTTATACGATCCATCATACCCTCTTTACAATGTTGCTACATATCCCTTCATAGATTGGACATCAACTATTTTAAATACCAGTGGCCTGACAGATTGTATCTCAAGTATATGTGGCACTCTTTCAACTTTAACCAATGAAGGTTTGTATGCATGAAAACACAATTGTTTTAATCATATCAATTACACTATTAAAAGCTAATATATATAATTTTCAAACTCATATCAATTGTCTTACTTTATTTTTACTAGCGAAGAACCTGCGCGTTGCTGCGGGGATGATAATTGCAAAGCAATACTCCATCGGTTTCTTTCAAAAGCTCACAAGAAAAACAACCAACTAAAAGATAATTTTTGAAGTATTTAATTACCTAAATTTATAATGTCATTTTACATTCTAGAGAAACGATTGAATTTAAATTCTCATTTATATATATTGTTAGTGGGAAACTTGCGTGTTGCGACGGTGAAGTGACAAACATAATAAGTTTTGTGCCTTTCTGAATAACAATTGTAAAATAAGTAGTACGCAAAAATTATATTAATACCACACTTATATGTTTTAGCATTATAAATTGCAAAGCAATATGGCTCCAACCATACATGATATTGACAATAGAAACAGTGAGTCAGAATTGGTGTAGGGCATGTGAATACAGTTAGGAAATTGTTGTTGGGAATTTATAAGTTGAAAAAAATAATTAATAGAAGAAATAAAGGGGAAAAATAAGTATCTCCTTATTTCCATTCCTGCCCTTCAAGATCAGGAAATCGCTGCTTAAATCGATCAAGTCCACTGAAACTGAAACAAAAGGATAGGTATTTCAAACAGTCGAAATTTCATCCCATATGAAATTTTAAAGAAATTCCTTGTAAAAGTTGATAATTAAGACACTTAGGAGGGTAATGTAGACATTTCACCCGCATCATCCTTTACAATATCAAAACACTTTTACAATACTACCCTCTTTTTCCATTCCTACCCTCACAAACATCAATTGCCTTATGGTTTTCCTTCTTCATCATCAATGTTACCTATGAATGATTCATTCAAGAAGATGTTAGAAATTACAAAAATTTAATAATATGATGAATGGAATTTAATTGAGTTTAGTGAAATTATTAAGGAGACTTTTGAGTAGAGTTCTTTATTTCACTTTATTAGAGTTTATGGCTCTAATTAAGTTAGTCTCTACACTCATCCTTAGGTCTTGTATACATAGAAGGCTTTGTGCCTCATTTTAAAGACTAAAAAAAACAATACAAGAAAAATAAAGAAGAGGATCCATAAAAGAATTCTTGAAGAAAAAGGAAAACTTGACCCATATGTTCATATGTTGGGAACCTGTAGAGATAAGTTTTTCTATACTTGATTCCACCACATTTCTATTATTATTTGTTCCACAAGTTTTAACACTATAATTTTATCCGGTGCAACCTTGGGCGTGTGGCCTTCTCCGCCAGTACAGACTGCTTCGGATATGGTACCGTGGGAAACAGACGTGTTATCTTGAGTAGAGGCACGAAATTTGTTTTAAGGGAAGCATGTTAAACACGTGCCTTAGTCACAACCATCAACATTATTTTTTGTTAATTCTTGCAACCAAGAAGGATCATACAAAAGGACGTGGTTCAAGTCTTCATTAAAGACGAAGAAGAAATCATATAAGAAGACGCGGTTCAAGCTCTTGATGAAATCTTCGGTTTGAATCATTTTATGTTGTATTTTATGTTATTTTCGTTTGGATTTGTATTCAGTACGGGTATTACAATTTCTCATAGTTGTATAAAGGTATCCTTTTAATTTTTATTAATATTAATTTAATAAAATCGTGACCCATGTAACACCTACAATATTACCTCCACCATTAAACCTATCTTAATAACCAAGTTTATTAGCACATGGAGTTATAGAATTGGCTCAACAATATAATCACCCTTTTCAATCATCATCTTCTTCTTTAACCCACCGCCTATGGTTAACCCAAATTCTTTTTAATTTGTTTTGTTTTTGTTGATTTTGCTTTTAACACATGGAGGAGGTACTTGTTGCTCATAATTGTTGTATTTTGTTATTTGTTTATGAATTTGTGATGGTGTAATAATTGATTATGATTCATGCAGACATTTCCTTCATCCAATTGTTGATTACGGTGCCGTTTTTTATACCTTTTCTTTCAGAGTTATGTATCAATTCTTTATCTAAGAACTCCTCTTGGATTCTGGATGATTCTTCGTGGAAAAGATATTCAGGACAAATGTGATGTCTTTATTAAGTTTGTTACTTATGTATTATTTTAAATTTTATAATCATATTTTAGGTATTTTAATCAACAGATAGTTGCAGTTGTTATTATGGGATTCGTCGAGGATGCGAAAATTGATATCTTTTAGGTATTTTAATCAACCGACTCATTAAGGTTTGAATGCTATTTACATGGTGATCCTTGAGACATTTTACTTGATGGGTCATTTTGGGTTATAATGTTTCCCTAATAGGTCAAAGGGGTCAAATAAAAAAAATTATTCAAGTGGATCAAATGGGTTGGAAGTGCCCATTTATATCTTTAGTGCTTACAAGCTTATAGCTGCCTAAATCATTTTATTTATTAACTAAAATAGATTATTTTTGTGATAACATAATTTTTGTCATCATATTTTGACAATGACTATTTGTAAAAGTATGGGGCGAGTCGGCTGACATGAACCACTTTGCCCGCATTAAAGACAGCCCGTTTTAACCCATTACCCAACACGTCCATTTGATCATTTCCACTTATGACACATGAAGTTTTATTTTCCCGCTTGTTATTTGACGTATTCCTTTAATCAAATAGAGTTACAACACCTCTTGTTTTGCAGCCATTTTAGAGACTTTGGAATGCTGTATCATATGCAAACAATTTGAATTTGTCATGTTAATTAGTTTCATAGTTGACCATAAAAGTCAAATTATTTTAATCTTTTACCCGCCACAACACACGGTGGGAAAACTGCTAGCGTATTACAAGCTTTTTTAGATCCCGCCGCAACGCGCGGGTAAACCCACTAGTGTGTATATATATATATATATGTATTGATCGGATGTCGCAGTCCGATCAAATATAGTATTTATAAGTGTTCCTTAATACCCTTAAGTATATAGATAATGATAAGAAGGTTGTCGAACCACGAAGAGTTTGTGGTTCACAAGGCACTTATGAAAATTACTTTATTAATTGTTGGATTGAAATTGGTATCACAAAATGATTTCTGGTTAAATACTTGAACAAAATAAAGAACTATTAAAAACTTGTAAAATTTACAATGAAAATGATTTATTTGATTAAAACAATGATAGAAATAAAATCACACCCGGTTTAAAATCTTAAGAAGTATACAAAACTAGGTTTGGAATTTTAAGATAAATAATTAATATCACACAGGTTGGAATTCAATAACTTAGGCATCAACAATCATCAACATATAACAATGAACAAAAGTATGCTTCATCATTAATAATAAAAACAAACCATATAACTCAATTAAAGCCAAATGATAGAATTCATCTCAAGAAGTTAAGACAATATCATCACAATTAAAACAATGTTCTCAATCAATCACACAATCATAAAATACATAAATTAAAAGTTTAGTTTAAGAACCCCAAAAACTCACAAAATCTACACCGGGGGTGATGTTGACGGGATTAGCCAAGCATCTTCAATAATTTTCTCTTCAAATATTCAATCTTGAGTTTTTTTATTTTAATTGGGTCAAGATGAATCAATTAGAATGATAGGAACTGATTTTGAAAGATGAGAATTCTAAATTTGGGGGTCTTGGGCGGTTTTTTTATGCAAGATTGGTCAATACCCCCCTTTTAATGGCATTTAATTGGGTTAAAACACTTTCAAATTCCGTTCTTTTAACAGCCTAGGCCTAGGCAATGTCAAGACTTAATTTTCAGATTTTCAAAACCTAAAATTTGGATTCCTCTCGCTAAAAAAGTAGAGATTCATATGTTGTTGCTCCTGTAACCCATTTCCTAGCCTGAGATTTGCCCAAATGAGTTTTTGGCTATTTATGGCGCAGTTTTGCTTCTCTTCTCACCTTGGTTCGCCTGTCTTCGATGCTATTGCTTCAAAAAGCCTCCAAAACACATCTTAAACATGTCAAGGACTAAAAAACAAAAACCATATCAACGTAGTGCAATTCAAGAGTATATCTTACACAAATATGCACTATTAAGCTGATTAAAACTTGAACCTTTAACAACCCATCATGTATTTATCTGATTTAGTTATTTTATAATGGCATTTATTATAGATTATACATTACATCATATAAAATTGTACTTTATTTTTATATAAATAACAAACTTTTTGAGCTTAATCAAACTTGCTACATGAAGCTCAAGTTCGTTTTAACAGTCTTACTATGATTCCAATTTTAACAAGTCTGTCAGGAGTAGTTCAAGAACGACTTACTACGTAACATCACTATTTATGTGTATAATATTTTCATTCTATTTCATATTTACATTGCATGTTACATTTGAAAGTAATCAACGGTCATATATAATAAGGTGATTAAGGGAAGCACTAATATGGATGTCAATGAGCTAAGCCAAGAAGAGCTTCAACATGAGCATCCATTAAAGCTTGTAGATTTGCAAGTAATGCATCAAGACTACATAGAAGACAATGACGAACATGATGAAACAAATTTGATCACAACGAAAAATTACCACTGTGTGAAATAGGTGTGGCAAAAAAATCAACTAGTACCATCGTTATTTCTTCAAGTGAAACATGTCGTCATGTAATTACTCCCTCCATAGATTTTGTGAAGAAATATCACAAAGCTTAGTTGTGACATCCGTTACCTCGTCTTTCATCTAATCTATCTATATTATCTTATTAAGGAGGAGTGATGGCCAAGATTGTAATTTTGTCAAGCATCCAACTATTAAAGCAATATGTACAATTGAATTATGCTTATATAATGAGGGTATAATTGAAACTTTATGGACATTTAAGACACTTAGAAGGGTAGAATGGTAAATTTAGCATAATACATCACCTCACATCCTAAAATCTTATCCCAATTATACCCTCATGTCCAACTTTTAGAACACAAAATACAACCTATGATGCATCTTAAATGTGAGACCTTTCAATCCCTTATAATCATCAACCTCTCATAATCATCAATCTTTCATCATCATTATCATCAATTCATTAGTAACTCATTCCTCTTATATATCTATATATCATCTATGTGGAGTCAACAAAAACAAGAATCACCACATAAAGCACCAAACCTAATTCTTTGGTTTCTCGCCTCAAAACCCTTCTATCATCACAGGTTCCTTACCGTGTCGTTCATTTTATTTATCATTTTTTTTCACTATGGCATTTCATTAAAGCTTGGTATGCAAACATTATTTCCTATCCGTATATTTCATTTTATTTATTGTTTTCTTTTTTTATCTTTGGCATTTTATTAATGCTTGATACGCAAACATTATTTCCACTGAAGCTTGATACGTAAGCATTGTGATGTTAATTAGTATTTTTTTTTTAGGAATCTTGATTTAGTTGGTCAAATAGTTTTTTTAACCATAAAACTGGGTTAATGGAAAAAAAATGAGTTCGTGGATTTATGGTGATTGATGATAATTGACAGGTGGGATTAATAGTCTCTAAATGGCAAAAGATGGATTCGAGATCACCGGGGATAACGCGAAAGGTCTCATCATCTCCTTATACTCTTATAAAGATTTTCTAAAGCAGAGGTGATTTTTGTTTTAAGTATCAATTTTTATACGTATCAACCATTTTGTTACCTGTTGTTTATAAGACTCAATACGTGTTATCTTTTTATGTTTTTATTCCCTTGATTTTGATTCTTGACTCTTTAGTACTTTTCTATCATCATGAGTTCTATGTTTTCTTTTGTAAATATCTATATTTATATCTATATCTATATCTATCTATACTGTATTATAAACCATTTGAGAAGGATTCCAACCAAATTTAAGTAAATACTACATATTATGCTTATGGTACAACAACTTAATGAAGTTAGTAAGAGGGAAAAATTGTCTTTCCATATAAATATTAAACTGAATAATGAATAATTATTTTATATACATTATGATCACATTCATTTTGCATTACTTGAAATTAAGATTATTGAATTGCTTTAATTCTTTTCATTGCTTTGTAACCATAGAAGCCTAAGAGTTGTATGATTATTGAAACAAATTAAAATAAAAAAATATCAAGTTTTGAGAATACAAAAAAAGACATTAATAAATATTAAGATCAAATGTAGTATTTACATTAAACAGTAAGTTCTAAGAATATATAAAAAACCATTAATCTATATTATCTAAGGTAGTTACATTTTTTCTAAATTAGTAAAAAGAGTTGTGTGTTATCTAGGTAGAGTTCAAGATTATCCTTAGGGATTTTAGCACTCATTATTTATCCCAACTAGACAAGTGTGTGGGATGAAAATTTCTATGCTCGTACCTACCACTTGTTCTTAAATCTTCGCTTGGAGTAAAGATTATCACTAACCTTGAGTAGAGGAGGCATTTTTTGCTACCGCTAAAAGGATTTAGTTTATATAATTAATATGTCTTTGTTATAAACATATATATTATGGTGACTATACATATTCTAACTCTCATATACCATTAAGTTTGTATATTAATGTTATGTCTCAATAAATAGAGGCTTATTGTATTTGGTATAACTCATTGATTTAAAAAAATAGTATAAAGAGTTGTGATATAATTAATCTTTCTTTGTAATAAACATATTTATTATGGTGACTATTTATATTCTAACTCCCATATAGCATTAAGTTTGTATTAATGTTGTATCTCTATAAATATAGGTTTATTGTATTTGGTATAACTCATTGATAAAGAGCTCTCTCATTTTTCATCTTATCTTTCTCTTTATAATCTTTGTTCTTATGTTTACATACCTTGTATAGTGGTTGCTAGGAATAACCATTGAGAATACATGAAATGGTAGCATGTTGCGATAAACTTTAACAACTCATGTTCCTCATTGAGATATAGCTTAAACAAGAAACACGCAGGACATGAAGCAGAGTGTATTACAAGGGAAATTGTGGACAATGATGGAAAATTCGTGCATCATGACACATGTCAATGACTTAACACAAATAAAAGCACTCTCGTATTGTAATATGATTAAGCTCGTTGTTTGTTTGATTTTGCATGTATGTTGGTGACAATGGAATCTAGGACAGTTTGTGGTAGTTTGATGTTGTAATTTGAATCTCTAATCTAATTCACATCCATTTGAACTAGAACGTCACAACACGAATGGCTTCCATGTTATTGTTACAAAACCAAATGCATTAACTTTCCTTGTATTCATTACATTTATTACAAGTAAAAGTTACTATAATTTCCTACATACGCTCTCTTCGTCATGTCATGTACAGAGAACAAAACAAAAGCAAGACTAATTATATTGAAGTTAACAGGTTATTAGGTTAACAAAACAACAATAATAAATACACGACAATACTAACTCTATGTAAATGCTATACACATTGCGTAGATTACCAAATAAAATTAATATTTTATTTATATAAATAAATGCTTAGAAAGTCCGCAAGTTTTACTGTATATAATATTAATATATCTTATTAACGTAGTTTAAAGCAACTATAACCCTCTAATTACTCTACATTTTTTCATAAATTGTTAACTCTTACAGCTTATAACTGTTTGATAATCTTCATCCTTTTTTTACAACTCATAAACTAAAATACTTGGTTAGATATATTATGATAAGCATATGTAGTGGTTGCATTGTAGGTGATGGCCTAAGAGGTAACCCAGCCCATATTGGGTCAACATACGACATGGGTGGGACAATTCAAACATCGACCTGGATCTCAGGTAAACATAAACAGGCATTCAACCAAATTGGCTCAACTTCTTCTTCGTTAAACAAAAATGCAGACATCGAAGTTCATTATTTGTTTTTCACATAATTATTAACTTATGTTTGAAACAAAACATTAATAGAGATTAAAAGGTTGGTATCGGTTTCCAATGAAAGAGTCCGTTGGCATAAGCCGTACAAGAGTTAATAAATTGTGTAATATACATAGATGATCCTTTGGCTAATTAAGCAAAAATTTAATTTTAGCCTTTTGGCAAGAATAATTTATATGTTTGACCCTCATGATAAATTAGTTGCAATGTCTAACCAAATCAAGTTAAGCAAGCCAACTCGATTTTAGACCAAGCCGAGCTCGAGTTTAAGATTCCAGCTTGATTTTAAATTAGAGTCAACCCAAGCCAACTCGGTAGGAAGTGCAAGTCAAGCTCGAGCTAGCCTTAGCTCGACTCAGCCTTTAAGTGTTGTGTTCCCGCCGCATCGCGCGGGCACCCCACTAGTTATTATTATATATAACAATTCTTGAACTCCTTGTCTACAGTGGTTTTTTTTTTGTCTTTTAGTGTATGTTGAGGTTTTATATATTATTTTTCAAGTGTAACTTTAAAGCCTTTCTGGGTGGAATGGTTTGGTAAGTTGTTAATTTACATGAAGGTTCTAGGTTCGAGACCCTTTTGTTCTTTTTTAAACAGGATTTTTTTTTTTGCCTTTTTTATATGAAATATAGTTTTTTTTCTTGACAGTTTTGTTATTCTATCTAAAAATACAAAGGCTATCATTGATGCTTATGTTTTGTTTTTCACATATAAAGTTTCGTATGCTGAAGTTTTCACGTTTATTTTTTCATGGTTTTGCGTTATATTATTTTGTTGCTCTATCGACAAGGAACGAAACCATAACCAATCAAAGTCTCGCTACAACACTCGTGGTTAACGCTCATATCTAAATGCATCATTGCAATGTGCTTTTATATTTTTGTTGTAATACGCGATTGACGTGCTTATCTTTACATAAGTGACGTTCGGTTATAGCATCGCGACATGGTCTTTTATCACCACAAACAATGTCCCGTCAATATTTTCTAATTTTTATGTACGTTTCGAACCCGCGGCGAAGCGCAAGTGGTAACTTACTAGTTATAATTATAATAACAATTCTTGAAGCCCTTATGAATAGTGTATTCATAGGACAAAAAAGAAGTAGTATTTACGGTTATGCCATTGTAATTGTAAGTTTGGAATTACCATGGTGTGCTTTTTTTTTTCTTTTCCTTTGTTACACATGGTCAAACATGGGTCCCACTAGGTTTATATCTTTAAAAAGTTCCATTCGTAGTGCGTGTTCGTAAACATAGGTTGTCACAGCAACGTGCGAGTAAGGTAAAATACTACGTTTTGTATATATGACTCGGTTCACATATTATACGTTTTGATTTGACGGTATAAACACTAGGTTGTCGCAGGAACGCGCGACCCGGGTAAAATACTACGTTTCGTATATATGACTCGGGTCACATATTATACGTTTTGATATGACGGTATAAACCCGTCGTGCGCCGCAGCAACGCGCGGCCATAGAAAACTAGTTGACAATAATAGCCGTTCAAATATTTCCATTATAGTCCTTGTAAGTTCCGTCGTTTTCAAATTTAATTTTAGAGCAAACTAAAATTTTATCATTTATATTTATTATGCATCGGGTATAAGTTTTAATCAAATGCGTATGTTAAAACGTATTCGTAAAGGGTTATGAATGTTGTTCATATTTTTTTTTAAAATGGATTAATATAAAATATTTAATTAATTTATAAGTTACATTAGTAACTTCTTATGTTGATGCGGTCGGTAACTCGGGGGTATTGTGAGTATTTGGGACCTGAAGGTTTTTTCGAAGGACCTGGTCAATAAAAATAGGAATTTTCTTCATGTTGCGGGTACAGTTTGTGCAGGTTCCATTAGAATTAATGTGCTCAATGTATACGCTCCGCAAACGAATGCTAGAAAAAGAGAATTATGGGGAACTATTAATAATCTTATTCAGTCGTTCGACGGGTGGTGGATTGTTTTTAGGGATTTTAATGCAGTTAGAAGCCGAGATGAAAGAAAAAAATTCGGCGTTTGATTCGGTATGCTCCTCTGATTTCAATGATTTCATTGATGTTGCTGGTTTAAGAGAATACGGTTTGAAAGGCTCCAGTTCTACGTTCATGTCTAATAGATGAGGTGTATGTACTTGGACTAGAATTGATAGATTTTTGGTGTGCGATAATGTTTTTAATAAATGGCCTAATGCTTGTGTTCGGGTTTTGAATAGAGTTTTTTCGGATCACGCACCGGTGGTGTTCTCAGTTATTGATACGAATTTTGGCCATAAGCCATTTCGGCTGTTTGACTCATGGTTAGATCGCCCGGGGTGTATTGGTGTTATTAATGATGTGTGGGACGGGTGGACTAACAACGGTGCTGTGGACCGTAATTTATTAAACAAGCTTCAAAAGCTTAGGAATTCATTAAAGGCATGGTATAATGATTATAGCATGAAGGAAAGTGAGAACGAAACTCGGCTGCGAAATGAAAAAAGAGGAATACGAAACACGTATGGAATGCAATGAGCTAGACGAAACAGATTATTGGGTCTGGTCCGAATGCAAGACCGCTTTAGATGAGATCGAACAATTCAAGGCTCGAGATGTTCGTCAGAAATCACGAGTCAAATGGGCGTCCTTGGGAGATGAGAACACAAGCTTTTTTCATAATTGTGTGAATGGTAGAAAAGCATCAAATTCAATACCCGGAATCCTTATTAACAATGTTTGGGTTACAAAACCAACACTTGTTAAGAAGGAAGTGATGAAGTTATATAGAAACCATTTTAAAGACAATTGTTCTTTGCGTCCAGGTCTTGTATGTGAAGGTTTGAAGAAATTGAACGATGTTGACAGCCATAATTTGGTTTCTTTGTTTTCTAGACAGGAAATCAAGGACGCCGTGTTCGAGTGTGGGTCTAATAAGGCGCCGGGACCAGATGGGTTTAATTTTCGCTTCGTCAAACGTTTTTTGAATTTGTTAGAGGAGGATTTTTATAATATTATGACGGAATTTCATGCTTCAGGTACTCTTAGCATGGGGTGTGGGACTGCTTTTATTACTTTAATCCCGAAGGTGAAATCTCCTATGGGCTTAAAAGATTATAGACCTATCACTCTTGTTGGGATGGTAAACAAGGTAATTTCTAAAATCCTTGCTAATCGTCTCAAGAAGGTGATGGGTCAGGTTATTTCGGAAGCACAATCGGCTTTTTTAGCCGATCGGTTCATTCTTGACAGTCCATTAATGCTAAATGAAGTTATGGAGTGGTTGAAGAAGAGAAACAAAAAGGCGTTTTTGCTTAAATAGATTTTGAGAAGGCCTATGATAATGTCAATTGGAACTTCTTATTGTCTATTTTAGCTCAGATGGGGTTTCATCCGGTGTGGTGTAAATGGATTAAAGGCATTTGTTCTTCTGCTAGAGCTGCGGTCTTGGTAAATGGTTCCCCGACTTTCGAATTTAAATGTGAAAAAGGTCTTAGACAAGGAGACCCATTGTCACCGTTTCTCTTTTTAATAGTCATGGAAGCCCTTTCTTGGTTGTTGAAAAAAGCTCACGAGTTAGGAGTGTTTAAGGGGGTTTGCCTCGCTGACGGGTAGCCGATCTTTCCCATTTGTTTTATGCTGACGACGCTCTTATCATGGGCGAATGGTCGCGGGATAATATTCAGAGTATCGCCCGGGTCCTTCGTATTTTTTACATTTGTTCGGGCCTTCGTATTAATATCCATAAATCTAACATTTTTGGTGTTGAAGTGGAGGATGATGAGGTGGATAATATGATAGAGTTTTTGGGTTGCAAAAGAGGCGGTTTTCCTTTTAAATACCTCGGTATTCAAGTCGGTGCCAAGATGTCCCGGGTTAGCAATTGGGAACCCGTTATTGAAGTGGTTCGAAATCGTTTAGTTTCTTGGAAAGCTAGAACTCTATCGATGGGTGGACGTTTGGTACTTATCAAGTCTGTTTTGGAAAATTTACCGACTTATTATCTTTCGCTCTATAAAGCTCCTAAGGCGGTGATTGATTCCATTGAATCTATTATGAGACGGTTTTTATGGTCGGGTGCTTGTGCCGATAAAAAGATATCTTGGGTCGCTTGGGATGTGGTTACTACCCCAAAAAATAGGGGGGATTGGGTGTCTCTAGATTGCAAGAGGTGAATGACGCGTTGTTATTAAAGTGGACTTGGAGATATAAAAAAGACGGTAATAGTTTATGGAAGAAAATCATCATGAGTTGCCATGGGACAACTAGACCTTGGGCTATGCTTCCTTGTAATGTGGCGTTAAGCGGTTGTTGGAAATCGATTGTTAAAGTGAGTGAAAACAAATTGAGTAATGGGTTGTCTCTTAATTCGCATTTTGTTGGCGAGCTAGGGGACGGACACGGGTTATGTTTTTGGAGCGATGTTTGGCTGCGGGAGGTACCCCTCCGAGTACTTTATCCGAATCTCTTTAGCCTTTAGACTGGAGAAGCAGAAATGGGTTGTAGTTTCACAAAGACTCGTTTGGGTCCATAACTCCAAGGCGATGCACTGGGAGTGGCGTACACAGCCATCCTCCCCTGCCGAAATTTCCGAGTTATTTCTATTGCTTAGTGACATACATGATATAACTAGGAGGGAGGGTAAAGACCTTTGGAAATGGAAAGTGGAAAGGGACGACGTCTTCACGGTTGCGTCTGCAAAGAAAATTCTTTTGACCAACATTCATAATGCTAACAGATCCCTCGTCCATTGGAAGAATTGGGTTCCTCTTAAATGTAAACTTATGGTTTGGAGGCTTGCACTTAATCGTCTTCCCACTATTGCCGAGCTGATTAAACGAGGCATCCCCATAGTTCATCACGGCTGCAGCTTCTGTCAAGAGGAGGTGGAAACGGCTCTTCACTTGTATACCGGTTGCTTATTCTCACAGGAAGTCTGGACTCATATCGAAAATTGGTGCCGGTTGCCGCATAGTTTTGCTTTCCACGTTAATGACATTCTTCAGATTCCGAACACTTATACCAGCACGAAACACACAAGAGGGATTCTGAGAGGTATCGTTTATACGACTTTGTGGGTGATTTGGAACGAGCGGAATGATCGGGTGTTCAACAACAAAAGACGACGACCCATTGAGATAGTGGAATGTGTTAAATCAACGTCGTTCTTTTAGTTTCGTCATAGGTCTAGACATAAAAGTACTGATTGGAAAGTGTGGTGTAAATTCCCGTTGGATTGATGTTTTGGTGTGTTTTTTTCCCTCTTAGGTCCTTTCTTTGAGGACCTCTTGAGTGGTGGTTATGAAGTTTTCTTTTAAAAAAAAACTTCTTATCAACTATGAATGTTAACATATTTAATGAAAACATGAATGATATTAATGAAAGAGAGTTAAAGAAATGAAATAAATTAAGGATAATTGAAACATCTTTTATGCAAATATATACCCTATAGATGACCTCCTCTTATTTTATTTACTTATTATTTTGAACGGCTATTTTCTTACACCCCTTTTCTTTTACACATTTTACATTTTTTTCTCTTCACACCCTTAGAGTTGAGCTCCCAACCTCACCTAAGAGAGGATTTCCTCTACCGCTAGACTATAACCTAAGTGGCAATGTTGTCCTCCTTTTGCCTATCTAATTTATCTCATCCAATAGATAAAAAAAACATTAACTTATTTCTTTCAAACTAGTAATGATATATTAGCTTTTATAAGTTTGGTTGACAATAATAATTTGATTTATGACTGTACGAATATTTGCATTTTAAGATATATTGTTGTGATGCTTTCATAATAAAGCAGTAGACTAGGTAATATGATGATAATAATATTGTGTTCAAATAAATTTAAATAATAGGATATTGGTAAGGAAATAATCATTACGGTTACGATTGTGTCATTGACTAGTCTTTGTGCTTTAAAGAGGAATAACAACTCATAAATAAAATGATTAATGAGCAATAATTCTGCCAGTTATCTTTTCCCCTCTCTATTATAAATACCCAAGAATACCAATGAGTAGGACATACCCTTCTTATCACGAAACCACATCTAGACGAATGTGTGGAAGTTCATGTTAATGATTTATTATCAATTGGAGGGGATTTAGTTATTTTATTGTGGTTGTTGACTCTACGCGATTAAGGTTAATCATTTGGATTGCCTTACTCAAGTCTCACCGTTCGGTAGACTTCAAATCCCTATGCACAAAGTGAGTATATCTTTCCCCTTTTTACCGTTTTACTATTTTGGGGTGACTCATGTACTTACTATCAAGTTTCTATTTCCTTTTACTAAAATAGCAATTCTTATGTGTGTTTGCTTGTGTCATTCCGTGTATCTATGACTTGTCAAATCATTAACTGTTGCGGCCTGACATTTCAATGAATAGTACTATAGTATATACCCTTGTGACTCTGTTGAGAGTCCTCGTCATTGCTATGTATTACATTACTACTAGCGGATACTATATATCTGCTTTCCTTTCATAGGGTTGATTTGACCCGGATACCACTTATTACATTTTGCAAAATAACACATGAATTTCTAAATTTTCCTTAATATATATATCAAACGGGTATGCTCACCAATACATTTTTGTATTGACCAAATTATTTTCGTACATGTTTCAGGTTATTATGAAATCACTTCTAAACTTTTGGACTTAGACATAGATTGAGATTTACTGTATTAGATTGCTAGTTTTAATTGTTGTATTTCTTTCAATGTAATAAATTAGTCAAATCAGTGTATTCAAATTTACATTTCTAGTCCATGAGCTATTGAACAATCGTCACTACGTGACACCTCGATGTTTCCGCCATCGGTTGGGTGTTACATTAGTATTCCAAGGCCATCCCTCTCATACACTTATTCTTAAAAGAACAACAAAGGATGAGAAATGTCACACTTGTCTCAAATACCATAGAATTGGCATTTGTTATCATTGTTCAACATGCAATTATGAAAGCGATCTACATTGTGCCATATTTGTGGAGCAAAACACAAATCATCACCCCAACCACCCACACCCATTAATATCTGTTAGTTTTAAAGATATTTGAACAGGTGTTTTGCATGTCGGAAGAAATATGGCATTTCTATCAATGCAACACGTGTTTTAACTTTTTAGTAACTCCCATTTGTCTTTCCCTAGCTTCCCATAAAGTTATCACTTAAATTTCAACAATTTAGCCATCACCAAATTCTCACTTATCAATTATATGACTGCGAATGTAGGATTTGAGGTGTGGAATTAGATGATGAACATTTGATTTACAAGTGCAGTAAATGCATGTACTATGTTCACCCAGATTGGGATCAAATACTTGCATGTTTATGTGGACAATATTTGCCAAAAGGAAACCAATTTCGCCCGAATCTATGGTTCATGATAAGGCTTCACTAGGCAAGAGTTTCACTGGTTTGTTTGGATGATGTCCCCTGTAAATTGCATGTTTATGTGGATAATATTTGCCAAAAGGAAACCAATTTCGCCCGAATCTATGATTCATGATAAGGCTTCATCAGGCAAGAGTTTCACTCGTTTGTTTGGATGATATCCCCTATAAATTGTAATCGGATTACCCTTGTGGTGATGAAATGTGTTAATATGATGATCAAATCGTGTGAATCGGGTGTGTTTTTTTTTCTAGTAGTTGTATGTTATATAGAAGTTATGATTTTTTTTTGCATTTTTCGACATCAAGAAACTCATTAGCGTAGTAGTGGTCTTAAATGACAATGAATTTCAAGATGGTGGTGGGTATTCTTGTGGCATTTTTGTTGTGTTCCCGAGTTCACTTAAGAGGATAGAGGAAAGGAAAGGAAAGCAAAGGAAAGGAAAGAGGGAAGAAATGTGTGTTCCTGAGTTTTGTTTAAAGGAGGGAAATATGAAATGTGTGTTCCAGAGTTTTTTTATGGGAGGAAAGGAAAGGAAAATGAGAGGAAAATGAGAGGAAAAATGGAGGAAAACTAAGGTGTATTTGATCCTTCCAAATTGGGAGGAAATAGGAGGAAAAGAAAGGAAAAAAATAGAGGAAAAGAAAAGAAGGGAAAGGATTTTTCTTCCCTTCTTTTCTTTTCTTCTGTTTAGTTAACTCGGGAACATGGCGTTTAGGCTATGGGGTGTGAAGACATGAAAAAGTTCATGTCTCCATGCCACCTAGGATGCCACATCATATACCTTCATATTTCTCTTACTTGAGACATGAGTGGGGTGTGGAAACCAACACCTTATGTCTCAAGCATTTATTATTATTATTATTTTCTAAATATTAATTTTAATTACTTTTAAAAGTAACAAATAAACAAAATAATATTCAAATAAATACTAGATTTAATAAAAAAAATACAAACCATCCTTAAAAAAAAATATTACAAACCATCCTAAAAATAAATAAAAAATAACAAACCATCCTAAATTTAATTAGTAAAATACTAGTCGTCGTGTCCGTTATTCCAAATATATTCGATCAAGTCGGCTTGAAGATGCCGATGGATGTGTTCGTTACGTAACGAGAATTCGTTTAACTCTTTTTGCTCTGGGCCATCCGGAATAGTATTCTCCTCCACCATGTTTTCATCGAACTCACAAATAGCTCGGCCTTCGTCTTCGATGATCATGTTATGCAGCAAGATACAAGCATACATACAATAACGTAGTTTTTTTAGGTGTGAAAGCACGTGCCGGGTTTGCGATGATGTGCCATTTGCTTGTAGAACCCCAAATGTTCGTTCAATATCCTTTTGTGCCGCTTCTTGATACTTGGCAAACTTTTTTTCTTTTTTCGTCGGGAGGATGCTTAACGGTTTTAACGAGTGTAGAGTATGTTGGGTATATTAAATCTGCAAGATAATACCCGTGCTTGTACTCAACCCCCGAAACTGTAAATTTTGAATCCGGACCGGTTCCTTTTCTAACATCCTCAAACACCAATGATTGATTAAGGACATTAAGGTCGTTATTCGAACCGGTAACACCGAAAAATGCATGTCAAATCCATAAGTCTTGTGACGCGGAAGCCTCTAAGATTATTGTTGGATGACCGTGATCGCCTCGATAAAACATGCCACGCCATGCATTAGGGAAATTTTTCCACCGCCAATGCATGCAATCGATGCTTCCAATCATCCCTGTAAAACCATGCTTTTCGTGATGGAACTGATACAATTTCTGGATATCATTGGAGTTTGGTTTTCGCAAATATTTTTTGCTGTAGATCTTGACAACACGCTTGCAAAACTTATACAAGCAATCACGTGACGTTCTTTCGGACATCCGTAAATACTCATCCCACGAGTCGGATGCCATCCCGTAAGCTAGTTGCTGCAATGCTGCCATGCATTTTTGATAAGTTGTGAACCCCGTTTGCCTCTAGCATCGTACCGTAATGTAAAATACGGGTCACAACTCATCAAATCATCGGCAATACGTACGAACAATCGACGGCTCATTTGGAACCGCCACCTAAACATCTCGTCCGTATACACCAGTTGATCGGCAAAGTAATCTCTGACTAATCGCTCGTGTGCACCTACACATATGTTGTAAATAAATATAAAAAATATATTTGAAGAAAATATATACATTCTAAAAATATAGTTGCTATATATATTTGAAGAAAAATTATACACTTACCCTCCCGGTCTCTGTTTATGGCCGCTTGCCTAGGTCGCGGTTGCGAGCTCGCTTCGTCTTCCTCCGCCACGATTAATTATGCCGCTTCCCAAACCGCGTTCACAAAAATCCGGTTTTCTTCACTCGACGAAGATGAGGAATCAACCAATGGTAGGTATGACATTGTTTGGTATTTTCTTTTAAAGAAAGTAGAGAGTTTTTTTGGTTGGTTTTGGTTTATTTGTGTTAGTTTATTTGGATGGTTTGGGTTTATAATGTTGGATTTGGTTTATAAAAAAAAAAAAAAGCCGTTACTTTTGAAAAGAGACGTTGGAATTCAAAAAAAAAGAAAAAGAAAAAAAGGTCATTGGTCCGTCCATTTCGTTTCAAGGGGGACGGGGGGCGGTGTACACATCTGGAACGGGGCAAAAAGGCTGGGACGGAGGGTTGGGGGCGTCTGCACACCCATCAGCCTTAATAATGAATGATTTTGATCATTAACCAGTAGCCTGTGCTTGGATAATAACTTATTTTTAGGGAGAACACACTAAAATTTAGCTGGTTTGTTTGGTTTTTATTTTATGGTGAAATGTAAACTGATTGCCCTTGTGGTGATGAACTTTGTTACTATTTTTTGATGACCAAATTGTGTGAATCTGGTGGGTTTTTTTTCTAGCAGTGATGTTATAAACAAAATAGTGATTTTATTGTGTAAAATTTTGTTGTGTTCTTCTACTTCAAAAACTCATTGGTGTATTGCCGTTTTGACACAAAGAAACTCACGATGGCGGTGGGTGTTCTTGTGGCATTTAACAGTGAATGATTTTGTGCTACATGTAACATGGTTTCACTATGCATGGATGATAACCTTTTTTATAGAGAGAACACACTAAAATTTAACATAGAGCATCAGCAATAGTCAGTTTTGTGGTTTTTTAAGGAGAGAGTGAATTATTTGGAGGAGAGGGGGCATAGTGGGCGCTTTTGTGCAAAAACGCTCAAGAACAGGTTTTGTAAGTAAATGGAGGAGGCATAAAGTGTGTTTCATGGCATTTTTGGAGGCGGTTTTGGCTGTGAGTTGGGCAAAGCGTGGTCGGATGAGCTCACGTTTATGTGGAACTAGTTTTAAAGCCTGATTGTGAACGGCTCAAGCATAAATATATGAAATGCAATAAAGTTTTAAAAAGTGTGATGACACATAATGTATTTAAGTTTCCATATTAGGTTTTGTTAATTTGATAACCCAATCAATTTTTCTTTCAAGGGTTTGAATTTATTAAAAATATCATATCTAAAACCCAATATTCATGCAACAAAAAGTAATAGATAATACACTACTCGCAATAGTTTAATTGTTCCACTCGAAGGGTGGTAATTTGGATAGTAGGGGGACCATGGAACATCGCCATCGTCGGAGACAGCCCATTCCGGTAAACATCCAAATCCGTATTACTAAATTCTTTGTGTCGAATCTACCCGAGGGATGCAGTGGTTCCGATCTAGCCTCTTCTGTAAGACCGTTTGGACAGATTTTCGATCTGTATATCGCAAGAAAACGAGACAAGAACGGTAATAGATTCGGATTCATTTCATTGTTAGATGTCAAGGACAAGGCGGAGGTCCTTAGAAATCTTAGAGGTATACGTTTGGGGGATTTCAAATTATGGTTCAATATTGCTCATTTTGTCTTAGAAGATGGTGAGATTGGTTCTTCCCATGGTATCAATAATAATAATAATAATAGTAACACTAAAGAGAGTGAGAGTAATTTTTATAATAATGATAATAATACTCACCCTAAAGAGAGTTTTGTGGACGGGGCTAGATCGTTCAAAGATTTATTAGTTGGGAAATCAGTTACGATTGATAGTAATGTTCAAGCTTTTTCTAATGTGCATGGAAAAGCTATTGTCGTTAAAATGGTGTGTAGGATCGATTTGGAGCTTGAATCTGATTAAGTTGAAGATATAAAGATGAACACACACAAAATATTCAATAAAAACCCACTAGATGATTTGCATAAGATGAATACAATAAAACCCCCAAAATCTCTAGCATGTGTGTTGCCTCAAAACCCTAATCTAGCATTCTATTTATAGCCCAACCATAATTAGGCTAATTACACTTAGGTCCCTAGGGTTAATAAATTACTAAAACACTCACTAAACAAGAAAACTATTTTTCTAAAGTAATAAATATATTTTATCTAAACAAAATATATTTATTATCCATAGCGCCTTTCTTGATCATAACTTAAGCTTCACTCATCGATCTATTATCTGGATTTCTCGAGTCGCCTTACGTGTTGACCGCGACTCGTTCGACTTTGACTTTTGTTGACCAAACTTTGACTTGTTGACTTTAACTTGTTGATAACATTAGACTACCAAATTAAGACCCAACAATCTCCCCCTTAGTCTAATGTTATCAATCTCTTGTATCATCTTCAGAATCGTCAATCTCTACATATTGTGATCTTCAATTTAGGAAGCTTCAGTCTCAATTCCAGTACCCAACAATACTCCCCCTAGACTGATGCTTTCCAAATTTTCTTTCCTGAAGGTGTTCTTGTCACTTTGCTCTTTGAGAACTCATATCTCACAATCTCCCCCTTTTTGCATGCATCATCTTTGAAAATCAAGAACAAACTTTTTCAACTCTCGGTAGCTTGAGTGGTTTAAAAGACGTAGGAGGAGGATTCCTATCTTGGTGTCTTCTGCAAACTTGAGGAAACAGGTGCTTTGGTTTGGTATCTTGCTCAACTGATGATCGGCCATCATTGCAGCAAGTAGTCCAAGAAACCTATCCACAATCACAAACACAACTCCGAATTTACTTTAGAAAAAAATCAACATACAGACAAAACCGTACACATCTGTGGTGTGCAATCAGGTAAGTATCTCAAACGGCTTGAGACACAAATGATGTGACATGGAAGACTTAAAAACAACTGTACACAAATAAATATTTTTTTTTGTTTAGGATTTTTTGTTTTGTTTTTTTTTTAAAATCCTTTTTTTTAACAACCATTAACCTTCGAGATATAGAAGGGATCAGATATGGGATCACACTAACTTGAAAAGCCTAGCCACGCTTCAACTTTCTTGAGGATAGCTACAACCCAAGAACGATTGTCGGTATGTTTGTCCTCTTAAGTCCATGCCTCTCGTCTTTCAACATACGTTTGGTGATGAGATTATCATGTTTTTGGTAATATTGATGAAAATTTTGTGGACCCCACTTGTGCTAGGTATAAGTCTACCAATCCTCAAGGTTTATCGAGATATAATGATGAGAGCTTCAGGTCTATGTTTCCATAAGCAGAGAAGATGATCATTATTTCAATCAGATGATGAGAGCTTCAGGTCTATGTTTCCATAAGCAGAGAAGTTGATCATCTGATCGTTGATATAACACCCCGCCCCTCTCACCACCAATATTGTCCGCTTTGCCCATCCAGAGCTCACGGATTTGTTTTTGGTTGCCCAGTGGAGACTTCCCAGGAGGTCACCCATCCTGAAATTTCTCCCACCTGAGCATGCTTAACTGTGGAGTTCTCCTCTCATCCACTAACATTAAGCCCCAAAACGCGTTGGTGATTTAAGAGGCAAGACATTACTTATGAACCAAGGATCTCTCCTGGCCACGACCGATGTGGGATTTTCCCGGGGTGTCACATTCACCCCCTGTTAGAGTCTCATCGTCCCTGATGAGGTATGTACCCACCATCCCGAACGGCACAGGAGTGGCTCTGATACCATCTGTAACACCCCGCCCCTCTCACCACCAATATTGTCCGCTTTGCCCATCCAGAGCTCACGGATTTGTTTTTGGTTGCCCAGTGGAGACTTCCCAGGAGGTCACCCATCCTGAAATTTCTCCCACCTGAGCACGCTTAACTGTGGAGTTCTCCTCTCATCCACTAACATTAAGCCCCAAAACGCGTTGGTGATTTAAGAGGCAAGACATTACTTATGAACCAAGGATCTCTCCTGGCCACAGCCGATGTGGGATTTTCCCGGGGTGTCACAGTTGAGCTATTAATATATATTTGCACGTCACTAACATTGCGTGTCTTTTGGTGCTCACTTAATTTGTTGGCCCCGTATTGGTAGCCTGCACTCTTAGGTGTCTTTTGAATATATATGCACAAAATTTTCTGTGTCTTTTAATCTCTCAGCCTATGTATGACCGGACTCAGCTTGTGCAGACCTAAAACACAGTGGGAATCCAGCTTTTCGTGTAGATTTATTATTATTCACCTTATAGCAGTTTACTCAACTTGAAGGCTGAACGTACCTACACATCATTAACTTGTAGTTGTAACGTCCTTCAGATCCTATTCATGTGCAGACATAGATAAGTTAGTTCCTATCATTTCCCATATAAGATCAGGATTATTTCTGTTGAAGATTTTATAGATTGTTTAAAGTTTTGGGGTTTTCATCAAACTGCGCACTTATTTCATCAATCTGAGCACTTATTTCATCAATCTGCGCACTTATTTCATCAATCTGAGCACTTATTTCATCAAACTGCGCACTTATTTCATCAAACTGCGCACTTATTTCATCAATCTGAGCACTTATTTCATCAATCTGCGCACTTATTTCATCAATCTGCGCACTTATTTCATCAAACTGCGCACTTATTTCATCAAACTGCGCACTTATTTCATAAGCTGCATACTTATTTCTTGTTGTGTGCACTTAACTCATAAGCTGCATACTTATTTCTTGTTGTGAGCACTTAACTCATAATTTGCATACTTATTTCTTGTTGTGTGCACTTAACTCATAAGCTGCATACTTATTTCTTGTTCTGTGTACTTAACTCAAGTCTTGCTGTGTGCACTTAACTCATATGTTGCATACTTATTTCTTGTTGTGTGCACTTAACTCATAAGCTGCATACTTATTTCTTGATGTGTGCACTTAACTCATAAGTTGCATACTTATTTGAGCACTTACCAAAGGAAACTTTGGGAGACAGTGATTTAGCCTTCTGTGGCTTTATCACAGTGTACTTATTCGTGTGTTCTAGTCGTTATTCTGTCCGAAGTTTCTTGTGCCATCAGATCAACAAACCGTTAAATCTGCATACTTAAATTCTGCATACTTAAATTTTGCATACTTAAAATCTGCATACTTAAATTCTGCATACTTAAATTGAGCATACTTAAATTCTGCATACTTAAATTCTGCATACTTAAAATCTGCATACTTAAATTCTGCATACTTAAATCTGCGCATTTAAGGACTGCGCACTTAAGGACTTGGACTTAGTATTGGACTTTAAAACTCTAAAATCAGAAAATCAATCTCAAAATCAACTTTAATCAATGGCTGGTAACAATAACAACTTAACCATGAATCCTATAACCCAAGCTGAACTGGAAACTGGAACCATAACTCGAATCCCTAAGTTAATGGGTGCACAAGATTATGGAACCTGGAAGAACCGTATGAAATCCTTCTATTATGTGAATGATTTCACCCAATGGACCTCAGTTCAACTCGGACCACACCTCCCAATGAGGACCACAGAGGCAGGAGAGGTGTTCAACACTGATCCAACTACTTATACAGACCTTGACAAGCAGTTGATTCAACGTGATCACAAAGCCTACGATGCTCTTACCAAGGCTCTGTCGAATGATGTTTTTAACATGTTCGAAGAGTATACCACTGCTCAGTCTTTGTGGTATGCCTTGTGTGACTACTATGAAGGAAATCAGGACATGATTCAGAAGAAGCAAGACATGGTTCAAAAGGAGTATGACATGTTTGGAAGCATTCGTGGTGAAAGTTTAAGCAGTCACATCGATCGTGTCATGAATATGCTCACAAAGATGAAGAAAGTCGGGATTCCTGTTAACAACCGCAATTCAATCAAGAAGTTGTTCAATTCACTCCCAAAGGAATGGAGCTTGAAATTCATGACGGTCAAAGAGGACTTAATGATTTGTCCAATGACTTTGTCAGATGTGATAAATTCCTTAAAGTCATTTGAAAATGATGTCACAAAGGGAGAGATGAATCAAGTCGGTTATGTTCCAATATCAAGTCCACCAACATCAATATCTAGAAACATGGCTTTCACTGCTCCTATAAGCATGAAAAGCTCTAATCCATCCTCTATTTCAGTTGGGACTCTTCATAATCTCTCAGCAAATTCTGGAAATGAGATCAAGCCTACAAAAGGATTAGTGGCAGTAACCGACGAAAATGAGGCTGCTAAAATGCAAGCACCAAAGGCATTGACTGAGGACGAATGTGACTGGGGTGAAGAAGTTGCAACTGCAAAAGTCGACAACAACAAAGATCTTATGGGAAAGATTTGTACCAAGGGTATGGTGAGCCAAGAGCAAGATGTGGATGAAAAAGGTAAGAAGGAAGCTGTGGAAGAAACATTGATTGCTGAAAAGACTGAAAGCAGCAAGACTGGAAAAGGCAACATGAAATGTAAAGCTGTGAATGAGGAATCAAACAAAGATCATGCGGAGAAGGATCTGGTAAAAAGCATTCCTCTTGAAATTAAAACAAAACTGTGCACACCAAGGTGTGTCACAGCAGTTGCTTACTGTTTATCCCACAATCGAAAAGTTTTAAGAGAAAGAGATGATATTCAAAAAATCAACAATGAAATGAAAGAAAATGAGTTGGCATATCAACGAAAGTTAAATGCAACAATAGCTGAAATGCACACTCTAAAAGAATTTGTTCTCAGAAAAGATTTTTTAATAAATGACTTAACTGAAAAACTAGAAAAATCTAGAAATGAAACTAATCATCTCCAAATTGTTGTGGACAAATGGAACGTAAGCAAGCATGCTCATACTGATATCCTTGATTGTTCAAGGAAATCTTTCGTCAAAGATGGAATTGGGTATAAGGATAAAAAGGGAATTGTAAAATCTCTATTTTTACCCTTGAGCAAAAGTGAATATATACCCATTCCAAAACCACATCCAAAAAATGATCTTTTTGAAAAAGAATGTGTCACATCTGAGTCACACTCTAATATAAGTAAAAGTAGTGCAGATATGACCCAACAGGATCAGGTGGACGATGATGACAGTTGTGGTGGTCAAACAATGGGGTTAGGTCACCCAGGTGCCAATTACTCTACAGTGAATTGGTTCATCTGGAGCCATGATAAGTCAAACATTTCTTTGAATTCGGATGACTGTATTACTTTAACCTCTAAACTGGATTTCAAGGGTGTTGTGGACCCAAATGATAGGATGAATCCTATCAAACGATCGGATGTTTGTGTTGAAAATGTTATGCCTGTTTGTGTTGATCTTAATGATGCATTCTGTGATAATGAAAATGTATATAGACCATCTCCATTTGTTCCAGAACTAAAAAGAAACAGGTTTGGGAAATTTCTTACTGAAGAAATTCCAGAGTTTACACCATCATCAACAGATATGTCATGTTCTGAAGAATCACAAAGTGAAACAGATAACACAACTTCTGAAGAATCACAAAGTGATACAGAAAGTGACATCAGCGAGCCAGAATGCAACACAAACGAAGAATCAAGCAACAACAACAGTGATGAAGCATGTTCAACAGACAGCCTCAATTCAAGCAACGACAAGAGAAGAACATCACAACCATCATCATCCAGATCTTCTTCAAAGATCAAACCTAAACACTCTAAATGCTTTAGATGTGGAAATGAGGGACATGTGGTTAAAAATTGTCATCTACAACCCAAACCACAAAGTGATACAAATACCCAAAAATCATTTTCAGTTCAAATTAAAGATCTTCAAGAAACTATAAAAAGTTTTGTTAAGGTCACAAAAACTTGGAAAAGACAAGAGTCAGTTGTGGGTGAAAATCACGACAGATCAAAACTAAAACAGACCTGGATTCCAAAAGTTACTTAAATTATGGTCTGAGTCGTGACTGTACATAGTGTCTAGTATATTTATCTGTATATTTCTTTTGTTTTATGTGTTTTTCAGAATAAGCTACAGAAATGGTTGATTGCCCTGATGAGATATCTGTGGCACGTTGATAGCGGGGCATCAAGGCACATGACGAGACTAAAAGAACTTCTTAAAAACTATCGATTCATTGATGGAGAATTTGTTGCTTTTGCCGGCAACGAGAAGGGCGGAAAGATAGTTGGGATAGGGGACGTGATTTTTGATGCATTGACTTTAGAAGATGTGAACTATGTTCCAGAATTGTGTTACAATCTGCTGAGTGTATCACAAGTCTGTGACAAAGGAATCTCAGTGTTATTTAATGACATGGAGTGCATCTTTCTAAAGCCAGGATTCATTCCTCCTACCAATATGATTATGCTTAAAGCTCCTAGACAAAATAATACTTATGTGATAAACATGAGGGATGCAAAGTCTGAATGTCAAATGACATGCTTACTTTCTAAAGCATCCGAGTCAGAGTCACTGCTATGGCACAGGCGATTAGGACATGTTAACTTCAAAAATATTAATAAGCTTTCAAAACTAAATCTTGTCAGAGGTCTTCCTTCTAAGGAATTCCCCTTTTCTGAAAAATGCTTAGCATGTGCCAAAGGAAAACAACACAAAATATTCAATAAAAACCCACTAGATGATTTGCATAAGATGAATACAATAAAACCCCCAAAATCTCTAGCATGTGTGTTGCCTCAAAACCCTAATCTAGCATTCTATTTATAGCCCAACCATAATTAGGCTAATTACACTTAGGTCCCTAGGGTTAATAAATTACTAAAACACCCACTAAACAAGAAAACTATTTTTCTAAAGTAATAAATATATTTTATCTAAACAAAATATATTTATTATCCATAGCGCCTTTCTTGATCATAACTTGAGCTTCACTCATCGATCTATTATCTGGATTTCTCGAGTCGCCTTACGTGTTGACCGCGACTCGTTTGACTTTGACTTTTGTTGACCAAACTTTGACTTGTTGACTTTAACTTGTTGATAACATTAGACTACCAAATTAAGACCCAACATGGTGAATGTGGAGGCCCTGAAGAACATTTATGTTAGCCTGGATAAGATATGTCCTGGATCTGGAGTTGTTCAATATTTGGGAGGACTGGATGTCCTCATTTCATTTGAAGATAGGGAGACGACACAGACGGTTTTGGAAGCCGTTAAACTTAAGAAGGATTGTTTTACAACAGTGTCATTATGGGAAGGTCAGTCCTTGGGTTTTGAAAGAATTGCTTGGTTAAAAATTATTGGTGTTCCATTACATCTATGCACTAATTTTGTGTTCGATATGATTGGTGAAAAGTATGGAAAGATTGTACATAAAGCCAATATTTCTGAAAAGGATCGGGATTTATCGTTTGAATACATCGGTGTCCTTGTGGGCGAGGGGAAGAGGATATCTGATGAAATTACTCTTAATTGGAAGACTCGAAAGTTTCGAGTGTGGATTTTGGAAGATCAAAGTGGTTGGGTTCCTGATTTTGTCGAAGTTGGTAATAAGCAGGATAGTTGTGAAGGAGACTCGGATACGGAAGAGAATCCACATGGGGAGGATGATCCTAACAGTAATCTCAATTCACCGGTGCCGTTGTTGGAGTCGGAACGATCCAGAGCCGATAAAGAGGTTGACTCGGATTTGAATGTGGAAGAGCAAATTTTGGTAACTCCTGTGATTACGAAAAGGAATTCCTATAATTCCGCGCCTAATAATTCTAGTATTGAAGGCTCTGAGAATATCACGCGTGATTATGGAATTTCAAATGGAAGGTCTCATTCAGGTACTGCATGTGTTAAAAAGTCTAAGAGCAGGGGTTTTTTTGTGTCTTATCGAAAAAGAGGAAAGTTTTTCAATTTAAAAAGTCAACCAGCGGAGGTAACTCAAGTTCTGGCCCAAGTAAGAAGAAACATAGGAAGAAGCCCACTAGTGGTGATCCATTTGAGTTGACATCCCTCATTGGGCCTATGAGCCCATCCCAAGTGTTAGCCCAAAGGCTGTCCTCTGGTCCATCGTCTATTCAGAAAGCCGTTGATATTCCCCTAGATGTTCCTTCTGCTGGGGTTAATCTTGTGAGGCAGTCTACTAAAAGTCTCAAATCTTTCGAACAGCTTCTGGGGGATATGGAGGTTGAACCACCGCAGCCGCCGTTGTACTCAGGGCAGACAAATGATGGTGTTCAGGTGCCATTAGTGGGGGTAGATGAAGTTGTTGAAACCATTAAACTCGGGGTTTCCTTGGGTGCACAAATACAAGACAAATCTGAGATGATCTCTAGTATGATAGTCGAAGAAGGTTTACAAAATGTTAAGGTATGAATTTCCTCTCATTGAATATCAGGGGTTTGGGTGGGAAAGGTAAAGATTCTTGGGTGAGAAGACTGAAAATGGAGAATCGGGTGTCGTTTATCGCTCTTCAGGAGACTCAATTCAGTAATATGTCTGACTTTGACGGTTCAAAATTTTGGGGTAACACGAAGGTGGAATTCGATTGGGTGGAGGCTAGAGGCCGTTCAGGTGGTTTGGTTTCATTATGGGACCCTAGTAAGTTTTCTAAAACTTCGGTTGTTAAACATCAGAATTTTTTGTTTATTAAGGGGGTTTGGAAGGAAGATGGTACTGTTATTAATTTCCTGAACTTGTATGCGCCCCACAAGTTGCCGGAGAAACGCCTGGTTTGGGACCTGCTCTTAGATGTTATTTCTAACAATTCTGGATTGTGGTGTTTATTAGGAGACTTTAATTCTGTTCGTTCCAGCGAAGAGCGGAAAAATTCTTTCTTTGATCAGGTTGATGCGGATGTGTTCAATTCTTTTATTGAAGCCTCGGGCTTATTTGAGTATAGTATGAAAGGCAGTGGGTATACGTGTCTAACTAAAAAAGGAGCTTCATTCAAGCTTAGTAAAATCGACAGAGTGTTGGTTTGTAATGATTTCTTGAATAGGTGGCCGGAGGCTTGTCTTCGTGCGCTGCCTAGGCACTTGTCGGGCCATAAACCGTTGCTTTTAACGGTTGTTAATGATAACTTTGGAGCCCATCCTTTTCGTTGGTTCAACTCTTGGCTGGATAGGGAGAGTTGTGAGTCCGTTGTTACAAAGGCCTTATCGAATTTCCAGATGTCGGGGCCTGCGGATGTTATTTTATCCACTAAGTTACGGTATTTGAAGAAGGTTCTGGTAGAGTGGAAGAAAAACATGGATATTAAAGAACGAGAGGAGATTAAAGCCTTGAAGGATGATTTAGAACGCCTTGAAATTGAGATGGAGCATAGAGATCTTTTAGAAGAAGAAGAATGGGTTTGGTTAGAATGTAAGAAGGGTGTTGAGGAGAGTGAATCTATTAAAGCTAAGGATTTGATTCAAAACTCTCGTGTGAGTTGGGCTAAACATGGGGATGACAACACTGCTTATTTTCACAGGGTCATTAATGGTAGAAAGGCTTCTAATTCTATCCAAGGGTTAATGGTTAATGGAGAGTGGGTGTCTAAGCCTACTTTAGTTAAAAAAGAGGTTTGGAGTTATTTTAGTAATCATTTCAAAGATAATGTCGTTGATAGACCGTCCCTTGTGTGCGATGATATTAAGAGGATCCCTGAATCATTGGTGGACGATCTTATTGTTCCATTTACTAAAGAAGAAATCAAACACGCGGTGTTCGAATGTAGTAAAGATAAAGCACCGGGGCCGGATGGGTTTAATTTTTCTTTTGTTTGCAGGTTTTGGAATTTTTTGGAAGATGATTTTTTCAATATATTCTCAGAATTTTTTGAGACGGCCAAGATTAATAGGGGGTGCGGGTCTTCTTTTATCACTCTTATTCCTAAGATTAAGAACCCCCTTGGTTTAAAACATTTTAGACCAATTACTCTTGTGGGTATTATTTCCAAGGCCTTGTCTAAAGTCTTGACTTTTAGACTTAAGAAGGTTATTGGTTCAATTATTTCTGAAAACCAATCGGGTTTCTTAAGCGACAGAAATATTCTTGACGGTCCGCTTATGGTAAATGAAATTCTGGCATGGTGCAAAAGGAGGTCTAAAAGTGTTTTTTTCATGAAGATTGATTTTGAAAAGGCGTATGATAACGTCAATTGGGCTTTCTTATTGTCTATTATGGAACAAATGGGCTTTCCGGATAAGTGGCGTTCATGGATTATGGGTATTTTGGCATCGGCCAGGTCTGCGGTCCTTGTTAATGGGTCGCCTACGTTCGAGTTCCAATGTTTCAAAGGGCTTAGGCAAGGCGACCCAATCTCTCCGTTTTTATTCTTGATTGTTATGGAAGCTTTGACTTGTTTGTTTAATAAGTCAATCAAGTTAGGTGCTTTTGAAGGGGTGTCATTTTCGAGAAGTGACCCGGTTGCTTCCCACTTGTTTTTCGCGGATGATGCGCTCTTAATGGGTAAATGGTCTCCTAATAATATTCAGATTGCTGCGAGGATTCTTAGAATTTTTCATCTTTGTTCGGGCCTTAAAATCAATATCAACAAGTCTTTTTTATATGGTTCGGGGGTCACCAATGAAGAGGTGTTGATGCTTGCGGAGGGAGTGGGTTGTCAAGTGGGTTCTTTTCCTTTTGATTATTTGGGTGTGATGGTGGGGGCCAATATGAACAGAATCAATAATTGGCGTAAAATAGTTGGTGTGTTTGAAAACAGACTCTCTTCTTGGAAGGTTAAACTCCTCTCAATTGGTGGTAGACTTACTTTATTAAAGTCGGTCCTTCAAAGCCTCCCTATTTATTTTTTCTCTCTTTATAAAGCCCCGGTTGGAGTGATCATAAAGCTTGAATCCCTTATGAAACGCTTTCTGTGGACATCCACGAGTGATAGAAATAGTATTCATTGGGTTTCTTGGGAAAAGATATGTAGTGATAAAAAGAAAGGTGGTTTGGGAATCAATCGTCTGAAATTGGTTAATGACGCCTTACTTTCTAAATGGGCGTGGCGTTTTAGAGTGGAACAAGGGGCGATGTGGAAACTTATTATCTTGGCTTGTCATCGTGGTAGACATCGATGGTCGGGACTCCCTCATGTTAATGGTAACGGTGGAGTTTGGTCGACTATAGTGAAGAGTTGTGAGAGATTTAAATGTGGTGACAAAATGTTTCTTGAGTTGTTGAAAGGAAAGTTGGGGGATGGTGGGTCTATTCGGTTTTGGGAGGATATATGGATGACTGAAGTTCCGCTTATGATTAGATTTCCCCTCCTATATCGTGTTGCCAAAACTAAAGGGGCTCTGGTTAGTTCTTGCAGGCTTAACGATATGTGGGCCCCAGTTGATTTTAGTCAGCCCATGGGCTTGCCGGAGGTCCAAGAATGGGCTCAGTTTTCTGAATTACTGGAACAGGTTCACTTATTGGCTGAGAAAGACACCTGGGAATGGGCCGGTTCCTCGTCCTTTTCTGTTGCTGAGGTAAAGTCTAAAGTTAGGGACGAGGCAGTCAACAATGGGAGTTTTAATCTAAAATGGGTTGGGTGGGTTCCTTTGAAGTGTAATATATTCGCTTGGAGAGCTGAGATGGATAGGATTCCAACTGTTGAAGCGCTCAATAAAAGACATGTGTTTATTCCAAATGACCGATGCAAGTTTTGTGAGGTTTGTCTTGAAACCTCGGAACACATCTTCACTGGATGTGGTTTCTCGTATGGTGTTTGGTCTAGTATTTGGAAGTGGTGTGGTCTTAATACAGTCTTTGTGTTTCATACGAGTGACCTTCTTCGTCTGTATAAGCTAGCGACCGGTGGCAAATGGGCAAAGACGATTGTTCATGGTATTATTTTGGTGACATTATGGGCTTTATGGAAAGCCATAAATGACAAGACTTTCAACAAGCTGGTTCCAAAAACTAGTCGTGTCATTGGAACTGTCAAATCGTTGTCGTTTTTTTGTTAAAGAATAGGTCTAAATTCACAGATCTCTCTTGGGAGGATTGGTGCAATAATCCATTGTATATGTTGTAGTTGTGGGTGGTTGTCCTTGTTTTGAGGACTCCCCTTTTTTAATGAAAGTCATAGTTCAAAAAAAAAGATAATACACTACTCTTTATACAAATAAAATAATCATTATTCTTTATCTAGATATAAAAAAGTGAAATTCTTTACTTGAGTATAAATCAATGATGATACTCATTCATTGCTTTGCTTCTGGACCAATATATACTCTAAATAAAGTTGAACCACACCCACTATATATACCAAGTAACAATCTCATCCAAATCAAAGTAATAGAACCATCATTACCCACCAAGGTACACATTTATTCATTCCCACCTTTTATTGTTCCAAATAATCTCATGTTTAACTCGTTAAAATAACTTGAGTTCAAGCTTGCCTTATGTTAAAAGCTCAAATGGAATAATATTTATTGTTTGTTTTTATCATAACTATAACTATCATTTCTGTATTTTATTTACAAATATAACCACTTTTGTATATATTTGTGATTTAAGTATATATTTGTGTTTAATGGAGTACCGATTTTAAGGAGAGAACTACGGTTAATAAGAACGTACGAATGTAATTTATAAAATATAGGTACATGTGGTGAGTGGTAGAGAAATAGAATCGGGTAACAATGTGTCATATGTATCATACTAATACAATAGGTATAAGTCTATATGTGGTTCTTGTTGTCCTCTACTTTAATTTGATTATGAATTGAATATCTCTCTAGAAAATGGTATGTATGTATGTATGTATGTATGTATGTATGTATGTATGTATGTATGTATGTATGTATGTATGTATGTATGTATGTATGTATGTATGTATGTATGTATGTATGTATGTATGTATGTATGTATGTATGCATCTTGTTTAGTTATTTTAATATAATTATAAATACAATGACACTTATTATAAGTTATACATTATATCATATAAAACAGGATTTTATATTTATATCAATAGCAAAGTCATCTACACTTGTGAACTTTATCAAACTTGGTACATGCAGCTCGGGTTTATTAAATCTCGGTATGATTCTAGATTTTCACAAATCAGTCATGAGTAGTCCAAGAACGACTCCCTTAGCAGTTTATACCACTATTTATGTGTTCAATATTTTCATTATATTTTATATTTGCATTACTTGTTACATTTGGAAGTAATCAAACGACATGTATAATAAAGTGACAGAAAAAACATTGAAATGGATGTGAAGGATCTAGACCTAGAAGATCTTCAACATGAGCATCCATTAGCACTCGTAGATTTGCAATTGATGCATCGAGACTATATAGAAGACGACGATGAATTTGCTGATGATGATTTGATCACAACACAAAACTTTGACTGCATTTGTATCCGGTGTGACAGACGAATTGATTGGTACCACCGTTATTATTACAAGTGTACCATGCCGTCATGTAATTACTCCCTCCATAAATTTTGTGAAGAAATACTACCAGCCTTAAAATTCCAAGGCCACCCTTCTCATAATCTTATCCTTAAAAGAACAACAAACGATGAGAAATGTTGCGCTTGTCTCAAATGTCATCGAGATGGCATTTGTTATCATTGTTCAACATGCAATTATGGAATTGATCTACTTTGTGCTACCTTTATGGAGCAAAATACGATCCATCACCCGGCTCACCCACACCCATTGATACCTTTTAGTGTTGAACTAGGTTTGAACAAGTGTTTTGCATGTAAGAAAAAACATGAAGGGCATTTCTATCAATGCATCACTTGTTTTAACTTCATAGTAAATACCGATTGTCTTTCATTTCCCATAAAGTTATCACTTAAAACCCAACAATTTAGCCATCGTCACATGCTCACCCTTTCATATTCGTTTCTAGACCAAGTATATGATTACGAATGCAGGATTTGTGGTGTGAAATTGGAAGATGAACATTTGATTTACAAGTGTAGTAAATGCATGTACTACGTTCACCCCGATTGTGCAACGCAAAGGATGGAGCCTTTCATGTCCCTCTTCTTACCCGGTAAATCTTGAAACTCATGCCTCACTTCACAAATAAGTTTTTTTATTATTATTATTTAGAAAAGGGTAAATTTCTAGTATTACGACATCTCTTATTTTTTTTATACATGACATGAGAAATTTTTACAAAACTTTTTTCACGGATGGGTATGCCACAATCTAAGACTGTTACATCTCCATTAAATTTTAATTGCTTATTTTCTACTTTTTTAGGATTTCATTTAACATTGATTTTAGTGTAATATTATGAAATTTAAATACATACAAAAATGATATTTACCCTTTGAAAAATATATTTCACAAACCCACATGCTTTAATGTGTGTAGACTATAAACATTCGCAAAGTGGAAGAAGTCATGCAAAGTAAATCTAAATTTTTATATTTTATTACTCATGTCGATTAAAATTTCACACTAAGTATTGGGAGCCAATTCAATATCCACATTTAGTTTTTCCATTAATTTTAAACGTTATTTTTCATCTCTTGGAGCAAATTAACATGTATTTTAATGCATTTACACATACTACAAAAATTCATTATTGTGATAATCCAATTTCTATGTACCAGGCTTAGGAAAAACAGAAAAAAAATTCAAAGATGTTGATCATCCAAACCTTGTTCACCTGCCAGTCGATGATGAATCACACATCTTATCACATCAAATATTTGAAGGTGAGACTTGTGTGGAAGGAAGAGATGAAAATGGCCACCTCATATATTTGAAGCATGATCATCCGTTAGTCCTAGTAAATAATGATACAGCCACCTCTCTTCATGACCCGATGAAGAGAATTAAACTATTATGCAATGGATGTGTAAGACCAATTACAAAACTGCCATTTTACAAATGTTCCACAGATGATGATGACTTTGTTCTCCACGATTGGTGCATCCGTCTACCCAAAATACTAAGAAACCATGTGGCCCACCCTCAACATGATCTTTATATTTACGTTGTCTATTTTTTTTCTCTTCGATATAGATGCGGCATTTGTGGATTGCCTTGCAACGGGTTATTATATTGGTGCTCTGATTGCAATTACTACATTGATGTTCATTGTGCCTTTATGCCTAAAGAAATTACACATGAAGCACATGCGAATTCGAATCACATACTTGCAAGGGTAGACGGTGCTTCATCAAGCGTTTCTAAAATGAAATGCCGCGCATGCCGTGTGAGTATTGTTAAAGGTGAGACTTATTTTAAATGTACCAGTTGTGATTTCTATTTGGACTGCAGATGTGCTTTGCATTTACCTAAAACAATTAGGCATAAGTTGGACAAGCACTCGCTGAAGCTGAGTTACTCCCCAATCGAGGACCACAAAAGTCAATACTTTTGTGAAGTTTGTGAGGAGGAACTTGATCCTGGAAAGTGGTTCTATCATTGTAAAGAGTGTGCGCAGTCCGCTCACTCGGCATGCGCTCCGTTAATACTTCAGTCTGAGCAAGGTGTTAATTCTCTCTATTTGGAAGGTGTTTATACGTACATTAACATCAAGTTTGGGGCTGTAGAGAATATTATTGGACATGAACATCGTGTGACACTTGCTCCGGGCACCGAGAATGATGGTTTATGCCATGACTGTGGAAGAAAATTGCAATCCCATATGATCTGGAAGTGCTTCGTTTGTAACTTTGCTACCCATTCGTCAGGGTATGATTGTATGCAAGCCGGTGGACGTCATGTGACTCCCCCAACATATGCATATCAATATAAAGAAAAACAACTTATGATAAAGCAGCGTGGACCTCAAACAAGCTTAGAATTTTATCCAAGTGAGATGATGAGACCGGTGACCCGTCATTGGAAAGTTGTTGACGACGACGCCGACGATGATGATTTGCCAGGGATTATTCACAAATGTAATAAATAAATTTGCTTATTTTTATCCACTAAAATAGTTTGTAATAAAGACATTAGCATCCACAACATCATGTCTACCAACCAACTGTTTGCTGAAACGCCCTTAACTATTTTTATTAACTATTGTGCTACCCAAATGTTGTCAAATTACCCATACATGTTCAATCGTTTTCTTTTGCAATATACGATTATAACGTAATATAACGAAAACCCAAAACATGGGATGAGTTCATGTTTCTTAACTTGATATGCCTACTGAGTAATCATTGTAACTCAATTCAAATCGCCCATGACTTCGATTCTGCAATTTTACTTTTTCGAAATTACAATTTGCATCATTGTTTTGAAAGTTCTTTCGGCGAGTGAATTCATATTCAAGGGTCTCGTTATGGTCTCAGTTTGAAGTTATTTTCTTCCCTTACATACTTTTGATGTCATGTTTTCGTTGTTAAAATATGTGCCGATTACTGACTTTATACATTTTTGGTTTTGTTCTCGTTCACACAAACAGGCCCCTGTTCCCGCTAGGTCTATGCCCAAAAGAGCTACAGTTGGGCCCCGACCCATTCCAGAAGACTTCTCTCCACGTTGCCGCGACATTGTTCCCTCCTGGAACTTATCTCTCAAGATATCATCAAAGTTCTTAAAATTTAGATTATTCAGTAACAACAATACTTAATATTTTGGTTATGGTAAATACTTGAATGTATTCATGTATAATTTCTAGAAATTTAATTTTCTGTTTAATACAATCTTTTCAAAACAGAAAGGAGTTGTATATATTATCCCGTTTTTCTAATCACTTTAAATTGACAGTGCCCAAATCGCTAGTTCCCCAATTTTAAAATTTCGCTTTCTCTTTTTTACGGCTTATTTGATCTGTTTATTATATGGGCAACTAAACATCATCTTGATCTAATAGGTTTATAAGTTACTTCATTTTGTATAGTAAATGTTTAAGAGATAGAATGTTGTTAAAATTATAATTACCTATGGTTATAATTTGGCACTTTTATTCCATTTATATTTATTTGGTTTATAATATCTTATATATGTTTTGTGTTTATCTTGTGATGTTATATTGTATGGGTTGGATTAGCTAAGTTCGTGATATGGAGCTTAATAGCAGCTATGGACTGGATTGCAGCTATGGATTGTTGGACTGGATAGCAGATAGGGACTGGATCAAGATTGCAGAGAGCCCAATAGAGATATATAGCCCAGCCCATGGTTGAGGAGTTGTTAGCTAGCCCACACGAGATTTGTTTTAATTCGTTTAAGTGTGGATTGCCAGCATGGCAATCCACAAGCCTACAAATCAACGGCTGTGATCTTCCTCTCGTGTGTTTTCTCTTCATTGATCAACGGTGTGTGTTGGTTCGTATGTGTTTCTTACCGAGCCTCTATTGTGCCTATATAAAGGCTTCCTCGTGTATTGTTACCAGTTTTGTACGAGTCTCATTCTCTTTGTATCTGTCTTTGTTCATCTGTTAATGATCGTTGTAGTCCTGAGTTCTAAGATCATATGTCAATGATCTCAGCTTGAGAGTGTTTGTTTTGTAAGGATCATATGTTGATGATCTTTAGAGTTGTTAGGGTTTAATAGTGTTGTCAAATCTGTTTGTTCTTTTGTATTGTCTTTCGGTAATCAAAGGTTTCAGTTCATTGTTTGCGTGATTATCATATTTTGACAAATGTGATGGTATTAAAAGGTACAAGTTTGTTTAGCTACTTTGTTGGCTATTTGTTGATTGGTTTACTAGATTGTTAAAATGTATGTGTCTACGGTGTTTAATTTCTTTGCCAACTTTTTTTGGTAAATCTTTTATATATCAAAGAAATAACATTCTTTAAACAGTACTAGAAAATGTTCATGATACACTTTTTGAGTTTGGATTATTTAGGTATTTAACAAATGCTAGTCAACGTTTTAGGGCTCATCAACCCTTAAATTATGGTTTTAAGTACTGACATGGCCCCCAACTGAATAATTTTGATGTTTTTTTAAAATTAATCTTGAGATGCTTCAAGATTTGTATAAATCCTAATAAGAAGGTGTATGATTCCTAAATACCATTATTTATTTTTTTTTTCAGTTGGATTTTGCTACTATTATTCACATTTTTTTGGAATTCTTAATTATGCGTAAAATTTGAAGCATAACGTAATTTTTACCACCGCTACTACCGGTCTGGACTGCATCCGCATCCCCCACCAAACCCATACCGGAATTCCCTTAAGTGTAATGGGAGACGCTTTAGTTGGTTGTTGCGTTTCAAGATCTTGTCGGAATTTCTTGAACATTTGTAGATCTGATTCAAGAGGGAGGGTTGGCGGTGGTCGATTTTCCATTAACCGGCTTGAAGATGTCTTATGATTATGATATTGTGTGTACGCCAATTAATAATAAGGGAAATTAGATTTGAATACTCAAAACTATTGGTCGTGGCAATATCACTCCCAACCATCACATTGACTATCAATACTCTCAATACTCTCAACTTTACTTTTTTTAGTTATGTCACCCTCATTTTGGAATCAGAGTCAAGTTTTGATGATGAGAAAGTGTTTGCATCTTAGTTTAGAGATGACATAACAAACAAAGTGTAAAGTTTGGAGTATTGGTAGTCAAAGTGATAATTAGGAGTGATATCGATCAACGGGCAATAGTTTGAAATACCTAAATCCAATTTTCCCTAATAATAACAATAACCAGCGGCATCTCTCACCTCTTGATCGATCAAGAAAGTATCTTGATAACCATGATTTTCATTAAAAATAAAGGATAAATTACATAAGGACAGTAGGTAGGCGGGCAACAAGATGTGCCGTCACCCCCTTCTGGATAGAAAATTCTAATCTGCTAAAAACAAACCCCCGCCTTGAGGGGTGGAAAAGTTGTTGCGCACTACCCGCTGAACCCGAGCCAAAAACCGCACCGCTTCCGGTGCCAAGGAACCGAACGTGTCAAAGGCCAGGGGAACGAAAACATGTTGATTATCCTCACATGCTTTAGCGTGCTTTTACACTTTCTTGGATTCAG
The DNA here is from genome assembly GCA_028751855.1 of Ambrosia trifida. Lineage (NCBI taxonomy): Eukaryota > Viridiplantae > Streptophyta > Magnoliopsida > Asterales > Asteraceae > Ambrosia > Ambrosia trifida. The sequence goes on from CM054128.1 coordinate 110,768,278, forward strand.
CTCTCATGACTGACGTGCTTGTCGTGGTACACGTAAAATTTCCCAATTACAACTATTGAATAGTGGCAAGAAGGTATCGAACACAGGGAGTTTGTGGAAAATGTGTAATTTCTAGCTTTGTTAATTAACTAAAATTAAACTACTCCACAAAAAAGTAAATGATTATGATTTTTGATTGTTTTGGTTTCAACTAAAATAACGACTAATTATCAATTCAAACTTAGAAGCGTTTCTTCAAATTATGAGATAATGACCATTCAAGGATCCGGTTTCTCTAAACACGTGTGTGAATTTCAACTAGAAAGAGTTACATAGACATAACTCATGCATAACCAATTGTTGTGATAAAAAGGGAACAAAGTACTCGGATTGTATTAACGCGAGGTTGTTTCCCGATGACCAATTAATCAATAACCAACCCCCAATCCTTCCCGTGATATCTCGATTGTTAGCAACACCAAGAACGTACGATAAAGACTAAGAATTAGTAAATTAATCAACACACTACAAGCAATTGTTCATACACCATAATAATCAAGCAAAGTACCAAATTATTATTCTAGAAATCTAAGAAAAACACACACAAGAGTTTTAGAAAAACCTTCACCACGAATGGTCACCAATTGTTTAGCCTAACATAGCTTGGTGAATCATCATAATCTTCAAATAATTGTTCATAAGGATTACAAACATAAATCCAATGATTAGAATAGTTCTCCAATGATTAGTTTCAGCCAAAATCGCCCCCAAGAGTCTTAGAAACGTTCACAATGGAAGAGATGATGAAAAGACACCATCAAGTAGTCTTTAAATAAGGGAGTTACACTTTTGGTGCAGGGGCCACCGTACCCTTACGGTGCCACCGTAAGGGTACGGTGGGGTTAAAATCCTAACGGCTGTTAGAGGCTGACCTACGGTGGAAAAATAATGTCCTGAGGCCACCGTAACCCTACAGTGGCTACCGTAAGGGTACGGTGGAACCTTTCAAAATCTTCATTTTTCTTTCTTGCATTCCACCTCGTTCCGATGCGTTTCGGTCCATTCCCAAAGCCCGTATTTCGTCATTTTTAGCTCCTTATTACACCTACAACCAAAGCGACCGTAGTCACCCAATTCCAAGCAATATCACGAATAAATGTGGATAAAATAAGCATTTTAACACTATAAAAGGGTGTTCGTTGAACCACCCGTCAATGACCGCTTGCCCGGCCACAAACCCACTATCCCGAAGCCCAACTAGGGGGACACCCCGGTAAAATCAACGCACGCATGCTTCCCACCTTCCCAACCAAAAACTAGGACATCTTCTGGGCGTAAGGTGGACCTCCTTCAGCGGAGTCTGTGAGAAAATTAACTGACGCCTCTTTTTTTACGGAGATCCCCGCTCTTCTAAGGATGTCTACCAATGCGTCCGGGTATTTAAACCCTGGCAATTCCTTACAATGTAACGCATGCTCCCCATACTTATCAAGGCATGCTTTGCGGCAGACCGGAAAACTTTCGTCATTAGGGAAATGGGTATCATAAGCCGGTATTTAAGGATTGCCATGTACTCCACCGCCGACATTCTTTGTCCCAAGCCTTCGATAGGTAACACAGTAAGGAAGTCTTGGGCGTGAGGATTTTGCAGGCATTCCAAGACGGCCTTCTGACAGGGTGACAGACGGAAATCCTCCTCCAAACTTTGTGCGATTCGCCTATAAAGGGCATTTGCTAGAGTTTTCTATGGCTTCTTGGGGGCGGTGTCCTTATTAGAGAAACCACCAACATCAAAGTCCGGAAGGGATCGTTGTAAAAGGTCAATAGCATCAGAATAATCCGTGTCAACATGAGCAACCCCACTGTTGCGTAATATGTGGTCTTGCAGCCCCCAGGACTAGGATCTGGAAACCACAAAGCATAGGCTGTCACGTCCCGTGTCACACCACGCCAATGGCGGAAACACGTGGCGCGACGGTTCGAAGGGCATAAAGTCAAGATTAACACAAACTACAAGTAATTTAAGAAAAGGGATCATTTATTTATCACGTCAAAACATGTTTTTAAGTTTACACATTTTTAAACCACAAAGTTTAATACACAAATAGAGGTTTCTCAAATATATCCCAACCCTATGGGAAATAAAAGTAAAACCCCTCAAAATATCCGACGTGTGAGAGATCCCCGCCCCGACTAGCCACGCAACCATCCATCGATCAATTACCTGAAAGATATGTTAAAAATCGTCAATATATAAATATTGGTGAGTTCACAGGTTTTAGTTTACTAAAAATTACTTTTGGGAAATGAACACATGTTGTGACCATTATAGGAGTTGCAAGTTCCTGCAATCTACTTGAGCCCATAACCAAACCAAGACTAGCAATGCCCCGCCCCAAGTCGTTTCTCGGAAAATAACAACTTAATTCAAAATACGTGCACCCCAGGCATACGCCGATGCATAATCGACGCTATCGATTAGGGGTGGGCCTTGTCAGGCACCAATAGTACTATCCCAATATTCCTTCGGTTTCAATACCCATGAATAAATGGTTACAGCAGCGAGGACTCAACCCCGAGTGGCGAACAACTACTCAAGTAATTCATCCTGTCACACATTTCCCTAACATATCTTTCCCCCAATAAAAACAGTAAAATGGGGCCGTGAAACTCACCTCAAGCAAGTGCGCAAGTCCAAATAGAGAATAGTCCGTCCAAGGTCAACACCTACAAGCGTCCTAGACGCATAAATCACTAAGCCTATAGTGCGTGTGTTTTGGCAAGTTGTACATCCAACTCCCAAACCACTAATTAGTCCAATTCCCTGTTTAATTAAACGTGTATCCTAAGTCCGCTGGTGATGGATTACCCTTTTTACAAGTTACACTTATATTTCCATGGATATTAATTAACTTGTATAATATTATTCTCGACTCGACTCACTTGACGTATAATTATTTTCCCATTAAATAATTATACTAAGATCTTGTCGTTCGATATAATATTTTTAACACTCGACTCGACTCACCTTACCGTATATTTACTTTCCCATTAAATAAATATAATAGGATCTTGCCAACGTAACATTTTCCACACTCGACTTGACTCACTTTACCGTATATTTACTTTCTCATTAAGTAAATACACTAGGATCTCGTCGATTCGATATATATATATTTCCTCACTCGACTCGACTCACTTTACCGTATATTTACTTTCCCATTAAATAAATATACTAGGATCTTGTCGATTCGATAATATATATTTTTATTGTCAAGTCCATACACTTGTTTTAAACGTTTAATCGTTAGATTATTTACGTTATTTTTCTCCCACGAATAAATTTCCAACACTTAAGAAAGTGTTATGTATTTTTCATCCGAATTATATATTTTAAGTCCTTTAAACTATATGTTTTCATTTTCTCATTAGACGTAATAATACAAATACTTATTTGTCCGTTTTTACGTCTTAGTCCGTTAACATGTCCATATCCGATTACTTAACTTATATTCATATATTGTTAATTTTCCAAGTTCCACAATATATGTATTCTTGAAATTATTCACCTTTTAATTTCTAAATATTTTACTTGGAGGTTTATAAATACATTTGTATTTTTATTACCAAGACTTGGTTACTTATATATAAAATGCTCCAACACTTTTATATTCTCATTTATATAAAAGTGTTCATTTTTATACAAGTTTCTACAAAGTTTTTAATTTATCCAACATTTTTATAAAAACCTTTGTTTTTATATATTTCCAACACTAGTTTTTATCCCGGGAGCGTCCTGGGTTGAAATATCTAATATGACATAATAAAATATACTATTATTATTATTATTTTAAACAAATCTCTGCCATAAGTTATCATATTCAAATATAAAAAAAAAACGAATCTCTGCGTCGGGGTATAAATCTAATGCCATTACAAATGAATTCGGAAGTTTGTAATCGATCATTTTAAAAAGAACTAACATGAAATAAGAAAAAAAAGTTAATTATTGAAATATCGAACGCATTAGTCTAAGGGTTATGTGATGCGTTAAAAAATTCATGGGTATATGATCGGGTATATAGTTCGGGTATTTGGGTATGTTGTTTCGGGTAATCGGGTCGGGTATCACCTAATCCCAGACCCGACCCAAACCCACAATTTTTTTTAAATAATCCCAAACCCGACACAATACCTGTCGGGTTACAAAAAATAGTCATTTTTTTCTCCGTTTTTTATATAGCACTATTGTACTCGTTGGAAAGATAATAAAACGATCGTTAATTTGGTGTAATTTTTTTCTTTAAAAAATCTCGTATATAAAAGATATTAATGTTTAAAAGTTATGGGAGGAAACATGAGAGAAAAAATAGTAAAGTTTTAATATTTAGATTTAGTAGATTAGATATTTAATATATTAGGTTAAAGATTATAATAGATTATGTTAAATCATATTTATTCCTTTTTTTTAATTGGTTTACACTTGCCACATCACATCCTATGTGGCATCTCTCAAAGGAGAGATTGCATAAGAGCATGACATGTAAAATTAATCCCTTTGCAATATATATATACTAGTTTATACCCCGGGAGCGTCCCGGGTTGAAAAATCTAAGTAAAGTGAAAAAAATTATAAGTATCTAAACTATAAAAATGGCATCTGCCAATATATGATTAATGATTATTATTATTAGTATTTTAAACAAATCTTTGCCATAAGTTATCATATCTATATTATCTTATTAAGGAGGAGTGACGGCTAGGATAGTAATTTTCAATTCCGTACAACTTAAGAAGCAACATGCACAAGTGATTTATGCTTAGATCATGAGGGTATAATTGGAACTTTGTGGAACATTAAGACACTTAAAAGGGCATATTAGTCAATTTGTAATGACATTTTAGTTAAAAGTATAAATTTCTTTACCTTAATACCCCTATAATGCACTCTCTTCCTAACCCCAAATTTAATGTTTTATTATATAACCGTTTCATTAGTAAAGCTTATTATTATGACATTTAATCATGATCATCCGAGGGTGTTCAATCCTTCATCTATTAAAGTTGAGCAATTAGTAAGATTGAAACAAATGATTAATTGTAACCGATTGAATGTACTTGTAACCCACGATTTAATTTTTGTATTGAATGCAATCGAAGAGACCAACGCTGCTATATAATGGCGGAAACATTTGAGATCGCTATGGTTTTGTTTTCATCAACAGCGGCCTTTCTCCGCCGTCGTCAACGCCGCCCTGGCTATCCCCGTCATGGTTCTGAAGTATGCTTCCTTTCCCCTTATATTGTTATAATTGGAAATGTTTATCTACTATTACGTGATTCTTTTCTCCAAATTGAATTTCATTAATATTAATTTATACTACTATTAATTATTCATGATGATATGTGTATTACAATATAACTTTTAAATGGTACTTTAATTGAATTTACATTCTTTTCTAATTTTTTTTTTTTTTTGAAAAGTGAACTTCATTAGCACCAAACACGGGCTATCTCCAAGTTAGAGATAGCCACAAACAATACATCAAGTTATATCAAATTTACACCACTTATTCCATTCTATTCTACCCTTCCTCGAACGACTATTATACCAAAGAAAGCTAAGAGCTTTAACATCTGACAGGATCTTCATCACATTAGCACTTCCTTGGTTGAAGATAATATCATTTCTTGTACCCCAAATCTTCCAACAAGCTACCACAAAGATGCCTCGAATGATAGCCTTCTTCAAAGCCGTAACCTGCATATGTTCCACCAGCTCAATCGTATCCTTCACCGAGAACACGTACACCGGAGGAATTTTGAGCCAAGACGTTATACCATTCCACACCCCATTTGCCACAATGCACGCCGTGAATATATGCTCCGTAGACTCTTCTATATCTCCACAAAATTTGCATAAACCATCACCCACATTAATATTCCTACGGAGAAGAGCCGAAGCCGTGGGAATCCTATCCAAAATAGCTCTCCACATAAAAACGTTGCACTTACTAGGAAGCCATTTACACCACTTATAGTAATAGAATTCCGGCATCTCGTCAGCCTTACTAAACCATTCACGAGCAGCCTTAACCGAGTATAGACTATTCGCTCCCACATTCCATTTCCAAGTATCCTTTGTATCACGAAGCCTGACCATCACGACCATTCTATGACATTCGACAAGCTCCATTGTCTCGCTACTAGAAGAAGGATATCTATTCCAATCCCAATGTATCACTCCTTCCGACTCGTCTGAGCCAATCCGATCAGAAACTTTACACCATTTGTTTTTCTCAAGGCGAAATAAATTCGGAAATAAATCTTTTAGAGGCTCATCTAAGATCCACGTATCCAACCAAAAACGAATGTCCACACCATTACCCACCGAGCCGCGAATCATGTTCAAGAAACTCACCCCTTGAATTCTACTCGCATATGCCGCCTTAACCAGTTTACTCCATGGGCCGGTAGATTGTTTGTTCCAAGGAACCATATCCCATCTCCTATTAGACACATGAAGGGCTTCAATAACTCTCTTCCAAAGAGCATCATCTTCATTCTTGTATCTCCATATCCATTTAAAAAGCATCGAGAGATTACAATCAGCCAACTTACTCAAACCCAAACGTCCTTCTTTTTTCGTTTTAGCAACCTTATCCCAAGCCACCCAATGAATCTTACCAATCTCGTCTGTCCCTCCCCATAGGAATCTTTTGATGAGGCCTTCCAATTTATTAATGATAGCCACCGGAGCTTTAAATAAAGAAAAATAATATGACGGGATACTCTCCAAAACCGACTTGGCCAACACCAATCGCCCCCCATAGAAACCATACGAGCCTTCCATAAGGAGAGCCGATTTTTAAAAACTTGAACCACTGGTTCCCAACTACTAATACGAGACATATTTCCACCAACCTGAATCCCCAAGTACCTGAAAGGAGTCTCTCCCGATCTACAGCCTAACCACGTAGCTTTCTCCCGCACCTCATCCACATTTTTACCAATACCAAACAGAGTGGATTTATTTATATTAATTCTCAATCCAGAGCACAAGTGGAAAATCCGCAGAATTCTTTTAAGGGCTTTAAAATTAAACATCGACCACTCACCCATGACCATAGCATCATCCGCATATAACAAATGAGACAAGATAGGACCATCGTTAGGGAGCCGCACCCCCTCAAAGGAACCAGTATCGCAGGCCCTCCTCATTATACTAGACAAAGCTTCCATAACCACAATAAACAGGAAAGGCGACAAAGGATCACCCTGCCTTATACCTTTACTACAAGCAAATTCGAACGTAGGAGAACCATTAACAAGGACAGACGACGCCGCAGACGACAGGATCCCAAAAATCCAATCGCACCAAACCGATGGGAACCTCATTTGTTTCAGAATAGACAACAAGAACCCCCAATTAACGTTGTCATAGGCCTTCTCGAAGTCTATCTTAAACAAAAACAATTCCTTCCCCCTTCGCTTAGCCCAAGAAATAACCTCACTGATAATCATGGGACCATCTAAAATATACCTCCCCGATAAGAAAGCCGTTTGAGTCTCATGTGTAACCGAGTCCGTCACCATCTTCATTCTATTAGCTAAAACTTTTGAAATCACCTTGCTTATAACCCCTATCAAATTAATAGGACGATACTCTCCCAACCCAACCGGATCGTTCACTTTAGGCACCAGCGTAATAAAAGAAGACCCAACCCCCCGATTAATTTTACCCGTCTCATGAAATTGCTGGAAAATCTTCATAAAATCACCTTCAAACAAATTCCAAAACCTTTTGATGAAACGAAAATTAAATCCATCCGGGCCCGGAGCTTTATCACTACCACAATCGAAAACCGCCTCTTTAATTTCTTTTACCGTAAACGCAGACACCAGCGAATCCGCTTCCATATCAGATAACATCTTTAAGTCGCTGCATCCAAGATGGGGGCGTTCCACCATATCTTCAACGAACTTGTTCCTGAAAAAAGAAAACACTTCACGTTTAACGTTAGAAGGTTTGGAAATCCAAACCCCGTTAGAAAAAACCCCCGGAATATTATTAGAGACCCTCCTCTTGTTGATCACCCCATGAAAGAAACTGGAGTTTTCATCGCCGTCTCTAGCCCATTTAACCCGGGCCTTTTGTCTCAAGTCACTGTATTTGAAGCCCTCTATCTCCTTAATCCTCTTATTCCCTTCACAGAAGCTCCACAACTCGTCCTCCAATAACTCGCGTTTTTCTACTTCCATATCCAAAACATCCAACTCACGTTTAATAACCTGATATTCCTCTTCCTCCACAGCCGTAAATTCTGCTTTCCAATCCAAGATAGAGTTGCGCAAGTGTTTAAACTTACGCATCAGAACCACATCTGGACTACCCACCTCACTAAAAGCCTCAACCGCCCCTTTAATAATCTCATCAAACCCAGCACGCTCTAACCAAGAATTATAAAAACGGAATGGTTTCGGGCCATAGTTCCGGTATTCAACTTTAAGAACCAACGGGCTGTGATCCGACTTCTCCCTAGCCAAAGCTCGGTACTCCGCACAAGGCCAATCGATTAGGAAATTCATAGAAACAAAAATCCTATCGATCCTACTGCATTTATTACCCGACACAAAAGTAAACTTACGCCCTTTCAAAGAGAATTCATGTAAATCCACCCTATCAAGAAAATCATTGAAATCATTTGTAGAATGGATGTTAAACTTGGAGTTTTTCCTCTCACTTCTATCCCGAACACAATTGAAATCCCCACCAACAATCCAACACGTCGGGTCCTGAACCATAATACTCTCTAAATGACGCCATAAATCTCTTTTATCTTCGTTCTTTTGAGGAGCATACACATTAACCATACCCACTTTCAAACCAGTACTCTTAATCATACCATGCACCACAAGAAAATATCTATGTTTTGTAACCGAGACTTTTTTGAAGAACTTTTTATCCCACATCGACACTAGGCCCCCGGATCTCCCCGTAGCATCCACATATTCACATTCAAAATCTCCTCTACCCCAAAACCTGCCCAAATCAATACCTTGCATAGACGCCAACTGAGACTCTTGGAACATAACGAAAACCACTTCATTAGCCACCCTAATATTAGAAATCCACCCCGCTTTGTCCACCCTACCCATTCCTCTAATATTAATGGACATAATATTCATTGATCCACCACTTGAACCCGTTCATCATTCACTGCTTTTACCAAAGAATTCTCAAATCTCTCAATATTAGCGACACCTAAGCCTCTAGCAAATTCCATCGTATCCTCCACCTCCCGCCTCACTACCTCCTCACGGTCCAAAGAAACCTCCACGTTCTCCTCCATCACCATGTTATTCGAACCCAGATTTGACGTAGACGAGCCTTCAACATTCAAGTCTGGTGTCACAAATTCCATCCCATCATTTTCCTTCTCGTTATTATTACTAACATCGTCCAAGTGCGCTGTATTAGAAAAAATAAATCTATCAATATCGAATATGTCATTCTCCTCCCTGCATCGTTTCCTCGGTCTATCATCTAGAGGCAACATGGATCTCCTAGAAACCCCTTTCTTTTTAGAATATTTACCCCCCTTGCGTTTAGTATTCTTCACAACCGACGTCCCCGGATCAGGTTCATTATACACCCCATTAAGATGAGGAGCATTTAGTTCAACAGCACTATTAGATTCAGCATGCTCCTGAATAATTTTATCTCCACCATTGTTTGTTATCTCATTTTCAATATCAAGTTGTACAAACGGCTCCTCGTCCTCCTCTAAATCCATAATACAGTCCGGAACCCAATCTCCCAGGTCTTCTTCCACCTGAATACTATAAGAATTATCTTTCCACACCACCTTGCAGCCCCCCTTAATACGATCAGCAGATTTAGGAATAACCCCCACCATAGCGTAGGAGATATCCCCTTCTTCTGGAAATTGTGCTGATTGAACGACCTCCCCAAACAATCCACCAATACTATCAAACGTATTCGGTTCAGCAATATGAATCGGTAAACCAAAAATTTTGATCCAGGCAACCCTTTGAACCACAATAGGTTGTCCCGACCATAATACCACAGACTTGAACCAATCGTCCCACAAATCCTTTAATCCCAAAAACCTATCTTTCTCCAAGCAACTATCAAAGCTCAACAATACACATAAACCTCCCACATATAGAACGTTAAACGCACTAACCGTTACCACAAGCCCGATATCATACAGCTCATGAAATTTTTTACCTTCGGAGACCACCACTACTTCCGGAACAGTTACCTCCATCTCCTTATTAATCAAAGTGTCTTTGAATGATCGGCTCTCTGTAACACCATTACCTCCTTTATCCACCTTCATAGACCCCTCACTAATATCCACGTCCATAGAGTCATTAGTAGCATGTTCTTGTACCGGCTTCCAGACCTTCTCCCCATGTACGGACCTGTCAATCTCCTTTCCTTTATTTTTCGTCACGTCCTGCCCATCCACGAACCTCGCCGGAACAATAAATAGTTTGTAACTACCAATCCAGACATCTTTAAGACTTTCTTCCAGATCTGATCGATTCCGAACCACTTTGTAGGTTGCAAATCCAAACCTTTTTCCCAGGCGATCATACTTCCGTGCTATATAAGTACCTTTCACGTCTCCATACCTCTTCAGAACCTCCGTCAATTCCGCTGAAGAAACCCTTTCCGGAAGATTGGACACGAAGAATTTCACCCCATCACGTAAATAGTTGTTATTCGGATTGCTGTTGTTGTTCTTTCCCTTCTTCATCGGTACGTCGTACCATGTATTAACCCTAAAACGATCACGTGCCGCCTTGCAAGAAGAAAAACCCTATTCGCCTCTGTTCGCCACCCTAGTTTTTCGGATCTAATGGTTGATTTTCTAATACTATCATGTTCGTATTATGGTTATAATTTTGGGGAGGGATGTTGATACGCTTCATATTAATATCCTATTTGCAATAATATTTTGAAATTATATGTGAATCTGATTGTTTGTTCTTCATCATCTGTATTTTTAATTAGGGTGCGAACGTTTATATTCATTATACTTCCTTTGTTATACACATTGTTGGTGTAGGTGGACATTTGTCTGTAATAACTTTAATCAAACATTAATTAGCTTTTATGGCATGGAACAGCTTCTTCTAATATAGCCTTATGACAGTGCCAAACCTGTTTTACAAACTTCGCTGTTGTTCTTTGTTGGTTTGCTTGATGTAGAAAATGTTTTACCAGCCTTTCTCACCATATTCTCTCTTTGCTATTTTGGTTGTTGAATAATTTCAAGTAATTGGGTTTTTGTTGTTGTGTTGTAATCAGGTGCATTGTTGTGTTGTAACCCCTGATAGACCTGACAAACACGCAAACTCCATACCACTAACCCTACATCTACACAGCCAAACAGACCAAAACTTACCGTTACCAATAGCAGCACCCTTGATACAATCTTCAGCAATATTATTCTTCCTCTACATTGATATATATTAACCAAAATATATATGTTTAAAGAGCATTTGGTTCACCAAATATTAAGAGCAGTTTGGAAAACAATTTTTCTGGAAGTGGTTTAAGCATTTACTAGCACCAAAGTACATAATTTGTAACAGAATATACGCGCTCAAGCCTGAGCTTGGCATATCAGGTTTGAGTAAGCGAACCTAAACGACCTTATATTAATATAAATTTTGTTTAATTGGTTCAATTATATTTACACTATTATTAATATATATTATATATTAAATTATGGTAAACAAGTAAATAAGATATATTATGTACAATAATTATAATTATTAATATTTTTATAAAAGTGATTATTGATGAATTTAGATGATAAATGATAAAGCCAATTTTGAGCTTTAAAAACTATAACATAAGTTGAGCACGCCCTTTAGAAATGGAGCTTGAAATGAGTCTATCTCGATCTCTCTTAGTTGGGGCATGATTACAAAGCCTTAATGACGAAACTGGATTATTCACAAACCGTACAAAAGTCATCCACATGACCCCAAGCTCCATGCCCAAAGAGTGGCTGCAATTAAGGTTTTTATTGATAGGTTCTTATATATTAACATGTTTCCATTAACAAATACATGTTTCTATCCCACCCCATTACCCCAAACCCAATCCACTTATAGGTAATTGTTACTTATGGATTCCATCGCTGAAATCTAATGGGTTTGCTAATGCAAGAACATGCTTCATAATCCATGAAAAACTTTTTTACCGATCCATAAAACCAACACAATAGAAGCGTTTCCATGAAAGTTACCCTGTTTGTTTAAAAAACACGAGATTTTTTTGATGAGAGGTGGCAATTCCATAAATGACAAGGACTTGACAAAATAATTAGTTGGGTTATGGGTTGTCATATATAACATCTTTTAATGAGTCATGTTTATGTTGATTTTCTTATGTCGTTTGACTAAAATGTATACCTGTCAACTTTTATAATTAAACATGGGTAAATGCACTAGATAAAAGTATAATTTTATGTTTGGCGCCTTTAGATAAATGGCTAGATAAAGTTATGTATTAAGTGTTTGAAAAGTTAGTTTCCATCATTGATGCTTCTGTACTGTTTTCTAATCATCAATATAAAAATAAAATGTTAGAAACCCGGAATGGGTGGCGGTTTGTAACATACATCACAATTGAGTCAGATATTAATCGGAACACCCGCCGCAACGCGCAGGCATTCCTACTAGTTCTAATATAAAAAAGGGTAATTGGGTCGGGTATCACCTAATCCCAGGCCCGACCCAAACCCATAATTTTTTTAAACTAATTCCAAACCTGACACAATACCTGTCGGGTTACAAAAAATAGTCTTTTTTTTCCTCCGTTTTTTATATAGCACTATGGTACTCGTTGGAAAGATAATAAAACGCTCGTTAATTTGGTGTAATTTTTTCTTTAAAAAATCTCGTATATAAAAGATATTAACATTTAAAAGTTATGAGAGGAAACATGAGAGAGAAAATAATTAAGTTTTATTATTTACATTTAGTAGATTAGGTATTTAATAGATTATGTTAAATCATATTTAAACCATATTTATTCCTTTTTTTTAATTGGTTTAGAGTTGTCACATCATATCCTATGTGGCATCTCTCAAAAGAGAGATTGCATAATATTATGACATGTCATTAAAAATGCTTTGGTTTATTATATGTATAGATAGATAGATATATAGATGTTAGAAAATCTATATTTTTATAAAACTTCATTTTATATAAATACACCGTCTACCACCAGACTGCTGTAAAAAAATTAGTTTATTTAAATTTTAGTTTATTTCGTCAGTCTGCATACGTTAACAAACAAATAGTCTTCTTCTTGCAGACTGCAGACCTTTGGTCCACCTCTTCTTCTGCAGATGTCTGCAGATGTGGTCCGTAGACTGTAGACCTTTTTTCTGCAGAAAAAACAAACACCGGGCTTGGTCTCAGGTTCGAGTCCCCCCACTCGCACTAAGGGGTGAGAAATGCAACACCCGCGTTTGGCCTGGATTCGAACTGGGTTGAGGGATTGTGCGTCGTTTGGATTCTCCGCTGAAAAACATCTTCCAAAAAAAAAAAAAAAACCTATTACAATCTACAACTAAAAGTGTAGTAATCATTGTTGTTAAAACAGGCTACGAGACTTTCGACGAGAATGTCATGAATAAAATAATGATCATTAAATCCGTTGATAATGTTCTTCTAATCGATTTAATGGGTTATCGTCGGAGTTGAGGTACCGTATAACTATTACCCTTGTTCTTTGTATTTGGTATGCACGCTATTACAGCATAAGTCATAACATCTGAATATCATATACGAAATTGAAATATAGGTAGTGTTCGTTTTCCATAGAATGTATTGGCATAGGAATTGAAATTTTTATTTTGGATTTAGAATTTAAATATTCCGAATATCGTTACCTACACGAGTATTCATTTTTCATAGTTTTCTCAATATCGTCCTAGCAACAAATATAAATTTCATTTAAAACGGAGGTGTGTTCTCAATAGAGTGTTTTTTGGGTATTGTAAGTTGGATCCAATGCATGTTCTGTACCGGTACCACGTCGAACTCAACTGATATCGTCTAAACCAACATTGGTACTAGTACCGGTATTTGTTTTATAATTATTGGTTGATATAAAACATGTGTCGCTTGTTATACGAAGTATCAATACCATAACTAATCGAACCGTAACCGACTGAAAGCATGCCGTGAGAATCACACAAGTTAAATACTTAAATTAATATATTATGAATGACACATTAATAGTGTCAGACATCTAATTTGCGCCGGCAATTTATTATTATTTTTATATTTTTATATTACAATTATACAGACTTTATTAAGGGGCTGTTTGGTAGCCTCTTAATGAGACTTTTAACCATTCAACGCTAAATGATTCAGCATTTAGGGGTTGTTTAGCAAGTGCTGAACCAGTAAGAGGTCTGAATGGTAAGAGGCTCTGAACCAGTAAGTGCTGAACCATTAAGAGTTGTTTGGCTGTATCTCTGAATGACTGTGCAGAATGACTATTTTACCCCTCTAAACTATTATGTGCTGAATGAATACATCTGTTTGGCCAGAGTTCTGAATAGTGTACAGATTGATGAAAAATTGTAAAAGGAAAATACATAACGCATTAAAAGAAAGGTTTTTTTCAACACCTTTCTGCTTCCAATTAATCCTAATCCTTTCGCCATTTCTTTGGATATTGATTCATAAAGATTAGGGATTTAAACCACCTCAATCATACCATTTTTTATTTATTTATTTATTTATTTTGAAAAGAGAATTTCATTAAAACACCCAAAGCGGTCCTCAAATCAAGGACCGTCGGGAAAGAACAAACGAAGTTACATCAAATCGAGAGGGTATTCACACCAATTATTCCAATCTACATTTCTCCATCTAGTTCTATTCCGTATCCAGAAGTAGGAGGTACACTTAACGAATTCCATCACTTCAATAGCGAAAACATCTATGAATTTTCAACATACAACACAACCATTCTACATACAACATCAATCAACATACAAATCCATAAATAATAAAAAAAAAACGTAAAAGAAAAAAAATCAGAAAAATCCATAAAACAATTCAGGTTACCAAATTCAGAAAAAAAAACATAAAAGAAAAAGAATAAAAAAAATAAACAAATCAATAAAAATAACCAAAATGATGTTGTCTACATCTGTTGGTTTTGAAAGTTAACACATCATGAGTAATAAATAAAAAAACAGTTTAATACAAAAAAAAAAAGAAAAAGAAAACAAGAACCTGTTTGTCTCATGGATCTTATGTTGGGTGGAAGAGATGGAGGATATGGAGGAGGAGGGCGGCGTCCGGCGATTTGGGTGATGAGGAGAGGGAGGAGGATGGCGACGGCACTGTTGGTTGTGAGGAGAGGGAGGAGGAGGGCGGCGGCCGGCGCGAGGTGGTGAGGAGAGGGGTTGGCCGGAGGTTTGTGGAAGTGAGAGGTGGAAGAGGAGAAGTGTAGGGCTTGTGGTTTGGTGTACAGAGGAGAATGAAAAGAAGGGTAGCCATGTCTTTTTTTATTCAGCATCTTCCCATTGCTGTAGGATACAACACTGAATAATCCCATTAAGAGGTTGGTATTTTGCCAACCAAACAATGCAACCTCTGTCCGAACCTCTTAATGAATCATTAAGAGGGTAAACAAACAGTCCCTCAGTGTGTTTGTTTCAGCTTCTGAATTCAATGGTTAAGCCTGAATCATTAAGATTTGGGATGTTGCTGAACCATTAAGCACTGAACTAGGCTGAACCTTAATGAGGCTCCCCTACCAACATGGGACAAGAAAACTAACCATTAAGAGGTCCAACTTAACGATTCAGCGCTTATCCATTCAGACCTCTTAATAATTCAGCACTTAATCAACCAAACAACCTCTAAAAGTAATACTGAATTGGACTAGACCCACATTAATTAGTTATGGGCTTCAGTTTTTCACCATGGTGGGCCGGTTTTTGGTTTGGGTTTGCTTATTTATATATAACGGGCCAGCAACCTACTCCGATAGCGAACAAAAAACCTGGTTGGGAACAGGAACCGTTTTTACTTTTCAATGGAACAAAAACTGGGTTGTATCTGAGACCAGGTTTAGAACTCCGTTGAAACCGGTTATAACCTAACCGGTCTCTTTCCCTTTATAATCCGGTTTCCCAACTTCGGGCCGGTTTTGCCATTTTCATCCATATTACGGTCCCTTAACTCCAGACGGATCAAAAGTTAGGATCGTTTTAAGTTGTTCCCTTTTTCTTGCTCACTTGTAGGGGTGTGCAAAGTCGGTTCGCTTTTCAGCTATGGAGGCTTAAACATAATCGATACCCGAGCTTCGAATATGAAGGATTGCTTAACCATAACCGACTGTCGGTAAGCATGATTCGGTTACGGGTCGGTTTCGGTCAAGTTCAGTTAGTTACTAATGTATTTTTTTTCTTTATTCCGGCTGAAAATAGGCCAACTCTTCACTATAAATATCCTCAACATTATAGACCTCAGGCCTAATTTGATGCATAAGGAACAGTAGTCGTAGCAGCATCCCACAATATCAGAAACCCTAATCACTTTTTACAGAGAGACTTATGTTTACCATCGAAAAGCAAACTAAAATCCAGATAATCGCTAAAGAATAATTCATAATCCAAGCCGCTCAAACATACAAGGCTTGGTTTAGTTTTGGTTAACGAAATCACATTAACCATAACCATAACCGATCTTTTTTTTGGTTTTCCGTTAATTTTTTCAGTTAACAGTTCGTTTTCAATTATGGTTCGGCTTTTGTTAACCTGTGCTTGTATCAGGTCGCTCCAAATATAAGTTTGCCAACTCTTAGACTATATGGTGTGGGTTGGTTTTCCCCCAACTCCCCCAATGCCACATCAGCGCCACATCATTTCCCCCATTTCCTCCCCCAAAGTTTGGAAATGGTATTCCCCCAATCCCCCTTCATTTTTTTATACTATAAAGTTTGATTAAAAAAAATAAAAAAAAAACCTTAGCCAATCACAACACTCGGGAAGAAGGGGGAATTTTCCCCTAACTCACCGAAAAATTTACGGGGGGGGGGGGGGGGGGGGGGGGGGGGGGGGCGGTGTTCCCGATCGGGGCACTTGCCAACTCACCTCCCCGTTGCTTTTCCCCGTGGGCACACCAAATAGCCTTATAATAATTTCATCTACAACTAAGGCCGCGTTTGGTTCAAAAGAATACTTCTTCCAAAACGATTCAGATGCACTATGAACAGCTTTAGAAATCAAAGCTATGTAACAAAAGCCTCCAAAGAAAGTAAATCAATCTTATACCAACCTCAAAACATACCAACTTTAATATCCCAATTTGTGAGAACAAAATTCTCACCTTTCTTTCTGTATATGTACTCTATACAAAACCTCACTGCCACTCTACACTCTAATCAAACTCTTTACTTAAAAAAAAAAGATCCAAAAAATAAATAAAACATCAGATTCCTTATACCTAGAAGTTCATGGGCCGAAATCGTTCTTCAAACACATCTTCATTGTAAAAGCAAAATCCTTATCTTTGTATGAGGTATCTGAACCTGTAATCATAAGGCATTATTTCAACTTTTCTAGAAATCGGCTCTCTTCCTCTTTTCTCAAGACACGCAACCGCTTGTTTCCTTAGCTCACCGGGTAGATTAAGGCAAACCCAATCGATTAAAGCTTCCAGATCCTTTCCAAAATCTTGTAAATACCAATCTAACACGTTCGGTATTAATAGTTTGTTGGTTTTTGTTATGCTACATGCTGCTTGAAGGTAATCTCTCTTTGCAGTTGCTAATTCGTTCTCGACTTGTGCTGAAGTGTACACTCTCACCTATATGTGGAGAATTTTCGAGTTAGAAAACTTAACTGGCTCAATGAAATGGTCAAAAGGATTTATAAATATAATACCGCGGGAGAAGACCAGCTGCCACTGCATAAAGCAAACGTCACCAACGGTTCAGACCACTCCAAGCCAAATTTGCCACGAATTTCAGGTTCATTTAGTTCAAGAGACTGTGGAGATGATTGAATAAGAATGCTGTTTATATGGTCAACAGCAAAAAAATAATATAATAAATAAGTTAAGTATTGCAACTTACAGGTTTTAAGCGATTAGGAAGTCTCAAGATAGAATGCTCAATTGTAATCGCGTTTAGCAGATGCCCGCCTGCATTTATAGTTGCCTGATAAAAGTCCAATCATCTTAGTACAATCACTATAATAACGCAAATTGAAAGTACAAATGGACGGATGGAAATGAGTTAAATTGGTCACCTTTTGCATTAGCGTTGGCATCATTTCAGGGCTCTCCGGTATTCCATGCTCTAAATATGCCTGTCATATTACCTAACCCTTGTAACACTTTTAAAAAATATATGGTGTTGACACTAACGATATACATGTACACAGTACATATTAACTGAATCAGAAAAAATATATATATATACTTACATTCATCATACAAATATTGTAAGTGTTTATCCAAAACGCGAGCTTTTGCTGATGCGTCAAGCCCTCTAAGTTGACAGAGGCCAGCTTTTCAAGGAGGAGCCTAAACGTTATGAGTAGCACATAATTCATGAAATAGTCTGCATCTTTTAATAATAATAATAATAATAATAATAATAATAATAATAATAATAATAATAATAATAATAATAATAATAATAATAATAATAATAAGATTCGTATCGATATATCATATGATCAAACTTACTTGAGTCTACGCATCAAGAGGGACGCATTCATTTTCCTTTTAAAATCAATTGAACCAGCTTCAATTGCAAAAAGATCCTTATAAGGGCCAATATCTCTCCTCTTTGATTTCAAACAGACACCATAAGGATCCCTAAAAGCAGCCCCTCGATCACCACCAGATAAATCCAACGACATTAAATTGGAGAACGCCTCTGCATCCATGGTTTTCGCTTTCAGTTTGCTTAATCTCAAAAATATCCCAATCAAGCATTTTAACACATTTTCAGAGATCTTATTGCATTCACTTTCCGCTTCCGAAATTCTATCTCCTGAAGATGAACTTGAACAGCTTTCTTGAGCCTTTTCTTGGTCCGCTAACCTAATCTGCAGTTACGCAATCGTAAGTCAGATCATTTAGCTTCCTAAAGTCTACATTGAGGTCAAACAGAACCATTTTTGCCACAAAATCAATACGAATTCTTTACGATTCTAATAAAAACTGATGACTACAACTTTATAACAAGCAAAATCTGCTAATTGACTCAAACAAAACCATGAGTTAAACTGCATAATTTTGACCATTTAAAGTCAAAAGCGATATTACACAGTACCTGCGGTTTGGGAGGACTGCATTTTCCAGCAGTTTCAAATTTAATTTGAGGTTTTTTCACTACACTTTGCATTTCCTCAGCAACCCTTTCAGGAGAATTCTTAACTTTGCTATTCGAATTAGCCGATGATCGGTTTTCCTTACCTAAAACACCATCATCACTAATACCCGAATCCAATTTCTTCAAATCAGCAGTAGGCTTCTTCTCAACCACTCTATTCATAAAATCAGTCCCAATTCGATTAGAATACGATATTCTACACGACGCACTTCTCAACAGCGAATTAAGCGGTTTCTGTTCTGAATCCTGTGCTAATTTGGATGCCTCCGAATGGATTTCAACGGGAGACATCGATAATCTCGATCCATCACCGCTTTTCGCAGACTGATCTACCGCGTTATTATCCGAATTAATATTGCTTATGGATGATAAACAAACAGCTTCTTGATACAATCCCTGCCTAAAGTTAACTACTTCTTCCTCTAACCGTACAACCTCTTCTTCCAAAACAGCCACTTCAGCTAACAACTCCAATGTCTGCAAACATTCACATTATTCATTACCCATTAAATTAAATTGAATTAATAATAATAAGTTTAAACAATAATTAAATAAATAAAGTGGAGACCTGTGGAGGCAGATAAGGAGGAAGATGAGGTAATGTTCCTAAACGTCTACTGAAAGCTCTTTCTAATGCTCTGTGTACATTTTCTTCTTGTCTTAGCTTCTTCTTTAACTTATCCACCTGTCATATATATATTGCCACAGATATATAAGTGTGTGGGATTAAAGTATTACATAGATGATGATGATAATAACATACATCTTCAAGAAGAGCAAGTTTTCTTTCACTTCTAGTAAGTCTTCGATTAAGAACTGGTTTGCCTGTAGCTTTTGATTTGGATTTGGATTTGCATCTTGGTATATCCATCTTGTTTGTTTTGTAATCAGAGTCTTGTTATGGTGAAATTTGATCTATAATAATAATAAAACTGAAATGGGTGAGTTGGTAATTAACATAGATTTTCATGACAAAAACAATATTAAAAGAAATAATAAATAAAAGAGACCCATGTGAGATTTGTACCAAAACTAGGAACATATCACATTAGGAAAGAAGTATCTGAATGCAACAAAATAACAACTTACATTAGGAAAGAAGAAGAAGAAGAGTAGTCATGATGAACAGAGTTGAAAAGATGATGATGAGAGAAGGATTTATTGGAGAAAGATAGATAGTTTTTGTAAGGTGGAAGGGAGCGGGAAAGAGGTTGGGAAAAACATGTGAGAGAGAGAATGTGCATATAATAATATCCATGAGGTGGGGTGGGGGTGATAGATATAGATATATAGATATAGATAGATATAGTGTGTGTGTGTGTGTGTTGGAGTAAAAAAGAAACAAGTTCAGTCAGAGAGAGAGAGAGAGAGAGAGGGAAAAAGACGAGAGAGTGGGGAAGATCGATGCAAGTGAGAGAGAGAGAGTGGTTGGTAGGCCACCGCCATGGACAGAGACAGAGAAGCTCTGTAACGTAACAACTACAACATCTCTGTTAAATATATATTTAGCAGTCTAAGGAAAACACAAGAATAATCAATTTTTTAACTAGTATATTTATATCTATTTTAATTTATTTTTACGAACAACTTTCATTAAAAACCGTTGGTTAAGAAACTAGCGAAACATGACGACAACGCAACAAGTAACAGAGTTGAACATCAACATGTTTCCATCTAGACCAATCAAGCCAAATATATGTTCTTAATTTTAATCGGCTCATTGGAGAACATATATATGTTTCTATCACGCCAAATGCTCTAAATAACAACCGCAACAATGGCTTAATATCTTGAATGGTGAAAACGAAGATAGGAGACGCTTTACTCCAAATACCTATGTTTTGCCATATAACCAACGCTACCATGTAAGAGCATTCGCGGTAGCTTCCTCATCCCCCATTTACTCACAACCAATCACAACCACATATTACATTAAAAATCAATACAGTTTCTCTCTCTCTCACTCACAACAACTTACAAAAAATATTAAAAAATAAATACACTTTCCAGTTTTCCCCAAAAGATTCCCAAATAATCCCAAATATACCGATCAACAGTAGATTTCCCATTTTTCTTCACTCACAAACCCTCAAAATCACCCCTTATAATTTAGGGGCTACTCTCACATAAAAATGTGGGAGCTATTGTGAATGCTCTGAGGCATGAAAACGTAATTGGCTGACTCATTACCAATTCCACAAAACAAACACTCAAGACCAAAGAAACACGTCTTTTTGTCAAGTCATCGCACATCGCCCATTGGTAACTGATTTAGTATATTTATATAGGAGTGTAATTTATTTTACTATGATAAATAAAATATTTAAGCATTTTTTACGTGTTTTTTATATTGGGTTAACCTTGTCTAACTTGTAAAACATTGAGGAAGCAAGGATCATCATCATCATACTCAGTTAATCCCACCTATAGCAAAGCTAAGGTAGGGTCTGAGGAGGGTAAGATGTAGACAGCCTTACCTCTACCCCTAAGAATAGAGAGGCTGCTTCCAGTGAGACCCCCGGCTCGATGTGGTTTGGTATCAAGCCTTGGACATAAGGGACATAACACTTAGCAATCGGGACAAACCCGATCGGTGCATGTACCCCTTTGTCTTTTGGCTATCAACGCCACCACATGATGCATGATTAACCGTCCGTCGTTTTTAACGTTATTTTCACGAAATAAGTAAAATAACGTTAAAACTAGTGCAACTTTACTTTGTCTGGATAATGGCAGACCAAAACACACTCAGACACACTTCCAACAATAACTTGTCATTCATTAAATGCCCTACCGGACTATGTTTGATGATGTGGCGCCCATGGCCAAATCAGCGCATAGGCGTTCCGTAAGCCGTAAGGGCGTTAAGGGCTCGGGAGTAAGCCCGGAATGTGTGGATATGTGTGTAGATTCCATGTAACAGCCAACTCAAATCATCACATGTGGTATGTGGAGGGTGGCTTACATTCACTACTCATAGTCTCAGTCGAAAATGAAATCAATAGTGAAGATGTCGTTGGAGCCCATCAAAAAGTAGCTAGCCTATGTGGTAACCTTGCGACCAATGAATAATACAATTGATCTAAGTTTAAAACCGTAGACATTGAGCCAACAACATTACATATCATTGGCAGAATATTATTTGTCACAAAAGAAAAAAAAACGATAGGTCATTCAAAACAAATTCAACAACTCACTTACCTAGAATTTAATTCCACTTTCAACATACCCGATCAATCTTTGAGAATTCGAGTTCAAGACTCCATTAGCTTTGCTGGGTGTAAAGACGATATTGTGTTTAGTCATTTTTGCACTGCTATTAGAAGTTGAAACCCAACTATGGAGAATTTTGGTAGCTCCATGGTACACAAGTGTTTTATAATTTATAACCATGTCTTTTAGTAAAAATTAGAAAAAAATGTATATTTTTTTTTCTAATATAATACATTGTATTATAATATGATACAATATATGCATTTCATTACACGGCATAGCATAATACTATAACGTCATGTGATATGTTGTAAGACATTTAAGTCGCCTTAAAAGTGATTTCTTTATATCTTTTGCTACTTTAATTATTTGTTTTAATCTTTATGGTTAAATAAAACTATGATTATAAGGCCACAAGGGGTGGTGCAAAATTCATCACATTCATCACACTATCACACCCAATCAGATTTTGCCACCTCATTTTATCACATTCTATCACATTTCAACACTAAATCCATGTGGCGGTGTTCACATTCTATCACATTTCATCACTAAACTTTTTTTTAAATAAACTAAAAACACATTAAATTAAACTAAAAAAACATTAAATTAAATAAAAAACATAAAATTAAACTAAAAAAACATTACATTAAATAAAAAACATAAAAATTACCTAAAAAACTTAAAAAAAATACAGAAAAATAAACATTAAAAACCTAAAAAATCGGAAAAAAAAATAAACCTAAAAGTTATAAGGCCACCCTAGGGCTGGCAAATCGTGTCCCTAACAGGTTAACAGGTCTCTGACGCGCGCGAACAAATCAAGTTCTAAACATGAACACGACTCGTTTAACTCATTTATATCTCATGTTTATAACACAGTTTTATGTTTTATGTACCAAAAAAGGGAAAAGAAAGATTTTTGCCTCTTAATTCTAAGTATTAAAAAAAGTCAAAAAATCAAATAGTGTACTTTTCAGTCAAACAGGTCTTATCGTGTCTTAACAGGTTACCCATTGCCAGCCCTGGGCCACCCCCACTTGTGGCAAATTTCTCGTTTTCGTTCGATGAGAATCGACTTGTATGGTTCTTCGGCGTCCTCGTGCGATTCCCTCAACACCTTCAAATCTTTATTTTTTCCAATTTCGGACAAGTGTTTCATGTAGGTGTTCTCTCTTTGTATTTTCAAGTCCGCCAAATGTTTACGCCTTTCCCGATTCTCATCAATTTCCACCATCTTTGCCGACTTGTATTCATTCATCGCCTCCACCCAAGGCTCTTTGCCTCTGCCACTTGACGACTCGACACTCGTCCTTCGAGCCGTGGTTCTTGTGGGGGTAGTGTCGTCTTCGGGTTCGGGAAATCCATCATTCAATTTAAGCTCGGGCATGTTGGTAGACAGCCCGTCCGTTGAAGGTGTACAATTTCCCAAGTCTGAGGTTTTAGATCGTTTTTGAGAACGACCACTCCTTCCCCTTCCTCCACGAGGGCCGGTCGGCCCAAGTGGAGTTAACTTCGGAATATCAAGGGGAACCCACTTCGAATGAACTCTTGCAACTTCCCAAGAGTCCAACGAAGTAAAACCATTCTTAACGTACACCCGCTGATAATCGTTGAGGGCCGCACGTATGATGTCCACATCCGACGTTTCACTTGGCCAAATACGTTTCTATAATTTATAAAATAAATATATAGTTAACAATTTTTATAAAAAAAATATAAAGTAAACGATTTATAAAAAATAACATCATATACTTGTGTGACGTAGAGGGAGTTGAATCTACTCATTTTTTTTTCTGTAAATCGGTCCATTTACCGGTTATTTGATCCATCCGCCTTCTTGTCATACCGGTAAGTTGTTCAAAGTGGGCCTTCACTCGCAGCCAAAAGATGTCATTTTTTTGTTGATTTGCGACGCGTTTATCCTCGGAAATATGTAAAAACGACTTGGTCAACGCCACTTCTTCTTCTTGCGACCAGGGAGTTCTTTCTTTTGGCCCGATATCTCCTCCTCTTCTTCCTCTTCCTCTTCCTGCTTGCACCGGTATC
Organism: Ambrosia trifida; assembly: GCA_028751855.1. NCBI lineage: Eukaryota > Viridiplantae > Streptophyta > Magnoliopsida > Asterales > Asteraceae > Ambrosia > Ambrosia trifida. The sequence goes on from CM054128.1 coordinate 110,792,945, forward strand.
TCTTCTTCTTCTTCCTCTTCCTCTTCCTCAACCTCTTCTTCATATTCATCATCATCTTCTTCCTCGGAATCTTGGGCCGTATAGTTCTGTGGATCGCGAACCCCATAACGGTCGAACATAGGTAGATCAATCGGATCAGGAGGTGCTTGAAACACTCCGGATGCGATTTGGGTTGACATGTTGGGTTGTGGGTAGTTCAGTGGATATTGGTTTGGAAGCGAGAATTGTTGGGTTTGAAACATAAGGTTTTGAAAACTTTAGTTTTGATAGGATTGGTGTGTAGGTTGTGGGGTTATTGGTGCGTCTTAAAAAAATCGAGCCGGTTCGCCTAAGTTAGGCCAAACCTTTGGTCTAAACTTTCGTTTCGCAGCCATTTGTTTCGTGCTTGATCCTTCCATTTTTTTTATTGTAGAGTTAGATTGTATGTTGTTTTGATTGTGTGTATTTTGAGTTGACATAGAAATGTATATATAGTGATTTGGTAATTTTTTTATTAAATTGAACGGTCATGTGACCGTTAGCCAACGGCTAATTCAACGTGATGGCCATCACAAAATTTCCTTTCGTGATCGTGATATTATTAGGTGGGGCGGTGTTTCGCGGCCACCACGCCATCACGGCGGGCCTATCGCGGACCGCCCCACCTCCTCTAACTAGGGGTGCAAACGAGCCGAGCCGAGCTCGAGCTTGAACTCCGCTCGTTGGTAATTTCTTAAGCTCGAGCTCGACTCGTTTATTATACAAGCAGGAAACCGCGCGTTGCGGCGGGGCTACACGATGTTTGGCTATATATAATTGGTATGTATGTAAAATTGTTGTGTTTAGCTTTAAGAATTGTACGTATAGCTTTAAGAATTGTTTTATTGGCAAAATATAAAGATAACCATAGAGGATACATTTATATAGAGATGATATATATTATTATTATTATTATTACTATAGATTTCCTAACGAAGTGGTAGCATAAATATTAAAGAAAGTATAAAATTGACTTATAGTACAAATATTTTATGCATAGGAGTAAAAAGTGTAGTAGAGTTAGACGTTAAATTTGTATTAAATATAATATACACTATGTTAAACAATTTGTCATGTGAATATACTTTGGTGTTGATACCGATTGGTCGAGATATTTAATTTGTTTTTTACCCCTTAGTTTATAGAAAAAGTTATCTATCTGAGACAAGTTAACGTATAGTTTTAGGTATATAGTATAAAAAGTTGATTTAAAAATTTGGTGCACATATTGGAGATGAATTGATCTTGCTTAACCACTATGATATTTAACACCAAAAGGCTGTAATAATTGGTAACATAAGTGATCTTAAAGAGTTGTGGTAGTATTGGAAAGTGAGTTTTGCAAATAAGGGTAGTATTGGAAAGTTGTTCATGACATTTTACGGGTAAAGCATAAAACTCTTCATATGTCATCTTAAAAAAGAGAGCAAATTACCTTGTTGCTCATTTAAAATGTATTATATAGTAGTATAGAATAGATATAGATTAGTTAAATATATTATGTTAAAATCATATAAATAATACACTCCTTTAGGCTGGTGAGCTCGATAAGTGAAGCTCGGTTCGAACTCGTTTACTAAACAACTTAAAATGAGGGGTAAATATTATTAAAACTAATATTACACTAACGCTCGATAAGGCTCGACAAGCCTGACGAGCTTCACATGCCAGGATCGAGCTCAAGCTCCATAAATGAACGAGCTTTGTTTTAGGTTCAAGCTCAGCTCGAGCTCGATAAGGCTCGGCTCATTTCGAGCTTTTTACCGAGCCGAGCTCGAGTAGGTCGCGAATGGCTCGGCTCGTTTACACCCCTCATAATTCTAAGAGTAAGCGATTGGATAACTATTGGGGCAGATGCTATTTACTTTGTATAAGTACTCTGTATATGAACGTAAAAGGTCCATATTTTATAAAAGTGCAAGTGTGCAATACTGAATATGGATCTGATCAAGTGATTGACCATTTGCTAGTGAGTTAACATATTTGATATCATGGTAATTTTGTAGCTGAGTTAGAAGTGAAGTATGATGTCTCAGTGGTAGAGACAGGGTTTTGTGTTCAGTATATTAGGATTTACTATTCAGAAATAGGTGACGGCCTAGCTTATTGCTCGTTTGCCTACTATCTTGATGTAATCCTTGCAGTTTTATAAACTTTCAAGAATTTGAATTAAAAAAAAAAAGATGATACAAAGTTTGATTTCATTATATATAGTTATATTGATCTTATATTGATCTGTTAAAAAAGTAAAACCTGAAAACATTTATTAACTAATAAAAATCAGTAATAACCTTTTTGGGGTGGACCGTGGATGTACAAAAAGGAAGACATATGAGTGTGGCAGGAGAACTTTAAAGGCTCAAATCATGAACAACTAACGTGCATCTCTTTATTATAGTTTCTGGTTTTTTTAATAAAATATTATAAAACTGGATTTGTAATATGTGACGAATAGAACATCTTTACACTATAAACACCAACTACCAATATTTATATTATAATCATTTAAAAATATGTTATTATAATATTTATAACATATTTTTAAATTCTAAATATAAAATTATTTTTTTCTTTTTTGTTTTAAGAGTTTAGTATAACCTTTTTTTACCGTCAAAAGATTAATATAACTATAGCGAGCTATAGTTCTAAGGATTTTTTTTTTTACATTTTTGGTGGTACAGTTGGGTTTCTTTGTGCAACTGGGGTCTGTCAGAAATATTGTTGTGCAATAGATGAAACCGCGAGTTGAACTTGTGGTTTTGGGTGACTTGGACAAAAACCTGCAAGTTGAACTTGCGGATTATGGTGACTTGAACAATTTAGTAAAAGTTTCATTTAAATGAAATGCACAAAGTATAATTGATTTCTTTTTTGTTTCTTTTACGATAACAAACTGCTTGCCCAAACAACATCGATGTCGATATTCGTTTTATGCTTTTCTCGACGTACCAGTAACATGCTAAACTTATAAATTATTGACTTGGTTTTTGGGTAATGGATTAAAAGCCTTGGAAAGGTTAAGGCCCCATGAGGGCACCATGGTAATTTTGCAAGAAAACCTATATGGAAATAAGCCTTTTCCCTAGTTTACTAACGGAAAGAAAAGAAGAGAAACATAATTTAGGAGAGAAAAGAAAGAGAGGAAAAGGAAATACATAACTTCATTTTGTGTTTCCAAGTTTGAAGAAAATGAAAACAAAGTAAATACTTTATATGTTCCCGAGTTAAAAGGAAAAGAAAAAAAGCTTAAATTTTACAGTTATACCCCCATTATATGTAACACCCCGACCAATGGCGGAATCATCGAGGTGTCACGTAGTGACGATTGTTCAATAGCTCATGGTACTAACGTGTAAATATTGATACATTAATTAAATAGTTTATTACATTGAAATGAGATGCAAAGATACAATGATATTCAAACTAACAATCTGAACTGAAATACAATGAATCCAAAACCTAAGTATAAATTTCAAAGGCTTAAAAGGCGTCTCAAAAATAACCTGAACATGTACAAAAATAGTATAGGTCAATACAAAAATGTATTGGTGAGCATACCCTGTTTTGAATACATATAGTAGAAAAACGTTTCGCAATTCATGTGTTGTATACCGTTTGCAATTATGTATTTAAGCAGTATCAGTCAAAACCAACCCTAATAGAATGAGACTAACACATGAAAACCATTTTTAGTATAATGAATCACAAGACAATGACCAAGGTCTCTCAACAGAGTCACAAGGGGTATATACCATAGTACTATTCATTGAAATGTAAGGTCGCAGAACGGTTAATGCTTTTAACTAAGTATAAGAATAACATTTGATAATAGTGTACATGAATAGCCCCAAAAGAGTAAAACATGAAAAGGGGGAAAGATATACTCACAGTTTTGCTAAGTGGTAAATCCAACAAAGTTCGTCACAAAAGGCTTGGGAATTCCGAAGAACTAAACCTATATGTATAAGAATACTAATGAGGAAAGTGACTTAAAAAGTCTAAGGCGTCTAGAATCTAAGGCATTAGGGTTTGCTAGGCATTTGTGTATTGTGGAAGGCGAGGCAAAGGTTATTGGGCGCAGAGCGGGTGTTCCCCTTTTAAGTATTTGGATCTCATGGTTGGGGCTAATATGAACCGGATTGTGAACTGGAGGCCGATTTATGATACATTTGAATTGCGCCTTTCATCTTGGAAGTAAAATTCCCTCTCCATTGGGGGTAGACTTACCCTCATTAAATACGTTTTAGAAAGTCTTCCATCTTACTATTTTTCTGTATATAAAGCTTCGTGCAAGGTGATTAACGATTTAGAGTCTCTGATTAGAATATTTCTTTGGAGTGGTAACTCGAATCACAACAAAATTCATTGGGTATCGTGAGAGCGGGTGGCTATTCCTATAAAAAGGGCGGTCTTGGACTATCTAAGCTTCGGGACATCAATATAGCTTTACTCGTCAAATGGGGGTGGAGGTATAAAGTCGAAACAATGGAAAGGTGTTATTGATGCGATTCATGCCACAAGATGTAAGTGGGATTTTGTTCCATCCAGGAAATCTTTTTCTGGTTTGTGGTGTAATATAGTGAAAATGATTGCTCAAACCGTAGTCGGTGTTACTCCTATTCAAAAGAATTTTAAGGGACATTTGGGTGATGGTTTATCTATTTCTTTCTGGTTAGACCCTTGGTTGTCGGGCGACACCCTCAAAAATACCTTTCCTTCTTTATATCTGCTAGAAAAGTATAAAAAATGTAAAGTCAAAGACAGGTTTATTCAATACAGCGACTTGTGGCGTCCAACATGGAAATGGAATAAACTTCCGTCTCTTTCGGTTGAAGTTGAAGAGCTATCTAGGCTGACTAATCTGTTGGGTCATGTTCATTTCTCATAATCTAAAGATGGCTGGAGCTAGACAGCAAACTTGGATGGGGACATCTCTGTTGAATTGGTTATAAAGTTATTGATAGATAGGGTGTCTGCTGACAATAATTACATTTTTCAATGGTGCAAGTGGCTCCCAATCAAATGTAATGTCTTTGCATGGAGAGTGGCTCTTGGGAGACTTCATACTCTGAAGATGGCTAGAGCTGGACAACAAACTTGGATGGGGACATCTCTGTTGAATTAGTTAGAAAGCTATTGATCAATAGGGTGTCTGCCGACAATAATTACATTTTTCAATGGTGCAAGTGGCTCCCGATCAAATGTAATGTCTTTGCATGGAGAATGGCTCTTGGGAGACTTCCTACTGTGGCGGCTTTTAGGCACAGAAACATTTATGTATAAGATGTTAATTGCCTGCTATGTGGTGAGGGCGAGGACTCCATTGAGCATTTGTTCACTAATTGCTTCTTCTCAGCGATTCTTTGGCAACATATTGGTAAGTGGTGTCAGGTTCCTAGTATTTATGCATTTTCTTTCCAAGACTTGATGGAATCACATGATCACATGGGGCTTCAAAATCCGGTTAAATCTATCGTGCATGGGATTATTATTATTATTGGTTGTTGGTCTCTTTGGAAAAACCAGAAATGAAGCGGGATTTGCGTCTAGACGGCCACGCATTTTGGATATTGTTGGTGTGCTAAAATCGGTTGGGTACTTATGGATCATGAATAGGTCTAAGTTTAAAACTTTAACATGGGGAACTTGGTGTAAATTTATAATGTAATTATAGTCCTTGTTTGTTGCCTCCCAGTTTTCAGGTTGGCGTTTTTTTAATAAAGTTCACTTTTCAAAAAAGTAAAAAAAGTATCTATTTTTCTTAATATCTATGGGAACATATTCCTCTTCAGTGGATTGATCGAAGAAGTTGACGTCACAAGTCGAAACGATAAGGGTTGTTCACTTTGTAGCACAGGTTTTAAGTTAAGATTCATTAGGGCGTGGATATGTTTAAAGGAGATCTACATTGGTCTCTCTTGTTATTCACGACGTTTGTGCTAATTGTTGTTGGTGGGGTTTTAGCTAAAAATGTTTTTCAAAAACATTTCACCATATCGCGGATCTATTTCTTGATCAACAGCCAGAATGAAACCCACATGCGTGTGTCCAGATGATTGGCTTTAGCGGCGATATTAAGGTTGTCGACGTTATTGAGGTCGACTCTATTGCAATCCCAAACAATATTGTGACCCCTTACATCACATGTGAATTTATACTCATGTGATATTGACATTATAGTGGCATGAATAAACATGATAATGGATGCTTTGTGATATTGACTTAGACCATGTGTAATGGGCATTATAGTGGCATGAATAAACATGATAATGTCCTAACACCATCCCCTTTGACATTATATGGGCATTAAGAGGGTGAGACATTTCTAGTATAACGCCCACAAAAGATAAAAAATATGGAAAGTAATAACTAAAAAGGGCATTAAGTGGCTTTAACCATTACACATTTTTTGAGGGGCATTATGATAATGATGTGGCGAAAAATACCGCATAAGGGGCATCAACCATTGCTTATGGTCTTAGACCATGCGTAATGGTTAATGCCTTTTAAGGGGCATTTTCCGCCACATCATCATCATAATGCCCATTCAATAAATGTGTAATGATTAACACCCCTTTAATGCCATTTCAATCATTACTTTCCATATTTTTCCTCTTCTTTGGGCATTATACTAGAAATGCCCCTTCCTTTTCATGCTTATATAACACCCAAGGGGACGGTGTTGGGAGCGTTATCAAGCTCATTCATGCCCCCAATAAAGGGGTTATTTGGTAGCCTCTTATTCATTAAGTTTTAAAATGATGTTAAATGAAAATTTTAATCCCACATGTGTTTATAAACATCAACTGATCACTCACGCATCACCTCCTCAACCCACCACCAACTAGTCACGCCGAGTCACGTTTGACCTTTTACTAGTTCAGAGTCTCTTACCTATTCAGACCTCTTAATGGCTCAACACTTATTGACGCAATCTCAAAAAACGAAAATATAAAATATGAATTAATGATTCTTTTACTAGTTTTGTGCTTCACAATCTCAAAACATCGAAACATGGATTCAAATACCCTATACATCTTGTTATATTCATCTCAAACATAACATCGAGTTCCTACATCTCCTCTTAGACGAATACACTTATAGAGTCATAGATCCTCGCAAATAATCCAAATCATCATTGTTCATTATAAAGTATTACTTCAAAACCATAGATTTACCGTAAAACATTACATTTTATTAGGAAACCGACCTAGTACTCATAACATAGACCCCGATATAAAAGGATTCGAGCATATACATAGGAGAAAAGGATTCGACCTGGTACTCTTACGTTTTAATAAACAACATGATAATTTGGTGTAATTAAATAGTGAGCAGGAGTTACGTATCATTAGTAGTTAAAAAATATTATATCAAGTAATACATAAAATAGATATGCTTTAATATAAATAGTTTAGTTATATATTATTCTTTTTTAGAAAAATATCTGATTTTGAGATGCAATATATTTAATCAGTGTGATGATTATTTACTTAAAAAGGATAGGAAAAAGTATAAATGAACATAGTGAGGAGCAAACGTACGAATTTTATGCTTTTCATTTGTGATGATTGATGAGTTGTGTGGGTTTCTCAATTCTGACACTGATGCCTTTGTCATGACTCATGCGACCTAATCTCTTCCCCACCTTCTTATAAATCATTGTCCTCACCTTCTTCCCATTCTTTATCAACAACTTTCATTTTTATTCATTTACTTTTACCAGAATAACATGTTACTAAGAGCATTCCTATTAGCTCCACCATTTTTACATGAGTGTTCTCATCATATTATATGAAGTTAGTGTAAATGGTTTGTAAGTTGAGGAAATAGAAAATATTTGGTGAAATAACTATTTATCTCTATATTTGGTGAAACACTGTTCACCCTAGTTTATATTTTAATATTTTTCAAAGTGGTTGTAAGTAAAGGAGAGATAAAAAATAATGATAAAAGTATAAAAAAAATATTATTTATTTGCCTTTAAAAAAAATAAAAAAAAATTATTTGAAAATGAGAGAAAATTTAGTGGTTTTTAGTGATTTGTAATGTAATTTGATGGGGGGATTTGATGGAGCTGAGCATTCACATCCCGTTCCCCATCCCATATTTCGTCACAACCAATCACAACCACATATTACATTAAAAATTATTACAGTTTCTCTCTTCTCCACTCACAACCACTTTCAACAAATATTAAAAAATAAATACAGTTTCCTGTTTTCCCCAAAAGATTCTCAAATAACCCCAATTATATCGATCAACAGTAGATTCCCCATTTTTCTTTACTAACAACCCCTCATACCCACCCCATATAATTTGGAGGACACCCTCACATAAAAATGGGGGACAAAAATGGGGGACGGGCTGTGAATGCTCTAAGACCGTGAAAACCTAACTAAACTTATCCTCAAATTATAGAGAAGGTTTTAAAATAGGGAATCCGACATGAATGCTATAAATCGTTAATGGGAAATATATAAATGCTTCAATGCTAATGTGAAATCATGCCAACCTCTTCAAGTCTGTAATTCTAGCTAATTAAATTATTCAAATGGACCAAGAGATGGTCCTTGACGGGTCGTCGGGCCGGTTCAGTTTGTTTCTAAAGCTGGCTCGGTTCTTGGGCTTTTGAAGACCTTGAAGAAGTCATGAGGTTGGGTCCCTTACAATGTCCATTTGTCTTGATAAGTCACGGTCTCAATGGCTGTGTTTTCTGAATTTACTCTAATGGTCTAATGGTCCCAATCCCATAATAAAGTTGAAGCTAAAATCAACAAATTCGAGGCAATGTACAAGTTTATCTTCATAAAGTATAATTAGGTAAAGACATATAGCTAAAGAAAATGGTGTACGTCACCACTAGCGTCCGGGCATCCACCACCTACCAATTACACGGCCAACATAAAGGAGTAGGCCTATAAATGAACACGAACACGGACATATATTCAAACACATTAAGAAAAGGAGTATGTTCGTGTTCGTTTGTTTAAAACCTAAACGAACAGTTCATGACTAGAAATGAACACAAACATATAAGAAACTTGAATGAATATAACTAAACAAATATAAAAGCACACAAATAGGCCTGTAAACGAACCTAACAAACACGAAAAAAGGCATGTTCGTGTTTATTCATTTAACTTTAACTGAACATGAACACATAATTGAACACATTTTTTGTGTTCGTGTTCGTTCGTTAAGAAATTTGTCATGTTCGTGTTCGTTTATGTTCGTTCGTTTAAAACCTAAACGAATAGTTCATAAATGAATATAAACGGACATTCACGAACATAATAAATGTAAACGATTTTGTATTACTAAAAAAAACCCAATTACTAATTGCTTATATTTTTACAAGTAGCTAGAACCCAATTTATGTTTATATTTATATAAATATAACTATTTATGTAATTAATAAAACTTAAACGAACATAAACTTTTATGTTCACAAATATAAATTAATGAACATAAGGTTTGTTCATGTTCGTTCATTTAATTAAAAGAACAAACATTTTTTTCGTGTTTGTCTGTTTATTAAATAAACGAACTTCTCGCTGAACAAGTTCACGAACGGTTCATGAACATTAGGTTCGCTTACAGCCTACACACAAATAAATGTAATTGAAAAAACATAAACGGGCATAATTTAACATTAATGGACACAAACGGACAAGTCTGATACATTATAATAAGTCCAAAAAACCAACTAAATTAGGGGTTCGTACATACTAACAATAACTAGTTTTTATATTTATATTTTATAAATACAACTACTTATATTTTAATAAAAATTTAAACGAACAACCATAAAGAATCGAACATAAATAAACAAACATAAACGAATGTTCACGAACATTAATGTACAACGCTTGTTCATGTTCGTTCATTTAGTTAAACGAACTTCCCGCCGAACAAGTTCACGAACAGTTAATAAACACTAAATTCGTTTACAGACCTATAAGGGAGGTGAAAATCTCGTGTCACAGAGTAAATCAGGTGGTAGAGGGTGTTGATCCCCATACCTCTACAATATATTCTCATCAAGGCCGTCTTCGAGAACACTAAAAAAAATTGTGTCTTGGGCGAAAAAAATTTGGGTCCAAAATTTTGTAAAGAGGAATGGATAAAAAAAAAATGAATATGGTGCTAGTTTCAAGGATTGAGATTGAACTTAAGACCTCTATATTAAATTAGCATGGTTTTTCCAACTCTACTAACAAGACTTTAATGTATAAACACAAATATATGTGTGTATATTTTAAAAAAACGTTCGGGCCTATTTGAAAGTCGGGCCCTGAGCCGGTGACTACCCGGCCCTGATTCTCACCTCGTTACCAGTAGGCAGTGTGAGGACCAAAGTAGGAACATAGAAAACATAATGATTAGGAACAAATATGGACCACCACCTTTCAAAACTTTAACACAATTGACAACTAGACACTTGATGTACAATTTCCACATATGCGACGCAAAGAGTACAAATCAACACAGCGGTCAAGACTAGACTTCCATCATTAGTCATTACAACAAGAAAGAAAATAGGACCAGCTTCTTCCAAGTTCCAAAACTAAACACAAGTTATGAATCATAACCAGACACATGATCATGTCGTCGTCAATGCAATGTACAACTTTCATTTCTAGTCGCTATCATTCGTTGGCACCAAAAGGACGAGACAAAATGATTCAAGACAACGCGTAATAAATGATCCATGTAGCTAGTTAGTTGAGTTGGGTCGTTTTCAAGAATATGAAATTCGGCATCTTTAATCTTTTCCAAGGGGCGAAAATCGCCATATCTTGTTATGATTTCTCATTTTCATGTGTGAAACAAGATGACACGTCGTGGGGCGCTATTAAAACATGAAAGCCACATATAATCTAACAGATTGTAAGGCGCCATTTTCGCAATTAATCCGACGATAGAACATAGACATAATGCAGCTGTAAGGGAATCAATTGTCACCTTTAATGCAACCAGCATTACAAGACTCTTTAAAGGGGAAGGAATGACAATGGACCCTGTATGTTGTGGCTCATTGACTTGGGTCATGTGAAGCAGGGTCAAGAGTCACGACCTTAACATGGCTGGCTGCTATTGAGTAGTTATATAATCGTTGTAGGACAGTTTAACTAGACATGAAAATCTAAAAAAGATGGATAAATAGATGTTCTATATAAAAATATAATTTTGAGCCCAAAAAATATATTTTGTTTAATTTGTACCAAGTCAGTATGTACAACTCATATTCACAAATGAATATTGACCCAAACACGACACGATTTTGAGTGGGTTAACACGACACAAATAAATCAATATGTGGTCGGGGAAAACCGACAATCCACCCGCCTGAATACACGACAATGGAATAATCGGTAAAACCCGGCGCTCTCAAGAATCGAACCCATGACCTTTTATAAAAATAAACTTTATTCATAAGTGGTTTGGTTAGGTATAGGATATTTTATTAATTAATTTTTAGGTGACTTTTAGACAATGTTTCAGGCAATGTAAATACAAACGGTTAATTTTTAGCCGCACAAGATCATAAATGTATATATCAGACACGGTTTTACAATCGGGTATGAGCCTGAAATTATCAAAACCCGTCACATACCCTACTCATATCGATGCAAACTTTTGGGCTGCATAAATAGTGTTAACTGACCTTTTTTTTAAAAAAAAAAACTAGTTGATATCAAAATAAACCCAGACAAGATAGATTAAGTAGGTAACTTTTTATTAATCATTTTGTTTACAACTTACAGTATCTGCTGCTCCAGATATTGTAAAAAGCTCTTGTGGGCTGGTTTCAAAAAGACTAACAAAGTTATCCTTAGCAATGGGGGGCATAACTGAGCCCACCTCAAAAACACCTGAATCACGTACTTGAAGGTGGTAATCCCATATATTATACTCAAATCTACCATCACACCCTGCTTTTTCATCGGGTTTAACCGCTTTCCTTTCGGCCCCAGGAGCCCGTGCAAGCGGGCTGGAGGTTTTGGGAGGCGTAGACGGCTTCTCTTTGACAGGAAGCACAGTACTAGAGCCCCCATTACTAAACGGGCTTCTAGCCCGAACGTGATGATTGGGAGATAACTCGGGAGACCTTTTTGGTGTGGAACATTTGGCTGGTGATAACGGCGATGAAGGTGTTGAGTTGCTGCTAAGGCTACTCGGCCCATCTAAATAGCTCGTTAAACCCGTGCCAGAACTCTTTTTCTTCTTTCTACGTCTCGCTTTGTCTTTCCCTGTTTTAACTGTAAGATTCTCAGATTTTGGTGAGTCGATCGCCATGGACTTCATCTCCAACGAGGATGCTGGTGGCGGTGGTGATGGTTGTGGTGACGACAATGACAATGATGATACCACCACTTTGTTTACAGTATCTGCTTTTAAACAAACATCTGAAGAATGTGTTTCAGTCAAGTCTCCATCTCTGATTATGGCCGAAAACATACACGAACACGCCGTAAAAATTAGAACTATGGAAACAAGACCCGCGAGGACAAATTTCTTGAACTTTATCCAGAAAAGTGATCGTTTGCATATCGTAAGTGTTAGTTTAGGATGACTAACTTTTACGGGTACAACTAATATGCCGCCGACCATACCCAGTTCAAGATCCCGAAGTACTGTTTCCGCACAAATTTCTGCACGATACGATATTATAATCTTTCGTGATTCCCCTGGCTGCAAAGCAAAACCTTTACAACTACCCACCACAAACCCATCCAATTCACACTTTGTGCCCGAGACAGTAATTTTGTCGACTTTTATGGGCAAGTCTCCAGCGTTCTTTGCATACAGAACTTTCATAAACGGTCGACCATATTCGTGCTTGAGCTCAATAGTATGAACAGGATCTGACCCGTCATGTAAAATCAATGAAACCAAACCTCCAGACCCACGCATTGATAACCACTCGACACCCGAGAGATTGTTTCTTACAAGAGCTGAGCTTTTCCATGCACACCGGCTCGAAGGGTGAAATACAACCGGACCAAGAACTGTTTTGCCACGAGGATGAACATAAGCTTCTGTTAATGCATCATGTGGTATCGAAAAACCATACCGTGAAGGGGCAGTGTGACTATTAAGAACCAGAGTGTAAGATGAAGATGTCTCAAAATGTTCATCTGATTCTCGGCATTCGTTGATTATTTCTCCTGAATTTAGAAGCAGCTGCATAGCAACGGGTTGGTCACTCGGGTTTACGACTTTGATCCATTTGGAGTGATGACTGCCAACGATAACCACTGGGAATGCAACCTCGTGATCATCGAGTACAGACATCCCGTTTTTGGTCCCCTGAGACCTCCAGTTTCCTAGTACCGGTTCATCAGATTCTGTCATTTCTGTTGCCTTCGATACCTTGAGTTCCAACGGTTGAGACACACGAACATTACTGGATCTTGCTTCTGCGTATGAATGCGAGCGTGAACAAAGACCGACAAAATCACTGCAAGGAATCTCAAGCTCGGGATCATTTGATTTATTCGTATGTACAACCAATTTGCAGTCCAAATTCATATGCATATTTGGAGTATAAGTAACCATAGCCACTTGTGTCACGGTATGAGGAAACAATATTAACCCTTCTACATATTTAGACTGTAAAGATTCGATGTTTTCACCAACTGTACTAATTTCGACTACGCTCAGCAGGTCAGGACCGTCATTTTCCACCACGAGAGAGACAACGGTAGTTCCATTGGCATCACAAGGCATCAAAACATCGAGTGAAACAGAAAGACGAGTTTCATAATCGTAAGATCCCAAATTCCCTCCAAATTCAGCTTCAAATATTATTGTATCCAAGTTATCGTTTGAAGCATTATTCAGCAGTTGGACACAAAAAGAACCAAACACGTTTGTTTCAGAACGATACGGGAACTCTACCTCTAATATTGGTTCATTGCTGTTCGAGCCAACAGTCCACGTCTTTTGTGGCCTTATTGCCATTACTCGTTGACCAGGTTGACCGAGTTTGACATCTAACCACTCTTTAACGCTAACTTCAGAAGAACCCGTGTGATCAGTCATGCTGCAAACACCATTAACCAAATAAGAAGCGTTTCCTGAGGTAACCGACATCCAAGCGCTTACTTCTTTCAAATGCAAAACTTCTTTAGAAGGGTTGGATAATGAAATAACCCACGGGCTTGAACCAAGTGACGATCGTAACATGTAAGGAGGCTGAACTGCAAACCCTTGAGCCCGAACCAAAAACCCACCCGAGCTCGTTTGCAATATCAAATGAGCTGAAGACAAACCTAACCATTTTGGCAAAAACACGAAACATAAAGACGCAGTTTCCCCAGGCCTTATCTTAATTTCACTATAATTGCAAGGATAGAATTGTGTATTGGTACTGTATTGCTCGAAAACGTTCAAAACACTACTTTTATGTCTATTTTCCACGGTCAGATAAGCTAATGAAGGAAAATGTAAATACTTTCGGCCCCAGTCAAGTAACGGGTGGCTAATTTGTACATTTTGTGACGAAAAATCATTCACACGTTTCGATTTGATCCTAACAAATTTTGTGTCATTTTCGTCATCACTGTCACGGCCACTCTCTTTTGATTCAAGCGAGCAAGAAACAATACTCCCATTCCATAACTGAAAATTAGCACGGTTCGATGACCATACCCCATCCGTTGACTGCACTGTCTCTACCACTACTGTATCATCCCCTTTCACCCCAGAAAAACCCGAAACATTCACTTCTGTACTACGAAAATCTGAAAAGAAACCAGATAACGTCGAAGGAAAACAGAACAAATCCGAACGTCTACATATGTTTTCAAGACTTAGATTTGGCACTGAGGTTTGAACCTGAACCAACACGTCGTCTGAACCCGAACTTAAGTCATTTTTATCCGACCCATACACATCATACCCCGTTAGATTCTGCGTCCCAGTCCCAGTCCCCGTCCCGGTCATGGTACATGGCCCGAACGTTGTAAGCCAAAACACCACACACAATGCAACAACCTTATAATGCAATGCTTCAACATCATGGCAAAAACCCCTGTATATTTCAGCATCATAACACTTAACAATTAATAACCCAACAATATCAGTAAAACAAAACAAAATAATAATAATAATAATAATAATAATAATAATAATAATAATAATAATAATAATAATAATAATAACAATAATCCAAATGATTCAAAAGATTATGTATCTATTTACAGTTAACAAATAGGGAAATCAATAACTCCTATTTTGGGAAAATAAAATCCAAACAAAATCTAAATTAATATTTCCAATTTTTACAAACTTAATAACCAAAAATAAAAAAACCCTAACTTTAACAGTAAAAACCCACTAACGATCATCAATAACAAAATATCAAATAAACAGTAAAAAAAACTTAACTCCAACTAACTCCACTACTTCAAACAATTATTAAACCAAAAAAATAAATAAAAAAAACACCCATCAATCTTACCGATGATAAGTCATAACGGTTGAGCTGGGGATGATCAAGAATCAAAAACGAGACATGGGAAGATATTTGTTATTGGGTTTATAGAAGAAAAATATTATTATTATTGAGGATAAAAGACGCTTAGAAAGGAAGCACACATCAAAGAACTAGAGCACACACACAGTTACACCTTTTACAACACACAGTGGTGGTATATGCATAGCCAATGGATGGCCTCGAAGAACGAACGAGAAAAGAAAAAAGAAAAGGAAATGGAGAAGGGAAAGGGAAATGTTTTTGTGTGAAGTTACGGGAATGCCCTTGGAGTATGCTTAGGGTTTAACGACGCCGTAATGGATAAGGGGTTGTGTTGCTTGTGAAGTTGTGATTAATGGACCTAATGGTTTGTTGACGGAGAGGAAGTAAGGGTAAATTAGGGATTTTGTGTGATTGATGGTGTTGAAAATTTGTAATTACTAATTTGTTTATTGTTATTTTATTATTTTTAAAGATACTAATTTGTTTATTGGATTTATACTTGTTTTAAGGGTTTTTTTTTTTGGGGTTAAATGAGTAGCTCGAGAATGTTTAAACTTATGTAGGACATGTTAAAAGTTGTGTACGTAAGAAAATAAATATGTAATGTAATTCAAAATCAATAGTAAAAGGGCACTCGCAAGTTTTTAACTACCTAGTTATATTTTATTTCCTCATTTCAATAAAATTTTGACACATTAGGCAAATTTTATACCGCTCACTCACAAAAGAGATGTTTGGATATAAGAAATATCTAATCGCAAATAGTATCAACACGTTTTTGATGTAGCGAATGTGGATAAGAAGGGAACTCAACAAATATATTTGCTTGGGTGAGAGTTGTTCAAGATGGATGATCTCTTAGAAAGTTTTACGATGTAATCAAAAGTAAAGTTTTGAGGTGAAATGAATAAAACATGCTATTTTTTGTATGAAAGGTTAGATGATATATAACTTCCACCATAATGACATGAGATGTTAACTATTTATCTACAACAACAAAACTCAGTAAATCACACAAATAGTTATATTATCGGTATGGTCTTGAAAGAGTAAGTTGTGAGCAAACCTTATATGTATATATGGGGATAGAGATGTTGCATTACAGAGAGACCCCTGACTCAAAACATGTTAACTATTTATCTATATCTATACTATATATCATAAATGGAAATCCTTGAGGATATATTTTTTTTTTTTTGAACATTAACTTTCATTCACAAAGGCGACAAGGACATTAACGAGAACCTTGCCCCAAAAACCGAGCGATTACAAAATGTACATAGGAAACACAAACCAATCTTTCCATCTAAGGTGTTTATAACTAGCCCTATTTTTAAACCACAAAAACGAGATGGACTTAATACTCGCCACTACTTCTCCAAGATTCGCTCGCTTGTCTCTAAAAATCCTGTCATTTCTTTCTTTCCACAGGCACCAAAGCGTGACCAAAATGATGCCGAGCACTAGATTCTTACCTTTCTTGCCAAACGACACTTTGTTGTGTATATCCAAAATTTCTCGAAAGCCACGCGCATTGAACGGCTCCATCTTCAACCAACTTAACACAAAAGACCACACTCCATGTGCAAAAGTACAATCACAAAACAGATGGGTCGTCGTGTCCATATCTGCATCGCATAACTTGCAGCTCAAATCTTCAAAATTCAAACCTCTTTTGACAAGAGCTTCAATCATTGGAATTCGGTTCATTTCAGCTCGCCACGCCAAGATATTACATTTAAGCGGAACCCATCTAACCCACTTGAATGTGTAACAATCCTCATATCCTCTCGAATCACGTAACAGATCTTTAACACCTTTAACAGAAAATGAATCAACCTTTCCATTGACCATCCAGATCCATTTATCTTGTTCAACCCCAATATTAGTCTGTTCCAAGCTAGAAGACAATAAACACCATTCCTCCATCTCCTGCGCGCAGTATGGTTCATCCAAAGGAAGGGGCTGCCAGCCATTGACGGACCACACATCTTTAACGATAGCCTTTTTATTAATAGCTCTTGTGTATAGCCGCGGAAATTTATCTCTGATAGGAACATCAAAAAGCCAAGGATCACTCCAAAAACGAATAGACTCGCCATTCCCAATCTTACCTTTGAAACAATCAATGAATCTATGATCTCCAAACCGCATCCTCTCCGCATTTTTGACGATATTTCCCCAGCAGCCCCCGAGTCTATACGAACACGGGAGAAAACACCAATTTCCCCGAGTCGCATGACAAGATAAAATAACCTGTTTCCACAATCCTTTACGATCATTTTTAAAGCGCCAAGACCACTTAGCCAACAAAGCTTCATTAGCGTCTTTAAGTCTAGTAATACCCAAGCCTCCATTCTTTTTAGGAGTAGCAACTCTATCCCACGCCACCCAATGAATCTTTCTAACCGCATCCGAACCAGACCAAAGAAATCGTTTCATAATACCTTCCAATTTTTCAATAACCCCAGACGGGGCTTTATATAACGAAAAATAATATACCGGTAAACTTTCAAGCACTGATTTGAGTAAAGTAAGTCTCCCGCCTATGGATAAAACATTCGCCTTCCATAAAGTCAAGCGGGCCTCAAAAATTTCCACAATCTTACGCCAATTGGAGATTTTATTCATATTCGCCCCAACAATAATGCCCAAATACTCAAACGGCGACGAACCAGTATTGAAACCCATACCCGCAGCCATGTCATTTAGTTCCACATCCGTTGTACCAAGACCAAGGAGATTAGATTTGTGTATGTTAACCTTGAGGCCCGAACATGCATGAAAACACCTCAAGATTCTCGTCACGTTAGCCACATTTTCGTGAGACCAATCTCCTAAAATAAGGGCGTCATCAGCATAGAAAAGGTGCGACACAGTTGGGCCATTGTTAGAGAATGAAACACCCTTGAAATCGCCACCATCGATAGCCTTATGAAACATACACGAAAGAGCCTCCATCACAATAAGAAATAAGAACGGAGATAGAGGATCTCCTTGTCGTAAGCCCTTCTCACTTTGGAATTCAAAAGTAGGTGACCCGTTAACCAGAATAGTCGCTCTAGCCGACTGTAAGACACCCAGAATCCACGTGCACCACTTGTCCGGAAAGCCCATCTGCTGCAAAATAGAGATTAAAAAGCCCCAATTAACGTTATCATAGGCTTTTTCAAAATCTACCTTTAAAAAAAACGCCTTTTTGTCCCTCTTCTTGATCCAAGACATAATCTCATTAATTAATAAAGGGCCGTCTAAAATAAAACGACCAGAAAGGAAACCCGATTGGGTATCCGAAATAATAAACTCCATGACCTTCTTCAATCGAGACGCCAAAACCTTGGAAATGACTTTACTGATAATGCCAATTAGGGTGATAGGCCTGTATTGTTTCAGACTAACCGGGTTCTTGCACTTGGGAATAAGAGTAATAAAAGCCGAGCTGCAACCTTTATTAATTTTCCCTGTATTATAAAACTCATTGAGAATACCATAAAAATCATCTTCAAGAAAACTCCAGAACCTGCGAACAAAATTAAAATTAAAACCATCGGGACCAGGGGCTTTATCCAACCCACAAGCGAAAACCGCCTCCTTTATTTCCTCCTTAGAGAAAGGAAGAATAAGATCGTCCACGAGATCAATAGGAATTTTCTTTATATTGTCACAAACAAGAGAGGGTCGAACAGGATATTTTTCAGAAAAATGATCTCTAAAAAATTTTAAAACCTCCCTTTTCACCAAACTGGGTTTAGCAACCCAAGCGCCATCCACCATTAAACCTTGCATAGCATTGACAGCTTTCCTTCCGTTTATTACACTATGAAAAAACGCCGTATTGTCATCCCCTTGCATAGCCCAACGAACCCGGGCTCTTTGTTTGAGATCTTTTACTTTATGCATTTCAAGCTCTCCCAACCCTTTTTTACATTCTGCCCAAACCCATTCTTCTTCCTCATCCAGATCCCGATGCTCAACAATGTGTTCAATTTTAGCTAGCTCTTCATTCATAAGACGAGCCGATTCTGTCTCCGTAGCATCTTGTTTAGATTTCCAGTCCCTGATAATGTTTCTAAGAAAACGAAATTTATTAGATAAAACCACATCAGCAGGCCCATTAGACTGATAATTGTCCAACACCTGCACTAGCAAATCTTCACACCCCTCTCTGTCAAGCCAAGAATTAAACCAACGAAAGGGTCTCGGCCCGAAATTTTTGTTAACCAAAGAAAGCAGAATCGGACAATGGTCTGATAACTTCCTATCAAGAGCTCGACAACACGCATCGGGCCACCTATTAAAAAAATTCCCACACACCAGAAAACGATCCAGCTTACTCAATTTACAATTATTTCCACACCCCGTCATGAAGGTGAAACGCTTACCCTTCATCGTATATTCTCTAAGGCACGCATCCTCAATAAAGGAATTAAAATCCGCAGAACTGACCTGGTTAAACTTAGAGTTTCGTCTTTCATCTTTGTCACGGACAGCATTAAAATCACCACAAAGGCACCACATACCATCTCTTTGATTGATAATATTTAAAATAGTAATATTAAATCATATTAAATAATAAGGGTAGGGTTCCTGTACAAAGGGTGTTTTTTGTGAGAAGGGTAAGAAGTGTTTATAGCCCTTAGATCTATAGATTGATGGTTGAGATTGATTAGTGGCAAAATGGTAATATGTGTTATATATTTGATTCATTGATTAATGTTAACAGGGCTATAATGGTCATTGTGTGTCTTTTTAAGAAGGAAATGGTCCCATCTTCCCCAAATCTTGCACTCCCTCTCTCTACCAACAAAACAATCAGAATTTTTCAACAAAAAAAAGAACAAAACAACCATAGCTTTCTCTTTCATCGTGCGGATTAAGGCCAGATTCACGACCAAGAATCACGACCAGGTGAGTTTTTTTTTACACCAGGTGAGATTTTTTCGACCGGATTCACGACCAGATTCACGAACGAAATCATGACGATTGTGTGTTTCTTTGTTTAATATATGCACTGAAGAAGAACGAGAAGCCGACGATTTTTGCTGAAGAAGAACGAGAAGCCGACGGTTGGGGTGTTTTAAAAGTAATTCCTCGATTTATGCAGTTGTGTTCTATTGTTGTGTTTTATCTAGGTTTACTAAATGTAGGGTGTGTAAAGAAGAAAGTGATTTATATATAACAGACGTGGTGGTGTGTAGTTCATATCTTATCTTTCTTCTTTCTTTATATACTATAATAATGATGTGCTATTTTCAATTGTGTTTTATGTTGAGTATCAGTAGTTATAATGTTGTGTTTTGTAGATATAATAACAAATAGGTATTTTATTCAAGTGTGTTTTACGCTTAATGCCATATGATCAGTACCTAATCAGTGAAATCAGCTAAGGGTGTTTTAATAGTATTGTGATTCGTATAAAACACCCCTAGTATGAATATTAGGACATTTTTTTTAAAAATAAGTCATATTCATATAAAACACCATAGTATGAATATAAAACACTTCTTAATATTTTTGAATTGAGGGTCCCTCTTGAATCGATTCTAATTCCGTAAAAAAACTCAAAGATTGGAATTAGGCTGTTGATGATTTGCATTAATAAGTTAAAAAAAAAAGAAATATATCTCAATAAATTCAAACGAAAATTAAGGGATTTGTTTTAATTATATGTTTAGTTAAAAGACAAAAGTAACCCTGATCTAAAAAAATGTTATTGGACACTTGTCACACCCACAAGCCTTCTCACCCTTCTCACACATTTTGGCTTTTGTACAGGAACCTAAACCTAAATAATAATATTAAATCATAATTTATTTCGTTACTCTTTCATTTATTTAATATTTTCCCTCAACATTTCCTTGATTTATTTTCGCTTATTAATAACTATTCTCGTATTTCATTGACTCCACCCGGTGTAATACACGAGTTCTAACCTAGCAGTGATTGTTGTGCACTGCAACGACCATAACCTCACCCACCACCCGTTCGTAAATCCACACTTCTTGATATGAACCTTAGAAAATAACGATTTTGACAGGAAAATAATCAGATTTTGGGTTGTGGCGTCTAACTCGTTTAGTACACTCTAAATAGATCCTACATACATACACAATACGTGTTTAGTTTCGAGTTAAGGAATTTAACCCGTTTAATTAAACGGGTTAGGTTTATATTGACAAGTTTAGCTTGTTTAAGTAAACAAGTCGTCATGACAACCCATATATGACATGCATAATCTATTTATTACAACTCGCCAACTCACTCTACGAACCATTAATTTACAATTTGATGAGAACCACCCATTTAATAAATAGGTTAATTAGGCTGTGTTTTGGTTACACAACTTTTTAGGTGTGTCAATGTTTGGCTAATGTATATAACACAACTATAGTGTTGGTATTCATCAATTCAACTCAACGATCCGAAACAATTGTTGCCCCTATCACCATTTTATCCATCAATAACAACGACAGATCCCATCTCACCACGATATGATGCGTAAGTGGTCTAGTTCAAAACCTCTTACAATTTATTCCTATGTTAATTAAAACATCTTGCGTATTCTATTCAGCTTAGTTGGGGAATATTCCAAAAAGATTGTAATTCAATTTTAAAAATACAACTAGATAGAATCTTTATTGCTAATTGGGTATCCAAAAGTCAAATTTAGAGACCTTCACGTTATATCTCAAGAATCTTGATTCCTTGTCAACATTAATGATGTATCATATAATGTCTTAAGTTAATATTATCAATATTATGGGCTTCTGGCAACGCAACTCACTTTGTATTTAAACGACAAAACTATTGGAATTACAGATTTACATAACCCAATTTATATACGTAGCTAGTGGAATTCTTCCTTTGAGTTGAGGCGGGTATTTTTCCAGTATCGGTTCATTAAAATATCAATACAGTTCAGGCATTTGTTATAGCCACTAAAAGAGAAAAATCCAAAAACAAAGTTGTGATATGCCAGAAGGTAGGCGACATAAGTTTTACATTGATTGAAAACCATAAAAACAATTATCAGTAACCATTCCAATAGTATCGTTACCGGTTGAAATCAATTCGGTTTGGTATGCAAGACGTTGGTACGTTAATGGTGCTCGCTACAGCTTAACTTAAAAAAACTATTTTGATTGTTCATCCGGAATCAATTCGACCTCGTTATGTATTAGGAACTTGGCCAACTTCGGTCCAGGCACCAATTTAGAAAAATAAATTCACTTGAGATAAGTTTGATACCATGTACAATTGAGGTTTCGCCACTCGTCAGTTTAGTTCAAATAGCTTTCTTTCTCATCTATGTGCTCAACTTTTCTCATTTTCGTCCATTTAGCTATTTTTGTCACTATACATTTCTCTCTCTCTCTCTCTCTCTCTCTCTCTCTCTCTCTAATATACACATGTGTAAAAATGTAGTATACACATATATATAAATGAAAAAAAAATCTTGTAAAAAAATGTGCGATTAAGCAAAAAAATAAATAAATAAATTTTTTTTTGCCTTTATAGAAATGTGTAGTTCATAATGGTTCTCTCAGTTCTCAAATAAGGGCTGGTTCTCTTATGATGCCTACACTATATACATACATATAATTTTATGTGTGTATTAAAGTGTGTGTATATATATACACACATTTATATATCATGTATACATACACCACACATTTATATATACACACACATCTTTTCTGTTTTCCACCATGCACCATTGGCAGTGCACCAACATTGATACTCAGAAGAGCCGGGACAAGGTTAAAGTGTTAGAAACTGAAGTGTCCCAGCTACTATCGAATGCAAAGGGCCATGCCAAAGCATTAGAGGAAAAGGACTCCAAGATCGTGAACGTGCGTTCAGAGCTACAATATAAAGATAGGGATACTATGGACCTGACTTTCTGTGTGTCGGTCTTGGAGTCTGAAAGTGAAGTACTAAAGAGGGAAAAAAAAAGTAGTTGGTGGCAGAGAGGGCTTCTCTGGAGGAGGGACGTGCCAATGCTCTTGCCAAAAAGCTTAACGCGGAAACCCTCATTGAGCAAACTACCTCCTCGCAAGTGGCAACGCAGGAGGATATTAAGTGGCTAATGACTCATGGAGTCGCAAGGGTAAGCACTCTTCCTTTAGGTTTTTATTGTCATTTCTCTGTTTTTTGTCCAACACTTTTTATTCCCGTGCAGATTTTTAAGAGAATTTAGAATGAGTGAAATCTGGGTAACCAGGTTCTTGCCATTGCTGATGCGACCCGACAAGCCGGTAAGAAGGCTGCTTTCGAGGATGGCTTCTATCATTGCTTGAACCAGAAGTTGCTTAATTAAAGCAGATGAAGCTATTTGAACCAGTCGGCTTCCCTGTTCTCAACGTGGTAAAGGAGTGCATGCATGTTTCGGATTCAGCTGCAGCCTTAAGGAAATATTTTGAAGAATCCGACAGGCTAGGCGAGGAACTGGCTAAGAAGGCGTAGGAATAAGTGGACACGGGTGTGGGAAAGTTATATGGTTATATAAATCCCCCTAAATCAAAAGGGGTTTAAATACGCCCTAGTTAATTCCTATGAAATTCAGTGAAAACTTGTGAGGCTAAGCATAATATATGATAAATGATTTCGGTAAATCATGGTAGCCATAATGTTTTTAATGATTTTAGGAAAATCACTTATGTTAGAAAGAAGTGAAATCGCTTCAAATGGAATTTGGGGCACAATTCCTAGAGCTCTTCCAGAACCAAGAAAGTACTCCACGACCAGTTTTAGATAAGAAAGTGAGGGGATTGCCCGACTAAGGAAAGTATTGTGTGAAGTGTGTTATCATCTACACTATAAGAATTGGTATATTAATTCCTTGAATTGATAATGATGAATTACAAGAGATTATATAGCCTATTGACTAGAACTAGATCTCCACTAATTGTGGGAGTATACCAATTACAATTAAATTACATTTAATATATATAATTATTTACATAATTACATATGCTCTATTACACCCCCGCAGTCGAAGCGAAGGGTGGACGAATGCTGAGACTGGTCCGAAAGTCATCGAAGAGGACACGTGGAAGACCTTTGGTGAAGATATCCGCAATCTGGTGATGAGACGGGACATGAAGTACTCGAACGTTACCCTTCTGAACCTGTTCGCGAACAAAATGAATGTCGAGCTCGATATGCTTGGTGCGCTGATGCTGCACTGGGTTGCCAGAGAGATAAATGGCACTGATGTTATCACAGTAAACTATCGAAGCCCGTGTGATCGGATGCTGTAGTTCCAGGAGAAGATTGCGAAGCCAGCATAGTTCTGCAACAACATTAGCCACGCCACGGTATTCAGCTTCAGCACTGGACCTGGAAATGGTTGATTGACGCTTCGAAGACCATGAGATTAAATTATCCCCAAGATAAACACAGTAACCAGATGTGGAGCGTCGAGTGTCCGGACAACCAGCCCAGTCCGCGTCGGTGTAAGCAATAAGAGAAAATGACTGAGCCGGTGTGAGGTGAAGACCGAAGTCAGCTGTGCCCTGAATATAGCGAATAATGCGTTTGAGCGCATTCCAGTGTGAGACTCGTGGCGCGTGCATGTACATGCATATCTGCTGGACAGCATAAGAGATGTCCGGTCTGGTAAAGGTCAAGTACTGAAGGGCACCTGCCAAACTGCGATAAGAAGAAGGGTCATCATATAAGGGACCTGAATCTGCCGAGAGCTTGGACTGAGTATCCACAGGGGTGGCCGCAGGTTTGCATGCATCCATAGCAGCCCTATGAATTATGTCACGTGCATAAGACTGCTGTGACAAGAACATCGTGTCACCTGAGCGAGTAACCTGTATTCCCAAGAAGTAAGAAAGAGGACCTAGATCCTTCATGGCGAATTCACCTGCAAGAGTATTAAGAAGATTCTGCCGAAGACTATCATTAGAAGTGGTGAGAATTATGTCGTCAACATAAATAAGGAGGTAGGCAATGTCACTGCCGTGTTTGTAGACAAACAGGGAGTTGTCAGACTTGCTTTGACTAAATCCCTGAGAAGTAACAAAGTCAGTGAACTGCTGGTACCAGGCCCGGGGTGCTTGTTTGAGACCATAGAGAGACTTTTTAAGAAGACACACATGATCTGGAAAATCCTGATGGCGAAAACCAACAGGTTGATGCATATACACTGTTTCTGCTAAGTTGCCATGTAGAAAAGCGTTGGTGACATCAAGCTGGTGAATACTCCAAGATTTTGCCAAAGCCAGAGAAAGAACAGTGCGAATAGTAGCCGGTTTTACAACCGAGCTAAAAGTTTCTCCACAATCTATACCCTGTTCCTGTTTACGCCCATCACACACCAAACGAGCCTTGTAACGCTCGAGACTGCCATCGGACCTGTACTTATGTTTAAATAGCCACATGCAACGAATAATGTTCATATCGGAGGTGCGCGGTACAAGTTCCCAGGTCTTATTTTTAATAAGGGCACTAAATTCGTTAGACATGGCATTGTACCACTCTGGAGTGGCTAAGGCAACCTGAGGGTTTTTAGGGATGGGTACAATGGTAGTGGCATGTAGGTTGAAGAGTTGTTTTGGTTTGGTGATGCCGCTCATAGAGCGAGTGTGTATGGTGCGCATAGGTGGAGGAGGTGGTGGAGTGGGAGGGTGTGTTGAGCCTGTGGCAGGAGAGGTGGGCTGGTCCGGAGGAGCGGCCGAAGTAGTTGGGCCTGGGTTGTGTTGGGAAGTAATGGGTATTGGGCCGGTGGGGTGAGGATAAGAGGTGGAGGTATGTGGCCCGTTAGTGGGAGGTGAAGGTGGGCTGGGCGATGTGACGTTAGATGGTCCAGCGGGAGGTTGGTTTGGGCCTGAAGAGGAAGACGGCCCAGTAGATAATGGGATGGTTGGAGCCGAAGTGTGAGATGGTCCAACAGGGGTATTGGGTGCTGGTGGTTTTGGTGTAAGGTGATCCCAAACGAGGGGGTTGATGGTGGGGTTAAGGAACTCGTAGGATGGAGGGGTGGTGGGTGATTGGATGGCATATGGGAAAATGGTTTCCTCGAAGTGTACATGACGAGAGATTATCATTTGATGTGTGGTAAGGTCAAGACATTTGTATCCTCGATGGTTAGGAGGGTAACCAAGGAATACACAAGGTTGGGAGCGGTAGTTTAGTTTGTGGATGGTGGTTGAGGGGGTGAGTGGGTAACAGAGACATCCAAATACGCGTAGGTGATCGTATTCGGGAATGACGTGGTATAGGTGAGAGGTGGGGGAACGGAATTGGCGTGTTTTGCTAGGTAAGATATTTAGTAGGTAAGTGGCGGTTTCAAGGGCATGGTGCCAGAACGCGGGTGGTAGGGCGGCTTGGGCAAGAAGGGTGCGGATCATGTTGTTTATAGTGCGGATTTTGCGTTCGGCTTTTCCGTTTTGTGAGGACGTGTATGGACACGAAAAACGGAATTGCATACCATTTTGATGACAAAACGTGTAAAAGTTATTATTTGCATATTCTTTTCCATTGTCACATTGTAGTTGTTTAATGGTACGCTCAAATTGTGTGCGCACAAGGTGATGAAGTTGAGTGAAGGTGGAGAAAACTTGGGATTTATTTGCAAGTGGGAAGGTCCAAAGAAAATTGGTGAAGTCGTCTAGAAATAAAATGTAATATTTGTGACCACCTGTGCTAAGAATAGGTGAGGTCCAAAGATCACTATGTATTATGTCAAACGGAAATTGAGTTAAATTAACAGAATCATGAAAAGGTAAGCGAATGCTTTTCCCAAAAACACAAGATTGACATAAAGTGTTATTAGTTCGTTTGCTATAATCAATAAAGGACGACAACTTTAAAGATTGTAACAAATTATTGCCAGGGTGACCAAGCCTTTGATGCCAGCGATCTTGAGAGATGGTGGTGAGAGCCGTAGGTTGGTTGGATGGAAGCGGAAATGGTTGCGTGAGTGGGTAGAGATCGCCTGTGCTATTGCATCGTAGGATAGGAGCCCGAGTTTTGAGATCCTTCACAAGAAAACCAAAAGGGTCAAACTCAATAGAAACCAAATTATCAGTTGTAAGGCAACGAACTGAAATTAGGTTTTTAATAATATTAGGGGCAAAAAGGACATTGTTTAGTTTTAAAGGTGGGAAGGGTGGGGGTAGGGTCTGATTGCCTATAGCCAAAACAGGGATTGACATGCCATTACCAACAATTATATTTTTATTAGTGCACGAATTAAACTTAGACGGGGAATATATACCTTGCTGATTTGCCGAATGAGATGAGGCTCCCGAATCCATAACTCCGTGATTCGGCGGATTCAACGACATGGTGTAAAGTGCCTGCTCAATGTCTGTTGGGGTATAACCTGTAACATGGGCCTGGTCGGGTTTGGAGCCCAATATTCCTGCACTGTTATTAGTGGGCCGAGAGGGGTAAGGACATGGGGGTTGGGCCTGTTGTGACCTCCCTTGCTGATTTAGGCCTTGAAGCAATCCAGCCCATTGTGAAGCTGTCCAATTGGCAGGAAACACAATATAAGGGTGTGAGGTCTGAGAAGAAGAAACCGAGTTACCTCTGTGCTGACCACCGGAGCTCCGGCGACCGCCCCGACCTCGCCATCCCTGACCACGAGAACGAGCAGAAGAAGAAGACTGAGAGCCCTGGTTGGTGGAGTGATCGGTGACTGTAGCAGCAAGTGCGGTTGACGCCGACTGAGAGCTCCGAGCAAGTTGGGATTTTTTGGTTGTCTCTTCCATGGTTAAGCGAGAACGGACCTCGCTGAAAGGAGGGAGTGGATCCTTGTTCCGGAGCACCGTGGAGATACCGTCGTATTGCTCGGTTAAACCTGTTAAGACTTTAATGACAAGAATATGGTCTTCGACAGGTGCGTCAACGCTGGCTAACTGGTCAGCGATGTGTTTGGCAGTAATCGGACATGCTCTGAAAATTGGCGAGATTCAGATCGGCGAATTGTTGTCCAAGAAAAATAGCACGAGTTGTCTTGTTGTCGTTGAACTCGTTCTGCAGACTGGTCCAGGCTTCATGGGCAGACTGGCCGGGAACAAGGATGATGTGGAGAAGCGGCTGCGAGATGGTGGCATATATCCACTGAAGAACAATCGCGTCGAGACGCGACCACAAGGCCTCGGCTTGCTTCAAAGCAGCCGTTTGTTCAGCATCGGAGGATGATGCGACGGCAATTGTGGGACGAGGCAAGAGGTGCTCGTGAACTTCGTAGGCACGGCAGTGTACCTGGAAAAGGGTGGACCAGGTAGCGTAGTGAGGCGAGTCTTTTTCCAAGACGATCGGAATGTGGGTTTTGATATTAGTGACCGCTAGGGCCGGGTGAAGGGTAGGGGAAGACATGTGAGGAGAAGAATGAAAAGAGGAATGGAGAAGATGAGAGGGCCGTCGGCAAAAAGAATGATGCCGGAGAAGATGAAGTTGCCTGAGAAGAAGAATGAGGCGGCAGTAGGGTTTAGGATCTGCTGGGTGTTGATACCATATAAGAATTGGTATATTAATTCCTTGAATTGATAATGATGAATTACAAGAGATTATATAGCCTATTGACTAGAACTAGATCTCCACTAATTGTGGGAGTATACCAATTACAATTAAATTACATTTAATATATATAATTATTTACATAATTACATATGCTCTATTATACACGAACGGGGTTTTTCAAGGACATCGCATCTACAAACCGCTAGGAGGCTGAGCATGCTTCACAAAGAAATGTTCAAAGCTAAACCTACCTATCCTGCAATACTCAACTATCGAGGTTGCATTGAAAAGTTTATGTGTTTGATCAATCTTCATTCATGTGGGGGATTGTTGGAAATATGGTGAATGGATTTTAGTGAAGTTATAATTTAGTAAATTATAATTATTAATAGCACTCTTAATGTGGTGATTTAAAAAATAATCTCTTAGAGTAGAAGTTTTTTGTCTTTTAATTTGAAATTTTATGTCACATAGTTAGAGTCATTATGTCTCTGCCTAAGTAGACTCTTCATACATCCATGCTCTTGTATAATAGAAGGCTTTATGCCCCATTTGATATAGAAAGAAATAAAAGAAATAAAAAAGCATATACATTGAGAATCCATAAAGAAGAATGATCATTCTATATCCATATGGGAAAATTTAGAGATGAGTACTCTCAAATCGATTCCATCACATTCATATTCTTATTCTTATTCGTTCCATAAGTTCAAACACTATAATTTTATCCGGTGTAATCATGGGCGTTGGGGTTCTCCGACAGTAGAGATTGATTCGGCTGTTGTACCCTAGGAGATATACACGTTGTCTTTAGTATAGGCGTGGACTATATTTTAAGGGAAGCGTGTTGAACATGTTCCTCAGCGACAACCGGTAACATTAGTTTGTCTTTCTTGCAGTCAAGGAAATTACAAGAAGACGTGATTTATGATCTTGTTGAAGACTACACAGAAGATCATACAAGAAGACACAAATTCATACTTTTGTTGAAGACTACTATTTGAATAGATTTATTTACATTTGTTGTATTTTTTATTTTCATTTGGATTCATACATGGTGCGTGTACTATAATTTCCCAAATTTTTGTATAGAGAAGTATCTTTATAATTTATATTTATGTAATTAAAATAGAATTGTGACTAATGCCTTATAGTTGAATGTTTCGTAAGGATGTGCTATTCTTCACATGAAAAAAACTCAAACAAATACCATGGTAGTAGGTCACATTTGGTTACACTTTTCGAGCCTAGCAAGCTAGTAAATGTCACATTGCTTTTTCTTAAAGTGTACGGTTTTAAGTTGTGTGGCAAGGCGATTGAAGAAAATATGTGTCCATAGGCCCTTTTTGGCGTAGTGAAAAAGGATTGAAATGGCGAAAAGAATCTGAAACTTAATAACAATAAGATAACATATCAAATAAGCTAAATTTGCTAAAAACATCAAATTGATGAAATAAAACCACAATTAGAAAGAGAAGTAGTGAGAGATGGTACCCACATATTATGGATTAATGATAAATTGGGTATAAAGGATATGTACTATAAGACAAGGACGATGAAAATGGTAGACGAGTAGCATGGAAGTACAACACGCATGGCATTGACTCTGCAAGGGTTTATGATTAGTTAGAAGAAACAAAACATGCTAGAAATGGACTTGGAAGGATAACCAAATCTAGAATATTGCAACAACTCAAAAGATGCTAATGGTAGTAGCGAAAATCAAGTAGAGCTCATGTTGTCTACGTAATAAGAGATGGAAGAGTCATATGCAAGGGTATGAATAGACATGCCAATATGAGAATGAAACAACAAGGGGTTTATAAAGCACAAATTGGGTACTGATGGATAATACATTGTTAGAAAACTTACGTTTAGATTGAAGATGAAATCGACAACATGAACCGGGCTTGTGTTTGACATAATTTTCTTAAACAGATTGGCGGTTTGCTTCCAGGGTACACCGGCTTGAAAATAGTGATGGTGCACTGTCGGACTATCCCACTTGCATGAAAAACAATCGGAAAATGGTTGATGTCGTGCTTTCTCAAGTGTATGTGTGTTATTCATATATCTGATAGCTGGTGGTCATCTTGTATAGAACGAAAGATGTTCTATATAGACTTTTGAAATTGGTTTTGGAACAAAACTGCTACAGCAATGATTACTACATTAATTGACTTGATTAATGTTAATTAATGTTAATTAAGTGCGTTTAATGTTTCATTTAATTGCAAAGGAAAACCATGAGATTCAAAACTGTCTCCAGAACTTCTAGTCACAAACATTAAAAATTAAAACGGGTAGCAAAATCCTGTGTCACGCGGACCCGGATTTTTGGATCAGCATTCATGTCCGTAGGTCGCGTGGGCGTCGCGTTTGTTCAGAAATTTATCTCGAACCAGAACCCGTTTTTACACCCCCTGCGTGCGCGGGTAGGTGCCCAAGTATAAAGTGTAACACCCCAACCGATGGCGGAAACATCGGGATGTCACGTATTGATGATTGTTTCAGTAGCACATGGTATAAATTGAATTTTAAATAATTTATTCATAACATAAATATCCAAAATAAAGTGATGTCTAGAAATCCAAATACATGATATCAAATAAAGCAACAACTTCAAATAACTTCAAACAAAAACTTCATGATAAATCCTCATGCATACTCAAGCCTCAGCTTCATTGTTACCTGAAACATGTTAATTTTGAAAATATTTTTGGGTCAACAAAAGTTGGTGAGAATTACATAGGTTTTGATAATCGAATAAAACTTGTACAATTCAAGTGTCATGGCAAGTCTAGTCCATATGTGAAAACATACTAGAAGTAAATCGAGTGCATAATCAACCATTGTGACTGTTATATTGTGGTACATCCCATACGCTCATGCTTCACTCGATTATGTTATGCGATAACAATCACCCACGCTACCTTTGTAGGAGGCACGTATCCGGGTGGGATTGTCAGTCCAATAGATCTATCATTGTATACCGTCGGCTGATCAATGTTAATGATTATGCTAGAATATTGTGCTTACCCTAGTCATGTTTAAGACATAATGCAACATAGAAAAACACATAGACACTTTATGATTGAATTGCATATAGAATGTTGTAACATGTTTCACCCCAAAAATGGTGATAAATAGAAAAGGGGCTATGTAAAACTCACCTTAGCAAAATGTTATGTCTCGTGAAAAATAGAATATGTGTTGCCCAACAATGCCAAGTATTACCCTATACTTAAGGTAATAAATATGTCTAAGTCTTTCTAGTCTACAAATATATTCTAGGGCTTCGAATTGGGGATAAGTGCTCGTTTGATTAATAAATAAAATGTTTGAATAATAAGAGAAATTTGATAAATAAATAAACAAAAGTCTTTTTGTAAATTTCAAATTAAAGATGGTCACAATAATAAGTTTTAAGTATGAAAATAATTTTTATAAAATTATTTTCTTAAAAATAGAACATTAAATCTATTTATTTCAAATTGTCAAAATATAACATTAATATTTAAAAATACCAAAATTAAAGAATTATTAAATTAACAATTGTATTTCTGTTCCAAATAAATAGAAATAATTTATACAAAATTTTGGTGCAAAAATATTGAAAAATGAATTTATTATGATTTATTTATGATTAAAACTAACAAAAATTGATTAAAAATATTAAATAAATGATTTTTCAGAAATAAAAATCATTTCAGAAAAGTTTATTGTTATAAAAACTCAGAATAATTTTTGTGGAAATTTATAAGATTGTTTTGATATTTTTATAGAATTTTATAAATAAAATAGAATAAACTTGAATTATTTATTATATATATTAAATAAATAAATTTTTGAAAAATAAAAATTGTATGTTAAACTTTTCCACTAGATTAACATAAAATAATTTTTGTAGAATTTATAAAAGAGTTTTAGTATTTTAAAATGAATTCTAAAAATTCAAGGGAATATATATATATATAAGTTTAAATAAAAAGAAATGTTTTGTTGATGCCATGGTTCGAACCCGGGCCCTAGGCCGGTTCGTTGGTTTTAAATCACAAGCCCAAACCAACTGGTCTAGACCCTGAGAACGTTTAATCTTGGATTAATTTATTTAATTATATAATAAAAGAGAAAACTGATTTGTATTCATTTTGAAAGAATTGATAAAAACCGTTTATATGGGACTCGAACCCACGCGTTCCTGTTTAACAACAACGGACACAACCACTTGATCTAGATCAGTGGTTGTGTTGGATTTGTGTTTGATTAAAATAAATAACCATAAACTGCATCGTGTTCTTCCCCAATTATCACGATCCGAGCCCTAGAATTTCAATTGGTTGATTCACACAACAATAACCCAATTAATCAGAGGGTTATTGTTGTGTGAATGCCGATGATTAAAACCCACATGAAAAACATCACTTACAAACACGATCTCGTGATTCTTGTGTGGTCAACAGAAAAAGTCAACACGAACACGTTTGCTTCGAATGATGGTTTAATAACAGGAATTAAGGATTGTGAGAGAGTTTTCGGCGATGTGAGAAGGTTTTGTGATGTCCAATTTATAGGGAGAGGGTCTGGATGAATGAATTGGTAAGTTTGACCCTCATAAAGGCGATGACGCGGCTGATTGGCCATAATTGGAACGAATTGATGATGATTGCTCGTGTGTATGACGCGTAATAGACCGGAAATCACGATTTCATACCAATCCAGGATTAAAAACGCGTTCAAAATGGTTAATTATGGTAGATTGTTGTCACAGTTGACTTTCCAAGTCAACTGTGAAGAACTAGAACACGTGATATAATAATTATAAGCTGGGTTTAAAACAAGAAGTGTGGGTAGACCAGATGGTGATGTTGTGTGTGTTTGTGACCCGGCTTGGGCGCGGGTTCGATTCCCGGCCCAAGCATAAATTTTTTTTGGCAATTTATGTATATATATATATGTATATATATATATTATATAAGTAATATAGTATTAGGGTTCCAAATACGCCACAATAATAATTTAAAGCAAATAATAACAATGAAACTTGACGTTTTTATTCCAAATAGTTGTAACGTACAAGTATTAATGCATAATGTTACATAAAGTGACTAAACATTTTATTCCTTCCAATTTGGTGTCCTCTTATAAACCAATTTAGTTTTCATTCCCCAACCAATGTGGGACAAGACAAACTCACATTCATACATAAACACCAACAAACCCCCACATGAATGGGAGTTATTCTCATAAACAACCTCATTCCGATTAAATTTCAACAGTTGAGTTTTGCATACGATAGGTAGGTGTGAGCCTTTGAACCTTCGCTCATGAAACGCACTTAGCGCACCGGCTCTAAGTAGACATCGATGTCTTTGAACTCGTCTGTCGTTTGTGTTGACGACAATACCCTTCACCCAAGACTCTCCTTGACAACGTCAAATCCTCATAATTGTGTCCGTTATGGTCATGGGCACGTGCCTAGTTCTGCGGGAGCTCTTAAGTATTGTGCCCCCAACAATACCCTTCGAAGCGACCCCACTTCTCTCTCACATAGGTGATTCACTAGGAATGGTTACCTCAGTCGAATCATTAAAAGCCATAGGCTTAACCTCAAAACTTGTCACTTTTAGGAATGGACTATGAAGCTTACCAAATTCCAATGGCAGACTCCCCTTTTTCAAAGCGCGGGGTTTCCAACTCTCCCCCACAGTGACCTCACCTATTCATACAACTAAGTTGTCCTATTGAATCAGATCTTAGGATCTCCAGTCAGCTGAGTTAGGTTTCCTTCACATGAATTTAATTTCACAAGGGCTTTAGTCTCATTCCCATGGACGACTTCTGAACTAACTCTCTGCTTAAGTCTTTTTTATAGCGGATCCGCGATGTTATCCTTTGACTTCACATAGTCAATAGTGATAACTCCTGTAGAGATTAGTTGTTGTACCGTATTATGTCTACGTCTTATATGCCTGATCTTACTGTTACACATTGTAATATGTGATAACTCTCTGCTTAAGCCTTTTTTAGCCATATAATGACAGCCATAGGAGGAAATTCTGTTGAGATGTGGTTACTTGATTTTTTTTTTTTATTTCTTAAATTTTTTGGATGATTGTGGATTACTTGTTTTTCAGATGTTCATGATATTTTCTTCTTATGCCAACTGCTAAGACACATATAAGTGTATATAAACAGGGTTGAAGTGGGTGATTTGATTATCTATTCTCTTTATAGGCTTAGGAATTAGTAATTAAGTTTTAAGATGCCATAATTTACACGACCTACTTACGTGTAAGTTTTCGACATCAAAATTGTTTTACATTTTGAATTTTATACCCGAAGTAAGAACTTAAAATATGAAAATCTGCCAAACCTACACAAGTGAAATTTTCTAACACTGTGATCTTGAATAAACATTTTGTTGAGCATATAAACCTCGTAGTGCTAGGGTATAGATTTTGGCCTTCCCTTTATGAGTTGAACAGTTTGCTCTAAATTGCTCATCTCTATTTTTATTTTGTTTTCTTACAGAAAGCAAATGAAATATGGGAAAACCAATTCAATGGGTTTTGGGTTTTTGTGTTTGATACTACGGATACTATTATACATGTTTGAATGGATGTGATGTTGATATGTTCTCATTTTTGGAACAATTTTGGATGGACATGCTCTTATGTTAAGAACTCTGAAAAGGTAAAATAGAAGGTGGGCAGCAATCAAAGTTAATTGTGAGATATATAGCTTTTGCTATATATATTGTTGTTTCATGTTTGATTATGTCATAATGAAGTAAAATTTAAGGCTATTTAAGTATGATTCTAAACAATTTTATGCATTTACTGTTAAAGAGTTTAAGGATTCAAACAAGCTTCAAAAAGCATAGAGGGTTCAACTTTGTCGAGTATGTAACCAAACAAGAGACGAAAAACGCTCTTCAATCTCTATCAAACACTCATTTATATGGATTTCATCCAGTATGCTTAATGTCGATATTATTTGAATCACAGGTGGGACAATGGGTATGGTAGATCACAGTTCAAAACTTCTAATCTTTGGTATAACTTGAAATGGACATAGTTGGGTTGACCCGAAAAACCACCCGGAAAACTTTTTATTCAAATATTTGTACTTTTTTTTAATAATGAATAAAATGTTAGAAACCCAAAATGGGTTGTGATTCGTAATAAATATTATAATTGAATCTGATATCAGTTAGAGCACCCGCCGCAACGCGCGGGCATTCCCACTAATATTGGATAAAGATGATAGCATTAAGATTCAAACAACAAATGTTGTCTATAAAGAATTGGAGGTTTGTGAATAAGTACGTGATCATATTTTGCATAAATCGTTTAATATTCTTTGTTTATAAATTTATGTTGTATGTTTTGTTTAACTATATTTATTTACTTTGAATTTTAATGTTCATTTGCATTCCGTTACAATAAATATGTTATTATTTATTTCATTATTTGTTTTTAAATCACGTCAAATCAAGCATTTGTTGATTCATATATCTATTATTAGGTAACATTAATCCTTTTTATGATATTTGCATGCAACCAAAATTCATACGAATTGTATTACGTGATTTCCAATAAATAAAACTTGTATACTACAAGTTTTATAAAATAATTTTGTCATTTGACTTGGGAGTTACCGGGTGTACACCCGGGTCTGTAACCTAGATCTGATTATTTGGTTTTAAGCACCGATGATTCATAAACATGCTATTGAAGCATTAGACCGAACTTTAAAGGATGTTTTTGGTGTTCCTAATGTTAACAATACTGAAAAGTTATTTCGAGGGAAGGTTATTATTTTTGGTGGTGACTATAGGCAGATTCTCCAGTTGTCCCAAATGAAACCAGGCACGATATTGTCAATGCCTCTTTAAGCTCCTCATATATTTGGCATAAATGTGTTGTTATGAAAGTAACAAGAATTATGAGGTTTCTTTCTGGAAGTGGTCATTCTGATATCGAGGAAACCAGAAAATTTACAAACTAACTTTTAGATATAGGTGAAGGAAAGGTTGAGCCCGTAAATGATTCCCAGGATGTTATACAGATACCTGATGACTTACTCATCAATCAATCTTTGGATCCTGTTTTTGATCTGATAGAATTTGTATATCCCTCTGTACTGGATAATATCAATACTCCAGATTACTTTCAAGAGAGAGCAATATTGGCTCCAAAGAATGAAGTTGTCCAAGAAATAAAGGATCGATTGTTTTCATTGTTTCCCGGTCAGGAGATGGAATATCTAAGTTCAGATAGTGTTTGTCAATCTGAAAATGTTCAAGAGATGTTTGATAAAAGATTGATCTCACTTGATGTTTTGAATGGTCTAAAGTTATCAGGTATACCAAACCACCGATTGGTCTTGAAAGTTGGTGTTCCCGTAATGTTACTCAGAAAAGCGGTTTGTGTAACGGGACAAGGTTGCAAGTTGTGAAAATGGGGGTACGAGTTATAGAAGCTAAAATAATTTCAGGTACTAATATTGGTATGCGAAAATTTATGCCAAGAATAAGTTTGTCACCATCTAATAAGAAGATTCCTTTTAAATTTAACAAGAGGCAATTTCCTATTTTTTTTTTGTGTTTCGCAATGACAATAAACAAGAGCCAAGGACAATCCCTATCTAAAGTAGGTTTGTATTTGAAATATCCCGTTTTTACACATGGACAGGTGTACATTGCGTTGTCAAGGGTAAAGAGTAGAGCTGGACTCAACATACTAATACTTGATAAAGAAGGTAGCGTTAAGAATGAAACTTCAAATGTTGTATACGAAGAAATATTTGCAAATTTATGAATAAGTGTTTTGTATTCAAACAGTTTAATTTTTTTAGTGTAATGTATTTGGTGAAGCATGTTTACATTTATTGCAATTATCATATTCATTTACTTTCAGTTTAATTACATATGCATGCATATTCGTTAATTATACGTTTTTTCACTTAGATATATTCACAATTTGGATAATTTATAAGTTTACTACTTATGCACGATTACTGGTAATGTAGTATTTCGTGATTTTTTTGTTTTGCTATGGTTATAAACAATATGATTTTGGCTTATCTTAGTAATGTAAATAAGTTTACTTAGTTTTATTAATGAAATGTAAAAAGTTAACTATTATATTATTTTAAATGCTTCATCAAGTTATGTTACTGAACAGATTGGTAAAAAGTAGATAAATGTTTGACTTTTTTTGTCAACATCCGAAGAATTAGGTTAAAAATGTTTCTGCACAAAAATATTTTCTCTTGGTCATATTATATAGAAACTGCATGCTGCACAACCAACTGATTAGTTGAAGGATTTTGTTGTAATGTTTGTGATCGTAAGTCTATTAACTTTTGGTTGGATAGATGAGTCATAAACTAGCGGAGATTTCCTAATATTGTTTGGATTGGCGGCTGAGAAGTGTAGTTTTATTACTTCTATAAGGCCAAACATTACCATAACTTACAAACTATGTTTGACTTATACAAGGTCAAACAGTACATAACTTGCTTACAATACATAACAACATTAAATTGCAAAGAAAAGAAAAACAAAAACATATAACATATACAAATTTAGAGATTATTAGACGGACATCCAAATTTCGTACAATAGTAGAATGATTGTTTTACAACTCTGTTAATTTAAAATAATACATCAATCCCTTATCTTTCAAATTTATCATTTGTAAGTTACCACATTCTTGAAATTCATTGGTCTTTTAATCATTTGGTTGCAACCGATTACATAATGGGTTCATATCTGATTCTACAAATATATAGTTGTTCATATATATATTTTACAAGTTACAAATAAAGAATCTTATACTGTTCGTTGTCATCTAACATATTAAGTACTACTATTGAACATAGGGTTAGGATCAAATACACAGTGAAAGAAAAATAGGAAGTCGTAGGAAGGGTATCAAACAGACTTCAATTGAACTCATTCAAGCGGGCATTGGAATCGTCTTATCGAACCATACGACGTTAGTTTTTAGGTCTTCGTTTTTTGGGGTTTTAGCTTGTAGTTTTTAGAATAAGCGTTATATCATTGTGTCTTTTATGTACCCTTGTGTCTTTTTCTTATTTTCATCATTGTGTCTTTTTTCTTTAGCATTGTGTTATATTTTTTGGCACTATGTTATATTTTGTGGCTCATTGTGTCATATTTCATGATTTATTGTGTTTTTTGTATCCTTGTCACCCTTCTCATTTTTTGTAGCCTTTTTAGAATAACTCAACCCCGAACATATAGGTGTATGTATTTTATAAACTGGCATGTAACGACATATTATATGGTTTTTCATTTGACCAGGGGATCTGCCGTGTGTAAACACGGTTCTTTAACCTAGTTTATTATATAGATAGATATTCATATAGAAGGGGAAACTTTGGTCATTTGCCAGGGTACAAACCTTGAAAGCACATTGTAGAATGATTCAAAACTCTTAGACCAACCGGAATGGGCTTGAAAAAGGGGTGTGGAAGAGCTTCACGAACGGGAATACCGTCCCTTGGTGGCGGGGAAGAGGGCGGGGAGAAATCCATGGGCGTGGGGGGAGGAGGAAGGCCACGTGGAGGCTTGGGATTGGCCGATTTTTTTTCTTTTTTTTTTAACTTTAACACAATATAATATTATTCTCTTCACCCTCTTCCACTCCCCACAATTTTCACCTTTCACACGTAGGCCCCACATGTGCCACATTGCGCTTCATCCCCCCACACACACACCACTCCTTATCTTATCTTTTAAAGATGCAAGTTGTGATGCTCCATCATGTACAAGCCTCTAATGCCAAAAAAGTAAAAAACACGGGATACATTCATGAAACTAGGGTTCTTTCATCAGATCTCACATTTTATAACCTTATCTCGCTTTCTCTGTGTGGCAATTCAAGAATATAGGTGATTGCATCACCAAATCGATGAATATTTCTTCAACGAATCAACGAATATTCCGACCTTAGTCAAAGGTAAGTGACACTTTGTTTTGATTTTGAACACTATTTCTTTATTCAAAACCCTAGCGATGACTAACATGCTGACGTTGATAATATAGTCCCATAGTAATGTTTTCCTGCAATTGGGGAGCTTAAAACCTAATAAATGGAGTTGTTAACTTAGATTTGAGGAGCCCTAATTCGTTTCTGTTAGATTATTTATTCATTTTAGTTATATGATTTTTGCAAATTAGTGTTTGAAGTTTCTGTTTATATTTGGAAATCACTTGGAATCAAGCTTGTTAGGTTCGCCATTTCCATTGAGCACTTGGTGCTCAAATAAATATTGTAAATCATAATTCCCTACTCACAAGTCTTCCTCTTCAACAAAATCACTTGGTTAATTATGTTTCTTTTTGTTATGTTTGTGATTGACTTGTATGCCTGCTGGAGTTCCAGATTTTTTGAAGCTTTTGGCTTGGACTTGTAGAACTTGTGCTACTCCCCAATGGTTTGGAGACAGGGCACTATAAAGGTTTGTATTTTCTTCCTTTTTTTCTTTAACTTTCAATTGCTATATTCTATGCATACATTTTTTTCAAGGTAATTATCGCCAAGGGAGGATCTGCAAAGAAACAACCTCGTTTACTTTTGCTCAAGGTCGAAGAAGGTTAGTATGTATTCTTAGCAGTTCAAATTTTTATAATTGTTAATCTTGATGAAGTTAATATTGAATTTAGGCGTTGGTTGTTGGTTTTGGAACATCCTGTACAAGCCACTAACTACAATTTTGGTTATGACAATCTATGTTGGCCAGGTGGGTGGACCGTCTTGTTTATTAACCGATTTCTCAATTTAATTATTTGGTTTCTGGCCAGATGTGTTCATCTTGGTTAGTGGTTTATGAAATCTTCAATATGTTTTCCTGTAATTCCTGATTTCTTCATAAATCATTATTGTGGTAGAAAAATAAACCTTTAAAAACTTAGACAAGCAATTAAGTGTCAGTTCCAGTGGTTTTTAACTTCAAAACTTTTGAATTTGCAAGTAGAATGACATTCTTTTTGCAGGTGCTAATTAGAGGAGCTGGATGTTCAGTCGGTGTTCTTGGAAAAGGAATGTACTCATGCCTTCATAAAATGTTTTAACACACCTTGCTCGAACTTTCAGTGCCTTTACTTTGCATTCAAATTAATAAAAAAATATTCCAGTTGTCTACGATGAGCAGAACTTCAGACTCTTAAATGTGTATCCTAAAATTCAATTGTTTTCAGCATTCAACCCATCTATAACCTGATACGTACCCACGATCCCATGCATTCAAGACATATCATGCCTAATACTCCACGTCCATCATGCACTAGTCAAGTTATCTTTGTTGTTTCTTTTTATTTATTTTTGTAACTTGTGTCTTATTTCCATCGTGGGACAACCTGCACCCTTCACTTTTTATAAATGTTCATAATTGGTCCCTCAACTATTTCAAAATTTTCATTTTTAACCCTCCTATTTTAATATGAACAAAATTCACAATTTATTAAGACTTATAATTTTTATAAGTACAAGTATTGCACGTTTTATACTCGCATCTACACCCGAGCACGTATATTTCAGACCTTGATACTCAAAACCCTTAATTTTTGGTCCTAAAACAACTTAGAAACCGAAGGAAACAAGTCCGGAACTTAAAATTGATTAAATTAGAAAATTTGATTTTTTTTTTCTCGCGGTCTGCGAAGACAGTCAAATAGTCAAAGTCTTGGTCAAAGTCATCGTCAAAGTCTTAGTCAAACAGCCAAAGTCCTAGTCAAAGTTCGAGTCAAAGTCCTGGTCAAAGTCCTAGTCAAAGTCTTAGTCAAACAGTCAAAGTCCTAGTCAAATAGTCAATTCATCATAAAACCTTACTTTATGGTGTTGACCAATTTTAATGGCTAATTGAATCCAAAACTAGTATATAAACCCACCTATGACCCATTACACTTGGCACCTCTAAATCAATTGTTTCAATCCAATAAAACTTTCCTTCATACCTTTCTTCTATAGTTTATTACTTCTACAATTGAAGCTTTGATTATAAGCTCTTCTAATTGGCGAATTGGAAGCTTTATATTCTTTCTTTTTCGTTTTTTTTATTTCTTCACATTGGACTAGCTACGTTGTTGAGTCTTTGGGATTCGCCTCACATACATTCACAACGCTTAGAGGATAATTCAGCTTAGCGAATGTGAGTTTACATAGCCCCCTTTTTCCGTTTTACATTTTTGGGGTGAAACATGTTTAAAAATTTTATACACTATCATTTACTCATTCTTACATTGTTGAAACTTGTGATTCAATTACACTATCATTTACTCATTCTATCATTTGACTGTAACAAAAAGACACAGTACAATCATTAACATTGATCAAGCCGCCTGTTTAGATTATAGCGCTATAGGTCTGACAAACCCATCCCCCCGCATAAATTCAGGGATGATCGAAAACAGTTACACTTTTACTAACTTGCGAGTTAGGTCTCAGTCGACACAAGGTTTGATTGTATAAAAGACGCATTGTTACATGTCGGACTCATATTCTATCATTACTCATTATTATACTTCAATCATGATTGCTATACAACATATTGTTTTCACTTATATGCAAAACCTATGTATTCTCACCAACTATTTATAGTTGACCCCCCATCTTTCCAACTCAACATGTTTCAGGTTTTTACATGCTTTTGGAAGTTGTACAAGTCTTGAATCACATAGGAGCTTTGGATCTAGTTTATGTAAATCAAGTAGATGTAATTATTAAATTGTATGACAAATTGTAAGTTGTTTAGTAATATTCAACTTCCATTTAGTACCATGAGCTATTGAACAATCATCACTACGTGACACCTCGATGTTTCCGCCATCGGTTGGGGTGTTACAGATTGGTATCAGAGCCATGGTTATAGGGAATTAGGTTATTAGAAAATAATCTAGTCTATAACCTTAGGATTTTAACCAGTATTTGCTTCTCTTACTTGCAACTCTACTTGTTTCTATTCTCTATCTCCACCCTACTTCTTATCCCTACCCCTACAAGATGATTGCTCTCCATCACTGGATCTACCCTTAGACTAATAGAACAAAATTCTCCAGTCCTAACCTGAGCTGCCTTGAAGATCCCATCGAAGTTCTAGATTTTGATAACGAACACGTGCAATCTGGAAAGGTGAACGCCTGTATTCTGAGTTTTCTGTCTAGGACTGGCATTGCGCATAAATCCCAATCAGACGAGGGACCCGGATGCCTACCTGGGAATTCTT
Organism: Ambrosia trifida; assembly: GCA_028751855.1. NCBI lineage: Eukaryota > Viridiplantae > Streptophyta > Magnoliopsida > Asterales > Asteraceae > Ambrosia > Ambrosia trifida. The sequence continues at coordinate 110,836,197 of CM054128.1, forward strand.
GGGATGAGTGTTCACTTATAGGCTAAAGCATGTCTTCACTATGTTATTAGAATTTAGAAACTTTGATAAGTCAACATTTTCGTTTATTTGTTTTAATTAATGATTAAATGATTACACTCACTTTTCTTAAAACTAAGCTCTAAAATCTCAAAATTTTACAGCTTAATCATATATGGATTTCACAATCACATTTCATCTTACCATCTTAGCCAATTGTTTGATTGTTTTTCAACACCCTGCCCAAATCATATTATTGTTTTTATAAGCACGTTACATATTTTTAAAAATGTAACCTCATAACCTGAGTATACCCTAGCACAAAACTAAAGATTTCTAAATCTTGTTGGATTTTATTACCTAGAAACTTTACAAAACACATATTTTTGTCAAAAGATGCCTCGAACTTAAATTCAATTGTTTATTTATAGACATAACAAACGATTTTTCTATAGAATACTTTAATCTATTAAAAATCACTTAATTAAACCTTGATCTTCAAAACCTAATGTCATGTTTAAAATCTCCAACTAACGGGAATATTTTAATGAAAGCTCACTTAGTTTGTACTATTTAACGACTTTTGTTTTAGGTATAAAACCAATTTTAAAACCTTTCCAACCTCATGAACAAAAATTTAATCTCCAACTCCCCATTGACACCTACTTATTTTCAACAAGTTCGAAACTTTTAGAATTTTTGGTATTTGCAGCAATCATGTTATCTCATACACTTGATTCTAACCTTTGATCCAAATCCCACAATTTACATTGCTACATAATCTCTCACAACCTTGAATCTGCCTCAAGATTTTTCTTCTCAAGAATTAGACTCATATCCTTCACCTTCTCAAACATGAACTAGATACCCATGACAACCAAACTATCATACATGAGGATTTGTTTATCTACTTGAACATTTGATTATTCATGATACTTGAAAGCATGGAATATAAACTATTTGCTATAAACACACCTAGAGTCATTAACCTTGTCTAGGGCAACTCTATGCTATACTTGATACTTGATGCATTTACAAACTTGCTTACATGTATGTATTATCAATTTGCAATCTATGTGTGTAATAATTGGTACACTTAATCAAATAACTAATAGAGGATGAAGTACTTGCTCAACAGTTAGTAGAGTACCAAATAACCTACTCAACGATTGGTAGAGGTCATCATGCTTGCTCAACAGTCGGTAGAGGCCCTACAACCTACTCAACGACTGGTAGAGGCTATCGCACCTGCTCAACAATCGGTAGAGGTTCTTACTCACTGACTGGTAGAGGTCTTTTCCTGCTCAACAGTTGGACTTATTTTTGGATACATTGTATACGATTCAACCACAAGGTTAATTGTATTATTTTACATGTGTGTTTAGAGTCATAAAAGGACACAAAACCCTAATGTAAGGTAAATTGGTGATTGCGGTCCGGAACGTAATCATGAATTTACAGCTACGTTAAGGTAGTGTGAAATTCTAACAAGGTTTTGGTAGTTCATTTAGTTTTCACATAGTCAATCAACTTATGCATTTCTTTTAGGATTCCTAAAACTTAAAGTTTAGCGTTTTACTAGATTCTCCTTGCTAATTCATGTTGTGCCTTAACCCAAACCACAACTGCCCTAATTTCTACCTAAACATCCTCAAACCCTGTCTTTTAAATAATTTCGGGACGAAATTTTCTAAAGTAGGGGAGACTGTGACAACCTGCACCCTTCACTTTTTATAAATGTGCATAATTGGTCCCTCAACTATTTCAAAATTTTCATTTTTAACCCTCCTATTTTAATATGAACAAAATTCACAATTTAATAAGACTTATAATATTTTTATAAGTAAAAGTATTGCACGTTTTATACTCACATCTACACCCGAGCACGTATATTTCAGACATTGATACTCAAAACCCTTAATTTTTGTTCCTAAAACAACTTAGAAACCGAAGGAAACAAGTCCGGAACTTAAAATTGATTAAATTAGAAAATTTGATTTTTTTTTTCTCGCGGTCTGCGAAGACAGTCAAATAGTCAAAGTCTTGGTCAAAGTCATCGTCAAAGTCTTAGTCAAACAGCCAAAGTCCTAGTCAAAGTCCGAGTCAAAGTCCTGGTCAAAGTCATAGTCAAAGTCTTAGTCAAACAGTCAAAGTCCTAGTCAAATAGTCAATTCATCATAAAACCTTACTTTATGGTGTTCACCAATTTTAATGGCTAATTGAATCCAAAACTAGTATATAAACCCACCTATGACCCATTACACTTGACACCTCTAAATAGAATGTTTCAATCTGATTAAACTTTCCCTCGTACCTTTCTTCTATAGTCTATTACTTCTACAATTGAAGCTTTGATTATAAGCTCTTCTAATTGGCGAATTGGAAACTTGATATTCTTTCTTTTTCGTTTTTTTTATTTCTTCACTGTGACATCCGTCACCCTCGTGTTTCGTCAGATTTACAAAAATAACCCTTAAAATATCTCCATTTTAGTTCCTATAAGTTTCGTCGTTTTTCGAATTTGATTTTAGAACGAACTAAAATTTTTTTTTATCATTTATATTTATTTATTATGGACCGAGTATAAGTTTTAATCGAATGAGTACGTGTAAATGTGTTCGTAAAATCTTTTATAAAAAAAATTTCAAGTTAAAAAAAAAAAAAAGAGTTTTATAAAAGTTTTAAGTTAATCTAGTTAACTTGGTTAAGGTTTACTAAAGAAAAACTAACATAGTTATATAGAAAACTAACAAGGTTAAACTAGAGGGACTAAACTTGCCAATTCCTGAAAGTTTAAAAATGAATTCCTCCTTGTCTGCTGCTGTCGTGAATTTCCAGCCAAGAAAAACTATTCCGGCCGCCGGAATATTATTCCGGCAAGGCCACAAAACATGTTTTAATATTCCTTTTTAATGCGTTTATCAGTTACCTCCTATCACCATACGTTTCTCAACTGTTTCCCTTTGATTTCCCTACATTAAAACGAGTTTAAACATGTTTTTTTTTAAAGCCTTTAATCGGGTTTTATTGTAACCGACCGGAGTTTTAAAAGACTTCAAAACGCTCAGATTTCATCACCACTATATAAACTGAAGACCCTATTCCTTTTCTGCACCATTACTTGTCATAAACCCACGAAAATATCATGCCAATCGCGTTCCAATGAAGGGTAATCGGTCCTCTTTATAATCGGGTATACAAGTGCTAGTTCGATCACTTTAAGACCTTGTAAGTTCAAATTCTCAAAGCCGTTTTGATTCCCGTATTAATCCGATCAGAAACCCCATTGTTTCTGTGTTAATTCGTGTGTGGTTTTTATTATTGAAATTGGTTTTAGGGTTAGGGTTCTTAGGTCTTAATTTGGGGAAGAAGATGATTATTAATAATATGTTAAATACATTTATGTTTGAATAAAGTCAACAAAGCAACATTGTGGTGTAGTGGTTTGGTTGTGTTATTCCTTAGAAAAGGCCAGGGGTTCGATCCTTACAGTCAGCAGGCCCAACCCTTTCTTTTTTTTTTCCTTATTGTTGCTACAAAGCATTATTTACATTAATAATTATATATAAATGCATTATTCTTAGAATATCCATAATAAATCAAATTTTTAACCAAAAATTATAAAAATTTAGGTGTAGCATCTTGACACCATAAAGAACATTTCCACATTTTTATTTTCTGAAAAATGTTTTATTTTTATATTTTTATTGAATTAAATTGTTTTAATCATAAATAATTGATAAAAAATTCATTTTTAATGATTTTAATCTCAAACTTTTTGAGTAATTATTTCTAACCATTCTCAACTGAAATAAAAATTATTGGTCAAGAAAACATTTATTTTTATTAATTTTCCCATTTTTAATCATTTAAACATGATTTAATCTCATTAAATCAGTTTTAAATATAAATAAGTTTATATAAATTATGGGAAAATTATTCTAATATGTTTACATTAGAAATCATCCATTTTCTATAAAATAAATATTTTTGGATCACGTATAGTATTATTAGTCTTATTTACGTTTAGTTAGACATAATAAAACATTTATTTATTTATACAATTTAAACATCTATTTTATAAATGTTTTTCTTATAAAATAGAAATACTCGTATGATTTAATGTCTTAATTATTTTTTTTTTGTTGAATCGTTGTGTAACACAAAAATTATTTATTTATATATTTATGATTATCGTATTATTTTAATTTAGTTAAAGTAACTAACTAAATTATTTTGTCTTAATTATTCAAACATATTGTTATCTAAATATTTAATCGGTAATAATTATATTACCTAATCATATTACAAACTTTGGTATATTATTTTTAATATACAACTTTTACATTAATTCGACTAATCATAAAATCTCTAATTCCCCAAATCGACTTAGCAAACCCTAATGCCTTAGACCCTAGTTACTTTAGACTCTTAGACTTTTCCTTATTAGTATTCTTACACATTATAGGTTGAATTCCTCGGAATTCTCATTACTTAGCTCACGACCGCTTAAGTGGATTTTGATCGCTTTCGCTAACTGTGAGTATATCTTGCCCCTTTTTACTATTTTACATTTCGGGGTGACTCATGTACTTACTATCAAGTTTATATTTCCTTTTACTAAAATAGCAATTCTTATGTGTGTTTGCTTGTGTTATTTTGTGTATCTATGACCTGTCAAATCATTAACCGCTGGGCGGCCTGGCATTTCAATGAATAGTACTATGGTTTATACCCTTGTGACTCTGTTGAGAGTCCTCGTCATTGCTATGTATTACATTACTACTAGCGCATACTATATATATCTGCTTTCTTCTCTTAGGGTTGATTTGACCCGGATACCACTTATTACATCTTGCAAAATAACACACGAATTGCTAAAGTTTACCTTACTATATATATATCAAACGGATGTACTCACCAATACATTATATGTGTTGACAAAATTGTTTTGTACATGTTTCAGGTGACGTTTGATGTTTCATGCTTTCACGCTTAGGCTAGACCTAGTGCTTAAATAAAAAGTTGAACATTTAATATTTATGTTTGAGATTTCTATTAAGACTCTTTGTATTTCGTTTTGAATAATGGAAGTTATTTGCTATTAATATTTACAATTTAGTCCATGTGCTATTGAACAATCGTCACTACGTGACACCTCGATGTTTCCGCCATCGGTTGGGGTGTTACAGATTGGTATCAGAGCCATGGTTATAGGGAATTAGGTTATTAGTAAATGCTTTTGACCTAGACTATAACTAAGCTACCCATTATATGCTTTCTTTTATCCTCATATTTCTTTAGACATATTTTCTCCTTTTAGTTTTCATTATACTCGAGGAAGATTTTTATTCTACAAATGGAACGAAAACACCAAGTTAGGAGTGATATCCATACCTTGGTGAATAGTTTCACTCTTTATATGTGTTATTTATTTATTTTATTTATCTTGGAATATTTTCCTTTTGAGATAGGAGACGTCCAAATCTCAAGGAATCTATCCCTCCAAAAGAAACTTACTCACTAAGCTAGGAGTGACATCCTTATCTTAGTGACCAGTTTCACTCCATCATATTTTTACTATTTGGAAGTATATCTTTGAGTTAGGAGTGAAATCCACATCTCGAGGATATATATATTTCCACATTTCAAGATCCGCTAAAGTTTTGGAAATTATTTGTGACGGGGCACGTGCAATCTGGAAGGGTGAGTGCCTGTATTCTGAGTTTTCTGTCTAGGTTGGTAATTCGCATAAATCCCAATCAGACGAGGGACCCGTTTACCTACCTGGGAATTCTCGGGATGAGCATTCACTTATAGGCTAAAGTACGCCCCCACAAGTCACTAATAATATTTTAATTACTTTAGTCAGTCAACAGTTTCTTTGGAAACACTCTTATATCTCGTTTTATACTTGGTATTGTTTTTCATTTGAAGTTTTATCATGATTTTCTTTATGATACTCATAATTTTTCTTATATCAATTTATAATTACTATATCTCATGTTATGTGTTACTTGTCTTGATATAAACTATGGCATTTCCAAGATTTTTGGAATCAAATCTCATAATTATTTTGCACTTTTGTAGATGTCTGATCGCGAATCTCGTAAGAGAGCCTCGAAGCGTCAGGCTAAACTGAAATCTGATCAGCGTATCGCGACTATGCTCAATGACAAGTTGGAAACACTTGTTCCTAACATCATTAATGCTATTATTCCAAACCTCAACCTGAACGGTAGCTCGAATGGGAACTCTAACGGGGATGCAAGTGGAAATGGTAGGGCTAGTGAGAATAAGTGCACTTTCAAGCACTTCAACTCTTGCCATCCCAACAAGTTTAATGGCACTGAGGGAGCCACTGGGTTACTTGAATGGTTCGAAAGTATGGAGAATACGTTCATTAATAGCGACTGTCCAGCCAACTTACGTGTTCGTCATGCCACGGGTGTTCTTCAAAAGAGAGCGCTCACTTGGTGGAATGGTGAAAAACATGCTCGAGGGACGGAAGCTGCTTTAGCTATGTCTTGGGATGATTTCAAAATCGCCATGACTACTGAGTTCTGTCCTCGTAGTGAGATGAAGAAATTGGAGGATGAGTTCTATCACCTCAAGCAGGATAGTGGAAACAATGTTCCCTACAACAACCGTTATCACGAGTTAAGCTTACTGATTCCTCGTATGGTAACCCCGGTATCCTTGGCTATTGAGAAGTATATTGAGGGACTGCCACCTCAGATCCATGATTCGGTTATGGGAAGTAAACCTGCTACTGTAGAAGATGCCATTCGTCTCGCAGCATCTCTTACTGACAAGCATGTCAAGGATGGTACTCTAACTCGTAGGGGTACTAAAAGACCTACTGAAACCCCTGCTACCACTGAACCGTCTCAAGCGAACTCTGTCTCTACCTCTAGTTCCAATAAGAAACGAAAAGGTGGAAACCAGAACTATGCTATTGTTACACCCCTTAACCAGGTTCCTGTTGCAAACACATCTACTGCACCCCAAACTCAAAAGGTTCAGGGAAACTATTCGGGTTCACACCCTAAATGCATTTCATGCAACTTTCACCATCCAACTACTCGACCCTGTTATAAATGTGACACTTGCGGCAAAGCAGGCCACACTGCTTCTCACTGTCGGGAAACTGAACCTGGGAATGCTCAAAACCAGAGGACTGGTCAACCCAGAGCTTGCTATGCTTGTGGTGATCCTAACCACAGGCAAGATAGGTGTCCTCATTTAGCTGCTTTCATTCAGTCTCGTCAGCAAACCCCAGCACTTCCAGCAGCTCCAGCAGTTCCAGCAATCCAAGCAGCTCCAGCTCGTGGTCGTGCTTTCAACATCAACACTAACCAAGATCAAGCTACCAACGACGTTGTCAATGGTACATTTCTTATTACTAACTTATATGCTTCGATTTTGATATCGGTATGGATAGGAGTTTTGTCTCGTTAGAAGTTGAACCTTTACTTGCTCGTACTTGTCCTCACCTTACCCATCCTTTTGCTATGGAGGTTGTTAATGACAAATCTTATTCTTATATGCTCCGTAAATGCACGTAGAACCTAAACGATTATAAATTTTCTGTTAATCTAATACCTGCTTTTAGGAACCCTACGAACCGAGTTTATAAACCTTTCTTGGATCAAGACGTAACTGATTTTCATCGATAACATGCACACATACACCAGAAACCTTCACTTGAAAGAAATTTCGAGACGAAATTTTCTAAAGTAGGGGAGCCTGTGACATCCGTCACCCTCGTGTTTCGTCAGATTTACAAAAATAACCCTTAAAATATCTCCATTTTAGTTCCTATAAGTTTCGTCGTTTTTCGAATTTGATTTTAGAACGAACTAAAAATTTTTTTATCATTTATATTTATTTATTATGGACCGAGTATAAGTTTTAATCGAATGAGTACGTGTAAATGTGTTCGTAAAATCTTTTATAAAAAAAATTTCAAGTTAAAAAAAAAAAAAGAGTTTTATAAAAGTTTTAAGTTAATCTAGTTAACTTGGTTAAGGTTTACTAAAGAAAAACTAACATAGTTATATAGAAAACTAACAAGGTTAAACTAGAGGGACTAAACTTGCCAATTCCTGAAAGTTTAAAAATGAATTCCTCCTTGTCTGCTGCTGTCGTGAATTTCCAGCGAAGAAAAACTATTCCGGCCGCCGGAATATTATTCCGGCAAGGCCACAAAACATGTTTTAATATTCCTTTTTAATGCGTTTATCAGTTACCTCCTATCACCATACGTTTCTCAACTGTTTCCCTTTGATTTCCCTACATTAAAACGAGTTTAAACATGTTTTTTTTTAAAGCCTTTAATCGGGTTTTATTGTAACCGACCGGAGTTTTAAAAGACTTCAAAACGCTCAGATTTCATCACCACTATATAAACTAAAGACCCTATTCCTTTTCTGCACCATTACTTGTCATAAACCCACGAAAATATCATGCCAATCGCGTTCCAATGAAGGGTAATCGGTCCTCTTTATAATCGGGTATACAAGTGCTATTTCGATCACTTTAACACCTTGTAAGTTCAAATTCTCAAAGCCGTTTTGATTCCCGTATTAATCCGATCAGAAACCCCATGGTTTCTGTGTTAATTCGTGTGTGGTTTTTATTATTGAAATTGGTTTTAGGGTTAGGGTTCTTAGGTCTTAATTTGGGGAAGAAGATGATTATTAATAATATGTTAAATACATTTATGTTTGAATAAAGTCAACAAAGCAACATTGTGGTGTAGTGGTTTGGTTGTGTTATTCCTTAAAAAAGGCCAGGGGTTCGATCCTTACAGTCAGCAGGCCCAACCCTTTCTTTTTTTTTTTTCCTTATTGTTGCTACAAAGCATTATTTACATTAATAATTATATATAAATGCATTATTCTTAGAATATCCATAATAAATCAAATTTTTACCCAAAAATTATAAAAATTTAGGTGTAGCATCTTGACACCATAAAGAACATTTCCACATTTTTATTTTCTGAAAAATGTTTTATTTTTATATTTTTATTGAATTATATTGTTTTAATCATAAATAATTGATAAAAAAATTCATTTTAATGATTTTAATCTCAAACTTTTTGAGTAATTATTTCTAACCATTCTCAACTGAAATAAAAATTATTGGTCAAGAAAACATTTATTTTTATTAATTTTCCCATTTTTAATCATTTAAACATGATTTAATCTCATTAAATCAGTTTTAAATATAAATAAGTTTATATAAATTATGGGAAAATTATTCTAATATGTTTACATTAGAAATCATCCATTTTCTATAAAATAAATATTTTTGGATCACGTATAGTATTATTAGTCTTATTTACGTTTAGTTAGACATAATAAAACATTTATTTATTTATACAATTTAAACATCTATTTTATAAATGTTTTTCTTATAAAATAGAAATACTCGTATGATTTAATGTCTTAATTATTTTTTTTTGTTGAATCGTTGTGTAACACAAAAATTATTTATTTATATATTTATGATTATCGTATTATTTTAATTTAGTTAAAGTAACTAACTAAATTATTTTGTCTTAATTATTCAAACATATTGTTATCTAAATATTTAATCGGTAATAATTATATTACCTAATCATATTACAAACTTTGGTATATTATTTTTAATATACAACTTTTACATTAATTCGACTAATCATAAAATCTCTAATTCCCCAAATCGACTTAGCAAACCCTAATGCCTTAGACCCTAGTTACTTTAGACTCTTAGACTTTTCCTTATTAGTATTCTTACACATTATAGGTTGAATTCCTCGGAATTCTCATTACTTAGCTCACGACCGCTTAAGTGGATTTTGATCGCTTTCGCTAACTGTGAGTATATCTTGCCCCTTTTTACTATTTTACATTTCGGGGTGACTCATGTACTTACTATCAAGTTTATATTTCCTTTTACTAAAATAGCAATTCTTATGTGTGTTTGCTTGTGTTATTTTGTGTATCTATGACCTGTCAAATCATTAACCGCTGGGCGGCCTGGCATTTCAATGAATAGTACTATGGTTTATACCCTTGTGACTCTGTTGAGAGTCCTCGTCATTGCTATGTATTACATTACTACTAGCGCATACTATATATATCTGCTTTCTTCTCTTAGGGTTGATTTGACCCGGATACCACTTATTACATCTTGCAAAATAACACACGAATTGCTAAAGTTTACCTTACTATATATATCAAACGGATGTACTCACCAATACATTATATGTGTTGACAAAATTGTTTTGTACATGTTTCAGGTGACGTTTGATGTTTCATGCTTTCACGCTTAGGCTGGACCTAGTGCTTAAATAAAAAGTTGAACATTTAATATTTATGTTTGAGATTTCTATTAAGACTCTTTGTATTTCGTTTTGAATAATGGAAGTTATTTGCTATTAATATTTACAATTTAGTCCATGTGCTATTGAACAATCGTCACTACGTGACACCTCGATGTTTCCGCCATCGGTTGGGGTGTTACATTCACATTGGACTAGCTACGTTGTTGAGTCTTTGGGATTCGCCTCACATACATTCACAACGCTTAGAGGATAATTCAACTTAGCGAATGTGAGTTTACATAGCCCCCTTTTTCCGTTTTACATTTTTGGGGTGAAACATGTTTAAACATTTTGTACACTATCATTTACTCATTCTTACATTGTTGAAACTTGTGATTCAATTACACTATCATTTACTCATTCTATCATTTGACTGTAACAAAAAGACACAGTACAATCATTAACATTGATCAAGCCGCCTGTTTAGATTATAGCGCTATAGGTCTGACAAACCCACCCCCCCGCATAAATTCAGGGATGATCGAAAACAGTTACACTTTTACTAACTTGCGAGTTAGGTCTCAGTCAGCACAAGGTTTGATTGTACAAAAGACGCATTGTTACATGTCGGACTCATATTCTATCATTACTCATTATTATACTTCAATCATGATTGCTATACAACATATTGTTTTCACTTATATGCAAAACCTATGTATTCTCACCAACTATTTATAGTTGACCCCCCCATCTTTCCAACTCAACATGTTTCAGGTTTTTACATGCTTTTGGAAGTTGTACAAGTCTTGGATCACATAGGAGTTTTGGATCTAGTTTATGTAAATCAAGTAGATGTAATTATTAAATTGTATGACAAATTTTAAATTGTTTAGTAATATTCAACTTCCATTTAGTACCATGAGCTATTGAACAATCATCACTACGTGACACCTCGATGTTTCCGCCATCGGTTGGGGTGTTACATTAGTGGTAGTTTATTTGTAGGCCTATAAAGGCATGTTTTGATTAATGAATGGAGAGAAGAAAATTGAAGTAAAATTTGTCTAGTTTCTTATCTTGTTCTTTGGAGTCTAACCCACTCAACGGGTTAATTGGGAGATTGACCATCTCGAATCGGTCACTATCATTTGGTGCTTTCATTCCCGAATTCACCTCCATCATGACCTCAAAAATCATGTTGTTGCTTGATGAATTGTGGGATACTATCGAGAAATACCAAAAACGTCTCGTCGAGTTTACCACTAGCCTCGGTCTACCTCCACCACCTCCACTGCCCGTTCGACTACCACCTCCTAGACTGCCACCCAAGCCATTTGCTCCGAAACCCTTCCTACATGAAATATCCTCATCCGTATCCAAAAAACGCACCATTCGGCACCAACAAACGACCTACAAAACCAAACACAAACGACCCTCTTCAACTGTGACAACCTTCACCAAAAACAAACGGCAAAAGTCACATTCCCCAGCCACGACTGCCACAACATCAAAAGCCCACACCACCATTGCTACGTTCTTTCAACATCACAACACAACCCCCCAACCTCCTACAAGTCATCTGACACAAGAAGAGAATTTCCAAGCAAAACAAGTTGGTATTCATTCTAAATCGTTACAATTGAAAACTGTCACAAGTCGACTAGAATGCCGACCTTCGTGGCGACCACCATCACGTTTCATTAAGTCCGCTCCAAACGCTATTGTTCGACTCGAATGGAGACCACCGTGGTGCATCTCTTCAACCGACTTGGTCCTTGAGGACAAGGACAATTTCGAGCGATGGGCATTGATACGTACCCACGATCCCATGCATTCAAGACATATCATGCCTAATACTCCACGTCCATCATGCACTAGTCAAGTTATCTTTGTTGTTTCTTTTTATTTATTTTTGTAACTTGTGTCTTATTTCCATCGTGGGTTAGTGGTAGTTTATTTGTAGGCCTATAAAGGCATGTTTTGATTAATGAATGGAGAGAAGAAAATTGAAGTAAAATTTGTCTAGTTTCTTATCTTGTTCTTTGGAGTCTAACCCACTCAACGGGTTAATTGGGAGATTGACCATCTCGAATCGGTCACTATCATAACCACACTGCCTTATTTAGAATCCAATCTACCACAATAAGTTTTCATATATTTTATTTTAGTGATAATTTAGTTACTATCCTGTTAAATGTTGGAATTTATCAATGTATTGCAGACTTTTGATTTTGTATTTTGTGAAAAAAAGTAGAGATGGTTTGTGAAATGGAATTTAAAGCCTCTAATAAGGAAAAAAAAAGGGTAAATAAGTTATTTTAGTTTACCAGTAAATTTTGAGTTATGTTGTAGCTGGTATAAACCTGGTTATTCAAACTGTTTATTTTATCAAAATTTGAGAAGCAAAATATGTTCATTTTAAAACTGAAATCAGCTACAAAATGGAAAGCCAAACACCCTTTTAAGATAGGGGAATTGGATTTTAATAACCTGAACTATTTGAAATTGGTCACTGGCACCCCCAACTAAAAAATTGGCCATATATAACCTGAACTATTGACTTATTGGAATCTAACACCAACTAACGGTTAAATCACTAACACCGTTAGTGGGTTCGATGACGTGACAAGATTTGCTGACGTGGCATGCTGACGTGTCAATTCACGTGTGCGTGCCACGTCAGCACTTGTGCCACATCAGCAACTTGTGACACATCAGCGTGCCACGTCAGCAACCCATCTAACGGCGTCAGTTAGTTGGGTGCTAGATTCCAATAAGTCAATAGTTCAGGTTATATATGGCCAATTTTTTAGTTGAGGGTGCCAGTGGCTAATTTCGAATAGTTTTGGTTATTAAAATCCAATTCCCCTTTAAGATAATCAGTTGAATAATCATGTATTTTGCCCATGGAATATTTTTGAAAATAGATTTGTATTTATTTTTGTAGTTGATGTATATAAGCATTTTGATGCAGCAATGTGCTTTTAAGGACGTGAATAGATAGAAACGCCTCTGGTGACAAATTTTCTCGCTCCCTTTATCATCTTTTAAGGGTAATTTTACAGTAGCATAGAGGGCAATTTAACCATTTTACTTCGAGTGGGTTAGATTGGGTTACGATCTCTAATGGGTCAAATGGGTGAAATTCTATTTTTATTGTATTAATGTACTAGCTGATTACCCCGGGAGGGTCCCGGGGTTAAAAAATCTAATTTTACGTGATAACCTATTGCAAATGGCTCAAGTTAACTAACCACAAAATCTCTCAATCATTGCATGTTCATAGTATTCTAATCAGTAATAACTCATATTCCCTAATCTAAAACCTAATCAGTAATCATCTAAAGAATCACTTATGTAAGCTGCAACTATTAAAAAACTCATCACATCTCTCTAATTTCTCACATTCTAATGGCTCTTATAATTCCTAACCTAATCAACTAAACAAACACTTAAGTTGGAAGTTGTAATCATTGCATCTCATTATGCCACGTGACATAATCAAGAGATGGTTGAGGCCACCATTGAACGCCACGTCAGCAACTATCAATTCTTTCCGGGAGCGTCCCGGGGTTGAAAAATATAACCATTCTAATAATACTAATACTAATAGTAATAATTATTACTCTTGTAATTAAATAAATAAAAAAATAACCTTGCTATAAGGTGACACCATGTGTTGCAGTGTTACGCGATTCTTTCTCCTAACTTATCTTGATGAAGTATACCTAGTAAAATTCCAATGATAACATGGCGATTTGGGCTGATTTTCAACATCGTAGATAAGAACCTGGTTTAAAAGAAAAAAACATGATTAATGAATAACATGAACACTTTGTGTGTTTTTTCCTGTATGAACGAAACCCCACAAAAAATAGTCGATTTTTCTCCGTTTTTTATATAGGACTATGGTACTCGTTGGAAAGATAATAAAACGCTCGTTAATTTGGTGTAATTTTTTTTCTTTAAAAAATCCCGTACATAAAAGATATAAACATTTAAAAATTATGGGAGGATACATGAGGGAGAAAATTTTAAATTTATTTTTAAATTCATTTTTTCCTAAAATAACTCAATTTAATTTAAGGTTTTATATTTATCTTTTTTTTAATTAAAAAAGGAAATAGTTCAAAAACACTAAAATCTTTCAATTATGATGCCACGTGGCACTCTCAAGGGGAGGTTGAGGCCTCTATTGCACGCCATGTCAGCATATACGTTTTCTTTTATATATATAGATAGATTATCTGTAATCATATTTAAGACATTTTGTAGGGTAAAGTTATAACAAAAGCTCATTAATTTTATTTTATTTTTGCTATTGATTGGTCTTTTGGTGATTTTTTTTGAGTTCCCTTTATGTATGTATATTTCATATATATGGACAAATTGTTTCAGTTCAGCTCAACCCGCTACCTATAAAAAGTTACCCGTTTTGACTACTAAGGTGCTTTGACATTGTATTAGTTTTGTTACAGATGAATCTTAATGCAATTAAACAAGTCAGTGGAACTAATGTTGAAAACATGGTTAAAACTAAAAGAAATAAATAAAGGGTGAGCCTATTCTCAAGGATTGTAACTCATCAAACAATCGTTAGCCGGTAAGCATTTTACCATTACTTATTCCCTTTTGTAATTACATCAGTTATCCTTTGTAAAAAATGAATAAAACTTTCAACCTTTAACCAACGAACATGAGGATGGATGCTTTATTTTTTTGGCAATACTTTTAGCTTCAAAACATACATGATTGACAATTAAAAGGTTTGATGTAGTTGTACAGCTACACCTTATGGGAGAAGTTCTTTCATGGTTTCTGACTCTACTTGTTAAATGGAAAGGGTCAAACCCCATCAAAGGTATTTTTGTTGACATATACAAGCACTCTTCGAATTATTTGACACGGGTGGTGATGGTAGGATCCGCAAGGATGATTTTGTCACTTGCCTAAAAAGAAAACCATTGCTCATAGCAAGTTTCAATAACCTTTTCATGTTTGATGATAATAACTTTCTTTTATATCGTTCATTATGTTAGTTAAATTATATTGCAAAGGGTGTAAACGAGTGGAGCCAAGCCAAGCCCAAGCGTGCCTAAGCTCTTGGCTGGTTAAAAATTTGTAAAGGTTAATTCGGCTCATTTATTATGATTAGACGTGTTTAGATTAATTTTTCTAATTGTTTTTGTTGCAGACACCTGAGGAATTGAATACTTATAGGCTCAATACCGGACTTACAGGCTCAATACCGGACTCATAGGACAATACTAAAATCGAAAAACTTGTTAGTAAATCCCGATCACTGCTCTTCAAATAAAATGCTGATCTTTCTCATTTTCAATTATATATTTGAAACAATTGTTTACACAGACCTAAGTTTTAATCCAACAATGGCCAAGTGCCCAATTTAATTGAGATGGTGGACTTTGTCACCGTGTGTGAGTGTATGTAAACTAACCGGAAGAAATTAAATTCCTAACGTCCAAAGAATTCTTATTACTTCAACCTTAGTTTGTAACTACATATCATATTGTTATTTAAATTATCCTTAAGTTCTGAGAATTTGAAAGAAATCTGCACCAGAATCATCATTTTATAGATATTTTTTGGTAAGCACATTTTGGTGAAAACGTGGAAATAAAGCCATTCTACTATTAACATAATCTGCAAAAATACACCCCTTAAACCTCTTTTTTGTCAAACAATATTCTGAATTATATTGCTCATATAGGAAAAATTCATAGTGCTACTTACAAAAGGGAACTGCAGAGAATCAAAACAAAGGGAAAAGCTTGAATAGGTCAACCTTCCTGCCTATATAAATTGATAACAAACAGTAGTAACTAGACTTGATAATTTCAACCCATCTAGTTGAGTTTGGGTTTAAAATTTGACCTTGTGGGTTAAAATGGGTTTAGTATAATTTTCAAGGGGGTTAAATGGGTAATTTTAATTGTAGGAAATAAGTAAGTGGGTTAGGATGGGTATGTCAAAAAAAAAAATTAACCTTTTGAAATATACGTTTGGGCCTTCAAAATTTTTTGACCGTTAATAAATTTTAATCATTTGAAAATTGAATGTGTCAACATTTTATTGGTTGATGATCTTGTAATCAAGCGTTAAAAACATAATGCTCCTGGATGTTTTTGCCTCTTCGCGCCCCATGTACCGGTGTTACCGACATTTTTTTTTCGGCGACCCCTATAACGCTCCACTACAGAGGGTCTTAACGATGAATATGATGGGTGTGATGAAAATGAGGTGGCAAAATAGTATAGGTATGATAGTGTGATTCTATCACCCACCACCCCATCCACCTTAAGTCTAAAGTGATAAAGAGACAATAACACCTACTAAAAATAGGTGAGACAACAACACTAATATATGACAATAACACCTACTAAAAATAGGTATTATAACAACACTAATATATCTCTATATATTCTCGTAAGTACTATATATATATATATATAGGGAAATTATAAACTGAAAACCCACTTGAGTTAAGAAAACTAAGAAAACCCTTGTAAAAACCATCAAAAAAATTTTATTTTTTTTTTGAAAAAAATACACAAGGTAACATACATGTATTAAAGCGTTTTGGGCCAAAAAAATAAAAAAAGCGCCAATAGGATATTTTAAAAAAAAATAAACAAAGTTTGTGCTGTTACATATGTAACAGCTATGTTACGTTTATGTATGTATATTTCTTATATATGGACAAATTGTTTCAGTTCAGCTCAACCCGCTACCTATAAAAGGTTACCCGTTTTGACTACTAAGGTGCTTTGACATTGTATTAGTTTTGTTACAGATGAATCTTAATGCAATTAAACAAGTCAGTGGAACTAATGTTGAAAACATGGTTAAAACTAAATGAAATAAATAAAGGGTGAGCCTATTCTCAAGGATTGAAACTCATCAAACAATCGTTAGCCGGTAAGCGTTTTACCATTACTTATTCCCTTTTGTAATTACATCAGTTATCCTTTGTAAAAAATGAATAAAACTTTCAACCTTTAACCAAAGAACATGAGGATGGATGCTTTTTTTTTTTTTTTTGCCAATACTTTTAGCTTCAAAACATACATGATTGACAATTAAAAGGTTTAATATAGTTGTACAGTTACACCTTATGGGAGAAGTTCTTTCATGGTTTCTGACTCTACTTGTTAAATGGAAAGGGTCAAACCCCATCAAAGGTATTTTTGTTGACATATACAAGCACTCTTCGAATTACTTGACACGGGTGGTGATGGTAGGATCCGCAAGGATGATTTTGTTACTTGCCTAAAAAGAAAACCATTGCTCATAGCAAGTTTCAATAACCTTTTCATGTTTGATGATAATAACTTTCTTTTATATCGTTCATTATGTTGGTTAAATTATATTGCAAAGGGTGTAAACGAGTGGAGCCAAGCCAAGCCAAGCCCAAGCGTGCCTAAGCTCTTGGCTGGTTAAAAATTTGTAAAGGTTGATTCGGCTCATTTATTATGATTAGACGTGTTTAGATTAATTTTTCTAATTGTTTTTGTTGCAGACACCTGAGGAATTGAATACTTATAGGCTCAATACCGGACTTATAGGCTCAATACCGGACTCATAGGACAATACTAAAATCGAAAAACTTGTTAGTAAATCCCTATCACTGCTCTTCAAATAAAATGCTGATCTTTCTCATTTTCAATTATATATTTGAAACAATTGTTTACACAGACCTAAGTTTTAATCCAACAATGGCCAAGTGCCCAATTTAATTGGGATGGTGTGACTTTGCCATCGTGTGTGAGTGTATGTAAACTAACCGGAAGAAATTAAATTCCTAACGTCCAAAGAATTCTTATTACTTCAACCTTAGTTTGTAACTACATATCATATTGTTATTTAAATTATCCTTAAGTTCTGAGAATTTGAAAGAAATCTGCACCAGAATCATCATTTTATAGATATTTTTTGGTAAGCACATTTTGGTGAAAATGTGGAAATAAAGCCATTCTACTATTAACATAATCTGCAAAAATACACCCCTTAAACCTCTTTTTTGTCAAACAATATTCTGAATTATATTGCTCATATAGGAAAAATTCATAGTGCTACTTTCAAAAAGGAACTGCAGAGAATCAAAACAAAGGGAAAAGCTTGAATAGGTCAACCTTCCTGCCTATATAAATTGATAAAAAACAGTAGTAACTAGACTTGACAATTTCAACCCATCTAGTTGAGTTTGGGTTTAAAATTTGACCTTGTGGGTTAAAATGGGTTTAGTATAATTTTCAAGGGGGTTAGATGGGTAATTTTAATTGTAGGAAATAAGTAAGTGGGTTAGGATGGGTATGTCAAAAAAAAAAAAAAATTAACCTTTTGAAATATACGTTTGGGCCTTCAAAATTTTTTGACCGTTAATAAATTTTAACCATTTGAAAATTGAATGTGTCAACATTTTATTGGTTGATGATCTTGTAATCAAGCGTTAAAAACATAATGCTCCTGGATGTTTTTGCCTCTTCGCGCCCCATGTACCGGTGTTACCGACATTTTTTTTTCGGCGACCCCTATAACGCTCCACTACAGAGGGTCTTAACGATGAATATGATGGGTGTGATGAAAATAAGGTGGCAAAATAGTATAGGTATGATAGTGTGATTCTATCACCCACCACCCCATCCACCTTAAGTCTAAAGTGATAAAGAGACAATAACACCTACTAAAAATAGGTGAGACAACAACACTAATATATGACAATAACACCTACTAAAAATAGGTATTATAACAACACTAATATATCTCTATATATTCTCGTAAGTAATATATATATATATATATATATATATATATATATATTTATATAGGGAAATTATAAACTGAAAACCCACTTGAGTTAAGAAAACTAAGAAAACCCTTGTAAAAACCATCAAATTTTTTTTTTTTTGAAAAAAATACACAAGGTAACATACATGTATTAAAGCGTTTTGGGCCAAAAAAATAAAAAAAGCTCCGATAGGATATTTTAAAAAAAAATAAACAAAGTTTGTGCTGTTACATATGTAACAACTATGTTACGTTTATGTATGTATATTTCATATATATGGACAAATTGTTTCAGTTCAGCTCAACCCGCTACCTATAAAAGGTTACCGGTTTTGACTACTAAGGTGCTTTGACATTGTATTAGTTTGTTACAGATGAATCTTAATGCAATTAAACAAGTCAGTGGAACTAATGTTGAAAACATGGTTAAAACTAAAAGAAATAAATAAAGGGTGAGCCTATTCTCAAGGATTGTAACTCATCAAACAATCGTTAGCCGGTAAGCGTTTTACCATTACTTATTCCCTTTTGTAATTACATCAGTTATCCTTTGTAAAAAAATGAATAAAACTTTCAACCTTTAACCAAAGAACATGAGGATGGATGTTTTTTTTTTTTTTTTTGCCAATACTTTTAGCTTCAAAACATACATGATTGACAATTAAAAGGTTTAATGTAGTTGTACAGCTACACCTTATGGGAGAAGTTCTTTCATGGTTTCTGACTCTACTTGTTAAATGGAAAGGGTCAAACCCCATCAAAGGTATTTTTGTTGACATATACAAGCACTCTTCGAATTATTTGACACGGGTGGTGATGGTAGGATCCGCAAGGATGATTTTGTTACTTGCCTAAAAAGAAAACCATTGCTCATAGCAAGTTTCAATAACCTTTTCATGTTTGATGATAATAACTTTCTTTTATATCGTTCATTATGTTGGTTAAATTATATTGCAAAGGGTGTAAACGAGTGGAGCCAAGCCAAGCCCAAGCGTGCCTAAGCTCTTGGCTGGTTAAAAATTTGTAAAGGTTGATTCGGCTCATTTATTATGATTAGACGTGTTTAGATTAATTTTTCTAATTGTTTTTGTTGCAGACACCTGAGGAATTGAATACTTATAGGCTCAATACCGGACTTATAGGCTCAATACCGGACTCATAGGACAATACTAAAATGGAAAAACTTGTTAGTAAATCCCTATCACTGCTCTTAAAATAAAATGCTGATCTTTCTCATTTTCAATTATATATTTGAAACAATTGTTTACAAAGACCTAAGTTTTAATCCAACAATGGCCAAGTGTCCAATTTAATTGGGATGGTGTGACTTTGCCATCGTGTGTGAGTGTATGTAAACTAACCGGAAGAAATTAAATTCCTAACGTCCAAAGAATTCTTATTACTTCAACCTTAGTTTGTAACTACATATCATATTGTTATTTAAATTATCCTTAAGTTCTGAGAATTTGAAAGAAATCTGCACCAGAATCATCATTTTATAGATATTTTTTGGTAAGCACATTTTGGTGAAAATGTGGAAATAAAGCCATTCTACTATTAACATAATCTGCAAAAATACACCCCTTAAACCTCTTTTTTGTCAAACAATATTCTGAATTATATTGCTCATATAGGAAAAATTCATAGTGCTACTTACAAAAGGGAACTGCAGAGAATCAAAACAAAGGGAAAAGCTTGAATAGGTCAACCTTCCTGCCTATATAAATTGATAAAAAACAGTAGTAACTAGACTTGACAATTTCAACCCATCTAGTTGAGTTTGGGTTTAAAATTTGACCTTGTGTGTTAAAATGGGTTTAGTATAATTTTCAAGGGGGTTAGATGGGTAATTTTAATTGTAGGAAATAAGTAAGTGGGTTATGATGGGTATGTCAAAAAAAAAAAATTAACCTTTTGAAATATACGTTTAGGCCTTCAAAATTTTTTGACTGTTAATAAATTTTAACCATTTGAAAATTGAATGTGTCAACATTTTATTGGTTGATGATCTTGTAATCAAGCGTTAAAAACATAATGCTCCTGGATGTTTTTGCCTCTTCGCGCCCCATGTACCGGTGTTACCGACTTTTTTTTTTTGGCGACCCCTATAACGCTCCACTACAGAGGGTCTTAACGATGAATATGATGGGTGTGATGAAAATGAGGTGGCAAAATAGTATAGGTATGATAGTGTGATTCTATTACCCACCACCCCATCCACCTTAAGTCTAAAGTGATAAAGAGACAATAACACCTACTAAAAATAGGTGAGACAACAACACTAATATATGACAATAACACCTACTAAAAATAGGTATTATAACAACACTAATATATCTCTATATATTCTCGTAAGTACTATATATATATATATATATATAGGGAAATTATAAACTGAAAACCCACTTGAGTTAAGAAAACTAAGAAAACCCTTGTAAAAACCATCAATAAAATTTTATTTTTTTTGAAAAAAATACACAAGGTAACATACATGTATTAAAGCGTTTTGGGCCAAAAAAATAAAAAAAGCGCCGATAGGATATTTTAAAAAAAAATAAACAAAGTTTGTGCTGTTACATTTGTAACAGCTATGTTACGTATGTAACATCAGTTGTTACATATGTAACAGCGCAAATTTTGTTTATTTTTTTTTTTAAAATATCCAATCGGCGCTTTTTTTATTTTTTTGGCCTAAAACGCTTTAATACATGTATGTTACCTTGTGTATTTTTTTTCAAAAAAAATAATTTTTTTAGATGGTTTTTACAAGAGTTTTCTTAGTTTTCTTAACTCGAGTGGGTTTTCAACTTATCCTCCCCTTATATATATATATATATATATATATATATATAGGATTTGGTTCAAATGAGAACCTTTTTCCAAATTGAGAACTGAGAGAACCATTCTGGACCACAAATTTCTCTAAGGCAAATTTTTTTTTTTTTTTTTTTGCTTTAATCGCTGCTTTATATGCAGGATTTTTTTTATTTTTTTTGTTTTTTTTTTCAATATACACATGTGTATAATTGCATTATACACATATGTATAAATGAAAAAAAATTCGAAAAAAATAAATTTTTTTTTCTTGCATAAAAATGTGCGATTAATGCAAAAAAAAAAAAAAAAAAAAAAAATTTTTTTTTGCCTTTATATGAAATATGTTGTCCAGAATGGGTTCTCTTAGTTCTCAAATAGGGGTTGGTTCTCTTAGGATCCCTACCCTATATATATGAAAGACGTAGTTTAATGGTGGAATTCTATTCCTAACAACCTTCGGGTCACAAGTTCGAGTCATCCCACACGCCGGTCTCTTTCAACCTTATTGGGTATGATTTTTCCATGGACGAGAATCGAACCTATGATCAACCCCGGGTGGGAACCTTCTGAAGAGGTATACCCTCCCACCTTAATATATATATATCTCCACTAAGGAGATATGTCCGGTCTAAGACTTATTTAAGATAAATATCCAACATAACAATGATTGTAAGTAATACACGCTAGTCTAACAGATAGTAAAGCCATGAACGATGAATTTATTCATAACAAATACTCGTTACAAAGCCTCATCCGACCAAATCTAAACATTTGGCTTAGGTACTTCGTTCTCTTTCGAATGACCAGCACCAGGGCTGTGCCCGGGTGCTGTTGGAGGATTGGCTCCTTGAGTGACAAATCTGTGCTCATTGAACAAATGATGACCCGCTCCTGGACTATCACCTGGTGATGTAGGCGGCGAGTTGTTGAGCAATGTTATGTCCTCTTCAGGTGACACTCTATTTGATGGTGAATCTTGAACAACGATTGCGTTTCGTGAAGGCTGTTGGTCCGGTTTACTATGATTAACTTCTTGTTTCTTCATGGATAAGCTTAGCTTTCTTCCCTTAATTGCTAGGGTCGCATGACAAACAAGTATTAGAACAATAAGGCATGTGTATATTTTGAAGTGGGTCATGATCAATAAGAAAGGATGAAGCAAGATGGATGCTCCAACTCTTTGCATCCTTGTGTATTTATAGTATTAAGGTGTGCAACTTGTAACTCAATAATAATAGTCCAACAGTGAGCAACCAACCACCTTACCTTATGGTGGAGTGGTATGGAGGCTCAATGATAGAAGATACATGGCTGAAAGGTTATGGGTTTGATTCTTGAGAGCGCCGAGTTTTACCGATTATTCCATTGTCGTACTTTCGGGCATATATATATATATATATATATATATATATATAGGAATAAGATCAAAAGGAAACAATACCCTAGTTAGGAACTTAGGAACCAATCTGAGCCATTCATCTTTGATCTTGATCTAAGGGATAGTTATGTAATTAGACAATTAAATATTATCTTTTAATTTAATTAAAATTTTTATATATGGCAGTTATTTTGACTTCATGCGATTTCCCTGCCATTATTTATTGAGTTTCCTTAAATCTCTCAACCATTATCATCTCTAATTCCTTAATCATAAAAATCACGTTCATAGCAATCAGAAGATTTAATTCAATTGAATTGAAAAAACTTGCGATTAAAAAGAAACTAAAATCGTCCTACGATTCATAATTCCAAGTTATGGATAATAATTCTATACATGAAAACATTGAATCACAATCTCATGTGATAGAAGATCATGAAACACCATCACAACCTTTGTTTCTAAATAGTGTTGAAAATCAAGGTATTTATGTATTGTTTTTATTTTTTTAACTGTATTTCGTGTTATCATACGTTTTTTGTGATTTCTATTGGATGAGCCGTATAGTTTGGTTTTATTATTGACTTTCAAAAAAGTTTGTTTTGTATTCTGGAATTCATATTTACGTTCAGTATTGGAATGACGATATAGTTATACACTGGTGTATTATATATAGTTATTGGGTTGTACAGCTATGAAAAGATTTGTTGTTAGTTTGTTAGTTGATATACACCAGTGTATAACAACATATCTATTAATTAGAAAACACAAGTGTATTATAGTAGGTAAATGACGTTCTAAATGTTACGTTAAATATACACAGGTGTATATTCATTAGGAAAAATGAAATGTGCAGTATGATACAGCCTGTGTGTTACTCAATATACACAGGTGTACCATATATGAGTTGTAGCATGTCTAACTGTATTTTTTTAATATTGTAAAATTTATTTTTAATTTACATTTTTTTATTGTAGGTTTCTCATCGAGCAACGTATATGAATCTCCCGGTGGGACGAGATATTGGACGCCAGTTGTACCAGATGATGTTAAACCATTTGTAGGTGCCAGGTTTAGAACGTTGGACGAAGCTATTATAATGTATGAAAATTATGGAGAGGCAGCCGGATTTGGAACTCGTTTGTCTACACGGAAACAAGTAGATGATGCGACTATAAATAGGTACATTTTGTGTTCGAATGCAAAGACACCAAAATCACTTGAAGGTGACACAAATGTTGAGGAAAAGTCCGAAAGATCTCGTTGCTCTAATATTAAATCTACTGGATGCATGCTTGTGTAAGAATTAGGCGTGTAAAAAATTCAACAGATTATGAGGTTTATAAATTCATAGAGGTTCACAACCACGGTTGTGTATCCACTAACAACATTGACTTGACTCGAAAAAAAGACAGTTAGACTATAATACACGCCAGTTTATTTCAAACTGTCGGAGCATGAATATCGGCCCTACTAAAGCACATAAGCTGCATGTGGTTTTAAAAGGCGGTCCTCAGAACGTACATGGTACTGTTACAGATTACAAGAATTGGGGACGTGATATACGTGAGTTTGTTGCAGACGGTGACGCTCAAATGTTGGTTGATAAACTTACAGAGCATTCTAAAAATCACGATGATTATACCTTTGAAACTCGAATTGTCGGAACTGAACTTCAGTCGTTGTTTTGGGCCGACAAGGTTTCAAAAATCAATTACCAGGTTTTTGGCGATGTGATAGCTTTTAATGCAACATACCATAGCAACATGTAAGTAAGATACTTTTTTTTTGTTTTAAGAACTAACCTCATACACAGAGTGTCTAGTTTTTCATTATGCATTAGTGTATATTAATAATATACAAAAACCTTGAGTAAAACCTGTAAATTATACTGATGTACCGTAAGCCATCATACTCCTATATGTACACAAGTATATATATTTATATATTTGTGTATATTACACACTGTACTTAAATCATGTTTCTTTAATAGCTATACGTTCACTTTTCCTCCCTACAAAACACTTTAATTATCCTACTAGATTATAATAATTATTTAAACAAAATTTCAAGAAAACTTTCAACTTACTAATTCTCATAGCGTATTAACAATCACCTGCAATTAATTTTTACTAGATACAGTCAGTAGAAAATAACATTATTCGTTATATACACCACTATAAATTTTAGTTTTTTTCTTGCCCAAAGACACAAAAAAGGTTTATACAATGGTGTATGAACCTCAAACAATTATACACCAAAACACCCACAATATATTGAAAGTAAACCGAATAAAGCATGTACATAGTATACACCAACAACATCTAGAATATACACCATAACCTATCAATATTAAAGACTTAAAACCGCACAAATAGGATATTATATTATACAATGGTGTATGAACCTCAAACAATTAAACCCCCAATTATACACCAAACCTAATAATTATACACCAAACACACCCACAATATGTTGTTAGTAAACCGATTAAAGCATGTACATAGTATACACCAACAACATCTAGAATATACACCATAACCTATCGCTATTAAAGACTTAAAACCGCACAAATAGGATATTATATTATACAATGGTGTATTAACCTTAAACAATTAAACCCCCCCCCCCAAATCGAAAAACCCTCAATTTTTAACTGATTTGCATGTACATATTATACACCATCAACATCAACAATATAGTTTAAAACCCCACGCGATTAAAGACTTAACACCAAACAAGTCGGATCTTGTTAAACCAAAGAAAACGAAGCAAACAACATACCTTAAATGGGGAAGACGGATTGAGTTTTACGATTCCGGATGATGGGGCTGCAATGGCGGAGGCGGGGACGGAGAACCGAGGCGGCGACGGATAACCACGCCAGCGACGGTGTAATCAGAGAAGGAGAATAAAGTTTTTTTTTTGGGTTGTGAATAATCACATTGTAGGTATATATAATCGGTTACTTTTGTTAGGTGCTATATTTTAGTTTCTTAATATATGTACCGTGATTTATATAAAGAAAATATAATATTTTTTGAATGGTGATTGATTTGAAACTTATTAGCTACTTTGTAGGGATGATGATTATCTACTGGAGATTCAAAAAAAGGGATATGATTTGTTTTTTCACGGTTTTCAATATTAATTTGATTTTAATTAATAATTAGCTTTGAACACAATAATACACAACACACATACCATAATTGGCTTACTCTGTACATAATATTTGCCATCTATAATATCAACCATGTTATAGTGCACGAATGTACATTATCATAATATCTACTTATACGTATACATAATTGTATATTCAGGATAACATATATGACAATGAATAATAT
The DNA here is from genome assembly GCA_028751855.1 of Ambrosia trifida. Lineage (NCBI taxonomy): Eukaryota > Viridiplantae > Streptophyta > Magnoliopsida > Asterales > Asteraceae > Ambrosia > Ambrosia trifida. Next base: position 110,862,856 of record CM054128.1, read on the forward strand.
CAGAAAAACAAGAATGATAATTTAAGAAAAAACCAATGGTACTTTTATTGAAGTAAGCAAATACATAATAAAGAAAAAAATTCGACATCGAAATAGTTGACCAAACTGCGTTTCATTCAAATAACAAAAACAAATTATTTATATGGGCAGTGTCGGGCATCATGATATCCCAAACGACCACATTTGGTACAATAACGTGGATTCCTATTAATGTACGCATAAACAAAATTGTAATCTCCATTTCCAAAAATTAAATCTCCATGTCCAAACTGAAAAGCTCCATGTCCAAATATGAAACCACAAGCATTAGTTAATTCACTTGACGTCAACTTGACCTTGTATCCGAAACCTAAATAAAATTAAAAAAACACATAATTAAAACGAGTAGTTACATAAGATTTCGCCATTTAATACACCAACGTATAGTTTACACTAGTGTATACTCAAATTAAACATGCTGTTATTCATAAAGTCTCTTGTATACACCAATGTATAGTTAATACATATGGTACACCTATGTATATTGAGTATACACTAGTGTATACTCAAATTATATCAGCATCGAGTCTCCTTCTATTACAACCTGACACTGACAATCTTATATTAGGGTTTCAAATACCTTTATTTATACTATTTCGACTATCCAATATAGCCATTCGAAACAAAAGAATTTTTCCCGAAAATAACAATCATGGAACAATCAATAACATATTTGGATCATATTTATGAAATCATCTAACAAAATGTAAGATCTTGAATCGCTCAAACATGGTCGTTAAAACAAAAAAAAAATACAATTACTCAATATAAATTACTAAAAATTAAGAATAAGAATGAAAGATTGAATATTCATACATACATGTATACGAATTCTTGATCTTCATTAGATTTCTGATATGGTGTTCGTAGGTTTTGATGTATACAAGAACGTAAAATCTAAGAATTTTGTGGTGTTATCAGTTACAATGCATACATAATAACCTATTAATAATCATATACCAAAAGTCAATAATACCCCTTGATTTAATTAAATATTTAATTAATGTTTTACTTATTTACAATCATGCCATTGAAGATGGATGACTCAGATTGGTTCCTATAGTTCCTACTTAAGGGTTGGTTCCTATTTGAACCCTACCCTATATATATATATATATATATATATATATATATATATATTTGAAAGACGTAGTTTAATGGTGGAATTCTATTCCTAACAACCTTCGGGTCACAAGTTCGAGTCCTCCCACACGCCGGTCCCTTTCAACCTTAATGGGTATGATTTCTCGATGGACAAGAATCGAACCTGTGATCAACCCTGGGCGGGAACCCCCTGAAGAGGTATACCCTCCCACCTTAATATATATATATATATATATATATGTATATATATATATATATGGGGTGGATATATAGGAAACCCTATCTTCATGAAAAACCTTGGAAACTCTATTGTGACCATTGATCAAGTTTGATCAATGGTCCATGATTAATTTCCATTTAATAATCAAAAGTAAGTGGGCCACTCTAATATAAAATAGGATTAAGAGCAATATGGTAATCTTTCTAAAGCAAGTGGGCCACTTTAATTTTCTGAATCCTAGGTTTTAAAAGGTTGATTTGACCCTTGTCAAGTCACCTCTCTCCTACTTTATGACATTTTTTCCAGCACCAAAATATTAACATACGTTAGTGTTGTGATACAAAATTCTGACCTCGTGTGAGACATTGCTAACATGTGTTAACAGGCATATACTAAAAAGTACAAAAATAAAAGAACGCATAAAATGTATATTTATTTAAGAAATGATAAAAACGATCATTACAATCAATACTAAAAATGTATCAAAAAACTTTTCATACATACATAATTATTTCTGAATGATAGAAAACTATCATAACATAAAAAAGATCTAGCTATGCTTCGTTCTTGATACCCATCTTCATCTTTAACACAAAAACATCGCTTCACCTATAAAAAGAGATAACACGTGTTAGTTGGGCTCTCCAAAACACATAATGAGACATCACTGACATGTGTAGTGTATTCTAAAACATATGTTTTACTGAAATAACGTACGTCATATGAACCCTAACACATGTTAGTTGGGCGTATATTAACGTATGTCATATGAACCCTAACACATGTTAGTTAGGCATATACTAGCATGTGTTAGCACCCCTAACATGGGTATAAACAATACCAAATCTGCAATGCCATGTGTATCGTACTCAATTTGAAGTGCCAAGTGTATAATACTCAAACATGTGTATAAACAACACTAAACGCGATTTTTACAACTATGTTAATACAACTACTCAAATACAATTAATATGGTTTGAAATCCAACATATACATCAGTAGCATGTGTTAGCATATTTTAAAACATATGTTTTACTGAAACTAATGTATGTCATATGGACCCTAACACCTGTTTGTTAGTTGGGCATATACTAGCATGTGTTAGCATCACTAACGTGTGTGAGCATACAAGACTCGGACCGCAAAAAATAGACATGCACCCTAGACGAGTTCATAACACTTTTACATGCCAAAACAATATTAACCCCATGTCCCCAATCCAAACAACCTATTCACCAAAAAGATTAAAATTTTATAATCTTTATGAAAAACATCACTTACCACGCCACATCACCAACGCCGCCTTCTTCCAATAGCCTACTCATGAAAACCAACACTGGAATAGATACACATGTTAGTCGAGATCCTCAAACACATAATGGGGCATCACTAACATGTGTTAGCATATACTAACATAAAAAGACTACAAATTTATTCATCAATCACATGTGATCTATCAACCTCATGTCCCCAGTCCAATAAAAATCTAACATAAACAAAATAATAATAATAAAATAAAAATAAAAAGGTTAACATAAGTTTTTTTTCTTCATTCAAGCATTTGATCGAACACTTGGTATGCGAACAAAAACTATCCCCAAAACTGTTATTATTATTATTCTAGCAAAACCCAAAACCCAATCTAATAAAAATCCAACATAAACAAAATAATAATATAAAAAAATCTAACATAAACAAAATAATAATATAAAAAAGGGCATACGAGTAAATGTGTATTCAGAAAGAAGCTGCCAAGGTCTACTCGTTTTTGTGTTGACAGTTTTTTGAAGATTTGGGTCTTAATGTGTTGGAAGCTAGAGTTTCTTGTACAGGTTGTTTTCAACTTGAAGCATGTATACTTTCGATTTCGAAAATCTTAGTAAAAAAAGAACATGATTTTCTTGTGGTTCAAAATCAACTATATGCTTACTAAATTTTTTCACATGCTTTTTGAATTCTGATAGTATAGTATTATACTATCTTCTAACAAATATTAAAAAAGGATTAATAAATATTATAATAAATTGCCAACCATTTTTTGTTTGATTTGGACCATAAATTCTACCATTTTGAAAAAAAAAAAAACAGATCTAAGAAAAAAAACAAAAGAAACATGTTTATCCAAAAAATCATGATTGTATCTAAATGTTAGATCAACAAAAAAATAATCAAAAGAAACATCTTTATCCACTTTCTAGAAGTTTATACACATGTTTATCTATAAAAATCATGATAGTATCTAAAAGTTGAACACATGGAAAAGTATACCGAAACAAAATGAAGCACATCTGTGATTGAAAAAAAGAAATCAAAATCGAACAAACATAGTGCAATAGACGATACTTATTTAGATGGTACCCGATGGAGCAGATCTATTATCTATGGATTTGTTACCTCCAATGAGGTAGATCAGTTGCTGGTTCATCATCCTAGAGAGAAAGGGGGGGGGGGGGGGGAGGGGGAGGAAGGTAGAGAGAGAGGGGATTGAGAGTTTGAATCTGAGTTTGAAAAAAAAAATAAAGAGAGAGAAGAGGGAAAACATGTATATATATATATGGAGAGAGAGAGAGAGAGAAGAGGATGGTGTAAAATGTCCAAAGTAACATTCCTAATATAATATAGATTGATGGTGGCTTGGATGATGTGGCACAATATGGACCAAGTATTGGGTTTCTTGGAGTTTTTCATTTTGGGAGGGTTTTTTTTTTGTGTATAATCTCAAAACCCTATTAAGTTAAAGAAACTTATGAAACCCAATATGTGGCTGAGATAATGCCACGTCTATTTTTTTCACAAACCAAAAAGGGCATTTTGGGTATTGAACATTTTTTGTGACACCCGGCAAGTTCAACATAATATTTTACAAACTTAGAAGTCCACCTTAGCGAAAAACATTTATTAATGTACTTAACTGGGTCAGTTGAGTTGGGATTACTGTACGTATTGTCTAGGGTTTATTGATTTGGAAGATCATTGGGGTTATTTTATGTACACACTAGGCTAGAGTCCCGTTGTTGGTGAATTACATGAATTGAATTAAGTGTTATACATAGATTGATCCATATTTGTTATATAATGTGCAAATACGTGTTTTAATGGTGTTTACATGATTATACATGACTCTATATGCTTAACATATGTTAGGATTGCATGTTCATGTGTTAGGTAGTGTTAAAATGCGTTAAAACGACAAAACTGGAAAACCTGAGACTTGGTTCGACCTTAAGGGGGTTGTAAGCGAAAGATTTTGACTAAAACAGGATTAAATGATCATACAAGTTACAAAACCAGGTGCGGAAACCCTAGCTTTGAACACACTGATAGAAACTCAAATCAAAACACAATCAATATCATTTTCAAAGCTTTTCATAGATTAACTTTTGCATAAACTTGATTACAATCACAATTCAGTTAATCTAGATCAAATACAGACACTCTCAAACAAACCAGGAACCTGACCTCAAAACACACACAACTAATAACTCTCTTACATTCACAAATACACAAAATCTATATATAATGTCTGCACATTCGCCCCTTTACTGTGGTCGAATGTGGAAGAGTTCCACATTCGCCCAGTATAAGGTACGAATGTATATCTTGATCATGTTCCATTTTACCTTCGCCCACTTATCTTCTACCTTCGCCCACTATAGCCTACCTTCGACCAGTCAGTTTCCACCTTCAATCCATCAGCAACCTAACATATGTTAATATCCAATCACTAGTCGCAAAACGCATCTACAAACTCCCCCTCGACTATTGATTGGATTGTCTTCTGTTTTCGTCCATTGCTTTGTTCAACAACTTAATTCTGAGCTGTTTCTTCTGCTCTTTGGTCATTTCAGGCTCTAACTTTCTCTTCACCGGTTTCGACACATTTGCCATCTTCACCGTCTTGCCAAGTTTGTTCTCCAAATTACTCCCCGCATTAATATCATAAGCAAAGCAAACTCCAACCACTTGAGTATACTTCTTTGCTTGATCAGCGTCTTTCGGCTCAAAATAAATCGGATTATAGAAAAGCATGATGATGTCTTCAAAAGTACAGTTAATCAACCACATCGGATCAAATACATGAACATGCTTGTATTTATCCTTCCCGTCTCTCAACACTATCACTGCTTCAGCCTTCCTCCAATCATAATACCAGAAAATAAAATCAGCACTGAAATATTGTGGCATGGGCATCAAAGGTATTTTTCTCATAACTTCAGGTGCCTTGTATATCAAAGTAACCCGCTTCAGCTTAGTTTGAGGATCAATATCCCTATGAACTTTCCTTTGGGGATATTGTGGCTGGAATCTATTCCATCTCATTCTACTTTCCCAAACCAGCTTGTCTGCACACCAACCGACATGTGTACCATTCACTGAAGCACCTGACATAGGGAATCTGCATAAATCTCTGACCGCCCAGTACGGTAGAGTTAGCAAATCAATGAATCTGTTAAAGTACAAGATCCCTGTTTCCCATTTAGCAGCTATACACTTCAGCCTGCCCAAATATGTCCATCCAAGAGCTCTGCCTTTGAACTTAGCATTGTGAAATCTATAGAAGTTTCCTTGAGCTTCAGGCTTCGGTCGGTTTTCATCCATTTCTCTTAATTTCTTCAAATAACTCTTCAATTCATCAGATTGATTTGAAGACTCTTGCTTATCAGCACCAAACACCTTCTCTACAAACTCTGCACTTCTTTGCTGTGCCTTTTTCTTCGCCGAATTGTTTGGTGTCTCAGTAAAATCAGGAAATATCTCATCTTCATCAGTTTGTCTGAAGTATTGTGGAAATTCTTCATGTGTTATATCTTCAACTTCCACTTCATCAAGCTCAGGAGTATTCTTATCATCTGAGTGACTTCCAATATCCTTTTCAGAAATATCTGGAATCGACTCATCTACTATAAACTCCTCAAATGTTTTCCCTACTCTCTGTGCAAGTCCATCCAGAATTTCCTTTGCCACAGAAGCAGGTACTTCACCTTCTTCAAGATCAGGATCATTGTATTCCAATTCATATCTCATGTCGTCTGTTTGGAATATCTCGGCAAAACATCCTGTGAACTCAATAGTCCATTCTCTTCTTTCCAACATATCTATATACACTTGTTTAGCATCATCTGATAAAGATCTCACCTTTTCATTCCAGAAGATACTCTCATCTGAATCAACGTTCTCACCTTTCTTTTTCTTTGAACTTGATTCTCCAGCATTCTTCTTTTTAGATGTTCTCTCTTCAAATGTAAACTTTGAAGTATAATCTCCTCCATCATCATCATCATCATCACTACCACTATCATCCTCTTTCTGACTCCCAGACCCTTCTGCATCATCATCATCATCTTTATCATCATCATCATCACTTTTCTCTGACTCTTCATCATCCTCATCATCTTCTTCTTTGTCCGATTCAGACGGTTCAAAGTCAACTTTCTCTTCTTCTTCTTCTTTATCTTCTTCTCCCTCCTTCAACTTGGGTGCAACATTGTACAAATCATCAATCAAATCACTAAGGCGTTTGTTCTCAGCCCTTAGTTCTTTGTTGTCTTCTTTGATCAACTTTATCCTATTCTTATTTCTTGAACATTTACCCTCAAGCTTTTTATTCTTTGCTTCAAGCTTCTTAACCTTCTCGTTAATCTCATCTTGATTTGACTTAGAAGCTACAACTATCTGAAGCATCTTTTCTTCATTCTGCTTGAACTTGGCTATTTCAGCTTGTTGAGCCACTATCATCTTCATCATGTCATCCATTTTCTTGTTCACCTGCTTCATTACATCATCATCCACAGTGACCTTCTTAGATTTGGATCTAGATGGCTCAACTTCCTTTTCTTTCTGAGGCTTTCTGAACATGTCAAGTACATTATCCAGTGCAACATTTAATTGATCAGCTGATATTGTCTCTGCCTCTTTAGATTTCTTTTGCTTTTTAGTGACTGGTGAAGACAGCTTTGATGACGTACCAGCATCGGGTACTCTTTTTCCCTTCAACAGTTGTGCTAATTCTTTCTCTCTCAACTGTTTAGTACTTGTCTTCTTAGACATGGTCTTGTGCTTTGGCTTGGGCAAGTTTACTACCACAGTCTCTCCAGTATTCAACTCATCCATGTCAATACCTAAACCTTCATCTTCAACATTCAACGACTTCTTACTTTTCTCAGCTTCTTCAATTGATTTGTTTAAAGATTCAGACTCACCAACCATAGTGGCCTTACGTTTGGTGGTCCTAACATTCTCAGCATCAGAATCCCATCATTCATCTTCCTCAGTTTCTTCTGAATCCACTGATTCTTCATCCACCAACCCAGTACCTTTCTTAGCAGTTGATTTCTTTCTCACCACCTGTTGCTTAGAACTTCCTTGATCAGTCTTTCCCTTACCCTTCCCTTTGGCTCCGGGATTAACTACCTGTCTCTTCCTCTTAGTGCTTGCATCAACATACACCAAAGGATCATCATTATCAGAATCACTGTTGTCATGTCTAGCTTTGTTCTTGCCAGGATCAGTGTAATCCTGACTAGCCAAAGCTCCAAAGAGTCTCTTGTGAGGTGGCTTTTCATTATCTGGCACACCCTTATATCCTTTCATTCTCACCAATGTACGAATGTTCATGTGATCTTGACCTAGGATCATAGTTGGATCCTTCTTCAATTCTGGATACTTGTGGTCAAAGATCATCATGAGAAACCTTGGGTATAGCATGAATTGCTTCTTCTTCAAACCCTTTAACATTTCCAGCATATGATCCAGTATCATCCCAGATACATTGAATGGTTTGTTGAGAGTCAACGCAACCATCAACGAGCTTAGACTTCTCCTCATCACATCATATCCACCGCTCACACATCCAAACACGTGGATAATGACATGTGTAAAATATTTGAATTGCACGCCCAGCTTTCCCTTATGTATGGAACCATCAGTAATCGCTCCTTTATACTTCATTCTGAGGAAACATGCTTTCTGTTCAGTCCAGGATAATTCTCTTGGATCTTCACTCACTTCAAACTTTATCTGGAGCGCTTCTCTAATATCAGACTCTGTAATAAACATCTCCATGTCTTGTATCTTGCTTCTAATGATTGTCTGATTATCCCAGAAGTCATACTTCGCGTTCTTGTAGAAATCTTCAATGATATCTTTATAAATGATAGTCGGAGTAGCTAAAGCATAGACAACTCTGCTCCTCTTCAAGAATTCAATGATACCAGTAAACTCTACATTCTTTTCAACATCGCCAAGATAAGCACAGCAGTTGTGTGTTTTCTCAAACGGCCAGCTTATCGGTGTAGATGATTCAGCCTCTTGAACATTCTCTGGAACTGGATCCGTAACAATATTCTCCACTGGAGTCTCAATGTTCTCAGTTTGGTCAGCCATCTGCACATGAAAATCAAAAACATTCGTCAAAATACAAAAACGACAAAAATTCAAAACTTTTAGGGTTTTAAGATTCCACATTCGCCCGTTTTGATCTGGACGAATGTGAGTTTTTCTGGCACGAATGTGAGATTTTCTGGTCGAATGTGAAAAAGTATTGAGTTAAAAACACATTCGTCCGTTTAATGATACATTCGTCCAAAAGATTCCACCTTCGCCCATTTAATAGACCCGAAGGTAAAACCTGTTAATCCCTAAAAATTTAAAAAATTTTCAATCTTGTTTTTAACCCTTGATTCTGATTAGGATATGTTCTATAGTGGCCGATCATCATTCGTACATCATCAATTGTCCTTTAATTTCAATTTACATCAGTTTTAAAGCAGAATTAGGTCAAAATGGTTTCATACGATCAAATTACCATTCAAACAATGTTATTAACCTAATTCTAACAATCTTCTCCCCCTAAAACTGATGTCAATTGAAATGCAAGCAAAAAGATCAAACAATAAACACCCTAAGACCCCCAAATTTGAAACCCTAAGTCCGGTCACTCAAACGATGATACTGATCTCGTTAAGGCTCCATTACCTGTGTTTTTAGTATAGAAATGATCAGGAAACAACCAGGAATCAAATGCACAAACAAGAGAAATCAAAGCAACAAGGTGACAGGATCGAAAGAAAATTTTTGAAAAACTGTAATGAGGGTTCGAACCTGTAACTGGTATATATAAGCAGGACACCTTCGCCCGTTTTAGTGGTCGAATGTGGGAGTATTCCACATTCGCCCAAAGTGAATTGGCCGAATGTACAATATGTTTACCCGAATGTGAAATTTGTATAAACAAACCCACATTCGCCCATTCTGAACAACCGAAGGTGAAGATTTTTCCACATTCGACCCAATTAAGGGGCGAATGTGAAATGGAAAAATCTGAAAATTTTACCAAATCACGAATTCGAATCCCGTTCAACATTTTTCAATCCGTTAAACTTCAAAAACTCATATTTTCACTTTTTGAATGATACAAAGCCCAGATGGTGTTATCAAATCTCAGAAATTGACCATCAAGCATCCCCGGTTATCAAAAATAAAGCAGAAATGCAAAAATTTTGGGTTTTCTGAAATTTTATCAAAACACACCTAAAATCTTTTTGGATTTTGTATCTTTTTGACAATAAAAGTAAAATGCAACAAAGTAAAATGCATCAAAGTAAATGAAAGCATTAAACATTTTGTGATATCCGGTAAGAGGATCATATCAGTTTTCTGAGAAATCTGATCACAGCGTTGATCTTTTTGTTTAATATTATCATTAGAAACAATATGTGACACGGCAATTGCTGATATTGTGGTCCACGTAAGCTCACATGCAGACAATTACGCAATGCTTTAAAATGATACGAGTTAGGTGTATTAGACTAACACATTGTGGTGCCCACACACATGACATACTCCCGTATCAAGTAATTGCACAAAGCTTCGTCGTAACGCGTGATTATGCCAGAGTTATCCGTAAAAATTACAAAGTATATAGCACAGAGGTGTACAGGTCAGCAAACGAATGCAGCAAAGTAACATGTGCGTATACACTAGGTTGAGGCTGATATTAACCACTGATTTGCATCAGAAAGTCAATACGATGTAATAATGATCTTTGATCAATAAAACATAAAGTTCCTCAATTCGGTAACTTTCGGTTTTGGCATTTACGCTCTTTTTGCAAATATTCTGATGAAACTAGGTCCGTAAATCAATACGACAAAAGTTTAATCAGAATATCCCGGATAACCATAACATAACGACCCGAAACCTTAGATTTTGGCAATCCTATCAAACGAAATTACGGTACTAAGACCATATGCCCATGAGGTGTTCAGCCACGAACGCGTAGTTTGTTATGTTTGTATCACTAATGCACGCAATATTTAGTCTACGAAGCCTATCAGCATATCACACGTAATCAACATACGCCTCATTATACTATACAATTCTTTAGCCTGTGTCAGATCCCCACTGATGTACTATCATTTCCTCTTATTATCCAGGAAATCATTTTGGTTTTTCTAATTTTTAGGTCTTTTGAAATTTTTCAATGTTTTTTTTTTTTTGGTTTTTCTGATAAAATGACTCCCCCTAAAATAAAGAACATATTTTTGGGTTTTTAATTTTTCTAAAAAAAAAAAAACAAAACAAAAATTTGAAAGAAACAATCCACTTGAAAGCATCAACTTCTTTGAGGATTAAACAATCCCCTCGAAAGCATCAACTTCTTTGAGGATTACGATAGAAAAGAGAAATTCCCAATTAGCAAAGAGAAATTCCCAATTAGCAAAATAGTAAAAATAAAAACTAAAAACTAAAAAGCGATAAACCGAGGTGCCGATTAGTCCTGTTTTTCTTTTATATTGTTTACTTTTAAAAGATATTCAAAGCGGGATCTGTCAAAAGCTTTTGTAAACAAATCTGCACGTTGGTAGTCAGTATGGATTTTGACCATATCTATCAATTCCTTAGCGTAACAATCACGGATAAAATGATATTTGATCCGGATATGTTTCGCCTTAGAATGATTTTCAGTATTTTTAGTTAATGCAATTGCGGCTTCGTTGTCACAGTGTATAGGGGTTTTAAGAAACTGCAAACCGTAATCCACCATCTGTTGTTGGATCCAGAGTACTTGCGAACAACAACTCGAGGCTGCAATGTACTCAGCTTCACAGGTAGACAGCGCCACGGAAGTCTGTTTCTTGCACTGCCAGGTAATTAACCTGCTCCCTAAAAACTGGCAACCAGCTGTAGTAGATTTGCTATCTTTGTCACAGCCGCCCCAATCTGCATCACTAAAAGCAATAAAATCAAAATCATCATCATTAGGGTACCAAAGTCCTTTTGAGGGACAACCCTTCAGATATCTAAGGATACGCTTGACCGCCGTCAGATGACTTTGTTTCGGCTTCGATTGATAACGAGCACAGAGACACGTTGCATACATAATATCTGGTCGAGACGCCGTCAAATACATCAGAGATCCGATGATTGCTCTGTATGTAAATGGGTCTGTCAGCTCCCCCTTAGCGTCCACTCCAATCCCGTGATTGGGTTGAATCGGGGTATCCATCGGCTTAGAGTCCTCCATCTGGAACCGGCTCAAGATGTCGGATACGTATTTCGTCTGGTGAATGAAGATCCCGTCGGGTCTTTGGTCCACCTGCAAGCCTAGGAAAAACTGCATCTCTCCCATTGCGCTCATTTCGAACTTTTCTTGCATAACAGTTTCGAATTCCCTGCATAAAAGCTCGTTAGTTGAACCAAATATTATATCATCAACGTAAATCTGCACTAGAAGCAAATCATCTCCAGTCTTCTTCGTGAAGAGGGTGCAATCGACGAGGCCGCGCTTAAATCCTTTGGAGATGAGGTATGTACTTAGCTCCTCTTACCACTGTCTCGGAGCCTGGTGCAAACCATATAGAGCTTTGTTCAGCACGTAGACCTTATCCCGGTGGATTGGGTCCTCAAAGCCTGGTGGCTGCCCGACATAAACCTCTTCCTTGACTTTTCCGTACAGAAATGCGCTCTTAACGTCCATTTGATAAACTTTGAATTTCTTGTATGAAGCAAACGCAAGGAACATCCGAATAGCTTCAATCCGTGATACCGGTGCATAGATTTCGTTATAATCAATCCCTTCGATTTGATGGAAACCTTGCACGACCAATCTGGCTTTGTTACGAACAATAACCCCACGATCATCCTTCTTGCACTTAAACACCCATTTAGTGCCTATTTTCTTCCTTCCCGGCGGCAAATCCGTGAGCGTCCAAACCCCCAATTTCTGGAATTGTAATAACTCCTCCTGCATAGCTTCAACCCAGGCATCTTCATTCAAAGCGTCCTTGTATGTCCTTGGCTCTACCTGCGACACATAACACGCAAACGACCAATCATTTTGACTACCAGATTTTTGAATTTTGGCATATAATGCTAAAGCACCAAAACTCTCTGGCGAGTTAACGCTTTTCAGCTGCCCTCTGGTCATAACACCACTTCCAGGATCACCGATAACTTGCTCCAGCGGGTGAATACGATGAATCCGAGATTCCGGATAATCAGGTACAGTAACTCCCGTCTGAGCAGTCAAGTTTTCTACAGCATCCAGATCATGACGCGTGTTTGATGATGAAGCAACTTCTGGAGTTGGAGTTAGATTCACTGGCATTGCCTCTGGTTCTTCTGCATGTTCAAGAATGACTTCTTCAAATTGTTCAACTTCAGATTCTGAAGAGTCTAATGAAGTTGAAGCCTCTTGAAACACATCTTCCTCTTGTATAGGAGCATTGGTATCATTAGAAGCTGGTAGGGGGTTCACGGTGATTGGACGCACCAACGATGAAGTTGTCGCGTTTTCACACTCGTAAAGTAATCTGATAACAGCTTCTTCAACCAAGCTATCTAGATTGAATGATTTAAAGAAATCTTTGTAATCAAACATCCAATCAGGACCCGTGCCTTGCAAATTTTGAGTATATCGTTGAACTTCCACGTTAGCCCAATCCTCCACTTGACGAGTTCGCTTGTTGAATACCCGTTTGAGCGGGGTTGCATATCCAACAAAGTATCCCTCCTCAGCTTTAGGACTAAACTTCTCACCTGGATTCAACATCGTGCATGGCGCCCCAAAAGGTTCTAGATACTCTAAGTTTGGCTTTCGTCGGTGTAACAGTTCATAAGATGTTTTTCCAAACTTCTTCACTGTTAGAACCCGATTTAGTGTATAATTTGCTGCATAAATCGCCTCGTTCCAGAACATTACCGGAAGATTTGAATCAGCAAGCATTGTTCTAGCCGCTTCAATTAGAGTCCTATTCTTTCGTTCAGCAACACCGTTCTGTTGTGGGGTGTACGGAGCCGAATATTCATGATGTATCCCTTTGCTTTCACAAAGTTCATCCATCTTGGCATTTTTGAACTCCGTCCCATTGTCACTCCGAATTCTCTTTATCTTCACATTGTAGAGATTCTCCAATCGAGTGAACAGAACTTTTAGGTTGTTAAAGGTGTCACTTTTGTTTTGCAGACACATCACCCATGAAAATCTTGAGTAGTCATCAGTGACAACTAAAAAATAAAGCTCTCCAAGATGACTTTTGCGCTTGACCGGTCCGAATAGGTCCATGTGCAATCGCTCAAGTGGCATCTCTACAGAGTTGACTTTCTTTACTTTGTGGGACTGTTTGTGTTGCTTCCCCTTCTTACAACTTACACACTTGTCATTCAGATGGAAATGTTTCACGTTTACTCCATCGACAAGCCCATTTTTCACAAGTTGATTCATTTTTCTCAGATGAATGTGCCCCATTCTTCGGTGCCACATTATCGATTCTTTCTCAGTCGCTTTGGATAGAAAACATGTTATTTGCCCCTGTGATGTCATCGCCTTGGACATATCAAGAATATAGAGATTGTTGACGCGAGGTGCCATCAACATTATCCACTCCTTAGGAATTTTGAAGCCCGGTTTGAGAATATAGCAGGATTTGTCATCAAAATGCACAGAAAATTGTTTATCACATATTTGACTGACACTCAACAGATTATAGTCAATCTGCTTCACATAAGATATCCGCTCAAAGCTCACTATCCCATTACTCACGCTCCCCTCCATTGTGATATATCCACCTTTATTACCAGCGAATGCGACATACCCTCCATTGATGTTTTTCACGTCGAACAACAACGCTAGATCCCCTGTCATGTGGCCTGAAGCTCCACTATCAACAATCCAAAGACTGCTAATAGGGCCAGCTGAAGCTCCCTGCACACAAAAAGTAAATCATTTAGTTCTTTCGGGGGACCCAAGCCTGAGTCTTGGGCCTTTGAACATCAGCTTTCAAAGAAATATTCTCATTAACATTTTCAACAACTTTTTGTTTTGGATCAATCTTTTTCTGATTGTTCAAAACAGTTTCCTTTTTCTCATTGACCTTAGAAGTAGAAGCTCCTGGAGTACCATTGGGTGACCAAGATTGTTCAGACCTTTTAAGAATGCGAAGCTGAGATTTTGGATTCTCAGTCGGTTTCTGAACATTGTTAACAAACGTAACTTTCTTGGTTACCTTATCTGAGTTAACAGACTTAGGTTCAACATTTGATTTGACAATCGGTTTTTGTGGAACCTTTTGCCTGTCAATTGTTGCGTTCACCACAGGCTTCCTCCATGATTGTTCCATAGCAATCCGATTTCTTCGATCATATTGAATTGGATGATTGTTCCTCATTTGATGAAAATTGTTTTGATTATAAAACTGTTGTTGTTGAGGAACAACACGTCTGTGTGGTGGAACATAATGATCAATCGGTTTTCTCATGGAATTTCTCACTTCAACCTCGTGCCTTTTATGCCTTACATATGGACACTGAGCAAGTAAATGCCCACGTTCCCCACATTTAAAGCATGCACGGTACTCTTCAAAAACATATTGAGCATTTGGTTGAGCAAATGATCTAACAGGATATTGATCATTGTACTGTTGATTCCTCAAACTCTCAGGGAGTGGCCCTTTTGAGTAAGTAGGCTCATGAAAACCATTAGCTCTGTTATTAGGTCGAATGAACTCTGTGACATGGACCTTTGGTTCTTGAGGAACATCCAAATACAATTTCTTTAAAATTGCTGGTGGAATCTCATTTGTTCTCTCATGTTTTGGGAACCAAATGGTGCTTTCTTGCCAAATCTTTTCTATTTTAGCATAGTTAGCATTTTTGATTGGAAATTCCTCATCAGAGATGATTTTATCGGATCCTTCCATTCGATAGAACACCTTGACAGGTTTGTCACAAGGTTCATTCTTAACATCTTTATTTTCAAGATCCTTTTTAATCACATTCTTTTCATACTTTTTCTCACGATGAGCATTTGCCATCGGATGCACATGTTGAGATGATGAAACTGGTTCAGTAGTAATGATGTGATTTTCTTTTGGAATTTCACATACATTAACAGTTTGATCATTACCAGTATTATCACTCTCTGAATCTGAATCCACACTTTCAGCATAAACACCCTCATCATTCAAGCCTAAAATCGGTCTCACATCGGAATTAGGATCACCAATACTCGAGGTATTAGATTCAATTTCCGATGATGAGTCTGATTTTACCGAGCTCTCCGGTGTAACTTGGTGACAATTATGATTTTCAAAAAGCACCGGAGATGGCACAGACTTGTAATTAGTGGTTTGATCATTATGATGTGGTCTACCACGTAAGCAATGTGCTTATAGCTTTCCAACTTTTTGTTTACTTTCTCAGCAAAGCATTTTATGGCTGCCATTTCCAACTTGGTATTTTCAATTTCATTAATATAGTTGTTAATTGCCAATTGTTTTAATGATAAAGTGTTTTTCAAGTCGGAAATGTCCTTTTTGTAGCCATCTAATACCTTGTTGAAAGCATTCAACTCTTTGCGAGTAGATTGACTGTTCATGATAGCACTATCACGTTGAACACGGAGTTGTTTATTCTCCTCAGTCAATCTATCACATGTGCCACAATATTTATCACTTTTAATATCAGTGCTAGACTCAGAACTTACAGGTTTTGGCGGATCAGTCATGGCCATCAATGCGAAATGAGCTTCCTTTCCAGTAAAGAATTTGGAATAGTCAATCTTGGTGAAAGCATCATCAGCAATGCACGACTTCCTTGTCATCAGAAAATCCGCTTCTGCTAGCAACTGATCTATGTCATCATCTAGTGATGTAACACTTGCTTCCGTATCCGATTCACTGTCTGAATCAGAATAAACCGATTCACACTCCTCAGGAACATCAGAAACAGTATCAATCACCACTCCAGAATTAGCTTTCTCAACCTTAACCTCAACAGGTTCATTCTCCACATCCATTTCAGCCTCAGACTCATCACTTCCACACTCAGTTTCTTTCTTTTCATCCACCGTCACCGACTCTTCAATATCAACCTTGCAAGCAACGCAAGCCACATTACCACCAGTAGTAATTTCCTCCACTCCTATTTGCAATCCCGACCAATCAAACCTTTCATCTTGTTGAGTCACCAATGCTTGATTCTAACTCGTGTTCTGTTGTGTCTCATTCGGTGTAGTGATCGGTATAACTGTTCGGTTAGTGTTGTTAGGAGATTGGTTTTGGATCTGGTTTGATGTGTTAGGTTGTCTGTTTTGGTTGTTGTTAGAGTTATTTTGACGGTTTTGATAATTGTTGTTGTTTTGGTAAGAAACTTGGTTTTGGTTTTGTTGTTGACGATTCTGGTAGCTTGCATTGAATGGGTTTCTATTACCTTGTTTTGGTGGCTGAGTGCATTCTCGTTTAAAGTGACCTTTTCCTCCACAGTTAAAACAAGTAACTTTCTCCTTGTTGAACCCGTAGGTTGTGTTAGGAGAAGTTCCCAAATCTGTTCTACCTGTCTTTTCAATAAACTCCGTTGCTCTTCTCATGATGCTTGCAAAAGCCCATTGGATATCAATGAGTTCCATCTCTTCCTTATCGATCTGTGCATAGTCTTCATTGGTTAAATTGTTATTCCCAATTTGACTAGCAACTAGTCCGTTGTAAGATGAAACCATTGCTGAGACTAGTGCAATATGTTGCTGAGCAACTTCCACTGTCACATTGCCCAAGTTAGAAGTCTCCAAAACCACTTGTTGTTGATTAGGTTGAGTAACTTGGTTCATTGGTTGTTGAGATTGGCTAGCAGTATAGAAAGATGCTTGTTGCATTGGGGAGAATGGTGAAATGTAGGAATTGTTGTATTGTTGTTGTGGTGGTGGTTGTGTGTATGATGGTTGTGAGTAGGATGAAGTTTGTGCCATGTAGTTGATGGTAGGTTTTGGTGATTCCATAACATTGGAAATGCAAGCAACATGTGGTGCAACTATCCCTCCTGAACTTGAGTTACTCACAGGAACTGAAGTGCCTCCAAAGTATAAGCTAGGATTCTGAGGAACCTGTGCTCTTCTAGCTTTCCTCTTCTCTTCCATTTCCTTGTTTTCTAGCTTCTGTATGAACTCTTGAATAGTCCAGTATTGATATGCATCCTTCTCCCTGAGAACTTCCACATGCTGATCCCAGTAAGGTGGTAGAGCATCTGCAAACTTATCCACCAAATTCTTCATAGGAATCTGTATACCATAACTTGACAATTCAGTTAGCAAATGACTATATCTAGGAGTTAATTCTTTTAAAGTTTCATTTCCAATATAAGAAAAATTCTCAAAACTCCTTTCTCAATTCATCCATCCTCAAACTTCTAGTTTTCTCATTCCCATCATGCCTTCTCTTAAGCACATCCCACAATTGCTTAGACGTTGTACAAGTTCCAAATTGATGCAATAGATCATTTGTTATTGCCTGAGTCAATTGGGAAAAGGCTTTCTTTTCCACAGCAAATTTCTTTTTCTCTTCCTCAGTCATGCTCTCCAATGGAACTGGTTCACCTGTATTCTCCAAAACTGGTGCTGTGTAACCTTTAGCAATCATACTCCATGCCTCTGCTCCCTCCACTCCCATGCCTTCCAAGTGAATCTTGAACTTGTTCTGCCACTGATTGTATTCTTGTATCTCCATAAGCTTCGGTGGCCGATTCCCGCTACCTGAAGACAAATCATTAATCAATGTGGAAATAGCATTTGTAGTTTGAGTGTTTACCACCGCTGCTGCTACTCCCCAGTAGTCAGGTTGTGGTGCTGGAGGTGCTACGCTTTGAGGCATCGAGCTCGTCATCGCCATGTAGTTAATCGGCTGCGAAGACTGTGTGCTCGTCTTTTGTGCTGCCACCGTCCATGGGTCCATCACTTGCTGTTGTGGTTGAGTCGTTGCTGGTCTCGGAGTAGTCGGAAAATTCCACATGATCACGAACTTCGAAAAATCCAACACTTAGAAAATTTTCCAAAAACTAATCCTAGGTTCGCCCAAAAAGTCTCACTTTCGTCCCTTTCTGATTCAGGTTCGCCCAAATAGTATTCACCCGAATGTAAAACTTCACCAGAAAGTAAAAACACACTAACACAAATCCACTTTCGCCCAGAATATTCTAGGTTCGACCGTTTCTACTCTACGTTCGCCCGCCCAATCAATCTGATGTGGAAATGTGACCCGAAAGTGAAAACTTCAAACAAACAATTTCCAGGTTCGCCCAAAATTACCTCAGGTTCGACCAAAAACCACCTAGGTTCGCCCAAAACCACTCAGGTTCGCCCACTAAGTTCCAGGTTCGGCCATTTCATGTTTGAAAAACGGTTATTTTGATCTCTGATTTTCAAAAGTTTGTGGATTTGAATGATCTTAATCAGGTTATGATTCGGAATTGATTTGGAGCAACTTTAATTCTTGGAATTTTAGATTTTAACCACAAAATCAACTTCAAATCAATCAAAAACACTCAAAAACCATTTTCATGCAAAAACAGATGTATTTTGATCAAAAATATGTCCAAATCAGCTCTGAGTTTATCAAATTTGTTGTTGTATGATTCGTATGGCTCTGATACCACTTTGTAAGCGAAAGATTTTGACTAAAACAGGACTAAATGATCATACAAGTTACAAAACCAGGTGCGGAAACCCTAGCTTTGAACACACTGATAGAAACTCAAATCAAAACACAATCAATATCATTTTCAAAGCTTTTCATAGATTAACTTTTGCATAAACTTGATTACAATCACAATTCAGTTAATCTAGATCAAATACAGACACTCTCAAACAAACCAGGAACCTGACCTCAAAACACACACAACTAATAACTCTCTTACATTCACAAATACACAAAATCTATATATAATGTCTGCACATTCGCCCCTTTACTGTGGTCGAATGTGGAAGAGTTCCACATTCGCCCAGTATAAGGTACGAATGTATATCTTGATCATGTTCCATTTTACCTTCGCCCACTTATCTTCTACCTTCGCCCACTATAGCCTACCTTCGACCAGTCAGTTTCCACCTTCAATCCATCAGCAACCTAACATATCCAATCACTAGTCGCAAAACGCATCTACAGGGGTTCGAACCAAGTTAAGGAGTTTCATTCGACCCTCTAGTCATCCCATTCGATCCCTGCAAGGGTCGAACCAACAGTCACTATAAATACCATACTTTGCAATTTTGCATCATTTCACAAACCCTAAACGCCTCTAAACACTCTCTCTCGACCTTAAACACTGAGGAAGGAGTTTTTGATCTTGTTTTTCATAATCTAACCCACAAACACCTTCTAAATCGTAAACAAGTGAAGATCTAAGGTGTGTTCTTGATCCAAAATCCTTTTTAAGCATTTTTCATTCGTTTTTATTAAACCCCAAAGGTCCAGATCTGTTCTAAGGAGGTTTTCATGATTAAAAACCTTTCTAACACCTTTCTAAACAAAAATTCATCATTAAACATAAGTTTTTATACAAATAAAGATGTGTTAATGGTGTTTTAAGTTGTGTTATGTGTTGTTTGATGTTTGGATGATGTATAAATGTTATAACAATGATCTAGAACTGCTATAGATGATAGTTTATGGTTATCTTAGGTTACAAGTTGTTGGATGATGATGTTTTGTTTATTTTGGGGATTTTGTGTTAGATCTAGGGTTTGTTCATGCTGTTATTATTAATACAACGATTAGGGGTTTTCATATACATGATAATCTGAGCATATTAAGCTAATTGTTAAGTGATTTCAACAAGTTTCCATTTTGGGTAAAGTTTACATGCATTGATGTGACATTTCCATAATTTGCCATTTTGGGTAAGTTGTAAAATGGACTGATTTTGGGATAAAATTAGTAGGGTTTTGTAGGGATAGATTAATGATACTTGACTACTGTGATTCGTGGTGTTTCGTGATGTTTTCGGACTGCTTAGATGTGATTTGGTGCGTTTTAGGAGGATTGAGCTGATGAGGTCGAACCAGGAAGTTCATTCGACCTTCGTGAGGTCAAATGAAAACCTCTGGAGGTTGAACCAACATTAATCAGGGTCGAATGAGCTCCAGTTAGGTCGAACGAACATGATTTAGGTCGAATAAACACGTGTTAAGGGTCGAATTAACATGTGTTAGGTCGAATGAACTTGTGTTTTGGTTGAATGAACATGTATAAGGTCGAACCAACTTACCTTTGGGTCGAATGGACTTACAAATAGGTCGAATGGGATTGCATATGGCACGAACTAGTCCGGGAACTTGTTGATTCGACCTTACACCTTGATATGTGTGATTTTTTATGCGAACTAAGTGTATTGTGCTTGGAACTTGTGTGTTAACTTTATGTACTTGATTAATTGATGTAATGGGTCACCAGCAGGATGACAGGTCTGTCTTTCTGTGTGTCGGGTCAATAGTCAAACACGTTTTCAAACGAACTTAGTCACGATCTGGACAATCGGGGACTAGATAACCTTAGGGTTATTAGTCAAAACACTTATACGAACTTTTATGATAGATTCCCGATAATAGGAACTATCAGGACTTGTTGGTAACTCTTTAATTTGGAAGACGCAACCTAAGGTGAGTTTCACAGCCCCACTTTTACTGGTTTTACTTTCGGGGAGGAAACATGCTATGAACTTAATTTTTGGAACTCGTGTTATACTATGGGTTACTTTTTGGGTTACTATACCATCTTTGGAAGTCCCAGGGAAACCATGAATGTGCGGGGTTGCACAACAGGGGAAATGCGGATAGATCTATTGGGCATGTCCAGCTCCACTTGTCGACTGGAGGTTGGACGGGTGCATGTTGTCTCGACCTATGCTAAACTTGTACTCATTATTCGGGCTGCTTAAACATATGCTAAACTTTCTAAACATGTCCAGTAATGGTTTTCCAATCGTAGTAGTAGCAAAACTTACCCCTAGCTAGCGTGCACTTGGCATAGTATTGACAGGATTGAACTTGGTACACTTTGGTAACATTTTATAAAAACCTGTGAACTCACCAGCATTATATGTTGACATCTTTTTGGCATTTTTTCTCAGGTCGCTAAGGTAGCATCACACGGACTAGGCACACGGGTCTTGCATGGCGTCTAGGGCTTTTAGTGCATGTTTTGAATAATCATTTGAAACTACTTTGTCATTTGGGAATGTAAATTTGATTAAGCTTCTGCTACTGGTTTTAAGTTATTAAAGATTTAATGTTTTGGATCTACGTATCTTTCATATAGTTGTTGTTTATTGTGACTGTTGACTTGGATCCTGGTATGTCACGCGCCTCACGGTAGAACCCCACACGTGGAATTTGAGGGTGTGACATTTTTTATGGCATGTGCTCCTGCCAATTGATTGACCTTTTGCATAAAGTGTCTGCACCTTTTTCTATCTCCTAATTGAAATACATAACATCTCTCCTCTCTCTCATTTTCTTTTTGAAAAAAAATCCATCTCTCCTCTCTTTCTTCTTCAATATCTCCTACTTCCAACCGTCATCTTTTTCCTACCATTAACACACTTGTTGTATGAACACAAACAAACGAAAATTGGGGATGTGACATACAAATTTACAGGGAGGCGACAGAAGCTCCGGTTCCCTCTGCACTGTGGTGGTTCGCATGTATATAAAAATCACAGGAAAAGGAGGCTTCTTCCTCTTCAAGCTCTAATTCAGAGTATGATAGGGGTTCCTCGTCCTGAACCAAGGTGGTGTTAGGGGTGGTGGTAAAAGGCAACGGTGTTTAATGGATAGTGGTGTCTGACTATGGTGGTATAAGGCGGCATTGTTTAAGAGATCTGTAACAAAGACTCGTTTTGTGGGAGAGAGGGAGAGAGAGAGACCTGGTCACTGAGAGCTAGGGGTGGTGGTATAAGGCGGCGGTGAAGATAAGCCCGACGATGAAACAGATAAAGGTGATTTCTTCTAAACTTTGTAGCCTGAGATCGAACCACCACCATCAGATCTAAATTTTTTAGCAACTACCATCATCACTATGCACTACCACAAAAATGGCTTTTAAGGACCTTTTGTGTGGGACACTTGTAAAATAGGGTCCTAAAAACTATTTAATAGGACGAATGAACTTTTGGGGTCCTTTTATAATATACGCTACTAAACCGGTGTCCTAAAAAGCTATTTAATAGGATGGATGATTCTTTGGGGTCCTATTATCATATAACTTAATAAGACACTTAAAATGTAGATCCTAATAAAGTAATTTATAAGACATTTAGTTGTTGGTGTCCTATTATGTGGTAATGTAATACGACACTTGATCACTGGGGGGTCCTATTATAATATAACTTAATATGACACTTTGTAGTTAAGGCATAAATGTTCGATGTTATAGGACCCTTTCTAGTCGAAGTCATATTAGAACATAACTTTATAGGAAACTTGACATATGGGTCTTATATCTTTAACCTTTATAGGTGTAACAACCGGCAAAAATAAGGTAATTCCGTACAAATTAATTAATATATGATTAACGTAATTAAATGCAATTATGTGTGATCTAATTATCAAGGCCTTAGGAGATAGCAATTTCCAAATAGTGCATAGGAATGCATACGTTTAATGGTAAAACATGATTGGATCATGTGCGGATAAGCTATCCGGTATGGACGTTGGCAATTACCCGGTAATAATTAAATAAACAAAAAGGATCCCGGACACCCAGGATATAAAATAAAGGGTATGTTCATGAAATATAATGAGTTTTGGAACCCCAAAACCATAAGTGGAAACGTCTTGTACAAAGCTCCCGATAACGAATAAAGTGCGCGTATCGCACCCGATACGCGCATAACTCATAAATTCACCCGGTAAAAGCCTAAATAACTGATCAACACTTAAATTAGACTATATTTAAGGGTTATTAAAGGTATTTTTAATGTCCGAATAACGCGTAATTAAAACCCGAAAAATACCCGAACGACACCCGAACGACGGGGGATTAAACATAACAAATAATGGGTAAATATTTGGTGTTGTGGACCCCACCTAGACCCACTAAGGGGCCGGCCTAAAGGCCTTGAGATGTTATTATTATTAGTTTATCTTTTAGCTAAATATACATAAGATTATAAGCATGCATGGAAGGATAAAGTTGTAAGAAACATGGAAGTACAAAAGCATGCAATCTCTTGTCCCCTCTTGTGTAAAATTTCGGCCAAGTGCCATAAGAATCCAAGACACAATTTAAACCATCATTACACTAGTGTGCACATGCATAAGAAGGGTCTTGTATAAAGATTATGGAAGATCATAAGGCTTAGTAAGATTTGCAAGCAAAACTCCTAATCATACATACATACATCCACGGCCACCACCACAAATCCCACATCCATCCAAGATATCTTGTGTACTTCCTAAATCTCTTGTATCTTTGGTAATGATCACAAGATCCATGGAAAGATTATAAGAGATTACAAAGATATTAGCAAGATTTGCAAGCAAGACTCCTACACATCCATACATACATACACGGCTATATACACACACACACACACATCATATCCTTCCAAAGATCCCAAGTACACATACAATCTTCCATTAAATCTTACATAATCTATGGAAGATTACATGTGGTAAGAGGATATAAACATGTGTTAGATACTTGGATATTCAAGCATTCTTCCTTTCTTTTCTTCTCTTTGAGCCGTAGCATACCCCACCCACACACACACTTTTCCTTCAAGTTTTTACATCTCCAAATCACTCAAGACAATCCATCATCCAAACCCCTATTGTGTGTTTCAAGAACTTGGAGCTAAACCACTTGGAAGAACACACTAAACCCCTCTCAAATCCAAGGTTTTTGTCTTCCCTAGCCTTGTGCTAGTAGTAAGCATTCTTAATCTTGTTTTTGATTATTATTATTCATGTATGTGTTCTTAGAAGCAAGTTGTACATGAAGGGTTTAAAAGGTGGTTTGAACATAATCTTTAATAGGTTTTACATGTGTAAAATGGATGATTAAAGATATGAAAATAAATCATGGATTTGATGATGATGAAGTAATGATCTTGAAAATATATAAAGTTTACACTTTAACTAAGTAGGATGATGATTTGGTTAAAATTGTGGAATGAACTTGAATATGTTAAAAAGTAGTGTTAATCATCTTATTATGATCATACATGGTATAATATATGGTGGAACATGCTAAAAGTTCATAAATAAAGAAGATGAAATATTAAAGTAGCTTACTTAGGTGAATGAAATTTGGTTATGTTGAAGAAATACATAAAACACACATACAAGTAGTCTTCCATATGGAATACAAGACTAACAAAAGTGTTTTGATACAAAAATAACTTACCAATAAAAAGTTGAATCTTCAAAGTCTACTATTTTGAGTGAAAAATGTTAACTTTGAAAGTTAGAATGGAAAAATGCAACTTTTGGAAGTTAAGGGACTAAAGTTGTAACTTTGAAAGTTAGAGGACTAAAATGGATATTTTAGAAACTATTAGTCCAAAAATACAAGTATGGAAAGTTTGGTGTCAAAAATGTAAGTAATAAATTCTAAGGATGATTTTGGTAAATACTAGTAGATATACTTGGGTATTTTGTATAAAAGTGTATTTTTGAAAGTTATAAAAATATAGAGGGTTTTAACATAAGGATTTTTATAAAATAGAGATTTTATAAAAATATTAAACAAACTTGAGAAACTTATACAAAAATGAATACTTTTATATAAATGGGAATATAAAAGTGTTGGAAACATTTTTGTAGTTAAGTTAACAAGTTGGGTTAAAAATACATAAGTATTTTAAACCATCCAAGTAACATGTGAAAAGAGGAAGAAATATGGATAATATTTCTATAAAATACATGTTGGGAAAAACTTGGAAAAATTAACTAATCGAGTTAAGATATCGAACTAAGACGCGTTAACAAACCGTACACGGACAAAACATGAGAAAATGCCATTGCGGCAAGATAAGAAAAATATATATTTTAAGAAGTAAAATATATATATACATTGGGTGAAAACTAATAAACACTTTCCTAAGTGTTAAAGGAATTATTCGTGGGAGAAAACACATGACATAAACAAATGAGACGGTAAACAAGCGTATATACTTAACAAGAAAAATTACACATTTATATATATGTACGCTCGTCTCGGCAAAATTCTAGTATATCTACTTAATGGGAAAGTAGATATGTGGGAAGGAAAGCCGCGACGAGAAGACAAAGATATATACATGTGTATGCCGCGCCGACAAGATCCTAGTATATTTATTTGAATGGGAAAATAAATATACGGTATGGTGAGTTGAATCGGGTGTTAAGAATATACAATCGAACGACAAAATCTTAGCATATTTGTTTAAATGGGAAAACAAATGTGTGGCAAAGTGAGTCGGGTCGAGGGTTGAAATATATATTATGTCGAGCGATGCGATCTTAAGTATAATTATTTAAATGGGAAAATAATTATATGTTAAGTGACGTCGAGTCGATGATAATAAGATACAAGTTAAGGAAATATTAACAAGAGTAATATATAACTTGTAACACAAAGGGTAATGTAACGCCAACGAAACCTAGGATACGCGCTTAATTAAACGGGATTTGGAATAACTTGTGGTCGGGAGTTGGGTGTACAACTTGCCAAGGCACATGCACTATAGGAATAGTGACTTATACGTCTAGGACGTTTGTAGGTGCGAGACCATCTTTGCTATCCGCCTAGTAAGCCAGACAGAGTTTCAGGTGAGTTTCACGGCCCCATTTTAAACTATTTTTACGTTTTTCGGGGGAAAGATATGTTAGGGAAAATGTATGACGGGTTTATTACTTGAGGTGTGACCGCCACTCGGGGTTGAGTCCTCGCCTCTATAATCATTTGTTCAGGGAAATGAAACCGGTGGAATATTTGAATAGTACTATTGGTGCCTGACAAGGCCCACCCCTAATCGATAGCGTCGATTATGCATTAGGTTATGCCTGGGGTGCATATATTCTGAACTTAAGTCGTGGGAAACCGAGTAACGACTTGGAGCGGGGCATATTTACTTATACGTCTTGGTTTGATTATAGTCTCAAGTAGAGTTATAGGAATTTGCAACTCCTATATATTGTCATAACATGGTATTTCCCAAGTATTCAAGTTTTGGAAACTAAAAACCTGTGAACTCACCAATATATTTATATTGACGAAACTTTTAAACATATCTTTCAGGTAATTAAATGAAGGAGAACCGGGCAAGCTGGGTCGAGGAATCCTCCAATGCGACGTCAAACTTTTGCGGGGTTTCACTTTTATTTCCCAAGGCATTTGGGATATATTTGAGAAACCTCTATGATTGTCTTAAAAACAATTTACTTTTGTGTAATATTTGAACAAGATTTGACGTCATAATAAATGACCCATTTTCTTAAATTACTTGTGTTTAGCAATAACCTTGACTTTATGCTTTGAACCGTCGCGCCACGTGTTTCCGCCATTGTCGTGGTGTGACAGAAGGTGGTATCAGAGCCAAGGTTATAGCGAACTAGAGTATTTTCTTTAAAAACTAGACTATAACCGGATTTGGTTCAAAAGGATAAAGTTTTCAAAAAATATATACATAGTTGCTAAATGCAAATAAAGTAATTTTTCAAGAAGCATTGGGCATGAGGAGATTCCGACCAAGCTAGCCAGGGGTATCGTTATGCATTAACGTAGTATTAGAGGTTAGAAAGGATACTGATAATGTACGCCTTAACTATCTAATTTAAATTAATTCATATATATACATGTACGGTTCTTTTGCCAGGATGTCGGACGCTGGTAGCATAGCGCCCAGTTACGATAGCAGCATTCAGATCATCCCCGCACCACCGCCTGAGCCAGTCGAGCTGGTCGTACTTGATGCGGAAGACGACGACGTGGAGATGAACGTCGCGGGAGGTTCAGATGACGATTCGGACGAGACGGATCCTAGCGAGGATCCTGACTGGGCACCCGCCGTGGTCGACGCGCCGCTACCTATTGTACCGGCCGCACCTTTAGCCCCACGCCCCATCCGAGCTATCAGGGACTTCCCTGAAGGCTGTGCCGGTCCGTCCCGGCCGATCCCAGCCCAGTCGGAGACAGTAGAGTCTCCGTTCGACAGACAGGCTCACGTTGAGCATGAGCCAGCACCTGTACCACACATCCACATTCCTCCAGGCATGAGACTCATGCCGATCTCCCGTGGGAGGAACGGGTGGATTTCCGACGACTCGGACGACGAGTCCGTAGCCTTGGTTGAGCACATGCTGGTACCCGAGATCCCAGCTGTTCAGGAGGAGCCAGTGGCTCCAATGATAGAGGACGCACCTGCTGACCCCGTAGCCCCACCAGCACCACTTGAGCCCGCACCTCAGGAGGGGCCAGCCTTAGCAGCACATGTACTTGAGGGTAGCCCCGCCGATAGCTCTGAGCTACGCAGGGCAGGTATGGCAGCCTTTGCCACCGCGAGCCCTCCTACCCCCACTGTCGTGGTATCCACTCCAGAGTGGGCCACTGTTTCAGAGCCTCTAGTAGCCCCATTAGCCGAGCTTGTACCACCACCCACAGTAGCCATGACCTTACCGATTCCCACCCTTCCCAGCATGACACCTGCACCGTATCCTCTAGGTGCAGGGGACCCTTACATGATGCCACCCCACTTTACCCTCAGACCACCAGGTTTTACCCCGTTACTTCCACACATACCGATACCAGCCCTCTTTGGGCCATTCCCATCAGCACACCCAGATATACCCGGACCATCCCAGCCACCTAGGATGACACCCTTGTCTGGACCAGCATGGTCCACTGCCATCACCTTAGAGCGGGACTTTCAGACTCTCGCTGACACGGTGCAGCGCACCGTAACACAGGTAGAGCAGCAGACCCGTCTGATGTGGACGAGGATGATTGATGCACGGGATGCTTTGGCGCATTATGCGGAGGAGTTACTGAGCCTGGACGCTCAGTGTGGTATTACAGGGGATGCGCATTTTGCGCATCGACAGTTCTTGTATGAGCGTATCATGACGATCAGCATGACGATCAGTACGCATGCACCGCAGTACCAGTATCCGCCACCACCGCCACAGTAGGATGTATCAGGGATGCACGGAAGAATCACCAGCTTATGTACATAGTAGCAGCAGTATGGTAGTACAGCACGGGTTATGACACTCGTCTGCATTTTGCCTAGCCGTACGGGTATTACGGCACATGATATGATGTTTTGTTTATTTCAAAAACAATGTATTGTATGAGAGATGTATTCTCCATTTTGTTATTATGAACAAGCATTGTACTAGTATTATTGAAATTAATGAAAAATCTTATTATTATGGTGAAATACGTTGTTGTCTATGATTATTATTGCTTACTCCATATGTTGTGATTTGTGTAATTGCGTGGTGATGTTGTGTTGATTACTATTTATTTCTGTATGATGTGTTGGTATGTTGTGTGATGACATGGTGTTGATTATTGTGTCCATATTCTGGTTTGTTATTTATGCTTTATATTGTATAAATGTTTGCCAAATTAACCTTTGATAATTATTATTGAAGAGAAATGGCACCGGCCACTAGAAGCAACAGCGGTGCAGACGGACTGCCCGCAACACCAGCCGAACTTGAGACCATGATTTCTGAACGCATAGCCCGCGCGATCGCGGAGCACGAAGCTGCTCGCTCCGAACGATCACGTGACTTGACTGGGAGTGACCGACAAGAAACCTCCCCCACTGGTAAGAAGTTGAAAATAATTGGTAAAGCGATGGGAGAATATCCTAAAACTCCTATCCCATAATAACATACAACTTTATTAATGCAGAAACGGCCTCGCGAGAGCGTGGCTGCACCTTCAAAGCCTTCCTAGACTGCAAGCCGCTCAATTTCAACGGCACGGAAGGATCAGTTGGCCTGGTCAAGTGGTTTGAAAAGACCGAGGCAGTTATTCGTATCAGTGGGTGTACCCCACGTCAGTCGGTTATGTACTCCACCAACCTGTTCTTGGACCAAGCACTGACGTGGTGGAATGGACAAGTCCAGTCATTAGGTGATGACACTGCTTACTCCCTGTCATGGACAGAACTGAAGGAACTTATGATTGCTGAGTACCGCCCGGCAAGCGAGGTACAGAAACTGGAGACTGAATTCTGGAACCTCACTATGATGGGAGCGGACGTTACTGGTTACACGTCTCGATTCCATGATCTCGCCAGATTAGTGCCACGGTTGGTCACCCCTGAGAACAACAAGATTGAGCGTTATTTGTTCGGCCTAGCACCGCAAATACGCAGCATGGTCACTGCTTCTAAACCTACGACCATGCGCGCAGCCATTGATCTTGCGCTAAGCCTCACCGAAGATGCCATACGCATGGGTACACTGATCCGCCAAGTTTCGGGATTAAAAATTTCTGAGGCAAGCAGTGTGGAGGCCAAGAATCAGGGATCAAACTCAGCTGTTGTGACAAACGACCAGGGTAACAAACCGAGGTTTGGGAAAAGAAAACGGGATGAAGGAAAAAGGGACCGAGCGTCGGGTAGCTCAAACAAGAAGGGAAAGGGATATGTTGCCACGGGACGCGGTAATGGTAACAAACAGGGAAATCAGGGAAGAAATAATGGGTTGACATGTGGAAAGTGCCACCGCACAGGGCACAAGACTGAAGAATGCCGTTCTGGAGCACCGAAAAATGGAGGGGCTAGACCATGCTTCGCATGCGGGTCGTTAGATCATTGGAAGAAGGATTGCCCCAAGATCAACAATCAGGCCCGCGGCCGGGCATTTGTGATTGGAGCCGGTGATGCACGACAAGACCCCAACGTGGTCACTGGTACGTTTCCTATTAATGGTCATTATGCCTCTGTATTATTTGATACCGGTGCTGACTTTAGCTTCGTATCCATTGAGTTTAAAAGACTACTTGGATTAAAAACTAGCAAACTAGATACACCCTACTCTATAGAACTGGCTAATGGTAAAACTATTGAAACGAGAGAGGTAGCAAAAGATTGTAAGTTAGAACTCTGTGGACACGAGTTTGGGATTGATCTATTGCCGGTCGTATTGGGAAGTTTTGACATCGTTGTCGGCATGGACTGGTTGTCCGCGCACCATGCCATTGTGGTTTGCAACGATAAAGTTATTCAAGTTCCCCTCGCAAGCGGTGAAACTCTCTCAATTCAAGGGGAAAGACACGGGACGCCACTAAGGATTATTTCGAGCATGAAGGCTCGTAAGTGTCTGAGAAAAGGGCTTGTCGCATTCTTGGCACACGTAGTAGACAAGAAAGCCGACGAGCGAAAGTTGGAAGACATTCCAGTAGCTAGAGATTTTCCGGATGTGTTTCCAGAAGATTTGCCGGGGTTGCCGCCACCTCGACAAGTCGAGTTCCGCATCGATCTCGTTCCTGGAGCAGCTCCTGTGGCACGATCGCCATACCGCCTAGCTCCATCAGAGATGCAGGAACTGTCCAGCCAGCTACAAGAATTGTTGGACAAAGGTTTTATAAGACCGAGTTTCTCACCTTGGGGAGCTCCCGTCTTATTTGTGAAGAAGAAGGATGGCACATTTCGCATGTGCATCGACTATCGAGAGCTGAACAAGCTAACCATCAAGAATCGCTATCCTCTCCCCAGGATCGACGATTTATTTGATCAGCTCCAAGGTTCCAGCTATTACTCCAAAATTGATCTGAGGTCTGGCTATCACCAGTTGCGTATACAAGAAGAAGATGTACCAAAAACGGCCTTCAGAACCCGGTATGGACACTATGAATTTTTGGTAATGCCGTTCGGCTTAACCAACGCACCAGCGGTTTTCATGGACCTAATGAACCGCGTGTGTAAGCCATACCTGGACAAATTCGTCATAGTCTTCATTGACGATATTTTGATCTATTCACGCACAAAAGAAGACCACGAGAATCACCTTCGGTTAATTCTTGAAGTATTACGCAAAGAGAAGCTCTATGCTAAATTCTCAAAGTGTGACTTTTGGATTCGGGAAGTTCACTTTTTAGGCCACGTGGTAAACGAGAAGGGCATACACGTCGATCCCGCCAAGATCGAGGCAATTAAAAATTGGGAAGCCCCTCGAACTCCTACCGAAGTACGACAATTTCTTGGCCTTGCGGGTTATTACAGAAGGTTCATCGAGAACTTTTCAAAGATAGCACAAGCTTTAACCATGTTAACCCAAAAGGATAAGAAGTTCGAGTGGACGGAAAAGCAAGAGGCAGCATTCCAATTGTTAAAAGACAAGCTATGTGGCGCTCCGATACTATCACTTCCAGATGGTACGGAAGATTTTGTAGTTTACTGTGATGCCTCACATCAAGGTTTGGGTTGCGTATTGATGCAGCGGGAAAAAGTAATAGCATATGCTTCCAGGCAACTGAAAATCCATGAGAAGAACTACACTACACACGATTTGGAATTAGGTGCAGTGGTGTTCGCTCTCAAGATTTGGAGGCACTATTTGTACGGAACCAAGTGCACGATTTTCACTGATCATAAGAGTTTGCAACACATCTTTGATCAGAAGGATTTAAACATGCGACAACGGCGATAGGTTGAATTATTAAACGATTACGATTGTGAAATTAAGTACCATCCCGGTAAGGCGAACGTCGTAGCCGACGCCTTAAGTCGCAAGGAACGGGTTAAACCATTGCGTGTTCGAGCTTTGGGTCTGACTATCCACACGAATCTGACTGAACGAATTCGTGAAGCTCAAGTTAACGCCCTTAAACCCGAGAATGTCAAAGGTGAAAGGTTACGAAAGATGGTTGATTTACTGGAACCAAAAGCGGACCAGACACTGTATTTCATGAATAGAATTTGGGTCCCAGTGTACGGAGGATTGCGTGAGCTAGTATTGGCCGAAGCTCACAGTTCTAGATATTCGGTTCACCCGGGTGCAGACAAGATGTTCCACGATTTGAAGGAACTTTATTGGTGGCCAAATTTCAAAAGGGATATAGCAGCATATGTTGCGCGATGTTTGACTTGCGCAAAGGTCAAGGCTGAGCACCAGAGACCTTCCGGTTTGCTCCAGCAACCGGAAATACCGGAATGGAAATGGGAACGAATTACCATGGATTTCATTACCAAGTTACCCAAGACAACAAGCGGCCATGACACGATCTGGGTAATCGTTGATCGATTGACAAAATCTGCACACTTCCTTCCGATTCGCGAAACGGACAAGTTGGAGAAACTGACCCGTTTGTACATAAAGGAAGTGGTGTCTAAACACGGCGTACCTGTTTCTATCATCTCCGATCGGGATAGTCGTTTCACTTCCAGATTTTGGGAAAGTTTAAATGAAGCCCTCGGTACTCGCCTCGACATGAGTACCGCATATCACCCCCAAACGGATGGTCAAAGTGAACGAACCATCCAGACCTTGGAGCATATGTTACGGGCATGCGCGATTGATTTCGGAGGTAATTGGGATACGCACTTGCCATTGGTAGAATTTTCTTACAACAACAGTTATCATACGAGCATTCAAGCCGCACCGTTTGAAGCTCTATATAGACGCAAGTGTCGTTCGCCATTATGTTGGGCGGAAGTTGGAGAAAAACAACTCACCGGGCCCGAAATTGTTCAAGAGACCACGGATAAGGTCTTTTTGATAAAGGAACGCCTCAAAGCGGCCCGTGACCGTCAGAAAAGCTATGCTGATATGAGGCGAAAGCCTTTGGAGTTTCAAGTCGGAGACAGGGTCCTACTGAAAGTGTCACCTTGGAAAGGTGTCGCGCGCTTTGGGAAGCGCGGAAAGCTGAACCCACGATATATTGGACCGTTCGAAGTCTTGTCCAGGGTAGGCACAGTGGCATACAAGCTCAAGTTGCCTCAAGAGCTTAGTGGAATACACGACACGTTTCATGTGTCAAATTTGAAAAAGTGCCTATCCGACGAAACTCTCATTATTCCAGCAGACGAAATCCAGATTGACGACAAGTTACATTTTGTTGAAGAACCAATCGAGGTAACTGATTGGAAGGTCCAAAAACTAAGGCGCAGCAAGATCAGATTGGTCAAAGTGCGCTGGAATGCCAAGCGTGGACCGGAGTTCACGTGGGAAAGGCTGGACCGGATGAAGCAAAAATACCCCGCCCTATTCGAGAAGACACCTGTACCGGAGAACTCGAAGTGAATTCCGGGACGGAATTCTCTTAACGGGGGGAGAATGTAACAACCGGCAAAAATAAGGTAATTCCGTACAAATTAATTAATATATGATTAACGTAATTAAATGCAATTATGTGTGATCTAATTATCAAGGCCTTAGGAGATAGCAATTTCCAAATAGTGCATAGGAATGCATACGTTTAATGGTAAAACATGATTGGATCATGTGCGGATAAGCTATCCGGTATGGACGTTGGCAATTACCCGGTAATAATTAAATAAACGAAAAGGATCCCGGACACCCAGGATATAAAATAAAGGGTATGTTCATGAAATATAATGAGTTTTGGAACCCCAAAACCATAAGTGGAAACGTCTTGTACAAAGCTCCCGGTAACGAATAAAGTGCGCGTACCGCACCCGATACGCGCATAACTCATAAATTCACCCGGTAAAAGCCTAAATAACTGATCAACACTTAAATTAGACTATATTTAAGGGTTATTAAAGGTATTTTTAATGTCCGAATAACGCGTAATTAAAACCCGAAAAATACCCGAACGACACCCGAACGACGGGGGATTAAACATAACAAATAATGGGTAAATATTTGGTGTTGTGGACCCCACCTAGACCCACTAAGGGGCCGGCCTAAAGGCCTTAAGATGTTATTATTATTAGTTTATCTTTTAGCTAAATATACATAAGATTATAAGCATGCATGGAAGGATAAAGTTGTAAGAAACATGGAAGTACAAAAGCATGCAATCTCTTGTCCCCTCTTGTGTAAAATTTCGGCCAAGTGCCATAAGAATCCAAGACACAATTTAAACCATCATTACACTAGTGTGCACATGCATAAGAAGGGTCTTGTATAAAGATTATGGAAGATCATAAGGCTTAGTAAGATTTGCAAGCAAAACTCCTAATCATACATACATACATCCACGGCCACCACCACAAATCCCACATCCATCCAAGATATCTTGTGTACTTCCTAAATCTCTTGTATCTTTGGTAATGATCACAAGATCCATGGAAAGATTATAAGAGATTACAAAGATATTAGCAAGATTTGCAAGCAAGACTCCTACACATCCATACATACATACACGGCTATATACACACACACACACATCATATCCTTCCAAAGATCCCAAGTACACATACAATCTTCCATTAAATCTTACATAATCTATGGAAGATTACATGTGGTAAGAGGATATAAACATGTGTTAGATACTTGGATATTCAAGCATTCTTCCTTTCTTTTCTTCTCTTTGAGCCGTAGCATACCCCACCCACACACACACTTTTCCTTCAAGTTTTTACATCTCCAAATCACTCAAGACAATCCATCATCCAAACCCCTATTGTGTGTTTCAAGAACTTGGAGCTAAACCACTTGGAAGAACACACTAAACCCCTCTCAAATCCAAGGTTTTTGTCTTCCCTAGCCTTGTGCTAGTAGTAAGCATTCTTAATCTTGTTTTTGATTATTATTATTCATGTATGTGTTCTTAGAAGCAAGTTGTACATGAAGGGTTTAAAAGGTGGTTTGAACATAATCTTTAATAGGTTTTACATGTGTAAAATGGATGATTAAAGATATGAAAATAAATCATGGATTTGATGATGATGAAGTAATGATCTTGAAAATATATAAAGTTTACACTTTAACTAAGTAGGATGATGATTTGGTTAAAATTGTGGAATGAACTTGAATATGTTAAAAAGTAGTGTTAATCATCTTATTATGATCATACATGGTATAATATATGGTGGAACATGCTAAAAGTTCATAAATAAAGAAGATGAAATATTAAAGTAGCTTACTTAGGTGAATGAAATTTGGTTATGTTGAAGAAATACATAAAACACACATACAAGTAGTCTTCCATATGGAATACAAGACTAACAAAAGTGTTTTGATACAAAAATAACTTACCAATAAAAAGTTGAATCTTCAAAGTCTACTATTTTGAGTGAAAAATGTTAACTTTGAAAGTTAGAATGGAAAAATGCAACTTTTGGAAGTTAAGGGACTAAAGTTGTAACTTTGAAAGTTAGAGGACTAAAATGGATATTTTAGAAACTATTAGTCCAAAAATACAAGTATGGAAAGTTTGGTGTCAAAAATGTAAGTAATAAATTCTAAGGATGATTTTGGTAAATACTAGTAGATATACTTGGGTATTTTGTATAAAAGTGTATTTTTGAAAGTTATAAAAATATAGAGGGTTTTAACATAAGGATTTTTATAAAATAGAGATTTTATAAAAATATTAAACAAACTTGAGAAACTTATACAAAAATGAATACTTTTATATAAATGGGAATATAAAAGTGTTGGAAACATTTTTGTAGTTAAGTTAACAAGTTGGGTTAAAAATACATAAGTATTTTAAACCATCCAAGTAACATGTGAAAAGAGGAAGAAATATGGATAATATTTCTATAAAATACATGTTGGGAAAAACTTGGAAAAATTAACTAATCGAGTTAAGATATCGAACTAAGACGCGTTAACAAACCGTACACGAACAAAACATGAGAAAATGCCATTGCGGCAAGATAAGAAAAATATATATTTTAAGAAGTAAAATATATATATACATTGGGTGAAAACTAATAAACACTTTCCTAAGTGTTAAAGGAATTATTCGTGGGAGAAAACACATGACATAAACAAATGAGACGGTAAACAAGCGTATATACTTAACAAGAAAAATTACACATTTATATATATGTACGCTCGTCTCGGCAAAATTCTAGTATATCTACTTAATGGGAAAGTAGATATGTGGGAAGGAAAGCCGCGACGAGAAGACAAAGATATATACATGTGTATGCCGCGCCGACAAGATCCTAGTATATTTATTTGAATAGGAAAATAAATATACGGTATGGTGAGTTGAATCGGGTGTTAAGAATATACAATCGAACGACAAAATCTTAGCATATTTGTTTAAATGGGAAAACAAATGTGTGGCAAAGTGAGTCGGGTCGAGGGTTGAAATATATATTATGTCGAGCGATGCGATCTTAAGTATAATTATTTAAATGGGAAAATAATTATATGTTAAGTGACGTCGAGTCGATGATAATAAGATACAAGTTAAGGAAATATTAACAAGAGTAATATATAACTTGTAACACAAAGGGTAATGTAACGCCAACGAAACCTAGGATACGCGCTTAATTAAACGGGATTTGGAATAACTTGTGGTCGGGAGTTGGGTGTACAACTTGCCAAGGCACATGCACTATAGGAATAGTGACTTATACGTCTAGGACGTTTGTAGGTGCGAGACCATCTTTGCTATCCGCCTAGTAAGCCAGACAGAGTTTCAGGTGAGTTTCACGGCCCCATTTTAAACTATTTTTACGTTTTTCGGGGGAAAGATATGTTAGGGAAAATGTATGACGGGTTTATTACTTGAGGTGTGACCGCCACTCGGGGTTGAGTCCTCGCCTCTATAATCATTTGTTCAGGGAAATGAAACCGGTGGAATATTTGAATAGTACTATTGGTGCCTGACAAGGCCCACCCCTAATCGATAGCGTCGATTATGCATTAGGTTATGCCTGGGGTGCATATATTCTGAACTTAAGTCGTGGGAAACCGAGTAACGACTTGGAGCGGGGCATATTTACTTATACGTCTTGGTTTGATTATAGTCTCAAGTAGAGTTATAGGAATTTGCAACTCCTATATATTGTCATAACATGGTATTTCCCAAGTATTCAAGTTTTGGAAACTAAAAACCTGTGAACTCACCAATATATTTATATTGACGAAACTTTTAAACATATCTTTCAGGTAATTAAATGAAGGAGAACCGGGCAAGCTGGGTCGAGGAATCCTCCAATGCGACGTCAAACTTTTGCGGGGTTTCACTTTTATTTCCCAAGGCATTTGGGATATATTTGAGAAACCTCTATGATTGTCTTAAAAACAATTTACTTTTGTGTAATATTTGAACAAGATTTGACGTCATAATAAATGACCCATTTTCTTAAATTACTTGTGTTTAGCAATAACCTTGACTTTATGCTTTGAACCGTCGCGCCACGTGTTTCCGCCATTGTCGTGGTGTGACAATAGGACGCTTAATCATTGTGACATTATTATAATACACCATAATAGGATACATGATATTTAAGTCATAAAACATCAGTTTTATAAGACGCTTATTCACTAGAGTTTTATTATAACATAATTTAACAGCACACTTGATACTTATTTTTTTTTTTTTAATTTAATAGTAGATTAGTAACATCTAAATATAATTTTTCTTTTAATTTGTTGAAAGTTATTTTGTTTTTAACCACCCATGAAATCAGTTTCACCCAAACCTTTTCATTTCCCACATGCCCCAAATTTATTCACTCAAACCACCCAAACCTTTTCATTTCCCCCCTTCACCAAAGTGACCCGCCATCAAAGAAATTCATTCTATCAATTCAAACTCAAAATCTATTGTCTCTCTCTCTCTCTCTCTCTCTCTCTCTCTCTCTCAATTTTAGAAGATGAATGAGAGACAATCAATCAAGTTGTCGCACATTTTCGTTTCTAATTTTCTTGTTTTCGATTCAAAATCCATTTCAATCGATCTTGTGCTTCTTTCGATTACAGTTTTTGTTAAGATAACAATGAACAATCTTAGCAGCAACAACAAAAATCTGGCTGCTGGTCCACATACTATTGCATCAAAACAAACTGTTCCAATCCCTAAGACCGTCGATTTAATAAAGGTTTTATTGTCTTTCTAATTTATATGTTTACTCGTCATGTGTTGTAGGATTGCAGTTATTTACTCTGATTGATGTTAATTTCATTTCCTGAATTAATTTTTCATGTTTGATTTTGGGGGATCTGAATAGGGTGTCTTTTTAGTGTTTCTTCTTACCTTAATCGATTCCAATTAATTGGGCAAAAATGTTTAGACTTTTTTGTTGAAATGATTTTATGGCCTTTGAACTGGTTAATGGTGTTCGATGATTAAGCATCGCTTAAATGTGAGACGTGTTCCTGATTTCTATCCAACCTCTTCCCAGAAGTATGATTAACAAACTATATTGAAAGTTGAAATTGTTTACTTTATCTTTTTTTCTTTTTGAATTTTTTCTATCTGCAGAACCAAGCACAAGTTCACCTTAGATGGTATTATTTATGTTCATATAATGGTAAGTTGTTTCAATGATTATTGCTTGTAACAGTGATTGTACATAGGCCATGACTATTTAAGATATATAGGACATGATGGCAGATTGCAGGGATATCTTAATATATTTTCACACCCTGAAATTTCCACTTGCAGAGTTTTACCGCGAGGCGCATAACAAACCAAGATCCAAGTCAACGGTCACAATAAACAACACTATATGAATACGTAAAACCCAAACATAGTTTCTCAAATTATCAAAATCGTAGCGGAAGCATCAAACCAGTTACAAAACCATGTAAGACATTGTTTTAACAACTTTATTCAAAACATGAAACTAAGCCTAGACGCCATGCAGACTCGTGCGCCTAGTCCAGTGTTGCTACCTTAGCGACCTGAGAAAAACATGCCAAAAATACGTCAACATATAATGCTGGTGAGTTCACAGGTTTGTTCATTAAGTTACCAAAGTTACCCCCGGGACGTCCAAAGATCGTATAGCAATACAAGTTAAAACCGTAGTATGACATATGTTACCAATATAGTTTAGCGCATGTTTTCTCCCCCAAAAGTTAAAGCTATAAAAGTGGGGCCGTGAACTCACCTTAGATAGCGTTCTTCGATAATTAGTAAAATGCTAAGCCCTTGATAATCCCTCAACCGGAGATCTATCAAAATGTTCACATAAGTGTTCCGACTAATAACCATAAGGTTATCTAGTCCCCGATTGTCCAGATCGTAACCAAGTATGTTTTAAAACATGTTTAAATGTTCTACCGACACACTAGACCGACCCGGCATCCCGTTGGTGACTCATTACCCTAACTAATCAAGTACACATAGATTACACACAAGGTTCAAGCATAAAACACTTAGTTTGTATCAAAAATCTCATTTCTGCATCAGAACGGTCGAACCAGTCAGATAAAATCTCCTTCGCCCATTTTAAGTCTCCTTCGCCCGTTTTTAAGTTTTCCTTCGCCCGTTTTTACACGTTCGACCGTTTGATCAGGTTCGCCCAACATTTCCCAGGTTCGACCCTGGAATCCCTCCTTCGACCGTTCGAATGGTCGAATGAGTCTAGGTTCGCCCCTGTTTTATAAATTTTCCTAAAAACGCTTCAAACACATTCGAAACATCTCGAAACATCATCAAACACAGCAGTCAAGTATGATTGACATATCCCTACAAAACTCCACCAATTTTGCCCCAAAACCAGCTTGTTTTAATACTTTCCCAAAATGGCAAAATTATGGAAATGTCACATCATGCATGAAATCTTGACCCAATTTGGAAACTTCTAATACCAACCCATAATCATCTACAAATGCTCAGTTTATCTTATAATCGAAAACCCCCGTCCATATTATTAATAATACTTAACATGCACAAGCCCTAGATTTCATAAAATCCCCAAAATATCCATAATATCACCATCTATCTAATTGTAACCCTAAACAACAATAAACTAACATCAATAGCAACCTTAGATCATGTTTCTAGCATTAGAACAGCAGCAAATCATTAAACAACACATAACATCACATAACACATAAGTAACATATGTTTATTGATACAAATCCTATGTTTAATGATAGGGTTTAGGTTTAGAAAGATGTTTAAAAGGTTTTTATTGATAAAATCTTCCTTAGAACAGATCTGGACATTTAGGGTTAGATAAAAATGGATTAAAATGCCTTAAAAAGATTTAGGATTAAGAACACACCTTGGATTCTTGTTTAGATGTTGTAGATAGGTTAGATTATGAAAAAGAAGAGCAAAAACTCCTTCCTTAGTGATTAAAATCGTTTGAGAGTGTTTTGAGACGGTTAGGGTTTGTGAAATGGTGAAAAATGACAAAGTTTGGTATTTATGCTATTCCACCTTCGACCCCTATCAATGGTCGAATGTGGCCTCCTTCGATCCTTTCACAGGGTCGAATGAACCCTGACTTGGTCGAATGAAATTCTTCCAATTCCATATCCCAGGTTCGCCCCTTTGCAAAGGGTCGAACCAAGATATATTTCCTCCTTCGACCACTCGAAGTGGTCGAACCAGGACCTATGTATATCTAGTTTTCCAGTTTGTCGTGTTTAACGCATTTTAACACGCCTTAACACATGAGCATGCAACCTTAGTCTATGTTTAACATATTTAAGCACGGATAATCATCTACACATCATTTAAACACATCCATGTATATAATCCACCACACGACCCATAATCTACACATACACTTAATTAGTTCATGTAATGTCACCAACAACGGGACCCGGTACTAGTGTATTCCCAAAATGACTCCCAACGATCCTCCAGATCATTGAACCCTGGACAATCCTAACTTGACCCGACTCAACTAACCTAGTTAAGTCCGTTTATAAATGTTTCCCGCTAAGGTAGACTTAGATGTTACTAAAATATTTAAGCCAAATATGCCGGGTGTCACATCATCCCCACGTTGAAAGAATTTTCGTCCCGAAAATTGCACAAAGCCCAAAAATGAAAGAAATGGAAAGAACGAAACGAAAAGAAAATTTACCGGATGTCACATCATCCCCATGTTGAAAGGAATCTCGACCCGAGATTCATTCCGCTTCAGCAGTAACATGCCTCGATTCAAACGCGCGTTTCGGAAAAAGATGATGATGTTTAGCTTTCATCTGATCCTCCCGTTCCCACGTGAATTCTGGTCCACGATTCGAGTTACAACGAACCTTGACGATGCGGATTTTACTCCGACGAAGGCTACGAATCTTGTAGTCGAGGATCTCGACAGGTTCCTCCACAATGCGAAGACGATCATCAACCTTGATCTCTTCTAGTGGTACAATGAGAGATTCATCAGCCAAACACTTCTTCAAGTTAGACACATGGAAGACGTTGTGAACACCACCGAGCTCCGCCGGTAAGTCAAGTCTGTATGCCACCGGTCCAATCCGATCCAGGATTGCGAAGGGTCCGACATAACGAGGGTTAAGCTTGCCACGCTTTCCAAAGCGTATGACGCCCTTCCATGGTGAAACTTTCAGAAGTACCATGTCCCCAACCTGGAACTCCAAAGGTTTGCGACGGCGATCGGCATAGCTCTTCTGACGATCCCGCGCAGCAGCCAAACGGTTACGAATCTGTACGATTTTCTCCGAAGTTTCGTACACAAGTTCCGGACCAGTGAGCTGGCTCTCGCCCACCTCGGCCCAACAAAGTGGTGATCGACATTTCCGTCCGTAGAGAGCCTCGAACGGAGCTGCCTTGATACTAGAGTGATAGCTGTTGTTTTAGGAGAACTCCACCAACGGCAGGTGGATCTCCCAACTCTTGCCAAAATCGATAACACATGCCTAAAGCATGTCTTCCAAGGTTTGAATCGAGCGACCACCTCCTTAAGGTAAAGTCGAGCCAACAGCTCGAGTCCATCGGTTTCCTTAATAGGTATGAAACGTGCCGATTTAGTCAACCTGTCAACAATCAGTCAGATCATATCATAACCACTAGGTGACCATGGTAGCTTGGTGACAAAATCCATCGTGATTCGCTCCCACTTCCATTCTGCCACCTCTGGTTGTTGCAGGAGACCAGACGGCCTCTGATACTCCACCTTGACTTTAGCACAAGTTAAGCATTTGCTGACATAAGAAGCTATATCAGCTTTCATGTTTGGCCACCAATAAAGTATCTTCAAATCCTGATACATCTTATCAGAGCCAGGGTGAATAGAATACCGAGATTTGTGAGCTTCATCCAAAACAAGCTCGCATAATCCCCCAAACAATGGGACCCAAACATGTCCCGCAAAATAGTGTAAGCCATCGGTCCTGAGTTCAAGATGCTTGTCAGCACTGTGCATAGTCTCAGCCTTAATGTTCTCCTCCTTCAAAGCTTCCAACTGTGCAGAACGGATTCGGTCAGGCAATGACGAATGAATGGTGAGCTGTAAGGCTCGAACACGGCGAGGATTCGCAGACTCCTTCCTGCTCAAGGCGTCCGCCACAACGTTCGCCTTGCCAGGATGGTATTTGATAGCACAGTCATAATCGTTCAGGAGTTCAACCCAGTGACGCTGCCGCATGTTCAACACCTTCTGGTCGAAAATATGCTGAAGACTCTTGTGATCGGTATATACTTCACACTTGGTACCGTACAAGTAATGTCTCCAGATTTTCAACGTAAAGATCACCTCGCCCAGTTCCAAGTCATGAGTAGTGTATTTCTTCTCATGAACCTTGAGTTGACGAGAAGCATAAGCAATAACCTTCCCGCGTTGCATCAACACACAACCGAGACCACGAATAGAAGCGTCACAGTACACAACGAAGTCATCCGTTCCCTCAGGTAAAGATAAGATAGGTGCAGAACAAAGTTTAAGCTTCAGCATCTGAAATGCTGATTCCTGTGGTTCATCCCAGTCGAACTTTCGGTCCTTCTGGGTAAGAGTAGTGATGGGTTGAGCGATCTTCGAAAATCCCTCAATGAAACGACGATAGTAACCCGCAAGACCTAGGAATTGCCGCACCTCAGATGGCGTCTTTGGTGCTTCCCAGTCTTTAATAGCTTCGATCTTAGCCGGATCGACATGAATTCCCAGTTCATTAACTAGGGGTGTTCACGGTCCGGTTTTCGCGGTTTTTAGGTCAAACCGTGAACCAAACCGTTATTAACGGTTTTTGATTTTTGTAAACCAAAACCGAACCGTAGAACTTATAAACCAAACCGAACCAAACCATTAGTAACGGTTTGGTTCCGGTTTGGTTTCACGGTTTGAGCTCCTTCGGCCTTTATACGAGATTTGTCTGTATATTTTATAAATTAAACAAGTTTTACAAAAATAAAAAAACACGTTAGCCTCCATCCATAGTTCAAAACTGGTAAACGCAAAGCTATCCACAATCCAGTATATCATCATTTATGTTTACAATTTTCAAATATTAAACTAAACTGTATGAAAATTGTGAAAATGTTCTTTGTCTATTTTGAGTTAACTTGATTTAACTAGAGCTAAACCAATAATAGTTTTATTATGTCTAACTATATATATAGATAATATGAAATATTTAATATAATAAATTCTAATGGTTCGGTCCGGTTTTATGCGGTTGGTTTTTGGTATAAACCGTAAACCAAACCGCTTGATACGGTTTGAAAATATTGAAACCGACCGACCGAAACTTAAGTAAAAAAACCAACCGTGAAACCAAACCAATGGCCGGTTTGGCTGGTTTTACGGTTTGGAACCGAACCGTGAACACCCCTATCATTAACCACATGCCCAAGGAATTGAACTTCACGTAACCAAAAATCAC
The DNA here is from genome assembly GCA_028751855.1 of Ambrosia trifida. Lineage (NCBI taxonomy): Eukaryota > Viridiplantae > Streptophyta > Magnoliopsida > Asterales > Asteraceae > Ambrosia > Ambrosia trifida. Next base: position 110,907,165 of record CM054128.1, read on the forward strand.
ACTTCGAGAACTTAGCATACAACTGCTCCTGTCTCAAAAGTTCCAAGACCAACCGTAGGTGTTCCTTATGATCCGCCTTGTTCTTATAATAAATCAGAATATCGTCAATAAACACGATGACGAACTTATCAAGGTAAGGTTTGCAAACGCGGTTCATTAAATCCATGAACACCGCTGGTGCGTTAGTGAGACCAAAAGGCATGACCAAGAACTCAAAATGGCCATAACGAGTGCGAAAAGAAGTCTTCTGAATGTCAGCTTCCCTGACGCGCAACTGGTGATAACCGGACCGCAAATCAATCTTCGAATAGTAGCTGGAGCCCTGGGGCTGGTCAAAGAGATCATCAATGCGAGGAAGAGGATAACGATTCTTGATGGTCACTTTGTTCAGCTCACGATAATCGATACACATGCGAAGACTTCCGTCCTTCTTCTTCACAAACAAAATAGGAGCTCCCCACGGGGAAGAACTTGGTCGGATGAAACCCTTTTCCAAGAGTTCCTGCAACTGGCTGGACAACTCTTTCATCTCAGGAGGTGCAAGACGATACGGAGCTCGGGCAATAGGAGCTGCGCCCGGAGTAAGATCAATACCAAACTCAACCTGACGATGGGGAGGAAGACCAGGCAAATCATCAGGAAACACATCAGAAAAAATCAAGAACCACCGGGATATCCTCGATCTTCTTCTCATCATCAGTAAAAACGTTAACAAGTGCCAGGATGGCCGAACAACCCTTCCGAAGGTACTTACGGGCTTTCATGCTAGAAATGATACTCAGCGGAGCACCGCTTTTCTCGCCATGAACCGAAAGAGTCTCTCCATCAGGGAGAGGGATCCGAATAATCTTATCGAAAAAAACGATCTCCGCACGATACAACGATAACCAATCCATGCCGACAACGACATCAAAACTACCCAGGGGTACCAGCATAAGGTCAATAGGGAAGACAAACCCGACAGTTCCAAGCGACATTCCCTAAGGGTGTGCGTCGCTTCAATTTTCTTACCATCAGCCAATTCTATTAAGTACTTAGCCTCTAAAGGTGTGGGTACTATATCTAGCAATCGACTAATGTCCATAGATACGAAACTCTTATCGGCACCAGAATCAAACAAGACAGAAACATAGCGATCATTAAGAAGGAACGTACCGGTAACTGTGTCTGGATCCTGCCTAGCCTCTGCAGATCCAATGACGAAAGCACGTGCAGTCCTGCCTCCGCCCCCGTTGTTCCCATTACCGTTCCTGCCCCTTCCATTATCGCCCTGCTTTAGCTTAGGACATTCACGCTTGAAGTGTCCCGTATCACCACAGTTATAGCACCCCTGCTTTCCTGGAGTCCCCTGAGCAGCAGGAGTAGGAGTAGCAGCAGGAGTCTGATTTGGGGTGATTGCCACCCTGCAATCCTTAGCATGATGCCCCAACTGATGGCACCGATGACAACGAGCCCGATCACAACTCCCAGAATGGTGAAAACCACACTTGTTGCACTTGGGATGCTTCCCAACATACCCACTTGACTTCTGCCCAGAAGAAGACCCAGATGGTTCAAACTTCTTCGCCGGCTGAGATGACGCTGGCACAGTACTCTTCCCCACACCGTCCCACTTCCTCTTGTTCCCCTCAGAAACCTTCACAGCAGCACTCTTAGGAAGCAAAACACCTTCTGCCACCTTCAGGTTAGTCATCCGATGAGCTGATCGGACAACTTCAGCAACAGTGGGAAGATTCCCAGCTGCCACCAACCCAGCAATCTCCGGTACTAGCCCAGACACATAGTGCTCGATCCTCCTATACTCGGGTGTGTGCAAATCAGGGCACAACACCGCCAGCTCATTCCTCCTCACAGTGTACTCTTCAATCTCTGACCCGGCCATCTTGTAGCTCCAGACTTCATGTTCCAACTTCTGTACCTCCTCCCTCGGACAGTACTCACCTCTCAACAGTTGCACGAACTCCGCCCAAGGCATAGCAATAGCCTCCCCCAGTCCCATGTTCTGAGTAGTAGCATTCCACCACGACAGTGCAGGCCCCTCAAATGTCGCATTAGCATACTTCACCCGGTCCCCAGCAGGACAGTTACACATGACGATCACAGACTCAACCTTCTCCAACCATCGGAGTAGTCCTACCGCTCCCTCAGTTCCAGCGAAGTTATGGGGCTGACAGTCCCGAAACTTCTTATAAGAGCACTGAGGTGGAGGTGGATTGGCACCAATACCTGAAACACGGTACACGAGTAAAACACAAACGAAAGGAAATGAAACCCAAGAATGAGGCAAGGTCGACAGAAATCAACTCACCACCCATGGCATTAATCCTAGCCTGGAAATTAGCCATAGCCATGTTCACTTGCTGCTGTAGCAAGTTGTTCAGCTCAGCTTGGGTCATATTGATGTTACCACGACCACCGCCTCCAGCACGACCTCCGCCGCCAGCACGGCCACCGCCGCCACCACGACGTCCACCACCGCGAGCACCAGACATGATCTAACAAATCAAGAAATCGAGGGATTCAGATTCACTTCTAGTGTCAACCACTAGAAATTTACAAGAGTTAACTTAGGGACAAATCCAGGACTATACATCCAAACTCGAAGTCCATCGGGATTTTCATGCATTTCAGTTTATTATTTCGTGTGCACCCGAAATGCTAAACTGCTCTACATGGTCCTCAAGATGTACTCCTAATCCAAACTCCGGTCACCGAATATCGTCGCCTAGTAACGTGTTACGATAGGTGCAAGTGTAATAAGGCATGTGTGTGCTAGAACCAACAAATCAACCCCTCCTTCTTCAATCCAGAAGAAGAAGACAAGAGTAGGTAAGAACGCAAATAAAAGCAGATGATGTAACAAAGAAGTATGATGATGATGTAAGAACACCCCGACAACGTTAGTGCGTATCCCACTAATAGACTCAAAGTATGTGACCGTCTAGTGTGTGTGCGACTCGGCTATAGACCAGACTCTACATACAGTCCTAGTTCACTATAACCATTGGCTCTAAGCAGTTAATATCACCGATATATCCGTTATATCGGTTCGATATATCGGTTATCGGTCATCAACCGATATATTGATACCGATATTTTGACCGATATTTTCTACCGATATTATCAGTGATATTGACCGATATTTGACCGATATCTTACCGATATTTGACCGATATATCACCGATATTCCCGATATCGGTATCTTTCTTATTAGTTCTTCTATTTGTCTTGCTTCTTATTGATGCTGTTAGTGTTTTAAGTCTTAATTGTTAATTGTCAGTGTTAAATATTAGTGTTTAAAGTCTTAATAAGTTCCTACTTGCTACAATTGTTATTGTTTTGCATGTTGCAAGAGGTCAATTTGTTAATTGTAGGAGATTATATTTAATTGTTAGTGTTAAACCTCTATATATATGGATTTTGCATGATATAAAATTACCGATATCCCACCGATATCTCACCGCGAAAACCGATATATCAAATATCGGTCCTCGACCGATAACCGATATTTTCCGACATTAACTGCTTAGCATTGGCTCTGATACCAATCTGTCACACCCTCAAATTTCCACTTGCGGAGTTTTACCGCGAGGCGCATGACAAACCAGGATCCAAGTCAACGGTCACAATAAACAACACTATATGAATACGTAAAACCCAAACATAGTTTCTCAAATTATCAAAATCGTAGCGGAAGCATCAAACCAGTTACAAAACCATGTAAGACATTGTTTTAACAACTTTATTCAAAACATGAAACTAAGCCTAGACGCCATGCAGACTCGTGCGCCTAGTCTAATGTTGCTACCTTAGCGACCTGAGAAAAACATGCCAAAAAGACGTCAACATATAATGCTGGTGAGTTCACAGGTTTGTTCAATAAGTTACCAAAGTTACCCCCGGGACTTCCAAAGATCGTATAGCAATACAATTTAAAACCGTAGTATGACATATGTTACCAAAATAGTTTAGCGCATGTTTTCTCCCCCAAAAGTTAAAGCTGTAAAAGTGGGGCCGTGAACTCACCTTAGATAGCGTTCTTCGATAATTAGTAAAATGCTAAGCCCTTGATAATCCCTCTACCGGAGATCTATCAAAATGTTCACATAAGTGTTCCGACTAATAACCATAAGGTTATCTAGTCCCCGATTGTCCAGATCGTAACCAAGTATGTTTTAAAACGTGTTTAAATGTTCTACCGACACACTAGACCGACCTGGCATCCCGTTGGTGACTCATTACCCTAACTAATCAAGTACACATAGATTACACACAAGGTTCAAGCATAAAACACTTAGTTTGTATCAAAAATCTCATTTCTGCATCAAAACGGTCGAACCAGTCAGATAAAATCTCCTTCGCCCGTTTTTAAGTTTTCCTTCGCCCGTTTTTACACGTTCGACCGTTTGATCAGGTTCGCCCAACATTTCCCAGGTTCGACCCTGGAATCCCTCCTTCGACCGTTCGAATGGTCGAATGAGTCCAGGTTCGCCCCTGTTTTATAAATTTTCCTAAAAACGCTTCAAACACATTCGAAACATCTCAAAACATCATCAAACACAGCAGTCAAGTATGATTAACCTATCTCTACAAAACCCCACCAATTTTGCCCCAAAACCAGCTTGTTTTAATACTTTCCCAAAATGGCAAAATTATGGAAATGTCACATCATGCATGAAATCTTTACCCAATTTGGAAACTTTTAATACCAACCCATAATCATCTACAAATGCTCAGTTTATCTTATAATCGAAAACCCCCGTCCATATTATTAATAATACTTAACATGCACAAGCCCTAGATTTCATAAAATCCCCAAAAAATCCATAATATCACCATCTATCTAATTGTAACCCTAAACAACAATAAACTAACATCAATAGCAACCTTAGATCATGTTTCTAGCATTAGAACAACAGCAAATCATTAAACAACACATAACATCACATAACACATAATTAACATATGTTTATTGATACAAATCCTATGTTTAATGATAGGGTTTAGGTTTAGAAAGATGTTTAAAAGGTTTTTATTGATAAAATCTTCCTTAGAACAGATCTGGACATTTAGGGTTAGATAAAAATGGATTAAAATGCCTTAAAAAGATTTAGGATTAAGAACACACCTTGGATTCTTGTTTAGATGTTGTAGATAGGTTAGATTATGAAAAAGAAGAGCAAAAACTCCTTCCTTAGTGATTAAAATCGTTTGAGAGTGTTTTGAGACGGTTAGGGTTTGTGAAATGGTGAAAAATGACAAAGTTTGGTATTTATACTATTCCACCTTCGACCCCTATCAATGGTCGAATGTGGCCTCCTTCGATCCTTTCACAGGGTCGAATGAACCCTGACTTGGTCGAATGAAATTCTTCCAATTCCATATCCCAGGTTCGCCCCTTTGCAAAGGGTCGAACCAAGATATATTTCCTCCTTCGACCACTCGAAGTGGTCGAACCAGGACCTATGTATATCTAGTTTTCCAGTTTGTCGTGTTTAACGCATTTTAGCACGCCTTAACACATGAGCATGCAACCTTAGTCTATGTTTAACATATTTAAGCACGGATAATCATCTACACATCATTTAAACACATCCATGTATATAATCCACCACACGACCCATAATCTACACATACACTTAATTAGTTCATGTAATGTCACCAACAACGGGACCCGGTACTAGAGTATTCCCAAAATGACTCCCAACGATCCTCCAGATCATTGAACCCTGGACAATCCTAACTTGACCCGACTCAACTAACCTAGTTAAGTCCGTTTATAAACGTTTCCCGCTAAGGTAGACTTAGATGTTACTAAAGTTGGTGATTTTTTTTCCTTTCACTACGTCAAAAACAGGCTTTAGCCACACTAGAAAACTGTGACCATATGCCTTTCGTCACACTTAATTTTTTCAAGTCAAGTGTGACCAAAGGTTGAGTCATCGTAGGTATCATACGGTCACATTCACGTTTGGTGGCCGTAGTAACTAAAAAGTGTGGCTAAAGGGTATCAACATTTCTAGTTGGAATCAAGCATATACTCCATTAAGTGTGGCTAAAAGGTAGCAATAGCCACATAAATTTACTTTAAGTGTCACCTTTTATGTTATATAGTCACATGAATTAGTAAAAACTTTGTTTTAGCCACATCAATTGGAAAAAAGCATGGCAAAAAGGGTTAACATAATCAAACATTCTGTCTATTAAGTGTGGCTAAGCGATAGTAACGGCCACATAAAGTTCATGTACATGTGGCCGGTTCTTTTATATAGTCACATGAATTAACTGTAAATGTGGCTAAAAACTATTTCTAGACATACAAACAATTTTGTACTTTTAAGTGTGGCTATAGTCTAACTTATGGTCACACATGATATTTTTTCCAATTACGTTTGTTATCATTCCGCCACACAATAAAAAAACAAACGATGGTGTGACTAATAGGTATGTAAAGCTACATGAAATTAGTTGATATTAAGTACGACTATTAAATAACCTTTGGTCACTCGTATTTTTTTTCCTGTGACATTTGCTACCTTTCCGTCACACTAAAAAAGCAAAAGTGATGATAATGTGGCTATTGTCTAACATTTGGTCACATATTTTTTCCCGTGACGTCTATTGCCATTCCATCACACAAATAAAAACAAAGTGACGATAGTGTGGCTAATGTTTATATAAAACCACATGAAATTTGTGTCATTAAGTGTGGCTATTACATAACCTTTGGTCACACATATTTATTGTGGTTCTATGTGGCTATTTTCATGTAATTAGCAATTTTATTTTCATTATTTGTAAATAAAACAGCAATACACATGAGAAAACCTAAAAAACCAATTGATATAAAAAATAATAAACCAAAATCTATACGTATGTTTTCAATTCAAATAATAAAGACATGATCTTCTAATCAAAAGCTATCTACAAATGATGTTGAAGATGCACAACAATGTCAACTCTCTTGTGAAGTGTGGAACATGCTACTCTAGCCTCTCATACTACCCTCGCAAATGACTGGTTTCCTATGAAGTTCCCTACCAAACCTGAAACACATGCAGCAGCAGTTATATATTATAAACCAACCCGCCACTGAGTTTGATTCCTCACCTAAGATGATGCACGCTTCAAAAATATGCTCATCAACTTCCTGCTTCAAATTCTCCATATCTTCTATAACCTGCATGTCAAGAAGATATATAGTCACCAATAATGCCTACACATTCACAAAATGCGACTAAAATACATTCACAATATGATACTAAATATGGAATAAGCTACTGATAAATATGTTTGGCTGCAATGGATGATTGGTCCCTGGACAATAGAATTACAAGTAGCAGACTATACACCTCATTTATCTCCGCACTAGTTGTTCCATGGAGGTCACGAGCATTATCTACAACCACATTAGGAAGTCCTAGCCTTTCAGCTATGTTTATTGCAATAGACCTCCGTACATTGCATCTATTTATTAATCAAGAAAATGTTAGGTAGAAATGAAAAGCTAACATTAGTCACTTAAAGAAAACTGGTTGTCTTTATGGTTCAACCATTTTGGGCTAAGCAATGTTTGCTCATGGTTCTCTCTATCATAGTGCTATAAAGAAAACCAATCAAACTAAAAGTTGACCTAAACAAAACCCAACTATCTCTATATACAAAAGTGCGAAAAGTCAACCAAATGCAATTTAAAACAGCTTAATATTGCAACTATAAGGAGAGACCTCAAACCGTGGTCTTTTAAAACATCCATCAATATAGTGGCACCACTAAATTGATAATCCCCAATTGTACTCCAACCGAAAGACCAAGAGTAATTAGAGATAGCTAACTGCAGACCAAGAAAATACCTACTCTTCCTTTTTTATATAGGCTTGCCAAATAACCAAAACCTTGAAAAGAATATCCTTTAGCTGTGGCTTAAGACCAACCCAAAGCTGATGAGTGATGAAAATAGGCATACTAAAACAAATATAAGAACTGGTAAGAATTTTAATCCCTCTAAAACAGTAGTAAACTTTCCTGACCAGCATAAATCCATCCATGTAATTTAATTAAAAAATAACAACCCCTTTAGGTTCTATCCATTTTCAATAAAACACATGGCGGCATGGCACTCGCTTAGCATGCGAGAGGTATGGGGATCGATACCCCGCATCTCAACTTTCTTTTAATATTCTGCTTTTTAAACTTATGTCAATTTCATTAGAAGCATCTACCATCAGATTGGATTTTAACTCCTGATATCAGGTTCATGAGAAATTTAGATGCATCAAGATTTGAATACATGGAAATATAATTTTGGAATTTGGTTTTTGTATACTAAAATTAGAGTGTAAAATTATGTATAAACGATGAAATTGGATGTTGAGAAAAAAAAAGTTGAATCTAAAACATAAATGTGTTAGATTTTTATTAGGAGATTAGAAAAATGCAGTTACATGCTTCTTCTCCTAATTGTTTCTTTTACCTCTTGATTGCCTAGGTTGGATGCATACTTTTGAATTTGATGTGCACATCTTTTATGCAGAATTCTGAATCTGATGCACATGTTGATGCATAATTTGACTATATTGCTAGTCGTTGAGGTAGAACCAACTTAATCCATACATTGTAAATCTGATGGAAGAAATCAGATGCACACAGGCCTTCTTCTCAAGAGTTCCATATCCTTTGTTATATGAATAATAACATGTACCAGATAAACATATGATATTGATTCATTCTGTTGTGTAATATATGAAGGGTTTGTAGTTCGATTGTGTAGCCCATAGGTCAAAAATACCAAGTATGTCATGGAATGAATGGCACAACTTCAATTTAATGTTGTAAGGCGTTTGTATGATCAGGGCGAATAATGAACTATGTGTAATTTGGATGGCACTTGATTAATAGGGTGGAGGGTAGGGTCGTAATTATTACTTGGTGTGTGAATTTTTGGTGAAATATGTATGCTGGGAGGGTGGCGGGGTTTGCACCTAGTGTGTGTTTGATGTGAGTAATAATGGGTCAAGTGTCATCATCATCATACTCAGTTAATCCCACCGATAGCAAAAGCTAAGGTAGGGTCTGAGGAGGGTAAGATGTAGACAGCCTTACCTCTACCCCGTGGGAATAGAGAGGCTGCTTCCGGTGAGACCCACGGCTCGATAGTGGTTTTGTATCAAGCCTTGGACATAAGGTACATAATGCTTAGCAATCGGGATAAACCCGATTTGTGCATGTTCCCCCTTGTCTTTTGGCTATCAACGCCACCACATGATGCATGATTAACCGTCCGTCATTTTTAACGCTATTTTTCACGAAATTAGTAAAATAACGTTAAAATTAGTGCTACTTTACTTTTGCCCCCGAGGGCCACACATATATACATTATATGCGCACAGCCGTAAGCGGGGCTACAATAATGGGTCAAGTGTGTTAAATTATATTGTGGTGCAAATCGTCTCGGTGTCACATAGTCGTTTCATGTGATGGTTTTCTTTTGCGTGTGTTATTTCTTTTCTTGGGGGGTTGGTGTAAATTATTGTAGGTCAACAATGGCAATTAGAAGCCTAGTAGTTAGGTGGAATTTGATGCTTCAGTGAGAAGTCCTCGGGTTGGATCTCGGGTTGGGCAATATATATGAAGACAATCACAGCGGTAGAAAGTTAGTTCACACGCGAATGCAATGAATGGGTCTGCAACAAACATTGTAGCCTCAAACGGGTCACTACAATTTACTTGGAGATGGCTTGATCTAGATCATCAAACGGGTCATTTGTTGTTGTCTGATGCTATCCTGTCTGGGTTCGTGGAAGATACGAGGAGGCTTAATTGGGTCATTTTGCTGCATTATTATAGGGGCTACAGTGACATCTTCAGTCGGGTCATTTTCTGGATTTGGGTTTGGTAACTAAATCATCAAATGGAGCACTAAGTTGTATCTTGATCGTGGCAGGAACAATCTTATCGCGCGAGAAGACTGCTCTACCGAGGAGCTGCTTTCTTAGGACAACCTGCGGTGGAATTGAGGAATAAAAGTATTTCGGCCAATTATCGTTTTGGCGACTTATTGGGAGGCAGTGAAGGTGTGCATCAAATTGACTATCTCAGGTCAACGTGTTTACAAAGAGGGCACTTCCAATGAAGCTCAAGCAAATGTCTTTTATGTGGTCAAGCAACACACAAGATACGTGTTCGGGTTGAAGATTTAAAGTAGATTCTTATTTAACTTGGGCGATATTTGGTTAGTCTTTGCATAAAGTTAAGCGTGGAGTTGTATCGGTCTAGTATCTTGCTAGCATTAACCTTTTGTTCATATTTGGGTAATGATTGATAGTCGTTTGCCATTTAAAAAAAAAAAAATACTTGAAGTGGCTGGCAAAATTTACAAAGTATAAATGTCACTCGTTGACATAAAAGTAAGTTTGTTTCAATTAGTTTCGCCAAAGAGATTATGCAAGTCACCCAAGGTGATTTCCACCACCAAACTGTTACATAATCTGGTTTAGTTAGAAGTAAGGTGTGTTATAATCAGGTACAGTTAGAAGTAGGTGTGCTATGGTAGTATCACATAAATGTTAGTGTATGTAATATCAACTGATTTTATTTGTGTATTAATCGTTTTTGACCCATTTCCTTTTAAGGCATATATTTTGAGCATGATAGGTCAAATGGGTTTATATTCAAACATCTATCAGTTTTGTGTTTTGTGTTTTAGACTTAATTCAACACTTGGTAAACACTTGTTTGTAAACATTTAGAATATGTTTAGACTATCAAATTTTACATTTTATAAAAATTACAATGATGATGTAATGATCTTTTACATTTTATAGTTTTACTTTTACTCCGTACTTTTTATTCTAAATAAATAATGGTCTTAAATTGTAAAAAGTTAATAAAAAATTATTTTTTCTTGTACTGTATAAAGCTACATGAAACTTTATAAGTTTAAGTGCCACTATTGTCAAATATATTTGGTCACACAATTTTTTTTAACCATGACATTTGTAATCATTCTGTCACATAAAAAAAACAAAGTGACAACGGTGTGGCTAATAGTTATGTAAAGCCACTTGAAAATTTGTAACTTTAAGTGTGATTATTGTCTAATCTTTGGTCACATATATTTTCCAATGACATATGTTATCAAATGGTCACACAAAATAAACAATGTGACGATGGTGTCACAAATGTTTATATAAAGCCACATTAAATTTTGTAATTTTAAGTGTGACTATTGTTTAACATTTGGTCACACAACCTGATAAGTGGCCATATATTTTAGCTTTTAGTCACATCGTTAAAAACCTACTGTGACAGTTGACCACATTTGGCCACACTTTTCTAATGTGGCTAGGAAATGTCACAGTTTTTTTTCTTAAAGTGTGACTAAATGTTTCGAAAATGTGTATTTTTTGCCACATGAATAAAAAATCAAACAAATATTGTGGCCGTAGATCACATTTGGCCACATTTTTCTAACGTGGCTACTAAATGTCACAGTTTTTTCTTCAGGTGTGGCTAAAAGTTTTGAACGTTTATGCAATGGTCACATGGATAAATAAGATGTGTGGCTAAAAGTAGACTATAAGGTTTTGAAATGTGATTAATGACCTTTAGCCACATATTTAATCAAAAGTGTGGCAGGGTGATTTTGGCAAAAGTGTGGTCGTAACCCTATTTTGGCGTAGTGTTTCAAGTTAACATGAATCTAATTTATTGTAATATTTTCCTTGCAGGTTAACATGATGCCGGATTGCAGGGATATCTTACAGCATATGAACATGAACGTAAGTTTTATATGTTAAATAAATAGCACAACATTCACATTTCATAAGTGGTTTACCCAACAACTCTTGGAACTGCTGATACGAGCATGATGACGGGTTGTTTACAAACCAAATCTAATTTGGTTTGGGTTAGAGCACGTTTTGAAAAACTAGATATGTATCAAACGATGATGTTCAAAAAACAAATTTTGATGTGAGTTAAATGTTTTATTAAACAAATTTTGATGTGAGTTAAATGTTTTATTAAACAAAATCCATTTCTTTTAGTTGAAATTTTACTTGTTTGTAAAATTGATTGTATATTTTTTTTTAAACAAAATCTAGTGCTTTTAACTTTTACATCAAAATGATATAGAGCTTATTTTTTACCTCAAAATAATATAGAGCTAAATGATAGAGAACAACTAATTTGACCTGTAAGTAGGTGTTAGAGTTCTTATATAGGACATTGGTCAAGCAACAAATATCCAATTGATGGACATGGAGATTAAACATTTATTTTGCTACACATTTGACATGGTAATAGTTAAATTTCTTACCCATGATCTTTTGGTCTAGTGGTATAGTGTCTCCCTTACAAATGTAAGGTTGTGGGTTCAAATCCTTGCAAATGCAAGGTGAGGTGAAATAAAGGTGTAATAAAAATTTGCCGTTCAAAAAAAAATAGTTAAATTTCTTTTTTTATAGCCTAATATTTTTGTTACTGTATACATTATCTTACACATGTTTATCTCTTTTGTGACTTTCATTTCTAGACCTGATATATTTTTCCTTCAATGTTTTCCTAACTTCTATCACTGCCGTGACATTCGAATCATCCATTGTGTAACCAAGGTATTGCCATGTTTATTATTAATTTATTGTTCCTTCAAGGTACTTTAGATTGATCACTTTTTTTCCATTTGGTAACTACATACTCTAATATGCTTCAGACCAACCAAGAATGACGGCCAAATTGGATCAATATCTCGTGTTTTCATATCTTTATCTTCTTTAGGGCAGAGGTTTGATTTGACTCCTACCCAGGTTGGTACCTAATCGTGATAAAATTATATGCATCTGTTGAACATCCAAGACAATATGGTATAGATTCTCGGACATCTGGTAAAGTGTCTTGTTGTTAACTATAACCATCTTTTCCAAATTATATACAAGTCGATGCGGGAACCTAAATGGTCTCAGGTCTCAACTATGTGAATCATGTTTTCTAAATCCATGTTAACTTTATTATAGTTGTAGTTATAGTATATTTGAGCTTTCTGTTAGCACTATGTGTGCTTTTTCTTTAAACGGGTCAATTTTCCATTTTTAATAAGCGGGGTTAGAGTAAGGTAATTTAGACTACTCCCATCCGTGACCCTAACATGGATTGGTTTTGGAAATAATATTAGAAAAATCAAAAGTTTGCAATCTCTTAACAATCTGGTTGTGTGGCAACCATGGTTGCACCTTAAATAAACCTCCCACTAACTTAATTACTTAAATAACTTATAATATCTAACTTTAAAAAAAAAAAAAAAAACTAAATACACTATATTTCTTAACTTTTTTTTTTTATTTTTTTTTTGTGAACATCCCAATATAATTTTTTCATAAACCGAGTTCATTTAAAAAATATATTTTTGGGTAGAGTTGGGTTGTGTAGGTGGAAGAGAGATTTTTTTTTTTATAGAAATGTTGGGTTGTGTTCGGTTATGAATGGGAATGGTCTTAGAGTAAGCTACTTTAATTTTCCATTTGTACCCAAACTTAACATTTTAGTGATTGGGTGAAAATTGCTATTTTACTAAACTGAATAAATTTGTTGTTTTTACTAAATGGGTAATTTATTTAAACTAAAATGTGTATAAATTGTTGTTTTATGTTAATTGGTCAAACATAATATTGTTTTTAACGGGTCAAATTTATCATTTTCATTGAATGGGTTAAATGTTTGAATTTTTTCTCAATGATCAAATTATATGTAATATCAACCACAGTGAGTTAAGGTGTTTGGGTCAGTTTTGGGTTGAACACCTGAACATGTTTAGCTATACATGATTGAAACTTTTGAGGAGAATTTAGTATTTTGTTTGATATAGTTGAATAGTAATTAGCATTCATAATCCACTCCTAAATTTGCATTTGGTCAAAGTATTCTGAGGCTGAACCCTTTTATGTTAAATATTGATTCTTTTGACCTTATCAGAGATACCTTCTGCAAGAAATTGTAATGCTTAGAATATGGATGGACATTTGCATATGGAAAAGATTTTAACAAGGGAAAAGGTGGTTAAAGAAGCCAAATGTGGAAGAAGCATTGTAACATGGATGGACATTGTGCAAGAAACCGTCATGCTTAGAATATGGATTGACTTTTACGTTTCTTAAGAATAGATGTTTGTTGTTTATTTATGTTTTTATGTTTATTTTTTCATCTTTGTTTAACCAAATGATTTTTTGTGCCAATATGATTTGATGTAGAGTTGACATTATTGCGTTAGTGTTCACGTCCATCGGACGGGTAAAATACTAGTTAAACTTCTTAGAACATTGTAAAAGTGTCTGAATATGCTTTTCTTAGGACGTTATGTGAGTTGTTCATAGACATTATTCGACAATAAAATTGGTTTTATAATCTTATTTGGGATATTAGGACCCTTTTCTTGGTACTAAAGTACCTATAATGTTAGATCATAAGGGTCCTATAAATTAATTTGTAAGGACGCTTGTATTTGTATTAAAAGATTAAAAGTAAGCACATGTTAAAACATTGTAAAGTGTCCTAGTATGTTTTTATTGGCAGTTTTTTTTGTTGTTGTACATAGACGTATTATGAGACCATAAAATTGGTTTCATAATCTACTTGAGATATTAGGACGCTTTTTAAGTTTTGTGACTTATTACAACCCCTTTACATGAAACGCTTTTACCGTTGGTCCTATTAAATGAAAGGTCCTATAAAATAACATTTTAGGATGCTTTTGTGTGTACTAAAAACCTATTTTTGTTGTAGTGATGAGTTGTTTTTGGGGTGTGTTTTTCACTGATTCGGGTGGTGTTTTTTAGAACTTTATTCTTTAATTTTTTAAAAGATTGTTTAATTAACATTTAATTTCTTTCAAATGAAGGTAGATGGGTTGTTGATGAAGATGAGAACAAGGGCTTGGTTTTGGATTTTTTTTTAAATTCTTAAGTTGTAAATTATATGTTGTTTTTTCTTGTAAAATAGTAAATTATATGATACAGACTATGTATATATTATGTAACAATGTTAAATTCATCCGGTTACATGTACATATGTTTTGTAAATCATATGTTTTTTCAATGTTACAATGTTAAATTCATCTAGTTACATGTATATATTATGTCAAAAGTTACTTACAAAATTACTATTACAAATTTTCATCGTACTCCTAATTGCAAAATTTTTGTTACATTTTTTATCGTTAAGTTTGTAAGATTATTGTTACAAATATAACAATCATATTAGACGTGTAAATTGTTGTTACCTACAATTTTAAAATATATTTAATGTGTTTTTACACTACTTGTAACAATTATAAAAAAGAACAAAATGTGAGCGGGAAAAAAATGAGAGAGCGAGAGATTGTGTATGTTACGACTTAACAAAAACAAACAATTATCTTAAAGAGAGGAGAAAAATGAGAGAAAAAGGAAGAGAGATGAGGGAGGAAAAATTACAGAGGAGAGAGAGTGTTGTAACAAATTGTCATTTTTGCCCTTCTAGTATTTTTTGTGACTAAAATAATAGTTTGATAAAGTTTAAAAAAGTAGATTTAATCGAAGCCGTTGATGATGGATGATTAATGGTTAAGATGGAGTTTACAAAGTTTCTTTAACTGGGGAGGTTTTCAATATATATACTAGTGGGGAACCCGCGCGTTGCTGCGGGAGAATCACTTGCGAGCCCCTACGTTTGTGTCTAGTACAAAATTCGTTTATGCGATCAAGATACTTTTGATTTACTAAAGAACTCACGCTTCGCCGTGGTTTAACAGTAGTAACTACAGGTGATTTTACGGGCGTTTGGCATTTTGTTGTATCTTGCTTGTACAATGTAATGTATATTTTGGGTGTTAAATGAAAATAATTTGCCAATAAAAAAAATGTACACCACAAACTTTCATAAAATTCAAGCGGCACTACTACATCTACAACACAAACATATGAAATCATAATGAAATAACAAGGCATTTCACGTCTATTACTTTACACTTACAAATGCCTGATATCACCAAAATCAAAATGTTTCAATAGTTCCAATTAGCTCTAAAACCTATTTGGTAATAAGATCAATAAACAAAAAATGGTACCTGTTCACCCAGCTTCGCATAGAGAATCGATGGAGAAACCAATTTTTGAGAATTTATTGACCCGAGAAGCTTTCATGTACAACTGTTATATATGTTCTCCAAGATACACAAATTTTGAAATTAACAATACTGTATTAAAGATTAATATGTCATTGAAATACACAAGGTATTTCAACAGTACACTTTTATTGCATAAGTGAAAACAATCTAAATTCGATTATTATGTATAAATCGGCATGGATATGGGTATTGCAAAAAGGGTATAAGGAATCCCAAAACCTGAATCCATGTTTATAACAAAATACCTAAATTGACAAGAATTGAAGGGGTCTTTATTCCATAAAGTGAAAAACAAAATACCTGAATGCAGATCTTTTTGGCAGAGTAGGATGAACTACAACAGCAGCGATTCACGCGGTTCACGACTGCGTTCATTGAACAAGAGAATAACATGTAAAATACCAGTATGCGAGGCCAAAGGCCGAAACGACATTGGATTGATGGCCCATATGACCATTAGCCTCAATCTCTACAAATTACGTCAAAATCTCAATACACAAACTCAAATCACTCTAAAAAAATGATCAATTAAATGATTCATAATAGAGAAAAAAAAGCGAACCTGGTTCTGACGATATGTAGATCCAATTGTATTTAGCTGCAATTGAAGACAAAACATGCTCCAATCCAGATGATATAAACCAAATCAATGAAATAAATGAATAAACGTAACACGTATATGAAAAGCAAGATGAAATCAAACAAGAAATTAACGAAACCCAAACTAAAAAAGTAGTGATTGATATAGGCGAGTTCCCATGGGTCAGATTGTTCAATTTTTCAATTTGCGTATAACTTTAAACCAGAATGGCTTCCTGCAATCCTTTCTTTGAAAGTTGTATCTAGATCTATAATTCTATACAAAATTCGCTCGAAAGAACAAGTGTAACAAATAATTGTAAATCTCACATCTCCTTTGTTGATTTCGTATCTCCATCACTAACTATATATGAAGATGGATTTTATCAAAAATTTGAACAAAATCCCTACTATCAAAACATGTTCTTGAAACTTTAACATCTACGGTCCATGTTTAGTGCTAGACGTCTATCCCCCTTTCAATTGTTACATATAAGTTTTCCTAATTGGGCATACGAGGGGAACCAAACGTGGGACTTAGGGCATGTTTGGATAAACTTATTTAAGTCAAAAAGGACTTTTGGTTAAAAGGACTTATTAACTTATGACTTTTTAAAAATGAGTTCTAGAAAAGTGTTTGGATTAGCTTATGTGGTGGGGAAAAACAATAAGTTGGTAAGTTATTTTGTAAAAAAGTGTTTGGTTTAACTTATTTAGGTAAAATAACCAAAAAGGGTATAAGGAGGGTATGTATAAGGATATAAGAAGGGCATGTAGGTAAATAGCCATCAATAAGTTATAAGGAGGTTCAAAAAAGTCACTCCTCCCTTACTTTTCCAAAACAACTTATCATAGGCAAACAAAAAGTTAAAAGATTAAGTCCTTTTCCATTATCCAAACACTTTTTTAACTTATTAACTTTTTGAAAAAATTATAAGTTATAAGGAGGTGGAAATAAGGAGAGCCAAACATACTATTAATATATTTAGTTTTTGTCACACCCTCAAATTTCCACTGCGGGGTTTATACCGCGAGGCGCGTGACATACCAGGATCCCATAGCCATAAGTCACAGGAACGAACTCTAAATGCCCAAACCATTTAGTTCGTTTTCACAAACCAAGTTTAGTTAAGCTGCGGAAGCGTAAACCAAATTTAAACCTTTTAAAACCATGCGCAAAACAACGCACCCAAATTAAAACCATACGAAAGCATAATATATAATTTATGTGTATGCCCGAGAGCCCAAATGCAGTGAAGTGTACAGTGCTTTCTAATCCTGGCACCGGAAGCTAACTACCTGCAAAAGCATGTAAATCGTGGGTCAACAAACAATGTTGGTGAGTTCACTAAGTAAAGTAACTGAGTATGTAACTGCGCTGGTTTCCCAAACCACGTAAGTAAGTAAGTTATGTTGGTGCCCCGCACCGTGTAACCACTAATTCATCGCATGCCAAGGGTAGCTAACCCATTCATGATAACTAACCGATTATACCGAACTGCTAAGTACGTGTAGCCACATAAGTGTGCCGTATTCCTGACATCATTGTCTATCCGCAATGATAATGTTTCGTAGTTATAGTTCACGCCCGCGCTCCCCGAGCCGGTGTGAGGTTTGTAAGACCTAATAGCGCTATCAACTAATAACCCTCTTGCCAACCCT
This sequence comes from Ambrosia trifida, assembly GCA_028751855.1. Taxonomy (NCBI): domain Eukaryota; kingdom Viridiplantae; phylum Streptophyta; class Magnoliopsida; order Asterales; family Asteraceae; genus Ambrosia; species Ambrosia trifida. Next base: position 110,925,562 of record CM054128.1, read on the forward strand.
GGCAACTCATTCGGTACGTGAGGACTTACAAAATGATAGAAATGGTTCAGTTTATCAAGGACACAATTGCGAATTAGCAAAGTGACCGACCCTCATAAGGATCCATGGCATCCCAACCCGGGATGTGTAAGTAGTCCCAAACCGGACTAGAAAGTAGTAGTCCCAACCCGGACTAGAAAAAGTTAAGTACGCTGTCTCAACCCGAGACGCATGCTTTTGAGAAAAGAGTAGTGAAACTCACCTTAGGTCGCAAGTGAAAATCCAAATTCCACGAATAGTAACGTGCTACCGACTCCCTATTACAAATTTCACTAGGTGAGTATACGTGCGTAACCAACACACCATGTAACTCGTTTATCCAAGACTTTTAAAAGTTCAAAACCGTGTAGTGACACCTAATGACTCTACATGCTCAAGTATGTCCTACGTATCCCGTTGGTGATCATAGCAATTATTATCAGTTTAATGCATCAAATACATCTCATACAAGTTTTCACACAAGTACATGTCAATTACACACCACATAGAACTCCAAATAGTCACTTAAAGACCCCGTACACAATCTGTGTTTTTAGGACAGATTGTGCGCTGTGAAAAACAATTTATTTAAAATAGTTAACGAATGAATTAGAGTCCCAAAGTTTTACTGAATTTTATTTGGGATTCATTCGACAATACCGATTTTTTTTTTTGTCTTAATTCGAAACACAAAAATTATAAAAATTCGTACAACACAGCAGTGTCCAGAAAATTTCCTTAACAGGTCAGTTTGGTAGGAAAATTCTTAAAAATTGTGTATTCATCCAAACGAGATGAATCTACTTGGAAAAGCTCTATTTTTCCAGTATTGACCTACTGTAAAAATTTCATAACCTAACTCCTTGTAAATCTCAAGTTATGACCATTTAAAGTTAGCCCAATTTATAAATCCGAAAATCTGATATGACCCCTAATCAATTAAAATTCCAAAAACGACTCATACGGTGTCCAAAATCGATGGTTTTGCCCATTATGAAAAGATAAGACCTTGTACATTACAATCATGCAAAGAAATTATCAAAACAATCGATTTACCAACCCGTTACAGCTCCTTCAACACGTTCAAACAAATCTGTCAGAATCTGAAACTTGCATCCCAAGTAATCTACAAACCCTAATTCTTCATAAACATCCCTAATACATGTATAACACCTATAGTACTGATTAAACACCATATTAATCATATCAAAACACATATATTATCATGTGAAAACCCTAATCATGGCTGCTAATAACAATCATCATCATCAATCATCAAGAACATTCAAGAACTCCTACATATGCATGTATGCGATTTTATATATATTCTTTTTAGGGTTTTTAAAGTTTTTCAATCATTATAATTTATCAAGAATCGTAAAAACGTATACCTTGTGAAAGATTAAACTCCCTAGAGCCTTGAAATTAAACCCGAACTAGCTTGATTAGTGAAAGATTGCTTGATTGCTTGAAAACAAAGAGAGAGAGGGGGTGGGGGTTTCGCACGGCATCAAGGGGGCAAGGGATAGGGTTTTTATCTTTTTCCTTGCCTCCTAATTGTAAATGGGCTTTGCTTGTTCCCCAAGCAATTGGTGTTAGGGCCCTTCTAGTCCATTAACTTAACCCGTTAACCATGTTCTAGCCCAATACCGGACCCAATATTATTAACCATGCTAAATTATATAAAAAACCATTATTTTTATTATTACATAGCATATCATTCATGTTGTGCACGTAATTTGCATAATCTACGCATTACCTTTCAGTTAGGCGATCATTCACAAAAACATGTAATTCACATAAGCACGTACTTCATGTTCACCAAAATTCACTTGTATATATTATTGCTATGTATGTCACATAATTCACCAACGTTTGGGATACAGGACTCATGTGTGTGTTTAACAAGGATTTTCCTACGTATAACATATGTTAGCATCTTCTAACATATGTTAAACCTACTTAACTAACCCTAGTTAAGTATCTAGCCATGTATGAACATGTAAGTTAACTAGAGTTCAGTAAAAGTATTTAACCTGAAAATGCGGGGTGTCACATCATCCCCAAGTTGAAAAGAATTTCGTCCCGAAATTCAGCAAGTAAACAGTAAAGCCAGCTATAGAAATGTGTGCTTGATTCCCGGATGTCACAGTTTTGATCAAAAACAAAATTAAGCAGTGTTCCGCCATCTTTGGTATAGTATATAGATCTATATCACAATCTAATCAATTTTAAAGATGAATAAAAGCCCCAAATATTAAATTTTTTACTTTAAATCTTTTCCAAATGCTACAAATATACACCATTAGCTATCTTTTATAGACTTACAACATAATCAAATTAGTAACATATATGAATAACAACCCTAAAACTCAAAATTCACTTGAAATTTAAATGATATACTCAAAATTCTAGAAATCCATTCCAGTTTTCAAAAACCTAAACATATACATTCGTGTAGAATACATTATTGTGATTTAATTAAGCAGATAAGTTCTAAAACCTTAAGCTAATGTACCATATAGTGGATTGATGGTAGAAAAGTGTTGAAAACGAAATCTTACCACACAAATTGAACATCCCAGTAAATCTTGTTGTCGTGATTTAGTTCCCGAAACACAATTGCAGTATGTATAGCTCTGTTTTATGGTGATTTCAAGCTTGAAGATGGCTGACACTATTAAAGAACATAGAATGTCGTGATTGATGATGAATTAAATGTCATTATCATCAATTTCCTTAATGAAAACTGATAATGATGAATTAAGAACCTTTATTTATAAGTCATGAAGGTAAACGACGGGTGAAGATGGTTGGCTTACAATGGAGTAAAGATTACAATTAAAGGCCTGCTAAATGATAGAATGTACTACTTGTGAAGCAAGAACAAGGGTAAAACAGGAAGAAATTTCATGACAATTGAGGTATTAAGCATGAAACTTTTGGTATACCATCTTAAAAATGGCATGATTTTCCTATATTAGTCATCCTTGGCTCTTTATAATGTAGTATATATATATATATATATATATATATGCTAAGTATCCACAAGAAACCCAAAATTTTGAAGAAACTCCTGCAAACCCATCTTGTGGTCTAGATTAATCCACACCACCCTCTATTATTTTAATAAATAAAGGTAATATAGTGATTTTACACTTCCCCATCTTTTTTTGGTTTAAATCTTTCTCTTCTCCCTCCTATATAAACAACTCACACACACACACTCTCTCTCTCTCCATTTCTCTTTCACCTTCTGCATCAAGATTATCATCACCACCAATATTCTCTTTATAAAAACCATCCTGACCACCATACCTGACCACTACCACCACCACCACCACCGTCTTCATCCTCCATCCACCGTGTCCATAGATCTAACCAAATCCACCACCACCAATACTCTACATCATCTTCTTCAAGAAAAAGCCCTAAATCAACCAGGTAACCTTTTAAATATTGATCAAATGTCCTCTGTTTATTCTATTATTATTATTCAACTCTGATTATTTTATAATTACTAGGATAATAACATATTTAAAACCAAATCCACAAAATATAGGGCGGCGATTGATTGCTGACATGTTATCTAAAACTTGTTTAATAAAAAGTGATTTTATATCTTTTTTTTGTTATCTAGGAACGATTTTGTGATCTGAACGATTTTGAACTGTTTTATACTTTTATGTCATTACGTTCGTGTTTATGTCCTCTGTTTATTATTATTATTATTATTATTATTATTATTATTATTATTATTAATGATTTGTATTTGAATTGGGACTAACTATTGGTGGGTGTTTGGGGAAATGGTGATCACTAAGTTTTGATTTTTAATATGATTTTGAAAGGGGTTAGAAAACATTTAATGGTTAGAGTTTGAATTTGAGCTAATTAGTGTTTGGTAATAAGAAGTTGTTTGTGATGGTTTTGAAAATGTATGTTTGCATCTGTTTCGTATGTAACACCATAACTAATCATGTTTACACGTAGGTAGCATACGTTTACACGTAGGTAGCATACGTTAACACGTAGGTTTACATATTAATTAACCTTTTTTATATGTTATTATTATTAATATGTTTTTTAATAAAAATTGGTGATTTTTAATGTCTCTTAACATATGCAACAATATGTCTGATTTGTTTTTTACCAGTATGTGCATGTTTGTATGAGTATTATAATGTGTGGAATGTATGTTTGCATCTGTTTCGTATGTAACAACAGAACTAAGTTGGTATAAATTAGTTACCGATTTTTTTTACCAGATACAAAGGTTTGATTTTTTGACTTTTCATGAGGTAAACATGTTTTACTTTCAACAGCAGTTGTATATGTTAATCAATAAAGAGTCACTTATCAGGAATGTAATATTGCATATTATAGAGGAAAAATTGGGAAAAAACTCTTGAATGGAATGTCATTGATCATGGGATGAAATCTATGTTTGCATCTGTTTCGTATGTAACAGCACCACTAAGTTGGTATAAATTAGTATTTTGGGATATATGTTTGTGGCTGTATGTTAGTATCTGTTTCGAATGTTTTTTTTAATCCAGATGGTTAACATACGTTAAGACGGGGGGGGGGGGGGGGGGGGCTTTCATGTAAATTGATGATTTTGTTCTCTTTTTAGCAGGTGAACATATTTTTTTGCATTAAAGATGAAGATGATCATCAAGAATGAAGTGTAGACAGTTTTTTTTATTTATGATAGTTTTTTTAGGTTTTGACTGTTTTATGAATCATTTTTGTTACGTTTATATGTTGTTTTGTAATTGATTTTTTTATAAATTTGTACATTTTGTTTGTAATTAAAAAGTAGTGAATTTTAAAAAGTAAAATCATATGGACCTTGGTATGTATATAACACACGTAACAAAATGTCTATAACCATATCAATTCTCGTTACGTATGCAACAATTCCGGTGCTGTACAATAAAACAAAAAAATATGGTCTAATAAAAATAATAATAAATCAGCATTTTTTAAATAATATAAACCGGCAAGTCAGTCTGTGCAATTTTAACGTATGCAACACTACATATGTTACATATGTAACACGACGTTCTGACTGATTTAGGACAATGATCACAAAAGTATGAGAGAGATGATGTGACATGTGTGGGGTCAACTTGTCATAGATGCTTTTTCAGAAAAATGTCATTTGACCATTGTACCCTTTTTGGTCATCTACCCTAATAAATGTATTAAAATAATGTAGAATGAATCTAGGCCATTGATCACTTTAGATCAATGGTCTAGATTAAGTTTACTGGGATTCTTCAATTTGAATAGGTTTTTATTCTAACCATCTCATATATATATATAGGGTCAGGATCCTGTACAAATTGTTTTTTTGTGAGAAGTGTGAGAAAGATTAAAAATTGATACTTAAGCATCATTTTTTGAACTTAGTCGTGATGTTTTGAATTGTTTTGCCTATAAAAACACCAAACATAACAATTAAAAACCGAAAACAATGTATTTTAGGCTTAAAAACTTAAAACACCATGTTAAGAACATTAGCAGTGTGTTTTAAGTGTTAAGTAGTGTGTTTTACCTGTTTTTTAAATTTAATGACTATAATACATTGTATTGTGTTTTAGATTGTTGTGTTTGGTGTTTTTCAAGTTAAAACAACCTAAAACATCATTCCTAAATCCAAAACATGATGTCTACATGTCAATTCTTAGTCCTTCTCACACTTCTCACGAAAAATGTACTTTGTACAGAATCCTAAACCTATATATATATATATATATATATATATATATATATATATATATATATATATATATATATATATATATATATATAGGGGAAAGTTAATTTGAGAACACCTATATTTCGTGCGAACCGTGAGAACGGCATCTAAAACCATTCAAATTCAAAATTTCTTTTTACACTTATCTTTATTACTAAAATACAATCCCAAAAACACAATTTACGCATAAAAATTCAAACGTATACGAAAATAAATTATTTTTACACATGTGTAAATTTACTGTTTATACATGTGTAAACTGTTTCATTTACACATGTGTAAAAAGTTAACTTGAAAGTGTTTTTGCAAGAAAAGATGTGTTATTTGAAAAGAAAATTCATTTATTAATGTTGTATTTTGATTATAATTAGGTTTGTATTAAAAAAAATTGATTTTGATTGATTTTTTTACTTGTTCTCACGGTTCTCACAATATTTAGCGTTCTCAAGATAACCCTCCCCTATATATATATATATATATATATATATATATATATATATATATATATATATTAAGACTGGATATATCCTACAAAGACCTTTTAAGATAGCAGGAGAATCATTTACATAAGTAGTTGACTTATTTTTTTAGAAATTACTTTTGGGGGGTATTGGGGGAAAAAACTGATTTTGGTGATGTGTGGAACCTGTTTGGCGGCATCTAAGAAATCCAACATTGATGCCGCCAAATGGTAACTTAACATTGAAGCCGCCAAATGAGATGGCCATATTGATGCCGCCAACCAAGATGTCCACATTGATGCCGCCAATTGATTTCTCACTTTCATTTCTTATATAAACCGAGCCTCTGCCCATTCTCTCCATCACATTCCACACCTAAACAAATACATTATAACCACAATAAAACCCCCATTTACAACACACTGTTTTCTGCGGGGATAAGCCATGTTGTGGCGTCCCTCTTTCTGGGGTCCAAGAAAGCGCGGTCTTTGGATCGGTGTTACATCCACATGAAACTACTTGGATCGATGTTACATCCACACGTGGTATAACACGTGTTGAATGCAACATTGTCTTTGTAGTTTATAATATTTTGCCGTTGGTTGTCGGTGGTGCTCTCAATCTCCAGTCTACCAAACCCGGACATTCCAACGGCATAATTAGGGGAGTCAACTTTCCAGACAAAGGCTGTAGGGCAAGGCCATCCGGTGTTGAAGAATCACACCATGTGATTAGCGACGTCGAAGACATCGGATGATGCGGTTCTTCACCGTGCTACTCTTGTATGGCAGCCTGGGTTGACCATTGGGTACCTGTAGATTTCGTACACATGTTCAACAGATCGATTGATGTTCCCCTGTTTGATTCAGATGGGATCGATCTTGGAATGTGAGAAACGGAAACCATTGGGTACCTGTAGATTTCGTACACATGTTCAACTGATTGATTTATGTTCCCCTGTTTGATTCAGATGGGTTCCCCTGGAATGTGAGAAACGGAAACTTAATGAACTCGGTAGATTGTATAGTTTGATTGAGTAGTTTGGAATTGGTGATCTCGGAAATAAACTGTCTTGTAACTCGGTAGGCTGTATAGTTTGATTGAGTAGTTTGGAAAAATAGTTGTTAACTAAATTTGTAATATTTGTTTTAAATAAAGCTATCATTATTAACTTGCCCGTTTTCAATCGTTGGGTGGTGGTCCTTGATTCCCGTACCCATCATTATGCTGGGGATGGAAATGTAAATCACTAACATCGTTAAACATTAATAGGAGAAACAACAATACATAATCAAGTTACATGACGAGAAGTTGCTTCACAACGGCATTTGTATAGCTCATCTGCCATGTGTCGTCGATAATTCACACAAGCATCTTCGACGTCGATTTCTAGCGACAACGACTTTTTTCTCACAAGCCTATCCATCATCATACAAACCAAGACACCAGCATTATCAACCTTTCCCTTGTCTTGGGGCACATCTAATTCAACTAAACCAACAGAAATTGGTGTTTTGTCCACGCGATTAGACTTCAGCCAGTAACGAATACGTTTTAGAAACCATTCGAAAAAAAGCCTAATCATCTCCATATAGTGAGAAACTTCGCGTCGCCTTTCGTTTCTCCATCTCTTATCAGTCCAATATTGGGTAATTACCATGTTTCTTAGATCAATTAGGATAAGCAGCCAGTCTCCCACCCCCATCGATAAAGGAAGGTAAATGCGGTCAACTTCCCAGAATGGCGGGTAGGGTTCCATTCTTCCAGCCATGTCGAGGGCAACTGAAGAATTCGAGTCCTTCATTTCATCATAGAAGGCAGGGGGTAAAACTGTCCAACGTAGCTGTGAAGCAGGATCTCTTAAAAGCTTTGCTTGTCTAAGTCGCATCAGTCTTACCGTCCACGCCTCAACGTGCTGAAATCATAATAATGCATAAGGTTCGTTATTAAGTTAAGCAAAGCAAATCAATTTACTTTCAAGTTAAATTAACGTGAAAATTACCGTTGCGGATAGCGCCCTGTTGGGTTGGCACCCTAGAAGTGTACCCCAAAAATTTCTGTCTAGTTTGGCGGAAATGAAGCGAGTGTAGCAAAATGGGGCATCCCCGTTTGTATAAAAGTCGACAACATCAGCAGACCAGTTGGTTCTGCACTGTTGGTTTTCTTGCGGGTTTTCTTTGGGCTTGTCTTGGTCGTTTTCGGCTGCTTTCACTTGTGGGTTACTTGAAGTCGAACCAGCCGTGAATGTTGTTGATGGCTTGCGTAAACGCCTCCAAATGTGCTCGGTCGATTTTACCGTTTTAGGAGCTGGTTGTGAACAGTAAAAGCCGTCTCCATTGTTTTCCATTGTTATATATTTCAAATATGAGTGGGTAAGAGAGAAAGAAGTTGAGTGAGTGTTGTTTGTGAATCAGCTACCTGCTTGCTTTTAAAGAGGTGAACCCTGATCCAGGCGGCCCGAAAACGGCCAGGAGGTCATTTTTCAAAAAACCCACAAAGTGGAAAATGGCCCGGGCTGACGTGTTTGGCTCTCTATACAGTCTGGCAGGGCCTGGCAGTCAGGTAACCGGACCTTCGGACGCGTTGTCCTTGGCTAGTACACGGGTGTCGCACCATGTCCGGGCCGTTTTCGGGTCTCCGGGGCCTGATCCAGGCGGCCCGAAAACGGCCAGGAGGTCATTTTTCAAAAAACCCACAAAGTGGAAAATGGCCCGGGCTGACGTGTTTGGCTCTCTATACAGTCTGGCAGGGCCTGGCAGTCAGGTAACCGGACCTTCGGACGCGTTGTCCTTGGCTAGTACACGGGTGTCGCACCATGTCCGGGCCGTTTTCGGGTCTCCGGGGCCTGATCCAGGCGGCCCGAAAACGGCCAGGAGGTCATTTTTCAAAAAACCCACATTTCATAAATCCACAATACATAAACACATAATACATAAACACATAATACATACGTCCTAATCCCAAAGAACTTATTTAAAGCTTACATAAACACATACTAAAATCCTAAATTACTTGGGAGTAGCCAGTGGTGATGGTGGTGATGGCCTGCTGGGGTAGCCTGCTGGTGGGGGGGTGGTTGTACCTTGGTTTTGGGGGATCTGTGTACTCTCTTGCATCCGGGGGGTGGGTGCTGACAACCTTAAACGGTCCAAATCCCGTAGAGCCGTGGCATAATCCACAACCCAGACCAACTCCTCTTCCGTTAACTCATCATCTGCTGGGGGAGTAGGATGACTTGTTTGAGTAGGAGCAGGAGGAGGAGTTATTTGAGTAAGAGCAGGAGGAGTTATTTGTGCAGTAGGAGGATTATAGAACGAAGGTTGTGCAGGAGTTGGAGGAGATGAAAAGGATACTCTCCGTCCCCGGCGAGAGTATCGCCGGACATTTGAAGATCCGTCACATTCGTGATAACCGCCACCCATAGTTTTTAAACCCGATGAATAGAGGAAATTGTGACTTAGATTGAGACTTGATATGGTATTTATACTGGTTTGGCGGCATCATGAAAAGTTGATGCCTCAGAATGGTTTGGCGGCATCATGAAAAGTTGATGCCTCAGAATGGTTTGGCGGCATCATGAAAAGTTGATGCCTCAGAATGGTTTGGCGGCATCATGATGCCTCAGAATGGTTTGGCGGCATCATGATGCCTTAGAATGGTTTGGCGGCATCATACAAACCTGATTCCTATTTAAGGGATACTCATCCCAATCCATCAACACACCAAAATTTCTTCTTAAACTATCTCTATATCTCTATATCTAACAAACCCAATCCATCAAATGGCTACTTTCGTTCCATACCTGGTTAGATTATACTGGGGTGGTAAGTTTTCATACGTAAACGGGGTTGTTCAAGATGATAACTCGTTGGAATCATCGAGCTTTATTATGCGACAGAAGATGTCTTTTGAACAACTGGTTGAATGTGTATGTGCTCATGTTAATATCAACAAGGAAGCTGTTACTGTCAAACTCCTGCTCGGATACACTTATGCTGGGTACTCTCAAACCAGCCAAATTTTCAACAACGACGGGGTTGATATGATGGATTATTTAGCCGCTGAGAGACGTGGCGACTTTGTTGCGGAGATCTATGTTGAATGGCAACAAGACCCTCCGTTACAACAGCTTACTTTTACTAACCTGCTGCGTGACGTGTCGAACGTAAATGTACCACCCTTTGGGTCTCAGCATGATTTCCCCCCAATGGAACATGATGCCGATAACGAAGTCAATGACGAGGCAGGATCCCCTATGACGGACGAAGAATGTGATGACGAACCTCAATATGTTGCCGGTAATGACAAGAATGACAGGTTTGATGAATCCGGAAGCGGAGACTCTAAAGACACGGAAGATAGTGATGACGAACAACCGGCATCAGAAGACTCTGAAGACTCCGCAAACGAGGCCGATCCTACTCAGGCGACGACCCAACAGACACCACCAAATGACAACCTGGCTCTCCAGTTAGGTCCACGTCAACACTACGATCCTCAAGATGATGTGGAGCTAACAGATTACATGGTTCAAGAATACGAAGAGGATGAGTTCGTGTTATGGAACCCAAAAGCAGGGGACAATATCCGGCTTGGTATGTATTTCAAATCAAAAGAAGAGGTAGACCGTGCGGTTAGACAGTGGAACATCCGTCGTGGACGGGAGATGTATGTCAAGTCAAGCAAACCGAAGGTATACACGGTCGTATGTTACACCAGACACCCAAAGTTTGTAAATCCTTTCTCTAGTGGCCGCAACTGTGAGTGGCGTTGCACGGCATCGATTCGGTCTGACTCACATTACTGGCGAATTACTGTATGGGCTACAAAACACAGCTGTTATTCTTCGGCCGTACGTAATAGCAACAGAAGTTTAAAGGCAAAGGATATTGCAAGAGACATCTTACCGCAGATACGTACGGACATAAAGATTAAGGTAAAACATATCCAAACCCATGTCAAGCAGGCCCTGAATGTTGATGTTTCGTATTCCAAGGCGTGGCGAGCAAGAAGAAAGGCCATAGAAACTATCTATGGTGACTGGGACAGCAATTTCAAGGAGTTACCCACATACCTTATGCGGCTGCAGTCGAGGAACCCAGGTACCATTGTTTCGTTCTTTAATCATCCGAACGGGGATCCGAATTACCCCACGTTTAAATATATTTTTTGGGCGTTCGCTCCTTGTATCCGTGCATTCCATCGATGCATGCCTGTCATATCGGTGGACGCGACTCATCTGAAAGGACCCTACCGGGGTAAGCTGATCCTTGCGGTAACAAAGAATGCAAACAACTACATCCTGCCTGTGGCGTATGCTGTCGTTGACGAAGAGACTGTACACAGCTGGTGTTGGTTTTTCCAAAACCTTTCTGAGTACGTTACCCTTGATAGCATGGGGCCTTTGTGTGTGATATCAGACAGACACAACGGCATAATTAATGCTATGGAAAACCTTCCACAGTGGAAGGAACCCAACGCCTACCATCGTTACTGTCTTCGTCACATCAGAAGCAATTTCAGCGGGAGGTTCCGAAACAAAACCCTACGGAAACTGTGTTGGTCAATTGGTAGCACATCTCAGAACCTAAAGTATCGCTGGGTTGTTAGCGAAATGAGGCTGAAAAATCAAGAGGCATGGGACTACCTTAACAACATTGATAAGACTAAGTGGACGGTTAGGTATGATAAAGAGCGTCGTCGGTGGGGTAACCTAACGACGAACATCTCGGAGTCCATGAACAACGTCTTGCGTGAAGCGCGACTACTGCCTATCACAGCTCTCATTGACTACACCTTTCGCAGAGACGTCGAACAATATGTTAAGCACACTCAAATTTCGAGCGTTTGCAACACACCTCTACCCCCTCGCATATGGAGCAGGTATGAGAGCCTTTTGGGAGTTGCTATGCAGCATGAAGTGACGATGTACGATGCGAATGCGTTAAGGTGCAATGTTCTTTCAAGGGTTGAGACAAATGACAGGGGCGGAAATGACTACACCGTAGAGTACAAAAAAAGGGTATGCTCGTGTGGAAAATGGCAAATGCAAAGATTTCCATGTTCACATGCAATTGCTGTTTGCAATTGGTTGGGTAAAAGCCCTCACAGTATTACTAGTTGGAAATTCCACACAGACACGTACATTCAACAGTACAACAGTCATTTTTACACCTTGGGGCATAAGTCTGAATGGCCGGCGGCAGAGTGGAGAATTCAAGGGGACCCGTCGATGATTACTACACACCGAGGCAGAGTACGTCAGAGAAGAATGCAAAATGAGATGGATGTGAATTATGACGATCGCCCGAGGCGTCATGCATGCACTCGATGTGGAGAAACAGGCCATAACAGGAAGAGTTGTGGAAATGCAAGGCGTCAACGAAATCAGTGAATGACCCTACAGGGTTGTGTCAGTCCTATCATCACGGTCATCTTTTTTATGTTGTTTACTTTTTTATTATCTGTATCGTCAATCACCTTTTGCTTTCATGGATGAGTTGGGTGACTCATCTCATCATGTTCTGTACTAGCTTTATTTAATAATGGCAGAATTATTATGGTACTGTTAATTTTAATACCACTACTATTATTATCAGAACTTTTCTAAAATAAAAGTAAATAAATACATGTAGTAATGATAGATTTATTTAAAACACATAATACAAATTTATTTAACAACTATTTTTCCAAACTAGTCAACCGAACAAACTATACAATCTACCGAGTTACAAGACAATCTATTTCCGAGATCACCAATTCCAATAGCTTGTGTGTAAGTTTTATTAGCTTAAATATCTCTGATCCATGATATGAGAGGAATAATCCATCGAGAACTTGAGAAACAGAGAATAAGAGAAGAGATAATAACATATGAGCTACAATGACGTCGTGTTTTGGAAGCTACGTAAAGACATCATTGTACATATACCTCCTTATCTAAAAGAAACCAAGCCCGTAGTGTTTGAAGCCTAGTTCTTTTGGACACAGGTACAGTCAGATTGATAACTTCTCTATGGAAGTTGCTAGAATAGTTAAACAAAAGCTGAAATTGAACAGTTATTTGGAATGTTTCTGATCATTTCAGTCATGCCATCACTATTCCAGTCTCCCGAGATCACCAATCCCAATATTCTACCGCTGCTTCATTAAGTTTCTATTTTGCGCCTTCCATCTCCATTGCTTCAGTGACATCAATAATTGCTTTATTGAAGGCAAACCTGTAGCTGTGGGCACAGAAAGGCGTTCTTCCAGTCAGCGGTAAATAAGGACCACATTCAGATTCAAACCCATCTGAATGCGGCAGGGGAAGCATATCAATATGTTGAACATTGGTACCAGATCTACAGGTACTTAATGATCAACCCAGGCTGCCACACCGAAGTAGCACGATGAAGAATCGCATCATCCGTTGTCGCCAACGTCGCTAATGACTGACCGTGATTCTTCAACATAGGATGGCCTTGTGCTACAGGCTTTGCCTGGAAGGTTGTCCCCCCTAAAGAGTCTGTTGCCATTAATAGAGGTGGTACACTGGAGATTGAGAGCACCACCGACAACCGACTTTATAATATTATAAACTACAAAGACAACGTTGCATTCAACACGTGTTATACCACGTGTGGATGTAACATCGATCCAAGTAGTTTCATGTGGATGTAACACCGATCCAAAGACCGAGCTTTCTTGGACCCCAGAAAGAGGGAAGCCACAGTATGGCTTATCCCCGCAGAAAACAGTGTAAACTCCATGTGAATGTAACATCGACCTAATATCAATAAAAAATCGTTCCCTCCAGAACAATTGGTATTTTCTTTGGTTTTCTACGATAGGTGGCATTTAAGTATGTGTGGTTTGAGTGTGGGGTTTGGATGTGGATGGAGAATGGTAATCCGGTGGGATTATATTTATATGAGGGATGCCTCATTATCATTTGGCGGCATCAAAGGGATGCCTCACACTTGGTTGGCGGCATCATATTTGAATTGGCGGCATCACCATTGATGCCTCAAACTTGGTTGGCGGCATCAAGAGGGTTAAAATTGGCGGCTTCAATGTTAAGTTACCATTTGGCGGCATCAATGTTGGATTTCTTAGATGCCGCCAAACAGGTTCCACACATCACCAAAATCAGTTTTTTTCCCCAATACCCCCCAAAAGTAATTTCTAAAAAAATAAATCAACTACTTATGTAAATGATTCATAGCAGGAGCACGACGAAATAAAGAAAACCACAACATAACTGATATGAGAAATGGTAAGTTACATACCATTTGAGAAACGTTAAGTAACATAATATTGTCTATTTGTTATGACGACTCCCTCCGTTTTCAGGTAGAGTGTCACGTCGTAAACCATAACTCAAAATTCGTGAATGCCATGCATATTAAAATGAAGAGGAAATGGGCTCAACTCCCAATCCCAAAATATAAAGTATTAGCTAGTGAAATATTTGGACCTAAAGTGACGAGTCCCAAATTGTAGTGTAAACCAAAAGTGAACACTACTTATGGAGCAAAATGAAATCAACAATCGCCTTTGCATCACCTAATATGCACCTCTTATCCTCAAGTTTTTTTTTCTTTTTCTTAGTAGGATGCTTATAATCGCCTGACTTCACACAATTCATCATTAATGTGAAATCCTTAGGGGCCTGCACTTGAAGTCTGTGACATTCTAATCATCCCCCTCCTCGCTGTGTGTGTGTCAACTAAATTAACTTCTTCTAGTTCTTGGAAATCGACTGAATAATAAGCAGGAAAGTAGGTAGGTTAAGTAATTTCTTCTTGTCTACGGTAACGAAAAAGAAGCAAAAAACAATTTCTCAACCCAGAGACAAGGGTTTTGTTTTCAGTATGGTAGATTTTGCTATTTGGAAGGGGATTGTGGCGTAGCTTGTTGCCAGTTTATCTGTCATCTGTCTTCTGGCTGTAAATTTGCCTTTTATTCTAGGTATAAATTACGATTGTTCATTAAACCCGGTAGGTGTTTAGTTTTGACGGTTTAACCATTGTAGTTGGATAGCTAGAAAAAAATGTACTATATATAAAGATAGAGACCTCGCGGCTCGCATACCAAGAAAGCTGAGTTCATATATAGAGCAAAATATAAAATGAAGTTGAATGTTTTTCTGTTATTAAATAAGCTCATAACGATAATACAAGATAGATATTAAAGACAAACTCTTAAGTCTAAAGTGATAAGAGACAATAACACCTACTAAAAATAGGTGAGATAACAACACTAGTATATGTCTATATATTCTCGTAAGTACTCAATATATATAATACATATATCTCCAATAAAGAGATATGTGCGGTCTAAGACTTATTTAAGATAAATATCCAACATAACAATGATTATAAGTAATACCAGCTAGTCTAAGAAATAGCAAAGCCATGAACGATGAATTCATGCATAGCACAAATACTCATTACAAAGCATCATCCCACCAAATCTAAACATTTGGCTTAGGTACTTGGTTCTCTTTCGAATGACCACCACCAGGGCTGTGCCCGGTTCCTGTTTGAGGACTGGATCCTTGAGTGACAAATCTGTGCTCATTGAACGAATGATGACCCACTCCTGGACTGTTACCTGGTGATGTAGCCCGCAAGTTGTTGAGCAATGTTTCGTCCTCTTCAGGTGGCACTCCATTTGATGGTGAATCTTGAACAACGACTGCGTTTTGTGAAGTATGTTGGTCAGGTTTACTATGATTAACTTCTTGCTTCTTCATGGATAATCTTAGCTTTCTTCCCTCAATCGCTAGGTTCGCATGACCAACAAGTATGAGAACAATAAGGCAGGTGTATATTTTGAAGTTGGTCATGATCAATGAGACAAGTATAGTTGATATACAAGATTTGTTGTTTGTGATTTTATAGAGGTAATGAGAAGGGATGAGGCGCGATGGATGCTCCAACTCTTTGCATACGTGTGTATTTATAGTATTAAGGTTTGCCACTTGTAACTCAATAATAATATTCCAAAAGTGAGCAAATCACAAGTAAGTGCTACATGGACTAGTGGTCCATTTTATTTGGTTTTCCACTTTTAAAGGGAAATATTTATTATTTCTTCCACGAGTGTCCTAGATAAAAATTTAAAGAAGTAATGTACTGCATGTCTATGGCATCATGTATATATAATGTATATATAGCAATCTTTTTTTGTTAGAAGCTTTGTAATGGCATAATAATTAGTAAGGTGTGCATTTACATGGGGTAATTATAAAGTTGGACTATCACTACTAAACGCAAAAAAAAAAAAAAAAAAAAAAAGGCTTAAGTGGTAGCTTATAGTAATGGTAGTTGACAACTTAAGTTCTGTTTAATGTTTTTTTTTGTAATTTTAAATTTTGTAACCATTATATAGTTAGATTAAAACGTTATTGAATTTACATTTGATAAATAAGCATCTGGTTAAGGCATGTGTAACGATTCTATGAATCTATCAGGCTAAAGTTAATTTTTCCTCTTTTCTTATTTCACCTCTTATTTGTTACGTATAAATTTCAATCATATCTTATATTAAAATATTATTTTATAATTCATAAATCTTCATACCAATAATTCAATATCTAGCTCCTTTATTCACCCGTGTAATACACATGTTTCTAGCCTTAAATATGTAGGTTATAAGGAAAGTTTAATTCTTTAAGATTCAGAAAATAGTTTTTTTTTTTTTTAAGGGCGATTCAGAAAATAGTTAATGAAAGGTTTTGATATATATACTTCACTGTAAATTATATTATGATTTAGTATTATCAACCATATATCATATTATCATTAATTTAATACCTAAAAGATAAATATGAAAGTTAATAACATAGTAACTAAATTAAGTAATTATAATTATAACTTATAGGTAGTATATGGTTTAATTGGTATGGTTGACATGTCAAATATATAAGTGAATAATCATCATCATCACACTTAGTTAATTCCACCAATAATAAAAGCTAAGTTAGGGTTTGAGGAGGGTAAGATATTGCAATAAAAGATAATGCCACTGAAACTTGACAATGAAACATGTCAAATATATAAGTGAATAACTACATTTTAATTAATAGAAAGATAATGCCACTGAAACTTGACAATGAAATAATCGTTAATTAAAAGTATGATGTTGCAAAGTTGAATTAATTAATTAATCATATAAAAAGGTTGAGATTTGAATTTATACATTATAAACCACAGGTAATAAAAAGATTTCAAAAACTCTCCTACTATAAATTAGGCATTAGCGTCTTTCTTCTTCTTCTTTTCCTTTACTACCATCTTTGCAATTTAATTGTGAAAATTACATAGATTTATTTTTTTTATATATGCGGTTTTAGCATGTCATGTGTGCTTGGTTCTATAACAAACTTCCACCATAATGATATTTTGACCATCTGATAAACTGTATGTAATGACTATTTATATATGCCTACCATCTTTAAACAATAGTAATAACCGCAACCACCATGAGATCTACCATTACTCTGTCTCTCTTACTCATTATATGTCTATCTTTTTGCAGCTGACAACCATATCACACAGAGTTTCAAGCACAATGGAGAGTGGCGCTGTAAAGTCGCTACAAGGTGGAACATGCACAGGCGACTACCGACAGAAAAGAGTGGGGCGATGTGGTGGTTTTAATACGTGACCCTAAGGTCACAAATTTGAATCCTTATTTCTGAGCAAAAATCATGTTGTCATTATTAACAAGGGTTGTCAATGAGATCTCTAGACATAGGTACGTCAGGAAGGTTTATGAGCTAGTCGGTTTTCTCCTGAAACGGTTTGACACCATGATCGAGCGTCAAATCAACGATGGACTGCTGAAATCCTGTCTCAGGTATGGACATACCTAAGTTTTGAAGAAGCATATGTCACTGAACCCGAATTGCCAACGACGTTAAGAAAAGATAATTATTATTCTTTTATTATCCTGTGTAATATAAATAAATACACTATTTAGTTTATGGAAAGGATAAAATTGTTATTTTATAAATAACTTCTTTTTTCTAACATAAATGACGAATTAAAAAACATATATTAAAACTACTTTACTAAAGTCAACGGCTATATTATAATTGAAAAAACAAAAAATAAATAAAAAGTGAATATGTGGTTGTTTCACGTTTAACCTTAGGTGTGAAACCACCAAATCTACATAGTTTTGATGGAAATTAATCAAATCCCTAAACTATATCCTTTTACTATACAAAACAATTATCATCTCCAAAACATACATACGTCCAAAGCTTTTCAGCCATCATCGAAGAAATACATCCAAAATAGTTCGCAATCATCGTCTTCAATAAATTGGAACCCATTAATTTGAATTCTAATTGCTCGATCATAGAGGATCAGAGAGGTGAATTATTATGTAAAGCGATTGTTATTATTTGAAGTTTCTACATACAATTATTTTCCAACTATTTCATAGTTTGATTTATTTAAAATATGAAGTTTTGATTTTTAATCATGGAGGTGAATTATTATGTAAAGCGATTGTTATTATTTGAAGTTTCTACATACAATTATTTTCTAACTATTTCATAGTTTGATTTATTTAAAATATGAAGTTTTTGACTTTTGTTCAAATTAGAAAACGCATTAATAAATTAATCTTGTAATGTAAGGCTTGGTAACTAGAAGAATTTAGTTGTCAATCTTGTAAACTAGCTTTTAAAGATGGATTTCCTAGTTTAAGTCAAAGAAGTTTCTAGATAAACATAATAGTTCCTTGGTGGACAACGAATTCTAACAATTGGTATCAAAGCTCAGGGTTGGGTAATAAATAGATGGAAGTTTTGTAATTCATTTATCCAATTCAATAATAAGAAATAAGTTTGGCTTAATTTGGTTGTGTCTTTGGTACCGAATTCTAACAATTGGTATCAAAGCTCAGGGTTGGGTAATAATACTTTCGATAACGATCAGCAAGTCCGGCTAGACAAGAACCGATTGGCAAAAGTGATCTGCGATCGGAAGTATTCTAGCGACGGGTTTAGTGTGATCGAAAGCAGGCCGCGGCAGAAGAAGACGTGTCGTGCATAATCGTTTACAATGGGAGACAATGCTAACCGACAGATTGTTACAGCCAAAGAACACAACACGACATCTCTCCAAATCCCACTGTTAACTCCGGTAAACTATACGGTTTGGGAGATGAAGATGAAGGTAATTCTGAACGTTAACAGTTTTTGGGAGATGATAGAACCAGGGACAGCTACGAACGCGAAGAAGAATAACATAGCGATAGCGCTTCTATTCCAAGGGATACCCGAAGAACTGGTGCTCCAAATTGGAAACCTGACTACGGCCAAGGAGATGTGGGACGCAATTAAAAACCGACACCAAGGAGCCGAACGGGTAAAAGAGGCGTGGCTTCAAACCTTTATGTCCGAATTCGAAAACCTAAAGATGAAAGAGACCAGTACGGTGGACGAATTCTCAAGCAAGATTGCAAGCATCGCCTTTAAAGCATCAACACTCGGAGAAAGAATAGAAGAATCAAAGCTTGTCAAGAGGTTCTTAAACGGATTTCCGAAGAAGTTTATTCACATGGTCGCGTCACTTGAGCAGGTGATTGATCTTAAAACAGTCACGTTTGACGACGTGGTTGGACGCCTAAAATCCTACGAAGAGAGAATAGGGTCCGAAGATAATCAAACCATGAAGCATGAACATCTTCTCCTTATGTACAAAGAGTGGGAAGCCAAGAAGAAGCAAGGAAAGAGCTTCGGCCGTGGAAGAGGACGGTCAGCCGAAGGTTCATCTTCACAAAGGAGAAAAGGAAGAGGTCGAGGCAGAGTTCGGGTCACGTAAGGGAGAAGGAAACCACAAGAAAGACAACAAAGGATCATTCGAAACTTAAGTGTTTTCGGCGTGACGAGTTGAGCCACTTTTCAAGCGATTTCCCCACCCGAAAGAAAACCAAAGAGAATAACCTCACCCTTGATGATGGACCGGTGCTCTATATGGCAACCCATGAAGGAGTGTACTTGATTGAAGACCGAGTTGATTTGAAGAAGTATGACGAGAGTCCGCGAGAAAACAACACTTGGTTTCTCGATAACGGGGCGAGCAATCATATGACGGGAAACAAGGATTGGTTTTCGAGTTTAGGCAACCGGATAAAAGGGAAGGTTCGGTTCGTAGATGGTTCATGCATGGAGATAAGAGGCCGCGGCACAATTATCCTAGAAGGAAAGTCAGGTAAGCAGCGGATCTTGAAGGATGTCTACTACATACCTTCACTGAAGAATAACATAATTAGTGTCGGGTAAATGGAAGAGTCAGGAAACAAAATAACGATCGAGCATGGCGTATTGTGGATGTTTGAACCAAGCGGATCGATTTTAATTAAGGTACCTCGCTTAACCAATCGTGTTTATAAGATTAACCTAAAAGTTGTTGCACCAGTCTGTTTACAGGTTAACATGCATGACGAGTGTTGGCTTTGGCACGCCAGACTCGGTCATCTTAAGTTTGATGCGCTAAGGACGCTATCAAGAATCTCGATTGGGCTACCCTTCATCAAGAGACCATCCGCAATTTGTGACGCATGTGTGATAGGTAAGCAAACAAGGGGAGCTTTTCCAAAGGAAGTCAAATATCGTGCGTCAAAGCCACTTGAGCTACTCTATGTCGACCTGTGCAGAGTCATCTCACCAATGACTCAAGTAGGAAACCGGTACATGCTACTGATCGTAGATGATTACACTAGGTTTATGTGGGCTTACTTAGTGAAAACCAAAGACTAGGTTCCTGGAATTCTAATCAGATTCATCGAAGGAGTGGAGAGGAAACTTGGGACAAGCTTAAAAATGTTGAGAATTGATAATGGAGGAGAGTTTGCAAGACAATACACGGCTCCCTATACCCCTCAACAAAACGGGGTAGTTGAAAGATGAAATCGCACAGTAATCGGTACTACTAGAAGCATCCTAAAGGCCATGTCCGTACCACAAATCTTTTGGGGCGAAGCAATCATGCACTCAGTTTATTTGTTTATTCGCTCTCCAATGAAGGCACTGCAAGACTCAACGTCGTATGAAAAGCTCAAGGGAAGGAAACCAGATCTTTCATATGTTAAAGTGTTCGAGTGTGTAGGGTTCGTTAAAATCTTAACACCAAGAGCATGGAACATCAAACTTGATTTAGCTTTGAAAGAACTTTGATTCGCGCGGTGTAAAAGGGAACAAGCGGTGTACCGAAGGAATGTGAACCAGTGCTTGTTGATTATCGGCACGTATGTTGATGACTTAATTATTACTGGGTCTTCCAACAAAGAAATTAGTTCGTTCAAAAAGCAAATGGAAGCAAAGTTCGAGATGAGTGATCTTGGAAGGTTGCAATATTATCTCGGAATCGAAGTTGAACAAAGTGACAAAGGAATCTCACTCAAGCAAACTGGATATGCGACAAAAATTCTAAAACAGTTTGGAATGCGGGAGAGCAATGGGTCTCAATTTCCGCTTGATCCAGGTCTGAAGTTATCGAAGGATGATGAAGGTGCAGAGGTCAACCCTACCGAGTATAGACGACTGGTGGGGAGTCCAAGATACTTGATTCACACACGACTGGATCTCAGTTTCTCGGTCGGATATGCGAGCCGCTTTATGCAGAGGCCTTCTAAAACTCATGCGCAAGCTGTAAAAAAGTGTTGAGGTACGTGAAAGGAAGCATTGATCTCCGCATTATGTATCGGAAGGGTGGACGCTGAGTGTTGCTTGGTTTCAGCGATAACAACTATGCGATGGATATGGACGATGGTAGGAGCACAACGGGAGTAGTGTTTTACTATAACGATGCGCCGATAACTTGGGTTTCTCATAAACAAGGCACGGTTGCATTATCGTCTTGTGAAGCAGAGTTCATGGCAGCAACAGAAGTGGCTTGTCAAGCATTATGGCTTAGAGGTTTAATATCAGAAGTGACGGGTGAAAAGGAGAAAAAGGTGACTCTGAAAGTTGATAATTCATCCGCAATATAATTGATGAAGAACTCAGTGTTCTTTGGTAAGAGCAGCCATATTCATACCCGGTACCACTTCATAAGAGAATGTATTGGGCGAGAACAAATTCAAGTAGAGCACATAAGTGGGAATTTACAAAGGGCCAATATTCTTACTAAAGCATTACCAAGATTGAAGTTCAATGAGATGAAAGGACTCGTTGTTGTTACAAGATTAGAGGGTGAATGATAAATTAATCTTGTAATGCAAGGTTTGGTAACTAGAAGGACTTAGTTGTCAATCTTGTAAACAAGGTTTTAGAGATAAATTTTCTAGTTCAAGTCAAATAAGTTTCTAGATAAACATAATAGCTCCTTGGTGGACAAGGAATAGATGTTTATAAATAGATGGAAGTTTTGTAAGTCATTTATCCAATTCAATAATAAGAAACAAGTTTGGCTTAATTTGGTTGTGTCTTTGGTACCGATTTCTAACACGCATAAGTCATAACACAATGGATTTCGAATCACATCTAATTGAAGATATTGATGAGAAAGGGTATTTGGCTATCAATAAAGATCTAGACGTTGAAACAGAGAAAATAAATGATGTAGATATAAAGTGTGGGTTTGAGAAAGAAGAAGCAAATGATATAATGGGAATAGTTTTTGATTCTCCAGATAATGCATATGATTTCTACAACTGCTATGCATTTTTACATGGATTCAGAATACGTATTTCTCCGGCTTTCAAAAATAAGACGACAAATGAGCCTTATCGAAGGATATATGTATGAAAAAAGCAAGGTTTAAAAGACATGAATAGTTCTAACAGAGATATTAAGAAATGTCGCAGGGATTTAAGGACCGAGTGTGAAGCATTTATTCAGATTTCAAAACGTAAAGATGGGAAATGGTTCGTAGATAGATTTAATGATTCACATAATCATGAACTAATTGTTACTCCTACCAAAGTAATGAAACACCGGTCTCATGGGAAGTTTCACCGATCAATGGCATGCAAAGCTCTAGTATCGGAACTTGGTCAATCCGGGTTGAAACCTTGTCAAATCAAGAAGGTCGTAAATACCATGAAAAATTCAAATGAAAATGATGTTTCGTCAAAGCAATGTGCAGATATCTTAGCAGATCAGCGTAGACAACATAAAACTAAAGAGTTTTACGGGCTTATTAAACATTTCCAAGATAAACTAATAGAAGACCGTAACCTTTATTTTGTTGTGGATTTATTTGACGACGGATCTTCAAAAAATATTTTCCGGGCTGACGGGAGATCAAGAGATTCGTATATAAAATTTGGGGACGTTGTTGTGTTTGATGTCACATATATGACCAACAAATTTATGATGCCATTTGCTCCATTTGTCGGGGTGAATCATCATGGACAATCCATACTTTTTGGTGGTGCACTGTTAGAAATTGAGAAACAAGATACTTTTGAATGGTTATTCCAAAATTTCTTAAAATGCATGTTTGATAAAGATCCATCAGCAATAATTACTGACCAAGATAAAGCTATTTGCAATTCAATTAAAAAAGTTTTCCCAAAACTCGACATTAGTATTGTTCATGGCACATTAAGAAGCTTGAGATTGAACATCTTCGACCTCTTAAAACCCGTTGTAGTGACTTTCAAGAATTGCACTAACAATGGGTAAAAAGTAATACAGTTGAGGAATTTGAAACTCGATGGGAATCATTATGTGAAAAATATCATTTTGAAAGTGGTAGTTGGATAACAGAGATGTATAACCAACGTATGTATAGGGCGGAAGCCTTCTTAAAAGATTGTTTTTTTGCTGGGATGACATCAAGCGGATGAAGTGAGAGTATTCATTCATTTTTTGATGGATACGTGAACTCAAAGACCATGTTGAATGAGTTCGTAAGCCAATATGATAAAGCTGTTGAGGCTCGAAGGGCTGCCGAAGAAGATGAAGACTTTAAGACCATGAACTCCAAGCAAGTTCTTTCTTCTATTAATTTGATAGAGGCAAAAACAAGTTCATGTTACACTAGAAAGCTCTTTGATGTATTCAAAAAAGAATGGACCGAATCTACCTTGAACTTCACTCATGAGAAAATAAGCAAGAATTCAGAAGAAATCAAATATAAGGTTGGACAATCAAATGTTGATAAAATATATTGGAGAAATGTTAACTTCCGTTTATCGGATAAGATAGATGTCAAATGTTCATGTGCAAAGTTTGAAACATGCGGTATGTTATGCAAACATATCTTATATATCTTGAAGAAGAGGCATGTTGAAACCCTTCCTAATCATTATATTTTACCTCGGTGGATGTAACACCCCAACCGATGGCAGAAACATCGGGATGTCACGTATTGATGATTGTTCAGTAGCACATTGTAATTATTGAAATTTTAAGTACTTTATTGATAATATCAAAATATCCCAAAATGAAACATTGTCTAAGAAATTCAAATACGAGTACAACAACTTCAAACAAACTTCTTCAAGCACAACTCTAACCTTCAAGCTTCATTGTTTCCTGAAACATGTTAATTTTGAAAATGTTTTTGGGTCAACAAAAGTTGGTAAGAATTACATAGGTTTGAATATTGTATCATGAGTATAAAACTTGTACATTTCTAGTGTCATGGCAAATCTAGTCCATATGTGAAAACAAAACTACTAGGTAAATCATTTGCATAATCAAACCTTGTGACATGTTTATTGTGGTCTATCCCATACGCATATGGTTCACTCGTTTGTGTTTATGTGTTCGATAACAATCACCCACGTTACCCATACTGGAGGTACACGTATCAGAGTAGGGTTGTCAATCCAATTGATCTATCATTGTGTATCGTCGGCTTACGCAGTGTTAATGATTACGCTAGTCTAATTGTGTTTACCAAAGTATTGTTTAAGACATAATGCAACATAGAAGTCACACATAGGCACTTATGTTGAATTGTATTTGAAAATGTAACACGTTTCAACTAGGTTAGTCCTTAATACCTGACATTGAAACAAATTAAAAGGTTAATACCTTAAACAGAAACAATAAAACCTTAGTACCTTACATTGAAATTAGGTGGAAACCATAAGACTAACGGTATAATTTTTTCTAAATTTTATAGAATTTATAAATCAGATTTGGTATTTTAAAACTATTTTAAAAGATAAAGGGAAATAAATATAAAAGTAAAGATTTAAAAAAAATTGGTTGAGGCTGCTATGGATCGAACCCGGGTCTGGGACCGATTCGAAGTTTAATCACAAGCCCAGCCCCAACTGGGCTGGACCCTGAGAACGTCTATAATCAATTACAGTTAAATATAAAGGCTTTTTAGGATTTGTTTATAATTATCAAAAACAAAATGTGGTACCTGGGATCGAACCCATGATCTGGTCTGAACAAACACGCCAATCACACCACTTGATCTGTAAATCAGATCTGAGCATTATATGATTTTGAAAGTTTTTAAATAAACATCAAGTTGTATCATCTTCCCCAAATTTAACATAAGAACCCTGGTTTTTCTAATAAATCGAATCAACAAGCAATAACCCCTAAATTCATAGGGTTATTGATCGGATTATAGCAAAGATTGAAAACATAATAAGAATAGTGACTCACAGATCTGAATCGAAGAATAATGCCCGGTCAAACAAAAAAGTCAATTGCGAACGATTCTTGATTACAAACGAATTGTTAACAGAAATTGGAAGTTAGGGTTTGATTTTCGGCGAGTTTAGGTTGAGGAAGAGGGTCCAATTTATAGTCTAACACTCAAATTGAACGAATTGGAAGGTTTGAGCACTCATTTAAACATGACGCATCGTTTTGATCTAATAAGGTATGATTGTTTGTAATTGATGACTGGGTATGACACGGATGAATATATTTACCAAAAATAATAACCAATCTATACCAATTATAGATCAAGGCGCGTTGGATTTGAATTCAAACGAAAAGGTCAACCGGGTGTATGACTTTCGTGGTTTAACTAGGATTTTTAAAGGTTGTTCAAATGATATTATTTTCAAGATATAATCGCAAATAGCTGCTAGACCAGCTGGTTTGTGTGTGTTGTTGGCCCGGCTTAGGCGCGGGTTCGAGTCCCCGCTTGAGCAATTTTCTTATTTTTTTGAGTTTTCCATATAAACAATATTATTATATATCTATTATGAATATACTAGGATAAAAATGTTGCAAAAAATTTTAAAATACACTAAAACGTCGAGATCCAAAGGATTTTTTTAAATAATTATCATGACAAGATAGATAAAAATACAAAATGTTACAGTGGACACTAGATGCTAGGTATAAGTCAGATAACTACGATATTGGGCTTGAAGACATAAATAGCGGAAATGAAGTCAGTGCATTAAATTTATGGTGTGTTCAATCGAATTTTAGAAAAGTGGTTGAACAAGCAAGAGAGTCCCCATCTGAGATAAAGAAACTAAATACAGTCTTGTTGAAGTTTTTAGAATAGCAAAGTATTCGTACAAAGCCGAAACAGTTTGAGACTAATCCACAAGATTCTAACGTGGGAAGTTTACAAGTAAACATGAGGCCTCAGATTTCTATTCGGGATCTGGTAGTTAATAATAATACTAAAGGTCGTGCTAAAAGTGCAAATAGAATCAAGTCTTCCCTAGAAGCGCCAAAAAAGAGAAGTTGTTCTTACTGTCATGGAGTGGGTCATTACATTACCGGATGTAAGAAAAAGAAGGCAAGGTTTATATTTATTAACAATTAATAGCTATCAGTATAATACCTTTTTAATGGCTGGAAATTGTTAGTATAATACTAATACTTCGTTTTCAGGCAGATGAGGCATCACAAGAAAGAGAAGGATGATATGTGAATCGACTTGAAGAACTGGCAGTTTTGTAGACTTGTTACGGTTTCACTTGTTTGAGTAGTGTAGGTCTTAAAAGAATAGAAGTCGCAAAATCCAATTGAAACAAGAGGAGAAGATGAACAATATTGTAATAAATGACACTTTAAGGTAGTGCTGGCAATTTCAGACACGAACACGAATACCCGATACAAACCTACACGATTTTAACAAGTACATGTATGACCTTAACAGGTTTCGTGTCTAAACAGGTAGACACGAAATATACATGTTAATTTTTGTGTCTAAACAAGTTAAATACTTGTTTACCTGTTTATTACCCGTTAAAACATGTTAAGGATTCTTTTTAAAAAATATAGGTTGTGGGGATGGAGTATTGGAGTTATACGTTTTTATAGGTGGAATTCTACCTTTTTAATGCTTGATAATACCCATTGAACTTGTCGGATTTGGAAAACATGTTTGTGTATTTTCGTATTAGCCTAGTATAAACAGGTATTATCGTGTCTTATCGTGTTAATTTGGTATAAACGGGTATTATCGTGTCTTATCGTGTAAACCAGGTATAAACAGGTTCATGTTCAGGTTTAGAAAAAAGTACATGATAAGTTATCGTGTCGTGTTCGGGTATACATGTTTGTGTTCGTGTCTTAACAGGTTAGTGTCTTAACAGGTCGGGTATACACGATTTGCCAGCCCTACTTTAAGGGCATTTCAATCAAAATGTACGGATAGAAGAACAAGTGACTAACCAGTGGAGAACTAATGTAAAAGAAATATAACCTGTTTGTAGATAGAGTTAGAAGAAGAAGAATTATTTTTTTGATGGAGATCGATTGGGCAGAGCATGAAGAAGGAGGTGCTTCATAACAAATCAGGAGAGTAAGAACCACTTTTGACATAATTGAGGGAGACCAATGAAGCTTGGAAGGATTTTTAATAAAACTACGTAGTTTTGATGGTTTCACATCTAAACTTAGATATGAAACAACCACATATTCACTTTTTACAATATATATATTAACAATTACAATATAATACATTAGCATGTTTCAATTTGAGTGATATATAACATTTCATTTTTTTATGCTACTTTGATATTTGTTATCATAATTACTTCCAAGTATATTTTGTTTTTCTTTATTAACTTTTAAGGTGCAATATTTTATAAAAACTCTAAGTATTTTGTTGTGACATAGTAATTTTTATCTATATCAAATATAGAGATGCCCACTTGGGAATAGCCCAGTGGCCAAAGGAATTGTAATAAGGTTTAGAAAATAGGAATTGAAAGAAGTTGGGTTCGAGTCTTGTAAGAAGTTCGCATTTCAAAAAAAAATAGAGATTCTTGAAATTAAGTTAAAAAAAAAAAAAAAAAGGGTATGTGGAGGAGACCCTCTGGCCCCTGGTATCCATATTGGATACCGATCATCCCACCCCACAAGGGTTATGATCCCGGCAAAACACCTCAAAGTGCTGCCCACAAGATTCGAACTTGTCTCCTCTCATGCCCAACACTTATCATTGGTAGTGGGTACCACTAGGCTATAAGCCCATTGGTTTGAAATTAAGTTATGAATATATGGTAATGTTTAAGTGATCAAAGCGCAAATGTACATGTTATCAAAGTTGCTTCATGCTTTAGTTTTCTTTAAATAAAATGCTATTTTTTTTACCTATTTCATTATTTTAATTAGATAATATAATGCTTTACCAATTCCGAATCTACCGTTGCGACGTTCATATTTTTTATCTACCTTTCCATATATAAAAGTTGATATTTTTATCTTTTCCATGACGAACCGGACACACTCCAACTGAATCACATCAGTACAAGTATCCGTATTATAAAAATCACTACCGATATTTGTTTTTATAGCTTTATATCAATGTAAAATATGTATCAATATATTTTTGTTCATATTTTATTTACAATTGCTATAGCAAGGGTCAATGACCGATTAGTAGTAGTACTGCAACAAACCGAAATGAACCAAAAGCAAGACAAACCCATTGTCCGCCGCAATGAATCAAAAGCAAGACAAACCCATTGTCCGCCGCAAGCTCAGGAATCCCACAAGTTCCTTCTTTAGTTTAACATAAAGTTAAAAAGAATAAAATAAATTAATTAATTAAATACGTCATTAGTTTAAAAAATCAAAAAGTAAACTAGATCTTAAGTCTACTGAACTTGACGAAAAGATATCCGTCATTAAATTATTCGTTAGTACAAGCGGTAAATGTAAGACAAGAAGAAAATGAATAATTAAACATTTGTCACTAGTCTTTCTTTTTTTTTTTTTTTTTTTTTGAAAAGAAAACTTCATTAAACAACCCGCAAGGCCTCAAAGCAAGGACTCACGAGGAAGAAACAAAACGCAAAAAATCATCCCAAATGGAAAGTACACCAAGTATTTCAATCCACATCTTTCCATCTAGACCTATTACGTAACCAAAAATACGCGGTAGATTTAATGTTCTCCACAATCTGAATAGGACTTCGCTTCTTATTGTTGAAGATACGATCATTACGTTCAATCCAAATCACCCACATAAAAGTATAGACAATACCCCTTAAAATGCGCTTTTCATCTTTCGATAATAACTGCAACTACGGTAGCCGAAGGAGATCCGCAACATCAAAAATAAATGTGTGACTAAGGCGGCACCAGTTTTCAATTCGAAACCAAACTTCATTAGTGATAGCACATCCAGTGAAAAGAAGCAAGGTTGTCTCCAAGTCTGTATGACACAACGAGCAAGCGGTATGAGGGATATCAACTCCCCATTTGAGAAGCTCAGCGACAGTAGGAATCCTATTAAGCATTGCTCTCCAAACTAGAATTTTACACTTTAAAGGCGGCCACCCCTTCCATTTAACTATCGGACTAAAAGCACCCGGGGAGTTGTTGTACAATAATTTTTTAGCCGAGGACACCGTAAAGAGACCATCATTCGACGCCTTCCAATTCCATCGATCTTCTCCACCACGCCACTCTAAATTATGAATGTCATCAAGCAAGTGGAATAACTCCGACACCTCCTCCTATGAAGATGGCATCGATCTCCAATCCCAAACCATATTTATAACATTGTTCACGTAATGAATCCGACCCGCAACCTTAATCCATTTATTCTTTTCAAGTCTAAATAGATTAGGGTATATAATGCGAAGCGGAACGTCACGTAACCAAGCATCCCCCCAAAAATAAAACGATATCCCATCACCAAGATTGCCAACAAAAAACGAGTTTAGAGTCATACCGTTAGAAACTTTAGTATCACCAACTCTAACTATATATTTCCAACAACCACTCGACGTCGCATTACAAGGCAACATAGCCCAAGGTCTACTCGAACCATGACACCCCATAATAACTTTCTTCCACAAACAATTATCTTCTTTTTTAAATCTCCAAGTCCATTTTAATAATAAAGCATCATTCACCTTTTGCAATTTAGAAATACCCAAGCCACCCTGCTTCTTTGGTAACGTGACAATATCCCACGCCACCCAAGAAATTTTCTTCTCAACAATCGAACCGGCCCAAAGAAAACGCCTCATAATCATCTCTATAGAGTCTAACACGGCTTTAGGAGCTTTATACAAGGATAAATAATATACCGGAATACTTTCAAGAACCGAGTTGATAAGAACCAAACGGCCGCCAATCGATAAATGTTTAGCTTTCCAAGAAGCAAGACGCCCTTTGATGACTTCAACCACTGGCTCCCAACTATTAATACGCGTCATCTTAGCCCCGACTTTAATTCCTAGGTAAGTGAAGGGAAAACCACCACGCTTGCAACCTAGAAATTCCATCATGTTGTCCACCTCAAAATCTTCCGTGCACACACCAAAAATATTAGACTTATGGAGATTTATCCGAAGGCCCGAGCATAAGTAAAAAATGCGAAGAACACGTGCGATGCTCTTAATATTATCACAAGACCACTCTCCCACTATAAGAGCATCGTCCGCATAAAAGAGATGGGTCAAGGCTGGATCGTCTACAGAAAAATTAATACCTTTAAAAACACCAAGATCCTTGGCTTTGTTAATCATCCACGAGAGGGCCTCCATAACAATCAGAAAAAGAAAGGGAGATAATGGGTCGCCTTGTCGAAGACCCTTCTCGCACCGAAAATCAAACGTAGGAGAACCATTAACCAAAACCGCCGCTCTAGAGGAGAGGCAAATACCTCTAATCCAATCACACCACCTCTTTGGAAAACCCATTTGGGACATAATAGAGATTAAAAAATTCCAATTGACATTATCGTAGGCCTTTTCGAAATCAATTTTTAACAAAAAAGATTGCTTTTTATTTTTCTTCAACCATGCCAGAATCTCATTAACCACAAGGGGCCCATCAAGAATAAAACGGTCAGACAAAAAAGCCGATTGTGTCTCAGAAATCACCTGACCCATTACCCTTTTGAGACGATTAGCAAGAATTTTAGAAATAACTTTACTAACCATACCTATAAGAGTAATAGGCCTATACTCTTTAAGACCCATAGGAGTTTTAACCTTAGGGATCAGAGTAATAAAGGAAGACCCACATCCATAACTAATATTACCAGAGGCGTGAAACTCCGACATAATCTTATAAAAATCATCCTCGAACAAGCTCCAAAAACGTTTGACAAACCTAAAGTTGAACCCGTCGGGACCAGGCGCCTTATTAGAACCACACTCAAAAACCGCATCTTTAATCTCTTGTTTTGAAAACAAACCCACTAGAAAATCACTCCCCTGATCATCGATAGTCTTCAACCCCGAACAAACCAAAGTCGGCCGAACTGGGAATGCTTCTTTAAAATGACTTCTAAAAAAGCGAAAAACCTCTTTCTTAACAAGCGTAGGCTTTGTGACCCAATCGCCATTAATCATTAAGCCCGGGATAGAATTACGCGCCTTTATACCATTAACCACACAATGGAAAAAACTAGAATTTTCATCTCCCAAAGAAGCCCATTTGACACGAGACTTTTGTCTAAGATCACGCGCCTTGTGTCTCTCAATATTCTCCAAGGCAACCTTACATTCCGACCAAATCCAATAATCTGTTTCGTCCAAATCTTTATTTTCCATTTGGATTTCAATGTCTTCCTTTTCCATCCTCAACCGTGTCTCCTCTGCTTGTTCCGAAGCACTATATTATTGGTACCATTGTTTCAATTTTCCACGCAAGGCATCCAATTTAATCAACAAATTCTTATCTGATGGGCCAAAATCAATCCAATTTTCAAAGACTGACTTAACAACTTCTATACAACCAGGACGGTCAAGCCAAGAATCAAACATCCTGAAAGGCTTAGGGCCGAAATTAGAGTCTATGACCGTAAAGAGCAAAGGAGAATGATCCGAAAGGTTCCTATCCAAAGCCCGAACACACGCATTTGGCCACTTATTTAAGACGTTTTCGCAAACCAAAAAACGATCGATTCTACTCCACGTACAAACGCCTCTTCTCTGGGACATATACGTATACTTCATACCTCGCTGATCATATTCACGCAAGCCCGCATTGTCTATGAAAGCATTGAAGTCCCGAGTGCTAACCGTATCAAATCTAGAGTTTTTTCTATCACCTCGATCACGTACCGCATTAAAGTCGCCGAAAATGATCCACCACCCCTGGTGCGATTGTATAAGAATTTCAATATTAGACCACAATTGCCTCTTTTCAACTTTCGTCTGTGGAGCATACACGTTCGTCTGTGGAGCATACACGTTCAACACGTTCAACACGTTCAACGTTCGTCTTGTCACTAGTCAGTCGCTAAATTTATAGTAACTGGAAAAAAAAACTAGGTTTTGCCACAAGTACTCTGTCGCTAAAAGCGCGCAAGGTTTAGGTTGAAATTGTGAGGAACTTTTTACTAGCCAGGCAATTCACTTCATCCAGTGGCGAATCTTGACCCGAAACTTTGGGCGTCGAAGGTCACTAGTTTCATGGGGTCGAAAATCAGTTTCGGGGGGTCGAAACCTTATATACCAAAAAAAATTTATACGAATACTATATAATCGGAACCTCTGAGCAAAAATTCGGGAGGGGGGGGGCCTCCCATCCCCTTAAAAGAATCGCCCCTGACTTCATCTATGTTTCGACTAGTTAGGGACTCTTCACCTTCACCACCACATCACCGCAGACTTTCTAAACATACCAACCGCACGACCATTGGCGGATTTCCTATGGCCAGACGAAGCACTGACCCGTCCAATTTTTTCGCTCCACGGTGTAAATTTTAATGAAAATTTCAAAAAATTTATATGTATTGAGTCTGGACCTACCAGATTTTTAGTCAAAGATCCGCGATTACGCGTGGCCGTACTAAAATCATCATAAATTACGTTTCTTTGGTTTTGAATGACGCAATCTTTCTTTTTTTTTTTTTTTAAACGGCCAACTAAAGAATCGCCGGGTACTCTCGTATGCGACCCCCATTGGCAAAGGGAAGCCCACAGACTTGGAGCCAAACTCACGAGCCTCGCGACGGCCCAACCCGCACGCACGAGAGCCCCTAGCCCACGCGTGTGCCAGTTCCAGGGAAAACCCGGCCCGCATACCCGCCCAAAGGCATGACGGTAGCAAACCGGTAAAACCTGGCTGGCTCAGGAGTCGAACCGATGACCATAAGAGTCAAGTGTCTCTCCCTCATCACCTGATACCACTCCACCACGTGACGCAATCTTTCTAATAGTGAAATGACATATATGTATAGATTTAAATGGTTGTTATTTCTTTTTGTTATTCAAGATTAGATCCCTTAGAGCATTCACAATAGCTTCTTCAAATTTTCTTCATCTCCATCCATTTACAATCACTCACAACCACATATTACATTAAAAATCACCTTATTTCTCTCTCTTTTTCTATTTAATAATACTTATTGTATACTTTTATCATTACCTTTTCTCTCTCCTCTACTCACAACCACTTTTAGAAATATTAAAAAAATTATATAAGGTGAACAGTATCTCCTCCAAATTTACTGATGAACAGTAACTTTTCTCTCTCCTTCACTCACAACCATTTACTTTCACTTATCAAATTATGGAGGCTTCTCTCACATAAATTTAGCATTCACATTTGGCCCCCATAATATTGTGAGACAAAACCTCATATTTTTTTATGGGGTTGTGAGGGTAGAAAATGAGGAATATACTATTTATCGGTATATTTGAGGATATTTGAGAATATTTTAGAGAAAACAGTTTTTCAGTATAATTTTTTTAATATTTATTGAAAGTGGTGGTGGGTGGAGGAGAAGGAAACTGTAATGATTTTTAGTGTAATATATGATTGTGATTTGTTGTAAATGAATGAGAGATGAAAAAGCTATTGTGAATGGTAGAAAAGCTGTAAGGGATAAAATGTAAAAAGAAAAAAAAATTGTAGATTTCATCAATTAAAATCAATAAAAAGGGTTAGTGACAAAGTTTGTTTCTGTTTAGCTTCTATTTCGATAAATTTGATGCTATAACATAAGAAAAACTAAAGGCATATGAAATCCTCAAATAATAGAAAAAAAATATTGTCTTGAAGAAAGATTTCTTTTATTAAAATATAAATAAATATCGTTGCAGGTGATGATTAATAAATATAAAGATTGTTATTAAGGTGATATGATTATATGATTAAATATCTACCAATGTATCATAGGAGACCGTTATTTTATGATATTAAATCAACTAGCTTTTACCACCACCATCAAAGAGATTCTTCACTTACTTCCCACTGAGTTATATATGTTTATTAGTTTGTACGGATGGTGATATGAAAGATTTATAGTGATAAAGTAGATCTCAACGTGTAATTATAGTTTTCTTTTAATCATTTAAGCTGCATGCAAGAAATAATTTAAGAAAAATCACCAAAATAGCAATTTATCTACCATTCTTACAAAAATAATCACCTCCAATTTTTTTTTTAGAGTCGGCTCATGATATTTGAGGCATCACAAGCCTCTCTAAAAGGCTTTGACGATTGACTAACCGCTAAGTAACACGTGTCCCTAAAGCCTCCCCAAGATGGTGGAACACCTCTCCAATAGGCTTTAGGGACACCTCTCCAAGAGGCTTCACAGCAACCACCACCACCACCTCCACAACAACCACCCACCACTATCACCACCGAACATTACCACCATCACCACCTTAGGAATCGACGACGAACATTCTCAAGCCATCACCACCGGTCACCACTTTATGAATCGACGACTAACATTCACAAATCAACGACGCACATATCACGAATTTCAGGTTGGTTTTTATTTAGTTGTTTATTTTTTTTTCTTAATGATGACGGTTGGGGTGGTCGTGGGTGTGGCGATGGTGGATGGTTGGGGTGGTCGTGGGTGTGGCGATGGTGGATGGTTGGGTTGGTTGTGGGTGTGGTGGTGGTGGTGGACGGTTACTGTGGAGGGGGTGGTGGGTGGTTGTTGTTGAGGTAGGGGTGGTGGTGGGTGGTTGCTGCGGAGGTGGAGGTGGGTGGTTGCTGTGGAGGTGGGTTGGTGGTGGGTGGTTATTGTGGAGGTAGGGTTTGTGGTTGCTGTAGAGTTGGAGATGCTGGTGGTGGTTGCTGTGAAACCTCTTGGAGAGGTGTTCGTGAAGCCTCTCGGAGAGGTGTCCCACCCTCTTGGAAAGGCTTCAAGGACACATGTCGCTCAGCAGTTGGTTAATCACCGAAGCCTCTTGGAGAGGCACGAGTTGCCTCGAAAATCGTGAGTCGACTCTCTCAAGAGATGGGAGGTGACTATTTTGGTAAAAATTGTGGGTCAAGGGCTCTTTTGGTGATTTTCCCAATACTTTATACTTATGCGCGTTAAATCGTTCAGTTGAAATGATAATCAAACTTTCATTTAATGTTGCTTTGTTAGTTTTTTTTTAACGGCAAGAAACGACGTGCCAACCACCGTGACACCGGGCGTTGTAGCTAAGGTCGACTACCTAATCGCCCCAGCCCCTTGGCTCTCCCAGATGCGCGGAAGCCCGACCTCCACCCACTCAAAGGCACGACAATGAAATAGTCGGTAAAACATCGTCTCCTATCCAAGTCAAACCGGCGTCACCCATGTTCGCTCTTCACCCGGATGCCGCAGAAAATAATGGGAAAAGTGGGAATAGAACCCGGGTCACGAGGAACACAAAATCTTTCCCCAACCACTCCACCACTATCTCATTGACGTGCAACACAAACGTGTAGTGAGTCGTATATTCACTTATTATTATTATTATTATTATTATTATTATTATTATTATTATTATTATTATTATTATTATTATTATTATTATCTTTTGTTTACTTGGGTCATAATATTTCTTCTAGCTTTCCTTTTTAAACAATGTTATCAAATAATATAATGATAAAAAGGTGAAAGAGGCATATATAGTGCACTTTGAGGGGTAGGATTTGCTAATCATAGCTACCACTAATGGAAGAAGTGGTTTATAATGGATGGTTTAAATATAGAGCCGCAAATTGACTATATTAAATTATGCCAACTATGCTTAATTTGGTGTTTATATATATAATTGTGTGGGTCACAATTACTTTGTGGAAGCTCACATCTGGAATTAGCTTTTATAATGGAAAATTGGTAACTGGCCGTCAAGGTGATGTTGTCGCATGCTAATTGGAGGGATTATTATGTATGCTCTATTTTTGGTTCCTTGGGTACCTTGGACGACTTGAAGTTGAGATTTTCTTTTGGTTTTGTAATTAAGTTGTTGAGTGATGTGTTGGAAAGATTAGTTTTCACTTAGTACTTACATATCTATAAGAGTAATCGTATGTAATTACGGTTAATATACTATTAGTGAGTAACCCGCGCATTGCGGCAGAAGTAAAAATTGCATCAAAATGTATAAATTCATTGCGATGTAAAATACATCCAAAACTTTTTATTTAAATGATATATTAAATAAAGAATACTTGTAACAACATGAAATAAGTATTCTCATTTCAAATAAAAGAATAATTGTATCGAACTATATATATATATATATATGTATGTATGTATGTATGTATGTATGTATGTATGTGTGTGTTCATTAATCTCCTCTCCGCATTCTCATCTTTTGAAAACGATTAGTAAGATAGTGAGATGTACTGTGAGCTAGAGTTCACTAAAACCGTAACCTACGAAAAAATGTGTAAAATTGTATAATGATTCTTTTATTATTTGGGTGCTATAAGGAGTTACAAGTACAATATATCAATATATAGATTCTAATCTAAGGTTTAAGAAACTTAATCCCCTAGCCCGCATAGAGATAATTAGAGATGACTAAATTAAACAGAAGTTTTCTTCTTTGGTTGTTGAAGTTGGTGATCATATAGTTTAGATCAAATTAGGCATGTTTACATGTATGAATATTCATATACGTAATACTTTCAGAATTCAAACCGTTATCTCATGATTAAAAACACAACTTCCAAGTTTGATCTCTCGATTTCTATATAGTATGATCAATGTATAAAACTTTAACTTTTATAAAGTATCTACATCTATATAAAAGATTATAATAAAAGATGTAGTATTATGAATTGTTATTTATATGTTTTCTATTTAATATGTTCAATTTAATTATAAAATTGAATGTAGTGAGGTTTCATAAACATCTATTGACTCTTGACTTTCTTTTGATTAAATATGGTGTTCTAAAGACATATTTGCCATCAAAAAGTAGTTATTTTATGCATTGTGTGTTGTATCATAAGAAACTAAACTTATACATCTTAAAATTTAAGAAGTCCTTGAAAAATGCTTTATAATATAGTATAGTATAGATAGATAATATAGATATAGATAGTATAGATATAGATTATAAACACACAAGGGTATATAAGCTTCAATATTACTTCCTTAACAATAATAAAGAGGTGTGGAGTCAAAATTACGTGTGCAAAACACCTTCACACATGTGACCCTGATTGTGTGCGTAATGTGGTGTTTTGATACACACGTATCACTTCTTAAAGTCGTCTTTATATTTAGAGTAAATTGCACGGATGGTCCCTGTGGTTTCCTAAAATTTAAAGTATGCTCCCTAGCATTTTAAAATTACAACAATGGGATCTATGGTATGGATTTTTTTTTTTTTTTTTTTTTTTTTTTTTTTTTTGCATCGGTGGTCCCTTACTTGAATGGAGGTTAACTTTTTCAGTTAAGTTTATGTAAATTACTAAATTACCATCTTTAAAAAATATTATAATCTCTTTCTCTGTATCAACCACCAACCATCACCACAACAGCACACAACCTCTGTCACCACGTCAACCATCAATCCTCAATCACCACCTTCAACGTTTTGGAATCTTAAAATAATAGAGTAGAACGAGGAAAGGTATTCAAAGTTGTTTGTTCTTTCATTCAACCAAAACACTTCAACCTCCAACATCATCCGCACCACACGGTTTCACCATAACCATCAACCATCACCACCGTACACGTACACCACCTTTACGGCACCAACTCCACCTGCTAACCAAACATCAACCATCCTGCAACCCGTCACCACTGCTTGTAACCACAACCATCATCGTCATCACCTACTTCAAACAACCACCACCTGTGATAGCGCGACCTCCACTGACACAACCTCCGTACAAGCGTACACCAAACACCGACAAATTATTACCATTCCAGACACTGACCAAACATCAACCATCCTGCAACCCGTCACCACCGTCTATAGTTGATTTTCAAGAGTTTTGTTGTTGTTTCCTTTTGATTAAACAGAGCTCTACTTCTAGTACGACGTCAAGTGGTCCCCAGCCGTCGTTAAATCGAGCATCACGTAAGGGTTGAGATTGCTTTTGACTGTTTTTTGAAGATATATTACTATTACTATTACTATTACTATTATAGGATCTGTGAACTTCTATTTATTTCTTATGTGATGCTTTATGGTGCTATATATCTGAAGTATTGAAATTACAAGAGTAAATTACCAAAACCGTCTCTGATGTTTTGGCCAATATGCATGTCCAGTCCAATCTTTTAAAAATTGCTTGAACACTCCCTGATCTTTCAGAAAATATGTCAAAATAGTCCAACACTTAACCCAGTTAAACTTTTTCAATTAAGTCAGGGGCATTTTCGTCCAATCAGGTATAAAATCATCTTCTTCCTCATTCTCTTCTTCCCTAATCAGACCCACCACCGACCACCATTTTCACCTTTCACCACCACCACCACTACCCAACATTCCCCCATCTTCCCAAGCCTATTAACCCTACCCCCACCCCCTTCGAATTAAGACTTTGTTACCATTTAAAAACTTAAATGTTTCTCCCAGCATTCAACAATCAAAACCCAAATTGCAGAAATTTTTTGCCAATAGTTTTTAAAGTTTGATAACGGATTTCAAAATCAAGACATATGGTCGAACTGTTGGTAGCCATTCTTATTCTTGTCTCTTGGAAGCTTTAGGCAAAGAGGCATAAAGAGTGTTCATTTTTTTTTTATTTGAAATACCACCCTTCACTGATGATGTAAACAATGACACCAACTAGTCAAAGTTCACATTCTAAATGTGTGATCAACAAGTTCAACACATAACTGGTGTAACATTACGCAATTATACTTGTACGTTACGTGTAATCATTAATAAAAACGTCAAGTTCCAGTATTATTATTCGCATTTAATTACTTTTGTGGCATTTTGGGAACCCTAATACTATATTAATTATATATATATATATATCTATATATTATGGAATAATGTTTAAAAAAAATGTGCTTGGGCCGGGACTCGAACCCGCGCCCCAAGCCGGGTCAGTCATACAACACACACAAACCAGTTGATCTAGCCATTATTCTTGTCTTAAACCCGGATTATTATAAATATAACATTAGTTTAAAAAAAACCCTCACAGTTGACTTGGAAAGTCAACTGTGAGACGCGAACTTACCAAAATCATCACAATAACTCGTGATTGATTTGTAATTGGCATCATGACACAATTACCGGCCTATTATGACTCAGACACACGACAATTGACAACCGATTATTGCCAAAATTCATCCACGAACGCGTCAACTATTCAATACAAGGTCAACTATACCAATTCGAGCACCCAAGATACTACCCTATAAATTGAACCTCTCTGGACGATCACAACTCGCCAATTCATCTTTCTCAACCCCCAATTCCACTTAAAAATCTTCTGTTCTGGTTATCTTAATCGCGTTTTGACTTTTAAAGTTGACTGAGCAATCGTGCACGATACAGCTTTGTAAGTCTAATTTTTTTTGTGGGTTACATTAATCGGCATGTGTACAACATTAGCCCCATGATTAATTGGACTAATGTTGTGTGTATTGATCGATTGGAAAATTAGGGCTCGAATGAATTGTAACACCCCAACCGATGGCGGAAACATCGAGGTGTCACGTAGTGACGATTGTTCAAAAGCACATGGACTAAATTTGTAAATATTAATAGCAAATAACTTCCATTATCCAAAAAGGAAATACAAAAGTCTTAATAGAAATCTCAAACATAAATATTAAATGTTCAACTTTTTATTTAAGCACTAGGTCCAGCCTAAGCGTGAAAGCGTGAAAGCATGAAACATCAAACGTCACCTGAAACATGTACAAAACAATTTTTGTCAACACATATAATGTATTGGTGAGTACATCCGTTTGATATATATAGTAAGGTAAACTTTAGCAATTCGTGTGTTATTTTGCAAGATGAAGTAAGTAGTATCCGGGTCAAATCAACCCTAAGAGAAGAAAGCAGATATATATAGTATGCGCTAGTAGTAATGTAATACATAGCAATGACGAGGACTCTCAACAGAGTCACAAGGGTATAAACCATAGTACTATTCATTGAAATGCCAGGCCGCCCAGCGGTTAATGATTTGACAGGTCATAGATACACAAAATAACACAAGCAAACACACATAAGAATTGCTATTTTAGTAAAAGGAAATATAAACTTGATAGTAAGTACATGAGTCACCCCGAAATGTAAAATAGTAAAAAGGGGAAAGATATACTCACAGTTTGCGAAAGCGATCAAAATCCACTTAAGCGGTTGTGAGCTAGGTAGTGAGAATTCCGAGGAATTCAACCTATAACGTATATGAATACTAGTAAGGTAAAGTCTACAAAGTCTAAGGTATCTAGGGTCTAAGGCATTAGGGTTTGCTAAGTCGATTTGGGGAATTAGAGTTTTCATGATTTAGTCGAATCAATGTAAAAGTTGTATATTAAAATAATATACTAAAGTTTGTAAATATGATTTAGGTAATATAATTATTACCGATTAAATATTTAGATAACAATATGTTTGAATAATCAAGACAAAATAATTTAGTTAGTTACTTTAACTAAATTAAAATAATACAATAATCATAAATATATAAATAAATAATTTTTGTGTTACACAACGATTCAACAAAAAAAATAATTAAGACATTAAATCATACGAGTATTACTATTTTATAAGAAAACATTTATAAAATAGATGTTTAAATTGTATAAATAAATAAATGTGTTATTATGTTTAACTAAACGTAAATAAGACTAATAATACTATACGTGATCCAAAAATATTTATTTTATAGAAAATGGATGATTTCTGATGTAAACATATTAGAATAATTTCCCCATAATTTATATAAACTTACTTGTATTTAAAACTGATTTAATGAGATTAAATCATGTTTAAATGATTAAAAATGGGGAAATTAATAAAAATAAATGTTTTCTTGACCAATAATTTTTATTTCAGTTGAGAATGGTTAGAATTAATTACTCAAAAAGTTTGAGATTAAAATCATTAAAAATGAATTTTTTATCAATTATTTATGATTAAAACAATTTAATTCAATAAAAATATAAAAATAAAACATTTTTCAGAAAATAAAAATGTGGAAATGTTCTTTATGATGTCAAGAAGCTACACCTAAATTTTCATAATTTTTGGGCAAAAGATGAATTTATTATGAATATTTTAAGATATATATATATTTATAAATAAATAACAAAAAAATAAGAAATACCAAATCTGAAAAAAAAGAAAAAAAAACTCTAAATGTTGCAGCCATGGGGACTCGAACCCGGCTCCCTTCATTCCACAACACACACACACACCACTAGGCTAGTTCATGTTTTGTTTATTTATTTAAAACTGAAATATATTTAACAACATATTCAACCATCATCTTCTTCCCCAATTTACTAAGCATGAACCCTAACCCTAGAACAAAATTCTAATAGCCTGATTCAAGTACGATTAAGCCAAGAGACCTTAGGGCTTTTGAAGGTGAGTACACAAGGATCAAAATGGCATAAAAAACGACTCACGATGTGTATAACGGCCGCGCGCGATGGATGCAGGTCCACGTGTGAGAGGGCCGATTTCCGGGTCACTGGACGGATTTAAGTGTTTTCTTATGGTTTGTTTGCAACGAGCAGGTGTGCAGCAACGAAATGGAGAGGTCATATTATATAGTTGTGGCCAAACGAGCGTTTTGAGTACCTCATTAAATCCGATCGGTTACACCCCATAAGAACCCGAATTAATTCGATTAAAATGCTCGTTAAAACCCATTAACGGTCCTATAATTGATGGAGAAATGTTTTGGGAACACTAGGAACTGAAACGACTCAATAAATTGCGAGTTTGAAACTCGCCGGAAATGTTTCGCCGGAGCCATGTGGCCGGCCGGAAAACCGTGTCAGCAGTGAGGAGAGGGAAAAACTTTTTAAACTTTTGGAACTTGGCAGAAATAGCCCCTCCTACTTAACCTTAGTTAGTTTCAAAGTTTTCTTTCTAGTTTTCCCTTTATAATCACTAACTAAGTTAACTATTTAACTTAAAACTTTTTATAACTTGAAATTTTTATAATATATATATTTTTTTTCGAATAACGTTGCAACATACGCGTTAGGTTAAAACTTATACCCGATCCACGATAACTATAAACGATGAAATTTCAGTTTGCTTTAAAAAAAATTAAATTTGAAAACGACGAAAAACTTACAGGAACTATAATGAATATATTTCAAGGGTTATTTTTGTAAATCTGACGAAAGACAAGGGTGACGGATGTCACAGGCTCCCCTACTTTAGAAAATTTCGGCTCGAAATTTCTTTCTAGTGAAGGTTTCTGGTGTATGTGTGCATGTTATCGATGAAAATCAGTTACGACTTGATCCAGGAAAGGTATATAAACTCGGTTCGTAGGGTTCCTAAAAGCAGGTATAAGATTAGCATAAAAT
This sequence comes from Ambrosia trifida, assembly GCA_028751855.1. NCBI lineage: Eukaryota > Viridiplantae > Streptophyta > Magnoliopsida > Asterales > Asteraceae > Ambrosia > Ambrosia trifida. The sequence goes on from CM054128.1 coordinate 110,968,881, forward strand.
TTATAATCGTTTAGGTTCTACGTGCATTTACGGAGCATATAAGAATAAGATTTGTCATTAACAACCTCCATAGCAAAAGAATGGGTAAGGTGAGGGCAAGTACGAGCAAGTAAAGGTTCAACTTCTAATGAGACAAAACTCCTATCCATACCGATATCAAAATCGAAGCATATAAGTTAGTAATAAGAAATGTACCATTGACAACGTCGTTGATAGCTTGATCTTGATTAGCATTGATGTTGAAAGCACGACCACGAGCTGGAGCTGCTTGGATTGCTGGAACTGCTGGAGCTGCTGGAAGTGCTGGGGTTTGCTGACGAGACTGAATGAAAGCAGCTAAATGAGGACACCTATCTTGCATGTGGTTAGGATCACCACAAGCATAGCAAGCTCTGGGTTGACCAGTCCTCTGATTTTGAGCATTCCCAGGTTTAGTTTCCCGACAGTGAGAAGCAGTGTGGCCTGCTTTGCCGCAAGTGTCACATTTATAGCAGGGTCGAGTAGTTGGATGGTGAAAGTTGCATGAAATGCATTTAGGGTGTGAACCCGAATAGTTTCCCTGAACCTTTTGAGTTTGAGGTGCAGTAGATGTGTTTGCAACAGGAACCTGATTAAGGGGTGTAACAACAGCATAGTTCTGGTTTCCACCTCTTCGTTTCTTATTGGAACTAGAGGTAGAGACAGAGTTTGCTTGAGACGGTTCAGTGGTAGCAGAGGTTTCAGTAGTTCTTTTAGTACCCTTACGAGTTAGAGTACCATCCTTGACATGCTTGTCAGTAAGAGAGGCTGCGAGACGAATGGCATCCTCTACAGTAGCAGGCTTGCTTCCCATAACCGAATCATAGATCTGAGGTGGTAGTCCCTCAATATACTTCTCAATAGCCAAGGATACCGGGGTTACCATACGAGGAATCAGTAAGCTCAACTCGTGGTAACGGTTGTTGTAGGGAACATTATTTCCACTATCCTGCTTGAGGTGATAGAACTCATCCTCCAATTTCTTCATCTCACTACGAGGACAAAACTCAGTAGTCATGGCGATTTTGAAATCATCCCAAGACATAGCTAATGCAGCTTCCGTCCCTCGAGCATGTTTTTCACCATTCCACCAAGTAAGCGCTCTCTTTTGAAGAACACCCGTGGCATGACGAACACGTAGGTTATCTGGACAGTCGCTATTAATGAACGTATTCTCCATACTTTCGAACCATTCAAGTAACCCAGTGGCTCCCTCAGTGCCATTAAACTTGTTGGGATGGCAAGAGTTGAAGTGCTTGAAAGTGCACTTATTCTCACTAGCCCCACCATTTCCATTTGTATTCCCGTTAGAGTTCCCATTCGAGCTACCGTTCAGGTTAAGGTTTGGAATAATAGCATTAATGATGTTAGGAACAAGTGTTTCCAACTTGTCATTGAGCATAGTCGCGATACGCTGGTCAGATTTTAGTTTAGCCTGACGCTTCGAGGCTCTCTTACGAGATTCGCGATCAGACATCTACAAAAGTGAACAATAATTATGAGATTTGATTCCAAAAATCTTGGAAATGCCATAGTTTATATCATAACATGAGATATAGTAATTATACATTGATATAAGGAAAATTATGAGTATCATAAAGAAAATCATGATAAAACTTCAAAATGAAAAACAATACCAAGTATAAAACGAGATATAAGAGTGTTTCCAAAGAAACTGTTGACTGACTAAAGTAATTGAAATATTATTAGTGACTTGTGGGGGCGTACTTTAGCCTATAAGTGAATGCTCATCCCGAGAATTCCCAGGTAGGTAAACGGGTCCCTCGTCTGATTGGGATTTATGCGAATTACCAACCTAGACAGAAAACTCAGAATACAGGCGCTCACCCTTCCAGATTGCACGTGCCCCGTCACAAATAAATTGCAAACTCTAGCGGAACTTGAGATGTGGAAAATATATATATCCTCGAGATGTGGATTTCACTCCTAACTCAAAGATATACTTCCAAATAGTAAAAATATGATGGAGTGAAACTGGTCACTAAGATAAGGATGTCACTCCTAGCTTAGTGAGTAAGTTTCTTTTGGAGGGATAGATTCCTTGAGATTTGGACGTCTCCTATCTCGAAAGGAAAATATTCCAAGATAAAATAAATAAATAAAACATATAAAGGGTGAAACTATTCACCAAGGTATGGATATCACTCCTAACTTGGTGTTTTCGTTCCATTTGTAGAATAAAAATCTTCTCCGAGTATAATGAAAAGTAAAAGGAGAAAATCTATCTAAAGAAATATGAGAATAAAAGAAAGCATGTAATGGGTAGCTTAGTTATAGTCTAGGTCAAAAGCATTTACTAATAACCTAATTCCCTATAACCATGGCTCTGATACCAATCTGTAACACCCCAACCGATGGCGGAAACATCGAGGTGTCACGTAGTGACGATTGTTCAAAAGCACATGGACTAAATTTGTAAATATTAATAGCAAATAACTTCCATTATCCAAAAAGGAAATACAAAAGTCTTAATAGAAATCTCAAACATAAATATTAAATGTTCAACTTTTTATTTAAGCACTAGGTCCAGCCTAAGCGTGAAAGCGTGAAAGCATGAAACATCAAACGTCACCTGAAACATGTACAAAACAATTTTTGTCAACACATATAATGTATTGGTGAGTACATCCGTTTGATATATATAGTAAGGTAAACTTTAGCAATTCGTGTGTTATTTTGCAAGATGAAGTAAGTAGTATCCGGGTCAAATCAACCCTAAGAGAAGAAAGCAGATATATATAGTATGCGCTAGTAGTAATGTAATACATAGCAATGACGAGGACTCTCAACAGAGTCACAAGGGTATAAACCATAGTACTATTCATTGAAATGCCAGGCCGCCCAGCGGTTAATGATTTGACAGGTCATAGATACACAAAATAACACAAGCAAACACACATAAGAATTGCTATTTTAGTAAAAGGAAATATAAACTTGATAGTAAGTACATGAGTCACCCCGAAATGTAAAATAGTAAAAAGGGGAAAGATATACTCACAGTTTGCGAAAGCGATCAAAATCCACTTAAGCGGTTGTGAGCTAGGTAGTGAGAATTCCGAGGAATTCAACCTATAACGTATATGAATACTAGTAAGGTAAAGTCTACAAAGTCTAAGGTATCTAGGGTCTAAGGCATTAGGGTTTGCTAAGTCGATTTGGGGAATTAGAGTTTTTATGATTTAGTCGAATCAATGTAAAAGTTGTATATTAAAATAATATACTAAAGTTTGTAAATATGATTTAGGTAATATAATTATTACCGATTAAATATTTAGATAACAATATGTTTGAATAATCAAGACAAAATAATTTAGTTAGTTACTTTAACTAAATTAAAATAATACAATAATCATAAATATATAAATAAATAATTTTTGTGTTACACAACGATTCAACAAAAAAATAATTAAGACATTAAATCATACGAGTATTACTATTTTATAAGAAAACATTTATAAAATAGATGTTTAAATTGTATAAATAAATAAATGTGTTATTATGTCTAACTAAACGTAAATAAGACTAATAATACTATACGTGATCCAAAAATATTTATTTTATAGAAAATGGATGATTTCTGATGTAAACATATTAGAATAATTTCCCCATAATTTATATAAACTTACTTGTATTTAAAACTGATTTAATGAGATTAAATCATGTTTAAATGATTAAAAATGGGGAAATTAATAAAAATAAATGTTTTCTTGACCAATAATTTTTATTTCAGTTGAGAATGGTTAGAAATAATTACTCAAAAAGTTTGAGATTAAAATCATTAAAAATGAATTTTTTTATCAATTATTTATGATTAAAACAATTTAATTCAATAAAAATATAAAAATAAAACATTTTTCAGAAAATAAAAATGTGGAAATGTTCTTTATGATGTCAAGAAGCTACACCTAAATTTTCATAATTTTTGGGCAAAAGATGAATTTATTATGAATATTTTAAGATATATATATATTTATAAATAAATAACAAAAAAATAAGAAATACCAAATCTGAAAAAAAAGAAAAAAAAACTCTAAATGTTGCAGCCATGGGGACTCGAACCCGGCTCCCTTCATTCCACAACACACACACACACCACTAGGCTAGTTCATGTTTTGTTTATTTATTTAAAACTGAAATATATTTAACAACATATTCAACCATCATCTTCTTCCCCAATTTACTAAGCATGAACCCTAACCCTAGAACAAAATTCTAATAGCCTGATTCAAGTACGATTAAGCCAAGAGACCTTAGGGCTTTTGAAGGTGAGTACACAAGGATCAAAATGGCATAAAAAAAACGACTCACGATGTGTATAACGGCCGCGCGCGATGGATGCAGGTCCACGTGTGAGAGGGCCGATTTCCGGGTCACTGGACGGATTTAAGTGTTTTCTTATGGTTTGTTTGCAACGAGCAGGTGTGCAGCAACGAAATGGAGCGGTCATATTATATAGTTGTGGCCAAACGAGCGTTTTGAGTACCTCATTAAATCCGATCGGTTACACCCCATAAGAACCCGAATTAATTCGATTAAAATGCTCGTTAAAACCCATTAACGGTCCTATAATTGATGGAGAAATGTTTTGGGAACACTAGGAACTGAAACGACTCAATAAATTGGGAGTTTGAAACTCGCCGGAAATGTTCGCCGGAGCCATGTGGCCGGCCGGAAAACCGTGTCAGCAGTGAGGAGAGGGAAAAACTTTTTAAACTTTTGGAACTTGGCAAAAATAGCCCCTCCTACTTAACCTTAGTTAGTTTCAAAGTTTTCTTTCTAGTTTTCCCTTTATAATCACTAACTAAGTTAACTATTTAACTTAAAACTTTTTATAACTTGAAATTTTTATAATATATATATTTTTTTTCGAATAACGTTGCAACATACACGTTAGGTTAAAACTTATACCCGATCCACGATAACTATAAACGATGAAATTTCAGTTTGCTTTAAAAAAAATTAAATTTGAAAACGACGAAAAACTTACAGGAACTATAATGAAAATATTTCAAGGGTTATTTTTGTAAATCTGACGAAAGACGAGGGTGACGGATGTCACATGAATAAAATTGGGGAAGAACACGAATTGCATATAATACTTATTTTATTTAAACAGAAACTAACACAACCACTGGTCTGGACCAAGTGGTTGTGTCTGGTGCCACCTACCTAAGCCACGCGGGTTCGAGTCCCGGCTGTGGCACATCTTTTTCCTTTATTTTGTTTTTAATCAAACAAACAAATTAATTATATATAATACTTATAATTTTATAAATTCGTTTTAAAATATTAAAACTCTTTTATTAATTCTAAAAAAAATTATTTTAAGATAATCTGATGAAAAAGTTTAACTCACAATTATTAGTTTTCAAAAATTTATTTATTTAATATATTTAATAAATAAATCAATTTTATTCTATTATATTTATAAAATTCCATTAAAATATCAAAACAATTTTATAAATTTCCACAAAAATTATTCTGAGTTTATATAATGATAAACTTTTCTGAAATGATTTTTAATTCTGAAAAATCATTTATTTAGTATTTTTAATTAATTTTTGTTAGTTTTAATCATAATTAAATCATAATAAATTCAATTTTTAATATTTTTGCACCAAAATTTTATACAAATTATTTCTGAATATGTAGAACAGAAATATAAATTTTAAACTAATAATTCTTTAATTTTAGTATTTTTAAATATTAAAGTTAAATCTTGATAATTTGTTATAAATAGAATTAATATTCTATTTTAAAGAAAATAATTTTGTAAAAATTATTTTTATACTTTAAACACATTTTTGTGACCATCTTAAATTTAAATTTTATAAAAAGATTTTTGTCTATTTAATTACTAAATTTCTCTCAATTATCAAATATTTTTTTTATTAATCAAACGAGTATTTATCCCCAATTCGAAGCCCTAGAACATATACATTTGTAGACTAGATAGACTTAGACATATTTATTACCTTATTATAGGGTGATATTTGGCATTGTTTGGGCAACACCACTATTCAATTTTTCAAGAAGTATAACATTTTGCTAAGGTGAGTTTTACATAGCCCATTTTCTATTTATCACCATTTTTGGGGTGAAACATGTTACAACATCATTTATGCAATTCAATCATCAATGTGTCTATGTGTTTTTCTATGTTGCATTATGTCTTGAACATGACTAGGGTAAGCACAATTCTAGCATAATCATTAACATTGATCAGCCGACGGTATACATTGATAGATCTATGGGACTGACAATCCCACCCGGATACGTGCCTCCTACAAAGGTAGCGTGGGTGTTTGTTATCGCATAACATATTCGAGTGAACCATGAGCGTATGGGATGTACCACATTATAACAGTCACAAGGGTTGATTATGCACTCGATTTACTTCTAGTATGTTTTCACATATGGACTAGACTTGCCATGACACATGAATTGCACAACATATTTATTCGATTATCAAAACCTATGTAATTCTCACCAACTTTTGTTGACCCAAAAATATTTTCAAAATTAACATGTTTCAGGTAATAATGAAGCTGAGGCTTGAGTTTGCATATGGATTATACATGAAGTTATTGTTTGGAGCTATTTGAAGTTTTGTTATTTGATATTATGTATTGAATTTCTAGACAATCATTTCATTTTTGGATTATTATGCTTTGAATATATTATTTAAAATTTTATTTATACCATGTGCTACTGAAACAATCATCAATACGTGACATCCCGATGTTTCCGCCATCGGTTGGGGTGTTACAGATTGGTATTAGAGCCTTGGTTATAGGGAATTAGGTTATTAGAAAATAATCTAGACTATAACCTTAGGGACTTAAACAATACTTGCTCCGCTTACTTGAAATCTTAATTGCTTCCTTATCCCTATCCTATATAACCCTAAACCTACATATGACCTACTCTTATTCGTCTGCTGCAATCCTAATCCACCATTAGATTAATAGGACAAAATCCTCAGGTTTAACCTGAACCCCCTTGAGATCTCGTCGAAGTTCTAGATTTTATTAACGAACACGTGCAATCTGGAAGGGTGAACGCCTGTATTATGAGTCTTCTGTCTAGGCTGGCATTGCGCATATATCCCAATCAGATGAGGGACCCGGATGCCTACCTGGGAATTCTCGGGATGAGTGTTCACTTATAGGCTAAAGCATGTCTTCATATGTTATTGGAATTTAGAATCTTTGATAAGTCAACGTTTTCGTTTCTTCGTTTTAATTAATGAATAAATGATTACATTCCTTATATAATCTCATTCATTTCATTGTGTCTATTACAGATCATGCCTCCACGTCGCAGCACTCGCAACAACAATGGTGAGAACCACGATGAAGGTGGTGACAACCATAACCATAACCACGGTCCTAACCACAACAACAATGATGTCGATGCCCAACTGGCTGCGATCATTTCTCAACAAATAGCGCAGCAAATCGCGACTCTGGTCCCCAATTTACTAGCACAAGTCATCCAAATGAATGGCAACGGGAACGGTAACGTCAACGGGAACGGGAATGGCAATGGTAATGGAAATGGAAACCACAACGGGAATGGAAATGGTCTCCCAGCCTGTACCCTTAAGCACTTCAATTCTTGTAACCCCCCAAAGTTTAGTGGAGAAGAAGGAGCTACAGGACTCCTCCAATGGTTTGAGGGTATTGAGAATACCTTCATCAACAGTGAATGCCCCGAAAACTTCAAGGTTCGTTACGCCATGAGTGTTCTCCACAAACGAGCACTCACTTGGTGGAATGAGGAGAAGCGCGCCCGTGGGGCCGAAGTTGCTCTTGCTATGACATGGGACCAAGTCAAGGAGGTTATGAAGGAAGAGTTTTGTCCTCGCAACGAGGTTAAGAAGCTTGAAGATGAGTTCCACACCCTAGCTCAAGATAGTGGGGAAAACCTTGCCTACACACCCGCTTTCACGAGCTTAGCTTATTGTTGCCTCACAAAGTCACTCCCCTGCCGGTAGCCATCGAGAAGTACATCGGTGGTCTGCCCATGCAAATCCAGGACACCGTTTGGGGAAGAAATCCTGCAACTTTGGAAGAAGCCAAACGTTTAGCGGCCACTCTTACTGATAATCACGTGAAGAACGGTACTCTCTTCCGCAAGGGCACTAAGAAGACTGTTGCCAAAGACACTCCTCAGCCCGCTATTGAAGTCAAGCCTGAGACCTCAAGCAACAAGAAGCGTAAGGCTAGGAACTACATGGTTGCTACTACCCCACCTGCAGCACAAAACCCAGCCAAGAAACCATACACCGGACCTCACCCCTTGTGCAATACTTGCAAATACCACCATCCAGCACAGGTGCCATGTCACTTTTGTACTAAGTGTCAAAGGTATGGTCATCTTGTGAACATCTGCCGAGCCCCTCCTGCTGCCCAAAACAACAATGCCCCAGCTCCCAACCAACAAAACAACCGGCCTGCTCGTGGTCAGTGCTACGAGTGTGGCAGCCCTGATCACTATATCAACAATTGCCCCAATCGTAACCAAAACCAAAACCAGAACCGCAACCAGAACCAAGGTGTTCGAGGTCGCGCCTACAATCTCAATGCTAACCAGGCTCGTGACAACAACGAAGTGGTGAATGGTACGTTCCTCATTAATAACCACTATGCATCCATATTTTTTGATTCGGGAGCTGATAAGTCATTTGTATCACTGAAGTTTGAACCTTTACTTAACTCACCCCAAACTAATCTAGAGGAACCCTAAGTGGTAGAAGTAGCTAATGGGAAGTCTATTTCGATCGACTCTATTATTCGTAACTGTGTGTTGAACCTCGACGATCATACCTTCTCTATCGATCTCATCCCTATGTACCTTGGAAGCTTTGATGTTATAGTAGGCATGGATTGGTTGTCAACCCATCGTGCCGAAATTCTGTACTTTGAGAAAGTCATACGCATCCCTCTCGAATCTGGTGAGATTTTGAAGATCTATGGGGAGAAGCCCTGTGGCGAGCTTAAGCTCATATCTTGTACTACTGCCCAAAAGTACTTACGAAAGGGGTATACAGCCTTCTTAGCTAACGTGATAGAGAAGAAGGGCAAAGGCAAAAGTATCCAAGACATTCCAATTATTCGAGACTATCCTGAAGTCTTCCCAGAGGATTTACCTGGTTTGCCTCCTGCTCGACAAGTGGAATTTAGAATTGATCTTGTTCCTGGTGCTAATCCTGTCGCTAAAGCTCCTTATCGTCTTGCACACTCTGAGATGCAAGAACTTGCCAGTCAATTACAAGAACTTTCTGATAAAGGGTTTATTCGCCCCAGTTCTTCTCCATGGGGAGCCCCTGTCTTGTTTGTTAAGAAGAAGGATGGATCTCTTAGAATGTGTATTGACTATCGTGAACTCAACAAACTCACCATCAAGAATCATTATCCACTGCCTAGGATTGACGATCTCTTCGATCAACTTTAAGGAGCAACCTCTGGTTATCATCAGCTTAGAGTCCACGATGAAGATATTCCCAAGACAGCCTTTCGCACACGTTATGGTCACTATGAATTCATGGTCATGCCTTTTGGATTGACCAACGCTCCCGCAGTGTTTATGGATTTAATGAATCGGGTTTGTAGACCCTACCTCGACAAATTCGTGATCGTCTTCATCGATGATATTTTGATTTACTCTAAATCAAAATCCGATCACGAGCAACATCTTCACTCCATCTTGGGTCTCCTGAAGAAAGAACAACTGTATGCCAAGTTCTCAAAATGTGAATTTTGGCTTAAGGAAGTTCAATGTTTGGGACATGTCATTGATATGAACGGGATTCATGTTGATCCTGCAAAGATCGAAGCTGTGAAGAACTGGAGTGTTCCTAAAACTCCAACTGAAGTTCGTTCTTTCCTTGGTTTAGCTGGTTATTATCGTCGATTCATCGCCAACTTCTCTAAGATCGTTGTTCCTCTCACTACCTTAACTCACAAGGGTAAACCCTATGAGTGGGGACCAAAGCAAGAGGAAGCATTTGAAACTCTCAAACTGAAACTCTGTGAAGCTCCTATCCTGTCTCTACCTGATGGTAATGATGATTTCGTGGTCTATTGTGATGCATCAAACCAAGTTCTTGGTTGTGTTCTCATGCAACGAGGAAAGGTTATTGCTTATGCGTCTAGACATCTCAAGACTCACGAAAAGAATTATACCACCCATAATCTTGAATTCGGCGCTGTTGTTTTTGCTCTCAAGATTTGGAGACATTATCTTTATGGGACCAAATGTGTGGTGTTCACAGACCACAAGAGTCTCCAACATGTCTTCGACCAGAAAAATCTTAACATGAGGCAACGACGTTGGGTTGAGTTACTTAACGACTATGATTGCGAAATTCGCTACCATCCTGGCAAGGCGAATGTTGTGGCTGACGCACTTAGTCGTAAAGAGCGTATCAAACTTCAATGTGCGAGAGTTCGTATTGATCTTCAGGATCGCATTCTTCAGGCTCAACATACATCAGTCACCCAAGGTAACATGTACGATGAAATGTCTTGTGGTGCTGAGACTCAACTTGAAACCAAACCCGATGGTCTACTTTATTTTCTTAACCGACTGTGGATTCCTGACCGTGATGATCTTCGTACCTTTCTCATGAACGAGGCTCATAAGTCTCGTTATTCTATTCATCCTGGAGCTGACAAGATGTACCAAGATCTCCGTTATTCTTATTGGTGGCCTGGTATGAAGAAAGATATTGCTCTTTTAGTTGCAAAATGCCTCACTTGTTCAAAGGTCAAGGCTGAACACCAACGACCATCTGGTATGCTCGAACAACCAAAAATTCCTGTATGGAAATGGGAGAGCATAGCTATGGACTTCATCACCAAACTCCCTCGTACACCCAAAGGTTTTGACAGTATTTGGGTAATCGTCGATCGTTTAACCAAGTCAGCCCACTTTTTACCTATTCGTGAGAAGTATTCTGTGGAAAGGTTGGCAAAGATGTACGTAAGTGAAATCGTATGTTGTCATGGTATACCTTTGGACATTATCTCTGATCGCGATGGTCGTTTCACCTCTCACTTTTGGGATTCTTTACAAGATGCTTTGGGTACCAAGTTGAAACTGAGTACTGCTTATCACCCTCAAATAGATGGTCAGACTGAACAGACCATCTAAACACTTGAGGATATGCTCAGGGCATGTGTCATCGATTTTGGTGGCGCATGGGATTCTCATCTCCCTTTGGTTGAGTTTTCATACAACAACAGTTATCATGCCAGCATTAACATGGCTCCATTCGAGGCACTCTATGGTCGTAAATGTCGTTCACCTGTCCTGTGGACCGAGGTTGGTGAAGCCCGTATCACTGGACCCGAACTAATCCAGGAAACCACAGACAAAATCCAACTCATTCAGGATAATCTTCTCAAGGCTAGAAGTCATCAGAAGAGTTATGCTGATAAACGTCGTAAACCCTTGGAATTTCAAGTTGGGGACCTTGTACTACTTAAGGTATCCCCTTGGAAAGGAGTAATTCATTTCGGTAGAAAGGGAAAACTAGCTCCTCGATACGTAGGCCCATTCAAAATTCTTGACAGAGTTGGAAAAGTGGCTTACAAACTTGATCTTCCACCTAAGCTAAGCAATGTTCACCCGACCTTCCATGTTTCGAATCTCAAGAAATGCTTAGCAGACGAGAACCTCCATGTTCCTCTTGAGGATGTGCAAAGCGATGAAACCATGCACATTATCGAGAAACCCGTCGAGATTGTTGATACTGGAGTCAAGAAACTCAATCGCAGTCGCATTCCGATCGTTAAGGTTTGTTGGGAATCTAAACGAGGTCCAGAATTCACTTGGGAACGTAAAGACCAGATGAAGTCTAAGTACCCACATCTTTTTCCACCAGACTCTCCAACTCCAACTTCGGGACGAAGTTCCTAAAAGTAGGGGAGACTGTAACATTACGCAATTATACTTGTACGTTACGTGTAATCATTAATAAAAACGTCAAGTTCCAGTATTATTATTCGCATTTAATTATTTTTGTGGCATTTTGGGAACCCTAATACTATATTAATTATATATATATCTATCTATATATTATGGAATAATGTTTAAAAAAATGTGCTTGGGCCGGGACTCGAACCCGCGCCCCAAGCCGGGTCAATCATACAACACACACAAACCAGTTGATCTAGCCATTATTCTTGTCTTAAACCCGGATTATTATAAATATAACATTAGTTTAAAAAAAAACCCCTCACAGTTGACTTGGAAAGTCAACTGTGAGACGCGAACTTACCAAAATCATCACAATAACTCGTGATTGATTTGTAATTGGCATCATGACACAATTACCGGCCTATTATGACTCCGACACACGACAATTGACAACCAATTATTACCAAAATTGATCCATGAACGCGTCAACTATTCAATACAAGGTCAACTATACCAATTCGAGCACCCAAGATACTACCCTATAAATTGAACCTCTCTGGACGATCACAACTCGCCAATTCATCTTTCTCAACCCCCAATTCCACTTAAAAATCTTCTGTTCTGGTTATCTTAATCGCGTTTTGACTTTTAAAGTTGACTGAGCAATCGTGCACGATACAGCTTTGTAAGTCTAATTTTTTTTGTGGGTTACATTAATCGGCATGTGTACAACATTAGCCCCATGATTAATTGGACTAATGTTGTGTGTATTGATCGATTGGAAAATTAGGGCTCGAATGAATAATATTGGGGAAAAACACGAATTGCATATAATACTTATTTTATTTAAACAGAAACTAACACAACCACTGGTCTGGACCAAGTGGTTGTGTCTGGTGCCACCTACCTAAGCCACGCGGGTTCGAGTCCCGGCTGTGGCACATCTTTTTCCTTTATTTTGTTTTTAATCAAACAAACAAATTAATTATATACAATACTTATAATTTTATAAATTCGTTTTAAAATATTAAAACTCTTTTATTAATTCTAAAAAAAAATTATTTTAAGATAATCTGATGAAAAAGTTTAACTCACAATTTTTAGTTTTCAAAATTTTATTTATTTAATATATTTAATAAATAAATCAATTTTATTCTATTATATTTATAAAATTCCATTAAAGTATCAAAACAATTTTATAAATTTCCACAAAAATTATTCTTAGTTTATATAATGATAAACTTTTCTGAAATGATTTTTAATTCTGAAAAATCATTTATTTAATATTTTAATCAATTTTTGTTAGTTTTAATCATAATTAAATCATAATAAATTCAATTTTTAATATTTTTGCACCAAAATTTTATACAAATTATTTCTGAATATTTAGAACAGAAATATAAATTTTAAAATAATAATTATTTAATTTTAGTATTTTTAAATATTAAAGTTAAATCTTGATAATTTGTTATAAATAGAATTAATATTCTATTTTAAAGAAAATAATTTTGTAAAAATTATTTTTATACTTTAAACACATTTTTGTGACCATCTTAAATTTAAATTTTATAAAAAGATTTTTGTCTATTTAATTACTAAATTTCTCTCAATTATCAAATATTTTTATTATTAATCAAACGAGTATTTATCCCCAATTCGAAGCCCTAGAACATATACATTTGTAGACTAGATAGACTTAGACATATTTATTACCTTATTATAGGGTGATATTTGGCATTGTTTGGGCAACACCACTATTCAATTTTTCAAGAAGTATAACATTTTGCTAAGGTGAGTTTTACATAGCCTCTTTTCTATTTATCACCATTTTTGGGGTGAAACATGTTACAACATCATTTATGCAATTCAATCATCAATGTGTCTATGTGTTTTTCTATGTTGCATTATGTCTTGAACATGACTAGGGTAAGCACAATTCTAGCATAATCATTAACATTGATCAGCCGACGGTATACATTGATAGATCTATTGGACTGACAATCCCACCCGGATACGTGCCTCCTACAAAGGTAGCGTGGGTGTTTGTTATCGCATAACATATTCGAGTGAACCATGAGCGTATGGGATGTACCACATTATAACAGTCACAAGGGTTGATTATGCACTCGATTTACTTCTAGTATGTTTTCACATATGGACTAGACTTGCCATGACACATAAATTGCACAACATATTTATTCCATTATCAAAACCTATGTAATTCTCACCAACTTTTGTTGACCCAAAAATATTTTTAAAATTAACATGTTTCAGGTAATAATGAAGCTGAGGCTTAAGTTTGCATATGGATTATACATGAAGTTATTATTTGGAGCTATTTGAAGTTTTGTTATTTGATATTATGTATTGAATTTCTAGACAATCATTTCATTTTTGGATTATTATGCTTTGAATAAATTATTTAAAATTTTATTTATACCATGCGCTACTGAAATAATCATCAATACGTGACATCCCGATGTTTCCGCCATCGGTTGGGGTGTTACAACTGGCTATATGGTTCCCTGTTAATACATTCATGGAATTACAAATCCCTTCAGAGGAAGTTTGTTTGGAATAAGTTGTTCCAAGATCAATTCCAATTACAGTTCCTTCAACTTTTCTGGCCATCTTTAAACAAGTATAGGAGTGTACAGACCACAAAAGTATATAATAAACAATTGACAGATGTGTTGACAGAGAAATAATCAAAGCGTATTGGAAAGTAAATAGTGAAATGAAGATCTCTTCGAATCTCCAATATATGGGAAGTCTTGATAAACTAAAAACGTTATTCAAAAACTATTATTAGGGAAAATGCAATAAAACCTCGGTTTATATTCACAATAACACGACATAGTTAGTTTATTGAAAATAAATTAAATACAAAAAAAAAATTCCTATTTTGTGTTGTTAAAATCTAAATTGGTGTGAGTTTATTTTATTTTATTATAGCTATAGACTTGGTTTGAGTTCTTGTTAATTTTCATGGAGAACATATTTTTCATGGAGGACGGGGCTTAACCATATTCCGTCTAAAATTAATTTTGCACATCGTGACGCGAAAGTGAGAGACATGTTATGCCCCTGGTGTGGGCTACGGGAGGAAACGGTTGAGCATATCATGTGAGATTATCTCTACCCTTAAACCCTACTTTAAGGTAGAATGTAAAAAGGTAGACATTTTGGTTAATGATAGTTTGATTAGGTTATTACTTTGTTTTGTTAAAAAAAATAATAATATTACAACAATTAAAAAAAACTTACAAAAAAAACACTTCAAAAAAAAAAAAAAAAATCCCTCTTAACACAAATTCCAACACCCCGCCCACCAAAAATGTCCAGATTCATCCCCCTACCATAACGTGTCTCGCTATGGCCATAGCGAGACACTTAGGGTTGCTTTTTCAGACCTTCAGTCAATCTCATATAATGTTGTGATAAAAAAAAAAAAAAAAGACGCCTCACTATGACCATAACAAGACGCTTTAAAAGAGGTTAAAATAGAAAAGAGGGGTAGGAATAGATCTAAGCCTAAAAAATCACTTTCAACTTTTTTCTATTGAAAAACAATTATATGAAGATACAGCCACTTTATGGCCAAATACGATCTTTGACCAACAACTGACAAAACCTTATAAATATTCCACTATTCTCTAATATAGCATATATTTATTTGTTTTCTATAGATCACCTGTAGTGTAGTGCTGATATTATATTTCCCATGTTAGAAAGTTTCTTGGTCAACTAAGACGTAGGGTTGTGGGGGTGAGGAAGAGATCGGTGGGTTGACGTGGGAGTCGTTCCCCCCGGGGAACACTGCCCCCATCTGACTTCGGCACAATCGGCAGCATTTCACCGCCCACCTCGTCCCATTTCCCCAAAAAAAATTGACCGTTCAAAATAATACCGTTGCCAAAGGTTGTGTTTTTTTTAAATTAACCTTTTTTCCTTTATTTAAACACTTTAACGTTTTATTTTTAAACCACAAATAACTTTCCAACCTTACATACACATTTAAAATCTTCAATTTTATAAACTTTAAAGTTTTAAAACCATGGATCCTATGCGTCCGTTCTTCCCAAACACACCCGCTAACCCCTCGAACCAAGCCCCGTTCGGTTTTCCCTCGATAGCCGGTACTCCCGCGTCACAACCATTCCCTTTTGGCGCGTTTAACACCCCTCTTAATCCATGGCAAATGCAAATGCAACAACATCAATGGCAAATGCAAATGACACAAGTCCCGCCCTTCCCTCAAACAAAAACACAACACGAGCAAGATTTCGTTTCTTTGGCCGCGCACGATGATCATGTACTCCAAAACCCAACCCCCCCCCCCCCCCCCCTCAAAGAAAAAAAAACACACCACAAAAAAAGGAAGAAACGGGGCCAAGATGAAGGCCCTAGTACGAAGGCGAATAGCATTCCTTAGACGCCTATTGAGTTGGAGGCGCTAGCACGAGCTTGGGTTAACGTTTCTACCGATCCAATACTAAGTAAAACTTTAATTCTTTTTTAGATATTCTTGGTTTTAATAAATTGTTACTAACTTTTTTTAAATAATTGTGGCTACAAATCGGAAAAGGGGTGGTTTTTTGAACCGAGTTGTTGTTGATTTCTTTCAATTATTACAAAGTGAGCCATATCGAAAGGTTCACTCCGTTAGTACCAAGTGTCGGGAGATGATAGGAAAATGCCAAAAGGAAAGGCTACCGCTACCGGTTCTGCTTCAAAAGATAAGGCAGTGAAGAAAGTTGAAGAGTTGCTTAAAAACTTTAACGAATTTAAGCAAGAGCAAGCGAAGAGGTACATGGAAAGAAAGAAGGAAGAGAAAGAAGCCGCGGCGCGGGATATGGAGATGCTATAGTTCGAAAGGAAACGCCTCGAAATGGATCTTTCAAACCAGGAGTCACAAGAATTTAGAAATATGAAAGAAAGTCTCGAGGGCCTTTCGGAGACGGAACATAAAGTAGCGAAGAAGATGAAAGACAAGATTGCAAGAAAATGGCTTGGATGATCGTTCCCTTAGTTTTTTTTTTTTTTTATCTATTTACGGGTTTTTTTCTATTTAGTTTCGGTTTTTTTTTCTATGTATTTTGGTTTTTAATTTTAATGAAAAAAATATTATGAAATATAAAATCTATAAATAAATAAAAATAAAAAATAATATAAAAAGAAAGAAAGAGGGGAAACCATTGAGGAGAGAAAAGGAGAAATGACGTTGATGAAGAAAAGGGGAAAGAGTGACCACACTCCATTACCTAATGCAAAAGAACAAAAGCAACTTAGTCATTCAAACCACCAATCACTTTTTATATATTTTAGTCTATGCGTTGTTCTGTTTATAGTGGAGTTTACAAATGGAAATTTGACTTGACGGCATGATCGATATGATTGGTTCCCTGATCTTTGGAAGACCCACCTTAGCCGTCATTTCACATACATATTACAAGTGGTATTTCTTGCTAACCATAGTAATACCTAAGACTATCCCCATTAGCAACCATTACAACCCAACCTTTTTATTAAAAAAATATTATCTCTTTCTTTCACGTACACAATCCAACCCTACTCATAATTTAACACCCATTCACAACCCAACCCAACCTAAAAATATTTTTTTTGAACGTACTCAGTTTTTAATAAAATTTATATCAGGATGTTCACAAAAAAAAAATTAAGAAATACAGTGTTTTTAGTTTTATTTTTTAACTTAAATATTTTAAGTTATTTACAAAAATAGGTTGGTGAGGGTTTAATTTGATTGCAACCATGGTTGCTCCACCAACCTTGGTTGTCAAAATTAATATCTTTTTTAATTTTTTAAATGAATTTTTCTTTGTCTTCTTTTGCTTTATTGGTGAACAACCAAACTTTTGGTCACCAATGGGGATAGTCTAATGATCGGTGACAACAAACACGGTCAGTTGCTATTTCTTTATTGCGACATAATTATTGTTGTCACTAATATATAGTTTTTGAGTTCAATATGCAATGACATATATAATACATAAATACGAAACAAACGTACTATAGTGTACATTGCATATTAACATGATTAATTGCACTAATGCAAGATAATAAATACTGAAATGAGTTAACAACTGGTAGATTGATAAAACAAAAGTATGCCTATATTATAGATATCACAATAAATGTTGCATGGGTAAATGCCATGCATACCTATATAATAAATTTCCCTAACCTAATTTTGAATGGAATGTCCAGCGATCCAGGGCTATGGCCCGGTGCCGTTGGCTTGAAATCTTCGACTCCATTTGGTGGTGGATGCAGCGGCTGAGACCCAACTAAAGTCTCAATCGGTGGTGTTGGTGTTATAGGTTTCGTACGTACTGCTTCACTTGCATATATTGTATCATATCTATCACCTTTCATAATAGTTTCCTTCATAGGGATATTTTTGTTAATATATTGTTCTAAGTGCCTTCCCTCAACATACGGAACTTGAAGGTAGATGTTTAAAGTGAGGGTCAAAATGACCAGGATTAACCTTTGTAATTAGATCCATTGGGGGGGGGGGGGGGGGGGGGGGGGGGGTAGGATGGAAAACGTTTAAGCTTATTGATTCCTCTGATATTTATAGAGGTACACCAAACCTCTTGAATGGGAGATGCATTATATAAACCAACAATATAAAAGAAAATAAAAAGTGAGGTTGATCTATGTGTGTGGAGGATATTTATATTTGCATTGACTGTTCCATCAAATATATTGTGCGAGATATATATAGAACATTGTGAGAATTATATCTTTACCAACTGTTTGGTCGTTGCTATATTAAGAACGGTTTATAAACTCAAAATGTGCATCGATCTAATCTAAATCAGCACTAACATTAGAAATTCCACAGTGTAACTTTTGAAAATGAATTTTAGAATAGGTTCACTTTTTTTTTTTTAAATAAATTCATACATATCATAAATGCTAAATTATAGGCGGGCAACAAGCTGTGTCGCCACCCCTTAATTTCTAGATAGAAAATCCCAATCTGCTAAAAAAAACTCCGCCCTTGGGGGAGGAAAAGTTGATGTGCACTACTCGCTGAACCCGAGCCAAAAACCGCACCGCCTCCAGTGCCAAGGAATCGAACGTGTCGAAGGCTAGGGGAACGAAAACATGCTGATTATCCTCGTATGCTTTAATAGCGTGCTTTTCCACTTTCTTGGATTCAGCTCTCATGATCGCTTGCCCGGCCACAACCCCACTATCCCGAAGCCCAACTAGGGGGAACCCCCCGGTAAGATCAACACACGCATGTTTCCCATCTTCTCAACCAAAAACTAAGACGTCTGCTGGGCGCAAGGTGGACCTCCCCTCCGCAAAGTCTGTAAGAAAATTAACTGACGCTTTTTTTTCTTGCGGAGATCCCCGTTCTTCTAAGGATGTCTGATGCATCTTTTTTAACATCATGAATAACAAATGAGGAAATTGGATTGCGAGAATTGACACTAACAACTACAATTACGTACAAAGAAATCATTGATGTAAATTGAGAACATATACTCAACGATTCTTCTTTGCATCCTGTATGTACACTTGTTCTAGCCATCCTCATATGCATGTTTGCTTTGTTAAAAAAATAACAAAGTAATTTAGTGATCAAACTTAGATGTGAGGTAGTGTGCTTAAGAGTTGTGCATGGGTCGGTTTGATTCGGTTTTATCATTAATCGTGACTATTTTGGTTATGAAATTTTCTTAACTATAACCAAACTTCGGTTAAGGTTAAGCCGTTATGAATTTGGTTATGGTTATTTCAATTAATTAGTAACAAATAACTTCAACTAAAACTAACTTTTGGTTAAAATTCCAGCAAAGTTCCGGTCAAACGATGAAGCTTACTTTTCAACTTTCAACAATGCATGTGAAAGATGTTGGGGACAACAGATTATCATCTCATTTTTAATTACACTGCTCATCGTTTTGCTTTCACCTAAATTATTGGTATCCTCCTTGTGATTCAAAAGTTACAGATCTAGTCCTCACCCCTGAATTGGAACTCAACCGGAAACTCCGTTTTCACCCAGATCCAACCCGGATCCAACCCGAACACCTGAAGCTTCTTTAACCACCCATCTGCAACTCACCCAACAACACCCACCCGTACCTGCTTCTGACCGGAAACCCACCAACACCTGACCACAGCTCAACCCGTCACCAATCGAACCCACCAACCACCCTTACCCTCACACACCTCGGCGCCTACCCTCACACACCTCACCACCTACCCGTCGATCCATCGTTGGCTCACCACCCGTCCACCACCGCTCACCACCTGTCACTACTGGAAAACCTAGATCCAGCTCCTTCGTCCTCTTTCACCAGACCCCTGCCTCCTTCGACCCCTCTGTCTCTTTCGACCCCTCTGTCTCCTTCGACCCTGCTGTTTTCTCCTTCGACCACTGCTGTTTTCTCCTTCGCCCTGTGCTGTTTTCTCCTTCGACCTGTGCTGTTTTGTTTGGGGGATAGTTGCTCCAATTATTTTTATAAGTGTTTAGGTTTTAGTGGTGGTTGACTAAACTTTAACATTACATGGGGTGATTATTATTCTTATAATAATAATAATAATAATAATAATAAACATGGGGTCCCACTCATTTTCTCGGGTTTATTTCTTAACTTTAAAAACACTTTTATAACATATTTAAAAATATATATACATATATAATTATTCCTTTAAAGGATCCATGAGAGACAGTGGGGGGGGACCTGGACCCAGCTCGGCCACAGGGATATGGCGTTGCCCCTTTAAAAATTATCATTCTTGCAAGGATGGTACGTCGGGATACAAGGGATACTCTCGGTTACTAATGCATTTCCAACGGGATCACTTTAATGGGAAAGAAAGGAGAGGTGAGTTAAAGGAGCATCTTGCTTCAAACTTTGACCTTTACAATGACGTTGTGGACACCTTGCGTGTGCTGAAGAATTGGCTATGTGGGGAGTGCATGACCCTGCATGCCTTGAATGGGCGTTGTCGGCACGGCAAAGAGGTGGTTAAATGCACCTCGCGTGCAGGAGGCGAGATCGGTTTTATAACGGGGATTCCTCAACCCCGTGATCCGCAAGTGACGCATGTGAGTGATACGCCTGGGAAGATGGTGGTAGATGTCACTCTCCTTGAGTGCATCCTCGCCCTGCCTGTTGCTACGGTCAAGAGTATCCCGCCTGCATGTCGCATGGCTTTTGCCCATGCTTTGTCAGGGGGTCTCCGTAAAGTGGTGGATGCCCCAGGGTCCATTGAGGCTTGGGTTAAACTTTTGTTGTTGCCTCGCTGCACTTTAAGGGTGGTCAAACCGGCCTCCAGGCAAGAACGAAGGTCGGGTAACAGGAAATCGCTTCAATGTAGCTCTATTATGCGGGCATTGGCGGTTTGGAAAGATGGGGCAGGGTTTGAGGAATTGGTCCTGCCCCTCCTTGAAATCCCCGTGGCGTCGTTTTCGGGGAGGGTAGGGGACCATGCTAAAGTAGATGGTGGGGGCAATATTAAGCAGTGCCTTCGGAAGGTAGCGGATGGCCATTATACTGCGGCCGTCAAGGTTCTGTGTTCATCTGGGGTTGCGCCTGCTGGGGGGGACACATTGAGAGCCCTGATAGATAAACACCCTGTTGTGGACCCCCCGACCATGCCCTCCGCCTTGCCTTTGGAGCCAGCCTTGCAGGTGGACGCTGAGTGCGTGTTGGAATGTATTAAAACGTTCCCGAAAGGGACATCTTGTGGGAGGGATGGTCTGCGGGCGCAACATATTTTAGAGGCTTTCTGTGGCCAGGGGTCTCCAACTGCCTCCGGGCTCCTTAAAGCCATCACCGATGTTGTCAACTTGTGGCTTGGGGGGTTATGTCCTAAAGATCTGGCGGAGTTCATTGCTTCGGCACCGTTGACCCCCTTATTAAAGCCTGACAACGGGATTAGGCCCATTGCGGTGGGGGCCATTTGGAGAAGATTGGTGTCAAAAGTCGCTATGCGTAAAGTGGGTAAAGAGATGGCAACCTATCTGGGGGATTTTCAGTTTGGGGTCGGGGTCCCTAATGGGGCAGAAGCGGTGCTGCACAGTGCTAACAGGTTTCTGAGCGCGTTCCATTCTGATGGGTCCCTGGCTATGCTCACTGTTGATTTTTCTAACGCCTTCAACGAGGTGGACCGTACGACACTTCTCAGGGAAGTTAGTTGCAGATGCCCATCTATCTTCCCGTGGGTCCAATTTTTATATGCGCAACCCGCAAGATTATATGTGGGGGATACTCATATTGGGGCTACCACAGGGGTGCAGCAAGGGGACCCTCTCGGCCCCCTCCTCTTTGCGTTGGTCCTCCATCCGCTGATCCTCCGTGTGCAGGGCGCCTGCTCCTTGCCCTTCCATGCCTGGTACTTGGACGATGGCACTATCATTGGAAAGGCAGAGGAAGTTTCTAGGGCGTTGGACATTATCCGTTCAGAGGGGCCATCTCTTGGGCTTAGGCTTAATATTCGGAAAACGGAGATTTTTTGGCCGTCATGCAATGGTTCGAAGAAAGTGCCGGGTTTATTCCCTAGCGAGATTAGCAGGCCCGTAGGGGGGGTTAAACTCCTCGGGGGGGCGGTTAGTCGGGATGCAAGGTTTATTCAGTCTTTGGCATCTAGACGAGCTCTTCGGGCGGTTGATCTTATGAAACGACTGTCGGACTTAAGGGACCCCCAAAGTGAGCTCCTCCTGTTGCGCGCGTGCATGGGGGTTGCTAAATTAGTGTTTGGGCTCCGGACTTGTCAACCCGAACATGTCAAAGAGGCCGTGTCTATCTTTGATGCAGGTCTGCGAGGGGCTGTTGAAGACATTGTTGTCAGCGGAGGACCGCATTTTGGGGACCTCCAGTGGAGGTTGGCTTCTTTCCCTATGCGTTGCGGGGGCTTAGGGCTTATATCGGCGGAGGACGTCTCCGCATATGCTTTTGTAGCGTCCAGGGCCCAATCGTGGAAACTGCAGGACCACATCTTGCGAAGCGCTGGTGTTATGGGGGTGGATCCTGACTACTCCCTTGCGCTTGGTAATATTGGAACAACTCTCCCACACCTTGATCTAGGCGGTTTTACTGATAAGGAGACCGCCCCCAAGAAACCTCAACAAACTTTGGCGAGTGCTCTTTATGGTAAACACGCACAGGATATGGAGGAGCGGTTCGATATGACCCCGCGTCAAAAGGCAGTTTTGGCTTGTCTCAAGGGGGCTCATGCCCAAGATTTTTTGACTGTTGTGCCCATTGAAGGTCTTGGGCAACGGATGTCAGCAGTTGAATACAGAGCCATCCTTAAATACCGGCTCATGATTCCCCTTTTTCCGCCAGACGACTCTTGCCCCATTTGTAAAAAAGCCTGTTTGGATAGATTTGGAGAGCATGCCCTTCACTGTAAGGAATTGCCGGGGTTCAAGTATCGTCATGACTGGGTTAGAGATGTTTTATGGGATGTGCTTAGGCGCGCCGGGATCTCAGCCAAGAAAGAAGCCCCTGTTAATTTTCTGACTGACCCACGAGAGGGAAGATCTACCCTGCGTCCTGCGGACGTCCTTGTGTTTGGTTGGGCGGGGGGTAAGCACGCGTGTGTTGACCTCACTGGGTGTCCCCACTGGTGGGGCTGAGAGATAGTGGATTCGTTCCGGGACAGGCGGTTTTGAAGGCGGAAGCTAGGAAGGTTGCTAAGCACGAGGCAGCATGTCTAGAGAATCAACATGTGTTCATTCCGTTTGCCTTCGATACTTTTGGATCCTTAGCCCCTGAGGCAGTTCGCTTTTTGGAGCGGGTGCAGAAGGTGGTTCACAATGATTCGCAAAGCCCGAGGAACCAAGGGTTTGTATTTAGTAGAATAGGCTTTGCGATTCAAAAGGGGATAGCGGCGCAGCTTGTTGCTCGCTTACCCATTATCCAGATGTAACTTGGTTTATTTCGTTATTTAATGATTATCTTCCCAAAAATAAAAGCTCATGGGCCTACAAAATAAAAAATGGAACCTACGATAACTTGGGTTTTTTTTTATAAGACAACCAAGATTTCATTTTTTAGTTAAACTATAGGGAAAATGGATTTAAATACTCCCAACTATCACTCATTGGCGGATAGCACTCCCAACTATCACTTTGACGGATAGCACTCTAAACTTGCAACTTATTTTCCATTATCACTCCCGGACTTAACACCGTTAGTTTTAAGCTGACGTGGCTAACATAGTATGACGTGGCATAACCTACGTGGAAAAAAAATTACTTATACCCTAATTTTACACATCAGATCATTTCACTCTTCTCACTCCTCACTCTTCACTCTCACGATCGTTCATCCATCTCAAACCCTAATCCCTTCACAAACAAACAATCAAACACTGATTTCTTCACAATCGAACCTTTCAATGGATGAAATCGCCTTCAAGGTGTATTACGGTGGGGGCTTTGATGTAGGGTTAGGTCCGTTGAAGTATATTGGTGGTGAATGGAAGATGTATCGTATTGATCTAGACCATGTCTCATTCTTTGAGCTCGTGGGTAATGTAATGGAAACAGGGTGCTACGAATCTAAGGATTTTGACATGTATTGCCTTGATCCCGAAGACGGATTATTGAAGCAATTGAGGGACGACAAGGATGTTGGATGCCAGGCAATTAAGGTACAAACTAGTTCTAAGGCTTTTATTGAAGTATTTGTTCAAGTTGGACCCTTGAGTAAAGCAACATTGAAGTATTGTAGCAACCCAACATCAGCCCTAGACCAACCCACTACTAAAGCCCAACCCAAGTTTGTAGACCAACCCACCACTAAAGCCCAGCCCATGACTGTAGCCCAACCCATCACTGTAGCCCAACCCAATAGAGAACCACCTCCCAAGCTTAACATTCAGTCAACAATGAGTCCTGTGTCTGAGGGCAGGAGAACCAAAGCTTCTGCTTCTAGATTAACACCATACTCACCATCAAAGCCAGTTAAAGTTGGTACTTCCAAATTAGATCTGTTAGCTGAAGTGTTTGAATTAGGAACAGATGATGCTGAAGTAGTGGTTGAATTAGAAAAAACTGATGCAGAAGAAGTTGTTGAAGTAGGAAAAGAAGTTGTTGAATTAGGAAAAGATGATGCTGAAGTATTTGAACTAGGAAAGGAGGGTACAGAAGTCTTTGAAACTGATAAAGAGGCATTTGGATCTGAAAGTGATAAGGAGGTATTTGCATCTGAGTCTGAATCTAAAAGTGATAATAGTAGAGACAGTGATTACAAGAAGGTATTTGGATCTGAATCAAGTGAAGATGATGATGAGGAGGTATTTGCATCTGAGTCAGACAATGAAGATAATGCAGTATTTGAACAAGTGATGAATGAAGTTATTGGATCTGGGTCAGACAATGAGTGGGTAGAATCTGTTAAAGCTATTAAAGAAGCAAATCATAAAGAAAGTGAAGCTCATAAGAAGTTGTTAGAAGAGTGTTTGGCAACAACTGAAAAAGGTAACTTGATTGAATCACTTGATAATAGAGACACACATATAGAGGGTTATAGCAGCTATGAAGAGTCTGATGGTGATATCCTCACACCTGGTGAAAGTGAGGATGATGATATAAGAGGCAAGAAGTACCAAAAACCTGTTCCTGTTGTTGATGAAAACACAAATTAGAAGAAGTGGACTTGGAAAGTAGGAACAAGGTTTGCAACTAGAGAAGCATTTAAAGATGCTGTTAGGAGGTATGTTGTAACAACAGGTAGAAGCTTGGTAATTGCTAAGAGTGATTCAAAGAAAGAAGGTCGTGTAGGTGTTAGGTGTGTAAAAGGTTGTCCCTTTTACATATTTTGTTCATTACATAAGGGGAAAGAGTGTTATATGATTAAGTCTGTGAAAGATAAACATAATTATCAAAGAAGCATGATAAAGAACAGGCAGTTGACTACTAGGTTTGTAGCCCAGGAGTTCATGCCTTTGTTTAAAGCAAAGCCTAATTGGTCGGAAAAGGAAATATGCCTAGCAGTGAAGCAGAAGTATAAAATGATAGTTACCAAGTGTTTGCTTATAAGGCTAAGGCAATGGCCCATCAGAAACTTCATGGATCTATGAAGGATCATTATAGCAAGATTGGATCTTATTTGGATGTTCTAAGGAAAGATAATCCCACATCAACATTTGTGCTTCAAACTGCCCCTCCAGGTGAACTTAGTGAAGATCCAGAGGTTGAGACCTTCTTCAGACTGTTTGTCTGCTTTGATGGGGTAAAAAAGGGGTTCTTAGCAGGGTGTAGGAAGGTTCTATGCCTTGATGGTTGTTTTTTGAAGACATTTCTTGGTGGGATGTTGTTGTGTGCAGTGGGGAGGGATGGGAATGACCAAATGTATCCATTGGCTTGGGCAGTTGTGGAAGGTGAAAACAATCAGAGTTGGGAATGGTTTTTGGATCAGCTTAGGAGGTGCATGGATGTGACTGATGAAGGGGAAGGCTGGACATTCATTTCTGATCAGCAGAAGGTAACATCTTGTGTTCATTTAATATCATATTATGTTTATTATTCAATCATTATTAACAAAAAATGTTAACTGTAGGGGTTGTTGAATGCTGTTGCACTTCTCTGGCCAAAGTCAGAGCATAGAAACTGTGCAAGGCACATCTATGCAAACTGGCACAAGACATTCAAGGATGAAGAGCTGAAAGAATTATTTTGGAAAGCAGCAAGGGCTTATAATGAAGCAGATTATAATCAAGCAATTGAAGAGATGAGGACTGTCAATACAAATGCAGTAGATGCCTTGCTGAAACAAGATGTAAAGTGCTTCAACAGGTGCTACTTGAACTGTGAAACCAAGTGTCAGACAATTGTGAACAACATGGCAGAGACTTTCAATGGCTATATCCTGAATGCAAGGTCAAAACATATCATACATATGCTAGAAGATATCAGGATTCAGGTGATGAGTAGGCTTGTTACCAAGAAACTTGAAATGGAACAAAAAGATGTAGTCATATGCCCTAACATTCAGGAAAAGTTGGAATTTTCAAAAAGCTATGCCTTTAAATGTGAGGTGTATCCATCATCATACCAAGTCTTCCAAGTTAGGGAGTATGATGATGTTTCTGTGGACTTGGTGAATAGGACTTGTACATGTAGGAAATGGGATTTGAGAGGTTATCCTTGCAAACATGTATGTGCTGTGGCTGGGTTCTTAGGAAAGCCTGCTAAAGACTATGTTGATAAATGCTATCATAAAGAAACATACATGAAAGCATATGAGTTCTCAATCCCACCATTGCCAAGTGAAAGGTATTGGCCTAAGGTGGTTTATCCTATGGATCCTCCTCCAATCAAACCAGCTCCTGGAAGGCCAAAAAAACAGAGAAGAAGGGATCCTCATGAAGACCCTAAGAGGCCAGGGAAGCTTACAAAGCATGGTGTGGTTATGAGTTGCAGCATTTGTGGGTCAAAAGGCCATAACAAGAGGAAGTGTACTGAAAAGGGAAAGATGATTGCAGGTAATGTTAATGTCTTACATTTATTAGTAATGTTCATATGTTACATATTTAACTTCATTTTATTGTTTTGCAGCTGCCCCTAAGCCTAAAAGACAAAAGATGGGTAGGCCAAGAAAAGAAGTCCCAACTGAAGCTGCACAGCCCACCCAACAGTCAACCCAGACCACCCAACAGTCAACCCAAGCCACCCAAGGTCCAAGTCAGCCAACACAGCAATCTACTGTGGCTCAAGGAAGAGGAGCAGGAAGGGGCAGGGCAGTAGGAAGGGGCAGGGGAGCAGGAAGGGCCAGGGGAGCAGGAAGGGGAGCATTCAGGGCAGTTGGAAGGGGCTGCTGATTTTAATTATGCTAAACTAATGATCAACGAGATGTAAGAATATATTTATATATTCTATTATGTGGCCCTTATAATCATTTATCTAATAAATGATCAATGACCTAAATACCCCTATTGGTTTAACTGGTCTTTATGTGATGGACGTAATTACCCTTACTTAACCATAAAATAGGGTTTCCCCTTGGGTGTATAAATAGAGGTAACTAGGAGAGATAAGAGGCTAATGAACACCTTTACCTACACACACAAAACCATTCTCATCTCCTCTCTATAATTGAGATCTCTGATCTCCTTAAGCCATCCTAACTGTACACCCTAAACGGGAACCTGATCAGCGTAATCATCCTGTCATGGCATCGTCTTCCCTATCATCCTTTACTGGACTAACGGATATGTTTGATTTATTATTATGTTTATTTATTATATTTAAACAATTGATCAACATGTGGTATCAGAGCATATGTTGATTACATCAATTTTAATTTGATTTGCAAAATAAATAATGTTTCGATTTGCAGAATTAAAGTTTTTGACTTTAGAAAATTTCCGATTAATTAAATAAAAATACTTTGTATATTTCGAAACTTCATAAGATTCTGTGATAACATTGAAATCACGAAGGATTGATTTATCATTAAGAATATAATGGCGGCGAGATATTATGTTGATTTAATAATAAGAAGAGTGAAAACTCACAAATTCATGAAGCTTTGAATATTGATTCTGTGTTTTTTTTTCTTTACTGAAGTTAACATCGAAAATTTTATTTTGATTATCATTCCATAAAGTCAACTGTGCAAATCACGGAATTAATATTGTTTGATTCACAAAATAATGTTTTAAGGCTTGGATCACGAAATACTTAGATTTAATTGACGGCAACGAGATTTATCAAAGTTTTTTCCTTTGATATGGAATCAAGAAAAAAAAATCGAAAGTTTTTTTTTATTTCATTAATGACATTAATTTTATTTGATTTAATTTTGCAAATCACGAAATTGCTATAAATTGGTTAAAATCAGTATTAAAATCTGTTTCCTAAAATGTTTAGGAGTAACTTAATCTCTAAGTTTTAAAATTAAATGTTTATCATAATTTTAGAAATATTTTGGAGATTTACTGAAATCCCAAAATTAACTGAAACAGATTTTCTCAAATCCCTAAATTATAGCACTTTGGGTATCATAGTTCTTGGACGGATTTTTCTCGGATTAACTTTTTCAAAAGATTGTTCTCATACACGTTTCCAGATTCAAGTTCTAGAACCAACAGTTCTCGGTTTTCTGTTTTCGAAAACCTAAAATTCGAGAACCTAAACCTAAAACCGAGAACTATTACTAAATTCAAGAACTATTACTGATTCCGAAAACCATTACTAAATACGAGAACTCTCAGGAATTCGAGAACTAACATGTTAACCGAGAACCTAACTAATTTCCGAGAACCTAACGCCACCCGAGAACTAGTAACTTTTCCGAGAACTAGGAACAAGGTCGAGAACTAACTATTTTTCCGAGAACCTCCTTGGTGTTTCCGGGAACTAACTGTTTTCCGAGAACTCATAATTTTTTCGAAAACCTCATTTTCCCGAAAACATGAACCTACTAATTCGGAAACCCTTAATTAGTTTATTAGTTTTGTAAAACCTTACTTAATATGTTTTCAAAACCTAAATCAATAAACTCGTTGCTTTACTTTGATAACACTAAAAAGGTCCCACTTCTGCCCAAAGGTGATGTGCTACCTTAACCTAGTTATCTAAGTCTAACTAAGCATAATGAATTAGTTTTGCCTAATTAATGTGAATGTCTCACTTCTGTCCAAAGATGATGTGTTACATTCATATCCTGCAAAACTAAATTGTGCCTAATAAATTAAATGTTCCACTTCTGCCCAAAGGTGATGTGCTACACTTAATTGCACATCATGCTTAAATGATTTCACTTCTGCCCAAAGGTGATGTGCTATTATTTAAGTAGAACTTTTAATTAATCTATTATATTAGGTGTTTATAATAGATGTTATCACAGCTTCCTTAAAATTGATGGTCCTTATTTCCACCAACCTTAGTCTTATTTACCCCATATGTCACTCTAACTCCTTCTCTTATCTATGTATCTTATTCTTCTCGAACTAAATCCACTGCAGCTCCCAATATGGGAATTGAAACTCTGACTGGTGCTAACTATGCTTCATGGAAGGACTCTCTCATGCTAGTTCTAGGCATGTTAGATTTTGACTATGCCATAAGAGAGACTGCCCCTCCTGAACTCACTGACAAAAGTACTGCTGCTCAAAAGGCTGTACATGAGAAGTGGGAGAGGTGTAACAGAATGTCTCTCATGCTCATGAAGAATTCCATAAGTTCTGTTATCAGGGGAGCAATCCCAGATTCCCTAATTGCTAAGGATTTTCTGGCTTCTGTGGAGGAACAATTTAAAGGAACGTCTAAGGCGCATGCCAGCACTCTCATTCTGAAAATGGTGACTACGAAGTATGATGGGATTAGCGGTATTCGTGAGCACATCATGATGATGAACGACATGGCCCGTAAGCTGAAGGGATTAGACATGGAGATCAGTGACGGTCTCCTAGTGCACTTTATCATGACTTCTCTTCCTGCATCTTATGAAGCTTTCAAAGTCAACTATAATACTCAGAAGGATAAATGGACGATGAGTGAGTTGATTGCTATGTGTGTCCAAGAGGAAGAGCGTCTGAAGCTGGAGAAACCGGATGTTGCTTACCTGATGACCGGTGATTCAAAGAAAAGGAAGGGAAATTTAACAAAAGGGAAGTTTCTAAGGTCCCTAAGCATAATACAAGTGCATCCTCCAGCTCTAAGAACTCCAATGGGAAGCCTCACTGCAAGTTTTGTCACAAGACAGGACATAAGCAGAAAGACTGCCCAGAATTTAAGGAGTGGCTGGCTAAGAAAGGTAATGATCTTTTCATGATACTTGAGTCCTATAATTTAAATGTTCCAACTAACACATGGTGGTTTGATTCTGGTTCTATGGTTCATGTAACCAACTCACTACAGGGATTCCTTACAATCCGGAAACTGGAAAGAAACCAAAGAACGCTTAGACTGGGAAATGGAAAGGAATTAGTCGTCGAGGCTGTGGGAACCTTACAATTAATTATGAAAACTGGTTTATGTATTAAACTTTATGATACCTTATATATTCCTGAGATTACTCGGAATCTTGTATCAGGACCAAAGTTAGACATAGACGGTTATGATGTTTCTCATGGTCATGGCAAACTTACTATTTCTTTTAATTCTCAAGTGTTTGGTCGTGGTTTTCTGGATGGTGGTCTCTATAAATTAGAACTAGATGATGAATTTTCCAAATCTTTGTTGTCATATAATCTTGATGACACACTAACAAAGAGAAAAAGAAAGCGAGACTTAGAAACTTCATCCATGTTGTGGCATCAACGTTTAGGCCACATCTCGAGAGAACGTTTAACTCGACTAATAAAGGATGAAGTTTTACCGCCTCTCGATTTCAATTACTTTGGAACATGTGTCAAATGCCTTAAAGGTAAAATGACATCAGCGAATAAGAAAGGTGCCACTAGGAGCTCTAATTTATTAGAACTCATTCACACTGACATTAGTGGTCCTTACCCCATCGCTGGAATCACAGGACATACTTCATTTATCACTTTTATTGATGATTATTCCCGTTATATGTACTTGTATCTAATTAAGGAAAAGTCTGAATCACTTGCAACCTTTAAAGAATATAAAGTTGTTGTTGAAAAACAACTTAATCAGCAAATAAAAGTTGTGAGATCAGACAGAGGAGGTGAATATTATGGCAGACATACTGATGTGGGCCAGGCTCCTGGTCCATTTTATGAGTTTTGTAAGGACCAGGGGATTGTGAACCAGTACACCATGCCCGGTACTCCTCAGCAGAACGGTGTAGCTGAGAGAAGAAATAGGACCCTAATGGACATGGTACGCAGTATGTTAGCCAACACAGGTTTACCTCTATTCCTCTGGACCGAGGCCTTAAAAGCAGCTGTTTATATACTCAATAGAGTTCCTTCAAAGTCTGTCCCTAAAACTCCTTATGAACTTTGGACAGGAAGGAAACCGAGTCTAAAATATATGAAAGTATGGGGCTGCATTGCCGAAGCTAAACTTTATAATCCTTTCCTAAGGAAGCTTGACCCTAAAACAGTTAGCTGTTTCTTTATCGGTTATCCCGAGAACTCAAAGGGTTATCGTTTCTATTGTCCTTCCCATACCACTCGTATTGTAGAAACCAAACGTGCTGCGTTCCTGGAGGATTTTAAGGTCAGTGGGAGGAATGAAGATCCTTATGAAGATCTCCAAGAAGTACAAGAGGTGGGGGGAGAGACTCGTCGCTTACATTAACTCCGATTACTCCTCTTGCACCCAACACTGCACAACCTCCATCTCACTCAGAATTCATAGCTGCTCCTAACGTACCTGAGAATGAAGGCACCTCAAACGCCCAGTACCAAAACGATGCTGAACCCGGAAATCAACTCAAGAGGTCATATAGGTCCAAAAGGCCTACTAACTTTGATGATTATGAAACCTACCTGACTGAAGCTGACTTGGAAGCCGGAAAGCTAGTTGATCCTACCTCTTATCATGAAGCCATTAGCAGTGATCAATCTTCTGAATGGAATAAAGCTATGATTGATGAGCTTGAATCCATGAAGAAAAATGACGTTTGGGATTTGCTTGAATTACCTAACGACGTCAAACCCGTAGGATGTAAATGGGTGTTCAAAACTAAACTGGATCCGAATGGGAACGTTGAACGCTATAAAGCAAGATTGGTTGCAAAGGGCTACACTTAGAAAGAGGGAATCGATTATCAAGAAACTTTTTCACCTGTTTCTCGAAAAGATTCCTTAAGGATCGTCATGGCATTAGTAGCTCATTTTGATCTAGAGTTACATTAGATGGATGTCAAAACCGCTTTCCTAAATGGCGACCTGAATGAAGACATGTTCATGAAACAACCTGATGGCTTTAAACCTGAAGGTCAAGAACATCTAGTCTGTAAGCTGAAGAAATCAATATATGGGCTAAAGCAAGCATCAAGACAATGGTACCTAAAGTTTGATGAAGTCATGAAGAAATAGGGTTTCCTTAAAAATCAAGTGGATCAATGCACCTACCTCAAGATGAGTGGGAGCAACTTTACTATACTTGTCATTTACGTAGATGACATTCTTTTGGCAAGTAATAGTTTAGACATGCTGCATGAGTCGAAGCGCTTACTCTCGTATAATTTCGACATGAAGGATCTCGGAGAGGCTTCTTACGTTATAGGCATCGAAATACACCGAGAAAGACACAATGGGATCTTAGGTCTATCCCAAAGGGCCTACATTGAGCGTGTCCTTAACCGTTATAACATGCAGAATTGCTCTCCCTCTGTAACTCCAGTAGTTAAGGGAGATGTTTTTGGTTCGTTTCAATGTCCAAAAACAGAGGCTGAAAAGGAGCAAATGAGAATGATACCTTATGCATCAGTAGTCGGGAGCCTTATGTATGCTCAAGTCTGTACTCGCCCAGATATTGCTTATATTGCTGGAATGCTAGGCCGTTATCAAACTAATCCTGGCCTAGATCACTGGAAAGCAGCTAAGAAAGTACTTCGATATCTGAAAGGGACAAAAGACTACAAGTTGACCTATAGAAGAAGTGACAGTTTGGAAGTGGTTGGTTATTCTGATTCTGATTTTTCCAAGTGCAAAGATGACAAGAAATCCACTTCGGGGTATATCTTTATGTTAGCTGGTGGACCAATCTCATGGAAGAGTCATAAACAACAGTTGACCACAACATCCACAATGATGGCAGAATACATTGTTGTATATAACGCTACCTGTCATGCAATGTTGCTTAGAAACCTTATTACTGGACTCAAAATTGTTAATTCCATATCTAGACCATTGAAGCTGTACTGTGATAACTCAGCTGCCGTTAATTTCTCGAACAGTATCAGTTCGACTGGCGCTGGATTATATCTTGATACAAAGTATTTGTTCGTACGTGAACGAGTTGAGGAAAATAATCTTTGTATTGAGTATATAAGTACTAAGAATATGCTTGCGGATCCGATGACCAAAGGTCTCCCACCTAAAGTATTCGAAGAACTTATTTCGAAGATGGGCTTTACTAAAGACCTTATTTAAGAGCATATTGTACTTACTTACGTTTATTAATTAATGAAAATTTCCTCACTTACTTGATTTTGTTTGTCTCTAAATATATGTAATGCTAGCCTTACTGCATATAGACACTAATTATACAAATCAATCGTTAAGGGCTTAATTGTCATGATCCTAATGTTAAGTTTTAAATTTGAGGTGTAGTATGATTAATGGGGGTCCTGAATTGAATAACTGACTCAACGACTGTATTTCTCTGCTACATTTTTGGGTTTAGAACTAAAATGAGTATTAACTCCTGATCAGGCTTATCTAATGCTCATAATAAATGATTACTCGGCCAAGTGGGAGAATGTAAGAATATATTTATATATTCTATAGGGAAAATGGATTTTAATACTCCCAACTATAGCTTATTGGCGGATAATACTCCCAACTATCACTTTGGCCATTAGCACTCCAAACATTCAACTTGTTTACTTTTATGACTACCAAATTAACTGAGGTCTAACCTGGTTAGTTTTGTGGTCAAAATGTAAAACCCAAAACTTCTGTGTGGCCAAAATGTAAAAACTAAAACTTAAGGGGCGTGTCTGAAACTTATTATTATTATTATTATTATTATTATTATTATTATTATTTAATTTCTATAAATCCCACGACCCCCCCCCCCCCTCTCCAATCCTTTTTCTTCTATTCCTGTTGCCAAACACCCTAGAATCCTAGTGTTATCCTCATATCCAAACACCCCTATTGTAATTTGACTATATAAAGAAGCCTCCTTCTTGCTTCTTCTTCTGCAAACCAACGAGACACACACACACACACACTTGTGTGTGAAGACAACCAAGCAGCAGCACCAACCGGAACTCTATTCCGGTGACCATCTCCGGCCGCCGCCGTTGTTTTCCTCTCCGGCGAACCATCCTTCCCTCCTTCTTCTTAATTTCTTTTATATACCCGATTAACACCAACCCGGTTCCTCTCTGTTCCGATTATGAATCCCGATAACTGATAATATTTCCCTTTTGTTTCTGTAACAAGTCGTACCGGTAACAATTTATTCCCTCAAACCGAACCAGTGACTAGTTCCTTCCTGATCGGGTGGATGAACCACCGGTTAATTATAATCAGTCAAACCCGAGCCTTGTTTCTGGAGTTGTGAAGTTAAGCTGATTTAAACCAAAAAAAAAAAGGCCTAATAACTAAGAGTAGGTAGATGAGGAAGAGATGTTACTTAATATAGGCATCGCCATTAGGGTTTTAGAGTGTAAGGAAGAAGAAGGAGGTGGGTTGGTAGGGTGGGGTGGTGGTGGGTTTGGTGGCAGATGGTGGTTCAGTGGGTTGGTAGGGTGGGGTGGTTTGAGTGTAATGAAGAAGGGGGGAAAGGGGGGGGGGGGGGGGATTTATAGAATTTAAAAAATAGTAATAATAATAAGTTTCAGAAATGCCCCTTAAGTTTTAGTTTTTACATTTTGGCCACACAAAAGTTTTGGTTTTTACATTTTGGCCACAAAAACTAACCAGGTTAGACCTCGGTTAGTTTGGGAGTGATAAAAGTAAACAAGTTGAAAGTTTGGAGTGCTTATGGCCAAAGTGATAGTTGGGAGTATTATCCGCCAATAGGCTATAGTTGGGAGTATTAAAATCCATTTTCGCAAACTATCAATGGGGATCCTTTTTAATAAAGATATTTCTCAACAACAAAAAATAAACTTACTTAAGCATAAGTTTAAATTCTTTATCAAAATAAAGGTCACGTACATCAAGAGCATTTTGTTACTAGCATACTTCTATCTTAGTATAAAACCTCTAGATGATTAGTGTATAACATAAACCTATTACATAGACTTAATATTAGAAGTTCGGTTTGGTTTTAGTTATATCGGTTAACCAAAAGCTTAATAACCATAACCGCTCGATCGTTTAAAGAAATTTCATAACCATAACCATTGGTTATGTTGGTTTTGATTTGGTTATCGGTTATGTCGATTAATTTGCTCACCCCTAGTGTGTTTTTAGTGATAATGTAATGTAAGTGTGAAATAAATCATAAATCAACACACCTTCCAGATTTGAACCGATCGTTGTTGATTCGTGTCGTCCTGACATAACCCGAATCGTCGCCGATCCGCATGGTCCCGAACATCCACTAACCTAAATAGTCCCGATTCAACCCGGTTAGGGGTAGCAGTACGGGTCAGGTCATTTATGTAGACAAGGGTCGATTCGGGTTGACAACCTGCACCATTTCAGCATTAACCAATCCGCTAAAGACTCATACCGTTTCTAGCTAAACCGAGCCACCGACAACATGCACTGTTTTGACCTGAATCAATCAACCGGCGCCTTTTAGTGTTTCAGCCCGAAACAACCGACTGAGAATCCGCACCGATTCAACCCAACCTGGCTCGTCGACGACCTGCACCGTTTCGACACGAACGGGCCCGCCGACAACCCCTGGCGTTTCGACCCGAAGTGTCCCACCGACGACCCGCATTGTTTCGACCCGAACGAGCCCGCTGGCAACCTTAAAGTTTCAACGCGAACGGGGTCGATGATGACCTACATTGTTCTAACCGTAACGGCCCCGCCATCGATCCGGGTCATTTTGCCCTGAACCGACCCATCGACGAACCTAACCAACCGATGGAGTTTCAACCTGACTAGGCATACTGACGACCCACATCGTTTTGACCTAAACAAGCCAGCCAACAACTCGCAGCATTTATATCAATGCTCTACCTTATCTAAGTATTGACTTGAATTTTCGTAACGTTGTTTTGTAAACCGACATGTTTTAAATCATTTGGATTTTAAATTGTCCAATTTTTTTAAGCTGCCCGACACTCCTCTCTAAATACATCATTGTGGGGTGTTATGTTAACCACGTTTAAATTGACTCATTGTAATGTGCGGCCGTTGTGTTTATCTTTATATGCATTTTATTATAAATTTTGTTTGAATAACTTGGCTTCCGTATATAAAGACGAAACTTTTCCATGAATCTTGAATATACCATCACCGAGTGATTTTTTTATTGTCAAATTCGCGATTTGCGTATACAAAGAAGTAACTTTTTCCGTTAATTGCAAGTTCCTACTTGGTCATCATCATTGTCATTAGACCATATGTAGTGTAGTGCTATTCTGAGCGGGCGCCATCTAGCAAAAACCATCCCAGGCGTTATTAACATAGCGCTATGCAACAAAACCATTAACCAATCAAATGTCGACACCTTATCTTGTTCAACAGTCATTACTGTGAAGGTGACGATGATGGTGGTGGTGTATGATGGTGGTGATGGTGTACGGTGAAGGAGGAAAGAAAGAAGAATGAAAGGAAGAAGAAGAAAGAAAGAAGCATGAGGAGGGAGGAAGAAGAAGAGGAAGAGGAAGGAGGAGGAGGAGGAGGAGGACATATGGTGCTATATATCATTTAAAACATATTGTTAACTTCAACTATGGTGCTATTGACAACCCTCCTTGCTTATGTAGCAGGTGATGTGGAGGGTTGTCCTACCTCTTTGGGTTGTCTTCAAATCCACCAGCTTAATACCACTTTTAAAACATATGGTGCTATATATCATTTAAAACATATTGTTAACTTCAACTAACCACATCCATAGTTTTTAAAGGGCTGCAATTTTCATACGTTTAGTATCTTGTTTTTAACTTGCATCATATGACGACAAGTAATTTGCTTTCTTTAATTTGAGTATGCTATTGCTAAAGTTTTTCATTTTTTTAACCTTTTTAAAAAGCTAACATGTTACACGATTACATGTTACACGATTACTGGTTTCTATGTTTTCGATCTGTAGCATCGCGTGCGTACGTGAGTACCCATTTATAGTGTGTGCGTGCATAAACAAAAATGTTGTATGAATATTAGATGGTAAAAGTTCATTAAGGTCTAAAAGGCACATGCTCCCTCCACATGAGATTGGTATGCTAACACTAATATCAGTTATGCAAGTTCAGTTCTTGATATTTCACGTAAATAATCGTCAATTCTCACGACTTCACGGCCTTATATACCTCCTGAAATTATGTTTGCTTCGTTACATGATTTAGAATTGAAATTTATGATTTTTTGATTAAAGATAATTGACAAATTAAATTTTAAGAATCTAACCTATTACCTATTGGTTGATAGTAATCTACACTCACAATACTACATATGATATTCCTAATTTTCACTTTGGATGATAAGGGCAATCCAATACTAGCGTAAAAGTATCCGTCATCCCTAACTTTCATTTATTTCGTTTCAAAACAATTAACAACATTCTGATTCTGATAAAAATTAATTTAGCTAGTATATATCAAGGCGAGACAAAGTTACTTTTCTACGAGAGTAAGATCGTCTTAATTTGGGAACGAAAATGAAAGTTAGAAGTGTCACTAGTCATAAATTAGCACATATTATTATCGACCAATCGGATTATTGAAATTCAATTTATCTAGATGATTAAAAAATTCTGAATATTTAACTTATTAGTCATTACTTATGTTTATATATATTCATTTGTTTGTACTTGATGTATACTCTTGTTTAGTGTCTTACCTGGTAAAGCTCCCGTCGCTGCTAAAAGCGTCGCTGGTAATGCTCAAATTCCTTGTAGTGCTTGTTTCATATTCCTTAAATACATCGACAGTCCTACTGATTACGCTAGATACATTAAACACCAGAGGCCGAAGATATTCGCATATATGCCCGCCAGTCGATTCTGATTTCGCCTTAGCAACTGCGTATTCGAGCTGCAGACAACAGTTGTTGGAGATAGGTGCCCACAGCCCACTTTATTAATTCCTTTCTAACTTTTTCATACGATTCATATTTGATGAGGAGACTTTTTAAACTTTGCTCACATCCGTTGACAGTGACCGATGATTCGGTCAACTTATAAAATTTCGGACCCACTTCCAGGCACATGTTTTTGTATTTATTTACACCCTTCATGTTAAAGTTTGCGTATATATATTGGTAGGATATGTTTTTAATATATACTGGTGGTTCATGGTTGATTTGTTTGTTAGTGAACATCATGTTCGGTTCGGCCACTAAAACCGACTTTACAAAAAGTTAGTTTGGACTAGCTCGCCAACCTAGACATATCATTTCCACTTACTCTTCTATGATAATTAGTTTAATACATTACAGGTGTTCGTCCACAGCAAAGGGCTTTTAGTCTGGCTAGAACTCGCATATTAATAAAAACAATATTCTAGTTTGGTTACTCATTTTGGTACTACTCTAATATGAGAACACTAGGATTCATAGTAAATGAGCCTAAAACGCTTTGGTGACATTTGAGACGGGGAGTTCTTTATGGTTAGTATCTCTCTAGTGAACAGAACAATATAAAACGATGTGGGATTTGCCTAATTTATTACACTAGGAGTATCAAGGTGTTACCTAGTTAGGGATTCCCCCGTGCTATACGACGAAAATTTGGTAGGTATTTGTTCTGTTCGTTATGGTATTGGAACTTGCTATAGCAATCGAAAGAGAAAGAGAAAACAAAAACAAAATAATAATTAAAGTCAGGATATGCCCAAAAGGATAATGACACGTCTTTTACATCGATCGAAAACCAAAAAACAAATATCGGTACCAGCTCCGATTATACCGATACCGAAACCGATGTTGTTCAGTTGGAATCGGTTAGTTCGTCAATATACCGACATATTTTTGACAATCTTATATCTACGATACCAAAAAAAATAAAAATTAAACCCACTTGAGCATTCTGTAACATCCTAGGCATATCTCACATCGTTCGTGACTCCGTGAACAAGAGAGATCTTGGTTCATAAGTAATGTCATGCCTCTTAAATCACCAACGCGTTTTGGGCGCATATGGCTGTGGAGCACATGAAAACTCAACAGTTAAGTGTGTTCAGGTGGGAGTAGTACTAAAATGGGTGACCTCCTGGGAAGTTTTCACTCGGGCAACCAAAAACAAATTTGTGAGCTTCTAGTGGGCAAAACAGACAATATTGGATGATATTAGAGGCGGAGTGCTACACATTCAACTTTTTTTTTAAATGAACGAAAATTAAATTTAATGGAAATTAATTGGGTTAAAGACATAAACTATATATACGTAAGGGGTTAACCTAAAATTAAAATAACAATAATAATAACAACAACAATAAAAAAGGAACCGTTCATCACAATTCCTTTTTAATTCAGTCGTTGTCATTTTGTTTCGTTACGTTACCGACACTCCTTCTAGCAATTGAATGCAAAAACCAAGAAAAATGAAGTGATATGCTAAAGGATATCAAACTGTTTTTACATCGGTCAAAAATAATATAATTCGAAACCAATACTAGTACTAATGTTGTTCAGTTGAGCCTTAGGCCGATTCGTTTCGTTACCCATTCGGTATTAGCAATCGGATACAACAGTTTCATTGCACAAAACTTGTCTGATACAACCATAAAAATGAGAAAATTGCTTGAATAGTCCATGTGGTTTGCTTAGATTTCACCTTTAGTTCCCAACTTTTAAAAATTACATCTGTAGTCCTTAACTTTTGGTGTTTCTTAACTCGGATATTCCCTGGAGTTAACGGAGGTTAGATTATCCAGTTAAGTGAGTGTAAATTTACTAAAATACCCTTATTAGTTAAAAAAACATAATTAAAATAATTAAAAATTATGTGGGCCCACGCACTTCTTCTTCCACACTTCACCTTCCTCACTAATGACCTTCACAAACCACCACCGCAACCTCCCCAAACCACCACCACCACCCATCTCCACTTTCACCACCACCACCACCGCTACCACCGACAACCCAACCACCATATCTGCACCCTTATCCTCTTCTGGATGCATCATCGGACCTACCCTTAACAACCACTACCTTCTCCCTCGCTGGTATACCACCCATAGCCGACACCATTTGCCATTGGTTACTCAAGAACACCTTCACACACATCAATCTTTGCCTTCGTCTGCTCAACCCATCTTTACTGATAACAGATTCCAACTATCATAACTATAATTGGTTTCTAAATCAAACCACCACCGTAACTTATCACAGCCCAAACACCCAAGACCACCACCTTCTTTGTTGGGGAAACGAAATAGGAAAGGTAAATAGGCTATTACATGTCGTTGCTGGAGATCACAATCGGAGTCCCAAACCACTGTCGTTGTCGTTCCATGTCAACAGAGCCGGCCGGCCGGCCAGAGTCCATGACCAGTGACCCTCTCCGGTCCTCTTCCCTTCCTCCGCAACTCTCCTTCTTCCTCCCCTTTCTCTCTACCCTTCTCTCTTTATTTTGCTTTGATTTCCCTCTTTCTCCCACTATGATCGATTCTCTCTCCAGATCTTTTTGGGGTTAAGTTGGTTGTGGTGTTGGTGATTTGTGGAGATGATGGGTGAGGAAGATGAAGTGGGTGGTGGCTGTGGTGGTTAGGATGTCGATGGTAGTGGTGGTGGTGAAAGTAGAGATGGGTGGTGGTGTTGGTGGTTTGGGGAAGTGGTGGTGGTGATTTGTGGAGGTGATGAGTGAGGATGATGAAGTGTGGAAGAAGAAGTGGGTGGGGCCCACATAATTTTTAATTATATTTTTTTAATAATAAGGGTAGTTTAGTAATTTTACACCCATTTATCTGAATAATCTAACCTCCGTTAATTTCAGGGACTATCCAAGTTAAGAAACACAAAAAGTTCAGGACTACAGATGTAATTTTTAAAAGTTGGGGACTAAAGGTGAATCTGAGCAAACTACAGGGACTATTCGAGCAATTTTCTCCATAAAAATAAAGTCATGTAACCAAAAAAAATACATTTATATATAAAAAATAACGTTGTGTTTTACATTGGTTAATAACGTATATTACGTATAACTAGAATCGTGTAAGCTTGATGCGAGGGGAAACACAGACACTACATGGAGTGTGCACGGTTCAGTTCGATTCGGATTATTCGATTAGATTGTTGGTTTTCGGTTTGGTTCGGTTAATAACAAAAAGTAAACTTAGGGTCTCTTTTTTTTTTTTTTTTTTTTTTTTTTTTTTTTGCTTAGAAATACATGAAATAGAGATATAAAAACTAGAAATATATGAAAAAGTGAATGGCCCGGTTCAGTTATTTTCAGTTAACTGA
This sequence comes from Ambrosia trifida, assembly GCA_028751855.1. Taxonomy (NCBI): domain Eukaryota; kingdom Viridiplantae; phylum Streptophyta; class Magnoliopsida; order Asterales; family Asteraceae; genus Ambrosia; species Ambrosia trifida. The sequence continues at coordinate 111,010,977 of CM054128.1, forward strand.
GAATACAATAAAAAAACACAAATTACTGATTTCCGGTCAATTTTGTTTTCGGTTAATCAATTATCATTGAATTTGGTGTTTGGTTGAAGTTTTATCTGTTTTCGGTTGGATTTTGGTTAATGATTTGGTTATTGTAGTTCTTCACATCTATACATTGTTAATCAATGGGACATATCATTTTTTAAAATTATAAAAATTATAACAATACTATACCCATGTTAAGAAAGTAAAATGTTCGACCATATGGTGTTTTTTTTTCTCAAAAAGGAATAATGTATTAGAAAGTTATGGTCGTTTAAAAATTTGGGGGTAATTGTTGTTTGAAAGACTAATTTACTTTAATTTTATGGTTGTACCTTATAAATTAAATCTAAAAGGCTATTAACTTATAGGTATTATAAAATGTCACTCTAAAATGCATTATAATATGGTATGGATATGTAGGGTAAAAACGAAAATTGACAATATAAGGATAAAGTTAATGTTTATAAAAGTTATTTTTAAATATCTACCTGTGTGACCCGTGCTGTGGGGCAACAATTCGGCTATTATCTGATTTACTTCGTTACGGTATCGACATTCGTTATGTTATTACTAAAAGCCAAAACCAAATAAAATAAAGTCGTGATATACCAAATGATATCAACCCACGTTTTACATCAACCAAAACAAATATATATGAATACCGATATGAGTATGGATGTTTTCCACTCAGGAACAGACAAGTTCATTTCGTCAGCTTTGTCAGCTTTGTGGTACTAATAATCGTTATAGTTTACGACACAATAACACATCAAAACTTGGTAAAACTTTAACCCTACTACACATGAATCACTAATATAAATTAATCAAGAACTTGAATTTGGGTTAGTAGCTTTCTCTCTAACTGCAGCAAACGTCTCTGCAACAAGCAATGGAAATGCAATTGTTGCATCACAGTGCACCTGGATCAAAACAATCAACATGAATAACTAGCATGGTTATAAAAACACTATACATGTTTGTCCAATAACTGTTAACACTAGATATAATCATATCATTTAGTTGAGTTCATAATATTCTGTTATTTTTTTGCCAGTTTGTTTTCTACCTAATTTTTTTGCCAACCAGGACATTTTTTACACATCTGCCAAAATAAAGACAAGCTAGGCCTGTTAGGTTCCAATTTTCAAGTTGGGATTATTGCCTTCCAACCCAACAAAGTTGAGATTATTTAATTCCAATTCCCCAAAAATAAAAGCATTGCAATTATAAGACATCAAGTGCATAACAAATAAAAAAACCCATGTATTTACCTTAACAGATTTAGCAGAAGCACGTATTTTGCCCCATGAGACAGCTTCATCAGGACGAGCACCAGAGTCACTTCCATCAAATTCTTGGGCAGTGTTGATGAAGACTGCATAATCAGCACCATTACGCATCATATTTGCATTGCATATGTGATGTTTTGGCAACCCTCCTCCTAGAATTATCATCCCTGTCTTCCTTGGGTCTGCATGCACAGCTTCACCATTCATCGCCCTGATATCTGTTTAAAAAGTTGACAAATTATACAAATGAAGTCATAATCATTATAAGAAGTTGTTCTTTGCTGTTAGTTTTGGGCAAATGTAGATAACGATTTATTTGTCATAAAACGCAGAATCCGGCTGTCAATTGTTAGAATTTTGAATTGATTAATGTATGTCACAAATAAATGTCGTGTTTGACGGTTACAAATAACCGTTTTTAACCAACATAACTATCGGATCCAAATTTAGTTTCTAAGAACAAAGTTTGATTTCTTGTTTTCTATTTTTATATTTATATTTGACTCTAAATTTCTTGATTATGATCTTCCAACAGGGTTTGATCTAAGAAAGTCATAATGAGAAAATCTGCTCACCTTGTACTACGTCGACAATAAGACCAGGATTGCGAAAGGAATGGAAATATAACATGTCACCAAGAGATCCATCAGTCAAGCCAGGGCAAAAGACGGGAATATCATTCTACAATATAAAAAAAAGTCAAAAGTCAACTTTGAATGTCAAATAAATTAGTTTCACTTTTATAACTGAAATGCTCATAGTTGATTCGAGATGCGAGATCACTATTTACAACAGAGCTTATAAAGGTAAAAAGAATTAGTGTTACAGCTTGGAAGAATATATAGAAGGTATAACTTTGCTAAAAAAAAGTTAAATGAAAAAAGAATATATAAGAAAACGTAACATGCTTAAAACTGGGGTGACGATATGACTACCTTATATGCCCAGTAAAGATATGAACTCTCGTTATTGATCTCCTTCCCTAAACGTGCTATAAGTTTTGATGGTGTCCATAACACATGCTGTTGAACAAAGAGAATAAAAAATAAACTTCTACTGCATTGCTCAATGAAAATTATTAATAATTTAAGATTCATTAGTACTAAACGCAAAAGCTCCAGTATAACTCTGTAGCACATATACTACCTGTGTATTTTGTTCTACCAGCATTTGGTCAAATATTGGGATGATCCAATCTTCAAACTTACAGTAGTTATCATTAGGCACCAACAGATTACCAATACGATTTAGTCCTTTTGAGCGCAAAGCAGCACCTGGTAGAGAAAAATCACCTCTGTATGTGTCGCCAAGGCATTTTATGATATCTTCCTCAATGCCACCGGTTGTTGTCACGATCACTTCAACCTTGTTTTAATTAAGCGTAAGTTTTAAAGAATCAGAATAATATCAAAAATAATATGAAGTTGGCTTATGTTTAAATCCTTGATATACTAACCATATGATGTTGAACTAGATACCGAATAACGTCTCTAACACCAGACGAAATGAGGTTTGATGTAAAGCCTAGGAAGATTTTGCATTTGACAGACTCTCTGTAAGTTGGGTTCTTCTCCTCTTCGCTGCAATCTTCCGTTACTTGCTCGTGAGAAAGCCTCCATTCTAGCTTCAGTCATCAATTTCAAACTCTCAAAATCATACAATACATCAAATATATATACATTAATTATACATTATACATACACATTTACACATATGGAGAGAGTAGAGACACAAGAGTTTTCTTTGCAAGTGAAAAATCAAATTCATTATTAACAAGTAAGGCTGTTCAAAAAGACTTGATTCAAATAAAAGCGCTTGAGATCAACTCGATTGTAAATGAGCTGAGCCTAAGGATGTAAACGAGCCGAGCCGAGCCCGACTAGGCTCGATATTGGCTCGTCATGCTTTTATGAGGCTCGAGTTCGAGCGTGACTCAGTTCAAGCTTATTATTTTGCGCTCGAGCTCAGCTTGAAAGTAAAACCTAAGAGCTCTAGCTCGGGTCGGCTCGATGTAACTTGACAACACTTTTAAACGAGCTAAAAGCTCGGCTCAAGCTTGACTCACCAATGTTATTAGTTAAAATTGAACATGCTCAAATGGACAAAATCGCATACATAACAAAAATAATAATATAACATCTATTTGTATTCGTTTAAGACGATAACTAAACGAGTCATATTTCAGGTCGAACTCGGGCTCGTTAAGGCTCAACTCTTTCAAGCTTTTCACCAATCCAATCCTGACTAGCTCTTAAGCCACTACGCCTCATTTACACCCGTAGCCGAGCCAAAGTAATAAGCTCGATCGTTAGCTCACTCGTTTTGGCTAGTTGAAATCAAACCCCCAATTTGAATACATAACCTAAATTTCAATATATTAAAATTATAACTAATGTACATTACAAAAAAAAATAACAATAATAATTATGTGTACGATAAAACATTATTTTTTTTATATATAAATATCAATATGCGTGAAAAAAATTGACTAAAGTAGGAGTGACTGTATGTAAGATAGAATAATAATAATAATAATAATAATAATAATAAGTTACCATCTGATTAACGGTTTGAATAGCATCACCCAAATTAGAAGCTTGGAATCCAGTGTACGCAAAGGATTTAAGAATCTGAGAATAATTAACTCCTTGGTTGAAATCATAGCCGTTGATTTTATCACAAGAGCCTTCTAGGCTCGCTGATTCCTTGAATACAACTGATCTTAAATTCTCAATAACCTTTGCATCCTCCATTGAAGCGACTGTTGATGGTAATTAGGAAAGTTGTTGGTGTGGTCAGCTAGCAGTGGAGCCAAGCAAAAGGCCAATCCAATAGCGTTATTGTTAGGTTTTCTCACGTTTTTGTAATTTTGTTTGTTTCTTTATTGTATTGTATGCTATGAGATGTGATTGTGATTATTGTTGGGCTTATAGTGAATCCAAAAGTTTTGGGCCTTGAGGGGCTCGTACTTAACTAGAATAAGAGGCTGTTCGGTTGATTAAGTGCTGAATGATTTAGCTATGCATAAAGTCTGAATAGTTCAGCTCTTAATCATTTCATTCAGAGCCTTTTTTATAGGTTGAAACAAACAGTCTGAATGCTGAACCATTCAGAGCTGAATAGTTCAGAGCCTCATTAAGAGGCTACCAAACAGGCCCTAGGTAAATGGAACATCCAAACCGAAACCCAACCCCCTGCCCACACACACACACACATAGTGGTGCACAAAATACCCAAACCCAAACCTGAACCCGAAGAAAATACCCGAATCCGGGTATTTCATACCCGTACCCGATCCTACCCGTAGGGTATGGTCAAGGTATACCCAGCTCACCAACACTAAACTAGAAGCGTAATTTGATAAGAGCTTCCACAACGATGTGGTTGGTTTGGAATTTTAAACCGCCAAATCAACATGCCAAATCATTTCAAACCACAATCCTTCCAAACTCACTTTCTTTTGTACAACTATAAACCATTTCAAACATCTACCTCATCACCTACTTTTTGTTTTACTTAATTTATATACCAAAAAAAAAAAAACTTTTTAATCAAAAGTCAGCTGGGCCCACCATAATAATCCAGAGCAGACAGGTCCGCTCTGTCAAACCTTGCTCCACGCAAACCACCCCTACAATGGGGCTTCGTTCAGTTGGTGATGTTTGCTTCTACCAGACCATTCCAAATCACTTAATGTGGGTACTCTAACTAGGAGAGAAGGATGCAAAGACAACACTGCTCTATTACATCAAAGAGATTAGGAACAATCTGAAGTTAATCCTCTTTTACATCAAACAACCTGCAAAGAACATGTTAATCACTTGCTAAGTAACACGCAGAGTCGGCCCGTATGTACATTGAACCTAGGCTGCTGCCTTGGGCCCCCAAACTTTTGGGGCCTCCATTTAAACTAAAATTTGTATATCATATATATGGAGTTTAATATTGATCTAATTAATAAGTTTCTTCTATCCTAGTGGTTTAAAGTCCACTTTGATTTTGTAAGGATTCAGGCTCTAACCTCTAGAGCAGTGTTTTATTATTATTATTTTTTTCAGGTTACGTCCACCACAACAAATTGGGGTGGAATTAATTGCTAAAGAGGGATACTGAAAATTGCATTTCTTTTACTAGTCTAAATAGCTAATGACATTATATTGGAAGCTAGGGCAAATGATTTTAATAAAACTCTCTTCCTTTCACATGCAACAATTGTAGTTTTTAAACACCCATTTTAAGGTGTAAAATATTTCGGTTTAAATATTTTCTTTTCCAAGCTTGTTGCTTCATATTTATGACAACGTTGAGTCCAAATTTATCTTTTTGGTGTTGCTAATTTCCTAAGGATAAGGTTTGTTAATGACTCGAATGTTGAACTGAGCTTGTTATGACTGTTACCAGACCCGATCCACACGTGTTTGTGAACTCTAAAAGGGCCCCAATTTTGAAGTTGGCTTTGGGCCTCCAAAAAGGTTGAACCGGCTCTGGTAACACGCTAAACTTAAAGTTTATCATTTGAATCAATAAACAAGTATATTTTTAACATTACCTGGCCTCTCTCTTGTTTTTATTTTTTTATTTTTTTTTTGTGCATTTTATAATCAGTGGCCCATAATAGGATATCAACCTTGTCTTTTTCATTAATGATAGTCCAATATATAATACTAGTAATGTGGTGATTATGGATACATGATAAATACAAATAAATGCTAACAATCAAGCCTATATTTACAATGGCTATTACACCCCCGCAGTCGAAGCGGGAGGAGACCGTATGCTGAGACTGACACGAAAGTCTTCAAACAGAATCCTTGGCAAACCTTTTGTTAAAATATCCGCAATCTAGTATCTTGAGGGCACATGAAGAATTCGGACGTTACCCCGCTGAACCTATTCACGAACAAAATGAATATCCAATTTAATGTGCTTTGTGCGTTGATGTTGCACCAGATTTCCAGAGAGATAAATGGCGCTGACGTTATCACAATACACCATGGTGGCGCGTGTAAGAGGTAAAGAGAGCTCGAGTAGTAAGTTTCTAAGCCAGCAAATCTCAGCAACAACATTGGCTACTCCACGGTATTCTGCCTTGGCACTGGAACGAGAAATGGTGGCTTGGCGTTTGGACGACCAGGAAATTAAGTTGTCACCGAAATATACACAGTACCCGCTTGTAGAACGCCAGGTGTCAGGGCACCCAACCCAATCAGCATCAGTATAAGCAACTAAGGTGGAAGTAGCGGATGGGCCGAGAGTGAGACCAAAAGATGTCGTCCCTTTAATATATCGTATAATCCGCTTAAAAGCATGCCAATGATCAATACATGGATCGTGCATGTGCATGCAAATCTGCTGAACCGCATATGTAATGTCAAATCTAGTAAATGTGAGGTACTAGAGGGCCCCGGCTAAGCTGCGGTACAAAGTAGGATCATGGAAGGGGTCACTAGATGTGGTACGGAGTTTAGCATTTGTGTCTACAGGAGTAGCAACGGGGTTTCATGACTGCATTCCTGCACGGTTGATAATATCTGTAGCATACGACTATTGAGACAAGAACATGGCATTTGCATTCCTAGAAATAGAAATGCCCAAGAAATAGCTGAGAGGGCCGAGGTCTTTCATGGCAAATTCTGCTGCAAGATTGGCCAGAAGACAATGTTTGAGGGTGTCAGACGAGGTGACAAGAAGAATGTCATCCGCATATAATAGTAAATAAGCAGTATCACGACCCCGGTTGTAGGTGAAGAGAGATGCATCGCACCTGCTGTGAGAAAACCCCATCATAAGAACGTAATCGGTGAAGCGTTGGTACCACGCTCGAGGTGCCTGTTTCAACCCGTATAAAGATTTGCGCAAGAGACAAACATGGTCAGGAAAATTTCTATCATGAAACCCCATAGGCTAGTGCATGTAAACTATCTCATGTAAGTTGCTGTGTAAAAAAGCATTAGTCACATCTAGTTGTGAACTGCCCAGCCCTTAGATAAGGCGAGTGAGAGGACAGTCCGAATGGTTGCTGGTTTGACCACTGGGCTGAACGTCTCACCGCAATCGATACCCACCTGTTGTGATCGAACGTCACATACCAAACGTGCTCTGTACCGCTCCAGACTACCATCTGACCTGTATTTATGTTTAAAGAGCCACATACTACGGACAATATTCATGTCAGGCGAACGAGGTACTAACTCCCATTTACTGTTTCAAATTAATGCATTATATTTAGTGGTCACAGCGGAGTACCATATCGGGTCTCGTAAGGCATCGGTAGGGTTTTTAGGCACGGGTTGTATGGAGGGCGGTTGGGTGGTGGCATGTAAATTAAAGGGTTGTTTTGGTTTATGGATGCCACTCATGGAATGGGTATGGATGGTACAGGTCGGTTGGTTTGTGGGTTGTGGAGGCGGTGTTGGGCCTGGTGGAGGGTGTGGGCCGCTTTGGTTGGGATGGGTGGGTTGGTCAGTGGACGTAGCGGGCTGTGGGTTTTGGGCCGAATGAGGAAGGGTGGGAGAGTGTGAAGTGGGTAGTGGTGATTGGGCCGTGGTTCTGTTCATTGTAGGAGGGGTGGGATGGGCTAAATTTGGGCCACGGAACTTAGGCGGACAAGCTGTTGGGTTTGAGATGGCACGTTGTGTGTAACATCACGTATTTTTTTCCCAAATTAATTTTTTTAGTTAATAAAATCACCACTTAATATACTTCTTTTGTACAAGAATAACCATATCTAAATCTTATTTATTTCAAAAACATAATAATAATAATAATAATAATAATAATAATAGTACTCGGTTGTTTTTTTTTTTTTTTATTTTTTTCCATATCACCAATCAAACATAGAAAATTAGAAACATCCGGCCCAAGAGACTTAGGTCCAATCCCACCATTCAAATAAGCAAACAATGAACCCACACTCACACCTTCACATCTTGTTCAGCCCATGGATAAACCGGCCCAACCTTCTGTCACACCCTCAAATTTCCACTGCGGGGTTTATACCGCGAGGCGCATGATAAACCAGGATCCCATAGCCATAAGTCACATGAACGACTCTAAATGCCCAAACCATTTAGTTCGTTTTGTAAAACCAAGTTGAAAAGGTTTGAATCAGACAAAATTTAGTATAGCGGACGCGAATAAACAAAATAGTTAAAATAAAGTCTGCGCAAAACACCGCGCCCGAAACCAGGAGTAAATAGTTAAACGTAAAAGAAATAGTTTAAATGTTTATTATCCCATGACATATCGTGCTGCATGTCCTAGTCGTGCTCCATACCTAGTTACCTGCAAAAGTATGCTAACGTATATCAACATAAAGTCGGTGAGTTCACAAAGTAAAGCAAATGAGTATATAAATGCGTTGGTTTCCAAAAACCACGTAATCAATTTAAAAACATAGGTCCTCCAGACCAAAATATTTAAGAGTTATCAGTTTAAGTGTGTCAGGGGTAGCTAGCCCACTCAATGTAACTAAACATGATTATTGGGACACCTTCAGTAAATAGTAATTTGCCTCAATAACTGGTATCTATCAACACCAGTTCTCAAATGTGGTCAGAAGTTCATGCCCGTGCCTCAAGCACCTCAGACATGAGGTTGCTGCACAACCTAATAGCGGTATCAACTAATACCCCGCTCGCCTCCAGCGATTAACCCAATAATATGCAAGGACTTTCGAATGATAGAGTGTTTAGTTTACAAAGGACCAATAAGTTTTAAACTGATCAAAAACCCGATCCACACAAGGAATCGTAAAACCGACCCACGCAAGGAGTCAATACCTGAGTAGTCCCAAACTGGACTAGAAAATGTTTACCAAAGTTGTCTCTGACCCGCGACGCATGCTTTTGAGAAAAAGAGTAGTGAAACTCACCTTAGCGTGCAAGCAAAAGAGATCCGACCCGCAAGTAAAGTATGCTACTGACACCCTAATACAAATGTCACTAGGTGAGTATATGTGCATAACCAACACACCATATAACTCGTTTATCCGAGACCTTTAAATGTTCAAAACCGTGTAGTGACACCTAATGACTCTACATGCTCAAGTATGTCCTACGTATCCCGTTGGTGATCATAGTGATTATTATCACTTTAATACATCAAATACATCTCATACAAGTTTTCCCACAAGTACATGTCAATTACATACCACATACAACTCCAAATAGTCACATAAAGACCCCGTACACAATCTGCGTTTTTAGGACAGATTGTGCGCTGTGAAAAACGAATTATTTAAAATACTTAACGAATGAATTAAAGTCCCAAATTTTTACTGAGTATTCATGGGGATTCGGTTGCAAACCCATATTTTTGTTTTGTCTTAAAACCAAACATAAAAATTATGAAAATTCGTACAACATAGCTATGTCCAGAAAATTTCCTCAACAGGTCAGTTTAGTAGAAAAATTCTCAAAAATTGTGTATTCATCCAAACGGGATGAATCCACTTGGAAAAGCTCAATTTTTCCAATATTGACCTACTGTAAAAATTTCATAACTTAATTCCTTGTAAATCTCAAGTTATGACCATTTAAAGTTAACCCAATTCACAAATCCGAAAATCTGATATGACCCCTAATCAAATAAATTCCAAAAACGACTCAAACGATGTCCAAATCTGATGGTTTTGCCCATTATGAAAATCTAAGACCTTGTTCATTACAATCATGCAAAGAAATCATCAAAACAATCAATTTACCAACCCATTACAGCCCCTACAAAACGTTCAAACGAATCTGCCAGAATTTTAAACTTGCATCCCAAGTAATCTACAAACCCTAATTTTCCATGAACATCCTTAATACATGTATAACAGATACACTACTGATTAAACACCATATTAACATAGCAAAACACATATATTATCATGTGAAAACCCTAATCATGGCTACTAACTATAAGAGAATGATCAACCACATTTTATTCATAATTCATACATGATATATATACAATGAGAAAGAGACATAATCTAGCCTACCATTAATAGTAATAAAACTCTTTGACTAGACTTTGACTATGACTAGGACTTGGACTTTGACTATGACTAGGACTTTGACTTGGAAATACATAATTACATATTCAAAATATACAATTAATAACAATGAGAATTTGGTGCATCTCTAATATGCCCCGCAAGATGGACGACATTGGAATAAGTTCAATCTTGTATAGAAGTAGATGATGTCGTTGTTTGAGCAAGAAAAGAAGTTGATGAAGTTGAAGATGTAAAGAAGATGAAGTTGATTAAGCAGATAAATCAAGAGAAAATACATTTTGTGTGTTTTTTTTTATAATATTGCAGGTGAAGAACATGAATCATTAAGAATTTGGTGCATCTCTTATATGGATGAAATAGATATGGTTAAAAGCCATAAAAGAGAAATAGAGAAGAATGATCAGAGGGTAAACGGAATAGGTAATAGAAGATTAGAGATACAGTTTGTCCGGAACACAATGGTTGTGTCACAAAAAAAAAAAAAAAGATTTTAGGTTTTGCAAAACCAGGTAGAAGGAGAATAAGTTATGTAGGAACTTTGAAAGAGTAACAAAGTGTTGGGTGAGGGTGAGATGGAAGTAGAGGTTTGAGAAATGGATTCATAGGGAAAAATATGTTTAAGAAAGTGGACATGACGGGAAGTGTAGATCCAATGAGTGAGGGGATCAAGGAGATGGAAAGCACTTTGAGAGAATGAGTAGCCAATAAAAGTGTACGGTTTTGACCGAGACTCAAGTTTATCTTTAGAGTATGCTCATAACCAAGGGTATCATAAGGAACCGAAACTATGAAGTTTTTCATAGTTTGGATATATATATATATATATATATATATGGAAAAGGTGAAAATAAGGAGAATCATTATCTAAGGTGGGGGTGGGTAATCTATTTGAAGATGTTGGTAGATATGAGTTTTGGAGATGTTAAAGAGATGATTAAAAGAAATAGTAGGGGATGTTTTAAAGAAATTTAGGGGTGGTGATCACGATATAGTAGAAGATGTAAGAAGCACATAAGTGGCTAAGGTATTGAAACACATGAGTGTTTTGAAGCAAAGGAGAAGATAAGGGTTGAAAGTTGGCATGGAAGTTGTGACTTAGATTAAGAAAAATAAGACATTGTTTGAAGAACAGAGGGGGATCGGTACTCGTTGGAGCAAGAATGCTCTGATAGATATGAGTTTTGGAGATGTTGGAGAGGTGATAAAAAATGGTGGGGGATGTTTTAAAGAAATTTAGAGTGGTGGTGATCACGGAATAGTTGAAGAAAGGGAGCTTTAGGTAGACATGGTGGGGATTGCAGTAGCCTGGAAAGAAATTTAGAGGTGATGGGCGACAGTTCCCATGTTGATAGGATCAAGAGCTTTCTCGTTGGAGATAATGCTCTGATACCATATAAGAGAATGATCAACCACATTTTATTCATAATTCATACATGATATATATACAATGAGAAAGAGACATAATCTGTCACACCCTCAAATTCCACGTGCGGGGTTTTACCGCGAGGCGCGTGACACACCAGGATCTCAGTCAACGATCACAATAAACATACAACAAACATGCATTCATAAATATATTTAAAGCCAAAATATCATGCTTTGAGCTGTAAACCAGCAGCGGAAGCATTCTTGTTTACAACCAAAAGACATATCATTGTTTACAAAACATTGTTTAATATGCTTCAAAATATTAGACGCTGTGCATGACTCCGTGCGCCTAGCCCATTGACTGCTACCTTAGCGACCTGAGAAAACTTGCCAAAAATGTCAACATATAATGCTGGTGAGTTCACAGGTTTTCTTTTATAAAAGTGTTGTCACAAGTTCACAAAGATCATTCCCGTTAATACTATGTCATAAGAACGTTAGCTAGACGTTAAGTGTTTTTACTACTACGGTTGGGAACCCATTACTAAACATGAACCAAAAGATGATACCAGCCCAGATGACTGGGCTACCGATGCCTCGGTAACCCGATAGGTAGAGACAATATGCACCCGCCCGGCCCCGCCGTCGAGTGGGGCTTGTGAGGCCCAATAGATCTATCCACATTTCCCCCGTTGTGTGTTCCAGCACATTCATGGTTTCCCCCTGGGACTTTCCATAAAAGCCGTATAGTAACATAAAGTACCCATAGTATAACATGACCTTTAAATTGTTTGTACAAAGCATGTTTCTCCCCCGAAAGCAAGACAGTAAAAGTGGGGCTGTGAAACTCACCTCGGTTTGCGTTACTCGAAAACAGTTAAGTAATTATGCTATGATAGCCCCAAACAGCGGCGACCTATCATAAGATGTGTATAATTATCCGGTCTAATAACCCGTGGGTTAACTAGTCCCCGAATGTCCAGACCGTGACCATAAACGTTTGAAAACATCTTTAACTGTTAAACCGACCGTGCCAGACAAGACCCGACGTCCCATTGGTGACCCGACATCCCACGTGTTAGGTAAATGCAAGACATCATGCAACACATGCAATTAAACATTCAATACACGCAATAGTTCACCTAGTCTAGCATAATGTCCGATTAACGCATAATCAGGTCCGAACACGTGTTACTAAGTCATTGGGTGTATCCCGGGGTTCCTATCATGTTCTTAGGCGTCAAATCATGTTCCGGGATGTTAAAATATACATACAGCAGCATTATACGCGATTAGGAATCAAACTGGCATTTAGGATTGTAATCACTAGTCAAAGTAGCATTTAGGATTGTAATCACTAGTAAAAGTAGCATTTAGGAATCAAACTAGCATTTAGGATTGTAATCACTAGTAAAAGTAGCATTTAGGAATCAAACTAGCATTTAGGATTGTAATTGCCTGAACATTAGGCATTTAGGAGCCTATTCGCATGAAGCCTCATGCGAATAGGGTCCTACTCGCCTCTGCAGTTCTGTAGTGCAATTTCGCGCGTCGAACACTCCAAATCAGATCCGAAACATGTAAAAACACCCAATATCAAAACTAAACTATTAACCAACCCTTTCCAAGCAAAAACCCCCAATTTATCTCTGCTCTAACGGGCTCGGTGCGATTATTTCCAAAAATGGCAAATACTAGGTTTCATTAACTAACCTTATCTTTCCCTATATGGAAACAATCAGATTTCATCTCCTACAAGTTGCAATTCATCATCTCTATGTTATATCATCATCCTAGCATGATTTCTAACCATAAACAAGCAATGAATCACATCATAACATCCTATTCTTCAAGGATTACCCAAATGGGTCAAAATGCATACTTGCACCTAAACATCATAACAAGGGCTTAAACTCATAGATAATCATCCTAACAACACCTACACATCAGAAGTACAACAAATTCATGGAAACATTCATGTCATAATCACCAACAATCATCATATGCACAAATACTTCACATATAGCAAGTATTATGGTGTAGACTTGTTTTAGAACTCTTTTCAAAGGGTTTTAAAGACACAAACTTAGCAAAACAAGGTCTGGACTTTTGGGGAACCAAAACAATAACATTACAAAGGTGTAGGATGAAGAACACACCTTGGATTCTATCAAAGAAGGGTGTATAAGCTTGGTGATGGTGTGTTTTGAGGCAAAGCAAGTTCCAGAGGTGTTTCAAGGTGTGTGGGAGGCTTAGGATCAGTTAGGGTTGCACAAATGGTGTTTGGGGAGTCAAGGGTTCTATTTATAGGTGTTTTGACCCGTGTTCAGCAGTATAGGCGAGTAGCAGACCCAATTAGGCGATTGGGGCTCCTACTCGCCTCTATTCAGGCGAGTTGGGCCCCTACTCGCCCCAACTCAGCCTACTCGCCTCTAGTATAGGCGATTAGGGGTTTCCCCAAGCTCCTAATCGCCTCTATGCTGCTGGAACGGGTTTTTGGCGCGTTAAACACTATTTTAACATATATATACACGTATTCACATACCGATAAGTCACATAATGATTTCAAACATATAATGCACGATAACTAACACGTTTACATCCGTTCACCAATTCCTGGGACTCGAGACTCGTGTGTGCGTTAAACCCGGCGATTCCACGAATCACCAATCCTTGTACACATGGTTATGGACCGACTCCCGATGACCCCGTGGATCATCGTAACGACTCCCGATGATTCCCAGAATCATCATACCGACTCGACTGACCTCGTTAAGTACGTAACATGCATGACTCGCTAAGGTAGACTTACTAGTTTAGTCAACGTTACTAACCTGAGTTTGCGAGGTGTCACATAATCTAGCCTACCATTAATAGTAATAAAACTCTTTGACTAGACTTTGACTATGACTAGGACTTGGACTTTGACTATGACTAGGACTTTGACTTGGAAATACATAATTACATATTCAAAATATACAATTAATAACAATGAGAATTTGGTGCATTTCTAATACTAACAACAATCGTCATCATCAAATCATCAAGAACATTCAAGAACTCCTATACATACATACATGCGATTATATATATGTTATTTTTAGAGTTTTTAAAGTTTTTCAAGTATCATAATTCATCAAAGAGCATATAGATGTATACCTTGCAATGCTAAAACTCCCTAGAGCCTTGAGATTAAACCCGAACTAGCTTGATTAGGTGAAAGATTGATTGATTGCTTGAAAACTAAGAGAGAAGGGGGGGGGGTTCCTCACGGCGCAAAGGGGAATGGGGGTTAGGGTTTTAATTTTTTTAATCTATAATTATAAGGAGGTTTAGCTTGTTGCCCAAGTAATTGGGTATTAGGGCCCTTCTAGTCCATTAACTTGACCCGTTAATCATGTTCTAGCCCAATACCGGACCCAATATTATTAATCACCCTAAATTGCATAAAAACCATTGTTTTTATTATTACATGAGATACTAATCATCAAGTATACGTAATTTGCATGGTTTACGTATTAACCTTCAGTCAAGTGATAATTTACATAATTCACATAAGCAGGCACTTCACGTCCATCATGATTCAATTGCACATATTATTATTATACATGCCATATAATTCACCAACGTTCGGGATACAGGACTCGTGTGTGTGTTCAACAATGATTTTCCTATTTAACGCATATGTTAATATCATCTAACATATGTTAGGCCTACTTAACTAAACCTAGCTAAGTATCTAACCATGTACGAAATGTAAGTTAACTAGAGTTCAGTAAAAGTATTAACCTGAAAATGCGTGGTGTCACACCTTCTATCTCGGCCCAACCCATGACCCCAAACTAACCCTCCATGTTTTCTTCTTTCCTTCGCTGCACAGAGTGGAACCAAACAAGCATCTTGGTTGACCTCTTAATTGGACCAAAACAAGGAAACAAGCCCTTGATTGAATCGGATTAATGGAATTACAGATCCTTGGACGTATTATACACGCAATTCTCAATTAAAACATACCTATAATAGGTATTACGCGTATATAATTAAGGTATGGGTCAATTTTCTAAGTCGTTCAATACACGTGTATTAATATAAATTAAGAGCTTCCAAACCACCTACGAATGCCGAAAACAAAACCCCAACTCTCTAATCCTCCTAATTCGTCTCTATAAGCTGTAATTGTTTCGCAATTGACTTTTCCGTGGACCTTTCTAATTGACATTCAAACCATCTGTAAGTAAGAATTTTAGTTGTGTGTTTTTGTTTGTTGATCTTGGCCGAACAATAGCCCTGTATATTCAGGGGCTATCGTTTGTTATTTTGGTCGATTAAAGATCTAGGGTTCGTCATTTCAATTTGGGGAAGATGATAAATATTCGCGTGTGTTTAACATTGTTTCGGTAATAAAATAAAAAAACCATCTGATGTAGATCAGATGGTTGTGTCTACTGTTGTCCAGCTGAGTGACCTTGGGTTCGAGCCTGGGCACCAATGTTTTATTTTTTCTTTCTTTTGTAATATATAACTAACCACCAAATACATCGTATAATCTCCTGAAACCAAACAATCTCATTCTCAGGGT
This sequence comes from Ambrosia trifida, assembly GCA_028751855.1. Taxonomy (NCBI): domain Eukaryota; kingdom Viridiplantae; phylum Streptophyta; class Magnoliopsida; order Asterales; family Asteraceae; genus Ambrosia; species Ambrosia trifida. Next base: position 111,027,238 of record CM054128.1, read on the forward strand.
CTAGACCAGTGGGTCTAGACTTGTGATTATAAACACGCAAATTGGCCAGAGACTCGGGTTCGACTCTTAGCAGCCACAATAAATTTTTTTGTTAACCTTTTCCTTTATATATTAAATCTAATAATCTTTTAAAATAGTTTTTAAACACTAAAAGTGCCTTAAAAAATTCTATAAAAATTATTTTATGTTAGTCTAATGACAAAGTTTATTATACAATTTTTAGTTTCTCAAAAATCATTTATTTAATATATATTATAAATATTACAAGTTTATTCAATTATAATTTTAAAATTTTATAAAAATATCTAAACAATTTTATAAAATCCCACAAAAATTATTTTATACTTGTAGATCTATAAATACTTCAGAAATAAACTTTTATTTCAGAAAACAATTTATTTAATATTTTTAATTAATTTTTGTTATTTTTAATCATAAATAAATCATAACAAATTCATTTTTCAATAATTTATACCAAAATTTTAAATAAATTATTTCCATCCATTTATAACAGAAATACAAATTTTAATTTGAGAATTCTTCAATTTTAATATTTTTAGATATTAAAATTATGTTTTGACAAATAGAAATAAATAGACTAAATATTCAATTTTTGGAGAAAATAATTTTATAAAACTTATTTTCATACTTAAAACCTTATAACATGACCATCCTTAATCAAACACCTACAATAGTCTTTTATTTAATTATTTACCGAATTTCTTTTATTTATTAACAATTTACCTAATTAATAATTAAACCAAAACTTATCCCCAAATTAGGAACCCTAGAACTATTTGTAGACTAGAAAACTTAGACTTTTAAGTTTTCCCTTTTACTCAATTATTGCCTTATAAATAGGGTGATAGTTGGACACAAGAGTCACAAATATACTATATCAAGGAACTCAATTCTAGCACTAATGTGAGTATTTCCTATCCTCTTTTTGCTTTTATTCACTTTTGGGGTGTTACATGTACACTTACACAAATTACAAATACAAGTTCACATTTTTACAATACAATTCTAGTACTATGTGCATTTGCTTACAAACGTGCTTTATGCTTAGACATTTCATGTAGAATACATTTGTACTTAGTGAAATCATTAACATTGTACAAGCCGACCTTAACATTGGATAGCGCTATTGGATTGACAACCCGCCTAGGTTGATTCTCCCCCTTTTCATCGGAGAATCCGTGGTCATTGTTAAGTTATTATCCATTTATTGGATAAGTACACCGCCGTTCATTTAGTACATTATATAGTCACAGGATTGATTTCGCTCATTTGTATGTTACATAGTTTACATAATTGCACTGTAGCTTTGCACTTGAATTGTATACCATTTTTCCAACTTACTATATGTATTAAAATTAGGAATGCTCACCAACATTTCTTATGTTGACAAAACCTATTTTGTACATGTTTCAGGTGCAGTTTGATCTTAGTTCCATTGCATTGGATTTTAGTGCTTGCTTTTAATAAGTTATTTCAATTTTCATGTTTCGTTCAGACTTTTGTATTTTTTCCCATTTCATCTATGTAAGACAATTTAAATTATTCAATAATATATTTACATTTTAGTACCATGTGCTTTTGAACAATCGTCACTACGTGACACCTCGATGATTCCGTCATCGGTTGGGGTGTTACATTGAGGGTTGGGTGAAGTAGTGTTGGTTGTTATATGTGGGCACAGGTGGTGTGGGAAAGGATCGGATAATAAATCGTAGGTGGGGGTGGGTCCAACGGTGTAATGAAAGGGGAAGGTTGTCTCGTCAAAAGCGACATGGCGAGAGATGAAAATTTGATTGGTGGAGAGGTCTAAACAGCGGTAGCCGCGATGTGTAGGTGGGTAACCTAGGAAAACGCAAGCTTGGGAGCGGTGTTCTAGTTTATGAATGGTGGTGGATGGTGTGAGGGGGTAACAGAGGCACCCGAACACACGAAGGTGGTCATAGGTGGGTGTGGTTTGATATAGGATTTCAGTGGGGGTCTTGTTGTTTGTTTGTTTGGATGGTAGGATGTTAAGTAGGTATGTGGCGGTATCAAGGGAAAAGTGCCAGAAATGGGCGAGAAGGTGAGCATGGGCAAACAAGGTCCGAACCATGTTATTGATTGTGCAGATCTTTCGTTCGGCCTTACCATTTTGGGATGAAGTGTAGGGACATGAGAGGCGGTATATGATGCCATTTGTGGTGAAAAAAATTTGGAAACTGGAATTGACATATTCACGGTCGTTATCACATTGGAAGGTTTTAATGGTGGTTTCAAATTGTGTTTTAATGATAGAGGCGAAGTGAGAGAAAGATGGGAAGGCGTGTGATTTGTTTATGATTGGATGCGTCCACAAAAAATTAGAAAAGTCATCTAAAAATAAGACGTAATACTTATGGCCCGATAAGCTAATGATTGGAGATGTCCAAACATCGCTATGAATAATATCAAAAGGTTTAATAGTCATATTATTAGAAGCAAATAATGGTAAACGTGCACTTTTACCAAAAACACAAGATTGGAAAACATTATTCTAAAATTTATCAAAAGAAATTAAACTAGAAGTTTTTAATTTATTCAATGATGGTCGTCCTGGGTGGCCAAGACGGAGATGCTAGAGTTGTGATGAAATAGTAGTAAAGGCAGTGGGTTAATTGGAAGATGACCCGAGCACCAGAGGGTAGAGATCACCGCTGCTGTTGCATCGAAGGAGCGGGGTCTTGGCCTTGAGGTCCTTCACAAGAAAACCAAAAGGATCAAATTCCACAGAAACAGAATTGTCTATAGTGAGCCTACTGACTGAAATAAGGTTTTTAACAAGTTTGGGGGAATAAAGTACATTTTTAAGGATAAAGGGCGGGAAAGGTTTGGGTAGGTATTTTGTGCCTTGACCAAGAACTAGTATGGTATGCCATTACCTACTAAAATATTATTAGAAATGCAAGAATTAGAAAAAGTATGAAAGTCACCTTGCTCGTGAGACATGGTTGATAAGGCGCCCGTGTCCATGTATTGTGTGGGATGCGGTTGCTGCAGTGACATGGTGTAGAGAGCCTGTTTAATGTCAGTGAGGCTGTAGGCAGTGTGGGCTTGATGCGGGCGCGTGCCAAGTAGGCCGGACTGATGTTGTTGGGCTGTGGGGTTGTTGGGCTTGTTCGTAGAGGGGAAGAGACAAGGTGGGGCAAACCAGGTAAATGGTTGTGTGGGTGGGTCGTATGATGGTTGTTGGGCCTGAGGGAGAAAGAAAGGAGTGGGCCAATACGGGGTCCAGGAGGAATAGGGATGTGGGCTGTAATAGTTGTTTGGAGTGTAGCGAGCATGACCAGAGACACCTCTACTGCGTCCCCGACGTCCAGCACGACTACGGCCGTGACGTGTTTGTCGTGGTACACGTAAAATTTCCCAATTACAACTAACGTATAGTGGAAAGAAGGTATCGAACACAGGGAGTTTGTGAAATGTGTGTAAACTAGTAACTTTGCGAATTAACTAAAATTAATCTACTAAATAGAATTAAAGATCAAGAGTTGTTGATTGTTTTAGATTTGAACTAGATTATAAACTAATTACTTAATCAAAGTGAGTTTGTTTCTTCAAATTATGGAACAATGATCATTCAAGGATCCGGTTTCTCTAAACACTTGTGTAAATTTCCACTAGAAAGAGTTACATAGACATAACTCGTGTAAAAGCAATTGTTGTGATAAAAGGGAACAAAGTACTCGGATTATATTAACGCGAGGTTGTTTCCCGATGACCAATTAATCAATAACCAACCCCAATCCTTCCTGTGATATCTCGGATGTTAGCAACACCAAGAACGAACGATAGAGACTAAAAATTGGTAAATTAATCAACACACTACAAACAATTGTTCATACATCATAATAACAAAGAGAAAGTACCAAGTTATTATTCTAGAAATGCAAGAAATCACACAAGAGTTTAAGAGAAACCTTCACCCGAAATGATCACCAAAAGTTTAGCCTCGCATGACTTGGTGAATCATCAAAACAATCATAGTAATGTTCATAAGAATCAAAGACATAAACCAATGTTTGTGATAAGTCTCCAATCAAGAACTTCAGCCAAAATTCGCCCCAATGATGAGTAGAAACGTTCACTAAGGAAGAGGTAATGATAAGACACCATTAAGTGATCTTTAAATAAGGAGTTACACATTTTTGCAGAGGCTGCCGTACCCTTACGGTCCCACCGTAAGGGTACGGTGGGCTGAACATCTTGACGGTCATTCAAGCCTGGCCTATGGTGGAATTTTGATGTCTGAAGCCACCGTAACCCTACGGTTGGGCCGTAAGGGTACGGTGGGCTCTAAGAAATCTTCATTTTTTCTTTCTTCCATTCCACCTCGTTTCAATGCGTTCCGGTCCATTCCCAAAGCCCGTATTTCGTCATTTTTAGCTCCTTATTATACCTACAACCAAAGCAACCGTAGTCACCCAATTCCACGCAATATCACGAGTAAATGTGGATAAAATAATCATTTTAACACTATTAAAGGGTGTTCGTTGAACCACCCGTCACATCCCCACACTTACCCATTGCTTGTCCCAAGCAATCTATTACAAATCCTTTTTACGACTAAGCGATCATTTCAAAGTCAAGTTTAATGTGCAATCCTCGTACTAACCCATCCTCAACACCCCAATCAACACACCCCTCACAATATCTCTCCTCTCGGTATCAAGTAAGCTCTAGCAAAGATAAGCTAGACACACAAAAGGAAAACGAGTGGTTGCACAACCATAAGTTTGTACCTAAATCAATCATCCTCCTAACATGAACATGAGTATAAATCAAAGGGACTTAACGGTTGTAACTTGGCTAAGTGTGAAGGTAGGGAATAGGATATATATAAGTAGCGCAAACTTTACCCGGTCTTTTTATTACAAAACAAACACACACGAACAAAGAAACACTACTATATACAAACACATAACATAACTTTACTTGCTTTTTCTTTTCTTTTCTTTTTCTCATTTCTTTTTCATATTTTTTTTTCTCTTTTTTTTTCATCATCTTTCTATTTTTTTTTTCATTTTTTTTCTTTTCATTTTTCTTGCCAAACAAATTACATAAACATACTAACACATACTAAACTTAACACTTCAATAATACTATTAATATAAGAATAAACTAAACACAAAAAGACCGGGTCAAGTTGGGTAAAATTTAGGAGCTAGTTTAAGGGTCATCAAACAATAGGCTTTAAGGCTCAAAAATGGGCAACTAAATGTCCAAACCCCCGCCCCTCTCGCTACCTTGCTCATATATGTAATGTATGAGGTCTAACCCCCCAAAAACCCACACTCGCACTCACATGATGAGGCTACCTAATGCCCTTATCATCTCTACACCCATGCCCAATTAAGGATTCAAGCTGTATTCAAGCACAAGTTCTAGTGCACCCTCTCCCGTTGCCACTCTCACAAAGGAAGAATTTATTTATTTACATATGTGGCTTCAACTCTCACCAAGAAAAAGAAACGGGTATTAAGGGTTGCCGGTGTGTCTAATGGGGGTTAAATCAAGGTGTTCCAATTTTTACAACATTGCACTTGACCTCAAAAAATTTTTTTAAAATTCCCAAAAATTTCCTCCCCATCCCCACACTTGGGATGCATTGTCCCAATGCATGGTTTTGGAAAGGAATGATCGCAAATTTTCATCACAATACCACTGTTTTTCAACTCAACCACAACTTTCTTTTTGGTATTTTTTATTTTCTCATTTTTTCTTTTTTTTTTCTTTTTTTTTTTTAGCACACCACCTACTCTCACAACCCAAACTCATCATCACAAATCATTAACAATTCAACACACCACCCAACCACCCGAAAACCAAAGGTAAAAACACAAACATAAACAAACAAAATATAAAGCTATGTACAAGAAGCACGACCTGATTAGTAGTAGCGCGGCTGAGGCGGCTCGAACACCGAAGTGAACAAATCATTCCATTCACCAAAGCCAAATGCTCCATCGCCGCTTCCTCCTTGATCTGTGGGTTGTTGTTGCTGTGGGTTGACCCATTGAGAATGGTGGATTGGTGGGGTCGGATAGGAGATGCTTCCATCATACGGTGGTAGGGACCCGTAATCCACCGGTTGTGGATTTGCGACTACGGGTCTCCCCGCATGCCAATCATCATTCATTCTCCTATTCTGATCATCAATGTATCTGTGATTAATCTCCACTTGCTGAGCATAAGCGTGTCCTCGGTTCCATAATTCCTGACGATCAAATCCTTGTTGCATCCTTCGCTCCATGCTAGCACCCATCATTGTTTGATGATCAAATAATGTTCGTTCCGAACCCGACCAAGTGTCAAATACCGAGGTTGGGGGCGTTGACTTTCAATTACCTCCTGCATCGATCCCCCAAAGGCCCAACCATCAACATATGCCCTCTCGGTAAAGTCATAAAACCCTCCACCATGGGTCCCACTCGAACTCCCCTGGCCTATATCCAAATGTCCTCCCGCCGGATTGTCTTCGTACTCTTCATCATCACTTGGTGGCGCTTCACCTCCACTCTCAGCTTCATCCTCCTCACCGGGCAAAAGTGCCCTCGCATCTTTCTTTAGCATTCTCCACTTTTGACCCCCACTCTTAAGTTTATGATATCTCTCAGACTCGGAATAAACCCAACCGGACCCCATTGTTGCTAGATCAATAGGTTTGAATTTTTTTCTTTTTCTTCCTTCATCTTCTTCAGTGATCGCACCTTGCTGCTTCAACAACCCAGTAATTATTCGACAGTAAGGAATGATTGACCTCTCCGATGAATTTCTACATATCCACACATGATTCAAGACCAAGTACCGAAAAGAGAATTTCGGACCACCATGCGTCAAGGCATATAAGATAGGAACCTCGGAAAAACGCACTTGTTCCTTATCAGCACGTCTCGGTAATACATTCAGGATGGTAAAATTCAGCAACAGTTTGGGCTCTATCTTCAAATTCCTTCGATATAAGGTACCATGATAAGTACCCGGCAAAAATAAATCATCCAACATGTCCATCCAACGTGGATGCTTGTCTGGATTAATTAACAACTCGTCGATGCTCGGGTTCTTATATTCTTTCGCCGGTAAACTGTCAAACTTTGCAAGCCTGCGCAATGTCTCGTAAGACATTTCCACTTCTATCCCATTTACTTCACCGATTAGCTTCATCTTGGATGGTGAATCGTATCTCGGACATCTTAAGGTTGCCATCCATTCCTCGACCTCATCCAAATACACCCTCCTCTCTTCTTGATCATGACAGTGAAGTGCCGCTTCCCAACCTAACGCCTTAAATCTATCAAAAACCCCGAATGGTTCAAAGTCTTTTCTGCTCACCTCTCTTTCATAAATAAATGCCCCTGGCCGATCTGACAACTTTTTAAGTTGATCATGAAATAAAGTAGGTTGCCAGATCCTTGGTTTTGCGTTCAGAGGGCCAGTCTTCCATTCCGGCTTATCAGCCAGGTCTAACCTTGGCGCTTCCGGTGCTTGTTCCATCTCTACATCAGACTCGGTATTTTGGGAAACATACTTCCTTCGTTTGTATTGCTGAGCAGGTTGCTTTCCCTTAGCCTTGGCAGCGGATGAACTTGATCCAGCGGCTTCACCAGTGCGTGCCATTTTCCTGTACAATGTACAAACAAACAAACAAACAAAAACAAACCAAACAAAACACATTAGCCAACATGACAAAAACATCCCCACACTTGCTTGTTATTATGGTAGTAGATGTTATTGAGCGTACACTTCTTCATTGGTTTGACAAAAATTGGGCATGACGCCTCTACAATCATAACATTACCAAAAGCTCACAATTTTCATCTCAACAACCTTCTAATACCACATTATTATCAAACAAAACTATTTACATACTACATTATTAACAAGCAAGTGGGTATAAACTAGGTAAGAACAAAAACCTCAATATTTTACAATGTAGCATCAAGATTAAGAAAATAGAACACATACCTTGAAATAAATGATGCTCAAACACAAGAAAACAAGAAAACAAGAAAAAAACCCCAAATATGTAACAACCCGACCCAGGGGGTGTCGGTTGGGATGCAGTTGATACCAAAATTGCACAACGGAAGCAACAATGACTAATAATTATTATTCAATACAATGCCTAATCCAAAATATAAATTACACAAACTTAGACAAATAGATTGATATTTAATGCAGGGACGAGACGCGGCGGTCGTCGAAGCAGTTGATGAGGTGTACTCCACTAGTCGTTCCAATCTCTAGCTGCTCTTAGCTCTAATGCTCTAATCCGCAACACTTGTGGCAATAAACCTCTACCAGATATTCTCTAATCCGCTACTAGCAAGTATATACCTCGTCGTTGCCATCCATTCATTTGCAGTACCTGAACACATGCTTAAAAAGAGTTGGGTCAGCAATTACGCTGGTGAGTCCGTGTAAGTAGTTAAGTAAATCCAAAAACAGTTTAACAGTTCAAAAGCAAGTTCACATGGTTCAAAACATAGCGATGTACAAGCGACACCTCAAACCTTAACACATAATCCATCTACTGCCATTATGGATTCACCTGGCAAAATATATGTCACAACGGCCCTATAGACCTCAGTGGAGGGTTTTCCGGGCTTCCGGATCCACTGTGTGTGGGGGTTTCCCCAAGTAGTACTACCCACATATTAAGTGGCCCAATCCCATGGGTTAATGAGTGTCAGTATGGTTATCTAGCAGCAAGTATCTTGTCACATCAAAATAGTCCAGTCACACACACAAGCATATGTTTCCCCAAAACAGTTAAAACACAAAAAAGAGGGGATGGTACACGTAACTCACCTGGTAACGTATCTCCTAAGACACATAGTTGTTTAGTAGTCGTAGTCTTGAATCCCGTTCATCCGTTATATGCAAAGTCCTATCATGGTTATAATTATTAATGCGTGGAACCAAGTATCGCGGTTACACGTGTGGGTAAGTTTAGGATCTTTTAATGAGTTCACCTAGTTTTCGGATTATGGTTTTACTCCTCTATTATTAACTTAAGATATAGTCCTTAATCCGTAGTCCCGTATGTTGAGTTTAATGTCTTGAGTTCCATACGCATTCACTATCCGTTATCCAAGTTTAGCCTATTATGAAATCTTATAGTCAAATATGCAGCTAGTGATCCATAGTCCGTTCATCAATCTTATAGCCTCGCATCGTAATGGTATATAGTCCAGATACATATCGTCAACATCTTATGTCCATAGTTCGTCATACGCCTAAGTCTCGATATTATATACTTTAATGTTTTAAGGTCCACATGTTCGTTTTCCATGTCCATTGTTTATAAGTGTATATGCATCTATTTATATACATATATATCGTCTCAGTATATTTATCTATCTTTTATTTATAGTCTTTGTGTTAATGGTTCAATTGTCCAAGTCTTATAATTAATATCATCAAAGTCACACATGAATTACTATCGCTGATTAGTTCCCACATGGTTACACTTCCAATTATTATTACTAACCTCCTATGGCATATATATATATAACCATCCAATCCTTATTTATATGTGCATAGTCTTATTCAAATGTTCAACTTATGTATTTGTTGTACTGGTTCGGATTAGATATGTTCATTTTAATCCCACACGTGTTAGTCCGCTTAATAAGTATACTAAACATTAAATGGTTCGGGTTCTTGCTTCTTACCTCTCGGGTGTTATAATTAGTTGACTGAGTTTAGCCTCGTTGACCAAGTCAAACCCTTTTTAACTAGTGTTGACCGAGCTCAACTGGGTTGAATCGGGTCTTCATCCGTAACCTTCATCTTCCAACATTTAATCCCTACATAACACTACCACTGCAAATGTTAACCATTACCTACTGTTTAACCAACATCAACTGCTACCTAAATACTACCCTACAAAACATAGTTCACGGTATACCTTATCGCCGCTATCGTTCATTCTAGCAAGATTGGAGTCCTGATCGTAATCCAACTTCTTCTATTGTCCGAGCCACCCTCGCCGCCTCTGCTTCTTGTCGGATCAGATCTCACCCAATCGGAAATCCATGGAACCCTTTAATCGTTACCAGTACCGTGGTGACAGAAGCGGCGGCGCCGCCGTGCACCACCGCCATTCCCTTTCTCTATCTCTCTCTATCTTCTGTCTTCTTGGTTCTCTCTCTCTAAATCCGATGATGGTTAACGTGGGTGGTGGGTGTGATGTCGTAGGGAAGAGGAGTCGGCCGAAGGCCATAGACGTTGGCTCTTCCTTTCCTTTCCCGATTTCTTTCTTGGCCCTCTCTCTCTTGGTTTCCAGTGATTGTGTGGTGGGTAAGTGTGTTAGACAAGACAAAGGGGTGGGGCATAAATAGATGTATGTATGTTATGTGTTATGTGAGGAAGGGGGACATGTGTCCCTCATGAGAGGTGACATGTGCCCCCGGTTAGTGACTAAGCTACTGGTCACTGGTCGAGTTTGTTATCGGGTTTCAATCCGGCTACGTAACAAGTACTCGTGTAAAATGTTATTATATAATAGTTCGGGTTTCAATTTCGTATATAAACGTGTTGTTTATTATTTATCTTTGGTCATTTTAATTGTCATATATTAATAATAAAGCGCGAAAAATTCTAGGCCCTAAAACCGGGGTGTTACAAAATATGCGATTTTTAGGGTTCGAATTAGCCCCAAAAACGTGTTTTTCTTGTACTATTCTTCCACAAATCGGACTCCTTGTAAGATTTTATACAAAATAGGCTCAAAAATCAAGTGATTTGGTGAAGAATTGAAGGTTTTATGGATGAATTAATGTGAAGAAGGTATGGGTGTTCTTGTGTGGTTGTGGAAAAGAAGAAGAAGATGAATAAAAGAGTTAGGTGGAAAAAGAAGAAGATGGGCCAGTTTTAACCATTCTCACGTGCATCAAAATTTTTTTTTTTTTTTCAGAACCCACCGTATCCTTACGGTGGGACCGTAGGGTTACGGTGGCTTAAACCATCAATTTGTCCGCCGTATGGCAGACGAGAAGCGCCGTCAAGATCTTGTTTCCACCGTACCCTTACGGTGGGACCGTAGGGTTACGGTGGACCTAGGCAAAATTTTTTTTTTTTTTACTAGTAATTTGAAAACCTGAAAATTACCCTACCCCCTCGAAAATTCCGTGTTGTTCTCAACACAATGCTAGAACCGTTTCGTGACCCGAACGTCCCCACACTTGTTTCAAACACGGGTTTCGAACACACACAAAAGAAAAATAAAATAAACGCTAACTATTTACACTACCAAACCTGGGCCTCTCATTGGTGCACTTCTTCCACCGTTGGTAAAAAAATAGCCCACTTTATCCATCTCCAATGCCTTGATGTCATTTCCATCCAAATATGGCTTCAAGCGGTGTCCATTCACCGTTTGTTGCTTATTGGTGTTTTCATCTAATATTTCAACCTCACCAAATTTATCAATCCTGCAAACGATGTACGGACTCATCCATTTACTTTTCAACTTGCCCGCAAACATTTTCAATCTTGAATTGTACAACCACACCCTTTGTCCCACTTCAAAAGTCTTTTTTCTCAATTTGGCATCATGAACCTTCTTTAGTTTGTCTTTGTAAGCCGATGCACATTCATAAGCCTCATCTCTAATCTCCTCCAATTCACTTAGTTGCAGCTTTCTTGTTCGCCCCGCCTCATCATAATCCGCATTTACTGTCGTGATCGCCCAATGTGCTCGATGCGCCAACTCCATTGGCAAGTGACAACCCTTCCCATACACCATCCGATAAGGTGTTGTGCCAATCGGAGTTTTGTAAGCCGTACGGTATGCCCACAAAGCATCATCTAATTTACTTAACCAATCTTTTCTATCCACACGAACCGTCTTCATGAGAATTTCTTTGATTTGACGGTTGGACACTTCAACTTGTCCACTCGTTTGCGGATGGTACGGCGTTGCAACCCGGTGATTCACTCCATATCTCTTCAACAACTTCCCAAAATTGAAATTCTTAAAATGTGACCCACCATCACTAATGATCACTCTAGGAATACCAAAACGGGCAAAAATGTTGGATTGCACAAACTTGCAAACCACCGAATGATCATTAGTCCTTGTAGCAATTGCTTCAATCCACTTCGAAACATAATCAACCGCTACCAAGATATACAAAAACCCATTAGAATTTGGGAAGGGTCCCATGAAGTCAATGCCCCAAACATCGAATATTTCTACAATCAAGATTGGTTGTAGAGGCATTTCATCCCTCTTGGAGATACTTCCCATCCTTTGACAATTTACACAATTCCGGGCAAATTCACAAGCATCTTTAATATATGGTGGGCCAATAGAACCCACCTGATAGAACCCGGTAGCCGGTCTTGTGTCCACTAAAATGCCCCCCACAAGCGGATGAATGAGCGTGTGTAAGAATATCTTTTACCTCCGATTCGGGCACACATCTTCTAATCACTTGATCGGGTCCAACCTTGAAGAGATCCGGTTCATCCCAAATATATTGCTTCACTTGGACCATAAATTGTTGTCTTCGTTTCTTGGTCCAATGATCAGGAATGACCCCCGTGGCTAAATAGTTAACATAATGAGCAAACCACGGTGCATGAATAGTAGATGTCGCCATCAATTGCTCATCGGGAAACCACTCATTTATTTCTCCAAAATCATCATTTTTATCCACCGGAATTCGAGACAAATGATCCGCCACTACATTCTCACTTCCTTTCTTGTCCCGAATTTCCACATCAAACTCTTGCAACAATAGAACCCACCGAATCAAGCGTGGCTTGGCATCTTTCTTTTCCATCAAATAACGAACCGCACTATGATCCGAGTATACTACCACTTTGCTCCCCCAAATATACGAACGAAACTTATCCAAAGCATACACCACCGCTAATAATTCTTTTTCGGTTGTGGTGTAATTCAGTTGCGCTTCGGATAAAGTTTTGCTCGCATAGTAAATCACCACCGGCTTTTTATCAACTCTTTGGTCCAAAACCGCTCCAATTGTAGTTTCACTTGCATCACACATAATCTCAAATGGCTTTGACCAATCCGGCGGTTGCAAAATAGGAGCCTTGACCAAGTGTTCCTTCAAAACATTGAAAGCTTGCAAACATTCATTAGTAAAGTCAAATGGAACATCTTTCAAAAGCAAATTACATAAAGGTTTGGTAATGACACTAAAACCCTTAATAAAACATCTATAAAAACCCGCATGTCCCAAAAATGACCTTACCCCTTTCACATTCTTTGGTGGTGGCAATGATGAAATAACCCGAATTTTTGCCTTGTCCACCTCCATACCTCTCTCCGAAATCACGTGACCTAACACAATTCCCTCTTGCACCATGAAATGGCTTTTCTCCCAACTAAGCACTAAATTTTTCTCAACACATCTTTTTAAAACTTTTTGTAACTCATTGAGACAAGATTCAAAGCTAGTGCCAATTATTGAGAAATCATCCATAAACACTTCAAGCGACTCTCCAACCATGTCCGAGAAAATACTCATCATACATCGTTGAAAAGTAGCCGGTGCATTGCACAAGCCAAATGGCATCCGCCTAAAGGCAAAAGTACCATAGGGACAAGTGAAGGTGGTCTTGTGTTGGTCATCCGGGTGGATTGCAATTTGGTTGTACCCCGAATACCCATCTAAAAAACAATAGTATTTTTGACCCGATAATTTTTCAATAATTTGGTCAATAAAAGGAAGTGGGAAATGATCCTTAGAAGTGGCGGCATTTAATTTGCGGTAGTCAATACACACTCGCCACTCGGTTACGGGTCGAGTGGCTATTTGTTCACCACTTTCATCTTTGACTACTTGAATGCCGGACTTCTTAGGTACCACTTGAGTAGGACTTACCCAAGAGCTATCCGAAATTGGATAAATAATCCCCGCATCTAACCACTTAATTACCTCCTTTTTAACTACCTCCCTTAGGTTAGGATTCAACCGTCTTTGCGCTTCTCTTATGGGCTTTGCATCTTCATTGGTGATAATCTTGTGCATCATAATGGATGGACTAATTCCTTTGAGATCGGCAATCGTCCACCCAATAGCCCCTTTGTTCTCTTTCAACACTTCCAACAAAGCTTGCTCTTGAGCCATCTCCAAATTAGAGGCAATAATGACCGGTAATGTGTCATTATCCCCTAAAAAAGCATAATTCAAATGGCTTGGCAAGTCTTTCAGTTCCAACTTTGGTGGTACTTCTAATGAGGGTTTGGTGCCCGAATCAATTTCCACCGGCAAACTATCAAAATGGTGGGACCATGGTGGTCGACCCTCCTTTAATGCTAGCACATCTTGCTTTTCTTCTTCACTCTCCAAATCAAAAGCATGTACCTGTTCGGAAAAATTACAAGCACACAATTCCATTCCAGCTTTCTCATACTCACATGGATTGCATCCCTCGATGACATCTGCCATAAAACATTCTTCAACACCGGAATCATTAGTATTGTTAGTAAAAACATTTAAACGCATTTTCCGGTTTTCAAATGTCATGTCGACCGTGCCAAATCTACAATCAATTACCGCATGCGCGGTGTTCAAAAATGGTCGACCCAATATGACATTTTGTTGCTGTTTTGAATCTGCGGATGAGTAATCCAATACCAAAAAGTCAACCGGGTAATAAAATTCATCAATTTTCACAATGACATTTTGAACCATCCCCCGGGGTAACTTATGGGACAAATCGGCTAAAACAACCGTTGTCTCCACCCTAGCTAATGGACCAAAGTCATATTGATCATACAACCCACCCGGTAAAATACTCACCCCGGCTCCAAGATCTAGCAACGCCTTTGCCATTTGAAAATTATCAACTTGAATGTTTATTAATGGTGTGCCCGGATCTTGGAGTTTAGGAGGAAGCTCCCCATTTAAAACTGCACTCACTTGACCGGTAACATTTACCCGCTTAGGCATTTTTTTCTTTTGTTGCCTCTTTTGCGTACACAATTCTTTCAAAAATTTAGCATATGCGGGTACTTGTTTTATTGCATCAAGTAAAGAAAGATTTATTTTTACTTGTTTAAACATGTCCCACATTTCTTCTTTTTGGGGACCTCTTGATGCAATAAAATTTTTCTTACCCGGGTCAAGTAGAGCCGATGGAAATGGAACTTGATTCGGCTCATTTTCAGTTTTTTCACTCTCACTCGCTTCCGATTTTTTAACATTTATTTCTTTTTGTAAAACCGGTGTAACTTCATCATTTTCACTTTCCTCACCTGTGACATCCTCGACCTCCCCCTCGACAAAACTCGGTGACAAATCAGCTTTAAATTCTTTCCCACTCCTTAAAACACTAACTTGATTAACATTAACATTGTTACCTCGTGAAGAGCCATGTGACGGATTTACCTGAGTGTCACTAGGAAGCTTTCCTTTACCTTTCTTCAATTCCGCCACATCAGTTGCTAATTGCCCCATTTAAGTTGTCAATGCTTGAATGCTTTTATCACGAACTTCATCCTTTTGTATCCGTGCTTCATCAAGTTGGTTTCGCCTTTGCATGTCTTGTTGCATAGCTTTAAGCATTTCCATGACTTCATTTCCGCTTGACGAATCGTGACCCGAACTTCTTTGTCCAGTTTGAGCTTGCCCTTGGTAGCCACTATTGTATTCGCCTCTATAATTCCCTTGATTGTATTGTTGGCGAGGCACATAATTACCTTGAGCAGCTTGAAAATTCGGGTTGGCTTGATTAGAAGCATTCCCATATCGAAAGTTGGGATGATTTCGTAACCCGGGGTGGTAAGTGTTGGAGTTCATGTCATAATTTCTCCCACCCCCTTGAATAGCATTCACTTCTTCACTTGGTGCTTCTTGAACACCCACTCCACAAACCTCCGCCGTGTGGCCTATCTCTTGACAAGTGCTGCAAACATTGTACAATTGATTAGTATTCTGCACATTACCACCTTCTACCGCATGCACCTGTGGTCTTTGAATCACATATCTTGCCCTTCTTGAAGATTGGGCCTTCCTTTTCGAAATCACCGCCATTTGCTCTAAATATGCCCAATCATCTTGTTCAAAATTTGTACCAAAAGTGCCATTTGTGATGGACATAAGATCTCGTGCATCCTCCGATGTCAAACCTTCATGAAAAGCATTTAACAATTCCCATAGTTGGATACCATGTGAGGGCAATTTCGTAGCATCATGTTGAACCTCTCAAATGCTTCATGGAACATCTCTCCCGACTGTTGTTGAAAGCTTCTCAACCCCCTCCTTGCATCATTGGTCTTTTGTAAACTATAGAATTCATCCAAAAAGATTTGTTGCATATCGGCCCATGTGAAAATTGATGCGGATGGTAGAGTGTGAAACCATCTTTTTGCTTTATCTTCTAATGAAAATTGGAAGAGAACCAACTTGACATCATCCGGAGTAAATCCTTGACCCCCAATAGTGTTGCAAATAGAATCATAAGTTTCCAAATGAAAGTAAGGCTCTTCCGTTGCTAGCCCCTTGAATTTTGGTAGACTTTGGAGTGCGGTTGTTCTTACTTCAAAAGTTCTTCCATTTGCATTTTGCGGAATCACTATTGGTGATGGATTATTAGTGATAATAGGCCGAAAATGTGCTTCAATTCCCCGTACAACATCACGGTGGAGTCTTCTAGGTGCTCCCAATGGCGCTCTTGGTTGACCCATTTGTCCTTGCATTGCACCTTGTGGTGCAAATTGTTGTTGATGTTGATTTGGATGCATAGGTGGTTGTTGTTGGTGATTCGGCCTTTGATGTTGAGCTTGCATGTTTGGAGGCCGCATTTGATTGAGTGGCGTGGGACGTTGCAAGTGCAATCCTTGCGGTCTAACATGTTGCACACCAACCGGTAGTCTTCCCGGGTCTTGAAATGGTAAAAGTGGTTGACTTACTTGACCCGTTTGAGCTTGAGAGCCCACATATGCACCTTCTCCTCCATAATAATAACCCTCTTCATTGTACCCACTAAACTCCTCATCATCATACCCATCGTCATACACATCTCTTTGAAATCTCGAATTTTAACCACCTTGGAAAGATGAATAGTAAAAACCCGATTGGTTAGGTGGTTGATAAGTAGATGTGGTATGGACAATTGTTGAACCTTGTCCTTGTGGTTGTGGGATGGTAGAAGATGATTGAACCGTAGTTGGGAAAAAATGGGAAAATGGTGGTATGGTGTTTGATGGATTAAAGGTAAGGTTCGGATCAATTTGAGTAGAACTCGGTTGGGTGGTATGGATTGGTGTTTCAGGACTAGTGGAAAAGTTAGGTAATGTGGTGTTGGGTGAAATTTGTGAGGAAGTAGGCATGAATGACGAGGTCGTTTGACCCGTTGTTGGTATGTGAGAGTCTTGCATTATGTTTCTTGGGGTGAACGGTGAAGTAGGTGAATCAATGACTTTGTTTCTTCTAATCAAAACTCGGTTCTTTCTCAATGTTCTTTCAATCTCCGGATCAAACAAAAGTGGTGATGACTCGTGAGAGCCTCTAGTATGCATACACTTGAAGTACCTGCACACTAAACACAACCCGTGTAAACCCGAAAATAACAAACAAAACTAAAAGCTTAACACACGTTGCGCACTACTCCCCGGCAACGGCGCCAAAATTTGACGTGTTTGTCGTGGTACACGTAAAATTTCCCAATTACAACTAACGTATAGTGGCAAGAAGGTATCGAACACAGGGAGTTTGTGAAATGTGTGTAAACTAGTAACTTTGCGAATTAACTAAAATTAATCTACTAAATAGAATTAAAGATCAAGAGTTGTTGATTGTTTTAGATTTGAACTAGATTATAAACTAATTACTTAATCAAAGTGAGTTTGTTTCTTCAAATTATGGAACAATGATCATTCAAGGATCCGGTTTCTCTAAACACTTGTGTAAATTTCCACTAGAAAGAGTTACATAGACATAACTCGTGTAAAAGCAATTGTTGTGATAAAAGGGAACAAAGTACTCGGATTACATTAACGCGAGGTTGTTTCCCGATGACCAATTAATCAAAACCAACCCCAATCCTTCCCGTGATATCTCGGATGTTAGCAACACCAAGAACGAACGATAGAGACTAAAAATTGGTAAATTAATCAACACACTACAAACAATTGTTCATACATCATAATAACAAAGAGAAAGTACCAAGTTATTATTCTAGAAATGCAAGAAATCACACAAGAGTTTAAGAGAAACCTTCACCCGAAATGATCACCAAAAGTTTAGCCTCGAATGACTTGGTGAATCATCAAAACAATCATAGTAATGTTCATAAGAATCAAAGACATAAACCAATGTTTGTGATAAGTCTCCAATCAAGAACTTCAGCCAAAATTCGCCCCAATGATGAGTAGAAACGTTCACTAAGGAAGAGGTAATGATAAGACACCATTAAGTGGTCTTTAAATAAGGAGTTACACATTTTTGCAGAGGCTGCCGTACCCTTACGGTCCCACCGTAAGGGTATGGTGGGCTGAACATCTTGACGGTCATTCAAGCCTGGCCTACGGTGGAATTTTGATGTCTGAAGCCACCGTAACCCTACGGTTGGGCCGTAAGGGTACGGTGGGCTCTTAGAAATCTTCATTTTTTCTTTCTTCCATTCCACCTCGTTTCAATGCGTTCCGGTCCATTCCCAAAGCCCGTATTTCGTCATTTTTAGCTCCTTATTATACCTACAACCAAAGCAACCGTAGTCACCCAATTCCACGCAATATCACGAGTAAATGTGGATAAAATAATCATTTTAACACTATTAAAGGGTGTTCGTTGAACCACCCGTCAGGCCGCGAGTCGGGTCAGAGGGGGTCCGGTGGTAGTCGGTGGTGGTGGGGCGGCTGGTTTGGGCGGTTAGGGCGGTTGAGGCAGTTTTGAAGGCTAGTAGGGCTTATTCTTTCTTGCGGGTTTCGACTTAGATAAGTTGGGAGCGGGCGTTATAGAATGATGGTAGGGGTCATTGTTGGGTTAGGATAGTACCAATGCCTTCATATTGTTCGTTAAGACCGACAATAAGTTGAAGTACCAACCGATCACTGTCAACCGGGGCGTCGACATTTGCAAGTTGATCGGCGAGAGTTTTGAATGCTTGGCAATAAGAAGAGATGTTAGGGAAGCCGTCTAACTGGGTGTTGGAGAATTTTTGCATCAAGTAGATGGCTCGCGAGGCCTTATTATCATGAAATAATTCCTCGATAGCCACCCATGCATCATGGGCGGTAGAGGTTTTGTTGATTATGGTATGGAGGAGGTCGTTAGAAATCGTGCTATAGAGCCATTGTAAGACAATGTCATCCAACTATATATCCAAGCGATTCCAGTCGGTATTGGTAGAAGAGGATTCGGCGGTGGTTTCGGGTCGTGGTTTAAGGTGATCGTCTACAAGGTAGGCACGACAATGAAGGGTAAATAGGGTTGCCCAAGAAGAGTATTGGCTAGATCCGATTTCTAGAGTGAAGGGTATGAAGTTTTTAATGTTCGTGACAGTTGTGGCGGGATGGATTTCAGATTTTATGGTGATGGCTGAGGTGTTAGGAGTGGGTTGGTCGCCGGCTGCCATGTGGAACGAAGAAGAGGGTGTCGATTGGAAGGAGGATGGGAAGGAAAATAGGGCGACGGTGAGAGGCGGCGAGAGGGTTTAGAAGAGGTTGACCCGGTCTCTTGATACCATAATAGGTACCCGCACACGCGCAGGAAGGAAACCCGCGCGCACGTCAGCACAGTAATATGACGTGGCGTTCTAGAAGACGGCGCACGCAACAGCAAAAAAGGACAAACATCACCCGACAGGAGCAGAGCCAACAGCCAATCACAGGCTAGAGCACCCTGCTCCACGATCTCCTGCCAGTACGAGGTACAGAAAAGGACGAAAAGGACGACGTCAGGACACGTGGACCAATCAACAAAAGACAGCGCAGAAAATGACAACGGCCACAATCGTACAAGACAGCTGCCATGCTCCTCACAGCCAATCATAGGCTACCTAAGCAGCCTATAAATACCCCCCTTCGTCACCAGGAGAAGGGATCGAAAAACGAAGAAGAGAACTCATATAGAGAGCTGTGAGAGATAGATTATAGTCGAAACGCTGTAATAATCTTGTAACAGTGTCTTGTAACTTGTCCTGATAAATAAGAAGTCCGTTCCTTCATATTATTAGTTCATTATCATTGTTATATTTTGATTATTAGACTGGTGTTTCTTCATTGGCGCCATCCGTCTATTGAGTTATTAAGAACAGCAATTTAAAAACCTCTATCTCTCAACACACCAGCGATGAGTTCTTTACCAATCAACACAAACTCTCCACAAGGCCCGTCCGGCACTGGTGTAGCTCCGGCAATCACCAGCCAGCCCGACAGCCACGTAGAAGAGCAAGTTCACATCACCGACGTGGGCCACACCCCGTCCTCCGGGACGAGGCAAACCCCGTCATTCCATTTTGCAACTGATAACCTTCAGACCTCACCTGCCGCTCATACTACGCCGATGGTTAGCCCGGAGGTATGGTATGCGCAGCAGAAAGAAGCTCTGAAGCAAGCATTCATGCACAGGCTTAAAGAACAACATCTGAGAGAGGCATCCCGCGCCCTGTCCTTCAGCGAAGGAAGGCTTGTCACTATCTCGGAAGGGCCGTCCAGAGCTGCAGGACACGTCGGCGGAAGCACCCACAACACTGACCCAACATGGAGGGAAGACTCCGACGAGTCACAGAGTCGTTTTCAACGTGACACAAGCCAGTACTTGACCAACACCGTTGATCGAGCATACTTGTCGTCCGGAGAAGACGACCTAACAAAACCATATTACCCCCCCTCGTTCAGTGAAAAATCTAAGTTTACACCGCGCATCGCACTCGCCATACTGCCCGCTGGGACAAAAATGCCAAGCACGTTGGGAAAATTTGACGGCACCGGCGACCCTGATGACCACATACGAAGTTTCGAGGTCGCAGGAAAATGCGCGCGGTGGACCTTGCCAGCATGGTGTCACATGTTCGCGCAGACGCTCACAGGCGCAGCGCGGGTATGGTTCGACAGCCTACCAAACGGAAAGATTGATAATCTGAATGAGCTGACTGATAAATTCTTGGACCACTTCAGTCAAAACAAAAGAATCGAGCGGGATTCCACTGACATTTTGCAAGTCAAAAGGCGCGACAATGAGTCCATCGAGGATTACATCACCAGGTTCAACCGCGAAGCTTTACAAATTGGTCCAATCAGATTTGAGCTTATGAAAGCAGCGTTTACGCAAGGCGTCAGATGTGACTCGCTGATCCGCACGCTGGCCGGATGCACAGGCATGCCCAATACATGGGAAGAGATCATGCGCGGCGCTAAAAATTATGCGAAGACAGAAAGAGAACTATCCGTCTGGAGCAGAATTCAAGCACCACAGTACACCGATACACAAGCGCAAGCAATGCGCAACCGAAACAACAAGCATGACAGGAGGGCGAAGGGCAATGTCTGGACGAGGCTTCAAGGAGCCGACCAGGCAACCCCAAAGCCTTCTGCGTCACAAGATTACCAGCGCAACACCTCGCTCGTGCACAAGCCTAACCGAAGGAGTCACAACAACTGGACTCCCTTAACCAAAACACCGGCGCAAGTTCTAGCAACGGAAAACGTTGACTTCCCAGAACCTAAGGTCATCAAAAGGCGCGAAGGGTTAGACCACAACAAGTTTTGCGCATACCATCAAGACATCGGTCATGACACCGATAAGTGTTACCAACTAAGGCAAGCCATTGAAGACGCATTAAAGTCCGGCAAGCTCGGCCACCTGCTGCAAAACGTTGAGCGCAAACAAGCGGGGGGTCCTCCGCCCAAAAAGATAAAAAATATAAGCATGATGATACACAGCACCGGGCACCGGAGCCAAAAACGAAAAACTGAATCAACAGCAGAATGGAGGGAACAACAGGTGTGTTTCCCCATAGTCAAAGGCGGCCCATCGGCCACAAAGGCAATCATTGTCACAGCAATTTTTGACCATTACAGAACCACTAGAGCATTCATGGACACGGGCAGCAATTCAGACATCAAGTATGGTCAGTGCTTTGATCTCCTGGATGAAGAAGATAAGCAGCGCCTGCGCCCCATCAATTCGCCAATCATGGGATTCTCCAACGAGGTTGTGACACCCCTCGGAGAAATATCTTTCCCTCTCACTCTCGGCGCGCAGGGCCGATCGCGAACAGAAGAAGTCACCTTCCTCGTCATTCCATCCAAGTCTAAATATGATATCATCCTGGGCAGGGACTCCATGGCTTCCTACAACATGGTCACCTCCACTGTGCATAGCGCAATCGGTTTCCCCACTCCAAATGGGGTAGCCATTGTATGGGCCAACAGAGAGTGTGCCATGACCACGGAGCCCCACCCAGCAAAAATATTGAAGCCCTGCCCATGCACTGAACCAGAGAAGTGGATCTTAAACCCAAAGTTCCCTGAGCAACCCATAACAATAGGGCCAGAAATCTCTGAAAATATCAGGGACCATTTGAAACAACTCCTCCGCAAAAATATCGATGTTTTCGCATGGCAACCATCGGACATGATCGGTGTCCCGCGCGAACTCGCTCAACACAAGCTTAACACATACCGCTCTGTAGAACCCATCGCGCAAAAGCGCAGAAGTATGGGTGCTGAAAAAACTCAAGCAATGAACGAACAAGTCGGAGAACTGTTAAAGGCAGGCATTTTGAGGGAAACACGATACCAAACCTGGGTCGCAAACCCAGTCATGGTTAAGAAAAGCAATGGCGGATGGAGGATGTGTGTAGACTACACCGACCTCAACAAAGCATGCCCGAAGGACTGCTATCCCCTACCAGAAATTGATTTGAAAATAGACTCTCTGGCCCCATTCCGCTTCAAGTGTTTTTTGGACGCCTACAAAGGCTACCACCAAATACAGATGGCACGTGAAGATGAAGACAAAACTGCTTTCCGCACAGATAAAGGAGTCTTCTGCTACACAAAGATACCATTTGGCCTAAAAAACGCCGGAGCCACGTATCAACGACTGATGGACCGCGCATTCGCCAAGCAGATCGGGAGAAACCTAGAAGTCTATGTTGATGACTTAGTCATCAAAAGCAAGGAAGAGGATCAGATGCTAAAAGACATTGAAGAGACATTCAAGCACTTAAAAGCGATCTGCATGAAGCTAAACCCAAGCAAATGCGCTTTTGGGATGGAAGAAGGCAAGTTTCTGGGGGTCGTAGTCACCAAAGATGGGTTCAGACCAAACCCCGAAAAGATACAAGCCATTGCGCAAATGCCCTCCCCATCCACCCTAAAAGAGGTTCAAACGCTGAATGGACGCCTTGTAGCGATCAACCGCTTTCTGTCGCATCACGCGAGCAAATCCATTCCTTTCATCGAAACACTAAAAAGCTGCTTGAAAAAGAACCATTTTAAATGGACACCGGAGGCAGAAAAGGCTTTTCAAGAGATGAAGGAATGCTTGATGGACCTACCAACGCTCACCGCTCCACTCCCTAGGGAGCCCCTAACGATGTATCTTTGCGCCACAGAGCAGGCGGTGAGCGCAGTACTGATGGTAGACAGAAAGCTGGTTCAAACGCCTATCTATTACGTCAGCAGAGTACTAACAGATGCGGAGTCAAGATACACCATCATGGAGAAGCTAGTTCTAGCACTCGTTCATGCATCAAGACGGCTGCACCGTTATTTCCAAGGCCATCCCATCAATGTGCTGAGCGATTACAAGCTGAACAATGTCCTATCAAAGCCAGAAGTCTCTGGGAGATTGGTAAAATGGGCAATTGAGCTGGGTGAGCACACCATCAATTACAAGACGCGCCCGGCGGTTAAAGGACAAGTACTAGCCGATGTCATAGCAGAGGTACCAAAAGAAAAAGTAGAAGAATGCAAAGCTGAACAAGAACCGCAACCATCGAATGACGAGAAGGCCATCTGGAACCTCTACACAGATGGGGCCTCAAACGAGGATGGCGTTGGCGCGGGGATACGCTTGGTCAGTCCAGAGGGAGCGGAATTCACTTACGCAATAAGGCTTGAATTCAAAGCCACCAACAATGAGGCGGAGTACGAAGCATTCCTCGCTGGACTACGCATCGCGCACAAGCTAGGCGCCAAGCACATCTTCGCGCACGTCGATTCACTGTTGGTCGCCGGTCAGATCAGTGGGAAATATGAGGCTAAAGAACCCTCAATGATTTTATACCTTCAACGCGCCAAAGAGCTCATGGCTACCTTCCCCAGCTGCACCATCGACCACATCAGACGCAGTCAGAACAAGCCGGCGGACGCTCTAAGCAAAATGGCCTCTACAACTTTCAGCCATTTAGCAAAAGAGGTCCGAATCGAAACGCTAAGCGAACCGTCTGTACCACCCAAGGAGGTCAACGTCATCCAAACGGGTGCTGACAGCTGGATGACTCCGATAATATCCTATCTGACCAACGGCGCCCTGCCAGAGCAACGCGCCGAGGCCAGAAAGATACAGCACAAAGCCCTACAATACCAAATACAAGACGGAGTGCTCTATCGGAAGTCATACCTGGGGCCACTGCTGCGGTGCGTGGATGCAGTTGATGCGGACTATTTGGTGCGAGAAATACACGAAGGGATATGTGGGATACACGCGGGGCCGCGCATGGTGGTCGCGAAGATCATGAACGCGGGATACTATTGGCCGGGCATGCACCTGGATGCCTTACAGATCATCCGCAAATGCGACTCATGCCAGCGGCACGCCCCCAACACCCTGCGTCCAAAGAATGAACTCATACCAGTAACCTCGGCATGGCCATTCCAAAAATGGGCAATTGATCTGGTGGGACCTTTCCCAATGACGACAGGTAAAAGGAAATTCCTGATAATCGCAATTGACTACTTCACCAAATGGGTCGAAGCCAAGCCGCTGGCTGAAATCACTGCTAACCATGTGAAGAAGTTCATTTGGGAATTCATCATTTGCCGTTTCGGGCTGCCCATGTCAATCGTTACAGATAACGGGACTCAGTTCGCAGATAAGGGGTTGCTGAAATGGTACGCGGATTTGCACATCCAACCAACCTTCACCTCGGTCGCGCACCCACAAGGCAACGACCAAGTTGAGCGCGCGAACCGCAGCATCGTGGAGGGCATCAAAGCCAGATTGGGAACAAAAGGTAAGGCTTGGGCAGAGGAATTACCGAGCGTGCTATGGGCTAATCGTACACTAACCAAAACGAGCACCGGTGAAACTCCGTTCAGCCTCACATACGGCTCGGAAGCCATGATACCCGCGGAGATTGGATGCCCGTCCCCGAGAGTGCTTTCCGCAACCACGACAGATAATGACCAGGAGCTGCGCACAAACCTTAACTTGGTTGAATTACGCCGCGATGAAGCAGCAATACGAGAGGCAAATTACAAGCAGCAGCTAGAGCGCTACTACAATGCCAAAGTCAAAGCCCAAGCGTTCAAGGTCGGAGAGTTCGTCTTGAGAAACAACGAGGCCAGCGGAGCCCTCCCCAAGGGAAAGTTAACCCCAACTTGGGAAGGACCGTACCGCATCCAAGAAGTCCTCGGCAAAGGGGCCTACAAGCTATCAACGTTAGAAGACAAACCGGTTCCCCGAACATGGAACGCGGCGCAATTAAGAAAGTGCTATATGTAACTGCAAAACATGATGTAACGAAGGCCGTTTCGCCATTTGAATGAAATGAAATATAGCAGTTTCCTTTATTTTACACGCGCATCCTAAACTTAGAATTTGCATCGAGAAAATCTGCAATTTCCTTAAAACTGCGCGCTGCATGGTTAAGATGCAACGCGCACCCTAAACTTAGAAATTGCATCGAGAAAATCTGCAATTTCCTTAAAACTGCGCGTTGCATGGTTAAGATGCAACGCGCACCCTAAACTTAGAAATTGCATCGAGAAAATCTGCAATTTCCTTAAAACTGCGCGCTGCATGGTTAAGATGCAACGCGCACCCTAAACTTAGAAATTGCATCGAGAAAATCTGCAATTTCCTTAAAACTGCGCGTTGCATGGTTAAGATGCAACGCGCACCCTAAACTTAGAAATTGCATCGAGAAAATCTGCAATTTCCTTAAAACTGCGCGTTGCATGGTTAAGATGCAACGCGCACCCTAAACTCAGAAATTGCATCGAGAAAATCTGCAATTTCCTTAAAACTGCGCGTTGCATGGTTAAGATGCAACGCGCACCCTAAACTCATAAATTGCATCGAGAAAATCTGCAATTTCCTTAAAACTGCGCGTTGCATGGTTAAGATGCAACGCGCACCCTAAACTTAGAAATTGCATCGAGAAAATCTGCAATTTCCTTAAAACTGCGCGTTGCATGGTTAAGATGCAACGCGCACCCTAAACTTAGAAATTGCATTGAGAAAATCTGCAATTTCCTTCAAACTGCGCGTTGCATGGTTAAGATGCAACGCGCACCCTAAACTTAGAAATTGAATCAATTTCTTTCAAATAGTGCGTCGCATAGTTGAAACACAACGCGCACCCTAAACCTCGAAATTGCATAAAGTATATCTGCAATTTCCTTAAAATTACTTAAAATCCTATGTCTACTGGATTCCTGCGCGGACGCTTAGATAAAAATGTGATGCGCAAAGTAACAGCTATGAAATAATAACATGGCATATGAACATTAACACAAGGCAGGAATAAACTAAACTGCCATTGACAAAATAAATATGTTCAATAATACTTATAAACATAAAGTCATTACATATTGTTTAAACAGACAAAAAGTGGAGCTACAAACACAGCCAAGGTTAAATACAAAGGCAAAATATTCAGCTTCATTTCTTGGACGAGGAGGATGTGTCACTAAGATCATCATCGTCTGAACCGGACAAGCTCAACCGCTCACCACCCTCCGCCTGAATCTCAGCCGCTAAGTCACTCGCCTTGAGCTTCGCGTACTCATGACGCGTGTGCACCAAGCCAGCCTTGTCAAATGATTCCTTGAGTTCAAAGCAGCTGGGACGATCACGGTGGCTTACAACGAAGTCCACCAGCTCGTACTTCAATTCATCAAACTCTGCGGCCTTCTTTGCAAACACAGCATCCAGGTCTTGTTTATACAAGGGAAATTGGTCCAAAGGTTTCCCATCCTGCGCATGCTGGTACCCTTCAATGAAGCCAGCCTTGCGACCCACAAGCTTCGCAGCTGCGTTCACTGCGGCCACCGCTTGACGCGTCTGCGCGCAATTTTTCACATGATGGGCGACCTGCACGATACTCAAGAAACATAGTTAGTGCAAACAAACACAAAATAGTGAGAAGACAAATGCAAAATAGTGAGGAACATACCTCAGGGACACAACATCCCAGGACCCAAGCGCGGTCCTCCTCTGCCACATCCTTATCACTTTGGGCCTCCAACAATTGCCCCTCAAGCTCAAGTACTTTCCGGTGAAGGGACAAGTTTTCCTTGTCCAACCCATCATGCCCTTCACGCAGGTCAGCGATCAACTGATCCTTCTCCTTGAAAAGCTCGCGGGCCTCAATCAACTTATCTTTGTGCTGCTGCACCAGCCGTCGCTGCACATCCAACTCTTTGCAGGTCTCATCCCTCTGAGCTTCAATCTCGCTGAGGCGCTTCTTGGTCGCCTCCATTTTCGCGTTATCCTTCGCGCAAGCAACCCTCCATTGCTCTTCCCTCTCAGAGATGTGCTCACGGAGTTTGTCACGCTCCTCGCGAAAGGTTACAGCGTCCCATTTAGCACGCTTAAGCTCCGCTTGCACGCGGTCACGCTCCTCTGTCACGCGCTGTAAATCTTGATGAAACCTATGACGGTCATGCGCCATGGACCCCCACTCCCGCACTATCTCAGCAGAAGTGGACAACATGTTGGCCACACTCAAAATGTGGTCATCCATAAGGTCCCCGCGAGGACGCGTGGCCTGGTGCTCGCGCTCACCAGGAGGGATAACATTCGCCAAGAATTGACGACATTCCTCCACACTCAAAAA
Organism: Ambrosia trifida; assembly: GCA_028751855.1. Classification (NCBI taxonomy): domain Eukaryota; kingdom Viridiplantae; phylum Streptophyta; class Magnoliopsida; order Asterales; family Asteraceae; genus Ambrosia; species Ambrosia trifida. The sequence continues at coordinate 111,055,273 of CM054128.1, forward strand.
ACGGGCGGCCGGAGTCAACGTCCAGTTAGGCACAAAAATGCCACTAGACGACTCCTCGCCCCCAGCTGGGCGCGCACCTGAAGAACCGGGATTCGGCTCCGTTGTCACCTGTTTCTCGTTCTCCTCATCATCAACGGTCATATCAACTCCATGACCGCACCCCTCACTAATGTCTGTCGGCGACACCCTTCCCTCATCACCTTCCGGGTCATTCCGCGGAGGAGTAGGGAGTCGCACAGGCGATGGCGATTGCGGCGGAGTTGGAAGACGCGAGGGAGATGATCCTTGCACAGGAGAAGGCTGGCGATGGGGAGATGGCGGGTCCGCCAACACAGAAGTGACCAGCACATTATCCTGCACATCAGTATGCGCAGACTCCTCAACCCGCTTTTCAGGAGACGTCGGCCCGATAGGCCCAGTGTCAAACTCCTTGTTAATTGGAGCAGCAGTCACATCCTCTGGCGCGGTCGTGCCCAACAACGAAGCTATAAAAAACACAAGGTCATTAGTCAATCAAAAAAAAGAAAAGAAGGGAGAAACAGGTAACAAACTCACCTAACAAGTCTTCCTCCACAGACCGGACGAGCGTGTCCAGCTTCACTCTCTTCTCAATGGGCGATGTCAACTCCCCGCTGGCTCTCCTCTCCCTACTTGACCGCCTAGATCGTTTTTTATGACGGGGCGCGTCAACAGGAAGGGCTCCACCCTCAGATGGCTCCGCAGTGACAGGTTTCGTCAGCACAGCGCTTTGAACCTCTTCAGTCAACCTCGCCACGGACTCCCCTTGAACGAACGCATCTGAAAGTTCAACGTAGCTCCGTTCAAAAGGCTGGTAATTTTCAAAGTACCTATTAACCACTTCGTGGTTTAAAACAAAAAAATAGTCTTCACCTCTGGTCACATTCGTCTGCGGATTGGAGACGCGACGCACAAGGGGGTCTTCGTCGACAGTCTCCTCGCTGTCATCATCCGCGCGCGCAGGTGGTTGTTGCACATCTTGCCTCCCTGCAGACCACGCAATTGGCGAAAGCAAAGACGAGTCAGAAGACTCATCACTAGATATCACAAGTAAGGGTAAACCCGTCCGCACAAACATGTTGACGGGCGAAGGGTTCTCATAAGGTGGCGAGGACTCACCGGCTTCAGTAATGAGTAGCGGCGCGGTTGTAGCCTCCTGCGACGCGCTATCCAGTTTGGGACGGACAAGTGTGTCCCAAGCCTTCTCCAATATGTACAGCTCATTGTCCGCCAGCTTCTCAAAAGCGAACCCCATGTTATCCCCGCCTAACAGCATACTGTAGAGGCATTCCACCTCTGAAAACAAGAATTAAACAAATCAATAATGCAATACACCCCGCGCAGGTGCAAAAGAAAAAAGACGATCAACTACTAACCTTTACCATCTTCAGTTAAGTGCGGATTACGACCCTCCACCTCATACTTTATGCTCATCCCGGCCATCACAAGGCCAAGTTCAGGGATCTCGCATAAATCAACGGGATGGCTGGTCAGAGTATTAAACCACGGCTGATCTTTGTACTGAATCAACTCCATCTTACCCAACCCCTCCGCTGGGTCTAACCTACTCATCTCAATGGGAATAACCCCTTGGTTAATCCAGAAAAATTTAGGTTTCCATTCCCGGAAACTCTTCACCCCGGCTCCAGCACAGGCAGAAACCCCAGGGCGTGGCCTACACGAGAGCCAACTCTCCACAAAACTCAGGCTGTAAAACACCAAGAACATGTCCACCAAAGGCTCGATCTTGTTGGTGCGGCAGCAGAACTCGAAGAACATCAATCTAGACATCAAACCAGGGTGGATCTGGTTAATGTGCACGCCAATTGCACGAATAAAAGTACCGAGAAACTGGGTAATCGGAACCCTGAAATTGCAGTCTCGGAAGTAACAGGCATATAACCCCACTTTCCCAACAGGGGGCTCCAGTATAGTTTTATCGGGAGCAGGGATCTCTACCCCATACGAAGACGGAAAGCCAACCCCTTTCCTAAATTTCTTGAATTCTCCTTTACTCCAAACCGCCGTCACTTCCCCAGCGTGGGGCGGTTTCTTTTTTGAACCGTCATCTCCTTTCTTTGATCCACGTTTCTTCCTGGGAATGTTCACAATATGGTCCATGACTCAAAAACAAGAAATATTGTCAGAAAGGTAACGCAGAAGTATAATTTCGCCGAGGAGAAAAGAAAAGAAGCTTTGAGAGTAAGAATGAAAAAAGTGAAAGGGTTAAGGGAGAAAGAGGGTTTAAATAGGAAGGCCACACGTGGAAGACACGTAGCCTGACGGTTTTTTGAAATTCGAAATGCCCACCAACCAATGGAGGACACGTCGGAAGATAAAGAAGACAAAACGACCAGGGCCCACCACGTCTCTGACGTTTGTACAACCGTCAGAGACTTTTCGGCTACCAACCAGTCGCGTCACCCACGCGATCTGACAAAACTGATGTGCACATTAATTGGGGGGGTCCACACCTACCCCACTTGCACAACACCGCGCGGAAGCTTCCCCCGCCTAATCAACGCGCAAATCTCAAAAAATACCCCACGACACAAAACTGAGTCCAGCGTCTCGCATGCTACGCAAACAACACACTGGACTAGGGGGACTTGAAGAGATAGGTACCCGCACACGCGCAGGAAGGAAACCCGCGCGCATTTTCCTGCAACCTTGTCTTTCTCATTGATGATAATTCAATATATAATACCAATAATGTGGTAATTATGGGTACATGATAAATACAAATAAATGCTAACAATCAAGCCTATATTTACGATGGCTATTAGCCCAGCTTCTTGAGGGTCTGAGGGCCCCGACCCCCACCGTTTTTTGACGCAGTGGTGAATTTTACGATTTTCATAGGTAAATTGAGTCTGGCCCCTACCGATTTGATCTTCCGGTCACTACCGATCGAAAAAAATTTAGTCCGGCCGCCACCGATTCGAAAACCAAGCTTTGCCACTGTTTATAACGCCTTGTTAATTGCGTTAAAACATTAATTAATTTTGTAAATGATAAAAAAGCTATAACAATAACAAAAAAGAAATTTTATCTTATAAGTATATATCTTAACTGCGTTAAAAAGTAAGTAAAATGAAGTAGTATATAAGAGTGTGTGTAGTGGCCTCGTTATGAGGCGTTATAGCCTACCATAGCGCCGGGAACACCGCCCCCCTAGGCGCTATGGTGGCGTTTTGGTGGATGTCCGGCAGCAGCATAGCGAGCGTTTTAGATTGGGAATTGTGTATATGACCGTTGAACGGTCCAAAAATTAAAAAAAAAAAAACTGATTTATTTAATTATTATCTATATATATATACTTCATCTTCTACAACATAAACACACACATATACAATTCACACACACAAACAATTCATACATACACACACTCTTTACAAACCAAAAACCAAAAACCAAACCTATGGCAGCCTGGACCAATACAGAGCAACTCGAGTTAGTGCGAGCGTGGGTAAACGTTAAGGAGCTTCCGTCAACCAATAGGCGGGCTTTTTGGCAGGATGTGTTGGCTGAGTTCAACCAAATCACGGGGACGAACCACCGTAACGTTGACCAGATCTACAGTAAGATGCATTCTATACGAACTAACGTTGATAGGTGGCATGTAGTCTATTCAGCGGCGATGCAGGCGCACCCAGGGGTTAGTGAACAGATGGCAATTCAGTTGACACACGACGCCTATCGTCAACAATACCAAACAGACTTCTCAATCACCAATCTTTTGTCGTGGTCTCTGATGCGTTTTCACTATGTTTAATTTTTAATGTTTAGGCTTTATGTTTAATGTTACGTTTTATGTTTTGTGTTCTATTTGTAATGTTTAATGTTTTAGTTATTTATGTTTAATGCGTTTTCACCAATCTTTTGTGTTTAATGTTAGTTTATTTTAAAAGATTACATAATATTTTAAATTTAAACCACATAAACACATAAAATTACAATCCTAAATTACTTATTACAAACAGAGTTCCTAATCCTAAACTACTTATTAAAACGTTACATAAACACATTACATAAAGACATAATATAAACCTAAATTACTTATTAAAACCTAAACCTCCCACTACGGAGAGTAGTTGTCCCACTCGAGTGTGTAGTACTCAGGGGATAGGGAACGTGAGCTGTCCCTCCCATCGGACCTTGCATCCGAGGGGAAGTAGTAGTTCTCCCCACGAGGGGAAGGCATGCTCCAAAGGCGCTCCTCCTCCTCAAGTTCCCTGAGGGCTTCCAAGTCCTCAGGAGTTGGGTCCCCATATTCACGGGGTGGGGTGGGGATAGGTTGGTGGTGGAGTGGGCAAGTATTATGGGGGGTGGGGATAGGTTGGTGGTGGTGGGTGGGGGTATTCTGGGGGGTGGGGATAGGTTGGTGGTGGGGGGAGGGGATAGGTTGGTGGTGGGGGGAGGGGATAGCAGCAGCAATTCGGGGGGTGGGGGCCGACACTCTCAGTCGGTCCATTTCATTAATAGCCATGGTATAATCCATGGCCCAGGCCCATTCTTCATCCGTGAAGTCATCATCGACTTCAGGATGAGGAAAGGTTGGTGGTGCCGCAGCAGGAGGAGGAGGGTGATAAATCCAATGTTGTGGAGGAGGAGGAGGAGGAAGAGGAGGCTGTGGAGGAGGAGGAGAGGAGGTGAATGGTAGTCTCCGGGGCCGGCCCCGTCCCCGGACCCGGCGAGCATACTGCCGGACATTAGAAGGTCCGGCAGCTCCTGCTTGAAAACTGCCCATATTATTCATTGTGTTCAGGATGAGGAAAGGATGAGGAAGAGGGAAGAGGTGTGACTGAGATTTGGGAGGAGGGGGGTATTTATAGGTGTGACTGAGATTTGGTGGAGGGGGGGAAAGTTTGAAATTCAAACTTTGAAATTTAAACGTTTGGGGGGGCAAAGTTTGAAATTCAAACTTTGAAGTAGGAGGGAAACTGTTTGAAATTCAAACGGTTTGGAACAGTAACCGTTTGAAATTCAAATTTTTTTTTTTAATTTTATTTTTTAATACTAAATAATTTTTTTATTATTTTATTAATTTAATAAACTTTCAGTCTAAATTTTTATTTTTATTATTATTTTTATTTTTAATGAAATATTATTAAGTATTAAATATTCTTATTTAAATAAAAAACAATAATTAACCAATCATTACCAATCATTTATAACCCCAACATAACCTTCCTTCCCACTACACCTCTTTTTCCATAACCCCAACATAACCCCTTTTCTATTACTTTTTAATATTTTAATCCTATAACCCCAACATAACTATCCACCACTACACACACCCTAATAAAGAGTAGGGAAAAAGAAAGAAACAATATACAAATTCTAACGCAAAAGATAGGTTTATGCCCACGATCTTTAAGAAAAGCTAACTTGTAACTGTGTTTATCAAGGTAATCGTGTTAAGTTAATTAACAATAAATATGTATAAAGCTTGCACGTATAATCAAGAAGTATGTGTTGTTTTTAATTATATGTTTATATTAGAGTTCTAGTAAGTCCAATAACAATTAAATATCAGATTAAAAAAGTAACACACAATAGCAACAATAAAAATACTATTAGCAGTTCACGTAAATTAATATTTAGACGATGACTCAATTCCAGAAATGTATAAAATTGAACAAACAAATCCAAGTGTAAATTTTATATGAATCAACTCGTTTTCAAGTTTACTTACTTAAATTGGTTAGCATAAATGGACTATTTTTTTGTTAGTTTTCGTGAGCTTAAGCAATCTAAATATCGGCTTCAATAGAAGTGAAATCACCAGCAATTGCAACTTACGCATATTTACTATAATATTGCTAGAACAAAAATTTATTCGTTTCAAATAGCTAGGAATAATAAATGAAAAAAAAACAAATGTGCAATGCCACTAACACCAGGGCTGTCTTCGAAAATCTCTAAAACGTTTTGAGCCTAAGGCGACTAAAGAAATCGAGGCCTTTATAAAATTCAAGTTTAAATTTTCAAAATATGAGTAATTCAAATTTTATCTTTTAATTATCAAACATTAATACCTAGATTATATACTATATTAAAAAATAAAGAAAAGATGGTGCATTGTTATACAAAAATTTCCCTAACCAATCCATCTACCAGAGCCGGTCCTGAATATTCAAATGCCTCGGTCGAGCCGAGAAAAAAAAGGCCCTTCGATCCAAGCTAATTATATAAACTAGTTTTCTTTAAATGACGTTATGTCAATATTAAAAAACTAAAAAATAATAAACAAAAAAAATAAAAACGTAAAAAAACAAAAACTATAAACTTTAAAAAATCAACTAAAATACTAACCTAACAATTTTAATCTATATTATTGAACAAACAAAATGTAAAAAGAAAGAGATTTGTTTTATATTTAGATAAGGGTTGAGTGACATATGAAAAGAAAGAAAACAGTAACAAATGAAAATTAAAATCCAGCTCAATTTTATTTTATATTGTCTTCACTTCATCTTCTTCGTGTTTTTTTCACACCACCATGTCAAAAAACTTCCAGTTCTTCACTATCATAAAGAACAAGAACAACACATTCTTAGTTCCCTCACTTTACTTTAGCTACACTATCGACAAATTAGAAGGTCAAACATCAAGAAAATCACCAATTTTATGGATCTTCGATGAAGAAACGGCAGTCGGCCGGAGGCTCAGTGCCCCCAGGGAAATCGGGCCTCGGCCGGGAGTGCGGCTCGCCCACCCCTAGGGCCGGCACTGCCATCTACCTAAGGTTTTGTTCTCATTTACCCCACCAAAATAATTTAAATACACTTTTATACATAATATATATTTTAAATTTTTAAAATTTCGGGCCTCCCGAAAGTTTGGGTCTTGGGCCGTCGCCCACCCCGCCCATGCACAAAACCGGCCCTGACTAACACCATGTGTAGTGGTTAGGAAATTCAAGCTTCCCATTTTGGTATTTTTTTAACAAGTGGCATGTGGATTTTACTAGAGGCTTGAAAGAGCTTGAAATCAAAAAGTGGTGTAATGGTTTCAAGCCCTTATTAGGACCTGATCATATATTTATTTTTTAAATTTAAAACAATTAATATTTATTAAAATATTTCATTTAACAAAAAAATTTTACAATAACATAAATAAAAAACCAGGAAAATACTTAATAAAAAAACTACGAAAATACTTAATAAAAAAACTACGAACATACTAAAAAACGTACAATCTAAATATTGTATTTAGCACGAATTTGTTGCGTACGCATATTATTAGTTGTGAAAACCTTATCGTGTTTGTGTCGAAATCTTGAAGGTTAAAGGTTGATTGCGGTCAGGTGGTGTTTGGGCGATACGCGTTTGGATTGCCGGGATAAGATGGAACACTGAAAGGGGGCGGAATGGATTCATGATAATAAATTTTTTTAAGATATGAGAGATTTTTTATAAAAATGGGAAGAATGTATAAAGTGTTGTGTATAAAAAATGAGGTTGGTTGGGTTTAAATAGGTTTTAAATTTGAATTAAAAATTTGTTTTTTTTAAACGGCTACTTCAAATAACGGTAATATTACCGTTGCAAGTCTCTCCCACACATGGCACAATTGGATTGGTGGATGAAATAGAGTTTCTGGCGTGAAAAATTTGGCGCTTGCCCGGTTAACGCCCGTTTAGCGAAGAGGGGGCGGTATTTCAGACGATATATACAACTAATTAGGTTATATTCTGGGATTTTTTTGAGATAGATAAATCTAATATTAAGACAAAATATGTGTTACGATGTCTAAATGTACAATAACTAGAATTTATATCGTCAAAACATAAACTGAAATTTATACCAACTCGAATCTGGACAAAATTACGTCAAAACGTAGACCTACAGTTTGGTTTGTTATGGTAGCGGCATTCCATATGACTATACGGTAACGCTAGGACTATGGCGTTATCGTTGAGTTGTTAAAAAATGAAGAAGTTAATGTCGTTACTACTAACGGCGTTACCGTTAGTACTATTCTAAATTTATACCGTCAAAACATAAACTGGAATTTATACTATCTCGAATCTGGACAAAAGTTACGTAAAAACGTAGACCTACGGTTTGGTTTGTTGCGGAACTGGTATGGTAGCGTCTTTCCATATGACTACATGGAAACGCCGTTAGTACTAACGATTATGCCGTTATTAGTAACTAAAGTTGTTTGTACTAATGACGTTATTGTTGAGTTGTTAAAAAAAACAAAGAAGTTAAGGCCTTTGTTACTAATGTCGTTACTACCACCAACATAACCATTAGTACTAACGCCGTTGACGTTACTACTAACGACATAACCGTTAATATTAACGCCGTTAATACTAACGACATTACCGTTAGTAAAAGTATATAGTATAATAGTATTATATAATATAAATTATCCCTCTGTATCGTTCCTCTCTTAGTAGGAAATTGAAGAGAGTGGGGAGACAAAGAACAAGATTCTTTTATAATTTTTTTAGACAAAATTACACTTTGTGTTTTTAATGTATCACTGAAATTATGAAACATGTATTTATTTGTTTATTTTTTTTGCATTTTATATCCAAAATTTCATTTTTGTTGCATATTGTGTCCTTTCTAACTAACTGAGTTTAAAATCTCAGTTAACCTCATTCCACTCAGGGGTATTATTGTCCATTCAAGTGAGATTAATTCAATTCAATCGACGTTTAGGTGAGATTATTTCAATTCAATCGACGGTTTCCAAGATTTACAATTTAATTTTGTTGACCGTTTGGTGGGACGGTTGCAATAGTAAAAATTAAATGTTAAAACCGTTCAAAAATGTAAAAAAAAAAAGTTTGGGTTTTAAATGTAAATAGATAAAAGAATCAGTAAAGTGATGTAAGAAAGCAGGATTTGTTAAAATCAGTGAAAGAAAACTTTGTTCATACAATCACCCATTGTGCCTTTAAAAGAACGTTAAATCAAATATTTAAAATTGACAAACATCAATGGCGAAAACTGAACTTAACTCAAATTCTAAGATGTTTAAAATACATCTATATCTATATCTATACATATAATAAACCAAAGCCATTTTAATGACATGACATTTAAAGAGGATATTTTCTTTATTGAGTGTGCTATGTGTCATCCCATGTGGCAAGCCCTTTATTTTAGGAAAATAATAATTTAAAATTTAAAAACAAAATTAGATTTTTATCTCTAATGTTTCCTCCCATAACTTTTAAACGTTAATATCTTTTATACACGGGATTTTTTAAAGAAAAAACTTACACCAAATTAATGAGTGTTTTATTATCTTTCCAACGAGTACCATAGTGCTATATAAAAAACGGAGAAAAAAACGACTATTTTTTGTAACCCGACAGGTATTGTGTCAGGTTTGGAATTAGTTTAAAAAAATTGTGGGTTTGGGTCGGGCCTGGGATTAGGTGATACCCGACCCAATTACCTTTTTTTTTATATTAGAATATGATAACTTATGGCAGAGATTTATTTAAAATAATAATAATCTATACATATAATAAACCAAAACCATTTTAATGACATGACACTCAAAGAGGCATTCTCTTCCTTGAGTATGCCATGTGTCATCCCATGTGGCGCTGAGATATTTTAGGAAAAAAATAATTTAAAAACAAAATTGGATTGTTCACCCTTATGTTTCCTCCCATAATTTTTAAACGTTAATATCTTTAATATACGAGATTTTTTAAAGAAAAAAATTACACCAAATTAACGAGCGTTTTATTATCTTTCCAACGAGTACCATAGTGCTATATAAAAAACGGGGAAATTTTTTTGTGAGGTTTTTTTTCATACAGGAAAAAAACACAAAGTGTTCAGGTAAATCATTAATCATGTATAGACAAGTCACTAATTATGTTTAAATCAGTAAATATGATTTTTTTTTTCAACCAGAGCCGAATAGGTTAATAGAGTTATACGTTGTTTTAAGTTAGGTATCAATATTAGTATGTTAGAGTTGTACATTTGTTTAGTCTTTAGGATAGGTGTTAGTTAATATTAGAGTTACATTAGAGTTCTACATTGTTTTAGGTTAAGTGTTACCATTTGAGTTGTACATTGTTAATTTGTTTTAGGTTAGATATTAATATTAGAGTTATACACATGTCTATTTCATATGTAAAATTGATGTATCATATTAAATTTCTCAACCCGGGACGCTCCCGGGGTATAATCTAGTATATATATATTGCAATGGGATTAATCCTACATGTCATACTCTTATGCAATCTCTCTTTTGAGAGATGCCACATAGGATGCGATGTGGCAAGTGTAAACCAATTAAAAAAAAAGAATAAATATGATTTAACCTAATGTATTATAATCTTTAAGCTAATCTATTAAATACCTAATCTACTAAATCGAATTATTAAAACTTTATTATTTTTTCTCTCATGTTTCCTCCCATAACTTTTAAACGTTAATATCCTTTATATACGAGATTTTTTAAATAAAAAAAATACACTAAATTAACGAGCGTTTTATTATCTTTCCAACGAGTACCATAGTGCTATATAAAAAACGGAGAAAAAAATGACTATTTTTTGTAACTCGACAGGTATTGTGTCGGGTTTGGGATTAGTTTAAAAAAAATTGTGGGTTTGGGTCGGGTTTGGGATTAGGTGATACCCGACCCGATTACCCGAAACAACATACCCAAATACCCGAACTATATACCCGATCATATACCCATGAATTTTTTAACGCATCACATAACCCTTAGACTAATGCGTTCGATATTTCAATAATAACTTTTTTTTTCTTATTTCATGTTAGTTCTTTTTAGAATGATCGATTAAAAACTTCCGATTCATTTGTAATGGCACTAGATTTATACCCCGGCGCAAAGATTCGTTTTTTTATATTTGAATATGATAACTTATGACAGAGATTTGTTTAAAATAATAATAATAATAATAACAATAATATATTTTATTATGTCATATTAGATATTTCAACCCGGGACGCTCCCGGGATAAAAACTAGTATATATATATTGCAAAAGGATTAATCCTACATGTCATACTCTTATGCAATCTCTCTTTTGAGAGATGCCACATAGGATGTGATGTGGCAACTCTAAACCAATTAAAAAAAGAAATAAATATGATTTAACCTAATCTATTATAATCTTTAAACTAATCTATTAAACACCTAATCTACAAAATCTAAATATTAAACCTTTATTATTTTATCTCTCGTGTTTCCTCCCATAACTTTTAAACGTTAATATCTTTTATATACGAGATTTTTTAAAGAAAAAAAATTACACCAAATTAACGAGTGTTTTATTATCCTTCCAACGAGTACCATAGTGCCATATAAAAATCGGAGAAAAAAATGACTATTTTTTGTAACCCGACAGGTATTGTGTCGGGTTTGGGATTAGTTTAAAAAAAATTGTGGGTTTGGGTCGGGTCTGGGATTAGGTGATACCCGACCCGATTACCCGAAACAACATACCCAAATACCCGAACTACATACCCGATCATATACCCATGAATTTTTTAACGCATCACATAACCCTTAGACTAATGCGTTCAATATTTCAATAATTAACTTTTTTTTCTTATTTCATGTTAGTTCTTTTTAGAATGATCGATTATAAACTTCCGAATTCATTTGTAATGGCACTAGATTTATACCCCGACGCAGAGATTTGTTTTTTTTTTATATTTGAATATGATAACTTATGACAAAGATTTGTTTAAAATAATAATAATAATATATTTTATTATGTTATATTAGATATTTCAATCCGGGACGCTCCCGGGATAAAAACTAGTAAACCATATATTAGATTATTACGGCAGATAGGGCATCTTGTCACCATGTATCATATTGCAAGACTGAACAGAATATAATAAAGTTTAAAGTATGCTTAACCAACAAAGTATTACTAGACAATTTATTTGTTTTATATGCATCGCTTACGGCCACCATGTCTTATTTGATTATTGAAAGGGCATTGAGAAGTTAATGTATATAAACCCACCCAATCACCTTGTACTTAAAAACACATCACTTTAACTTAGTTAAGGCTTTGTATCTCTTACGAATTTAGGATGACCAGCGAAAGCCCAAAAACAAACCGTGTAGGAACCAGACCACCGAATACTGGAAACCGCATTACGGTCCTTAGCATAGACGGCGGAGGCATCAGAGGTGTCATTCCGGGTGTCATTCTCGAGTACCTTGAGTCACAGCTTCAGGTACATTTCTCAAACGTGCACATGATCAACTAGTAATATATATATATAGAGTTTAATAATAAGCTGTTTGGGACCTAGCTAATGCCACTTAAGAATAGGTGTTACAAACACATACTCTAAAACAAGAACTAGTGGCTGAAAAATGTTGTTCTTTCTTTTCTTTTTTGTTGTTGTGATGAAAGTAGGTTGTAGTAGGAACGTGACTGGCATATGTACTTCTAGGTGTTTTTTTTTAAACTTGTTGAGCAAACAATTTAGACATTTGCTTGCGAAATAAACAGTCTGAATAAAATATGTCTGACTTAATCAAACAGTTGTCCCATTAAAAGCTCATTAAGAGCTGAAACAAACAGCCCCTTAGAGTTTTCGCCAAACTCCAAGTAGCGAACTACCTTGAAATACAAGAGACATAGCAGTCTCATTAAAAAACCACATGCTAAAATTTTAACATACCATTTGTGATACGCGCGCCGTTAATTAATCATTGTAGTAATATTGATATATGGGAGCCTAAACACACACACACATATATGCAGGAGTTAGATGGTGAAGAAGCGAGGCTAGCAGATTATTTTGATGTGATAGCAGGAACAAGCACCGGTGGTCTAGTGGCAGTAATGCTAACGGCTCCAGACAAAAACAACAGACCTTTGTATGCTGCTAAAGACATCGTTCCATTTTATCTTGAAAACACTCCCAAGATATTTCCACAAAGATGGTAAAGATTCTTCATCAATTTTTTTTTTTTTTGAAAGGCTTAGTTCAGTGGAAATCCTTGTACAACCCTAATCAAGCGATCTCAAGTTCGAATCCCTACCCACACACTGGTGTCCTCCTTGCCTAAGCTCAAACTATCACGGGGAATTTTTTTGTGGTGTGCATGAATCGAACTTGTGACCTACCCCCAGGATGGGAACCCCTAAGGGAAAACCCACCCTACCTCAAACCAGCTGGGCTGGAGATCATTGGCAGATTCTTCATCAATTAGGATACCAAATAGAATGCACCATCATGTTGAAAACTTTATATATCATGATTGTTTATGTTTTTGATGTTTCATGGAGCAAATTTAGGGGACCATTTGCTTGGATTATAAAGTTGTTCAAGGCAATGATAGGTCCAAAATACAACGGGAAGTATCTTAAAAGCCTTGTAACGGGCATACTAGGAACAACAAAGTTGAATCAGACGTTGACCAACGTTGTCATCCCTACTTTTGACATCAAGAAAATGCAACCGGTGATCTTTAGCTCGTTTCAGGTCTGTTTTCAGAATCTCTAAATATTGGCGGTATAGTTCAGCAGTATTAATCTTTTTAGTAGATTCACACCCTTTTCTTTTTGTCCGTATACAAGATTGTTTGAGGGAAAATCATAAAAATATCCATTTTGACCTGGGAAATTAACAAAATAGCATTGATTTTTAAAAATTACTTGTCAGTTTGAGTACGACAAGTATCTTTTGGCTCATAGATTTTAGTCCCTATAGTAGATTCAAAATGAGGCGATACGTTCTATTATTTTGGCACATCAAATTTATGTTGGTGCGCCAAGTATAAGCGAAATAAAAATATGAATAAATGAAACTAATGTGACGCATGAAACTTAAATCTATTAGTGATCAATGACATGTGTCCTTCTGTGATTGGTGAACATTATTTTGGAACTTAAAAAAAGAAAGTCAAATGTCTCTTCATAATTTCAAAAAGTCAAGTCTAGTTTGTTAATAGTGAAGCAATAACCAAGTTCTTTAGATAAAGTAAAATGTTGCAAGTAACTAGTTTTCGTGCGAATGTGTTATTAATTAATAAGTTGTAACTATATTGAATAATAATTGTGGTTTGAAGGTGCCAAGAGAACCTAGTATGGATGCACAATTATCGGACATATGCATCGGTACATCGGCGGCACCGACGTACCTCCCAGGCCATTATTTCCAAAACGGTGATAGAGAGTTTAATCTTATTGATGGTGGCATTGTGGCCAATAACCCGGTAAGTTAAAATGCACAGCCCTTTATAAGAATAATATAAAAAAAACTTCTCTTTGTGACGGGATGATCATTATTTAGGCACAAAATATATAACTACGACATTTAAACCTCAAATTTAGAAGTCCATAAATTTGAAAGAATTTAATTTCTATTTTTTTTTTTTTTTTTGCAACATCGAATTCCACACCTCAAAATAACAACAGTTCATTGATTTTTTTACAAGAATACAATAGGTAGCTTTCATTGACAAAAAAAAAAAAGGTAAATTACATAAGGATGGTAGGTAGGCGGGCAACAAGCTGCGTCGCCACCCCTTTTTGAATGGAAAATCCTAATCTGCTAAAAACAAAACCCCGCCCTTGGAGGTGGAAAAGTTGTTGTGCACTACTCGTTGAACCCGAGCCAAAAACCACACCTAGAAGAGATCAAATTGGCTATTTTGTCACTTGAAAATAATATTTAAAAGAAAAAAAATACACAAATCTCATGAAACCCTTTTGCAACCACTTTGTGCACAATATAAGCCCACAAATTGAAACTTTTTATTAAGGGAAAATGAATTTTAATACTCTCAACTATCGGCTGTTGGCGGATATCACTCTTAACTTTCACTTTGGCCAATAGCACTCCCAACTTTCAACTTATTTTCTTCCAGCACCCCCAAACTAACGCAATCTTCATCCTTTGTTTTCATTTGAAAAACAGAGACAATTACATAAACGCTTTTACTGAGACATAGGTTTATTGGTCAACAAATAATGATAAGAAAGATCATTACTCATAAGACTATAACCATTAGTTTGGGGGTGATGGAATAAAATAAGTTGAAAGTTGGGAGTGTTATTGGCCAAAGTGAAAGTTCGGAGTGATATCCGCCAACAGGCGATAGTTGGGAGTATTAAAATCCATTTTCCCATAAAATCGATTACAACTCTTTAATTCATCTAGAACTAAAAACTATAGATGCATAATGCGAAGTCTTGTATCTCGTTTGGTAGACCTTGGTTGCTATGGGGGAAGTGACAAGACAAGTTATGAAAGAAGATCCCAAATTCTTCCCAATCAAACCTTTAGATTACGGGCGATATCTTGTTATATCATTGGGGACAGGCTCGGAGAAGAAAAAACCACCCCGATATGATGCAAAAGCGGCAGCGAAATGGGGAGTGCTTGGGTGGTTAGCTAATAATGGGGCCCCGTTGATTGAAGCTTTCACTGAAGCGAGTGCAGATTTGGTTGGTTTTCATAACAATGTCGTCTTTGAAGCCCTACATTCTCTTGATTGTTATATTCGCATTCAGGTATGGTTAGTGGTTACCTATATATATACAGGCATACACCATGAATTCAGTACAACATTATAAAAAGTTAACATGCATAATGCATTAAGTGATAAGTAAAGTTAAAAAATTGTCCATAATTTTAAGCATACAGAATGTTGTTGTAAAACACTAAAGAAATCAAAACACAATATCAACGATCAAGAACAAATAACAACTCAAACGATTCTTTATTCAATCAACGAATTCGTCATCACAGATTAACAATGTCGAGACGAAATTAACAATGAAAGGAAAAAGTAAACAAATCGAATGAGATATTCGAGATATGTCTAAGTATTATATAAGCTCCATATTTGCCCCAAATCAGAAACCCTAACAGACATTAACGACTTCTGATTGTTTTTAGCAAAAATGGTCCTCCAGCTTTCAACACTTATTCATATGCGAAGTAAACTAATAAACTTTGATAATTGTCAGAAATAGCCCCTTAACTTCCTTGTACCACTGAATTATGACTTTATACTCAACAATTTCCACCTTAAAGTATAATCAGTCATCAAGTTACCCCAAGCAATCCTTTAAACTCATCAAACTTTGTTCCATGCAATGTTTTAGTCATCATATCAACTGGATTCTCTTGAGTGCTAATCCATTTCACATCTACTTCCTTAGCATTCACCACATCTCTAATGAAAAACAATTTCACCTTGATATGCTTGGTCCTTTCATGAAACACACTGTTTTTAGATAACTGAATTGCTCCAGAATTATCACAAAACACCTCTGTATGTTCCAGATTAATGCCCAAATCTGTCACCAGCCCTTTTAACCATAATGACTCCTTTACCCCTTCAGTCAAAGCTATGAATTCTGCTTCTGTACTTGATAATGCAACCACATGTTGCAACTGGGTCTTCCAACTTACTAAATTTCCCAAAACAAGGAAAGAATAACCAGTTATTGACCTTCCTTTATCAAGGTCTTTGGCATAATCAGAATCCACAAAACCTGTGACTGTTTTGCCCCTTTCACTGATTTTATCACCAAACACCAAGCCAACATCTTGAGTACCCTTTAAGTATCTCAAAATCCATTTTACAGCTGCCTAATGTTCTTTGCCAGGATTTGCCATAAATCTGCTCACAACACTAACTGCATATGCCAAATCAGGCCTTGTACAGATCATCAAATACATGAGACTGCCAACTGTGTTTGCATATGGCACCTTCTCCATGAACTTCTTCTGTTCTTCTGTCTTAGGACAGTTCTCACAGGACAACTTAAAATGTGCACCTAATGAAGTAATAACTGGTTTACAATTAATCATACCAGAATTGATTAACACCTTCTTGACATAAGAGCTTTGACTCAACTTCAGCTGTTTGAGACTCCTGTTCCTTTTGATCTCCATACCCAAGATCTTTCTAGCTTCTCCCAATTCTTTCATATCAAATTCCTTCATCAACAGCTTCTTTTTGGCTTCTATTTCACTTTTGTCTTTGCATGCCAACAACATATCATCCACATACAATAACAAATAGACAAAACTGCCCTTTTTGTATTCCTTGTGATAAACACAACTGTCATAACTGCTTCTAGTGAACCCATTTGCCACAATGTAATCATCAAACCTCTTATACCACTGTCTGGGTGACTGTTTCAACCCATACAGTGACTTCTTTAACAAACAAGCCTTCTCTTCATGTCCCTCAACCTCATAACCCTTTGGTTGAGCCATACCAAATTCCCATGAAGAAAAGCTTTTTTAACATCTAGCTGCTCCAATTACAAATTGAAAGCAGCTACAACAGAAAGAATCACTCTAATGGAAGTGTGTTTGACTACAGGAGAAAAGATCTCATTGTAGTCAATACCTTCTTTCTGTGTAAAGCCCTTAGCCACCAGTCTGGCTTTATACCTTGGTCCTTCACCTTCTTTGACACCTTCTTTCAGCTTGTAAATCCATTACATGACACAAGCTTCTTATCTTTTGGCTTGTCAACAAGTTGCCAGGTTCCATTCTTATATAATGAATCCATCTCTTCATCCATGGCAACCTTCCATTTCTCACTTTCACCTGAATTCACTGCATCTTCATAGGTGATAGGCTCATACATACTGTCATTCTCAGTAGCCATAAAAGCAACTGCTGAGATGTTAGTATCTTCTCTGAATCTTAAAGGCTTTACTATCTGCCTTCTTACTCTATCTCTTGCAATACAAGGTTCTGAACTATCAGTTTCTTGATTGTCTACTGATCCTGAGGTGTTACCCTCATTGTGATCAATCTACACTTCTTCATACTGATTTCCCAATGGCTCCACCTCAACCTGAATACCATCATCAGTATACTTTGTCTTCAAAGCTTTCTCACCAATCAAGTCTTTGTACATAATATCTTCTTTGAATGCCACTATATCTCTGCTCAAAAACACTTTAGAACCTTCACCATCCATCTTCCATACTCTGTATCCCTTAGTACCCTCGGGATAGCCTAAAATAACACATTTAACTGCTCTTGGTTCCAGTTTCCCTTGACTCACATGTGCATAAGCCAATGAACCAAAAATTCTGATTTTGCTATAGTCTGGCTTCTCTCCTGTCCAAACTTCCATAGGAGTTTTACTTCCTATGGCAACAGATGGTGACCTGTTTATGAGATAAGCAGTTGTTGTAACAGCTTCTGCCCAGAACTTCTTTGGCATTCCTGCACTGATTAGCATACATCTAACCTTGTTTAACAAGGTTCTATTCATCCTCTCAACAAGACCATTCTGTTGAGGGGTTTCAGGCACTGTTAGATGCCTCCCAATACCATGTTTCTTACAAAATTCATTGAACTCTTTTGAACAAAACTCTAGTCCATTGTCTGTTCTCAGTCTTTTAATTTTCCTCTCAGAATGATTTTCAATTAAAGTTTTCCACTCTTTAAAACTTTTAAAGGCTTCATGTTTGTGTTTTAATACAAACACCCATACCCTTCTTGAAAAATCATCAACAAGAGAAAGAAAATACCTGGCACCACCCAGTGATGAAGTCTTTGTAGGTCCCCACAAGTCTGCATGCACATAATCAAGTATTCCCCTGGTTTTGTGCTTGCTTCTGGTGAATTTCACTATGTGTGCCTTTCCCATGATACAATCTTCACAAAATCCTTCACACTTGTCTTTAAAACTGATAAGTTGCTGCTTTCTCAGTTCTTGTAACCCTTGATCACTAATGTGACCAAGTCTTCTGTGCCACAAGGTTGCATCACTGAGTTCATCATGTTGGACACTACAGTTCTCACCCATCATCACTGTTCCATCAAGTATATAGATATTATTCTCTTGTCTTGATCCAGATAATACTACCATAGATCCTTTAATCACTCTTGCTTTGCCATTCTTTAGATTGACATTATAACGTTCTTTTTCAAAGATTCCTAATGACAACAAACTTCTCTTTAACTCAGGAATGTATCTCACCCCTTTCAGTTCAAACTCCATACCATTTTCTATCTTGAACACAACAGTCCCAATACCTTTTATTGCACAGGACCTGTCATCCCCTAATTTTACAAAACCATAATCACCATACTTAATTGTTTTGAAAAATCTTTTGACAGGGGTCATATGAAATGATCCCCCTAAGTCCATGACCCATCTTCTGATCACTTCATCACATGACATGACCATCAAAACATCTGCACTATCATATCCATCAGATGAATGTGAATCATCTTGTGCAATATGACTATTCTGCCCTTTGGTCCCATTTGATTCTTGTTTCTTTTTCTTCCACTCAGGACAGTCCCTTCTCAAGTGGTTCTCGGAGTTGCACAGATAACACCTTCTCTTAAACTTGGATTTGGATCTTGATGGATTTCTGCCTTGTTTTTTGAACCTCTTCTTAGTTCTTCCTCTAACCAATAAACCTTCTCCACCTTCCTCTTTTTGATCTGATCTTTTCTTTAACTCTTTAGAGTTCAGAGCAGCCAACACTTCCTCCATAGACAATGTATCTCTTCCATACATTAAAGTGTCTACGAAGTGTTCAAAAGACTAAGGCAAAGAAGTAAGAAATATGATGGCCTGGTCTTCATCTTCTAGGGTAACTTCAATATTTTCCAGATAAAGAATGAGTTTGTTAAACTCATCTGTGTGATCTGTGATTGTCTTCCCTGGACTCATCTGGAAAGTGTACAATCTTTTCTTTAGATATAATATGTTAGCTAAAGATTTAGCCATGTACAAACTTTCCAGTTTTGCCCAAACACCAGCAACAGTGGTTTCTTTAGACACCTCCCTTAGAACTCTATCACCCAAACTTAAGATAATAGCACTATGTGCTCTTTCCATCATTTCTTTCTTTTCTTAATCAGTAAGATCAACAGGCAAGTTGGCTTCACCCATCAGGGCATCCACAACACCCTGATGAACCAACAAGGCCCTCATCTTCAGCCTCCAAAGGCTGAAATCAATCTTTCCATCAAATTTCTCAAGTTCAAACTTTGTTGACACCATGATCGTCTCCTACTCCTGATCACCCACTTCTGATCAATCAATGACTTCTTTAAACGAGCCACAACCTGGCTCTGATACCAATTGTTGTAAAACACTAAAGAAATCAAAACACAATATCAACGATCAAGAACAAATAACAACTCAAACGATTCTTTATTTAATCAACGAATTCGGCATCACAGATTAACAATGTCAAGACGAATTTAACAATGAAAGGAAAAAGTAAACAAATCGAATGAGATATTCGAGATATGTCTAAGTATCATATAAGCTCCATATTTGCCCCAAATCAGAAACCCTAACAGACATTAACGACTTCTGATTGTTTTTAGCAAAAATGGTCCTCCAGCTTTCAACACTTATTCATATACGAAGTAAACTAATAAACTTTGATAATTGTCAGAAATAGCCCCTTAACTTCCCTGTACCACTGAATTATGACTTTATACTCAACAAATGTGACTATTTTTCTTTTTTAAAACAAAAACAAGACGATACACGTGCTGCACAGACATATAAGATAAACAAAAATGGGATTACAGGTCGTTGATCTAGTGAATCAAGGGAGATTGTCACGTTACCAATGCTCAAGCGTGAAAAGAGTCTTGAGGTGTAAATATGATTTACCTATCTTTGTTGATTTTTTTTTAAGTTTCCCCGACTTTTTTAAACGAATCATATATTTTTAACTAGAAGTGACATCGCGCTATGATGCCGGACAAACCAATGTTAGATGAAAGTTAATGGAAATGTAGACGAAATAGTAATAATAACACTAATAAAAAAAACAAACTTAAACTAAAGTATTGTAAAAATAAAAAAAAATGTTTTAGTTTCCCCCAACGCCAGTCGGTACTAAAAGGTTTTGTTTATTTTTGACCTATGTTGGTTTCTGGCCCGTGTTGATTTGGCCAAAGAACCTAAAAGAACCCAAACATGTTTTCAACCCCCATTATTTTCCTGTTATATCGTATAGATATGACTTATATGTGAAACGAATATTCTTAAAAATAAAAACCTAATTTGAAAGTTATTTCTAATACTAATTTTAATTTTAAATAGTTAAAGTGAAATAGTTTTAAACTACATATATTTTAAATTTTAATTGAAATCTATTCAAATTTTCCTCCTCTAATCTATATTCAGTGACGGATCTAGAAACATTTTTCAGTAGCAACGTTTTTTTTTTTTTTTTTTTTTCATTTTAGTAGCAACGTGTCAAATTTCGTAGAAAAAAACCAAATTTTCCACTATTTTTTCACTACGCGCGCGAAGATGAGCCGCAACGTCCGAACCCCTCCTCTTTAACTGGATCCGCCCCTGTCTATATTCACCTGATTAAATCGATCATATATTTTTTATGTACTCCACTGTTAAAAATAGGATGACACATTGACCGGGGACTTAGCTTCGGTAGATGTTGCAACAAAGCAAAATTTGGATGAGCTGGTGAAAGTTGGTGAAAGCTTACTAGGCAACATAGTCTCTCGTGTGAATTCTGATACCGGCGACTTTGAACCGGTCCCAAATGGCTGTTCGAACCGTGAAGCATTGGACAGGTATTTCTAAGTTATCGATCTAATTGCACTCGCGGTATCTTTGAAACTCGGTTTATTAACTTCTTAATGCATTTGTTGTTTCTTTTCACAAATGTAGGTTTGCAAAAGAACTATCAGATGAACGGAAAGTAAGGGAGTCAAATTATAGGGATTGTAAGAGTGCTTAAGTGAAGTCTTTCCCTTCATAATCGAATGAAAGCCTTTCAATTTCATTGGTTTTTAATGTGCATGTGTTCATATCTATCATATATGGCAGATAACAAGAAAACTTGATTTACTTACGTGTTTTAATATGTAAAAAACTTTTGTTATCATATCATGTAATCGATTATGAACATGTAGATATTATATATCTGTTAATTTAAAGTAATTACTTAATTTATATTTTAACCTGTTTTTTTATTTAACATAGTCATGTAATAATTAGCAGAGCAGAACTCAAATATTGGAGAACAAAATTGATAGTAATTGTGAGGGCCGAGCTTTTTTTTTTTTCTTACAATAATATAGTTAAGGATAAGTGTTATGGTGGCGTGAAACGCAACACCTCTATGTTATGTTATGTGAATGTGAAGGCCGAAGGGCGTTAAACACCCCTTCATGGAAGACGTTGGTGGTTGGCCCCCTCCTCTTTAACCAATTATACATTTTCTTTCCTTTTTTTTAATTTATTTTTTTAAATATTATTTTAATGAGGTAGTTGATAATGAAAACTTGTGAAATCATAACGTATAAACGTGAAAAAAAAAGTGAGAGCTCATGCATATGTTGCAATGACGTGGAGTGAAAAAAAGTGAAACCATAACATATTAACATATAGCCTTACATGGACTAATGTGACATGAACAGAGCCGTCTCCAATAACTGTAAAAAATGTTTTTGCCCTAGGGCCCCCACAAATATATCGGGCCCATATAATTTAAATTTTATTTTAGGTTGGGTATGTTTTGATGAGTTTAAAAGTTTAGTGATTGTAAGCCTTATTAGATGGGCTAATGTAAAATAAATTGATCACAATAGCACAACACACACATATATAACAATTTTTAAAAAACTTCGGGCCCTCAAAAATTTTGGGTTGGGGCCGTCGCTCACGCCGCCCCTATTAAGGGGCGACTCTAGGCATGAACTTTATGATGTGGCGGTGATGTGAAGCGAAAAATATAAAACCATAAAACATAGCATAATTGGTATTGGAGTCTGGAGATTGCCACTACTGTACTGTTGGGAATGGGGATGAAAATGTTACAAATATGTGACAAGGTATTGATAATTTTAGGCATACATCTAATTATAAAATCATGTTCCTTACTTGGCTTGGTATATATATGATATATCAATCAGGTATTGAGCATACTCACAAGTTTCAAATGTATATCGGTTAGTTTATTAAAAGATGTTTCAAAATTTGAGAATAGCGGAACACTTGTAATCAAAAGAGGTTTCAAAAATTGACTATAAACGATGCAAAATCTTCAGGACCCTCCAAAGGTAAAGAAATTCGGGATAATTAATTAATGACATAAATTTCAAATTATGTTTTTGGCATTGTTTTCTAAAATTTATACGGCATTTCAGAACAGCAAAAACTTATCATACAGATGGCATGCATCGATCAGCCAGAAGGAATAAATTAAGGAATTTATATAATCTGGATCATTAAATTTTATAAAATGTCCAAATATACAAGTCATGATAGCTACGATCAAGTTATTGATTCCAAATAAGTTATGGAGGTCAAAGTCTGCTAAGTTAGAAGATAAAACGTGCACAACATATAACCTGTAAGTACTAAAATAATACAAGTTGAGACTAGATAAATATGATGAAAGCTTACGTGTCGTGATTTTAAGAAATACTAATAAGATGATTGTAGTAGAAGTTTGCTATCTTTGTGAGCATTAAATAAAAGGTTACTGGTGACCTCTAAGACACTCAAATCCGTCGTTAACTTGTAATTGGTCGTTTTTCAGAATGTTTACCTGTTTGTTTGATAATATTTCAACATCACAAAATTATATTCAATCGCATATCAAAAAAAAGTAATTTTGTTACTTCATAAATAGAATTATTTATTATCAATTTGGCCACGAGAACACGAAAGACTTCAACTTATTGCAACTAACTAAATGGAAGGTACCCGTATATTTTTTTATTGGTAATTGTTATAATGTATACATTTTCTAATATTTAAAAATTGTTTTCCACTTTGCTTGCTTATTTTTCAAGAAAATGACCGGACTTCTTCAACAAAAACGCAATAATTGGATGGCCTTTGGTAATACTAATCCTACCCGAAAATACTTTTTCAATGGCAATGCATGGTTAATACACATATTAAATTAATATCTTGAACTTGTATTAAATCAAGTATGATTAAGCATTGCCAGCTATTATGTTAAAAAAAAAAATAAAGAAGAAGAAGCATATATAAACACGATTACAACTACTTTACTATAATATTGGATCATTAAAAAAGCTTGAAAACATATAGTGTATTATTTCTTTTATCATTTTTATAATGGTTTCAGTCACCTTTAAATTACAACAAGAATCTGCCGGTCATATTAATATGGTCGTTTGGATTTTGGTGTCAGATGGATATTACCGACAGTTAACTTAGTGACGAATTGTGGGATCGATTTTCTTGTCAAACAAGAATGATTCCAACGGATGTTTTCACAATTATCAAGGTGGAAACGAGATAAACACATATTATAGAGATAGGAAAATGAGTAGAAATATAAAAACAACCCCAAAATCACTCAAAATTTCCTTAGTATCAAATAACTCCACAAGAGCAAAACACACACAAACACCACAAGTTATGAACAAAGTTCGACAAAGCTTATGATGAGAATGTGACTTATATAGTATGTCCCATTTTGCATGAAGCCCTCAGTGAGAATGGGAGTCTCATTCTCATGGAGTAGTGTCTCTCATGACCAAAACACATAAATTAAAAAATTGCCCATAAGTCTATAATAATAAAACATCATTTTACCTAGCCAACTACCTATACTAACCTATCACTACCTAGAGACATATATACACAATAATAGCTTAGCTGGAGACGTACACGAAGTGCAGTTACATAGATTACCAACAGATCTTCTTTAATGATTGATAAATCTTCAACGATGGCGGATAAATCTTCTTCAATGTTAGTGTACATATGTACTTTAAAGAAACAGTTAAGAGAAGTAATTCTGCAACTGTTCTTTATTTTTTTCTTTATGTAAATTTTATTCACCATTATATATTGTCCAATTTTCTAGTAAGAAAACACTTTCTTTACACATATATGGTATGTTTGGCAAAACTACCTGATAATTGAAAGCTGGTAGCTGGTAGTGATAGCTGTAGCTGGAAGCTGTTAACTGTAGATTTTTTAAATATATTTTGATGTTTGGTGAATTAGCTGGAGCTTTTAATAAAACTATAAAATGACCAAAATGGGCATTAACTAAAAGCTTGTATGCATGTTTTTTTTATAATAAAATATGTATTTGTGTCATTTACTCATTAAAAGCTTGTAGCTAGTAGAAACTTTTTCTTAAATGCTAATACTAGTACCTTTTCAATATTGAGTTTTTTCTTCTAACTTAAAAGCTTCAATCTCCTTCAACCAAACAAAGTTTTTTTTTATTGAGTATGAGTTTTTCTTAAAAGCTTGAAGCTCATAAAAGTTTTTAAAAGCTCATTGCCAAACGTATACATAATTGCCACATAAATGTTTATTTAAGGAAACATACTTTCATACTTTTTTTTTGGGAATATTTCTCCTAAAAACCACCCTACACACCCTTTGTCATAGTCGCGATGTAAATCATAACCATGATGATTTTTGCCCATCAATAAATGCATGGGCCGATGTATCACAACCATCACATAGCTTTATCACGGAAGGCACCGTATGGTCTAACATTGTACTTGCAAGAAATTTAAACCCTCTATTGTATTTCTGAAGAAGCAAATTGTAACACGCTTAAAATTATTATAATTATAAACATAATTAACTTAATAATAATCTTATAATTAGTCGGCCCAATTCTTCCATAGACACCGGATCTTAATGAGCCAACAAAAGCCCGATAGAATCATAACATAACCAGACCCAGTATATTATTCTAAAACCTAAAGTTGGGCCACCTTTGAGGTGTAGCCCAATTATCCTAAAACAATGAATCGACCCACATGTATTAACTTACCAATTTGGGCCACTTGAGCGAAGCCCAATTATGTATAAAATGGAAAGCCAGCCCAAAGCCCCATTCGGTTGAAAAACCTCTCGTCGCAAATCCTCTCCCTCATCCACCTATCTTCTAACCCTACCTCATGCCACGATTACCTCCACTTATCAAACCTAATCTATGTATAATCATTATGCATGCACCCACACTCCATCTAGTTTATATATATAGACATGTGTGTGTATAAATTGGTTGCCTTCTTATCTCCCTTTCACTATCTCACCCTTAACACACAAACACTAGAACCCACTCCGGTTAAATGATGATAATCAGAGAAGCTTCTAACAACCGGCCCCGATAAGTTCTAACCCAAAACTCACGTAGTACGAGCTCCAAAGCTGTAATGGCCAGCTTTAGTCTAATTTATTCATGCCTAAGCTGTATTGGCCAGCTTTAGTTAGGAGTTATAACATATAAACAATGTGTAAACTTGTAACAGGAAATCAACAACATCTAAACCAAACGGTGACCTAAAAATAACCGGTGACCTTGAATCGGTGTGTGCATGTCCCCCCTTTCAACATCGGAAATTATTTTTGGGGTGAATGCATGTTGTCGTGTGTCCTCTTCTTGCATCCTTGTCTATATGTTTGTTATTGGGTAACCTTCGGGTGGTCATTCAACATGAGAAACGACTAGAAGTGGGGATGGGCCAAAAACAAACTTTATATCACTATTAAAGTGATACCATAAGTTATATAATAATATTGAATGACCGATTGCATGTTTATATAAACCGACATCACTCACTAGTTGATCAACTAACGTATTTTAACATGCATTTCAGGAACTAAGTGATTATAGGGATAAAGGGAACCACACAAGATCATGTATTACAATCGGAGAATGAATCCAAAATCTAAATGCTTGTTTATAAATAATGTTGTCAAGAATCAAACTATGCTAAACTATTATGTAACGGGGTGTTTATAATATTATGGTTAATGAAGTTATATGTTTATGATGATATAGGATGGATAAATGACATAATTAGATGAATACATAAAACAAATTACAAAAGATAAAATAAGATTAGAGATTAGAGAAAAGAATAACCGAACGGACCGACCGAACCAATGATACCAAACGGACCGACCGAACCAATGATACCAAACGGACAAACTGGACCAAATGACGGAACCGAAGGATAAGGACCAATAGACAAACACCAATAAAACGACGGATAAAACGAAAGCGGCTATTACCCTCCGGTCCATAGCCGCAATCAAATATAATAATATTCTGACCATCCCTTGTCAGCTGCTACAGTGACGGACGTCACTGTTGGCGCCGACCTCATCATTGCCCGCCATAAATGCTCAGCCTCCACCCAGACTATAAATACTTGGTGGTTGGCCACATTTAAAGGGGCATTAACTCCCATCGGATACCGCTCTGCCTCCGATCAAATCTTAAACTCACATCCCAATTACCGACTTCAACATTTTGGCGCCCACCGTGGGGCCGAGAGACAATCCACTCGAGGATACCTTGTCCCCACATGTCTTCATCCAACCAGCCAGATCCGAACAAGCGAATTTATGGTTATTCAAAAGAAATAATAACAAGCCTTTGGTTTTCCATTTGAAAATTCGTGTGCTTGGGAGTCCCTGATAATTAAATAAACCAAGATTTTACCCTACTAATTCTTACTGATATCTATACAAATTGAAACCCTTCTTATTGGATGATCATGAGACTTGCCAAAAATCGAAATTCTTGATCAATGGAGGAACAATATCACCATTTTTGTTCAATAAGATACCAAAGTGGATGATTGACTCATTCCATACTAGAAATAATCGCAGGAAATCCTTTGATAACACAGATTCCTATTTCTCAATGATATTCCACGATCAATACAATTGGCTGAATCCCGTGAAATCATTTCATAGAAGTTCATTGAGATCTTCTTTTTATAAAGGAAATCAACTTCGATTCTTGAATAATCCACATCACTTCTGCTTCCATTGTAACAAAAGATTCCCCTTTTATGTGGAAAAGGCCCGTATCAATAATTATGATTTTACGTATGGACAATTCCTCAATATCTTGTTCATTCGTAACAAAATATTTTCTTTGTGCGTCGGTAAAAAAAACATGCTTTTTGGGGGAGAGATACTATTTCAGCAATCGAGTCACAGGTATCTAACATATTCATACCTAAGGCTTTTCCACAAAGTGGTGACGAAACGTATAACTTGTACAAATCTTTCCATTTTCCAAGTCGATCCAATCCATTCGTTCGTAGAGCTATTTACTCGATCGCAGACATTTCTGGAACACCTCTAACAGAGGGACAAATAGTCAATTTTGAAAGAACTTATTGTCAACCTCTTTCAGATATGAATCTATCTGATTCAGAAGGGAAGAACTTGTATCAGTATCTCAATTTCAATTCAAACATGGGTTTGATTCACACTCCATGTTCTGAGAAATATTTACCATCCGAAAAGAGGAAAAAACGGAGTCTTTGTCTAAAGAAATGCGTTGAGAAAGGGCAGATGTGTAGTGAAATCCGATAATTTACGATCAATTCATTCAATATTTTCTTTTTTAGAGGACAACTTTTCACATTTAAATTATGTATTAGATATACTAATACCCTACCCAGCTCATCTGGAAATCTTGGTTCAGGCTCTTCGCTATTGGATAAAAGATGCTTCCTCTTTGCATTTATTAAGATTCTTTCTCCATGAGTGTCATAATTGGGATAGTCGTATTACTGCAAATTCAAAGAAAGCCAGTTCTTCTTTTTCAAAAAGAAATCACAGACTATTCTTCTTCCTATATACTTCTTATGTATGTGAATATGAATCTGGCTTCCTATTTCTCCGTAACCAATCTTCTCACTTACGATCAACATCTTCTGGAGCCCTTATTGAACGAATATATTTCTATGGAAAAATAGAGCATCTTGCAGAAGTCTTTACCAGGGCTTTTCAAGCGAATTTATGGTTATTCAAAGATTCTTTCATGCATTATGTTAGGTATCAAGGAAAATGG
Source organism: Ambrosia trifida (assembly GCA_028751855.1). Classification (NCBI taxonomy): domain Eukaryota; kingdom Viridiplantae; phylum Streptophyta; class Magnoliopsida; order Asterales; family Asteraceae; genus Ambrosia; species Ambrosia trifida. Next base: position 111,084,103 of record CM054128.1, read on the forward strand.
TCCGATCTAATTTTCTCCAGATACGGCAGCTCATGAATGATTACGTAAGGGAAGAGAGAGCTAAGGGCCTCGCCCTTCGGTTGTCTTTTGATGAAGAAGAGGTTCCCAATGTTGGTACACTGCCACCCCAAAGTCAAGGGCCAACCATGACACCTGCGTCATGGTTGACCGACATGGTACATCGGAATGCCCGGACGTTCGGTACCGGTCAAACCACTGTCATAGCACCGACAACTCATGAGGCAGAACCGATCACCAGAGCCGAACGGTTTGAAACCGGTGGCGAAAATGACTTGAATAAGCCGTACAGACCTCCGGAGGGATCAAAGTTTACCGCTCGGATAACAGACTTCATCCCACCAGTCCGAGTCAAGATGCCGTCTAACATGAGAGTGTATGACGGAACAGCCGATCCGTAGGATCATATCCTGCTATTCGATAGTGTGGCACGCAACGAAGGATGGCACATGCCTTCTTGGTGCCACATGTTCGTGCAAACGTTGGCAGGAGTGGCCCGGGTGTGGTTCAATAGCATTCCGCCGGGAACCTTAGATAGCTTCCATGACCTGAAGGTCCGGTTTCTAGAACACTTCCGACAGCAGAGGAAGCACATGAAAGACCCGGTGGAATTGCATAATATCAAGCAAAGGGAAGGAGAGACTCTGAAAGAGTTCGTGGCCCGGTATAAGGAGGAATCCCTTCAGATAAGGGATGCGGACGAAAAGATGAGGATATCTGGGTTTCTACATGGGTTGCGAACGAAACAATTGGTGGAGAATTTAAATGCGCGAGTTCCGGTTACCATGGAGGAAGCAATCGAGCGGACTGAAGCCTTCGTCAGGGGGAAAGAAGTCGTGCAAGCTATAGAGTTCAAGAAAGATGACTCTCGGAGAGGAGGTTTCCAAAAGAAGGATCGATATAGCCAGAAACGTTTCCCCAAGGAAGACAAGGGTGAAGCAAATGACGCGCGTGGCTGGGACAATCACTCCAAGGGATCGGAGAGAGGCGATAGAAGAGGTTTTGTTTTTACGGAGCTGACAAAAACGCCGAAAGAAATCCTAGCAACCGAAACAAACGTCAAGTTCAAACCTCCGTACCCCCTTCAGAAGACCGCTAAGCAACAGAGTTCCAAGAAGTACTGCGAGTTCCATGAAGACAAAGGTCATGACACCAACGAATGTTTCCAGCTAAAAAAGCAAATCGAGGAGGCCGTACAATCGGGCCAACTCGATCATCTAATTAAAGATATCCGGAACCGAAAGCGAAGAAAGGAAGGAAGAGAGGACAAGCAGATACTTATGGTCCGGCCAGAAGTCGCGTTGAAGCAACCACGGGTGGTGATCGAGGAAAGCGGTGAAATAATACACTGGAGCGAGCTCCCCATTAGTTTCCCATCCATAAAACCCCATGAAGCAAGAGAAGACCCCCTCATCATACAAGTCACAGTGGGAGACCAGCTGGTACACTGGGTCTATCTGGACGAGGGAGCGGCCTCAGATATAATGTATGAACATTGTTTTGAGCAGCTTCCAGGCCACGTCCAGGCCGGGTTGATTCCGGTTTCTTACCCACTGGTAGGCTTTTCCGGAGAACATGTGACCCCGAAGGGGCAGATCCAGCTGTTCGTAGCAATTGGGGAAGAGCCGGAAAGGAGGGTAGAAGCATTAAATTTCGTGGTCATACCAGCCCATACACCACATAACATGTTGATCGGTAGACCAGGGATCCGTACCTTCGGAATGGTCACGTCAAGTAAACACGGTATGGTCAAGTTCCCAACGTTGAAGGGGGTTACCACTTTACAGACCCTCGTCCGGGGGCCGGAGATCGCATACGCCGGCACGGCAGAGGAGCCTGAAAAGTGGTACCTCAACTATGATCATCCTGACAAGGCCATTACCGTCGGCCGGACCCTGAGCCAGGATTATAAGGAAAGTTTGTACCGATACCTGATACGGAATTTAGATGTGTTCGCATGGACACCCAGCGACATGACCGGGATACCCCGTTATATCGTCGAGCACCGGCTAAATGTGAATCCAAGTTGTAGACTGATCGTCCAAAGAAAGAGGTCGTTGGCCCCGGATAGAAGCGAAGTAGTTCGAGAAGAAGTACAGGACCTGCAAAAAGCTGGAATCATGAAGCCGGTTCAGTACCCGTCCTGGGTATCTAATCCGGTGATGGTCGAAAAGGCTAACGGATCGTGGAGAATGTGCATTGACTTCAGAGACCTGAACAAGGCTTGCCCTAAGGATCATTATCCTTTGCCATTCAAAGGTAGAATCGGTTGCTAGTTTCCGTTTCAAATGCTTCCTAGACGCATATAAGGGATACCATCAGATACAGATGGCAAGGGACGATGAAGAAAAGACCGCGTTTCACACAAATTAAGGGTTGTTCTGCTATAGGAAAATGCCATTCGGCCTGAAGAATGCAGGAGCTACATATCAACGTTTGATAGACAAGGTTTTTAAAGAACAAATCGGAAGAAATATGGAGGCTTATGTAGATGACCTGGTAATAAAGAGTCAAGATGATGAAGAACAACTCCTGTTGGATATAGCCGAGACATTTAACAACCTTCGGAGGGTGAACATGAAGTTGAATCCGGAGAAATGTTTCTTCGGGATGGAAAAGGGCAAATTCTTGGGTCATATTGTTTCCAGGAAGAGCATACGAGCCAATCCGGAAAAGGTCCGAGCCATTCAAGAGATGCGGTCTCCTCAAACCCTTAAGGAGCTCCAGAGCTTAAATGGAAGATTGGGGGCCCTCAATAGATTTCTATCAAAATTGGCCAAAAGATCACTCCCGTTTTTCAAGGTCCTCAAGAATCATACCAAGCAAACTGGGTTGGGCTGGACCGATGAAGCGGAGGCAGCTTTCCAGCAGATGAAGGTTCACATCGGCCACCTTCCCTCCCTGGTAGTGCCGGAAACGGGGGAAACCTTGTTTGTTTATCTGGCCGCAGGACCTGAGGCCGTCAGTAGTGTCTTATGTGCTAACAGGCCTAACGGTTTCGTGCCAATTTTCTTTGTAAGCAGGTGTTTAAGGGATGCGGAGATCAGATACTCCCCTATCGAGAAGCTAGCGTTGGCCCTAACTCATACGGCTCGGCGGTTAAGAAGGTATTTTCAGGCTCATCATATCGTGGTACTCACTAACTCAGTATTGAGGGAAGTCCTCGGTCGGCCAGAAGTCGCTGGAAGACTCACAAAGTGGGCCGTGGAACTGGGAACCTTTGGCATCGAGTTTAAACCTCGGGTAGCCATCAAAGGGCAAGTGTTAGCAGATTTTTTGGTGGAAAATACTGGCCAGCAGGAAGATCTGATGCTCGTGGACATCGCCCCTGACCAAGCAGAAAGCTCAGGGACCCGGGAAGGATGGTGTTTATACACGGACGGAGCGTCTAGCCGGGAAGGGGCAGGCGCCGGGCTTATACTGGTAGATCCTCATGATATTGAAACGACGTATGCCCTCCGTTTTAATTTCAAATGTACTAACAATACAGCCGAGTACGAGGCGTTGCTTGCAGGGCTCCGGATAGCTGTTCAAATGGGATTGAGAGATCTGACGGTGTTCGTCGACTCACAACTAGTGGCTAGCCAAGTTAACGAAGATTTCGAAGCAAGGGATGCGGTTATGAGAAAATACGTAACAGCTGTACGAGAGATCATGACTCTATTTGATAAGTTCACCATTATAAAGATCCCTCGGAGCAAGAACAAAGGGGCCGATGCCGTCAGCAAAATGGCTTCGGTAGCTTTCGCCCATCTAACAAAGATGATAACGGTGGAACAGCTGGATGAGGCCTCCATCGGAGGACCGGAGGCATCGGTAATCATGAATGTGAGAACAGGTGAGGATTGGAGAACTCCGATAATCAAGATTTTAGAAGGTGGAACGGATGAGCCGGACGAACGGGACGTCCAGAGAAGCAAGTCATATGAAATGTACGATGGAGTTCTGTTTAAGAAGGGTTTCCTTTCACCGTCCTACCGTTGCATCTCGAATGAAGAAGGAGTCAAGGTTTTAGAAGAGATACACGAAGGGTTGTGCGGAGCACACGTTGGAACAAGGTCATTGGTAACTCGGGCCGCTAATCTGGGGTATTTCTGGCCCACGATGAGGAAAGATAGCGAAGAGCTGACCAAGAAGTGAGAGTCATGTCAGATGCATGCCCCAATACCCCGGTTACCGAAGCATGGGTTGGTACCGATCACTTCACCATGGCCATTTTACCAATGGGGCATGGATCTTCTAGGGTCGTTCCCTGTAGCAAAAGGGGCGGTCAAGTTTCTGGTGGTTGCTGTAGATTATTTCACCAAATGGGTGGAAGTGAAGCCGATTGGCAAAATATCGAGCAATCAAATAACAACCTTTGTGTGGGAAAACCTTGTCTGTCGTTTCGGTCTACCGGGAAAAATAATCACAGATAACGGAACCCAGTTTGCTGATAAAAAATTCGGGGATTGGTGCAAGAGTTTGGGCATCCAACAGGTCTTTGCATCGGTTTCACACCCCCAGGCTAACGGTCAGGTAGAACGAATGAACAGGAGCATCCTAACCGGACTCAAGAGACGACTAGGAAAAGGGAAGAACTGGCTGGCCGAGTTACCTAGCGTCCTTTGGGCCCTCAGAACTACAGAGAAAACGAGTACCGGCCGAACGCCTTTTAGCCTTGTCTTTGGATTGGAAGCCGTGATTCCAGCAGAAGTGGGTCTACCCACGAAAAGAGTTTTGGAAGTGCAAGAACAATCAAACGAAGAAGCCTTAGCCGTTAATATGGATAATCTTGAAGAGTACCGTATGAATGCGGCTATACAAGAAGCCAAGTACAAGCATCAGATGAAGAAGTACTACGATGCCAGGATGAAGAAGCTGAATCTCCAACCTGGAGATTTAGTGCTACGGTGCAACGATGCAAGCCGGAAAGAAGATACCGGAAAGCTTGGTCCAAACTGGGAAGGACCCTACATGGTGGTAGAAGTCCACGAAAAAGGTTCGTGCAAATTGGCTACGATGGAAGGGAAGGCCATTCCACGACATTGGAACGTTGCGCAGCTGAAGAAGTATTTTGTTTAAGTTTCTATGTAATGAATAAAACACCATTCTGTAAGGACCCGTACGGGCCGACTATCTAGTTAAATGAAGCAGAGTGGCTCTCTTTTCCTTATGAAAAATCTGTCATAAAGGCCCGGCACCTCCTAATAGCCAAAAGAGTAACTCATAGTTACTCCCAAGGGTCAGCCCCTTCGAATATGGCTGGTCGAGATCAATACTCGTCAAAAAGGGACCGGCCCCTTAGAATAGCCTCGGATTGACAAAACATGTCCGACAATCATAGTACGAAACAGAACATGAACCGATCATCTGGTTGATCGGGCATAATACAGACCGACCCTTGGATGAGACGGATCGTCCCCAATCAGTACAAAATGTCCTAATCAGTACAAAACACAATAAATCATAAATCAATCATTTGGTTAAACGGGTTAAAATACCAAAAGTTAACCATTGTACCATCAGACTAATCGATCGATCCGAAAGGAACGATCAAACCGATCCTCTAACGGAACGGTTCAAAATGTAAAATGTTTACAACCATATCGAATCAAGTGTTAAAAGTACAACCATATCGAATGAAAAGGAAAACAACTAAGGGATGGGGAGCACTCCGGAAGGGGACGCCTCACTAACATCTTTAAACGTCTTCCCCTTCATTGCCCTGAAGTCTTCAATAAACTTATAAGAAGTGGCATCCCAGGCTTTCGCACCATTCTCGTATGTTTTGGTCGCCTGGAGGTCGTACTCTTCAACCGTCTCTAGGGCAGCACCAGAAGCACCCGCTTGAAAGCCAGCCGAAACGCCGTCATGATAAGCGGAGTTATATAGCAGCGACTCCATTTCTCCTAACGGTTGTAGAAACTCAACAGATTTCAGCAGTTTAGACACGGTCAAAGGGATACCTTCGGTTATGACCAGATCCCGATCTTCTTCAACAGTCTTGAGGGCCGACCGAAGGGAAGCAATCAGCTCATCCCCTGCTTCCAAAGCCTTGTCATAATTACCTTTACAAACCGCCCATGCCTTTTTCTCGTCGTCAGCCTTCCGAACCTTGTCCTACAAGATGAACGAAAGTGAAAACTGTGTAAGAAACGGATCTTAAAAGAAATAATGTGATGGCATCTACCGAACCCGAACACAGGCTTACCTGTAACTACGATACGGATCGAGATAGGGCAGCACCGTTCTCTTCCGATTGACGCAGCTGTTCCTTGAGATCAGCAATCTCTTTATCACGCTCAGATACGTCAGAACGGAGAAGACCAACCTCCTCGGCATGAGTAGCTTTCATCTCATTCATCGCCTTAATGGCCTCCTTGCCCTTCTTGGCACTCGACCTCTCGCTCTTCTTCCTCTTAGCAACCTTTGCATCCAGCTTCTCAACTTCCGCACGGTACAACTCTATACGGCCTTTGAGCTTCTTCTCTATCGCGGCTTTCTTGTAATACCCTTGGATCAACTCAGAAACGTAACTGAGGGTACGAACCGCCGATACACCAGCCATTTCCACAGCTTTCTCTTCGCCCTCTTGACTCAACCTATCAATCTCGCCGGGGGGAATAGAATGATGAAGGATTTGATAGCACACGAGAGGATCGGATAGGGTGTCACCATTCTTCACCTTCCATCGAGGGATGTGCGACTCCTGCACAGCATATGACTCTGATGACTCTTTGGACTCCTCAACATCATCAGTCTTCAGCTTCTTACCCTCCGATCCCGCCGCTGCGTTAGCATCTTCCTCAGACTGTTTACGCTTCCGATGGTGTTCCTTCCGCTTAGCACTCTTCTTGGCTTCAATACCAACTACTACTTGACCAGCTTCAGCTCCGGATGACGTCCCCATAATATCCACGGAGGGACCGCTCGACAGTTGCCCCCCTTCTGGATCTTGGTCAGCTGGAATAGGAGTCCGTTCGGTTTCCTTCACTGGACTACTAGAACGAGGGGGGGTTTGACCAACAGGAGCAGTTTTCTCTAAGCCGGAACGGAGCTCATCGTCTTTTTCGGTTTGAGGGACGCTGTAAGTAACGCCCACCGTACGATCCAGCACCTCATCCTCGTCATCTTCCCTTACTCTGGAAGTGAGCTTCATACCCTCCCCCTTCCGCTTGATGAAGCTTAGCACACTCATCTCTGCATAGATATAAAAATGTGTTAGAAAACAAAGTCATAAGAAATAGGAAAGAGTATGAGAAGGGCCGTACCCTTGCTCCCTTTCTTAATTATGGGTTCTACATTCTGAAATGGCCACATCCGGCTGATGCCTGTCAGGACGAGGATTGGTTCCGGAAACACTTGCAGAGGGGTGGGATTGGCCAATAGTTTATCATAAAGTTCGCCATCATAAAAATCCTCCTGATCCTGATTTAAGGTCTCCTTAGGCCCGTGCCACGGCATCTTGAAGGGGACGACGTTGTCTGAGAGCCAAAAGAAACGGTTTTTCCAGTTTTTCAGACCGAAATACGTTTCCCTAAGCATTGATTGCTTTTTGGAAATCTCACCAACGGTGAACCAGTCACCGGCCGTAGTCAGATGGAAGAACAGACGGAACAGGCCGATGGTTGACTCGCCCCCAAAGGCACGACAGGCGATCTCGAAGTGAGTCACCTTTATAGCCCCAAGGGGACTGAGCTGACGAATGTCTAGCTTGTAAAATTGAAGGAATTCTAAAAAGAAAACGGATAAAGGAAGCCGGACCGATGCAAAGTCAAAATGACGGGTGTAAAACTGTCACACCCTCAAAATCCACTTGCGGAGTTTTACCGCGAGGCGCATGACAAACCAGGATCCAAACCAACGATCACAATAAACAAGTCTAAATGTAATTAATGTAATACCAAAACATAGTTTTAAAACCCCGTTTACAGCGGAAGCTTATTCAAAATAAAGTTCAACATAAATAACCAAAGTTCAATGTTTATGAAATCATGCAACTCTATCTAGACGCCGTGCAGACGCGTGCGCCCTAGTTCCATTGTGCTACCTTAGCGACCTGAGAAAACATGTAAAAGTTTACGTCAGCACAATAATGCTGGTGAGTTTACAGGTTTGCAGTTCAAGTACCAAGTTCACCTGTCCATACTATAACAAATAGAAAACCAGTATACGCTAGCTAGGCGTACGTTTGTTACTACCACGATTGGAAAACCATTACTAACTCGAATACCAGTTTTGTGCCCGAATTGTTCCAAATGTTCCTGTTGTTCCTGTTTGAGACAATATGCACTCGCCCGGCCCTCCAAGCCGACGAGCGGGGTTGGTCACTCCCAATAGCGCTATTCACATTTCCCCGTTGTGCAAACCCGCACATTCATGGTTCCCCCCGGGACTTCCAAAGATCGTGTAGTATACGTTAGAACCCATAGTATGACAGAATTTACCAAATAATAGTTTTAACACATGTTTTCTCCCCCGAAAGTATGAAACCAGTTTAAAAGAGGGGCCGTAAACTCACCTTAAGTTCCTTTACTCCTAATCCCGAGTAAACTCAGCTGCTATGTTAGTCCCGTACAGTGGCGACCTAACATACGACAGTTACAAGTACTTAGACTAATAACCCGCAGGTTAATTAGTCCCTAGATGTCCAGACCATAACCAAGTTCGTTTTGAAAATACCGTGACTGTTTAACTGACCCAATTGACAAGACTCGACATCCCATTGGTGACCCGAGACTCCCCGTGTTATGTTTACGCTCCAAAACATAAAATAACGCATCTACACTTAACATACGTTAACGTACAACAAATTATAGCACATAGTTCACGTATCACCGAAATACATCCAAATATATGTTACCAAGTTGTTAGACATGTTACGAGATTCCTAGCATGTTACTATATGTCAAATCGGGTCTCGGAATGCTAATATATACTTTCAGCAGCAGTACACGCGATTAGGGAGGCTAATCGCATGAAATGTCACGTGATTAGGGCTAATCGCCCCATAAGTCAGGCGATTAGGGCTACTCGCCCTTGGGACCACACGATTGGGCTAATCGCCCCTGTAGCCAGGCGAGTGGGCCTACTCGCCCTTATTACACGCGAGTGGGGGTCTACTCGCCCCTGTTACATGCGATTAGCAAGGCTAATCGCCTGTAACCTTGCTGTTCCGGTTTTTCGCGCGTTTAACGCTCCAAATCAGATCCAGGGCGTGTGTAACTACCCAATATCATCCCAAACACTATCCTAAACATGTTTAACCCAAAACCCTTCGTTCATCCTCGTAAAATCAGTCCTGCATGCAACCATAGCAATCCAAACACATACACATAGCACGCAACATTCAATTAACGCATGTAATCATAACCCTATTATTCAATTACTGAGATCTCTATCATCATACTAACAATAGTAATTCTGACCTAGCATGATTACACATCAAAACATCATCAAGATTCATAAAAATCCTATCTTTCTAATCATACATACCCATAACGCATGTTTATTAATTATAATCCGATTAATAACTCTTATTGACGATTTTCAGAAAGCTTTTTCGTTTATGAACAGGTCTGGACCATTAGGGATTGATTAAAAACGTTTACAAAGTATTATGGATGAGAATTAAACCTTGGAATTGCAAAAGGATGATGATTAGACCTTGAAACCTTGTGTTTTTGATCAAAATCGCCTTCCAGAGGTTGTTTAAGTGTTTGGGGCGGTTATGGGACGACTAGGGTTTGTCTAATTGAGTTTAGGAGGTTAAGTATGGTATTTATAGGCGTTTCTAGTCGTCCAGCCCGTTCCATGCGATTGTGCAGGTTTATACGCGATTAGGAATCCTAATCGCGTGAACAGTAACGCGATTGGGCCTAATCGCATGAACAGTCATGCGATTAGTCCCAGTCGCACCATATGAATCCCAGTCACACCATATGAACCCCAGTCACACCACATGATTCCCAGTCACACCACATGATTCCCAGTCACACCATATGAACCCCGTTTTAACATATGTTAACACATATTAATGTACCGACAAGTCATATAATGATTGTAAACACATAACACAAGTAAATACACATATTCACACTCGTTCACCAATTCCCGGGACTCGAGACTCGTATGTTCCGTATGCCCTGACGATCCTACCGATCGTCACCGTTTGTACACTTGGTTAAGGACTGACATCTAACGAACCTCTAGACCAACATCCAATGATCTTCTAGACTAACCAATAGTTCCCGAACCATAACCCGACTTAACTAACCCAGTTAAGTACAATATACGCGTGACTCGCTAAGGTAGACTTTCATCTAGACAACGTTGTTAACCCGAATTTGCCAGGTGTCACATCATCCCCACGTTAAAAGAATTTTCGTCCCGAAAATTGCGTAAGTAACAAAAGAAACAACGAAGGGAATAAACAAACAGATAGGAATCAAATAGAGAGTGTAAATCAAGAGAGAGATTTACCCGAGGTGTCACATCATCCCCACGTTAAAAGGAATCTCGACCCGAGATTCATTCAGCTGCCGAAGAGACATGCCTCGACTCGAACGCTTCCTTAGGGAAGAGATGAGGATACTTAGACTTCATCTGATCCTCCCGTTCCCATGTATATTCCGGTCCCCGGTTCGAGTTCCACCGAACCTTAACGATACGAATCTTGCTGTGACGTAGGCTACGAATCTTGTAATCAAGGATCTCCACAGGTTCTTCCACAATCCGAAGACGATCATCAACCTTGATCTCTTCTAGTGGGACGATGAGAGACTCGTCAGCCAGACACTTCTTCAAGTTTGACACGTGAAAGACGTTATGTACGTTACCGAGCTCCGTCGGTAGATCAAGTCGATATGCCACCGGCCCAATCCGTTCCAGGATCGTAAATGGTCCGACATACCGTGGGTTGAGTTTGCCACGCTTCCCAAAGCGTATGACGCCCTTCCACGGAGAAACTTTCAGAAGTACCTTGTCGTTAACTTGGAATTCCAGTGGTTTGCGACGCTGATCGGCATAACTCTTCTGCCGGTCCCGTGCCGCCGCCAACCGATTACGAATCTGTACGATCTTTTCCGAAGTTTCGTACACTAGTTCAGGCCCAGTGAGTTGACTCTCACCCACTTCAGCCCAACAAAGAGGAGAGCGGCATTTCCGTCCGTACAGTGCCTCGAACGGAGCAGCCTTGATGCTCGTGTGATAACTGTTGTTGTACGAGAATTCTACCAACGGCAGATGAGCTTCCCAACCCTTGCCAAAATCGATCACACATGCCCGCAGCATGTCTTCTAAAGTTTGAATCGTACGCTCACTCTGACCGTCAGTCTGTGGATGGTAAGCCGTACTCATGTCTAGTTGGGTTCCCAAAGCCTTGTGCAAAGACTTCCAGAAGTGAGAAGTAAAGCGAGAATCGCGATCCGAGATTATAGAAACTGGCACCCCGTGCTTAGAAACAACTTCTTTCAAGTAAAGGCGAGCCAAACGATCCATGGTGTCGGTCTCCTTAATAGCAAGAAAATGGGCTGATTTCGTCAACCGATCGACAATCACCCATATCTTGTCGTTCCCGCTTGGTGATTTAGGAAGTTGTGTGACAAAATCCATAGTAATCCGTTCCCATTTCCATTCCGGAATTTCAGGTTGTTGCAGGAGACCCGACGGTTTCTGGTATTCCACTTTGACCTTAGCACAGGTCAAGCATTTGCTCACATATGAGGCTATGTCCGACCTCATGTTTGGCCACCAGTAAAGCACCTTCAGATCTTGGTACATTTTATCCGAACCAGGATGAATAGAATACCGGGACTTATGAGCCTCATCAAGAACAAGCTCCCGTAGTCCCCCGAATAAAGGAACCCATATGCGTTCTGCGAAATAGTGCAGGCCATCAGGCCTTCGCTCTAGGTGCTTGTCGGCACCGTGCATAGTTTCAGCTTTAAGGTTTTCCTCCTTCAAAGCTTCCAATTGGGCAGAACGGAGTTGATCAGGTAACGACGAATGGATAGTGAGCTGCAACGCCCGAACGCGACGAGGTTTAGAAGATTCCTTCCTGCTCAAGGCGTCTGCTACAACATTCGCCTTGCCAGGATGGTACTTAATAGCACAATCATAATCGTTCAAAAGTTCAATCCAGCGACGCTGCCGTATGTTCAAGTGTTGTTGGTCGAAAATGTGTTGGAGACTCTTGTGATCGGTGTAGATGGTGCATTTGGTACCGTACAAGTAATGTCTCCAAATTTTCAACGCGAATACCACGGCACCCAACTCCAAGTCATGGGTTGTGTAGTTCTTCTCGTGCACTTTGAGCTGACGAGAAGCATACGCAATCACTTTCTCGCGTTGCATCAACACGCAACCGAGTCCATGAATGGAAGCATCACAGTAAACGACAAAATCATCAGGACCCTCAGGTAAAGACAAAATAGGAGCAGAACACAGTTTAGACTTTAGTTCCTCAAACGCGGACTCTTGTGATTCACCCCAGTCGAACTTCTTATCCTTCTGAGTGAGAGTGGTGAGGGGTTGAGCAATCTTCGAGAACCCCTGAATGAAACGACGATAGTAGCCCGCAAGGCCTAGGAATTGCCGCACCTCAGTTGGCGTCTTTGGTGCTCCCCAGTCCTTGATCGCTTCGATTTTCGCTGGGTCGACATGTATTCCTAGTTCATTAACCACATGTCCTAGGAATTGAACTTCGCGTAACCAAAAGTCACACTTTGAGAACTTGGCGTAAAGCTGTTCCCGTCGCAAGAGTTCCAAAACTAACCGCAGATGTTCTCCGTGTTCGGTCTCGTTCTTGGAGTAGATCAGAATGTCATCAATAAACACAATGACAAACTTGTCCAGATACGGTTTACAGACGCGGTTCATCAAGTCCATGAAAACCGCCGGTGCGTTCGTGAGACCGAAAGGCATGACCAAGAATTCAAAATGGCCATAACGTGTTCGAAAAGCAGTCTTTGCAATGTCAGCCTCCCTGACGCGCAGCTGGTGATAACCGGACCTCAAATCAATCTTGGAATAATAACTAGAACCCTGAAGCTGGTCGAATAGATCATCGATACGTGGAAGAGGATAACGGTTCTTGATGGTCAACTTGTTCAGCTCTCTGTAGTCTACACACAATCGGAAACTCCCATCCTTCTTCTTGACAAATAAAATCGGGGCTCCCCAAGGGGAAGAACTTGGTCGGATGAAACCCTTGTCCAAGAGTTCCTGTAACTGGCTAGACAATTCCTGCATCTCGGGAGGTGCAAGACGGTAGGGGGCCCGAGCAATAGGAGCAGCCCCTGGTACGAGATCAATACCGAACTCGACTTGACGATGAGGAGGAAGACCAGATAAATCATCGGGAAAAAACATCAAGAAACTCGCGTACCACCGGAATGTCGTCAATCTTCTTCTCATCACTAGAGGAAACAGATAAAAGCGCCAATACGGCTGGATAACCCTTTCGAAGACACTTAAGGGCTTTCATGCTAGAGATGATGTTTAGCGAAACACCACCCTTGATACCGTACACAGAAAGAAACTCTCCATCAGGGAGAGGAATCCGAATAACCTTATCGTAACAGACAATCTCCGCGCGATACAAACATAACCAATCCATTCCTACCACAACGTCAAAACTACCCAATGGTACCGGCATAAGGTCGATGGGAAACGTTATACCCGACAATTCTAATTGACACTCCCGAAGAACACTAGTAGCCTCAATCGTTTTACCGTCAGCCAACTCAATAATATACTTGGTCTCTAATGGTACAGGTACTACATCTAGCAGTCGACTAACACCCATGGATACAAAACTCTTGTCGGCACCAGAATCAAATAACACGCTAACAGTATGATTGTTGAGAAGAAACGTACCGGTGACTGTATCAGGGTCTTGCCTCGCCTCAGCAGCTCCAATGACGAAGGCACGTGCATTTCTGCCGCCGCCCCCGTTGTTACCATTCCCATTGTTTCCACCCTGTTTCAGTTTTGGGCAATCCTTCTTGTAATGCCCAGTGTCACCACAGTTGTAGCATCCCTGTTTCCCTGTAGTCCCCTGAGTAGTCGGAGCTGAACTGTTAGTCGGAGCCTGAGTCGACGGAAGTGTAACCCGACAATCCTTAGCATAGTGCCCAGTTCGCTGGCAGCGGTGACAACGGTTACTGTCGCAGTTCCCTTGGTGATGGCGTCCACACTTGTTGCATTTGGGCAGTTTTCCCGCATAACCACCCTGCTTATTACCCGAAGACGATGAACCCCCATTATCAAACTTTTTACCCTGCTGTGCAGACCCAGACCCTTTCCCGTCGTTTTCCCACTTGCGCTTATTGTTCTCTGGGGTCTTAGCAGTCGAACCTTTCGCCGGCAAAATCCCCTCATTCACCTTTAAATTAGTCATCCTATGTGCAGATCGAACTACCTCCGCATAAGTAGGATGATTCCCAGCAGCCACTAACCCTGCAATTTCCGGCACCAACCCTGAGACATAATGTTCAATCTTACGATACTCCGGCACGTGCAAATCGGGACATAGCACTGCCAACTCATTCCTCCTAACCGTATACTTCTCGATTTCCGACCCAGTCATCTTGAGGTTCCACACCTCATGCTCCAGCTTCTGTACCTCTTCTCTCGGGCAATACTCCCGCTTCAGCAACTGCACGAAGTTCTCCCATGGCATGGCATATGCCTCCCCAATACCCATGTTCTGGGTGATGCCATTCCACCAAGTCAATGCCACGTCTTGAAATAACGCAGCCGAATACTTCACCCGATCTTCTGGGAGACAGTTACACATCAAGAATACCGACTCCACTTTCTCCAACCACCTAAGCAAACTGACCGCACCCTCGGTGCCAGAGAATTCCTGGGGCTTGCAGTCCCGGAACATCTTATAGGTGCACATGGGTGGGGGTGGGTCAACAGGACCACCTGAAATGAAACGTATGAGAAACCACGAATAACGTACACAAGGTTCACCAATGAGGCAAAGAAAACAGATAAAACAACTTACCACCACCGTTGTGCCCTAACTGAAAGGCAGCCTGGAGCAAGTTGTTCAGATCAGCCTGTGATAGGTTAATACCTCCACCACGACCACCAGCACCACCGCGACCACCACCGCGTCCACCATTGCGACCACCTCCTCGTCCTCCACGCACTCCAGACATGATTCTGGCAGAAAGAACGAGAAAATTTAGTTTCGCGGTTAAAGATAACCACTAATGTTCACAAGATCAAAGCTAGATCCAATCCAGGACTATCCCTTCAAACCCAGAGCTCACTAGGGCTTCCATGCATTTCGTTTTATGATTTTGTGTGCACCCAAAATGATAAAACGCTCTACATGGTCCTCCAAGTGTTCTCCTAGTTCAAAGTTCAAATCACCGAACATAGACTCTTAGCTACACACCGTAATACTACGGTAGTTCATGACAAGTGTTTCTATTGGAGTGCGAAAGGGAGATGTCCGAGCCTTGGACAATTCTCAAGAGCACACGAGTTACTCCAATAGACTACACTGCCTAGATAACAAGTAACCCAACCTAAGATAGAACGGATGATGTAACGTAGAAAGACCAACGATTTAGAGACACCCTGACAAGACCATACGTAAACCACTATAACGTTTAGTACCATGTGATCGTCTAGTGTGTGTGACTCGGCTATAGTCTAGACTCTACATGCAGTCCTAGTTCACTATAACCATTGGCTCTGATACCAATCTGTCACACCCTCAAAATCCACTTGCGGAGTTTTACCGCGAGGCGCATGACAAACCAGGATCCAAACCAACGATCACAATAAACAAGTCTAAATGTAATTAATGTAATACCAAAACATAGTTTTAAAACCCCGTTTACAGCGGAAGCTTATTCAAAATAAAGTTCAACAGAAATAACCAAAGTTCAATGTTTATGAAATCATGCAACTCTATCTAGACGCCGTGCAGACGCGTGCGCCCTAGTTCCATTGTGCTACCTTAGCGACCTGAGAAAACATGTAAAAGTTTACGTCAGCACAATAATGCTGGTGAGTTTACAGGTTTGCAGTTCAAGTACCAAGTTCACCTGTCCATACTATAACAAATAGAAAACCAGTATACGCTAGCTAGGCGTACGTTTGTTACTACCACGATTGGAAAACCATTACTAACTCGAATACCAGTTTTGTGCCCGAATTGTTCCAAATGTTCCTGTTGTTCCTGTTTGAGACAATATGCACTCGCCCGGCCCTCCAAGCCGACGAGCGGGGTTGGTCACTCCCAATAGCGCTATTCACATTTCCCCGTTGTGCAAACCCGCACATTCATGGTTCCCCCGGGGACTTCCAAAGATCGTGTAGTATACGTTAGAACCCATAGTATGACAGAATTTACCAAATAATAGTTTTAACACATGTTTTCTCCCCCGAAAGTATGAAACCAGTTTAAAAGAGGGGCCGTAAACTCACCTTAAGTTCCTTTACTCCTAATCCCGAGTAAACTCAGCTGCTATGTTAGTCCCGTACAGTGGCGACCTAACATACGACAGTTACAAGTACTTAGACTAATAACCCGCAGGTTAATTAGTCCCTAGATGTCCAGACCATAACCAAGTTCGTTTTGAAAATACCGTGACTGTTTAACTGACCCAATTGACAAGACTCGACATCCCATTGGTGACCCGAGACTCCCCGTGTTATGTTTACGCTCCAAAACATAAAATAACGCATCTACACTTAACATACGTTAACGTACAACAAATTATAGCACATAGTTCACGTATCACCGAAATACATCCAAATATATGTTACCAAGTTGTTAGACATGTTACGAGATTCCTAGCATGTTACTATATGTCAAATCGGGTCTCGGAATGCTAATATATACTTTCAGCAGCAGTACACGCGATTAGGGAGGCTAATCGCATGAAATGTCACGTGATTAGGGCTAATCGCCCCATAAGTCAGGCGATTAGGGCTACTCGCCCTTGGGACCACACGATTGGGCTAATCGCCCCTGTAGCCAGGCGAGTGGGCCTACTCGCCCTTATTACACGCGAGTGGGGGTCTACTCGCCCCTGTTACATGCGATTAGCAAGGCTAATCGCCTGTAACCTTGCTGTTCCGGTTTTTCGCGCGTTTAACGCTCCAAATCAGATCCAGGGCGTGTGTAACTACCCAATATCATCCCAAACACTATCCTAAACATGTTTAACCCAAAACCCTTCGTTCATCCTCGTAAAATCAGTCCTGCATGCAACCATAGCAATCCAAACACATACACATAGCACGCAACATTCAATTAACGCATGTAATCATAACCCTATTATTCAATTACTGAGATCTCTATCATCATACTAACAATAGTAATTCTGACCTAGCATGATTACACATCAAAACATCATCAAGATTCATAAAAATCCTATCTTTCTAATCATACATACCCATAACGCATGTTTATTAATTATAATCCGATTAATAACTCTTATTGACGATTTTCAGAAAGCTTTTTCGTTTATGAACAGGTCTGGACCATTAGGGATTGATTAAAAACGTTTACAAAGTATTATGGATGAGAATTAAACCTTGGAATTGCAAAAGGATGATGATTAGACCTTGAAACCTTGTGTTTTTGATCAAAATCGCCTTCCAGAGGTTGTTTAAGTGTTTGGGGCGGTTATGGGACGACTAGGGTTTGTCTAATTGAGTTTAGGAGGTTAAGTATGGTATTTATAGGCGTTTCTAGTCGTCCAGCCCGTTCCATGCGATTGTGCAGGTTTATACGCGATTAGGAATCCTAATCGCGTGAACAGTAACGCGATTGGGCCTAATCGCATGAACAGTCATGCGATTAGTCCCAGTCGCACCATATGAATCCCAGTCACACCATATGAACCCCAGTCACACCACATGATTCCCAGTCACACCACATGATTCCCAGTCACACCATATGAACCCCGTTTTAACATATGTTAACACATATTAATGTACCGACAAGTCATATAATGATTGTAAACACATAACACAAGTAAATACACATATTCACACTCGTTCACCAATTCCCGGGACTCGAGACTCGTATGTTCCGTATGCCCTGACGATCCTACCGATCGTCACCGTTTGTACACTTGGTTAAGGACTGACATCTAACGAACCTCTAGACCAACATCCAATGATCTTCTAGACTAACCAATAGTTCCCGAACCATAACCCGACTTAACTAACCCAGTTAAGTACAATATACGCGTGACTCGCTAAGGTAGACTTTCATCTAGACAACGTTGTTAACCCGAATTTGCCAGGTGTCACAAAAACTCTACATGACCTTCCGGACAGTCGGTGATACGGTGATGAGGTTCGGGGACGATAGGCTTATATACGGACGTATCAAAGTATTTACTACAGAAGGTCGTTATAGATGGCTGGGAAACCTCGGAAGTGTGAACATGCATATCGCGTCTGCCTACCATAATGACGGAATTGAAAAACAAAAAAGAGCAAGGACGAACCTGGTTTAATCGGAAACGGCAGACGCTCTCTGACCGATCAAGAAAAGTAAAAAAAAATTATTGTGCAAATGAGGTATATATAGTGAGTTTTGGGAGGCTTTCGAGGTACTGACGAAACGTCGCGTCAGTCAACAGTATGGCGGTTCAGTACCAGCCAATACCAGACTGACACGTGTCATTCCTTAAGAAAAATAAATATAATTAATCCTAATTAATAAATCCGGAAAGCAATAATGAACATATACACCGGAGAGACCGACCAGACGGGTCGGTAGGCTCGAACGAAAAGATGAACTGTCACGATAGTTTGATGAGCGTTTTCTTGATCAAACTGGGGGGGCTGATGACATAGGATGGATAAATGACATAATTAGATGAATACTTAAAACAAATTACAAAAGATAAAATAAGATTAGAGATTAGAGAAAAGAATAACCGAACGGACCGACCGAACCAATGATACCAAACGGACCGACCGAACCAATGATACCAAACGGACAAACTGGACCAAAGACACCGAACGGACAGACCAAAGGACGGAACCGAAGGATAAGGACCAATAGACAAACACCAATAAAACGACGGATAAAACGAAAGCGGCTATTACCCTCCGGTCCATAGCCGCAATCAAATATAACAATATTCTGACCATCCCTTGTCAGCTGCTACAGTGACGGACGTCACTGTTGGCGCCGACCTCATCATTGCCCGCCATAAATGCTCAGCCTCCACCCAGACTATAAATACTTGGTGGTTGGCCACATTTAAAGGGGCATTAACTCCCATCGGATACCGCTCTGCCTCCGATCAAATCTTAAACTCACATCCCAATTACCGACTTCAACAGTTTACAACTTGCGTGAATGTGCTTTTAATCATATATCAATTGGTAGTGGCTCGGGATTAGAAACCCGGGTCGTTACACAAATATAATACCACTACACCATTAGGCCTGAGAAGATAAAGCTGTACATGATAAAACATAGTATCACTTGTAAACAAAAGTAAGAGCATAAAATCCCTTAAAAAATCTTTGATATGAACTCTTAATATCTAACCTGTATATAAGTTTTAACATCCAAAATGAAGATACATAGAAAGAGAAGAGATCGAGTGAGAAAGAGAAGATGGAGAAAACAAGATCATCTTATGTGGAGACGATATAAGGTGAATGAGTATGATGACTGATGAGATCGAGGTCACAAAATGTCCAAGTTTTTCTGGTACCTTTATTTTAACATACCTTAGAGAAATGCTTAGTTCTGGGTATCATTTTTGCATGCAAAAGGTAAAGCAATTTTGGAAATGTTTTAAGGAAAGTTTATGTTCAGAAAAATAGTGGAAATGTAGTTCTCAGTAATTTTAAATTAATACAAATATAATTATAGGAAATTATTATTTAATATAATATTTTTTTAATATAAATATTTTTTTCATTAAAAAAAATACGAGAGTTACATCACAATAGAAGGTAGACGGGCAACAAGCTGCGCCGCCACCCCTTTCTGAATTGCGAACCCTAGTCTACCAAAGACAAATCCTTGCCCTCTGGAGATGAACTATTGCGTACGTAATGAGTTCGTGTTCTTGATGAGAGCTTCTCAACGAAATAAAATTAATGTCTTCAAGATGGCTATAAAGTATAAAGTGAAGGAGATGTAACCCAAAGTGATAGAGTTTGAAACTTTTATATATATTAAAGGAAAACTACCATGAATGGTGACATATGTATATTAACTATTAAGTTTTTTATCCTTTTAAAACAAACTAAAAGTAATAACTTTGAATCGATTCACCGATCAACGTACCATTTACTCATTGTAGTTCCAGAATCCACATCTTTTAAATTTTGTTATCTAATATTGATCGATTTCATTTTCTCTATTTTTTGTTTTAATTTTAACCCATGATTCACACGGCCACACCTTTTACTTTTTGGTTTTGATGTTATAATTTTTGGTATATATAATTCTGGTTATTTAATTGTACTATAAACAATTTTTATTTTGTGTATGTACACCGAATTCTCACCACACAGTTTAGATGGATTTAAAAAAAGATCTTTAATTAATATATGTCTTTAACTCATTTAGTTGATATTTTTTGATAACCGTGTTCATTATTAAAAAAAACTAAAGAAAAAAGATCAAATACAAACAACTTTTCGGTACGAACCGTATGAATTGAATGAAAAAACACGCGGGCCGTTTTATAACTAGAGTAATTATATAATTACTCTAGTTATAAAACGGCCCGCGTGTTTGTTTCTTCAATTCGTATAGTTCGTACGAAAAAAAATGTTTGTACGTGAACCTACCCCAAAACTAAATACACAAATGTACATGTTTAATTGTTTTGTTCTTGACATTCCGCTATAAATGTGATAATGGAGTTGTATTCGATCAAAATATAGTGTTTGTTTAGTATCGTAGGCATTAGAGTGCCAGTACCATAACGAATCAAAATAAACCAACTAAATTCCCATCGCATAGCGTGGAGGAAAGTGGAAACCCCACTGGGTTACTTTAATAATAATAATAATAATAATAATAATAATAATAATAATAATAATAATAATAATTTTACTAGAAAGTAAATAATATTGATCCCAAGACTAAGAAAATTACATCAAGATAGTGGGCAGACGTGCAACAAGCTGTGCCGTCACCCCTTTCAGAATAGCAAATTCTAATCTACTAAAAACGTAACCCTACTCATCCAGAGTCGAAACACTACTCCGGTTAGCTGATCAAGAATTATACTAATAATTACAAAAAAAACTTCTCACATTAATCACACATGGTCGTATGCTATGAGTTTATTTAACTACAAAGCACATGATGTTATATAAATTAATTAATGTTAAATATCTTCCCGTGTAGCATACCACCTTCATTTTATAACTCTAATCTCGATCTTATCTCAAGAATCGTCAAATGAATTTTAATATTGCACATTCTTTATGCAAAGGAATAATTTGAAGTAATTGACTTAGTATATCAAATTAGATTAGCATAAAAACGGGAGAGATGATGCTTGAATGGTCAATAAAACTACCAACTTAATTAGCATATAAACTAACTCAAACCTAGTCTTCTTACTAAAAACCAATCTAAAATTTCTCTCCGTGTTTGCTTTCCTTGCACTTACAAGATGACTAGCGAAACCACATCAACAAGCCGTACCAGTCTGCGCCCACCAACCTCCGGAAATCTCATAACGATCCTTAACATTGATGGTGGAGGCATAAGAGGTATCATCCCCGGTGTCATTCTCCAGTACCTTGAATCGGAACTTCAGGTAACGCGTATCTTTGTAGTCTCTAACCAAGTTGCACAGCAATTGTTGATTAATGAAGTCATATATTTGTAGGCATTAGATGGCGAGGAGGCTAGGCTAGCCGATTACTTTGATGTCATTTCGGGAACTAGCACAGGTGGTCTAATTACAGTCATGTTAACGGCCCCAAACGAGACTAACAGACCTTTGTATGCTGCTAAAGAAATCGTTCCATTTTATGTTGAGAATTGTCCCAAAATTTTCCCACAAGTTGGGTAAGATCAAATTTGACTAAATATTTGAGGCAATGTTTTTAATAATTAACTTTTCTTTCTTTTAATTTTGATGTTGATTTGGTGCATATTTAGAGGGCCATTTGCTGGAATTATAAAGTTGTCAAAGACATTGGTAGGACCAAAATACAATGGGGAGTACCTTAAAAATCTAGTAACAAGCTTACTAGGAACCACAAAGTTGAGTCAGACATTGACTAACGTTGTGATCCCTACTTTTGACATCAGAGACATGCAACCTGTAATCTTTAGCTCCTTCCAGGTATGCTTATATTTTTATTCTTTAACTTTTTACTATCAGCCATATTTTTTCTTTGAAGAACACCTTTTCACATTTATGTATCACTTAACCTTACACTATTTGTCCTTTAAAGGTAAAAAAAAAATCGTATTTTCTTTAAAATAATTTTGATGCATTTTAATTTAATTTGTTGATTATATTGTACAGTTAGTTGTTTTATTAACTTGGTTAGCTTTTTCTAACCGTCATCCATTTATTTGTTTAATTAGTTGGTTAACTTTTTGTAACCATCAACCATTTATATAATATTTTTGCCATTACAAAACTAATAGTGTACAAATTTTGTGGTTTTAGACTTTTCCTACTTTTTAAAAGGTTAAAGAATTTATATTCCAATTTATTTTCGGCTGGAGATCGATGATATATAAGTTGCAATTGACTTAATATTAATGAACGTTAATGGTCGTTTGAAGGTTCCTAGGGAGCCAAGCATGGATGCGCAATTATCAGACATCTGCATTGGTACATCTGCGGCACCTACTTACCTCCCGGCTTATTATTTTCAGAACGCTGATCGAGAGTTTAACCTTATTGACGGAGGCATTGCTGCTAATAACCCGGTAATTATTAAAGTACATCCATTACTCATGGATGAATTACGACCATTGTTTTCATAACTGAATCAGGCAGCGAACCAGTTGCTTTACTAGTTTACATGTCAGATTGGTTTGATCAATGGGTTAGATTTAAAAACTGGATAGCGTAAAAAATATACAAAAATTAAGGTTATATATCTGCATATATCTAGCACAACAAAAAGTATGAAAAATAATGTAGTCTCGAGTACTTAAAGGATAAGAAAATAAGATTTAAAAAAAAAAGTATAGAAAAAAACAAAAATGGTGAACATCCAAAATCAGGGCTTAACCAAATCAGTTTCATCCCGGGTTTCCGATCAGCAAGTCCGGTTTTGAAAACATTGTATACAACTCTTCATACGGAAAGTAAAACTCCAAATATATTATATACACATTTTGCATTGGGAAAGTATAAATTGAAAACCTCATTAGGTTGAGAAAACTTAGAAAACCTATGTAAAAACCATGTAACATTTTTTAAGCGTTTTGGGCCAAAAAAATAAAAGGTGGAAATCCGGCCTCTTGCGTAATTATTTGTGGAGAAAATCAACCATATCTTTCAACTTGGTCTATAAGAGTGGGTAGTATGGGTTCAAGCCTCTCTCCACCTCAACTAAATACCTACCACTCCTCTATATTGTGGGCACCCCCAATGGCACCATTAACCTTCTCGCGAGCACAATGATGAGGATCAACGGTTGTTTTGTGAAATCGCTTCACTTTAAATTTTTTGAAATCGCTTCACTTTAAACTTAATAGCAAAAAGAAAATGGTGTGTACGTGTGGGTGGGTGGGGGGGGGGGGGGGGGGGGAGGCTTTAACCCATTTGGATGTTAAATGGGGAGCTCTATTGGAACCAATTGCATATGTGACGCAATAAAGCCCTTAGGGGTTTCAATCCTTC
Organism: Ambrosia trifida; assembly: GCA_028751855.1. NCBI lineage: Eukaryota > Viridiplantae > Streptophyta > Magnoliopsida > Asterales > Asteraceae > Ambrosia > Ambrosia trifida. The sequence continues at coordinate 111,107,952 of CM054128.1, forward strand.
TTACCCAGCCTAACGATATTATTGAAAGAAATCCTAAAAATGGGCGCATTTTTTAACTAAAAAAATTAAGAGATGTATTATATATGTTTTGTGTTGAATATATGATAATTTCACACCTATATATGTGAAGAATGATGATTATACAATTTTGTTTAATAAAGGATTTAGAGTTTCATTATACCAAATTAATATGATATATGTATAATGGAGGGATCAAATAAGAAGAAAATGTCTAATGATAAAAGAAAGAATAAATTTAAACCAATAAGAATACTCTAATTGATATTTGTATTAAAACTTTTCATAAGGGCATATGGGTAAATTTACATAATTAATTAATTAATTTCTTGTAACACCTTAAGCTAGCTGAAAGAATAAATGAAACTAATAACTCATTTTAAAAATGTATCCATACAAAACAAATGTAAGATGAATTTAGGTTGAACTTCAATATGTGTAGAATGAATTTCGAAATGTGTAAGGTAAATGTAGGGTGAATTTCAATATGTGTAGGCTAAATATCGGTATGTATAACATATATGTAAGATTATTATGATATGTGTATGAAAAAATGTTTTTAACTAGTTAAATTAGAAAGAGAATAATTAATGTTAGAAGTGATAGCTTATTTATTGTTTTAGTATTATGTCTTTTGTTGATTTTAATTTCTTCTCACATTAAGTTTCTTTTCAAATGATCATTTTTCTATTTGTACAAACTATCAAACAAATAAAGTACAACTTCTAATGAGGAATGCAAAATGATTTAACATTTTTGTCTCACTTTGCAGTCTTTGGTTGCTATAGGGGAAGTGACAAGGCAAGTTCTAAAAGCAGATCCTAATTTCCCTGCTATCAAGCCCCTTGAATATGATCGATATCTCTTGATATCAATTGGGACGGGCACACAGAAGCAAACACCAAAATTCGATGCCAAAATGGCTGCCAAATGGGGAGTACTCGAGTGGTTGACTAACCAAGGTTCTGCCCCGTTAATAGAAGCTTTCAATCAAGCAAGTGCTGATTTGGTTGTTATGCACAACAACGTCATCTTTGAAACCCTAAATTCTGTCGATAACTATCTCCGCATTCAGGTACGGTTCACTCATCTAATATAGGGCAAACATTTCTGAACCAACAAGATATTGAGAACTTATTTATACCAATATTTTTTTTAATGTGATACATCAAACGGTATCGTAACCACCTATGTTTCACCCTTACACTACTTCGGGGCAACTTTTGTGCACTATGTAAAATTGTATTATGCGGTTCTCGCTACTCTTAACTTTATTTATTTTTTATTTTTTTAATGAAGCCTCTTTGCATACATATATGTATAGGGAAGAGATAACGTACAAAGTTTCTTAACGTAAGAAGCGTAAGAAACAATCTCAGCCATTAGATTAACAAGATGGCTGGATGCAGATTAAAAACCCTAATCATACTTCGGTTAAACCAACCAAGGGTAATTATGAAAAACCGTCTAATTTTTTTCAAATCGTAACAACAAAATCAATCGAAAACAAATATTTTCAACAATTGAAATCGATTAAAACAATCTTAATGATTACACAATCAAAATAACAAAAAACATTCAATTACAAATGAACAAAAAACGAAAAAAAATAGAAAAACGGAGATTTACACTGGGACTATTTAATCATACGAAAAACATACAATTATGAATAAACGCTCGTAATAGTTGTCAAATACTTTCGATTTTGTTGCAATAAGTATGATTAAACATAAAAATTAGGTTAAAAAAGTTGCGGACGAAGAAGATGAAGTTGGTGAAAACAGAGCCTTTTAAGCGCACAAACAAAAATTTAAACGCACTCACTGAAAATTTGGAAGCACTCATTAAAAAGTTTGGAAGGACTCACTGAAAATTTAGAAGCACTCATTAAAAATTTTGGAAGCACTCATTGAAAATTTAGAAGCACTCATTAAAAAATTTGGGAGCACTCATTGAAAATTTAGAAGCACTCATTAAAAAGTTTGGAAGCACTTATTTAAAATTTAGAAGCACTCATTAAAAAGTTTAGAAGCACTCATTGACAATTTGGAAGCACTTATTGAAAATTTGGACGCACTCATTTGAAAATTGGAACGCACTCATAGAAAATTTGAACGCACTTATCAAAGCCCAACACTTTTTTTAAACGCACTTTAAAATATTTATAACGCACCTTTATAACTGAGTCGGTTTGAAAGGTTCCAAGCCATAGAATAATGATTCTCAATTATTGTGGCTCATTTATTTGTCCTACACACATCCCCTCTCCAAATCTATGCAGAAAAGATCCATATGTATGTCTTATTTAGAGGGTGTTTTGTTTGCGTTTTGAATATGATTTTTAGATTATTGCGTTTTGAAAATGCAGATAATCAGTTTTTAGTGTTTGGGATTGCGTTTTGAAAACGCAGATAATCAGTTTTTTAGGCTACCAAAACGCAATAATCTATAAGCAGTTCCACCCCTGCTTTTCCAAAACGCATAATCTGTTTTGAATAATTAATCCCAAACACCCCCTTAATCTTTCCTTTGCGCCTTTGAAGAACGAGTATGCCAAAAAAAAATCCACAATTTACTTATGTTCATGTGGCCTCGAGGGTTGGTGGTCAATTTGGCGGTCCACTTATGGGCCACACTACTGAAACAAATCTCTTTCTGCAACTTTTCCATTTAGAATTTTGCGAGTACTTGAAATTAGGTCAAATAACATTCTTTTCAATGAAATTGCACACAACTAGTCTCCGACGCCACCAAGAAGGAGAACAATTGTTTGTAGGCATTTAGTCGTGTATCGGCTGTAGGTGGTGGTGGTTGTGGTGGTCAGATCTCGATCGATGAACTTCAAAGGAGGATGGGTTAGGTTTATGTTCTGTGTTTAGATCAGGAAAGAAGATAATATGTTTAATCGTGGTTTAACTGTGATTAGATTAAATTGACAGGTAACAAGTTCTAATGATTTTTTACACTTTTTATGTTAAGAACTTTGTACCCAATACTTTCTCATATGTATATCAGTATATGTGTGGGTGGGTGGTTGACTATAATAAGGTTCATTACAAATCATTAAATTATTACCAAAACATTATTACCAAAACAGACCTAAACTGTTGTTATATTTTTTAATTTGTTTTGCTTCTTATATAAGAATGCTTATGTACATTTTTTTTTTTATCGGCAAAAACTCATCTAATTCCACCATAAAAAAATATATACAAAGGTAATAACTAGTGAGGCATTAGAAATACCAATAAACACACCTCATCTCACCTAAATATAAAATTACACGAAAATTTTCGATAAATTGAAAGAAACTCAATTTTCCCAAATCAACCTACTCTGTTTTAAATGCTTATGTACATAAATTCTTTAAATTAATTTGTTTACTTATGTGTAAGATAGTATAACAATACAAACATGTGTAAGTTCTAAGTATAAATAAAAATTGTTTCCATTTTTTCGAAAATTTATGAAGAGAAATAAAATTGCATTTCAAAATTTTAAGAGTAAGAAAATAATTAACGTTTTTTTTCTGAACGTGCTTGCATTGTACATGAGTTGTTTGATATTGATTCTTACGATAATAAGTAAAACAAGAATACCATAAATTAATCTTTTATGTTTTTCTTATATACTATCGTATCAAAAATAGGATGACACGTTAACCGGGGACTTGGCTTCGGTGGACATAGCAACAAAGGAAAATTTGGATGGTTTAGTGAATGTCGGGAAAGTCTTACTTGATAAGCCGGTTTCACGAGTGAATACCGATACCGGAGTGGTTGAACCAATCCTAGACGGTGGTACCAATCGTGATGCATTGAAAAGGTACGACCTTGTTGCACAATTGCACTTGCTAGCTACCCTTGATAACCCATGACTTAGTGTATGGTGTTTGTCATTAACAATAACAAATCTGACATGAATTTAAATTCTTGCAAGTGTAAGGTTGGGTGATGTGTAAGTTTAAAACGTTATTGTTTAAATAAAAACTACCTTTATAATAGCAAAGTTTCATATACCTTTTGTACATGCAGGTTTGCAAAACGACTCTCAGATGAACGAAAACTGAGGGAGTCAAATTATTCGGACGGGGATTGATTGGTTGATACTTTTTTTGTTTTGTTTTTTTAAATTTATGCAATTAATTTTATTTTAAATTCAAGATTGTGGTGAATATGTAATTAATATTGTTATTGTGTATTATGTAAGGGTGGTAAATTGTAATTCTAAATGTCTGATTATATATTAGGGATACTATTAAAAAGTCATTTATTAATGTATTGAATATTTATTTGATTGTGGTATTTCTCCAATATGGTCACCTAGAGTCCTCTTATGAAGCTCATTGCGCTACACATAAGCTATCCATGCCTCCCCCTATACCTCTCCCCCCTTATCATGATTTTGCTTATAGTTGGTTGTGAATCAGCAATTAGGGTTTAGATTGGCCTATTTACAAAGCAATATTGTGTTGATCAGTTCTGAAGGTATATATAATGAAAAACATGAACAACAATAAATTAACACCTGGTAAGTCAGTGAGTTCATTTACTGCAACATAGATGGTAGGCAACACTTTGTCAATATAGTCGGGTACCGTTTAAGATGTATCATTCTAATGCTTGAGAGAGAGAGAGAGAGAGAGAGAGAGAGAGAGAGAGAGAGAGAGAGAGAGAGAGAGAGAGAGAGAGAGAGAGAGAGAGAGAGTATTGTGTCAACCCTAATCTCTTTATTAGCTCTCTATGTATACACCAAGTGGACACCCTAATAATGTTAATAAGGGTAATTCCGTCCATCAAGGAAATGCTAGCTATAAACTTAGGATATTATATTAATCGATCAATCTTATATAAATGATAATGATGACACAAATAACTATGATAAACATTAGTTATATTTATTCTAACGTGATACAATCACTGTTCATCTTGTGTTGCAATTTGATAATTATGTTTGTTTTGAGATAACATAAATTTATTGAATTTGAAAACCATGGGACCACGGCTACTGTTGTGAAGTTGGGTCGACCCACTATTACGACTTATAGGTCCATAGCTGCTTCCGTAAGGTGCAACACATTGTGAGCCGTAGCCGCGCCCACTTGTGCGACCACGACCCCGTCCGCGTTCTGCTGAATAGTCGGATTGATAATCATTAGAGGCGGAGGAGTAGTTTGGTTTGAAGTGTTACCGGTGGTAAGGTTAGTGGTGGTAGACCGTGTATGAGAATGGAGTGTCGTACTTGCTGTATAGGATGCTTGGAGAGCCTGATTAGCTTTCCTGGTCTCACTCATGCAGAGTTAAGATTGGACCTTGAAGAAAGGCTAGAGGGTCCTGGTGTTCTGAAGAATGGTTGCAATACCTTCATATTGTTATGTGAGACTCGCCACTGTTTGCAACACAAGGGACTATTCATCAACATGTTCTTCAACATTCGCAAGTTGGTCGGCTAACACTTTGACTTCTTGATAGTATGAAAATGTTTCGAAAATTTTCAAGGCGGGTGTTGGCAAACCTTTGTTTGTGGTAGAGGGCTCTAGTTGCTTTGTTATCTTGGAAGAGGGATTCAAGGGCCTTTCCAAGCATCATATTCAGTGGTATTAGTTTTCAGAATGGTTTGAACGAGATCAGTGGAGATGGTGCCATAGATCCATTAAAGGACTATGGCATCCAATCATTCAAAGTAGTCAAGGGTAGGAGACGAGGTAGTTTGTTTACCCTTGTCTCTGGAGAAGGAGGCTGCACGCCGGGGGGGGGGGGGGGGGTGGTGGTGCGAGGGGAGAGTGATCAGATACAAGAAAAAGTACAATGAATCCGAAAGAGTTTGGACCATGTGTCGTATTGAGTGGATGCGGAGTCTAGGGTAATAAGTATAAAGGTTTTGATATTTGTAACAATGACCGCGGGCTCGGGGTGAAGTTTAAATTCCTTGGCAGCTTTGAGGAAGAACAGTGCCGGAATTGAGGTGGGGAGGGTAGGTATCGGCGACAGATTTAGGGGGGGGGGGAGAGTTTGTTACGCTTGATACCATGATCGAGTTTGTGAGAGTTATGATTGAATCCTTGATTATTCCATTATCACCAAAGGTATCACTTATTTAGAGATAATATCGCATCATAACATCGCAATAAAATTGCAAAGTTTGATCTACTTGCGTCAAAATCCTTTAAGCTTTATTTAAAAACGGACACACATGCTCCTTAACGACTTCTAATTATCGGTGCCTTCCTAAATCACATTAAATTGGAATTAATTTGTCGAAGGAATTTTCATGACTCTCTCGATTAGGTTAAACATACTCGTTTCGCTACTCTTTACCGTCATATGTAACTATAGTCATCAACTTTTATGGTCTAGTGTGAGTTAAATGCAACAATTCAACTTTATTTAAAAAATTAAGTACATCATAATTAGTGGAATTTTAGATCAACGTACACGACAGTATTTACAAGCTTAATGTTAAACTCACATGTGAACAATATGTATATATGAATAGACATCGATTAAAATGAAAGGGTTCGATTCCCACAGGAGGCATGTGATGGATACCCTCACCCTTGTGGTGGGGTAGGTGGTTGGGAAGTGATGGAGAGACCCTTGACCCTTGTGGTCATGGGTTCGACTCCTGATCCCTCCAGGTTTTACCGGTTCACTACCGTCGTGCCTTCGGGCGGGTTTGTGGGTCAGGTTTTCCCTGGAACAGGAGACGGGTGGGCCGAAGGGCTCTGTCCGTACGGACTAGAGGCCGTCTGGAGCCCCTTTCGGCCATTGGGGGCCACGTACAGAGTATCCGACAATATTTTAGTTGATCGTTAAAAAAAAATAAAAAAACATACACTAATTCCCATATGAAATTATGTGAATTAGTGTATGTTTTTTCTTTTAAAAAAAATTCACACATGAAATTATGTTGTGTGAAATCAAATGAATATAAAACTTGGTTGAATTCACAATGTAACTGTAACTTCCAATCTCTCTTATCATTAATATTGTTTGCTTTGCCCATAAAGATCTTACGGTTTGTTTTTTGTTGTCTCGGTGGAGACTTTGCAAGGGATCACCCACATGGGCGAAGCTTGGTTCTCGAATCGGGAGGGTTCAGACTCAATTTTTTCGATCGGTAGTGGCAAATCAGTGGGGGCCGGACTCAATTTACCTACGAAAATCGTAAATTTCCACTACTGCGCCAAAAAATAGCGGGAGCCAGGGCCACCCCTGACCCTTTAAATACTTCACCCTGATCATCCATCCTGATATTATTCTCACCTAAGCATGCTTAATTGTGGAGTTCTACTCCAATCCACTAGCACTAAACCCATAACACGTTGGTGAATTAAGTGGCAAGAGTGCAAGACATACCTTATGCACTAGGAAACGCTTCTGTCCACGGTCGTTACGAGATTTACCTAGAGTGTTATGGTTAGTTTACACGTGTTTAAACACTTACCACATTTTTAATATCCAGGTAAAAAGATAAGTAAAAACATAAAAAGTGATTTTCTACTTGAAAAAGAAAAAGAAAAAGAAAAAGGTTTGTTTCTACAATGTATGTTTAATTTTGTTGTTGTTCTATACTCCTTACTCCTTATTTTCTTGTAATGTAATTTCCTAATTAATCTTTGTGCATCTCTCTCTTTCTACACACATTCGGTCATTTATCACTGGGAAAAGCAAAGTCTATCACTAGCCCTTTTGTAAGAGTATGTGTAGTGGTAGCCGTTGTGAGGCGTTTTGACCCCTATAGCGTCGGGGAACACCGTCCCCCCAGGCGCTATAGGGCGTTTTGGCTTTGAATTTTTATGGTGATAACTGATGTTGTGCATGCCTTGGGAAGAGTAAATGTTGAATGCCTTTTGACCGGGTGGTTGTTCGAGACTTTAATAAAAAAAAAAAAAAAAAAAAAAAAACTAAATTTTGTTATAAATATACAATAACATAAAGACTCACACACACATATACATCCTCATTCTTCAATCTTGCATACCACTACACACACACTTTGTAATTTTCTTGTGAGGGAAGAGATGAATCCTTTCGGTCGAGGTTTCGGGTTTGGTTCCCAAACCAGTGGCGACAACACCCGACCTATAACTCCGGGTTCAGGTTCAAACCCGCAAAGTTTCACGAACCTCTTAAACCAACCGTATGGTTGGGACCCGAACATGTATAATGTTAACATGGGAGGGAGTTTTGGGATGCCCATAGGAGGTGGGTTTGGCCAAACACAAGTGTATGGGTCATCCCAAATGTTCGGCTCTTCAAATGCTTGGCAAGAGTCGGTTCCGGAGACACAAGGCCCGGTTGAAGAGGAAGAGCCCGTGCGAGGCAAGGCACCCGCCCGACGACACACAAGAAAAGAGACGGGCGGTCGTGCCAAGAAAAACGTTATACCATGGACCGACCACGAGTTGTACTCGTTAACCCGAGCGTGGGTTGAGGTGTCGGAGGATCCTGAAGTCGGTAAGATATATATTTTTTTGGTAATGTTATTTTTTATTTCATATAGTTTTCTAAACGGGTACTTATTTATATTATTGGTCTGTTTTTTCAGCCAACTACCAATCCAAAGGCGATTTTTGGAAAAAAAAATACGGGCAATATTTTTTGAACTCTCTGGTAAAGGAGAGGGCTACCGGGAGAACGATTCGATATCGGGCAAGTGGACCGATATCAACCAAAAATGCACAAACTTTCAAGGCATTTACCAGCGCACCCGGTACGGGTGGAAAAGTGGGCAAAGTGACGAGGGTATTTTTGTGGCGGCTTTGGAAGAATACAACCAGACATACGGGAATTTCCCGTACGTGAAATGTTGGCGCGTGCTGAAAGACTGCACCAAATGGCACACCGTCCGCCCGGTCGACGGGCTGCTCGAGCCGCACCAGAAGAAAATCCCTATTTTGCAGGGGAGGAGGGGGCGGAGGAGCTACCTCGTCCCCCCGGTCGACGGGCTGCTCGAGCCGCACGGACGGAGTCTTCGTCGGGGGTTGATAAGTTAGTCCCGGCATTTGCTGAAATGAACTAGCGGCTCCAAGACTTACGCGACATCGGGGCTCAGCGTATCCAAGAAAACCGAGAGGTGGTTGACATCATGAGGGAACGACAGTTTGAACGCGACTTTGCTTTTTACACGGCAAATCACGACCACCTAGAGGGGAAAGCGTTGGAAATGGCTTTGAACCGAAAGGCCAAAATCGAAAAAAAATATAACCTTTGAGTATTTTTATCTTTTATTTAGGGTTTGTAATTTTTTTTAGTATTTGTATTTTTTTTGTTTTAGTATTTGTAATTTTTTTATTTTTAATGAAATATTATTAAGTATTAAATATTCTTATTTAAATAAAAAACAATAATTAACCAATCATTCACTACAACAAAAAGGTCTTTTAAGGACCTTTTGTGTGGGACGCTTGTATAATGGGGTCCTAAAAAACTATTTAATAAGACGAATGAACTTTTGGGGTCCTTTTATAATATACGCTATTAAACCGGTGTCCTAAAAAGCTATTTAATAGGATGGATGGTTTATTGGGGTCCTATTATCATATAATTTAATAAGGCACTTAAAATGCAAATCCTAATAAAGTAATTAATAAGACATTTAGTTCTTGGTGTCCCATTATGTGGTAATGTAATAGGACACTTGATCACCGGGGATCCTATTATAACATAACTTAATACGACACTTTGTAGTTAAGTCATAAATGTTCGATGTTATAGGACCCTTTCTAGTCGAAGTCATATTAGAACATAACTTAATAGGACACTTGACACACGGGTCTTATAACTTTAAACTTTATAGGACGCTTAATCATTATAATGTTATTATAATACACCATAATAGGACACATGAAATTTGAGTCATAAAACACAAGTTTTATAGGACGCTTATTCGCTAGAGTTTTCTTATAACACCACCCCAACCACCGTTGCCGCCACCACCCACTGTCGCACTTGTCACCCACCACTGCTGACATCACCACTGCCGACACCACCTCCCACCACACATCACCCGTCGCTACTCGCTACCCAACACCGTCACCCATCACCATCGCCACCACCACAACCTTCTCTCGCCGCCACAACCCATCACCGCCACCCACCACCACTCCTCACCTCCGTCGTTACACACCATCACCACCCACCACCCGTCCCTGCTGCCACCCACCGCTATCGCTACTCCCACACATCGCCTACTGCCACCCACCGCCTCCATCACCCACCGCCACCACCATCCGCCGCCTCCACCACCCACTGTCGCCACCACCACCCACCATCACCGCCATTAATCACCACTCACTATCAATTTTACTCTTTCGTCTTTACTGCCTACCAAACAAAACGAACTAAATGATTTATTTCATTTCCACATAACAACCAAACAAGATATGTGATGGTAATGATCCAATCAATTACCTTGTTCATTCTATTACCTTACTCATTCCATTATCTCATTCATTAGTTTTTGATAATCAAAATATATAACTTAAAATTTTAAAATGAAGCTCTTGAAAATTCTGATAATGTATATAGTATTTATATTTTTTAGCACTTCTATAATCACCTTAGCTTTTTTATAGGTGGGATTAACTGAGTATGATGATGATGATGATGATGATGATGATGAGTACTTCTATAATCAAATTGTGTAAATAATTTATAGAACTATTTTCCCCTCAATTTCATATTCCCGCTCCTCCCTCGTTTCGTCTCCTCCAAAATTAGTTTTCCCGCCCTTCCAAAATTGAAAACCCTAAATTGATTAAACCCCTCATTTCTTTGCCGCGACACCACTCACGTTACATAGTTGCAATCAACTCTAATTTTTTGCTCTCAATTCACCATAAAACCACCGTCAATGTCGGTAATAATATATGGCGGCCGTAACATATCGTTCGATGTTCTCGCTAGGATGGACACCAACGCTGAAGCTTCTGTACTTTAATCGGACTCCGGCCAAGTTGACTGTTTTGTTGTCATCAAGTCTAATCGAAGGAAACGGAGACACAAGTAGAAGAACAAGAATATTAACGCTGGACTAGATTTGTATTTGAATACGTGTGGTTGTTCTAATTGTTTTGTTATTAAATAGTAATTGTCATGGTGTTGAGACGGTGACGACAGTTTTGTATAAGGAGGCTTTACTATTTCCAGAGGATAAGCGAGTTTATTTGGGAAGTATTTCGGTTAGTGAAACTCCGGAGCTGAGGCAGTTTTGGGGAGGAGGCAATGCCAATGTATTGAACTGATGACAATGTGAAACAGGTGAGGGTTGGTTGTGCATTCGATACGGAATTGATAATGAAACAGACCACCGGGATGATTGTGAATAGGCATTATGTTGGTAGAATGCTGTCACACCCTCAAATTTCCACGTGCGGGGTTTTACCGCGAGGCGCGTGACACACCAGGATCCAAGTCAACGGTCACAATAAACAACACTATATGATACGTAAAAATGACAAAATCAACCCATTAAGTTTTCATAAATGATCCAACGCTGCGGAAGCGTAAAACTTTATTACAACGTGAAATCAAAAGTACGAAAGTCTGAAAATGCTAAATGAGATGCACATGAATCCTAGACGCCGTGAGACTCCGTGCGCCTACCAACAGCTGCTACCTTAGCGACCTGAGACAAACATGCTAAATACGTCAGCAAATAATGCTGGTGAGTTTTGTTATCTTGGAAGAGGGATTCAAGGGCCTTTCCAAGCATCATATTCAGTGGTATTAGTTTTCAGAATGGTTTGAACGAGATCAGTGGAGATGGTGCCATAGATCCATTAAAGGACTATGGCATCCAATCATTCAAAGTAGTCAAGGGTAGGAGACGAGGTAGTTTGTTTACCCTTGTCTCTGGAGAAGGAGGCTGCACGCCGGGGGGGGGGGGTGGTGGTGCGAGGGGAGAGTGATCAGATACAAGAAAAAGTACAATGAATCCGAAAGAGTTTGGACCATGTGTCGTATTGAGTGGATGCGGAGTCTAGGGTAATAAGTATAAAGGTTTTGATATTTGTAACAATGACCGCGGGCTCGGGGTGAAGTTTAAATTCCTTGGCAGCTTTGAGGAAGAACAGTGCCGGAATTGAGGTGGGGAGGGTAGGTATCGGCGACAGATTTAGGGGGGGGGGGGAGAGTTTGTTACGCTTGATACCATGATCGAGTTTGTGAGAGTTATGATTGAATCCTTGATTATTCCATTATCACCAAAGGTATCACTTATTTAGAGATAATATCGCATCATAACATCGCAATAAAATTGCAAAGTTTGATCTACTTGCGTCAAAATCCTTTAAGCTTTATTTAAAAACGGACACACATGCTCCTTAACGACTTCTAATTATCGGTGCCTTCCTAAATCACATTAAATTGGAATTAATTTGTCGAAGGAATTTTCATGACTCTCTCGATTAGGTTAAACATACTCGTTTCGCTACTCTTTACCGTCATATGTAACTATAGTCATCAACTTTTATGGTCTAGTGTGAGTTAAATGCAACAATTCAACTTTATTTAAAAAATTAAGTACATCATAATTAGTGGAATTTTAGATCAACGTACACGACAGTATTTACAAGCTTAATGTTAAACTCACATGTGAACAATATGTATATATGAATAGACATCGATTAAAATGAAAGGGTTCGATTCCCACAGGAGGCATGTGATGGATACCCTCACCCTTGTGGTGGGGTAGGTGGTTGGGAAGTGATGGAGAGACCCTTGACCCTTGTGGTCATGGGTTCGACTCCTGATCCCTCCAGGTTTTACCGGTTCACTACCGTCGTGCCTTCGGGCGGGTTTGTGGGTCAGGTTTTCCCTGGAACAGGAGACGGGTGGTAGAGGGCTCTAGTTGCTTTGTTATCTTGGAAGAGGGATTCAAGGGCCTTTCCAAGCATCATATTCAGTGGTATTAGTTTTCAGAATGGTTTGAACGAGATCAGTGGAGATGGTGCCATAGATCCATTAAAGGACTATGGCATCCAATCATTCAAAGTAGTCAAGGGTAGGAGACGAGGTAGTTTGTTTACCCTTGTCTCTGGAGAAGGAGGCTGCACGCCGGGGGGGGGGGGGTGGTGGTGCGAGGGGAGAGTGATCAGATACAAGAAAAAGTACAATGAATCCGAAAGAGTTTGGACCATGTGTCGTATTGAGTGGATGCGGAGTCTAGGGTAATAAGTATAAAGGTTTTGATATTTGTAACAATGACCGCGGGCTCGGGGTGAAGTTTAAATTCCTTGGCAGCTTTGAGGAAGAACAGTGCCGGAATTGAGGTGGGGAGGGTAGGTATCGGCGACAGATTTAGGGGGGGGGGGAGAGTTTGTTACGCTTGATACCATGATCGAGTTTGTGAGAGTTATGATTGAATCCTTGATTATTCCATTATCACCAAAGGTATCACTTATTTAGAGATAATATCGCATCATAACATCGCAATAAAATTGCAAAGTTTGATCTACTTGCGTCAAAATCCTTTAAGCTTTATTTAAAAACGGACACACATGCTCCTTAACGACTTCTAATTATCGGTGCCTTCCTAAATCACATTAAATTGGAATTAATTTGTCGAAGGAATTTTCATGACTCTCTCGATTAGGTTAAACATACTCGTTTCGCTACTCTTTACCGTCATATGTAACTATAGTCATCAACTTTTATGGTCTAGTGTGAGTTAAATGCAACAATTCAACTTTATTTAAAAAATTAAGTACATCATAATTAGTGGAATTTTAGATCAACGTACACGACAGTATTTACAAGCTTAATGTTAAACTCACATGTGAACAATATGTATATATGAATAGACATCGATTAAAATGAAAGGGTTCGATTCCCACAGGAGGCATGTGATGGATACCCTCACCCTTGTGGTGGGGTAGGTGGTTGGGAAGTGATGGAGAGACCCTTGACCCTTGTGGTCATGGGTTCGACTCCTGATCCCTCCAGGTTTTACCGGTTCACTACCGTCGTGCCTTCGGGCGGGTTTGTGGGTCAGGTTTTCCCTGGAACAGGAGACGGGTGGGCCGAAGGGCTCTGTCCGTACGGACTAGAGGCCGTCTGGAGCCCCTTTCGGCCATTGGGGGCCACGTACAGAGTATCCGACAATATTTTAGTTGATCGTTAAAAAAAAATAAAAAAACATACACTAATTCCCATATGAAATTATGTGAATTAGTGTATGTTTTTTCTTTTAAAAAAAATTCACACATGAAATTATGTTGTGTGAAATCAAATGAATATAAAACTTGGTTGAATTCACAATGTAACTGTAACTTCCAATCTCTCTTATCATTAATATTGTTTGCTTTGCCCATAAAGATCTTACGGTTTGTTTTTTGTTGTCTCGGTGGAGACTTTGCAAGGGATCACCCACATGGGCGAAGCTTGGTTCTCGAATCGGGAGGGTTCAGACTCAATTTTTTCGATCGGTAGTGGCAAATCAGTGGGGGCCGGACTCAATTTACCTACGAAAATCGTAAATTTCCACTACTGCGCCAAAAAATAGCGGGAGCCAGGGCCACCCCTGACCCTTTAAATACTTCACCCTGATCATCCATCCTGATATTATTCTCACCTAAGCATGCTTAATTGTGGAGTTCTACTCCAATCCACTAGCACTAAACCCATAACACGTTGGTGAATTAAGTGGCAAGAGTGCAAGACATACCTTATGCACTAGGAAACGCTTCTGTCCACGGTCGTTACGAGATTTACCTAGAGTGTTATGGTTAGTTTACACGTGTTTAAACACTTACCACATTTTTAATATCCAGGTAAAAAGATAAGTAAAAACATAAAAAGTGATTTTCTACTTGAAAAAGAAAAAGAAAAAGAAAAAGGTTTGTTTCTACAATGTATGTTTAATTTTGTTGTTGTTCTATACTCCTTACTCCTTATTTTCTTGTAATGTAATTTCCTAATTAATCTTTGTGCATCTCTCTCTTTCTACACACATTCGGTCATTTATCACTGGGAAAAGCAAAGTCTATCACTAGCCCTTTTGTAAGAGTATGTGTAGTGGTAGCCGTTGTGAGGCGTTTTGACCCCTATAGCGTCGGGGAACACCGTCCCCCCAGGCGCTATAGGGCGTTTTGGCTTTGAATTTTTATGGTGATAACTGATGTTGTGCATGCCTTGGGAAGAGTAAATGTTGAATGCCTTTTGACCGGGTGGTTGTTCGAGACTTTAATAAAAAAAAAAAAAAAAAAAAAACTAAATTTTGTTATAAATATACAATAACATAAAGACTCACACACACATATACATCCTCATTCTTCAATCTTGCATACCACTACACACACACTTTGTAATTTTCTTGTGAGGGAAGAGATGAATCCTTTCGGTCGAGGTTTCGGGTTTGGTTCCCAAACCAGTGGCGACAACACCCGACCTATAACTCCGGGTTCAGGTTCAAACCCGCAAAGTTTCACGAACCTCTTAAACCAACCGTATGGTTGGGACCCGAACATGTATAATGTTAACATGGGAGGGAGTTTTGGGATGCCCATAGGAGGTGGGTTTGGCCAAACACAAGTGTATGGGTCATCCCAAATGTTCGGCTCTTCAAATGCTTGGCAAGAGTCGGTTCCGGAGACACAAGGCCCGGTTGAAGAGGAAGAGCCCGTGCGAGGCAAGGCACCCGCCCGACGACACACAAGAAAAGAGACGGGCGGTCGTGCCAAGAAAAACGTTATACCATGGACCGACCACGAGTTGTACTCGTTAACCCGAGCGTGGGTTGAGGTGTCGGAGGATCCTGAAGTCGGTAAGATATATATTTTTTTGGTAATGTTATTTTTTATTTCATATAGTTTTCTAAACGGGTACTTATTTATATTATTGGTCTGTTTTTTCAGCCAACTACCAATCCAAAGGCGATTTTTGGAAAAAAAAATACGGGCAATATTTTTTGAACTCTCTGGTAAAGGAGAGGGCTACCGGGAGAACGATTCGATATCGGGCAAGTGGACCGATATCAACCAAAAATGCACAAACTTTCAAGGCATTTACCAGCGCACCCGGTACGGGTGGAAAAGTGGGCAAAGTGACGAGGGTATTTTTGTGGCGGCTTTGGAAGAATACAACCAGACATACGGGAATTTCCCGTACGTGAAATGTTGGCGCGTGCTGAAAGACTGCACCAAATGGCACACCGTCCGCCCGGTCGACGGGCTGCTCGAGCCGCACCAGAAGAAAATCCCTATTTTGCAGGGGAGGAGGGGGCGGAGGAGCTACCTCGTCCCCCCGGTCGACGGGCTGCTCGAGCCGCACGGACGGAGTCTTCGTCGGGGGTTGATAAGTTAGTCCCGGCATTTGCTGAAATGAACTAGCGGCTCCAAGACTTACGCGACATCGGGGCTCAGCGTATCCAAGAAAACCGAGAGGTGGTTGACATCATGAGGGAACGACAGTTTGAACGCGACTTTGCTTTTTACACGGCAAATCACGACCACCTAGAGGGGAAAGCGTTGGAAATGGCTTTGAACCGAAAGGCCAAAATCGAAAAAAAATATAACCTTTGAGTATTTTTATCTTTTATTTAGGGTTTGTAATTTTTTTTAGTATTTGTATTTTTTTTGTTTTAGTATTTGTAATTTTTTTATTTTTAATGAAATATTATTAAGTATTAAATATTCTTATTTAAATAAAAAACAATAATTAACCAATCATTCACTACAACAAAAAGGTCTTTTAAGGACCTTTTGTGTGGGACGCTTGTATAATGGGGTCCTAAAAAACTATTTAATAAGACGAATGAACTTTTGGGGTCCTTTTATAATATACGCTATTAAACCGGTGTCCTAAAAAGCTATTTAATAGGATGGATGGTTTATTGGGGTCCTATTATCATATAATTTAATAAGGCACTTAAAATGCAAATCCTAATAAAGTAATTAATAAGACATTTAGTTCTTGGTGTCCCATTATGTGGTAATGTAATAGGACACTTGATCACCGGGGATCCTATTATAACATAACTTAATACGACACTTTGTAGTTAAGTCATAAATGTTCGATGTTATAGGACCCTTTCTAGTCGAAGTCATATTAGAACATAACTTAATAGGACACTTGACACACGGGTCTTATAACTTTAAACTTTATAGGACGCTTAATCATTATAATGTTATTATAATACACCATAATAGGACACATGAAATTTGAGTCATAAAACACAAGTTTTATAGGACGCTTATTCGCTAGAGTTTTCTTATAACACCACCCCAACCACCGTTGCCGCCACCACCCACTGTCGCACTTGTCACCCACCACTGCTGACATCACCACTGCCGACACCACCTCCCACCACACATCACCCGTCGCTACTCGCTACCCAACACCGTCACCCATCACCATCGCCACCACCACAACCTTCTCTCGCCGCCACAACCCATCACCGCCACCCACCACCACTCCTCACCTCCGTCGTTACACACCATCACCACCCACCACCCGTCCCTGCTGCCACCCACCGCTATCGCTACTCCCACACATCGCCTACTGCCACCCACCGCCTCCATCACCCACCGCCACCACCATCCGCCGCCTCCACCACCCACTGTCGCCACCACCACCCACCATCACCGCCATTAATCACCACTCACTATCAATTTTACTCTTTCGTCTTTACTGCCTACCAAACAAAACGAACTAAATGATTTATTTCATTTCCACATAACAACCAAACAAGATATGTGATGGTAATGATCCAATCAATTACCTTGTTCATTCTATTACCTTACTCATTCCATTATCTCATTCATTAGTTTTTGATAATCAAAATATATAACTTAAAATTTTAAAATGAAGCTCTTGAAAATTCTGATAATGTATATAGTATTTATATTTTTTAGCACTTCTATAATCACCTTAGCTTTTTTATAGGTGGGATTAACTGAGTATGATGATGATGATGATGATGATGATGAGTACTTCTATAATCAAATTGTGTAAATAATTTATAGAACTATTTTCCCCTCAATTTCATATTCCCGCTCCTCCCTCGTTTCGTCTCCTCCAAAATTAGTTTTCCCGCCCTTCCAAAATTGAAAACCCTAAATTGATTAAACCCCTCATTTCTTTGCCGCGACACCACTCACGTTACATAGTTGCAATCAACTCTAATTTTTTGCTCTCAATTCACCATAAAACCACCGTCAATGTCGGTAATAATATATGGCGGCCGTAACATATCGTTCGATGTTCTCGCTAGGATGGACACCAACGCTGAAGCTTCTGTACTTTAATCGGACTCCGGCCAAGTTGACTGTTTTGTTGTCATCAAGTCTAATCGAAGGAAACGGAGACACAAGTAGAAGAACAAGAATATTAACGCTGGACTAGATTTGTATTTGAATACGTGTGGTTGTTCTAATTGTTTTGTTATTAAATAGTAATTGTCATGGTGTTGAGACGGTGACGACAGTTTTGTATAAGGAGGCTTTACTATTTCCAGAGGATAAGCGAGTTTATTTGGGAAGTATTTCGGTTAGTGAAACTCCGGAGCTGAGGCAGTTTTGGGGAGGAGGCAATGCCAATGTATTGAACTGATGACAATGTGAAACAGGTGAGGGTTGGTTGTGCATTCGATACGGAATTGATAATGAAACAGACCACCGGGATGATTGTGAATAGGCATTATGTTGGTAGAATGCTGTCACACCCTCAAATTTCCACGTGCGGGGTTTTACCGCGAGGCGCGTGACACACCAGGATCCAAGTCAACGGTCACAATAAACAACACTATATGATACGTAAAAATGACAAAATCAACCCATTAAGTTTTCATAAATGATCCAACGCTGCGGAAGCGTAAAACTTTATTACAACGTGAAATCAAAAGTACGAAAGTCTGAAAATGCTAAATGAGATGCACATGAATCCTAGACGCCGTGAGACTCCGTGCGCCTACCAACAGCTGCTACCTTAGCGACCTGAGACAAACATGCTAAATACGTCAGCAAATAATGCTGGTGAGTTCACAGGTTTTTAAATGAATACCGACTCCAAATGTATACCAACTCCAAGTGATAATCGACTCCAACTGAATACTCATGGTCAATCCAGACCACATGCATGCAAAATATATGAATACCTGTTACTACTGCGATTGGAAAACCATTACTGGACTCGAATACTGTGAATACTGAATACGTGCCCGAATGAATACTGAATACTGAATACTGCATACTGAATACTGAATACCTAAGAGACAACATGCACCCGTCCGACCTCCAGTCGACGAGTGGGGCGGGTCAAGCCCAAATAGCGCTATCCACATTTCCCCCGTTGTGCATCCCCGCACATTCATGGTTTCCCCCGGGACTTCCAAAGATCGCATAGTAATATAATGAATACTCTAAAACATAATGAATACGTGAAAACATAAGGAATACTCCAAACCCAATGAATTCATGAATACCAAAACGTAGTTGACACATCTTTCCTGAAAACTTAGTTGAAACGCCTTTTATGAAAACATAGTTGAAACATGTTTAAAGGACACAGCATGTTTTCTCCCCCGAAAATGTAAAACCAGTAAAAGAGTGGGGCCGTGAAACTCACCTTATTGTGCGTCTTCCGATAACTAGGATTCCAACACGTGTATGATAATCCCAACTAATGACAACCTATCAATGAGTTTACATAAGTGTGATGACTACTAACCCGAAGGCTAACAAGTCCCCGATTGTCCAGATCATAACCAAGTATGTTTTAAAACGAGTTTAAATGTTTAACCGACACACTAGACCGTCCCGACATCCCGTTGGTGACCCATTACCCTAACTAATCAAGTACACATAGATTACACGCAAGGTTCAAGCATAAAACACTTAGTTTGTATCAAAAATCTCATTTTTGTTAACGTAGGGTCGAATGTGGCTTTGAGTGGTCGAAGGTGGCTTTAAACTCCCACCTTCGCCCCTTTTCTTCCACCTTCGCCCCTTTTCTTCCACCTTCGCCCCCCTCAGTTCCAGGTTCGACCCTTGGAACCCACCTTCGCCCATTCGACTGGCCGAAGGTGTTCCAGGTTCGACCCTGCTGTGTTGTTTACTCAAAAACGCGTCCAAAAACATCCGAAAACATCACGAAACATCATGAGTTACAGCAGTCAAGCATCATTATTATATTCCTACGAAACCCTACCAATTTTACCCCAAAATCTATCCGTTTTTACAAGTTTCCTAAAATAGTAAATTATGGAGATGTCACATCATCATGCATGAAAATATTACCCAATTAGGAAACTTCTGAAATCAATCAATAATCAGCTCATCATCATCAAATCATCATGAACAAGAAACCCCTATCATAACCTTATCATAACCATCCAAAACAAGCCCTAAATCTAACTAAAAACCCCTTTAATCGACAAAACACCATCAACAATCAATTGTAACATGTTTCCATTATAACTCTCTATTAATAACAGCCCTAGGTTGTAGTCATGTCATCTACATAGCAAGTAATCATCAAACAATGCTTAATACCACATAAACACATGTTAAATTGTATGAAAACTCATTGTTTATGAATAGGTTTTATTTAGAAAGATATTAGGAAGGTTTTTACCCATAAAACATGTTGATATCAGATCTGGACCCTTGGGGTTTAGATGAAAACAAGTTAAAATTGTTTAAAAAGGATTTGTAATGAAGAACACACCTTAGATCTTCACTTGTAATGATTTAGAGAGTTAGGTTATGAAAAATAAGTTCAAAAACTCCTTCCCCAATGATAATAGCTGATAGAGAGTGTTTGGAGGCGTCTAGGGTTTGTGAAATGGTGAAAAATGGCTAAGGATGGTATTTATACTATCTGCACGTTCGCCCAGTTTATGTGGTCGAATGTGGAATTTTTCCACATTCGCCCCTTTTTAGTGGTCGAATGTGGAAAAATTCCACATTCGCCCACTTTGTTTCTACGTTCGCCCATTTTTCAAACCCCATTTCCACATTCGCCCAAAAGTTCCACATTCAGGTCATCAGCACATTTTTAACACATGTTAACAGCACTTTTAACACATGTTAACCTTTTTCCAGTTTGTCGTGTTTAACGCATTCTAACACATCTTAACACATAAGCATGCATCCATAGTCTATACTTAGCATGTTTAGGCACGTATAATCATTCGTACATCATTTAAGCAAGTATAAGCATACAATCCACCACACGACCCATAATCTACACATATACTAAATTAATTCATGTAATGTCACCAACGACGGAACCCGGTACTAATGTATTCCCAAAACGACTCCCAATGATCCTCCAGATCATTGAACCCTGGACAATCCTAATTTGACCCGACTCAACTAACCCAGTTAAGTTTGTTTATAAACGTTTCTCGCTAAGGTAGACTTATGTGTTTATAAAAATGTTGACCCAAACATGCCGGGTGTCACATCATCCCCCTGTTGAAAGAATTTTCGTCCCGAAAATTTCCCGAAGTCAAAGAGAACGAAACGAGAAAAAGAAAAAAAAAATTTCCCGGTCGTCACATCATCCCCCTGTTGAAAGGAATCTCGCCCCGAGATTCACTCTTCGACAGTAATGAGTGTCGACCTAACCCAAGTAACGTTTCGCAGAACACAAACGAAATGATAACCACGAACGAAAGATGATATCAACGAATACTCTGTGCCGGGGAACCGCCCTCCCCAAAGTGAATAGAGAACAATGAATCCCCCTGATCGAAGGCCTACTAGAGACTACTATGATCGGTATAAATGATACACCGGTACCGTCCAAGTAACATCTCCAAAGGACCCACATCAGACTCATGAATGCAAAATGATGACCAAATACCAAACTGAATGCACACAATGAATACGAATTGCCAAACAATGCGAACGAGAATGAATACGAGCATAACGAGAATCAAGAAAAGAATACTCACCAGTAACAGTGTCAGGATCCTCCTGGTTCTCCCTAGCGCCAATGACGTAGACATGACCACGAGTAGTTCGACCGCCGCCTTCATTCCCAGCACCACCTGCAGTCCCTTGGTTCAGCTTAGGACAATCCCGCTTGAAGTGTCCATTATCCCCACAGTGATAACATCCCTGCCTCCCCTGAGGAGCAGTAGCAGTGGTAGTAGTAGTGGCCTGTGCCGGTTGTAGCTGAAGAGTAGTCCTACAGTCCTTAGCATGATGACCAAAACGCTGACACCGTCGACAGCGAAACTTCTCACAATCACCCGTATGATGAAACCCACACTCACCACACTTCGGGAGCTTCCCAGTATATCCCCCAGACCTCTGATCGGATGATGCTCCCACAACCTCTTGCTTCTTTGCCTGCGGCTGGGACGACCCAGCGCTCTTTCCAGCACTCTCCCACTTTCTCTTGTTGTCCGCAGGGGCTTTCACAGCAGCACCCCTCGGAGGTAGAACGCCCTCCGCAACCTTCATGTTGGTCAGCTTGTGGGCTGCCCGAACAGTGGCCAACATAGTAGTGTGATCAGCAGCGGCAACAAGCCCAGCAATCTCCGGCACTAACCCAGCAACGTAGTGCTCAATCCTCCGGTACTCCGGTGTAGCCAAACCGGGGCACATCACAGCTAACTCATTGTGCCTAGCAGTAAACTCCTCGATCTCCGACCCAACCATCTTCAGGTTCCAAAACTCATGCTCCAACTTCATAATCTCGTCTCTTGGGCAATACTCCGCCCTCAACATCTGAACAAACTCAGACCACGGCATAGCATTGGCCTCACCCAGACCAAGGTTCGCAGTGGTGGAGTTCCACCAGGTCAACGCATGTCCCTCCAGTGTAGCAGAAGCATACTTGACGCGATCAGCGTCGGGACAGTTACACATAGCAAACACCGACTCAATCTTCTCCAACCACCTAAGTAGTCCCACCGCTCCTTCAGTCCCATTGAAGAAATGGGGCTTACAGTCCATGAACTTCTTGTACGTGCACCCAGTCTGCATCTGATTAGTATTTCCCAGGGTCTGCTGAGCAGCCTGGAAAGCAGCCAACGCAACGTTCAACTGTTGTTGCAACATGTGCTCCAACTCTGCCTGAGTCATGGTGATGTTCCCACCACCTCGTCCACCGCCATTGCGACCCCCGCCGCCACCACGGCGTCCACCAGCACGTCCACCAGCGCGACCAGACATGTTCTGCCAAACATGAGACAAGATACGCAAAATCACCAACAGATCGAGCTACAAGTGACCAAACGAATTCAGAACATGGTTCCAGCATGACCATTAGTCCGAACACGAAGTCCACCAAGATTTTCATGCATTTCGATTTATGATTTCGTGTGCACCCGAAATAACAAATCGCTCTACATGGTCCTCTAGGCGTGCTCCTAGCTAGAACTTCAAATCACCTGATACCTACATTCCTAAAAGAAACTGTTATCGCACGAAGATCCCAAAGTGAATAGTCACTCAGGAGTGTACTATGACAAATACTAGTGCATGATAGTGTGTGAGTAAGCAAGTATGTAAGCGAATAGTCCCTTCAACTTCAAACCCGAAGAAGAAGATAGAACCCAGGTAGGAATAACAAAAGATAGATAACGTGATACTGTGTGATGAGGACACCGACACCCCGACAAGGTTAATATGTTTTCCAAATGACACGACTCGTAACTATGTGTGACCGTCTAACGTGTGTGATACTCGGCTATAGACTAGACTCTACATGCAGTCCTAGTTCACTATAACCATTGGCTCTGATACCAATCTGTCACACCCTCAAATTTCCACGTGCGGGGTTTTACCGCGAGGCGCGTGACACACCAGGATCCAAGTCAACGGTCACAATAAACAACACTATATGATACGTAAAAATGACAAAATCAACCCATTAAGTTTTCATAAATGATCCAACGCTGCGGAAGCGTAAAACTTTATTACAACGTGAAATCAAAAGTACGAAAGTCTGAAAATGCTAAATGAGATGCACATGAATCCTAGACGCCGTGAGACTCCGTGCGCCTACCAACAGCTGCTACCTTAGCGACCTGAGACAAACATGCTAAATACGTCAGCAAATAATGCTGGTGAGTTCACAGGTTTTTAAATGAATACCGACTCCAAATGTATACCAACTCCAAGTGATAATCGACTCCAACTGAATACTCATGGTCAATCCAGACCACATGCATGCAAAATATATGAATACCTGTTACTACTGCGATTGGAAAACCATTACTGGACTCGAATACTGTGAATACTGAATACGTGCCCGAATGAATACTGAATACTGAATACTGCATACTGAATACTGAATACCTAAGAGACAACATGCACCCGTCCGACCTCCAGTCGACGAGTGGGGCGGGTCAAGCCCAAATAGCGCTATCCACATTTCCCCCGTTGTGCATCCCCGCACATTCATGGTTTCCCCCGGGACTTCCAAAGATCGCATAGTAATATAATGAATACTCTAAAACATAATGAATACGTGAAAACATAAGGAATACTCCAAACCCAATGAATTCATGAATACCAAAACGTAGTTGACACATCTTTCCTGAAAACTTAGTTGAAACGCCTTTTATGAAAACATAGTTGAAACATGTTTAAAGGACACAGCATGTTTTCTCCCCCGAAAATGTAAAACCAGTAAAAGAGTGGGGCCGTGAAACTCACCTTATTGTGCGTCTTCCGATAACTAGGATTCCAACACGTGTATGATAATCCCAACTAATGACAACCTATCAATGAGTTTACATAAGTGTGATGACTACTAACCCGAAGGCTAACAAGTCCCCGATTGTCCAGATCATAACCAAGTATGTTTTAAAACGAGTTTAAATGTTTAACCGACACACTAGACCGTCCCGACATCCCGTTGGTGACCCATTACCCTAACTAATCAAGTACACATAGATTACACGCAAGGTTCAAGCATAAAACACTTAGTTTGTATCAAAAATCTCATTTTTGTTAACGTAGGGTCGAATGTGGCTTTGAGTGGTCGAAGGTGGCTTTAAACTCCCACCTTCGCCCCTTTTCTTCCACCTTCGCCCCTTTTCTTCCACCTTCGCCCCCCTCAGTTCCAGGTTCGACCCTTGGAACCCACCTTCGCCCATTCGACTGGCCGAAGGTGTTCCAGGTTCGACCCTGCTGTGTTGTTTACTCAAAAACGCGTCCAAAAACATCCGAAAACATCACGAAACATCATGAGTTACAGCAGTCAAGCATCATTATTATATTCCTACGAAACCCTACCAATTTTACCCCAAAATCTATCCGTTTTTACAAGTTTCCTAAAATAGTAAATTATGGAGATGTCACATCATCATGCATGAAAATATTACCCAATTAGGAAACTTCTGAAATCAATCAATAATCAGCTCATCATCATCAAATCATCATGAACAAGAAACCCCTATCATAACCTTATCATAACCATCCAAAACAAGCCCTAAATCTAACTAAAAACCCCTTTAATCGACAAAACACCATCAACAATCAATTGTAACATGTTTCCATTATAACTCTCTATTAATAACAGCCCTAGGTTGTAGTCATGTCATCTACATAGCAAGTAATCATCAAACAATGCTTAATACCACATAAACACATGTTAAATTGTATGAAAACTCATTGTTTATGAATAGGTTTTATTTAGAAAGATATTAGGAAGGTTTTTACCCATAAAACATGTTGATATCAGATCTGGACCCTTGGGGTTTAGATGAAAACAAGTTAAAATTGTTTAAAAAGGATTTGTAATGAAGAACACACCTTAGATCTTCACTTGTAATGATTTAGAGAGTTAGGTTATGAAAAATAAGTTCAAAAACTCCTTCCCCAATGATAATAGCTGATAGAGAGTGTTTGGAGGCGTCTAGGGTTTGTGAAATGGTGAAAAATGGCTAAGGATGGTATTTATACTATCTGCACGTTCGCCCAGTTTATGTGGTCGAATGTGGAATTTTTCCACATTCGCCCCTTTTTAGTGGTCGAATGTGGAAAAATTCCACATTCGCCCACTTTGTTTCTACGTTCGCCCATTTTTCAAACCCCATTTCCACATTCGCCCAAAAGTTCCACATTCAGGTCATCAGCACATTTTTAACACATGTTAACAGCACTTTTAACACATGTTAACCTTTTTCCAGTTTGTCGTGTTTAACGCATTCTAACACATCTTAACACATAAGCATGCATCCATAGTCTATACTTAGCATGTTTAGGCACGTATAATCATTCGTACATCATTTAAGCAAGTATAAGCATACAATCCACCACACGACCCATAATCTACACATATACTAAATTAATTCATGTAATGTCACCAACGACGGAACCCGGTACTAATGTATTCCCAAAACGACTCCCAATGATCCTCCAGATCATTGAACCCTGGACAATCCTAATTTGACCCGACTCAACTAACCCAGTTAAGTTTGTTTATAAACGTTTCTCGCTAAGGTAGACTTATGTGTTTATAAAAATGTTGACCCAAACATGCCGGGTGTCACAAATGCTGAAAAGGATGACTCGTCAAATTGGAAACAACTGATGGCGGACAAAGATCTAAACTGTGAGCTCCTACTGCAACTTCTTTGATATGATTTGTAGTTATTTTGTTATTATTTCTTTTAATTTTTGGTTGGGTAATATTCAATACCTAGAGAAGAAAACTTAACTGTTGTACTGGAATTCTGGAATTCTATATTGGAGATATGATAGTGGTTTGCATCTTAAATAAGTTGCAGAATATGATACAAAGGGGCTTTTGGTTTCTTCTTTTGTTGTATTAAAAATAATTTTGAAAGAAAATATGACTGATGGTTATTTGTAAGTCTTATGAATTAGGATCCAGGATTCTATTGACAAGATTAGCAAATTATTCCTTTTTTTCAAATAGTTAGCATACGATGTATGTGAATGTAGTATTAAATTAGGGAGTAAAACATATATGTAATCTTTGTATTTTTTCTAAGATCTAGTTTCTTGTATTTGTATATTTTTATAGTGTTTTGCTAACACAAGATACAAAACTAAATTTATAGTTAATGTTTAGATACCACAGATTATGGTGAAGTAGGAGGCAAGGCAATCTATATAGGTAAGTCTATAGCTTTATCATTATTTTTCTAGCATTTTTGTTTTAACATTTCATATCATTTCTATAGACGCAGATACAAAAGGTGGCTTCATGGTCGAACAAGCTTTACATTTTGCAGGAGGTTGTAGTAATGACATGGCATAATACAATTGCTTGTATCACGAGGGTCTCAAGCTTGTGAAGTTAAAATAATTCAAGCCCAAATATCTTCTTGAAAATATATTTTACTTCCGTGTCTACACCTATAACGAGTAATTGCCCTCACCAATTACATGACAAGTTTATCGCAAAGCATAATGACTTAGATATATTTTAATTAAGTAATTTTTTTTCTAACATGCATATATCTTTTATGACACTTTTATAATTATTTATTAGACATATAGCAACTGATCTATAAATGTTTTTACAGGTTAAGGTGGTTAGCATTAATAGCATGACATTTCCACTTTCTTGAAGATTATAATAATGTGGCTCTTAGAACAAGAGTACTCGGTGGAATGGCCTTAAATTTCATTAAACTTTTTAGAAAATATGGTGTGGTGGTAAGCTTAATCACCCAGATAATAGATTATGTATTATGTGTGCGTATCAGAATTTTTAACCGGTTTGGATGACTAGTTGTTGCGTCAAATATTACCTTCTTCGACTTGGCAAAATAAATTTGTGATGTAGCTAATGTTAGGGCAGAACAAGGTGTGTGCATACATGTGAATTTGGTTGTCATTATGGCAGAAGTGTTACCAACACGATGCCATATTTGTAAACTTGTTTGTTGTGCTAAAGAAAACTTGTTTGTTGTGCTAGAGAAGTACCATGGTGCTATCTTACCATAGTAGTAGTTTATGCACTGTTAGTAACTAAATGTCACACTTGTTTGTTTAGAATCAAAATTGTCTTTGTCTTCTCTGTATTCAAATTTAAAGTTTAGACCTTTTATTTTGCTATTCTTCAGTTCTTGTCTGATATGGTTTAAATATCTGGTTCCAGGAAATTCATAGTATTCTACTACATGGTGTTTCCGTTGATTAAGTATCAACACAAATGTTACCTTGGGCATCTGCCTTGTTTAAATTTTTACCATGTTTTGTTAGAAAAAAGGTCTGTTTTGAGTTAGTTCTGCTCATGGATTTTTCCATGTGTTAAACCCTATGCAACTTTTTTGTATTTCCCCTTGCTGCAACTTTTTTTGTATCCTGAATTTGATAGTGGTGACTCAACCCAGTTATCACAGGTACATGGTTTTCTCTCATAACATTATGGAAGGTTCCAATGTATACATATTTCATAGGAAGAATTATATTTGATGGTCTTAAATTGAAACAGAGAAGCTTCTTGCTAAACTAGTTAGGCGGAAAATGAACAGGTGACAGGTAGGACTATATGATCCATGAACATTTTTTTTTCTTCATATAGGAGTTGGAAGATCTAATTATATATATATGATTGGTTTTTACACAGAGAAGAATCAACAAGGGGAAAAATTTATTGCCATCCATCATTTTTTTTATTTATCAAGCGAGAGGTTCTTTGCCATTCAAATTTGATTGTGACTATGCCTATGTAAGTTCATTTCATTACATTTACATTTAATTAAAGCTTAGGTACCCTTTGGAGGAATGAAATGAAAATGATAATGATATATGTAGATATAGGAGATTAAAGGTTGGAGGGACGGTTCCAGTGTTTCAGCTCTTACATCGCCACATTTCCCCATTGCAACCAATGGACCTTAACGTTTACGGGTATTTTTGTATATAAATATTTTTTTTTTTTTTTGTGAAATGCTACTAGCACTATTGTGACTAGAGTTTGATAAATGTTTGTTGAAAACTAAAATCTAGGTCGGAGATGAAGTTGTCCTCAAAAGCATTTGTAAACTCTACCGAGACTGTTGCAAGAGGATGGGTGAAGAGCTTGGACCCAAATAAGCTAGTTGGTGGTATAGAGATTGGACCATAATGGTGTGAGGTAAACGTTTATGTACCAATAAAAATAGATGAAAAGTTGGTGAGACCATATGGTTTATTTTCTACAATCCAAGAATGTATTGGTGCATCCATTGCATGGCATTTTCCTTTCATTTCGATATGTATTTGTTAAACACGTGATACGAATAATTTTAATAATCTGGAACTTAATGCTTATACATGGATGGTTTATTTGTAGGTAGTCTGTGAGGAATGAGGATTGAGGATGCATGATGACTCATGATTCTATGTTGCTTGTCTCTTTGGTTGCTTTTAATTTCGTTGTTAAATGTTACACGACTTTATGTTGGATAATGCTATAACTTATTTATGTTCAGTGTTTTTGTTATGAATATGCTTATTTGAAATATAATAAAGTTTTATTTCTTTCATTAGTTGATGTTATATACACCATATCGTAAAATTATGTGTGCGGATGTTTAAAAAAGCGTTGTATCATATGACTTGTTAGAACAGTGTAACTGTGTCTGAATATGGTTTTCTTAGGACGCTATATGTATTGTTCATAAACATACTATGTGACCATAAAATTGGTTTCATAATCTTATTTGGGATATTAGGACCCTTTTCTTGGTACTAAAGTATCTAAAATGTTACATCATAAGGGTCCTATAAATTAATTTTTAATGACGCTTGTATGTGTATTAAAATATTAAAAGTAGGTAATTACATGTTAGAACCTGGCAAACCTGTCCTAATATGTTTTTGTTAGGGGATTTTATGGGACATATTATGTGACCATAAAATTGGTTTCATAATCTTATTTATGTTATTAGGACGCTTTTTAAGTTTCGGGACTTATTACGACCCCTTTACATGAAACGCTTTTACCGTTGGTCCTATTAAATAAAAGGTCCTATAAAATAACATTTTAGGACGCTTTTGTGCGTACTAAAAACCCATTTTTGTTGTAGTGATTACCAATCATTTATAACCCCCACATAACCCCCTTCCCACTACACCCTCTTTTTCCATAACCCCTTTTCTATTACTTTTTAATATTTTAATCCTATAACCCCCACATAACCCTCTACCACTACACATACCCTAAGGGTGGACAGGGCGGTCCGTGATGGCCGTGACCATCATAGCTATTACTGTCGTGATACAAACACATTGTGACCTCCATCACGGTGGAACAAAGGCATTGACGCTTCCATTTTAATTTTTTAAATATTATAAAATTATTTTTAATTCCATTTCAACTTGATTTATTTTATTTATTTTATCTTTTTAATAATTTTGGTTTATTTTTATTTAAAAAAAATAATTGAGTGTGATGGGTATCATTCCACCCCATGGTTTTAATGATGAATGTGATTGAGTGTGATGGAATGAGGTGGCACAATATTATTGGATGTGATGGTGTGATGTTGAAAATATGAGTCATAATCAAGAGTCAAAACAATAAAGTCAAACTGGTCAGCCAATGAAAGTCAACATTAGACAGAAGGTTCTATATGAAGTCTATGGGCCAGTTGTGACGTTTTCTCAAAGTTTATATGCCTACAAAAAGTTTCAGGATAATAGTAGAAAGTCTGTTAAATAGAGGCACTCGTTGTGCTAAGTCTAAAGTTTCAACAGACTGTTAACTAATTGGGGATAATTAGGGCTATAAAAAGGCTTGTTTGATTCAATAAGTAGAGTTAATTGTATGTGTTTGTTTTTCTTTCAATTCCTTTGTAATTCTCTTTCGTTTTCATCAACAATAATAATCCGAAGCATTTGATTGTAATTCTTGATTCAATTTCATAGTTATTTTACAACATGTGATGGTATCACCAACCACCCCATCCACCCTAATAAGAATCTAGCACCATACATGATATATGTTTGTATACATGCATGGCTTTGTTGTAATGTTTTAGCTATAGACGCACAATGAGAAATTTATATCGTTGAATATATTCGTGTATAATCGCGTATCTGATACGTATGTAGCTTCTGGTCAACATCCACAACTTCTATGCAGCTTCCCATGCAATCCTCAATGTTATTTGCTTCCTTAATGTTTTGTTTCCTATTGGTTTATTTCAGTAATTTGGTTAGTGTGGGACCGTGCGTAGTTATTTTCATAATGTCTATGTAGTTTTCATTAGGTTGATATTTTTCTAAGCATTTAATAGGGCTTTTAACGTTATGAATGGAAAAGAAAATGATATGATAAAGTTTGGCGTTCAATAGGGAGTTTATGAATTGGGCGATTTTTGGGAATCAAAGACAGCATGCCACTTCAAACAGTGGCGATTTTGATTTATTTTCTGGGAGAGGGCGATCGAGGGAGAACCAAACTTTTAAGAAGCGCAGTTGAGATTTTCCCTAAAGTAAACTAAATTTTTTTAAGGGTTGGATTCAAGAATTGTAGATTATTTCTGCATGAATATGCTGCATCAAATTTGGAAAACGACAACGTTTTATCTGGATACCCATTAACTAGATGTATTTAATTTGTTTTCTTTAATCATTAACAAGCATGTGCTTATGAATTTATAGTCTGTTTTGGTAACTATCAATTATCTAAATATCCTAGAAATGGACCTTCTTCATCTTAGTACCTGTTAAGTGTTAAGTAGCATGGTGGTCCTCAGAGTTTTACAATTACCCTTTTATATACTCATTGACAAGCTATGTCTATGTAACTTTCAATTAGATAAGTTAATTAGGTTATACATTTACGCCCCACTTACAGTGTGCGCATATAATGTATATATGTGTGGCCCTTGGGGGCAAAAGTAAAGTTGCACTAGTTTTAACGTTATTTTACTAATTTCGTGAAAATAATGTTAAAAACGACGGACGGTTAATCATGCATCATGTGGTGGCGTGGATAGCCAAAAGACAAAGGGGTACATGCACCGATCGGGTTTGTCCCGATTGCTAAGAGTCATGTGCCTTATGTCCAAGGCTTGATACCAAACCACATCGAGCCGGGGGTCTCACTGGAAGCAGCCTATCTATTCTTAGGGGTAGAGGTAAGGATGTATACATCTTACCCTCCTCAGACCCTACCCTCCTCAGCCTACTGAGTATGATGATGATGATGAATTAGGTTATACATTGTGCTTCTAAAATCTAAAATCCAAGTGTAATCACTATTCAATTATTATTATTATGTTTATTTTACAAATCAATCGATTTATTAATTTCAGTTTTCACTAATTTTAATTAATCAATCTAATAAAAAATTTATTTTAATCAAGCTTTAGTATTACTAGTCAAAAGGAACGTGTAATATTGTTAACATGTTGCTCATGGATATGATACTATACTTAACTATCTAGGTTATTTAAGTTTTAACATGACTTAAGAGACAATCATCACCCGATTCGTCCTTGTGAAAAATGATAAATCGAGCAGCATGGAGTTTTACGTGCTACAACTTCCTATTAATTTTTATGATCGTTTTGCATCTAATGGATATATAATAGTATCATTCTGCCTGTAATTTTAGCAAATATTAACTTTTCAAAACCGTGCCTTTCTCTATGAAAAAAATAATAATAATAATCAATTCGAATTAAATATCTTACTAGACTATCATACAAAAAATTGGACAGCTCAAATAATAAATACAACAACAACCTTAGCATATACACTAAATCAAAGTCTTCTTTCTAATCAAAATTTCCGCTATTTGCACATGTTCAAATTTTATCCAGACAACCCTATACGGGCCGGGCCGTATAGGCCTCTACGGCCCGTATACCACATTTTTGCTTCTTCTGCGGGCCGTAGAGGTCTCTACGGCCCGTAGGTAATCATTACAATGATTGAATGATTGTCAATCATTGGTAATGACTACCTACGGGCCGTAGAGACCTCTACGGCCCGTAGAAGAAGTGATATTATTTTTTGCCAATGGGGAGGGGAAGGATGGATGTTAATGTGTGGCCTACGGCCCCCGTATAGACCTCTACGGGCCGTAGACAAAAAAAAAAACATAAAAGGGTTGGGACGAGGTTTGATCTTGGGGACATTATTACACAAACACACACAAGTCGTCTCGATATAAACCATAAACCAATATAAACCAATGTCGTCTCGATAAGCGTGTAAAATGTGAACACAATCGTTTATAACGTAAACTAATATAAACCAATGTCGTCTCGATAAGCGTGTAAAACGTAAACACAATCGTTTATATAAGCAAAAAGATAAAACTAATAATATACAGAAGCGTTCAAAATAAAGATTGTTTAAATACAGGAGATGATCAGAAATAAAACATCGTAGAGTCAGGCGGCGGCGACGTCCCGGGCTGCTGCGAAGATGTCTCGGGCTGCTGCGAGGACGTCCCGGGCTCGTGCGTGCTAGTCCCTATAGTCGGTGGGACACAAGTCTGCATGCCCAGCTGGCGATAGATATCCTGCTGGCCAGCAATCAACCAGCGCATCGCCTCGTCCTGCCGATCACGCCACTGACGCAAATCGGTGTCCTGCTGCTGACGCCAGGTGTCCATCTGCTGACGCCACGCACGCATCTCGACAGCCTCCTCGGCAGCCGCACGTACGTCCGCCCTAACATCAGCAGGCAACCTGTGAGAGTGATAAACACGCGCCGGTATCTGCAGATCCTCAGGCTGCTGCTGAGGCATCTCGACGTCCTTCAGACCGTCCCCCTCCTGCTCAGCAACAAACTGCAACCCGACCTCCACAGCATCACCTGCAATGGATAACAATAAATAATTAATAAATAATAATAATAATAATCCAGGATTTTATAAAAAAAAATTGGGCAGAGTTTCCCCTGTTTTCGTGCAAACCAGACAACACAAGTTGTCTACAAGTTTCCCAAATAATAATAATAATAATAATAATAATAATAATAATAATAATAATAATAATAATAATAATACCTCCAAGGCCCTGATTTACCAACGGCTCATGCACAAACTCCCCGCCACCCTGAGCAATCAGATAGTGGAAGGCTGGCTGATCTGGCGTCTTCGCCTTCTTCGTCGTACAACTCATAGCTTTCATCGTGGTTTGACCTATTAGGCTGAAACAAATAAACAATAACATAAACATTATTAATAATAATAACCGAAATACCTGGGAGGTAGTGGCGGAAACTGATTCCGGTTAACATAATTGAAATACTTCTCGGCATTGCAGCGCTCAGCAATCTTGCTGATGATCCCCCCGCATGCGATGCCTCCCTTCAACGGCTTATGGGGGAAGGAGGCAAAGTACTCGGCCATGCACCGATGCAAGGCAATCGGCCTGCCGGTGAGTATGCAATAGAGGTACATCAGGTCCGTCTTCGTCACCCGCTCGTTACTATTTCCCCGTGCCGTTAGGGAATAAGTAATGCAACGGTGAATGTAACGAACTATGGGGTGACGAATGTTAGATGCCCTGTCACACCTCTCCCTGCACAGCATAATAATAGTAATAATAATTAGAACAAAGATATTGATAAATAATAATAATAATAATAATAATAATGATAATAATAATAATAATAATAATAATAATTATAATACTTCTGTGTCGGGTTCCCGAACTCTGGACCACCAATGGTGGGCCACCACGCATACATCACGTCATCAGCAACAGTAGTCACACCTCTAGTGTAGACATCCTGAACATTATCATTAACATTAACATTTCGAATAAGAACAAAAACAAAAATAATAAGAATAAAAATAAATAATATTAATACCTCTACAAGCTCGTCGGGAGTGTACCACTGGGTGTGCGTAGCCCACTCATGTAGGGAATAACCATACTCAACGCCGAGTATGGAAAACTCGACATCCTTCGGTGGGCGGCTCAATGATCCGGCGCCCGACGATCCTTCGGTGGGGGGCCGAAAGCGAAAGGTGGATAAGAACTCTATCACTAACGGCCAATGAGACGGCGCGCAAAAGTCCCCGAGAAACCTGTCCAATGGGCTC
The DNA here is from genome assembly GCA_028751855.1 of Ambrosia trifida. NCBI lineage: Eukaryota > Viridiplantae > Streptophyta > Magnoliopsida > Asterales > Asteraceae > Ambrosia > Ambrosia trifida. The sequence goes on from CM054128.1 coordinate 111,142,910, forward strand.
CCTTCCGGGATCCACTCTCGGGCAATCGCCTCTACACCCCCCTAGTGTCCCGAAGCGCGTCCCAACAAATCCCCCTCGCCTTTTCGATCTTCTTTTTCCTCAACCTCTGAAATCTTGGATTCGGGTAATCGAAACGCCGAAAACTGCAATACTCCCAGCCCTGTAAGTCACCCCCTGCCATGGCAGGCGCCCCCTGGACCACGGGCTCATCCTCCTGCTCCTCCTCCTCATTCACGTAGTCCTCGTCTTCAAAATCTGCCATAACTGCAAAATCAAAGAATTTATAGTTAGTTAGGGCGTTTCTATAATTAAGGCGCTTCAAAAGAAACGCCAAAACTAGTATAGTTTAGGCGTTTCAAAAGAATCGCCAAAACTAGTATAGTTTAGGCGTTTCAAAAGAATCGCCAAAACTATATTAGTTTTGGCGATTCAAAAGAAACGCCAAAACTAGTATAGTTTTGGCGATTCAAAAGAAACGCCACTAGTTTTGGTGTTTCAAAAGAATCGCCAAAACTATATTAGTTTTGGTGATTCAAAACTAACGCCAAAACTAATACTACACTAATACCCCCACCACCACCACCACAGCCCACCCCACCACCACAGCCCACCCACCCCACCACCCACCCCACCACCACAGCCCACCCCACCACCCACCCCACCACCACAGCCCACCCCACCACCCACCCCACCACCACAGCCCACCCCACCACCACAGCCCTCCCCACCACCACAGCCCACCCACCCCACCACCACAACTATCAAATACAACTATAAAACAATATAAATAGAAAAAAAACAAAAAGAAAAAAAAATACCTTCCTTCCGGTTTCGTTCGAATCTCTTGGTGGAGAAGGCAATGGTGGTGGTGGTTGCAGTGGTGGAGAAGGCAGTGGTGGTGGTGGTGGTTTTGGTCGAAGGGGGCAGTGGGGGGTTAGGGTTGGGGAAAGGTTATTTTGTTTTTGATTTGGGGAAAAATGCTCGTCTTGGGGCTATCAGTTCTCACACACACACATACACACTTATAGACACCATGGGGACCATCTGGGCTACCAGTTCGCTGGAATAATATCCAGAAAAGTTATATATAACATACAACTGAAAACCCAATTTTTTTAAAAAAAAAATTCCTCGTCTACGGCCCGTAGAGCCCTCTACGGGTCGTAGACTCATAATTTTTTTAAAAAACTACTGATTTTATTTATAAACTTCACAAAGTTTTTAGAAACCAAAAACTTTTTGTCTACGGGTCGTAGAGGGCTCTACGACCCGTAGACTCAATGGCCTCTACGACCCATAGATGGCTTCTACGAGCATCTTCCAGCCACCTACGGGTCGTAGAGGTCTCTACGACCCGTAGACAATCTCCTTCTACGGCCCATAGAGCCCTCTACGGCCCAGTAGAAGTTTTGGTTTTTTTTAAATTTTGTTAGTTTTAATTACGTGGTATAGGTTTTTTTATAAAAAAAACGTTTTCATTTCATATTGTATATGTAAAATAATAATAAAAAATAAAAAAATGTACTTAATAAATCATTATACATTATAAAAACAAATTTACACCGAACTATCAGAAGAATCAGGACAACCAGTTAGGTCAAACCACTCTGGATCTGTTTGAGATAGCCTACGCCCCTCATCAAGACGATCCTTGTATAGTGCTAACCATTGGTTGTGATTTACATCTACCCAACCCGTCCATGCTCCACTCGGATAAGGCATCGGAGCGTCGTCTGCTAGCTTAAGCATGATGAAGTGGTTGCCGTTCACGAAGGCTATCGAAATGACCCGATGTTTAGGCACGCTTTCAGGATGACTGTGAATAGGGAAGAATGTGCTCGCTCCAAGAGAACTGAAGAATTGAAGGACCACACCAAATGCCTGAGCAATCAGTAATCCAGTCAAAGGCATCTCCATCCATTTTGAATTGGGTGTATTCCCGACTCCCGTCCAATCTAAGGACGAGTATATGCGGGTGAACCCGTTATCGTCGAATCCGTTCAAAATCTCGTACCAATCCTCATGGTATTGACCCATCATCTCTTCTATAAGAACGTGGCGGATCAAATCCCAGTCTTCCTCCTCCCTATCCAAAGCCACAGCTACAGATCGGAACCCACAATTACCGTCTGGCTGAACATTTTGAATATGCGTGACAAACCGTCGATAAAGGGGATCAATCTGATGCTTAAATTGTCTAAGCACAAATTTATACCTGTCACCGCCAAACATTGGGAAATCATGATTAGGGGATGTGTACATATGTATATATGTATGTATGTATGTATGTATGTATGTATGTATGTATGTATGTATGTATGTATGTATGTATGTATGTATGTATGTATGTATGTATGTATGTATAAATAGTTATTTATGTACCTGTCCCCTACTAAGAGTGGATATTTTTTGCTACACACTCTCATTGTATCTCTACCTGGATCTGATGGCCTACGTCTTCTAACAGGCTCGTCTTCCTACAATGGATAACAATAAATTATAATAATAATAATACTAACATCTTCTTGCGCATCCTCCTGCTGATTTTTTTTCTTTGATTTTGTAGTTGGGCGCCCACGAGTATTCTTTTGTACCTCAGGAGGTTGAGTGTCAGTCATACTTGGATTTACCACCGACTTTATTTTTGACAACATATTTCTTTGAACGCATGGTGATTGAGACAGCAGTGTCTCTTTGACTATTTCCCACTCACTCGCAAGGTCAGGTTCCCTCCATACTACTTCCGGTTCGTAATTCAGTCGTGTCCATAAGACGTCTATTTCGGACAGTTGTATTTTTATTCCTGTATTCAATAAAAATAATAATAATAGTAATAATAATAATAATAATAATAATAATAATAATAATAAAGTAATGATATTACCTTTATTTATATACGAATCTAATCGACATGCACACGGCAACCCAGAACTCGTGAAAAGCTGGTGACCACAACTCATTTTTCGTTTCCTCAACTTCTCTATATTTTTTATCTCAGTTATCATCTTCTCGATCGCTGCATGGGAAACTTTACCGAGTAGGTCCTCAAAAATCGTTATGTCATGGTGCACCTTTTTCACAGACAAACTCTCTTCAAACGAGTGGTTTATTGCCCTCTCTTGTGACGTTACCACATCGTCTGCAATCATCACAAGTTTGTGGAGCGAGTTGTTAGGCCCCTTAATCTGCATCTTAAACCGTGAATGCTGGCTCTCAGCTCTGTTGGTCGTATACTGACCAAAGTTGTAGTTTGTGTCTGTCCATGCAGAAACAAACCTTTCTTTGTAGTCACGGAGCCAGACCCGGTCTATATATTCAAAAACATCTATAAAGATAGAACAAAGATATTTGTTAATGTGTGTATGCGTTTTAAACTAAATTAATAAAATATGTACCAGTTCGTTGGTCTTGACATAGTCGTCTGTAGAATCGGTCTAACCAGTGCTGATAAAATGCCGGAGATGAAGATCTACATAATCGCTTAAAAGATTTCACGAATATTTTCCAATCTGCATCTCCAAAGGCTTGTTTGCTGTGCTTCAGTATATTTCGTTGAATGTGCCACCTGAATGCATAATAATAATAATAATAATAATAATAATAATAATAATAATAATAATAATAATAATAATAATAATAATAATAAAATAAAAATAATAATAAATAATAATAATAATAAAAATAAAAAAATAATAATAATATGTATACCTGCATAACAACTTCGAAGCTGCTGGAAATACAATGTCGCATGCATTCATCAAGACTTTCTCACAATCAGTTACTATAGCACGGGGCTCCGTACTATCTTCTAGCAACTCTTTAAGCCTTTGTAGCACCCACAGGTAGTTATCCTTTTTTTCACGGGAGATGAATGCATGGGCGACACAAAACGACTTGGATGTTGATGTCATACCCACAACTTGAACAAACGGAAGTTTATACTCGTTCGTTTTGTAGGTCGCATCAATCATCAGCACATGCGGGAACGCACGCCATAACCTTGGTTATTGTGTTATGTATGTCTCTTAAGATGCAGGGACTATCCGGGTTTTGTTTTCTAACGGCCGAATGTATGTCTACTGGCGTAACATTTTGAAAATAAAGTGTATCCACCAATTTTAACTCGCCCGGACCCAGCCTCCTAGCATACGCGTGACCCTCGATGTGTTGGAAAGGTTTGTGATTATGTGTATGGTTCTGGACCTCCAAAATATAACCATCGTGGCCGGAGTGGTATCTCCCTATTATTTCAAACGGGCAATTACATTTTTTAGTGCCCGTCTTTCGAACCGTGGCTACACTATGATGTACGCCACTACGGTCACATCGTATCCATGCCGTTATTACCCTCCTATTCGCCCCCCTGCCTTGCGAAACAGTATGTGAGTATACGGTAATGTAACCATTTTTTTTTTTTTTTTGCCCTTTGATAAACCCACTCTGTCAGGTCTTTAAGAGACCTGAATACCTGCAAAATTTATATACGAGTTCAAATAGCAACTAATATATACGAGTTCAAATCTCACAAACCCTACGAGTTCAAATAGCAACTAATATATACGAGTTCAAATCTCACAAACCCTACGAGTTCAAATCTCACAAACCCTACGAGTTCAAATAACAACTAATATATACGAGTTCAAATCTCACAAACCCTAAAACAAATTTAGGTACGGGACTAAATATACGAGTCTAAATATGTACAGTACTAAATATACACGGGTCTAAATTATAAACAAGTGCAAATACATAAACACACCTGATTCGTTTCGTACGAAACATCCGGGACAGGTTCCTCGCCACCGTTATCACCTCCCTCGTGCGAATGATAAGTCCCGTATTCGTACTGTGGATGACTTGGCGGAGGCAAGTAAAATGACCCCGGTTCTTCTACGTACTCCTGGTTCAAATCGGGCAGCAGGTTCAAATCGGGTAGTGCATTCCCGTCACCACAGCGAACAACGGATCTAACCTCCTCCTCACCACGTTCCACCACGGCTCCGAAAAGGCTTTCCGAGACGTGAGATAGGCTAAACGAATGCTCCCATTCATCCGAAACATTACCGTAGTGACCCGAAGACATCGCGGTAGCTTGGAATCGATCGGATTTTTTGTGCACCCGTGTTTTTGATTTTGTTTCGTATACTGAAGAAAGAAGACAAGGCAGAAGAATATATCTGGACCTCTACGGCCCGTAGAGGCCTATACGGGCCGTAGAGGGTTTAATGCTCCCAACAACCAGCTTTTCTACGGGCCGTATAGGCCTCTACGGCCCGTAGAGGGTTTGCTTTTTCAGACTGACAAACTGAATGTCAGACTGTTCATTCAATGACCTCGTACCTCGTATGGCCTACGGGCCGTAGAGACCTCTACGGCCCGTATAGGGTTTAAATGCACTCCACCAAACCACCTCTACGGGCTATATAGGGCTTTACGGGCCGTAGAGGGTGTTCGCATTTATTACACTGACACCCTCTACGGCCCGTAGAGCCCTCTACGGGCCGTAGAGGGATGTGCAAACCTTTTTTTTGTTATTGTGTAAATAACATGCCTCATGTTTTAGCTATAGACGCGCAATGAGAAATTTATATCGTTGAATATATTCGTGTATAATCGCGTATCTGATACGTATGTAGCTTCTGGTCAACATCCACAACTTCTATGCAGCTTCCCATGCAATCCTCAATGTTATTTGCTTCCTTAATGTTTTGTTTCCTATTGGTTTATTTCAGTAATTTGGTTAGTGTGGGACCGTGCGTAGTTATTTTCATAATGTCTATGTAGTTTTCTTTAGGTTGATATTTTTCTAAGCATTTAATAGGGCTTTTAACGTTATGAATGGAAAAGAAAATGATATGATAAAGTTTGGCGTTCAATAGGGAGTTTATGAATTGGGCGATTTTTGGGAATCAAAGACAGCATGCCACTTCAAACAGTGGCGATTTTGATTTATTTTCTAGGAGGGGGCGATTGAGGGAGAACCAAACTTTTAAGAAGCGCTGTTGAGATTTTCCCTAAAGTAAACTAAATTTTTTTAAGGGTTGGATTCAAGAATTGTAGATTATTTCTGCATGAATATGCTGCATCAAATTTGGAAAACGACAACGTTTTATCTGGATACACATTAACTAGATGTATTTAATTTGTTTTCTTTAATCATTAACAAGCATGTGCTTATGAATTTATAGTCTGTTTTGGTAACTATCAATTATCTAAATATCCTAGAAATGGACCTTCTTCATCTTAGTACCTGTTAAGTGTTAAGTAGCCTGGTGGTCCTCAGAGTTTTACAATTACCCTTTTATATACTCATTGACAAGCTATGTCTATGTAACTTTCAATTAGATAAGTTAATTAGGTTATACATTGTTCTTTTAAAATCTAAAATCCGGGTGTAATCACTATTCAATTTTTATTTTATTTTTTTACAAATCAATCGATTAATTTCAGTTTTCACTAATTTTAATTAATCAATCAAATTAAATCAAAGTTTAGTTTAAATGTTTTCACTAGTTTTAATTAATCAATCTAATAAAAATTTCATTTTAATCAAGGTTTAGTATTACTAGTCAAAAGGAACGTGTAATATTGTTCACATGTTACTCATGGATATGATACTATACTTAACTATCTAGGTTATTTAAGTTTTTACATGACTTAAGAGACAATCACCACCCAATTCATCCTTGTTTAAAATGATAAATCGAGCAACATGGAGTTTTACGTGCTGCAACTTCCTATTAATTTTTATGATCGTTTTGCATCTAAAGGATATATAATAGCATCATTCCGTCTGTAATTTTAGTAAATATTAACTTTTCAAAATCGTGCCTTTCTCTATGAAAATAATAATAATAATAATAATAATCAATTCGAATTAAATATCCTACTAGACTATCATACAAAAAATTGGACAGCTAAAATAATAAATACAACAACAACCTTAGCATATATACTAAATCAAAGTCTTCCTTCTAATCAAAATTTCCATAAAAGAGTTTTTGTTTCTTACGCTTACAAGATGACTAGCGAAATCGAAGCAACAAACGGTATCAGTAATCTCCAGCCACCATGTTCCGGAAATCTTATAACAATCCTTAGCATTGATGGTGGAGGCATAAGAGGTATCATCCCCAGTGTCATTATCCGATACCTTGAATCACAACTTCAGGTATGTGTATATATAATACACACACATATTGATGTCTTTTATTTTATTGTAGTGGTTATTGATCTTTGGAAGTTGTATACACACAGGAGTTAGATGGTGAGGAGGCGAGGCTAGTCGATTACTTTGATGTCATTTCAGGAACTAGCACTGGTGGTCTAATTACAGTCATGCTAACGGCTCCAAACGAGAACAATAGACCATTGTACGCCGCGAAAGACATTGTTCAGTTTTATCTTGACAACGCTCCTAAAATTTTCCCACAAGTTGGGTACGTAAGATCAAATTTAACTAATTATATTATACCTTTTTAATTATATGATGTTAATTCTTTTGGTGCACAATTAGAGGGCCGTTTGCTGGATTTATAAAGTTGTTGAAGACATTGGTAGGACCAAAATATAATGGGAAGTACCTTAAAAGCCTAGTAACGAGCTTACTAGGAACCACAAAGTTGAGTAAGACATTGACTAACGTGGTGATCCCTACTTTTGATATTAAGAATATGCAACCTGTAATCTTTAGCTCCTTTCAGGTATGCATTTTTTATTTTATTTGAGTTCATAATTGGGTTTGTATGACATATTGGTACGACTCCCTCTATATATATATTTATATATATATATATATATATATATATATATATATATATATATATATAGGGGAAAATTAATTTGAGAACACCTATATTTCGTGCGAACCGTGAGAACGGCATCTAAAACCATTCAAATTCCAAATTTCTTTTTACACTTGTCTTTATTACTAAAATTCCATCTCAAAAACACAAATTACGCGTAAAAATTCAAACGTATACGAAAATAATTTGTTTTTACACATGTGTAAATTTACTGTTTATACATGTGTAAACTGTTTCATTTACACATGTGTAAAAAGTTAATTTGAAAGTGTTTTTGCAAGAAAAGATGAATTATTTGGAAAGAAAATTCATTTACTAATGTTGTATTTTGATTATAATGAGGTTTGTATTAAAAAATTTTGATTTTGATTGAATTTTTTACTTGTTCTCACGGTTCTCACAATATTTAGCGTTCTCAAGATAACCCTCCCCTATATATATATATATATATATATATATATATATATATATATATATATATATATATATATATATATATATATATATATATATATATATATATGTCGATCTCTATATGAAAAGCAAATAGATAGCTTAGATTATTTGATTCATGCCCATTATATGTTGATTGTAGGACAAAATATAAATGCATTTTATGTTGTTATTTTCATTTTTGAAAGTTTAAGGGTTTTTTTTTTCTTTTTTTGCCATTTTTGATAAAGAGTTCCCTTTTTAGCTAACACTATTTTCAAATGGATACAAAGGAAGGAATTTGATTTTGGGGTATTTCAAATATTTATTATAAATACATATGAGTTCCTTATTTCCCCTTATTATTTTGTGACTTTGGCTTTATTAGTTTATTTAGTTATAATTGGAGCTAAGTAATTAAAACTAATCACCATAGGGTTCTTGCCAACGGTATAAGGTTAGTGGGTGTGGTCTTCGTCCCATCTCTGTCTCACCCACGTCCCCGTCTCAAACATCACCTCCTTTCCATGTCTCCGTCTCTTACGTCTCTCTCGAGACATATGGGACGGTCAATAATCATTCCACGTGCAATCAATGTGGCCAATAATCATTCAATGTGGCAAAATTAATTAATTAATAATAAAGTGGGGAGGGTTATCTTTATACCCTTAGCTTGTCCCAAAAAAAACAACCCACTCATCATATGTGGCAAGGAGACATCTCATTTTGGATGTCTCCACACGACCACACCCACTAGCCTAATAGTGTATGGTAAAGGTATTTCTCTCTAAGTACATTAAGGGGTTTAGTTACATAACAAACGTTGATGTAAATTTAGTCTTATGTTTAGAAAGTATTAAACAATCTTAATTGATATATCTTGTTTCTTAAGAACGACTAACTCAAACACCGACGATTTTTAGCTGGCTAGGGAGCCAAGCATGGATGCGCAATTATCAGACATCTGCATTGGGACATCTGCGGCGCCTACTTACCTCCCCGCCCATCAGTTTCGAAACGATTATCGAGAGTTTAACCTTATCGACGGTGGCATTGCAGCTAATAACCCGGTAATTAAGAATGTAGAGCCGCTAAGGCATGAAGTACAACTATTCTCACACGTGTATTACAAGATTACAACATACCACTCATTTGCAAATTGCAACAATTCTTTGTGAGTGGTGTACAACTCTTCATGCACAATGAACAATTCTTCATGCATGAAGTGCAACTATTATTGAATGAGATATCTCGCACGAGGTGCGACTCTTAATGCACATATAGAGTGCAATTTAATGCATGTGCCACAACTACATATTATGTGGAGTACAACCACCACAATGAAACTTTCAGAGTATTTATTGATTTTTATTTTCTTTCTAAAAACAGTTTCTTTCAAAACTAATTAATGATGAACGAATGGTTTGTTTAACTTTTTTTAACGCAAATAAACAGTGTCGTTGAACACCCAAAAATATACGACGTGCCACTAGCAAGAAGCTAACCAACTACATTTATATATCTCATCACAAGCTTACAATTCAAAATAATACACAATGGTTTGTTTAACTTGATTATAATTCAAGACAGGTAATTCATATGAAAAGTCCAAGTTATAGCTTTTTAAATTATTTTTTTTATATAACATGTAGCTTAACTTTTTCTCTTATAATGTGTAATATTTAATAATTTAAAATACATTGTTTCTTTAAGTGTTTCGTACATAATATTATGTAATGCTGAATTGTATCCAAAATAAAAAGGGTTTTCTTAATATCTAAAGACGAAAAAATATTTTAATTTGTATATTGGTTTTAAATGAAAAAAAAAAAAAAAAAAAAAAAAAAAAAAAAAAAAAAAAAACCTTTGCATAAAACCTAGAAAAAACCTAAAAGAAAACGATGTATTAAATGTCTTTTTTTTTTTTTTTTTTTTTTTTTAGCCAATGATCTCCAGCTCAGCTGGTTTGAGGTAGGGTGGGTTTTCCCTTAGAGGTTCTCATCCTGGGGGAGGTCACAAGTTCAATTCATGCACACCACAAAAAAATTCCCCGTGACGGTTTGAGCTTAGGCAAGGAGGACACCGGTGCGTGGGTAGGGATTCGAACTTGAGACCAATAGGTTAGGGTTGTATAAGGATTTCTATTGATCTAAACCTTTCAAAAAAAAATGTCTTTTTTTTAAATGTTACATATAACGTGTTATTTGACAAAAACTAAATCTTATGTTAAATCAAAATTAAAAAGGAAGGGAGTGTTTGGGATTACGTTTTGAAATGGCTTTTTAGATTATTGTGTTTTGAAAACGTAAATAATCAGTTTTTAGTATTTGACATTGAGATTTGAAATAGATTTTTAGGCTACCAAAACGCATAATCCGTTTTGAAAAATCAATCCCAAACATCCTCGAAAACGACCTACAATTCAACGAAATTCATGATATTTTTCACTATACGTCACTAACAAGTTAACAACTAAGAGGGTGTTTGGGATTGCATTTTGAATCTGATTTTTAGATTATTGCGTTTTGAAAACGCAGATAATCAGTTTTTAGTGTTTGGATTGCGTTTTGAAAACGCAGATAATAAGTTTTTTAGGCTACCAAAACGTAATAATCTATAAGCAGCTCCACTCCTGCTTTTCCAAAACACATAATCTATTTTGAATAATCAATCCCAAACACCCTCTAACTAGAAATCAAATCTAATAAAAGAAAAACTTAGTTATATTCATAAGCTTTCCAAATAATCCTGAAAAAAAAAGGAGAAACTGAATTGTAGGGGTGTAAATGATGCATAATGGCTCGAGAGTTATTTGAGATCGAGACTGTAAAAAGCTTAAACGAGTCGAACCCGAGCTCGAGCTTTTCATACAAAGACCGTTTAGGCTTGCGAGCCTAAACGAGCTCAAATAATTTTATATTATTATTATTATTATTTTATTTATAGTATACCTACTATTTAACATTGGCGAGCCGAGCTTTTAACTCCTTTAAAATTGTTCTAAAATTATTTCGAGCCGAGCCGAGTCGAGCTCGAGCTTTTGGGTTTAACTTTCGAGCCGAGCTCGAGCTCAAAGTATTAGGCTCGAATCGAGCCGAGCTCAAGCCCAGTCAAGCTTGACTCGTTTACACCCCTACAGAATTGTAACAATCCAGACTATGACAAATTAGCGGATAATAATCCATATTTATAGTTTAATCAAAGGCATGCAAACAATCCTAATAGCTTAATGATCATAGATTTATATTTGATTTCCACTCAATTTCTTTCACATTAATGATTATGAACAAAATAAAGAAACATACAAGCGTATTCGAGTGTGAATTTGTGATTATTATGCTACAATAGGATTACGTACCCTTGGCAATATATCTGAAAGTTAAGTGTATCATTGATCAAACTATAAATATGCATTATGATCAGTCAGTGGATCATATTCATATTATTAAAATCCAAATTTTCTTTTTTTCAAAAGAAGTTTGTTTTCTCTCTTCACTTGAATTTGGAGTGATAAAACAACATATCTTTTATTCACAAATTAAGTGTATAATATACTTTTCACAATATATATGTACGTGAGGAATTATATTTGTTTGTACGATCAAACATATTATACATAAGGAAGTAAGGAAGCAGTTATAGCTATATATATATAGTTTAAACATTGTAAAAGTGGAGTTGTTTAATACCATGAAGTTCTCGATTGGCAGTCTTTGGTTGCTATAGGGGAAGTGGCTAGGCAAGTTCTGAAAGCGGATCCAAATTTCCCCGCGATCGGGCCCCTCGATCACACTCGATATCTCTTGATATCAATCGGGACGGGTACAGAGAAGCAGCAACCTCTATTCGACGCCAAAATGGCGGCCAAATGGGGAGTACTAGGGTGGTTAGTCAACCAAAGTTCCGCCCCCTTGATAGATGCTTTCACTCAAGCTAGTGCCGATTTGGTTGTTATGCATAACAATGTCGTCTTCGAAGCTTTCGGTTCCATAGACAACTATCTCCACATTCAGGTACGTACCGTTCCCTCATCTTGAGATGCATAAATTAGTTGAAACATTCGTGAAACTCTTCTAAGTCATGAATTGTCAAATTTTATCCCAAATGTGATATTCCGTATAGTAAGACCCGAGCTGGCCCTTAATAGGTGCGGCGCCGGAAAATCCCAAGGGCCGGAAGTTTTTTAAAAATTGTATGTGTGTGTGTGTGTTTGTGTTGTGAGCTATTGTGATCAATTTTTTTAACATTAACCCATCTAATAAGGCCCAAAATCACTAAATTTTAAACTCAACCCAAAATGAAATTTAAATTATATGGGCCCGCTTTATTTGTTGTGGCCCTAGGCGCAAAACACTTTTACAATTCTCGAAGACGGCCTTAAGTAAGACTAATCGCTAAAAGTTTCTGTGCACGTCTTGTAAATAGGATGATGGATTGACCGGAGACTTGGCTTCCACCGATGTGGCAACAAAAGAAAACTTGGAAGGCTTGGTGAAAGCCGGGGAAAGGTTACTTGATAACCTGGTTTCCCGAGTGAATACGAGTACTGGACTTGTTGAACCAGTCCCAAATGGCGGTACGAATCGTGAGGCATTGAAAAGGTACAATTTTGTTACCCAATTACCGTGACTCGCAAAGCCCTAAGAACCAAGGGTTTGTGTTTAGCAGGATAGGCTTTGCAATTCAAAAGGGGATAGCGGCGCGGCTTGTTGCCCGCTTACCCGCCATCTAAATATAACTTGTTTTGTCTTGTTATGTAATTGAAAGGATAACCATCAAAAAATTGTACTTAGTAAAATCTCAACTTATTAATAATGCATGTTTTTTTTTTTTTTTTTTTCAAATGCAGGTTTGCAAAACGACTCTCAGACGAACGGAAAGTAAGGGAGACAAATATATAAATGAGGAGTGCTTGAGTGAATTGTTATTTTGCTATAGGTTTGTGAAATTATTAAAGTATGTCAAAAGTTGTAATGAATATTTAAGATAATGTTTTGTGTGTTCTATTAGTGTGGCAAAATCATTTTCTGTTAAAAATAGTGGCATAACATTTGTTCAATTCAATGTTTGCTTATTGTTTGTTCTTTGTTTTGCATATATTATGTGTGTTGCTGAGTTTTGACTGTGCTGACGTGGACATGCTGAGCTGGCTTGGAAGCTTACGTGGAGCTGACTTGGCTTGATGACTTGACTTGGCTTTAGTGGCGCAGCTTTTAAGGGGCGGGGAGGGGCGGCCGAACCCCCTGAATTTTCGCTCAGAAGTTCCGATTATATAGTATTCGTATAGAAGTATTTTGGTATATACGGCTTGGAGATGATTTGGACATGCTGCTGTTGGTACTTGGTAGCGAGTTGGTGGCCCAGATAATGTTCTTTATTTCTTGGGTGGCCAATAGTTTCTTGAGTGGCTTGTGGCCCAGTTGGTTGTTAAGCCCATAGCACATGATAAAACTTCCATTTAGTTGGTTATGTGACGGAATTAGTTCTTCCAAGGATGATAAATGTCCAATGGAGTGTGACCATCGGACCAAAAACCTTGGCTTCCTCAATATCTAATATCCTAAGAAATGATAAATTTCCAATGGAATGAGAAACAGTACCACCAGTATTCTTTATCTGCAACATAAGTGACTCCAAGAAGGGATTTGCATGCCAAAAATGTTCCAATAAAATATGTTAGTCTAGTGTTAGCAAAATTATTAGCTGGCATGTCAATCTCATTCAAAGCACAAAGGTTACCTAATGGTTTATGTTGATCAGCTTTGACTGCATGTAACGGAAAAAATAATAATAATAATAATAATAATAATAATAATAATAATAATAATAATAATAATAATAATAATAATGAAACCTGATAGATTGGTGAGACCTGAGACTGATGTTGTAAGCGTTTTGAAAGACGACATCCTTGTCAGTGTGGTCGGGTTCCCTTTAGGGTATGCAGTTATGATGGTTTATGTGTTCTTTAGTTATGAACACATTGAGAGAGATGAAAGTGGCAGGGGACGGCTAATAGACATTATGGTGTTATGTTTTGTGTCAACCTTAATGTCCATCTAATGTGGCTCTTAGTCATTATGAGCTACTAAGACGGTAATGATCCTCAAAGAAATCTTTTGTAATATAGATAAGAAAATTCTTTATAATCTAATCCCTCTTGAGTATAATCTTTTACAATCAATCTTATCTTACAACGTTCCCATTCGGATCTGGTTCAATTATGAATACCTTTAGGTTATTCAACCAAATCCCAAACGTTATTCTAATTTATGAAATTAAATTTTACTAATAATAGCTTTATTCCAGTTAGAAGATTGATTGATACTAATGATTTAATTATAAGAGGTAGGACCGGTAATTTTTCCAAACATCCATTTTGTATTAGTCAGGTTGGTTACATAATCATCAAAGTTAGTGGGCTTTTAGACCCAGATGACCTCTTGAGTTGAACATTGGGTTTATTATGATACAAACTTAACTTTAGTTAAGTGTTTTTATTTTCAGGTATATAAGGAGCAACATTAGTTTCTAAGTGTGTAAGAGTTGGTGTAGTAAGGTGTACAAGAGGAATAATCGAAGTTAAATTCCGAGCTAAACTTAATGAGTCTCTCACCCCGCATCTTAAACTTCCGAAAAGGTCATAATAAGGACTTTTACTGCTCCCGCTTACCTTAGAACTCTTAATAAATTCAGCATGCTTAACGTCTAACATTTGGAAGATCCATATATTTTAATAGAGAAAATAACCGAATGATGTTTATTGTCGTTTCTCTTGATGAGGATTACTTTAGTAAGAAATCTAAGTTCGCCCATATTTAGGCATCCACAAAACTTTGTTAGGAGTACGTTAAATTCTAAGGAGACAAGTTGTGATAGAGCGTTGTCCAGTGCAAGAGGTGTAATTTGAGGATAGATCAAATTTTCGTTTCCCCCACCTCTGTAACTTTTGCAAGTCATAAGTAGGACATCTTATGCTCCCACTAATCTTTTAGGCCTCATAATACCTCCACATAATAAATTTTAACGATGCGTGTGAACGAGAATATTTCATATATTTTATACTTGATTTCCCTTATCGTCCAGATTTCATAAGAAATTTTAAGAACATACTTAGAGTGGATCTTATTAAGTATATATGAATTGATTTCTTTAATACTTTGGTCTGTAGGAAACAGAATAGATACAATTAGATATTTATCTAAGCTCCACTAACGTCAATTAGATATGACTTATGATGGAAACCCATTTATTCCTTTCGCCATTTAATGTTTAGGGCGTTTAACACATGCTTTAAAGTCACTGAGAATGAGATTTGATAGCCAAGCATCCTTTAGTGAGCTGATCATGATTTCTCATGAAATTTTAGTCTTAGTGGATGAATGGCATGGGTATCATTTTCCTTTGTTAAATTCTCATTTTCATGATAACAAAGTTGTGAAAAGGTATTGGATCATCCGGTTTTATTTCATAAAGTTTCTATTCAGATAATGGCATCAAACAATATGAGAATTTGACTTAATAGTGGCTTTGGTTTGGTCATTAAAACCTTGTGACTGTAAAAATTGTAACTTTTAGTATTGATACTAAATTCCGAGTAATCTCAAGAATATCGTAAGGTATCATAAAGCTTCAACACTAAGACCAATTATTAAAGGTTAATAGACCCTTAATTTTGCCACCAACTCTCATCCTAAGTATTTGTTGAATTATGGTAAGGAAACGTATAAAACTAGACTCAACCATCATGTGTTAATTGGAATTCATTAGCATTTGTGGAGTTAAATATCCTTAATTAGGCACTGCATATCTTAGCCAACTGTTCTCTTTACTTATGAGTAATCTCATTGCTCTGTTACCGCATGTTGATCAGTTTTGACTGCATGTAATGGAAAACATAATAATAATAATGATACCTGACAGATTGGTGAGACCTGAGAGTGATGTTGTAAGCGTATTGAAAGACGACATCCTTGTCAGTATGGTCGGGTTCCCTTTAGGGTATGCAGTTATGATGGTTTATGTGTTCTTTAGTTATGAACACATTGAGAGAGATGAGAGTGAAAGGGGATGACTAATAGACATTATGGTGTTATTTTTTGTGTCAACCTTAATCTCATAATAAGATCTTTATATTTATGCATACCTAGGGGACACCCTAATAAGACCTATCTAATGATTGTCCGTCCATCAAAGACATATCTGTTATTGGGCTTAGGATAATATTAATAATTGATCATCATTATATAAATGATTATAATGGCTATAGAGATAAATATACTAACATAATGTATATTTATTCCAACAGTTTAGGTACTCTTTCGGTGAGTTGATTACCAGCTAGGTTAAGGTTGTGAAACAACGTTAAATTTTGAAGGGAATTGAGATGCTTTCTTGAAATATCACAACAACTAATATTTAACAAGATGAGATTACTATGTAACAACTAAGGGTGTTTAAAAAAATCTGAAAACGAATCCGAATTATCCGAAATTCTGAATCCAAACTATTTTGGATATCTTAATATCCAAAATTCGGACTCAGATAGTAATTTTGAAAATTTTCAGATATTTCGGATATCCGATATCTAAAATTTTAAATATTATTATTTTTAATTATTAAATATATATATATATATATATATATAACAGTATTTGCTTGAAAACCCTAACTCCAACCACACTTTTGCCAACGCCCCATTGCTCTCAGCCATTCCTTCTATGTTCAATTTGCGAATCTGCTCAACATCAACATATGTGCTTTAATTAATCATCGTTCCTCTTTGGTTTCGCACTAAAACATGTGTTTTAAAAGCTGGGTTTGATTTAGTAGGAAACAAGTATATAAATCATGAACACATGATTGTTGCATTATGAGTTTTTCAGGTTCAAGGTATGGTTTGCAGTTCGTTACTGTGGATTTGACTGTTTGGAAGTTGGTGTTTGATTTTGACTTTTCCTTGACCGGGGTTTGTTTTGACACACATCCAAATATCCCCTTTTTGAAATAAAGTCTTCTTACATGGGATCTATAATATATTTAGTAAAGAGGATTACAATAAAGCATGTGAATGGGCAACAAATTGTGCCATAACCCCTATTGGATAGTAACACCCATCTTACTAAAATCAAACCTATATTGAACCTTATTTAGAAATTACAGCTTCCGAGGTTAAAAAAGCAAATGTATCAAAAGCAACAAAATAAATAAGTGTCGATTCTCTAAATAAGCTTTATCGTGTTTAGCAAGTTTGTTTGATTACGTCGTCAACGCAAGCTGGCCCTCAACGAACCCATTGTCTCTAAACCCAACAAGAGGGGACACTTATAAAAGGTCCACACAAGCGTGTTTCCCCTTGCCAACCCAAACATAAGAATATCAACTACAAGTAAAATAGACCTCCTTTCAAACATATTCGTTAGAAAGTTCATAGAAGCCTCCTTTTTAACATAAATTCATGCTCGCTTTAATAAGTCTTTGCTACATGTGAAATAATAAGTAGCTTTAATATGACCTATGCATAATTATTCAAGCGTTTTTTTTTTCATGGGATCTATTATTCCACCGTGCATTTTGTAGTTATACATCATCCGAACACAGGCGTATCTCTATGTGCACATTTTGTTGTTTTTTTTTTTTTTTTTTAATTCAAACCGGTTTAGTTTTAGTCAACAGAAGTCAAAGCCGGTTTTTGCCCAAACCAATTTGGTTTTGAAACCTGTTTTGGTTTTTGACAATTCGATTTATCCGGTAACAGTAGAGAGTTTCTCAAAATGATAACATACCATCCGTTCGGTTCGTTCTAACCTGGTTTGTGTAGAGGTTCGGTTTAGGAACAGTGGCGAACCCAGAAATTTATTATTATGAGGTCGAGAATATTTGGAGTTGGTTGACCGTCACTATATATTATTTTTTTTCAATCCGGTTCGATGAGACTTGTTTGATTGTTTTTTTTTCCTGCATGTGATGCATATTTAGAATTTTTTGGATCGTCAGTTCGTTTTTCTGCAATTGCCGCCATTCTTTTATTTTAGTTAGGTTTAAAGTTTAAACAAACATTTTAAGCGGATCCAGGATTTTTTTTCATGGGGTGCGGAATCATAGACCTTATATAGGTCGTTTATCCATCAGGTGGCCCGGATCGGTTCGGTTCGGGTCGACTCGTATACCAAAAATAATAATACTAAAATGCTGCTGGTGGGTCGAGTTTTACCGCAGTGGGCCTTCGGGCGGCGGGTTTCCCCCGGGAATTGGTGTGAAATTACTGGTGGATCCGGATTACTCTTGGGGTATTCCTTTGTCCAGTGGGCATTTTGAAAGTGCTCAGGATTGATTTGTTGGCCGTTCAAGAAAAATATTCACATAATCACATTTACCTAATTACCTTTTGGAGTTTTGTTGTATTTGTTCAATTGTTTGTGAATTGTGACTGGTCAATGTCACAGGTTCTTCTTCTTTGTTTAGCGATCGCCGATCAGAAGCAGGGAGGGAGATAGACAACTTTTTCTTTTTGTTTTTCTTTGTTTAGCGCTCTTCTGGCTTTAGGTTTATTTTTTGTTTGTTTTTTCATTTTAATCAATATTAAAACACATGTCGGCTTATTATAAACTTTGGGCTTGAGCTCATTCTTGAAATTGGGCTACTAACTAATAAAATGAGCTAACTCTTAACATATAATTATATTTTTTTTCTTGAGGTCGGTTTCAAAAGTCCAAGGGGTGCGGCTGAAAAAAATCATGGGGTGCAAACGGGATGAACGCGCGTATATAACACTAATTTTTTTTTTCAGGGTGGGCGCCCGCACCCCTTAGGCTTGCTTTAGGTCCACCATGATTTTAACTTCTGGCTTAAACAATTTAGCTATTAACCAGACTTAATTTTTCTATGTGCTTAGTTATGGTTTAAATATTTACGGTGCTTCAAATTTGTTACTTGGATTAGACTTATATGCTTTTTTAAATTTACATTTTTTGTTCGGTATTAAGATTTTATGGAGTTCGTTTACTCGCCTCCAAAGTTTCATGGGAGGGTCGATATAATATTTCATGGGGTCATTGAGGATTTTTTTTTTAATATATATAACACTAAAAGTTAAAAATTCATGGGGTACACCATGTACAAATACCTTAGGAATTCCCCTCTTTAGGTATGCCCATGTTTGGGAAGGAGTTTGAGAACCCTTTTTTTTTGCACCGCTGTGCGATCTAGATAGACCGCACCAGTGTCAGGTAAATTGCAGAATAATTGCCGTATATAGTATCTGATACGGTTATATTTATGTTTATATGTTATCTCTACTACATTATAAAGAGTGAGCAATGGGCAAAAATGTCAAACTTGGTAAAGTTAAGATGAGATGTGAAAAGTCATGTGCTTCAACCCTCAAATGTCATATAAATCTTCATCAAATTACCCTTCAATACATTAAGATACTTGTACCATGTAGTAAAGATAAATAAAGGTTTATTTTCTAAACAATTAAGTTTCTATATTTGCTCACAAAAAATCCGTTCAAATTGTTATATATAATATCATGTGATGTGGTATGACCATAAGTTTCAAATAATTATATTCAACAAATATTAATTTTACATTTTCTTTCTTTCTTTAAAATTGCATATGTTTATATAAATATACAGTGTCGTTCATCATGAGAATTGCTGAAACAAATTACTTTATCTTTATCTTTGTAGAGAGTTAATGGTGGTACGAAGTGACGCACACACAACACCAAGTAGTACGGTACGTTTTGATTTTCTGTTGATAAGGTTTTTTTTATTTTAATTATTTAATAAGAATGACAAGGTGCGACCGAGGACGCTGAAAAGAGTAATCATGTTGTAACGAATCTGGCAAAACGTCGACACAATCTGAAAGTGGATTCTATCTGCAAGTTCATCTTCCAAGTTAACCTTGATTTGTTTATTAAAATAAATGTCTTGTTGATACTTCTTTACTTCTCTGTTTACTTATTTATACTGATATCGAATGGTTGTGTTTTGCTTTATCTACTCTGTTTTGGTTTCTATGCTCATATTTGGTTTTGAGTTCATGCTTGACAATACGTATCCATATGGTGGTTTGGTCTAAATTTGTGAAAAATTATATAGAAAGGTTTGGGAATAAAAATTATCTATGCTCATATTTGGTTTTGATAACAGTGCTAATGACTGAATTTTGATGGTTAAAGAAGTTTATTTTCATATATAGTGAAATCTTTTTTTATACTTGGGTGTCCTGTGTACACATCATCTCTTAGATGTTGGAAGTTAAGGACATATGGTTGGACAATTTACATAGTGTGACATGAAAAGTTATAAGAACGCATATGTTGGATATAAAAAAATATAGTTTATTTTCAAAGTTTAAACAATGAAGAGAAATGGATTAATTTCATATATATCGTTTCGCATTCAAAGACAATTACGATTTTATACTTTTCCTACAGCTTGGTGTGCTAACACGGCTACGCTTGTGCATTGTTCAAAAAAAATATATTTATCTTAACCGTCCCGCAGCAACGTGCGGGTTTCCCACTAGTATACACTAAATTACTAAATTCACATAATATTCATGTATTTAAAGTGATGGAAATATTCAAAATTCAAATACATAGCCTTTTTAAAATAGGTAGTCGTAGAAAGGGTATCAAACAGACTTCGATTGAACTCGTTCTAATGGCATTGGAACCGTCTCATCGAACTCTACAATCTTAGATTTTAGGTTTTCGCGTTTAAATTTGTAGCTTGTAGATTTTAGAATTTTTGTTAGATCACTATGTTTTTTATTTGTCTTTTTGTCAACATTTTTTTTTTTTTTGCGATTTATTGTCTCTTTTTTCATCAGTATTATATGTTATATTTTCTGATTTAATGTGTCTTTTGTATCCTTCTTCCACTTCTCATTTATTTTACCCTTTACCCTTTGTATATAACTTAACGCAAAGAGATACAAGTATATTAAATCTTGAATGCGTCACACTACATACGAAAATGAAACTTTTTAATCACATATGCTTTAAAGGCTGCCTTTTGTTTTTATTAACATTACTAGTGCAAGTCTTTCCTGATTTCCATCACAATTATTATTTCCAAAACAGAAAATAAAAACTAAAAATTAAAAAAATATATATATAAAAAAAAACTAAATTATCACGTTTTTAAGATAACACAGAAAAATAAGGGACCATCAATCAATAATATTACAATCAATAGGTGATAGAAGTCAGAAGGCCCACTTGCAGACAGTGTACGCAAAGATCGGCCCAAGCCACTTTAGATTGTCGTTTTCTAGTGGTGTCAAGGGAGAAGTACGAACTTTGATTTCATAGTGGTGTTAGCCTGTTCGGGCCTACCGTCTATAAGGAATCAACCCATCTGGCCCACTTATTATTATGTCTTCTTTTGGATCTCCTCTATTAATTCTGTTTTGGGTTTATTATAACTCAGGGTCGACAACTCGATGGATATAATATGTAGGGTTTGCTAAACCTATAGACGTCATTTAATGAGATTTATGCTGTTTTTTAACATATTATTGTCATATGGGACAATTTAAGCCTACCCATTAATTACTAGATTCGAGTCATGTTTCAAAATTTTATATGTAACATGTGAACTAAGCTAAAGTACTCAAACAATTTGATTATTAAAGAAACATGACTCATGCGTTTTGAATTTTGATAGGGCAAAAATGCCATGTAAATTGAGCTAAACTCAAACAATTTAGTTATTAAAAAAACATGCCTCATGGTTTTTTTTTTTTTTTTATCTAAGTATCTTTTGATATTAATTTCAAAAACCTTGAACAAGAATTACAAGTGAGGCGTGGGTAGACGGGCAACAAGCTGCGCCGTAACCCCTTTTTGAATAGTAAAGCATACTCTATTAAATATAAAGCTTGTGTCCTTGGCCGCAGGAGAGTTACTCTGCACCACCTTTTGCACTCGATCTAAAAACCGGATTGCTTCGGGAGCAAGGCCCCCAAATGTGTCAAAAGCGAAGGGCACAAAGACGTGTTGGTTTTCAAGGCAAGCCGCTTCATGTTTGTCAACTTTCTTGGATTCAGCTTTTAAGACTGCCTGCCCAGCCACAAACCCCGAATCCCGAAGTCCCACCAAAGGAGACACCCCTGTGAGATCAACGCACGCGTGTTTGCCCTGCGCCCACCCGAACACAAGGACATCCGCTGGTCTTAGGGTAGACCGCCCCTCAAGTGGATCCGTCAAAAAATTAACCGGGGCTTCTTTCCTAGCTTAAATCCCTGCTCTTCGTAAGACATCCCATAAGACGTCCCTGACCAGGTCATGTCTGTATTTAAATCCTGGCAGCTCCTTACAGTGAAGGGCATGCTCCCCAAATTTATCTAAACATGCCTTTTTGCAAACTGGACACGGCTCATCAACTGGGAACATGGGAATCATAAGTCTATATTTAAGGATAGCCCGATATTCAACAGCCGACATGTGTTGCCCAAGTCCATCGATGGGAAGGACAGTCAAGAAATCTTGGGCATGCGCTCTTTAAGGCATTCAAACACAGCTTTCTGGCGCGGGGACATGACAAACTTTTCTCCCATGGTTTGAAGGGTTTTACCGGTAAAAGCACTCGCCAAAATCTTTTAAGGTTTTTTAGGGGCGGTGTCCTAATCTATAAACCCGTAGACTAGTTTATTTGATAGGATAAAAATGACGAGCACAATTTTGACAGGACAAAAACCGTAGACTAGTTTATTTGATAAATTGATACGAATGAGGAAAAAGATAATAGATAAATTGGCGTGTCTCATATTAAAAAACACTCGTTCCCCAGTTCAATAGTCCATATGAATTATGATACACTAGTTTTTATTCTGGGAGCATCCCGGGTTGAAATATCTAATATAACATAATAAAATATATTATTATTATTATTATTATTATTATTATTATTATTATTTTAAACAAATCTCTGTCATAAGTTATCATATCAAAAATATAAAAAAAAAAAAAAACGAATCTCTGCGCCGGGGTATAAATCTAGTGCCATTACAAATGAATTCGGAAGTTTGTAATCGATCATTCTAAAAAGAACTAACATGAAATAAGAAAAAAACAGTTAATTATTGAAATATCGAACGCATTAGTTTAAGGGTTATGTGATGCGTTAAAAAATTCATGGGTATATGATCGGGTATGTAGTTCGGGTATTTGGGTATGTTGTTTCGGGTAATCGGGTCGGGTATCACCTAATCCCAGACCCGACCCAAACCCACAATTTTTTTAAACTAATCCCAAACCCGACACAATACCTGTCGGGTTACAAAAAATAGTCATTTTTTTCTCCGATTTTTATATAACGCTATGGTACTTGTTGGAAAGATAATAAAACGCTCGTTAATTTGGTGTAATTTTTTTCTTTAAAAAATCTCGTATATAAAAGATATTATCGTTTAAAAGTTATGGGAGGAAACATGAGAGATAAAATAATAAAGGGTTAATATTTAGATTTAGTAGATTAGCTATTTAATAGATTAGGTTAAATCATATCTATTTCTTTTTTTTAATTGGTTTAGATTTGCCACATCACATCTTATGTGGCATCTCTTAAAGGAGAGATTGCATAAGAGTATGACATATAGGATTACTCCCTTTGCAATATATAGATACTAGCTGATTACCCCGAGAGGGTCCCGGGGTTGAAAAATCTAATTTTACATGATAACCTATTGCAAATGTCTCAAGTTAACTAACCACAAAATCTCTCAATCATTGCATGTTCATAGTATTCTAATCAGTAATAACTCATATTCCCTAATATAAAACCTAATCAGTAATCATCTAAAGAATCACTTATGTAAGCTGCAACTATTAAAAAACTTATCACATCTCTCTAATTTCTCACATTCTAATGGCTCTTATAATTTCTAACCTAATCGACTAAACAAACACTTAAGTTGGAAGTTGTAATAATTGCATCTCATTATGCCACGTGGCATAATCAAGAGATGGTTGAGGCCACCATTGAACGCCACGTCAGCAACTATCAATTCTTTCCGGGAGCGTCCCGGGGTTGAAAAATATAACCATTCTAATAATACTAATACTAATAGTAATAATTATTACTCTTGTAATTAAATAAATAAAAAAATAACCTTGCTATAAGGTGACACCATGTGTTGCAGTATTGCGCGATTCTTTCTCCAACTTCTCTTGATGAAGTATACCTAGTAAAATTCCAATGATAACATGGCGATTGGGCTGATTTTCAACATCATAGATAAGAAACTGGTTTAAAAGAAAAAAACATGATTAATGAATAACATGAACACTTTGTGTGTTTTTTTCATGTATGAACGAAACCCCACAAAAAATAGTCGATTTTTCTCCGTTTTTTATATAGGACTATGGTACTCGTTGAAAAGATAATAAAACGCTCGTTAATTTGGTTTAATTTTTTTCTTTAAAAAATCCCGTATATAAAAGATATAAACTTTTAAAAATTATGGGAGGAAACATGAGAGAGAAAATTTTAAATTTAGTTTTAAATTCTTTTTTTCCTAAAATAACTCAATTTAATTTAGGGTTTTATGTTTATCTTTTTTTTTAATTAAAAAAAGAAATAGTTCAAAAACACTAAAATCTTTCAATTATGATGCCACGTGGCACTCTCAAGGAGAGGTTGAGGCATCCATTGCACGTCACGTCAGCATATACGTTTTCTTTTATATATATAGATAGATTTTTAAATTCTTTTTTTCCTAAAATAACTCAATTTAATTTAGGGTTTTATGTTTATCTTTTTTTTAATTAAAAAAAGAAATAGTTCAAAAACACTAAAATCTTTCAATTATGATGCCACGTGGCACTCTCAAGGAGAGGTTGAGGCATCCATTGCACGCCACGTCAGCATATATAGATAGATAGATACGTACTTTAACTATTATGTAATCTCTTATATGCAAGACTTGCAAAAAAAAAAAAAAAAAAAAAAAAAAAAAAGTTACGGTGAATGAAAGAAAAGATAATTTGATACGAAAATAGGAAATTTTAATAACATAATTTTTAGTGGGTGCTTAACATTGCATTTTGCACATGATTTTCTACTTATTATGTTTTCACAATGCAATTTGTTTTCCTAATGTGCTTGTTATTTTTCCTTGGAAACGTAGTTTTGAAAAAAAAAACATACCAGTACTTGTGTTATAGCAATCTCAAACACCCTCTTATTTATCGGTTCATTTATATATAACTAGCTGATTACCCTGGGAAGGTCCCGGGGTTGAAAATTTTA
This sequence comes from Ambrosia trifida, assembly GCA_028751855.1. Classification (NCBI taxonomy): domain Eukaryota; kingdom Viridiplantae; phylum Streptophyta; class Magnoliopsida; order Asterales; family Asteraceae; genus Ambrosia; species Ambrosia trifida. The sequence goes on from CM054128.1 coordinate 111,168,417, forward strand.
ATATGATTTAATAAAAAATGATAAAAGAAGAAAACTTAAATCACGAAAAGAGTAAATAACTTAAACATAATCAATCTTAGTTAAAAAAAACATTTATTTAAAAGGTTAAAAAAATAAAAGCATAAACCATATTAAACATAATACAGTATTAAAAGGATAACCTTCAACATATAATCATTTTTACGTAAATTAAAATATGTTACAATTTGACTTTGACTTATATAGAATATAACCATTCTAATAATACTAATACTAATAGTAATAATTATTACTCTTGTAATTAAATAAATAAATAAATAAGTAACCTTGCTATAAGGTGACACTATGTGTTGCAGTGTTGCGCGATTCTTTCTCCTAGCTTCTCTTGATGAAGTATACCTATCCATCTTTAGAATAGTAAAATTCCAATGATAGCATGACGATTGGGCTGAATTTCAACATCGTAGATAAGAACCCGGTTTAAAAGAAAAAACATGATTAATGAATAACTTGAACACTTTGTGTTTTTTTTTCTGTATGAACATAACCCCACAAAAAATAGTCGTTTTTTTCTCCGTTTTTTATATAGCACTATGGTACTCATTGGAAAGATAATAAAACGCTCGTTAATTTGGTGTAATTTTTTTATTTAAAAAATCTCGAATATAAAAGATATTAACGTTTAAAAATTATGGAAGGAACATAAGAGAGAAAATTTTAAATTTGTTTTTAAATTCTTTTTTCCTAAAATAACTCAATTTAATTTTAGTAATTGAGAATTGAGAGATAGAGAGATAAATTTAGGGTTTTATGTTTATCTTTTTTTTTTTTAATTAAAAAAGGAAATAATTCAAAAACACTAAAATCTTTCAACTATGATGCCATGTGGCAGTTTCATGGAGAGGTTGAAGACACCATTGCACGCCACGTCAGCAATGCTCAATTCTTTTATATAGATTAATAGATTTTTATCATGAGAAGTTTATTTTAGGACTAATTTACCGTCATTGCCAATGCTTAACATGAAAATATATTTTTAGTAATTATGACAAATGTAACTAGAGAATATCTAGTTTAGTTAATTTAATTATATTAGTAGGTTAGATATCCGTGTAGCACAAAGTCTAAATATTTCTTTCTATACAACATTTATTGTTTTATTTGCCACACTACCATCTCTATTTAATATTAGTAGGTTAACTCCGTCACTGCTTTTAACTTTTGAAAACACAATTTATAATTGTCCATGCGTGAAAACTGATTTTTTTAAAACAAACCGACTCTATATAACGACTATCGCTTGCTTTTATTAATAATCATTGCAGATCATACTGGTAACGGAAGTTATTTTCTCTCGAACTTGAATGAATCTTTTTATATGAAGGTATCAAACTAATTCTTGGAATGAAGTCCGAGTTCAAATATTACCTCCAGATATGACTTTAGCTTCTATAACCAGCTTGTGAAGTGATGGTATTTGTAGTCTCATGCCATATATAAACCACTTCTTGAGTCAATATTTCTTAATGACAATACTGGAACATCGACCTTCAAAACTAAATGGCTCATTAAGATTTTGTCGGTTTGAGAGACACTATCTGGACATAGGTATTCTTTTTCTTCGGCATGAAACATTGAAAACAAACGTTCATCAATTTCTTGAACAACTTAATTTTTAGGTGTACGCATTGCTATATCACGAAAGTAGAGTTAAAATCGTGAAGAATTCAAGGATATACAAAGTCAATTAACTTTTAATTGGATCAGATGAGTCGTTGATTAGATTATCATCAACTATCTATATACATGCACCAGTATCATTTGTATCACCAACTTTACTTTGCCTGAATCCATATGCCATTGTGTAGAATTTTTGTTTGTTCCATAGATGTTTGGTTTACTAGGTTTAACATGTATTTTGTTAAATTTAGTAGTTTTCATATACTCCGGAGGTAAGAGGAGCTTAGAGAAGCATTAACAATTGCTTGTTTATTGCTATTGGAAATAACATGTAGAATTAAATCACACACAAAAAAAAAAACAATAACTTTACTAATTATGACAAATGTAACTAGAGAGTATCTAGGTTAGTTGATTTAATTTAACGTCAGTCCGTGTAACACAAAATCTAAATATTTCTTTGTATACAATATTTATTGTTTTATTTGCCACACTACCATCTCTATTTAATATTAGTAGGTTAACTCTGTCACTGCTTTTAACTCTTGAAAACACAATATATAATTGTCCATGCGTGAAAACTGGATTATTAAAAACAAACCGACTCTATATAACGACTATCACTTGCTTTTATTAATAATCATTGCAGATCATACTGGTAACGGAAGTTATTTTCTCTCGAACTTGAATGAATCTTTTTATATAAAGGTATCAAACTAATTCTTGGAATGAAAGTCCGAGTTCAAATATTACCTCCAAACAGTGTTGTAGAACTCGCTAGGCGCTAGTCGGCCGGTGAGGTACCGACTAGAGATTAATCGGATTGGATTTTTATATATATTTTTTCAAATTTATACATATATAATGCTAATTTTATACCTTATAGGTATAAATTTAGAAGTTTAGGGACCAAATATAAACTAGTGAATATGGAAGGGGGCTAAATATGAAAATACCTAAACTTAAATAACCCTAATCACCCCCATCGTTCACCATATCCCGTTTTTTCCTCCCCGTTCCTTCTTTCATCATAAGGAACCATTAGACGCAACTAGAGTTCATGGAGTTTCATCGATTTCGCTTCTAAAACAAGGATTGTCATCAAATTTTGAGGTTATAACTTGTTTTATTTGATCGATTTGCTCCAGTTTTGACCCGTTCGAATTCATTTTTTTTACCTAATTTTGAGTTTTTTTAGGTCCGACTAGGACCAATTTGGTCTGACTAATCGGTGATTAATCGTGCACTGATTAATTGAGTGATTAGCCCAAAATTAATCAGTAAAGTGAGGACTAGCGATTAATCGGGATTTTTACAACCTTGCCTCCAGATATGATTTTAGCTTCTATAACCAGCTTGTGAAGTGATGGTATTTGTAGTCTCATGCCATATATAAGCCACTTCTTTAGTCAATATTTCTATTTAATATTAGTAGGTTAACTCCGTCACTGCTTTTAACTCTTGAAAACACAATATATAATTGTCCATGCGTGAAAACTGGATTTTTTAAAACAAACTTACTCTATATAACGACTATCACTTGCTTTTATTAATAATCATTGCAGATCATACTCGTAACGGAAGTTATTTTCTCTCGAACTTGAATGAATCTTTTTATATGAAGGTATCAAACTAATTCTTGGAATGAAAGTCCGAGTTCAAATACTACCTCCAGATATGACTTTAGCTTCTATAACCAGCTTGTGAAGTGATGGTATTTGTAGTCTCATGCCATATATAAACCACTTCTTTAGTCAATATTTCTTAATAACAATACTGGAACATCGACCTTCAAAACTAAATGGTTCATTAAGATTTTTGGTTTGAAAGACACTATCTAGACTTAGGTATTCTTTTTCTTCGGCATGAAACATTGAAAACAAACGTTCATCAATTTCTTGAACAACTTCATTTTTAGGTGTATGTATTGCTATATCACGAAAGTAGAGTTAAAATCTTGAAGAATTCAAGGATATACAAAGTCAATTAACTTTTAATTAGATTAGATGAGTCGTTGATTAGATTATCATCAACTATCTATATACATGCATCGATATCATTTGTATCACCAACTTTACTTTGCCTGAAACCATATGCCATTGTGTAGAATTTTTGTTTGTTCCATAGATGTTTGGTTTACTAGGTTTAACATGTATTTTGTTAAATTTAGTGGTTTTCATATACTCCGGAGGTAAGAGGAGCTTAGAGAAGCATTAACAATTGCTTGTTTATTGCTATTGGGAATAACATGTAGAATTAAATCACACACAAAAAATAAAAATAAAAACAATAACTTTACTTCCAAGTGGCAGTTCTTCATTGATAGAAGTTTCGATCAGAAGTTTTGATTATATAGTATCCGTATAGAATTTTTTTTGTATATACAAATTCGACCCCCTTGACCAGTGACTTCTGACCCCCGGTCGAAATTCTCAAGCTTCGCCAGTGTAGCCATGTGATGAAAAGTTGTCATGTATACAATTAGGGCTGTTCACGAGCCGAGCCGATCCGAGCGGAGCTTTGCTCGTGCTTGGCTAGTTTACAAACCGAACCGAGCGGAGCGGCTCGTTTACAATCAAGCCGAAAACCGAACGAACATTCTTCGAGCGCAAATTTTTCGAGCGAGCGCCGAGCGAGAATTGAGCGGAGAATAATATAGACAATCATAAAATTGGGATGTTTTCTTCGATATTTTCATTGTCGGGTGACAACTAAGGTCGAAATGTCCGATGATAACACTAATATTGATATCCCAATGTCCAAGGATGAGGCTTAGATTGAGGCTGGTGAGGTGATGAGCATACGTCAGAGAACAGTTGTTGCATTGTGATGTAGGTGTGATAGCAAGCGACAATTAGCGATGGACGACTAATAACATAAAGAAGTCAAGACTGTCACCTCATGACTTATTGTTTTACTATTAAATCTAGTGTTAATTTTTTTTTATGGAGTTAAGTGGGCTGGTTATATTTTGTTTGTATATACTGAGTCAAATCTAATAGAATCTTATATATAAAATCATAAATTTATCTGTAAATTGTGTGTATATTTATTATTAAATAAATAAAAATTTAGTCGAGCCGAACCGAGCCGAGCGTGCCTTTGCTCGTGCTTGGCTCATTTACAAACCGAACCGAGCCGATCGGCTCATATACAACCGAGCGGAAGATCGAGCGAGCATTTTTCGAATGAGCGACGAGCGATCCACGAGCGGCGAGCGATTTGAACAGCCCTATATACAATAAATAGAGTTACAATTTTTAAAGAAGCATGAAACCATGCTAATTATACTTCATTTTAATGTAGGTAATTAGGATTCATAGGGATTTTGATGAAAAAGGTAGGCAAAAAATCACTAGCCTAAATTTGACTTCTGATTGGGCAAACATATGGTCTGGGATTGAACAGGTAAAAAACGTGTACTGCACCTATACTGACATAGACTATACACTATACGGTACCAATGTCCTTAGTTGTCCATACATACGGGTATGTAGGGTCGGTTACTTTTGTGGCGTTGCACCTTGCACACCCCTTGAATATATAATCTTAGAAATTTCTTTATCCTAATCGAATCATATATTTAAGTACCCACATTGGTGTGAATGTTCGTGCATTTAAAATAAGATCAAGAACACTAAAAGCATGAATCATAAGCCAAGAAAAAAGCTTTTACTTCCAAATCAGAATATTTAATATTAATCAAAACTAATAATGACTATACAAACAAATACGTGTTGCATAGCCGGTTTAACCGGTGAACTAGACATAGTTACCAAAGCTTCTTTGATCCACTGATCATAACCTCTTAGATGGTCTCTGATGCATCATTGAAAGGTTTCGTCATCTTTCTCCTACGTCCTCTTCTCTCTCTTCCCTTTCTTTCCTTTTTTTTTCCGCTGATATATGATCCTCTCATGTCTCTGTCACCTCCACACCACCAAAAGAGCACACGTATTGTACTCCATGTAGATTTATAGTGGGCGTTATATGGGGCTCCATCCAGATTTATAACGCCTCATAGCGCCCTCTACATCGCCCCCTTAGGCGCTATGGGGGCTCCATGGGGAAGGGCTCTATGATGATAACGGGCTCCATCCAAAACAAAACCAATTTTATATTATTTTTTTAATCAAATTTTACACTCTCTTCTTCATAAAGCCCCATGGAGCCTCTTTTAATATTTTATTAATATTTTAATCTCATAAAACGCTATGAAGCCCCATAAAGCCCCCCACTACACATACACTTAGAAATAGTCTTAATTGTAATATTTGGGGTTCATTTATTAAAAAAAATCTATAGCATTTGAAACGCTTCCAACCAAAAATGAATGAGGTCAATCTCTTTCTTTAGCAAAGTCTAATCTTTCAATTTCAAACGGTCAAGACCACAGCTTTAAGCTACCAAACCATGGGTTCAAAACTTCCAAGCTCGACCACAGGGCTGACTCAACCAATCCGGTGGCCCAAAGCGCAACAAAGTTTTGAGGCCCTTTTTCAAATTTTATTATGCTAAAATGGCTAGACATATTATGATTTCATCCTTTGGATGAAGGAGAAGACACGTTCTCTTGGGAAAGTAATAAATGCCGTTTGATCTTCTCCATTGAAAATAGCAGTTGTTCCTTCTCCAAGAGGACCAAGACCTAAAGAGGTGCTGGCCTGCATTAAAATTAAACGAAAAAAGAGACTTGGGTCAGAAAAGTGGGGGCCCTGAAGAGGTGGGGGGCCTAAGCTTGGGCTTTAGCTGCCTTACCCTTGAGCCGTCCGTGCTCAACCACAAACCAAGTTTAATGCCGAGACTTGATTCACTTAAACCTAGGGGTAGGGGTGTTCATCGGTTCGGTTTACGGTTTATTTGGTTTATTCGATTCGGTTTATTCGGTTTTTAAAATTTTGTACCTCAAACCAAAAACCAAACCAAACCAAATTAGGAATATGAAAACCAAACCAAATTCAACCAAATTGAATTCGGTTCTGTTTCGGTTTAAAACCAAACAAACCAAATTCAACCAAACAAACCAAATTGAAACGAAGTTTTTTTTTTCTAACTTATATACCTATATGTTCCAAAATCCGAAAAGAAAGTTTGCAATAAATATAAACCGAAAAATCAAACCACGGAAAGAGAAACATTATAAAAATTAGAAATAGTAAAATGAACCCTAGTTTACTAGTTTATACTCAAATTATTACCTCTATAAATTGGTGAGCTTTATTTATTTTGGGTTGGGTTTAATATTTTGGGCTTATATATTATATATGAGTTATTAAATATTATTATTTTTATTTAATAATTAATTATTTTACCGGTTTATTCGGTTATCCAAATAAACCAAATAAAAAAAATGTAGAACCAAAAACCAAACCAAACACCGAATAAGCAATTCGGTTTCGGTTAAAACCAAACCAAACACCAAATTCGTTGTTCGGATTGGTTTTTTTTGGTTACGGTTACGGTTCGGTTTTCGGTTTTTATTTGGTTTGCGGTTTTTCTGAACACCCCTACCTAGGGGTGAGCAAATGTCGGTTTGGTTCGGTTTTTACATATAACCGATAACCGAAGTTCGGTTTTAGGAAAAACCATAACCGTAACCGATCGGTTACGTCGGTTCGGTTAATTCGGTTAATATGTCGGTTATCGGTTCGGTTTCGGTTATGTTCGGTTAATATCCAAACATAAAACTTGTGCAAACTTGTAAACTTAAAATAGTTAGTACAGAGTTTAGATCTTTTTCAAGAATACAAATGTATATGAAAACGCAAGTAAAATACATGAAATACCGAGGAAACAAATAAAAAAATGCTTCAACTATATTGATATAGATGAAAAATACTTGAGTTATAAAAGATATATTAAAGTACATAGATGTATATGAAAGATACCAAAAATATGTTCCAAATACATGGATATATGTATGAAAAATACTTAAGTGTATAACTATCGGTTCGGTTTCGGTTATTTCAGTTACGGAAGAAGGGAAAACCAAAACCGTAACCGAATTGTTCGGTTTTGGCCATATGTTAACCGTAACCGATCGGTTAATTCGGTTTCGATATTTTCGGTTCAGTTATTGGTTCGGTTTCGGTTATTTTCGGTTATCGGTTTTCGTATGCTCACCCCTACTTAAACCCGACGCCTGTTGAATATTGGCACGATCTTCGTACCATTAAAAATCTTGCATTCTTTGATGTTAAAGAAGATCCTACCTAAATGGCATGTATGGACACATTGGAAGCATATAATTGAAGACTTTGGATTCAATTATTAAGGGTACAATTAATTATTATCACACCTAAATATACCATTCAAATCATATTGAAGCGATGGTTCCCTTCAAACAAAAGCAAAACCTTAAGTTTCCTTTCCAAAGTAAAAGTTATCGTTTCAAAGTTCAAACACAAGAAGACATAGGCCATATAGGGACCCTACCCTCTTTTTTTCCAAAAACCCTTTTGCCAAGCAAACACATGCCTATATAAATTATAATTTTTTTTTTAGTTTTAAAATGATTAACTAGTAGGATTCCAGCGTTATGCCTACGGCATTTGGTCGGTATTGCTTCGGTTTATTACAGTATTGCCACTTTCTATGGCACCCGAAATAGAGCTCAAAGAATAAATTAATATTAAAGGGTGTCGACACATTTTTTATATCGATTAAAAACTATAAAAGCAATAGGTGTTACCGGTTTTGAAAATAGCGATATCAGCACCCTAAGTGTGTTAATCAAGTTGATTAGTTAATTAAATTATTAACTTTGAATCATAATTATAAAAGTTAAGTTTGATTAAAAACGTATGAATTAAATTTGTATAATGTAACTTAATATCAGTTAATACCTCACAAAGAGCATTTGAATGGTGGCAAGCATCCATGCTAGCAGCACCATAGAAGACAACATGCATCAATTATAAATTACTAGTGTTTACAATTAGATTTGTTAGTATATACAACTACTAAGGTCTGTTTGGTATAAGATAATGGAATGGATCAGGGAATGGAATGGAGAAGGTAATGGAATGAACAAGGGAATGAAATGGATGATTGTCATTCCATGGTCTTGTTTGGTTACACGTAAGAATGGAATGAATCATTATTTTGTATTGTTTGGTATGGACGAAAAGACAAAAGAATAAAATTGGTGGTGATGAATGGTGGCGATGACTGTTGGCAGCGGGTGCCGATGACGGTGGTTGGTGGTGGCTGAGGTAGTGGTGGTCGGTGGGTGGCGGCGGTCGGTGATGGCGGAAGCGCCGACAACACGTAGTTTTAATATTTGTTATTGGTATAATTAGTGAAACAAATTCAACATATATAGGCAGTTGGCCTCCATGCACTATTTTGAAAAATAGGGAAACAAAATCAATAGTTCACGAAAATTAACTAACATTAAATATTTTCTGAATCCTATTTGAAATTAACTAACATCTAAATCCACCATTTAAATATCAATAGACTTTTACAAATTCACGATTCAGACCCATGTCCTAATAATGACAGTTGAGAGTTTCACTAGGTGGTGGTTGTCAGTGGCGGCGACGACGATGGGTGGTGGTGGTGGTCGGTGATTGTGGGTAGCGACGTCTGGTGGTGAAAGTAGCGGTGACGGTGGTGGTGGTCGGTGGCGGCGGTCGTGACACGGAGTGACGGCGACAGTGAGTGGTGGCGCTAGCGGGTGTCGGTGGGTGGCAATGGTCAGTGACGGAGAGTGTTGATGGTGGCGGTCGGTGCTTGGTGGTAGGTGGTGGAGGTGGAGGTGGCGGTTGGTGGTGGGTAGCGGTGGTCAACAGTGGTGGTAGTGGTGGTCGGTGATGGCGGTAGTCAGTGGGTGGCGGTGGTCGGTGATGGTGAGTGGCGGCGGTGGTCGGTGGGTGACGATGGAGGTGGTCGGTGGTGGTGGCGATGGGTGATAGTGGTAGAGGTGGGTGATGGTGGTGGTCAGTGGTGATGAAAGGTGACAGAGGGAATGGAATGAAAAAAAAAAACAGGAGGGCAGGATGAAATGAATATGGGGGTTTTTAGAGGGAATAGAATAGATGAGGTAATGGATGATTCCATTACCTTGACCAACACCTTTTTTTTCATTCCATCGTAATGCCCAATTCCATTCCGCCTCTCATTCCTGCATACCAAACGTTACCCTAAAACGGTATTGTTTATTTGTTTTAATGATAATTTCCATATTAAATTGCAATGCCATTAAGTTAGTACCACTAATATAATCTCTAAGACTGTGTGTTGTGGACTGCCAACGAGCAGGCGTGAGCAGCCAGCTGATCCACATGGCTTGCGAACATCACAACACAGATGCGTGAAGCCTTCTGTGAGCGAGTCCACGCTACCATGCTCACGTATGTTAGTGAAGGAAAACTAGTCGCTGGCTGGCTGTTGACCGTAGACAACAGCTAGTTGGGGCTTTTATAAAAAAAAAATAACTTTACATCCAAATCTTACAAACTCACAAACATCAAACTACAAAACAACTACACAAACATCTTCAATCTAAAAATGGAAAACACATTGTGGGAAGGTTGTTACTCACCGGCTATGGAGTTCATGACGAAAGATGGGCAGAGTGCTAACACGGGATTTGAGCAAAACCTTAGCCAAATGCCACTGTTGTCTCCGTATTTTGTTATTCCGAATACGCAACCACCACAAGATGTCGGTTAAAAAAAGTGTGAACAAAAAAAGGGGGCGAGAGGTGACGATCTCGAAGTGGTAGTAGCGATCTTGATGTCTACAAATTTATTTGCATAGAATGGAAGCAAGTGTTTTTTTACGCAAGTACAAGACCACAAAAACGTGGGATGATGACTACTTGTGAAGAATTCTTCGCAATTGCTCAAAATGGGTCAAACTAATTACAATCGAAGAAATGAGCGAAGGAGGCTCATCAAAGTAGACGAAACTACTTCTTCAGGTGGGTTCGTCTCCTATACAAGCTTGGATGCTCATGTGGGGATAGACCTAAACATTGAAGAGGCCGTTGACCGGTCTCAACGTAGACCACTTGGAAGGGACCGGGAAAAAAAACAAGTTTCTAATGAAGCCGATGTCAAATTCTCGATGGAGATTAGGAAAATAAGAAGTAACATGGAGATGACGGTGCAAGCGAAAGCGTCTAAAATAAGAATGGGAAACATGGACTTTCTTACGAAGGACTTTAGCAACAGGAGAGTATCACAAATGAATTCGAAGACGAGCAAAACAATAACAATAACGAGCAGTTTTAGTAGTTATTTATTTTATTTTATTAATGATGTGTAATGTTTTTTTATTAATTAATATTTTATGTCTTATTATTTAATTTGTCTTTTAATTATAAGTCAAATCACATTTTAAATAATAAAAATGTAAAAAAAGAAAAAGGGATAAAACCATTGTTCACCTTGAGTCACAAGAGGGTCAAATGAGTGAACTACAGTTTTATCACAGTGCAACATCAGCGCCAGTTGTCACAATATTATAGGCTACTTCAAGGTGAGCAACAACACTTAGCCAGTTAGCCTAATTTTATATGTTTCCTTTCACTTGATTACATACACAACCATGCCAATTACTGTGCAATTCAACCAACTAAAGTTAGGACTGCTGATAGTTAACAGTACGATAATATTTTTTCGTGGGGTAAGTAGGCGTTAAGGATTGTGTTTTAAGACTAATTATTATTTGGTTCTTGAATAACCAAAAAAAATCCTCAAAGGTGTATTCTTTGTTTTTGTTTATGTACGTTTAACATATTAATGCATAGACATAAATGAACATAATTATACAACTAATTTATTCTTAACAAACAAAATATAATTGTTTGTGTATTGTGTTCATGAAGGTTTGTTTGTCTATTAAAATCAAACAAAATGAATCATTTGATTTGTTCGCAGCGCCATGGTAATTATATTAACTCTGAAGTTTTGATGTAATCACATAAAAGTTTTTAAATTGAATGATATATTTTTACTCAACATAGTGAATTTCTAATTTAAACAAAATTCTGGTGATTTTCAACTAGTATCCACAGATTGTTTGTTTGTTACAATTGTATATTTTACGTTTTATCATTTATAGTAGGGCCAAAAAGTAAGGGTACCGGTAACCGACCAATTGTCTATGTCGATGCAAGTAGATACGTTTGGAAGATTTGAGATCCAAACGATATCGTTTTATAACTTTTCACAGTTTTAAGAGTATTCACATAACCTCCATCAAAACTTCACACATCTCTAAAATTTAAAAAAACTTACTAAAAACACCCTACATCACCAAAGGCATTATAGCCCAGCGGCATCTTGGTGGTGGGATAAGACTTAGGTACTATAAGGTCCTGAGTTCGAATCTCACAAGAGTGGGTTTTCTCATAATTATGAGTTTCCTCCTGAATTGGTGACTTGGTGGTGGAATATGATCGCGTGGTAACACTGGTGGCACGATGATACTCCAGTGGTCCGTGAGTCATTCCAATTAGCCGTTCAAGAAAAAAAAAAACTCTACATTTCATCCACCATTTTATACCCCATTTTTATATTTTGAAAAATCTATCTTCTAGCTTTTTATATATAAAAAGCTAGTATTCACCTCATTAAATTATTGTGAGTGTATTTTAACAAGAAATATAATAAAATAAGTGTTTGTGAATAAGATAAAGGTAAATATGGTGATAGGGATGTGGAAGATTTTTAAAATGAAAGATAAATATTGAAATATATGATTTTAAAATGGTGGAGGGGACGTGAATACGTCTGGTCATGTTTGGAATCTAGGATGTGTTGTGTAAACCGAACTGATTGTTTTATTGTTATTATTGTCATACATAGTCAGTGGCGAAGGTTTGTAGGGGCGGGGAGGGGCGGCCGACCCCCCCCCCCCCCCCGGATTTTCGCGCAGAAGTTCCGATTATATAGTATCCGTATAGAAAATTTTGAAAATATAGGGTTTCGACCTCCCGAAACTGGTTTTCGACCCCCCGAAACCAGTGACTTCCGACCCCCCGAACCTTCGGGTCAAGCTTCGCCACTGTACATAGTTATGTGTATGTGTTATAATAATGAATTTATTTTAGTGTTTTATATTTTAAAATGCAAACTAAAAATGCTAAGAAAAATATCAGTTCGTAACGTTAAACATAAAAGTGAAATCGTTAAACCATCCAGATAAGTCCTACCCACCCAACCCGGTCGGTTTGGATTGTTGTTTCTTGATTTAGTGAGGGCCAAAAAGCATAGCAAAAGTAACCACTTATGCTCATGAGCTTATACAGTGTTTCTCTTTAATGTGGCTACCCATCTTTTCAAAGACTAGGATTACAACTTTCTAATTGTCACATTCGTAGCTTTCTTTTTCTTTCCAATAAAGTGTTATATTTTAAAATAAAGACAATAACAACTTGTTTATTTGTTGGACCAGATTTGGCCATTCTTTATGAACAAATATAAGCAACCATAAAATATGAAATTTCAAATAATGGCTAGTGCGCCAAAATTTAATTTTAGTTCAACATTAAACTAGGACTATAAACAAGTCGAATCTGAGTCCAGGTTCCGACTTGACTTGCTTAATTTAGGAAAGTTCAAGCGTGGCTTGTTTCGAAATCTAGGTCTAAATATCAAACTCAGCTCCTAAATGACTAGAAAAAAGCTTGATTCCGGGCACAATTAGTATAAACTTATTGATACTGATAACATTTTAAGCGCTTATATAATTATTTTTATATGTAAGTAATTATGAATTACACACATATATAAGACCATGCATATACTCGTTAAAACTTTGCTATTTGTGTTTTAGCAAGCCAAATTTAATATCTCGCAAGACTTATCATTAAGAATAGTAACCAGGGGCGGAGCCACATACTCGGCAACGGTGTCGCCTGACACCATTCAAATTTACATATTATATGTATAATGTAAGAGAAAAAATACGAGCGACACCATTGTTTTTTTACGATCGACAGCATTGTTTTTTTTTTTTTCTAAATTTTTTACATAATAAACAAATTTATAGTTAAAAATTAAGCCTGGTTAGTTAATTTTAATTTGGTAAACTTTAAATCACTAAAAGACCCATGTTTTTCTAATTTTTTTAACCCAATAAGTAGGCAATAGCTATTTTAGCCTATATTAGTTAATTCAATTCTTAAACCTAAATTATTATTTGTTTTTTCAATGAACCCCTCCCTTTCCCATTCGGAATTTCTATAGTCACAAATTAGCCTTAATTATACCGATTGCAACGAATAAATGTTGAGAGATGTTTTTTTTTCTATGAAGAATGTGAAGACAGAATTACGTAATCTGATGGGTGATGATTATTTGATTGATAATTGTATTTGCTATATTGTAAAAGAGTTCTTTGCGAAAGTTGCGATTGAAAATGTTACGAATCGTTTTCAAAACATGAAAACACATAAGGAGAAACTATTAGGGCTGGCAAATCGTGTCTTAGCAGGTTTAACAGGTCTCTGATGACGCGAACAACAAAAGTTCTAAACATGAACACGACTCGTTTAACTACTTTATATCCTATGTTTATAACACAGCTATACATTTTATGTACCAAAAAAGAAAACTGATGGATCTTTGCCTCTTAATTCTAATTATTTAAAAAAAAAGTAAAAAATGAAAAAGGTTACTTATCAGTTAACAGGTCTAATCGTGTCTTATACAGGTTACCCATTGCCAGCCTTAGAAACTATAATATGTGTGTGTATATATTTCAAATTACTTTGTAATTTTTTTAGGTGTTTTTTCAATGACATTGTAGTTTTATTTTGATATTGGTTTTTATTATGTAACTTAACCTGATCCAAAAATTTTAACTCGGGTTATGATAATCCCGGATAGAAAAAATGAAATTATTGGAAAAAAAATATATATATGACCCCGCTACTCATATCAACTAAACACAAGAGGATTGTGTTTAAAGGCCAGACCAATCAGATCATTTAGCAAGAAGAACAATAGTAAAATGTTTAACTTTTTTTTTTTTTGGGGACAACAATCACTTTTTATATATATATATATATATATATATATATATATATATATATATATATATATAGAATAAGCCAGTCAGCGGCTGAAATACAAACACCAAAACGCCAAACACCAAACAACAAATTACAACATATTCGAAACGTTAAATTCAACCCAATTCTCTCACGAGGGAACCTGAAGTCTGGACCTGTGAGAGAGCCACAAGTAAAATGTTTAACTAACTAGTCAAAAGATGTGTTTTTTTTTTTTTTTTTTTAAGTTTGGTGATATGGGTTTGGGTTGGTCCACTCATAATTCTCTTTTGTTAATTTATAACTTTTATAAGGCTATAGAGCGTGGAGACATGAAAAAGTTCATGTCTCCATGCTACTTAGTATGACACATCATATACCTTCATATTTCTCTTACTTGAGACACGAGTGGGGTGTGGAGACACAACACCTCATGTCTCAAGCATTTATTATTTTTTTTTTCTAAATAAAGAAAGCATGTCATTGGTTCGTTGGAAAGGTTTAAAAAAATAAATAAAGAAATAAAGAAAGCATGTCATTGGTCCGTCTCCAATGTCTGGGAGAGGACGTGAGGGACGGGGGTTAGAGAGACGAGGGTAGGGGCGGTGTTACCGTCTGGGACATGCAAAAAAATGGAGAACGAGGGTGATGCCCCGTCTCCACACCCCTTAGCCTAAGTGATTAACATATTGAATATGATTTTATTAAAATAATAATTTTACTTTTACATATAGATATTTTAAGAGGTTAATAAACATTTTACAATTGTTAAAGGGACAACTTGTTTTAAACATGACTACAAGCCGATAGTTTTTGTTTGGAAGGCGAATTTTCTATGTTGTGGCAGAGATCATCACAATCCCCCAGAAGGGGAGTCCCCTAACCACTCTCCAATGATCAGACTATGTTGTCTTAACCGGGCCCACGCTGACACGAGAGTGGTCGGCCCACAATAGTTGATTACACAACCCTCTAACAATCCATTTTCTTTCTTGCACTATATTTGATCAACGCTAAATACAAGTGTAACATATGCTTTAAACCGAATAGTTTTAACACGTCTAGCCAACCCGACAAGTTTGATTTGTACACATATAATAATCCTATATTTTTTTCATATATGTAATTCCCTTGTTCTACTCACAATCCTTAAAAAAAAAAAAAAAAAAAAAAAAAAAAAAAAAAAAAAAAAAAACTAATTAGTCAGGCTTTAAAGAGGATATCAAGAAGTTTGCCAGAAGAAGGAGAATATACTCCAGAAAAACCACTCTGTCAAGGGACAGAATAGTAATTTCCCTGCCAAATGCACACGAATATTTTGCTAATGACCAAATCCACACCAAACTTGCTGCAAAGATACCAATAACAATAGTCGTGTTACTACTGTAGAGTGACACCGGCTATTACCGGTAAAACCGGTAGCATCAATTACTAAAATATAAAAGTCGGCGTACAACGAACACCTTCTTGTCCAACACTTGTAGCCTAGTTGGTTGAGGGCCTAAAGTTTCCTATGGGAGGCTTGGGTTCAATTCCCACTAGCTACATTTGGAGGACATTGGTGGAGGGGAAATGAGGGATGACCCAGGCCATTGGCCTGGGTTCGAGTCCTGATCCCGACCGGTTTTACCGATTATTTCACTGTCGTGCCTTCGGGCGGGTGAGTGGTCGGGTTTTCCCGGGAATTGGTGGCAATTGGTGGCCCGGGTACTCTCGAGTACCTGATTCGCCAAATGGGTGCCCGAGAGTGCTCGGAAATTGATTCGTTGGCCGTTCAAAAAAAAAAACAACGAACACCTTCTTGAAAGGTATATTTGTAGATCTGTTATAACGGTTCCGTTAAACAACAGTTAAAAGAGAGAGAAACTACACGTTTGTGCGAGTGCGTGAACGTTAGGACCACCACACACTTAACAATAATAATAATAATAACAATAATAATACTCCATATAAGAAGCTTTCAAACGGAATCCCTGCCATCGTCATCGCCTCCATTTTCTCTCTCTTCTTCAACCAAAACAGAAAACAAAGATATTAATATTATTCTCCATTTCACATACATACCGGTAATATTACAGTAGCGGTTATGGAGGTTGCACAACCGTTAGATAATTCTGCACCAACAAAAAGAAGGAAGGTGGGTAGTAATGGAGAATTAAGGTTACCTTCATCAAAACCTGAACGAATTACACCTCTTGACAGTGATGACGTCATCAATTCATCAAAGGATTTATCTAATTCTGTTGAGAATAATGGTTCCACGTCTAGTGATATTAATATTTCAGCAAGTTGTTGTTCGGTTGATTCGGATCTAGAGGTTTGTCTTATTTATTTATTTATTTGTTTGTTTGCTTATGATGGTTTTGTAACAAATGTTTTGAATTTTGAAAATAATATTATTCAGGAAACAGGTGAGACTAGAGGAACAGTAATGAGATGCAATTTGTCAAGAAGAGAAAGGTTTTGTATATGATAAGCTTTAAATTGTACATTTATTATTATTATTCCATTCGAGTATCTTTTCAGTTATTTAAAATTTCAAATAAAAGGAGAATTTAAATAAATAACAGTGATCTACAACGGTATCGGTTATAATTTCAGCTTTCCTTTACAACAACAACATAAAACACGCACTCTCTCTACAAATTCGATGGCCGAAAAACCGCCTGTGTTAGCTAATAGAGTACCGTTGGAGAAGACGCCAGCAGCCGCTGAACTTGACGAGTTTTTTGCTGCTGCTGAAAAAAATATCCAGAAACAGTTCAAAGAGAAGTAAGTTAGTTAGTTAGGTTATTTTGCTTGTTTAAAAGGCGTGGCGGACGCCGTTTGTTTTCTGTCTACCTGTCATTATAATATAATGTAATTTCTGTTTTCGTTAATTTTTTTTTTGGCTTAGTATAGTATATTAATAAAGCGTAAATTACATAAGGATGGTAGACAGACGGGCAACAAACTGCGTCGCCGTCCCTTCTATTTAGAAAATGTATTTTTAATTAAACTTTTGGAATAAAAAAATACAATTAAGAATAATAAGTTGATTA
Source organism: Ambrosia trifida (assembly GCA_028751855.1). Lineage (NCBI taxonomy): Eukaryota > Viridiplantae > Streptophyta > Magnoliopsida > Asterales > Asteraceae > Ambrosia > Ambrosia trifida. Next base: position 111,186,126 of record CM054128.1, read on the forward strand.
AAAACAAGTAAATGTATGATATGAAGTTGAATTTCATGATGAATTTGATTTGTAGGTACAACTACGACGTCGTAAAGGACTTGCCGTTGAAAGGTCGGTTCGAGTGGATTGAACTGAAGCCATGAGAGATTTGAAGATGGTTGAAGGATTTAGAACTTAAGGCAGTGTAAAAATTGTTTCTGAAATTTAGAAACATGGGTACAGTACGGTAGTAGTGTTATTCGAACAGTTTAATTAATCCATGTTATTAAATTAATATTATGTCCTCCATTTTCATTGATTTATAAATTTTATTACTTCCTGTTAGATCATTGTGCCTCGAGCGACCAGACGTGAGCCACCAATTTCACTCTCAAAACCCATTGCCTATGCTCACTTGATCATGTTGTGGCTAGGGGTGAGTACCGACGCGATCTGTGCTCACTTTCTCCCGTTAACGCACGCGAGCACCATCGTGTGTGCTCGCACCGGGGCTCTTAGAGTGCGCTCGCGCCAGTGCTGTTGTGGTTGGAGGTGAGCACCGGACTGAAACCTTGCTCACGTGGGGCTCGCTCGCGGCTCACAACGGACAGTTAGATGTTGTCTATATGGGTACTTATATTTTTATTTTGGAACTGCGAAACTTCTATAAAAATACAGAAAGCCGAGCCAGCAAGAAACTGAAACCGGAAAGTTACAAGATTAGTATTGAGCGGTACTTGTATTTGTGCAGTTGTGTGTGTGGTTTGAAATACTGAGTGGTTTAGGTACAGTTGTGAACCAAAAATGGGGAAGAAGGAATAGTTGGTGATTGTATAGTGGAGTGTACTTCACTTGGATTTCTTTTCTCCCATACATTCCGTTTCTGACCATCTCTGTAATTCTCGAATATCATAAACGTACAAATGATTGCAGGAAAATGTTGATTCCAAAAGTTAACATTTAACAATAACTGTTCTTTTTATATACATTACTACATTAGTTTAATAAAACAATTACAAATTAATAGTGTGTTTGGATGATCGACACCCATGTGGTGGGCGAATCAGAGACTGACGCATTGGGTGAGTCACGTCATGATGAAATTTACAAACTCTTGTCACATGTTGTTCCACTTTCAAGAGTATGCTATTTGGATGTAAATTTCATATTGGTCTACATCACAAGTGTACATTACATGATCAATAATAACGTGTCATTTTTTTGTTGGTTTAGGAAGATAAAGTTTATGGTTAAAATAAGTTATTTCAGATGTATTTTGGTAATTTCAGGCTCTTCACGATACAGACTTGTTATTGGTTGTACTTTGGTTTCAATTGTCATGTCTTCAGGCAGGTGGGGTTAGGTTTTCTTTAGAACTGGTGGATTGGTGGGTTCTTGCTACCCAGCACTACTTGTGGGCAGGCATCTAAGACATGTCTTCACCCGGGGGAGTATGAGGTTATTTTGTAACCAATTGATGGGTACCATGTGTAGTCGGGACATCGTTTGTTAACCGTAAAAAAGGTAAAATTTGGTTAGTAAATTGGGAAAGAATCATAATCAATAGAATTAGTTTGGCCAATAGAATTAGTTTGGCCAAAGGCATTATAGCCTAATGACATCTTGGTGGTGGGATAAAACTTAGGGACTATAAGGTCTTGGTTTCGAATCTCACAATAGGGTTTTCTCATAATTATAAGTTTCCTCCTGAATTGATGACTTGGTGTTGGAATATGATCACGTGATAACATTGGTGACACGATTATGCTCTAGTGATCCATGAGTAATTCCAACTGATTGTTAAAAAAAAGTAGAGTTAGTTTGGTAAATAGAAAAGTAATAGTAATACTACCCATGACCTCTTAGTCTAACGGTATGGTATTCCCCCTTAAAAATATGAGGTTATAGGTTTAAATTCTTACAAACAAAAGATTAGGTGAAAATAAACTGGTATAAAATTTTTCATTAAAAAAAAAGTAATAGTAATACTAACACTAAGGTACCACACGTGTAGTGATATAACTTACTCCCATCTGGATGCATCGGGGCCATGATATCTTTCCGTGCGGATGCCCAGCCCAACTAAAGTAGAGCATTCTACGCCTTCACTAACTCATTTTTTTTTTTTACGAAAAACTTTTTTTAACATTTTAATTCCACACTTATCACACGCTTACAAGAATTTTTACCGCAACCTCACATTCACTAACTTCTTAAAATTATTTTTTTACTTTTATTTTATTTTGCACAAATTATACCAAAATACTCTTTTTATTCATGCTTGAACCCGTTATCTCTATTACCTTATTAAGGAGGAGAGATGGGTAAGAAAGTAATTTCATCATCATTTTAAGATGGCATACAAAAAGTCTCATGTATAAATCTCTAACTTTTACCATTTTCTTCCATCTATGCCCTTATGTACAAGTCACTAATACAAATCAATTGCACCATTCAATACATTTAATCTATGTATTAACTTTTTGTTACCTAGAACCATTACCAAGTAATAGATTAATTCATGTAACTTTTTTTTAATGGATTAACTTTTTGTTACGAATGGAATTTGAATTATCACCACAAGAAAAGACTAAGCCTTATTTAAACACTTTGTAACCAGTAGGCTAAAGGCTCTTTGGTTCATGTGTGTAACTAAATGTTGCAAATAAAAATAAGCACGGATCGGATTGGATAAATGACAGTATGGTGTATAAAGTTTTGGCAATTTAAAATGTGTATAAAAATACATACCCGCGGCAACGCGCGGGCATTCCACTAGTCTCTCTTTAAAAGACATGTATCTCTACCAAGTGAACTTGGCCCATATCGACCCATAATATCATATGTATTATAAAGGCCCTATCTATTGGCACCCCCACCTTGTCTATCTGCACCCCCTAGCCGCCTTCAAAGCGCTGAGCTTTGGCCAAAGCTCAGTGCTTTGAAACCCAAAAGCTGACAACAGCACATGGGGCTTTGGGATTGCCTCCTAAGCGCTAAGCTTTGGGCAAAGCTCAGTGTTTTGAAGCCCTTAAGCTCAGCGCTTTGCTGCCACGTAAGCCCACGGGCCACTGCATTTTGCCCTAAGCTCAGCGCTTAGGGCCTTTTTTTTATAAAAAAATTGCTTTAATGTTTTTTAATTGTTTTAGAGTTAATAGCCATTTTCGTCCCTGAGGTTTGGGTCAGTTTGCTACTCCAGTACAAAAGTTTTTTTTTTTTTGCAATTCCTTCCCTGAGGTTTGGATTTTTTTGCCAAATTCGTCCTTTTCACTAACCCAGTTAAAAAAGCTCGTTAATGTCAGGGGTAGTGTTGTCTTTTTACCTCTCAGGGACGAATTTGGCATTTAAAATTCAACCATACATTAGGGACGAATTTGGCATTTAAAATTCAACCATACAGAAAATGTAAAACAGAGCATACAAATACTACAAGCAAGTCTATTTGGACACTTGATCAGCAAAATTGTATGAACCTAGATTTAATATCAGCCGTTCAGATTGATTTGTATGAACCTTTTAGCATATGCACAGCTGGATCAGGAAAGGAAACACTTTGCTATTCATACAGTTATAGGTTTATAACTACTGGTTTCTAATCTTTGAAAACCTTAAAAACAAATATATATAAAAAAAACTTCTCTGAAAGACAAATGGAGCATGAATATATTGAGCCAAGGTTTAAAAGAACTGAATCGAGCCTCAAGTGAACCGAGGCATATTAAAAAAATATAAAAAATATAAATCATATAAAATAAAAAGATTGACACAGAAAGTCTAAAACATCAAAATCACATCAATAATAAGATTATACCGATTCGGGATCGGTATCGGTATCGGTACCGGTTCGGGAGTGGGTATTTCGGTATAATACCGACTTGATACCGAAAAGAAAAAAAGGGATCCTGCTGGGCCAAATCAGCAGCATAATACATGGCCCATGGGAATGCCAATTTCATATAAGTCACCTGATGCAACACCTTCGACGAGTGACCAGTGTGCAAGAGCTTTATATAAAACATGAAATTGGCAGTTACCACATCCTATAATATGCTACACCTTCGACAAGTAAATACCTGATGCACCCATGGCTTGACCTCTTGATGCAACTCATCCAAATAGTGGACCCTTTATAAATCTAAAAGCTTTCTGTAACAAAACTTGCAACGTGTATTGGAGTTTTTATGTTAATCACCCAAAATAGGACAGCACAAGGAAAATGCTTACTTGCCATTAGGACGGAAGATGTAAGCTTCAGAGGCCTTCAAATTCGGTATAATATATGTGGGTATTTGGTATTATTTGTTTAAATCGGTATTCGGGATTCGGGGATTCGGTATTGTAAACGGTATTACCGACAGAATCCCGTCCCGATACCGTGTAGTACCGATCCCGAAATGACTAAAAAGTTTTATTAATTATTCACATATTCGATTGATCTCTGAATATAAAACTAAATTTTAATTTTGGAAAAAGTTTTATTAATTATTTTTTTTATCAATTTAACTTATTTTAACCATTATAAATTCATAATAAATTATTTAATTAACAATTATTTTAAATTAAGAGTTAAATGCCAAATTCCTCCTTAAGGTATGGTTGAATTTTAAATGCCAAATTCGTCCCTGAGAGGTAAAAAGACAACACTACCCCTGACATTAACGAGCTTTTTTAACTGGGTTAGTGAAAAGGACGAATTTGGCAAAAAAATTCAAACCTCAGGGAAGGAATTGCAAAAAAAAAACTTTTGTACTGGAGTGGCAAACTGGCCCAAACCTCAGGGACGAAAATGGCTATTAACTCATTGTTTTAATTAATTTTAATCCTGGCGTGAAGAAAATGTCCGGTCAATCTCAAACGAAACTATAATCGGGTAAGAGGCAGGAGTTAGTCGACTGGGTACAAGATACGGAAATGAAAAATGGTTATGTTATTGTTCAAAAATATATTTATAATTAGCAAAGTTACCCCTATTTATGATTAAAAAGTTTACTAATTAAAACGCGTCAAACAGAGTCTGGACGAGCAATAAACGAACCAAAACGCGTCAAACAGAACCCGGATGCCCAGGATATCTATTAGACATGCTAAATATGTATTTTGATAAAAAAAAATGGTATTGATTGTATAGTTCATGTATTACGTACAATGATTTGTGAAAGTTGTTCGTCAACAGAATGTGTCTAATGAAAACCACAAACGAGCAATAAACGAAGCAAAACGCGTCAAACAGAGTCCGGATACCCAGGATATCGATTAGACATGCTAAATATGTATTTTGATAAAAAAACGGTATTGATTGTATAGTTCATGTATCATGTACACTAATTTCTGAAAGTTGTTCATACTCGGATGTTTCTACTCAAAACGACAAACGAGCAATAAACAAACCGAAACACATCAAACAAATTTTTTTTTTAAAAAGGCCCTAAGCGCTGAGCTTAGGGCAAAATGCAGTGGCTCGTGGGCTTAAACGTGGCAGCAAAGCGTTGAGCTTTGCCCAAAGCTCAGCGCTTAGGAGGCAATCCCAAGGGCCCATGTGTTGCTGTCAGCTTTTGGGCTTTAAAGCACTGAGCTTTGGCAAAGCTCAGCGCTTTGAAGTACGATGTTTCAATGATGTGACTTAAAGTCTGATAAAGCTTTGACTGGTGTGACAATGATGTCACACGTGAGCCCTATACGCCGAGCTTTGACCAAAGCTCAGTGTTTTGAGGGGATCAAAATAATTTTTTGGGGGTGTGAATAATAAGGTCCATTATAAAAGTTTCAGCTGCCGCTTTTGCTAACTGTGAAGATTGATAGAATCATTATTTTTTAATATTGACAAATTGGATTTTAGCAATTTATAAATATTATTTTGAAAAACAACTTTTGAAAGTGTAAAGGAAAGGTGAGGGGTGTCTAAAACCGTGGATCTACTTGTTTAGTTTGTTGATCTTTGCACAAATGAGACATGGGACACACAAGTATAATGACAGATTCACCTTTTTATAAAATACTAGGTTAGACACCCGTGGTACCCACGGTGCATACCAAAGAAAAATATAAAAATAATATTTGTATTATTGAAGTGTGTACATGACGTCAATAAAGATAAGTTAAAAAAATGCATCAAAATGTTATAAAATTATTTATAAAGCTTGAAATACTTCTTTGTACACAACGTTTGATTTTTGTTCATCAGTTTGCCATCTTCATCTAGTATAACTATCTTCAGTCCATCTTGACTTTTGACCCTTGATAGCGCAACATACAACTGCTCGTGTGAAAAAACAGGATCCTTCAAATACAACCCAACTCTGAATAAGGATTGTCCTTGACTAGGGGTGAGCATAAAACCGAATTAACCGAACCGAAACCGAAAAAACCGAAAAAACCCAAACCGAAAAAACCGAACCGAAATGAAAACCGACGGTTCGGTTTTTGTTTTATAAAAAACCGAAATGAGGGGTGTCTAAAACCGTGGATCTACTTGTTTAGTTTGTTGATCTTTGCACAAATGAGACATGGGACACACAAGTATAATGACAGATTCACCTTTTTATAAAATACTAGGTTAGACACCCGTGGTACCTACGGTGCATACCAAAGAAAAATATAAAAATAATATTTGTATTATTGAAGTGTGTACATGACGTCAATAAAGATAAGTTAAAAAAATGCATCAAAATGTTATAAAATTATTTATAAAGCTTGAAATACTTATTTGTACACAACGTTTGATTTTTGTTCATCAGTTTGCCATCTTCATCTAGTATAACTATCTTCAGTCCATCTTGACTTTTGACCCTTGATAACGCAACATACAACTGCTCGTGTGAAAAAACAGGATCCTTCAAATACAACCCAACTCTGAATAAGGATTGTCCTTGACTAGGGGTGAGCATAAAACCGAATTAACCGAACCGAAACCGAAAAAACCCAAACCGAAAAAACCGAACCGAAATGAAAACCGACGGTTCGGTTTTTGTTTTATAAAAAACCGAAAATTTCGGGTCGGTTACGGTTATATGTTCTGAAAACCCGAAAAAAAAACCCGACCCGACCCGATGTGTTAATATATATATATATATATATATATATATATGTTTCTAACCATGCCAGTTATTGCCACCATCAATCGATCTACCACCTCAAACTCCCACTAAAGTGCCACTTAAGGATCAACCACCAAGCTTTATGCCACTGTCCATTAAGAAACATCGACCAATAACTATTCCATACAAACCAATGCCACGTAGTTGGAGACCATTTACACCTCGAATTCCTTTCCCGCATCACCCTGCACGCAGGTGGCATCCACCTAGCACTATTGGTTGATGCATGCATTATTCATGATTTCATTCATGCTTCGTTACTTTTGTTTCAAATAACGGTATGGACAGTTAAGTTTAAATACAAAGATGGCGTGTATTGTCTGTCGAACCAGGTCACTAAAAAACCGACTATTTAACCGAAACCGAACCGAAACCGAAAAATAACCGAAGAATCCGAAACCGAAATAACCGAAACCGATCGGTTTTGAAAACGTACTAACCGAACATATCGGTTTCGGTTTCGGTTATTGTCAAAAACCGACCCGTGCACACCCCTATCCTTGACTCTTGTTTATTGTCATTGCGAAAGAAACAGCAAGTGGGAATTGTCTTCTGTTAAATTTAAAAGGAATTGTCTTATCCGAAGGTGATAAAGTAATTCTTGGGATAAACGTTCGCATTCCAATATTACTTCCTGAAATGATTCTCCCTTCTATTACACGTTTTCCCATTTTAACAACTTGTAACCTTGTTCCATTACACAAACCGCTTTTCTGATCAATGTTTCTAAGTAACATTACCGGGACACCAACTTTCAAAACCAAACGGTGATTTGGTATTCCAGATAACTTAAGACCATTCAAAATATCAGGAGAAATTAAGCTTTCATCAACCTTTTCGTTAACATCTTCGGACTGACAAACACTATCTGAACTTAGATACTCAATTTCCTCACCAGGAAACATTAAAAGTAATCTATCATTAATTTCTTGAACAACTTCATTCTTCGGTGCCAATATAGCTCGATCTTGAAAATAATGAGGAATGTGGATGTTATCCAAAAGTGACGGACACACAAAGGATATCAAATTAGAAACATGATCCGAAGATTAAGAAATAAGTAAGTCCTCAGGTATCTCAATAACATCCTTTACATCACTTATTGTATCCACCTTTCCTTCTCCTATATCCAAAAGCCAATCTGCAAACTTTTTAGTTTCCTCGATATCAGACTTGCAACTTCCTGAAAGCAACCTCATATTTTTTGTTAATTCTAAAACAACGCATTTGTGCCAAATGTATGATGAACTTAAAGAGGCATTAACAATGTCATGCCTAGTTCCATTTGGTACAACTGGTAGAATTTGTCTAAAGTCACCCCCAAACACAACGACCTTTCCACCGAATAGCAAATCAGAAGAGTCAACATCATGAACACCAAATACATCTTTTAAACTTCGATCTAGTGCTTCGAAAGCATGTTTATGAACCATGGGTGCTTCATCCCAGATAATCAAATCAGTTTTTTTTAAGCAGTTGGGCAACATCACTATTTGGATGAAGATAGTGTCTTCCATAGAAAAGTTTTACCCGTACCACCGTAACCATAAACAAAAAAAAACAAAAAACTCATCCTTTCTTCTCCTCAACAGATTTCATTACACAGTTATAAATTTTTTTCTGTTCATCTATTAAAGAAGCAAACTAACTGTTTGTCTTTCTAATTTTGGTTAATTGCAAAATATCTAGAAAAAACATCGTGTACGACTGAATAAAGACAAATAACCAAATGACTTATTAAATATGAGAAATAGTAGTACACAGTGCAAAACAACCAAATCCGAAATATCAAAGGGACAATGTTCATAAATAATTAAAAAAGAAACAGAAACCAATATAACTCATAGACCATCTTCATAGGAAACCACTTTTCAGCCTTATCTTTGTCCTTGCTACCACCACTTCCAATCTTACTAGGACGCATTGGTGTGTTTTCATCATCAGAAATTACGTCAACCAGTTTACGCTTAACCATATGATACTTGGAACTTATAGAAACTGTTCACCTTCAACATAAACTTTCTTATCAACAAAGTTATCAGCAATGGACATGGGCGTTTCATTATCGTCTGTTTCTGATTTTGAGTCCTACACAGAAAAGATGTTTGTATCAGTATTATTACAAAATTATTTTTTTTAAATAGTTACAAACGTATGAATATTAACATCTAAGTAAATGTAGAAGATAAGGATACCTTGGAGACAGACATAACATTAGACTGCATTACTAACATAGATGTGTGAAGAGACTCAGATTCAGTAGGCTGTATGTAACATCACACAAATTTTCTTTATATATATATATATATATATATAGAACTCCATCGTTTATTCATCCGATTCATGTTTACAGTATCTTTACCTTCCATTTTGTTAATTTTTTTTGTTTAAATAATGACTTATAATCAATATTAAATTGGATTGTATTAAAAATTCTGATTTAAAAACGTTAAAAAAATGTTTTCCTGTGCCAGGATTCGAACCCGAGTCCCTGGCGGGCTAAACCTTAACCACACCACACAAACCACTACACCATTTGATGTTTTGTGATGTTAATTAAAACCAATTAAACTTAAACCCTTTCAAGGTCCTTTAGTCAAACCTGAAAAGTCAAATGTAGTCTCTTAGTCAAGTCAAGTCAAAGTGTTAGTAAATATGGTCTCCTAGTCAAGTCAAAGTGTTAGTAAATATGGTCTTCTAGTCAAGTCAAAGTTGTTCCTAAATTCTAGCCTAGTCAAAGTAGTCCCTAATTACAACTCCAATTTCTACACTATAAATACAATAGCCTACCATTCAACTCTTTATAACATTCAATAAAAAAAAAACATTATTATCCCATCTCCCACATACTAAAGTTTTCATCCATCATTATCTCCTCTAGCTAGTTCCGAGTTTTCCAAGGCATTATTACTAAGTGTTTGCACGCTCAAGAAAACTCACGAACTCATTAAGCACCTAAGGTGAGTTTACATAGACATTTTTCACTATTTTGGGGTGAAACATGTTACAACATCAATTTACAATTCAACATAAGTGTCTATGTGTTATTCTATGTTGCATTATGTCTTAAACATTACTATGGTAAGCACAATTATTCTAGCATAATCATTAACTCCGTACTAGCCAACGATACACAATGATAGAGCTATTGGACTGACAACCCCACCCGGATACGTTACCTCCTACATAGGTGGCGTGGGTGATTGTTATCGCAACATAAACGAGTGAACCATATGTGTATGGGATGGACCACAATATTCTAGTCACAAGGTTTGATTATGCACACGATTTACCGGGTAGTATTGTTTTCACATATGGACTAGACTTGCCATGACACTCGAATTGTACAAATTTTATTCAACATTCAAACCTATGTAATTCTCACCAACTTTTGTTGACCCAAAATATTTTCACACTTAACATGTTTCAGGTTATAGCTTGCTTGAAGATTAGAATAATGCTTGAAGATGTGTAGCTAGTATTTTTCATTTTGATGTACAAATTCTTAGAACAATTGTATGTAATTTATTTAAATCATTTAATGAAATTTATTATTCACCATGAGCTACTGAACAATCATCAATACGTGACATCCCGATGTTTCCGCCATCGGTTGGGGTGTTACAGATTGGTATCAGAGCCATGGTTATAGGGAATTAGGTTATTAGAAAAAAAAATAATCTAGTCTATAACCATAGGATTTTAACCAGTACTTGCTCCTTTTACTTGCAACCTTACTTGTTTCTATTCTCTATCCTACTTCTTATCCTTACTTTAGTCCCTACAAGAAGAGTGCTCTCCATCACAAGATCTACTCCTAGACTAGTAGGACAAATCCTCAGGTTTAGCCTGAACCACCTTGAAGATCTCGTCAAAGTTCTAAATTTTAATAACGAACACGTGCAATCTGGAAGGGTGAACGCCTGTATTCTGAGTTTTCTGTCTAGGACTGGCATTGCGCATAAATCCCAATCAGACGAGGGACCCGGATGCCTACCTGGGAATTCTCGGGATGAGTGTTCACTTATAGGCTAAAGCATGTCTTCACTATGTTATTAGAATCTAGAAGTTTTGATAAGTCAACGTTTTCATTTATTCGTTTTAACTAATGAATAAATGATTACACTCACTTTCCTTAAACTAAGCTCTAAAATCTCAAAATTTTACAGCTTAAATCAATCTCATTTCATAACCATCTATGGATTTCACAATCACACTTCACCTTACCATCTTAGCCACTTTTTAAATATTCAACACCCTACCCAAATCATATTATTTCATTTCTCCACATGTTACTTATTTTTTTAAAAAACTATAACCTCATACCTTAGCACAAACTAAAGATTTCTAAATCTTGTTGTATTTTCATTACCTAGTAACTTTACAAAGTACATATTTTTGTCAAAATATGTCCTCGAACTTAAATTCAATTGTTTATTTATTGACGTAACAAACAATTTTCTATATAATGCTTTAAACTATTAAAAATCACTTAATAGAACCTTGATCTTCAAAACCTAATGTTATGTTTGAAATCTCCAACTAACGGGAATATTTTAATCAAAGCCCACTTAACTTGTACTATTTAACAACTTTTGCTTTATGTATAAAACCAATTTTGAAAATAAGATTTTTTTTATCCATAGGAATAATATCTAGTCTCTAAATTCTCCATCGAAACTCACTCATTTTCAACTTGTTCAAATTTTTACAATATTTGGCATATACCACAATCATGTTTTCTTATACACTTGATTATAACCTTTGATCCAACCCCAAAATTTACACTGCTACATAATCTCCTTACTATAAAATAAACTCTTTATCAACTATCTTCACATTCACTATCTCTCACAACCTTGATTCTGCTTCAAGATTTTTCATCATCCTCTCAAGAACTAAATTCATATCCTTCACCTTCTCACACATGAGCTAGTTACCCATGATAACCAAACTATTGAAACTTGATTGTGTGTTGCATCAAACATAATCCTTAGTTATACATGAGGATTCGACTATCTACCATATTTGAACATTTGAAACTAGAATTCATGGAATATAAACTATTTGCTATAGACACACCTAAGGTCATTAACCTTGTCTAGGGCAACTCTATTATAACTCGCATGCTATACTTGATACTTGATTGCTTACATGTACATATTATCAATTTGCAATTCATGTGTGTAATAATTGGTACACTTAATCAAACAACTGATAGAGGATGAAGTACTTGCTCAACAGTTAGTAGAGTACCAAATAACCTACTCAACGATTGGTAGAGGTCATCATGCCTGCTCAACAGTCGGTAGAGGTCCTACAACCTGCTCAACGACTGGTAGAGGCTATTGCACCTGCTCAACAATCGGTAGAGGTTCTTACTCACTGACTGGTAGAGGTCTTTTCCCTGCTCAACAGATGGACTTATTTTTTGATACATTGTATACGATTCAATCACAAGGTTATTTTGCATTACTTACATATGTGTTTAGAGTCATAGAAGGACACAAAACCCTAATGTAAGGTAAATTGGTGATTGCGGTCCGGAACGTAATCATGAATTTACAGGTACGTTAAGGTTGTGTGGAATTCTATCAAGGTTTTCGGTAGATAATCAATTATAAACTCTAGTTACCTGGTAGTTCATTTAGTCTTTCTATAGTCAATCAGTTCATGCATTTCTTTCCTAACACTTAAGTTTAGTGTTTTGCTAGATTCTTATTCTCCTTGCTATTTCAGACGAACCTAATCCAACCCTTAAAACTCACACATATCAAACCTTTTATCCAAATTATTAGAAACAGATTGTTCTATTACCTATAAATTCATGTCGTGCCTTAACCCAAATTTTCCAAACCCCAGTTGACTTAAATTTCTACCTAATCATCCTCAACCCTGTGTTTTTAATAAACTTCGAGACGAAGTTCCTAAAAGTAGGGGAGACTGTAACATCACACAAATTTTCTTTATATATATATATATATATATATATATATATAAAGAACTCCATCGTTTATTCATCCGATTCATGTTTACAGTATCTTTACCATCCATTTTGTTATTTTTTTTGTTTAAATAATGACTTATAATCAATATTAAATTGGATTGCATTAAAAATTCTGATTTAAAAACGTTAAAAAATGTTTGCCTGTGCCAGGATTCGAACCCAAGTCCTTGGCGGGCTAAACCTTAACCACACCACACAAACCACTACACCATTTGATGTTTTGTGATGTTAATTAAAACCAAATAAACTTAAACCCTTTCAAGGTCCCTTAGTCAAACCTGAAAAGTCAAATGTAGTCTCTTAGTCAAGTCAAGTCAAAGTGTTAGTAAATATGGTCTTCTAGTCAAGTCAAAGTTGTTCCTAAATTCTAGCCTAGTCAAAGTAGTCCCTAATTACAACTTCAATTTCTACACTATAAATACAATAGCCTACCATTCAACTCTTTATAACATTCAATAAAAAAAAACATTATTATCCCATCTCCCACATACTAAAGTTTTCATCCATCATTATCTCCTCTAGCTAGTTCCGAGTTTTCCAAGGCATTATTACTAAGTGTTTGCACGCTCAAGAAAACTCATGAACTCATTAAGCACCTAAGGTGAGTTTACATAGCCCCTTTTCACTATTTTGGGGTGAAACATGTTACAACATCAATTTACAATTCAACATAAGTGTCTATGTGTTATTCTATGTTGCATTATGTCTTAAACATTACTATGGTAAGCACAATTATTCTAGCATAATCATTAACTCCGTACAAGCCAACGATACACAATGATAGATCTATTAAACTGACAACCCCACCCGGATACGTTACCTCCTACATAGGTGGCGTGGGTGATTGTTATCGCAACATAAACGAGTGAACCATATGCGTATGGGATGGACCACAATATTCTAGTCACAAGGTTTGATTATGCACACGATTTACCGGGTAGTATTGTTTTCACATATGGACTAGACTTGCCATGACACTCGAATTGTACAAATTTTATTCAACATTCAAACCTATGTAATTCTCACCAACTTTTGTTGACCCAAAATATTTTCAAACTTAACATGTTTCAGGTTATAGCTTGCTTGAAGATTAGAATAATGCTTGAAGATGTGTAGCTAGTATTTTTCATTTTGATGTACAAATTCTTAGAACAATTGTATCTAATTTATTTAAATCATTTAATGAAATTTATTATTCACCATGAGCTACTGAACAATCAACAATACGTGACATCCCGATGTTTCCGCCATCGGTTGGGGTGTTACACTGTATATTTAGTTTAAAAAAAGTATAGAACAATAAATTAGTCGTTTATACATATATAGTTTGTTATAAACAAAATTGGGACCATAAAGTACTCGTCCAACATACAACTTCTTTTTCAACTCCGAGATAATTGTTGGATCGTCACTGAACTTTGTTACACCATAAACATCATATTTATTGTTTAAATTGAAGTCAGAAACAAAGATTTTAAAAGCAAGTTCTTTTTCCAACAAAATACTGAATTCTTCTGGATAGTTACCTGTATAACCAACCTATTTAAAAGGAGAACCATAAATAATTAATATGAGTACAAAAATTATATTTAAAAAATACTAATAAATAAATTTGCGTTCTTTTTTGAAAAAAATAGAAAAATAACGTATTCTCTTCAAGCAATTCAGTTGCACTTTTGTCAAGAAGTTTTGAAGCGTTACGATGAAACAATGTAAATGAATCCGCACCGTTCACATCTTGGACACGAACCTGAATTTTAAATCTGGAAAAACAAACACGCGTAAATCATAAAGTTATATGTATTATACTGAGCAAATACATTTTTAAAAAATTAAAAATATTTAAATATGACCTTGGTGTAGGGACGACTTGTTTGGCACTACAATTACCATTCACACACTAGAAAACCTTTTCTTCTTCAAATTGACCACTTCCTTCGCCAACTTCACGGATTATGTACTCTATACCACATTTTTTGGTACATTTGGGACACCCCATGTAGTGCCACCCAAATTCTTTAAATAGATCTTTAATAGTACCCAACAACACCACAGGCTGCTCCTGTATAAAAAAAAAATTAGAATTCACGGATCAAAATTTAAATCTTATTACGTTTATTTTATTTTAAAATGACAAAAAGATAATAGTTAATTGTAATCATGTACCGCGAATTCTTATTTTAGGTAATTATAACCCGTAATTTTAAAAGTTAAGTATTAGTTCTCGGCAAAAAAACAACTTTAAATTAAGCATTTATTGGCTTTAACATTTTACAATGTAACTATACTGTTGGTAAAAATATATAACGTCAAAGAAAAAAATAAAAATTATTAAAGAATTTTTCATTCCTGTAAGATTACACATACCTCTTGTATTTCCCAAATATCACCAATTTTACTAACAAGAGTGTTGTGAAGAAAATCTTCTTCATCCAAACAGAACATAGACGTGCCATATGGTCGATGAACCAATGAAGGATTATCCGCCATTTTCTTACCCAACCTGGTTCATAAAAAATAGTTATATGTATTAACTACTGTAAATAGTTGTAAAAAATAACTAACTTTACCTTTTGTTGTACATGTTAATATCTTCAATATTATTATCATTAATAAACAATCGACTAACACGATCTCCAAAAGAATTAGAAACATAGGGTTTGCTTGCATAAAAAAAACAATTACTAAAATTAGAATTCGAAGTATTGGGTAAAATAATTAAAGTATTAAAAGTACAGATATTTAATAAATTGTAACAACCATTATAAAATTTCAAGCGACCAAACTGAAGAATTATAATAATTTGCTTCTCATTTTGATGCGTAGCAACATATTTAGACATCTCGGTTGCATACGTATCCCACAAAATTATATAAATGTTCAAACCCCTTCAAAAAGAAAAAAAATATTTTAGTGATACATCGAATTCAATTATAAAATTATTAATCATGTAATAATAAATATAATAAAAAAACAATTCATACTCGCTATCCTGCATTTCCATTGTCAACCTCTTTTTATCTGTGGTCACCTTCTTATCTTTATCGTCATTGTTGAAGAACATCACAGCATTTCCTATAACATTTATATGAAAATATAAACCAACATTAATGGTGACATAAATTACAAAAAAAAAAAAAAAAAAAAAATTGTTGTTTATAATAAAAAAAAAATGATCTAGTAATGATACAGACCTATTGTCACATTTTCTGTAACCTCATTGTCCAGAATTCTTTGGTAGGGGACAAAAGAGAACCCAAATGACGGACCTTGAAAATCCACAGAAACAGTAACCCGAGTGTTCATCTTCAAGCACAATTTGTTGGGATTTGCTGAATACTTGTACTTTGATGGGTTCATGCCAATTCCTGGATTTCTCATGGCAAGACAAGCATTTTCCAACAAAAATCTCTCGAATTTGAAAAACAAACGCTTCAACACATTCGCCTGAATTTTGTCACCCTGTAATATTTGTATCGATGAGTAAAAGAAGAATTGTATATTTTCGGAATATGTATATAGATATCTACCTATATAAACGTGTGGTGCTAATAAAGTAATATACTAAAAAATAAATGTAATACAAAATACGGATTTTGGAATTACATTCTCGTCAATGAGTATCATCTCAATTGAGTAAACATATTTAGGATTGCGACGATCAGCTTGCCGCCACAGCTGAATGATCTTTAGCTTCATAGCAACATCATTTTGATTCACATCAATTTGGCTAACCATGGTAAACTCTTGTGCTTGTGCAACCGCCATTGTTCTCTTCGTGTAATAAAAAAAGTTAAGACTAAAATTAGGAATGAAATAAAAGTTAAAATATTATAACAAAAATAATCAACAAATAACAAAATCATATAAAATTTTTTAAGGTTTATCCTAGATTTTGCGAATTGTTGCACCTTATGTTAATGGTGTGTATAGCAAGTTTGAGTAATGAGATACCATTCAATTAAATAGATAACTATAAAAATAGAAAGCATGATATCAGACTTAAATTTATGGTAAATGGTCAACAATTTTGGCAATGAATAGCTAAATCTTATCTAAATGATTAAAAATAGAGATATAATCCACCTATATTATAGTATAACAATTTTCCCAATGAATAGCTAAATCTATGGTAAATGGTCAACGATTTTCAAAATGTATAGATAAATTTAAGGAAGCGAAATTTGTTTTCCAATATTTGCATAGCTAAATGGTCTCTCGTAATTATAGCTTAATTTATAGAACATAACACACATTTCGCAATGTATAGCTAAATTTCGGAATGGTCAACAATTATATCTCAGAATTATAGCTAAATTTAAGGATACAAGTATCATAGTTCGTGTTCATAAAAAAATGTTTATTTTTCCTACTAAATTAAAACTTGAAAGTCAACATATTGATTGTTCCTACAAAATTAAAAATTTAATGTCAATTTGCCAAATAATTTTATTTAAATACTAGAAAAAATTGACATAAAATAACGTCATTGATTATTATACAAAGTAAATATTTACATTAATGACTATATTGACCGCAATAATGACATTTATTATTTTCTTTACCGAATTTATATTAACATTATGACCTGAACACGCAAAAACTATTATGTCTTATTATAATGGTTCTAAGTTCTTCAAGATACTGCATGACCCTTCGGTGATTGGATGGCCTGATCTGCTTGAATCCGAAGGTATTGCCATTGGCGAATATTGTGTATTTAAGTGGTGTTCAAATCAGCGCAGGCTCTTTGTTACTAAGATTGCACAACAAGAAGTCATTGATTTTCAAGTTTGATATAGCCTTCGTCAATGTTTTTAATTTAAGTTATTTTAATTTTTGTATTTCGAATTTATGTTTAATGTTATTTTGAAATTTTGATTAATGTCATTAAAATTTTTTTTGACCAAATTATTGTCATTATTCAGAATTAATGTTATTTATTTACAATAATAAGCGTTGACTGAGGTTAATTTTATTTAATCTAGAATTTGAATATTAATCATTGTTATTTATTTAGATTAATTTATATGTTGACCGGACTTAATGACATTTATTTTTTAACAATTTACCAAATTTAGATTAGCATCATCATAATTGTTATTTAATGTTATTTTGACTGAATACATAATGTTCAGTCAAAAATGTTTATTTTTCCTACTAAATTAAAACTAGAAAGTCAACATATTGATTGTTACTACAAAATTAAAAATTTAATGTCAATTTACCAAATAATTTTATTTAAATACAGAAAAAATTGACATTAAATAACGTCATTGATTATTATACAAAGTAAATATAAGGGCCTGTTTGTTAGCCTCTTATCAGCCTCTTAACCATTCAGGTCTGAATTATTCAGCATTCAGACTGTTTGTTTCAACATCTGAATGAAATGATTAAGTGCTGAACCATTAAGCTTATAAGGGATGTTGAATGATTCAGCTCTTAACCATTCAGAGCCTCTAGCCATTCAGACCATCTTAATGATTCAGCACTTAATCAACCAAACAGCCCCTAAATATTTACATTAATGACTATGTTGACCGCAATAATGACATTTATTATTTTTTTTACCAAATTTATATTAACATTATGATGATTGTTATAAGAATTTTGCAATGACGATTGCTGTTGAAATCTCACAATGAGTTATATACCCATAGAACATAACTCAATAATCACAATTACCATCTTAACGGCTTTGTTTGGCAAAAAAATTAAAAATAAAGAAATGTGTGTTGCTTTTCCTGAGATTTACCTATTCATTGTGATAAATGTTGACCATAGATATGTGATAAATGATAGTTACTACATAACAAACTTTAAATACGAAAAAGAATGATATAAACTTATCATTATATAATAATTAGAAAAAGAAACATATATATTTACATAATAATGTCTTTATTGTGCTACTAATACAAAATGCTACATATACCCAGAGACGAATGATGATACTTGTATTCATTCTTTTTGTCTTCAAGATTTTTTTTAATAATATATGTTTCTCTATATATTATACCATGGGATTTAATATGAACACGCAAAGGCTATTATGTCTTATCATAATGGTGTTCAAGTTTGAGTAATGAGATACCAAAGTTACCATAATCGATGATATCTACATATAAGAATGAATCACAGATTGAATAAGAATGAAGACAAAAACAATTATACTACAATCAATGATATCTGCATACACCATGAATCGAAATCAGAAATGTTTTCAAAAATTAATATACCAGGAATCGATAATATCTATCTATAAGAATGAATAACGAAATCTTTAAGAATGAATATACCAAGAATCTATCTATATAAAAAAAACTGAAGATTGTTTGATTGTTCGAACATAAAACAATGAATCGAAATCAGAAATGTTTTCAAAAATTAATATACCAGGAATCGATAATATCTACCTATAAGAATGAATAACGAAATCTTTAAGAATGAGTATACCAAGAATCTATCTATATAAAAAAAACTGAAGATTGTTTGATTGTTTGAAGTTTATGAACATAAACTGAAGATTGTTTGATTCGGACCCATTGTAAGTATAATGACAGATACATAGTTTTGAAAACAATATAAAGAACATTGGTTGTTTCTTTCTGATCCTTATTATCAGAATATTCAGGAGTAGAATCTTTGAAACCAAGATGAAACTCAAAAGAAAAATTGAAGATTGAGAAAAAAATATGCAATATTACCTTGAAATTAATCGGATGGAAGAATGGAGAATGAAAGTTGAAGACTTCTAAAGGAAGAATGAAGATTGATGTAGAATGAAGGAAAAAAAAAAGGCTTTTATAGGTAAGTAGATGGAGCTCCATATACAAATCTGGATTCTGAAAGCCCTCTAAGGTCTCTATTCGACCTGAGATATATTCATTTATTAGATAGATAATTATCGTTACTCTCTTTGTTCATGTTTCAGTCTCCATATAATTAGTGATTTATTAATTTGTGTATTTATGTAATTATAATTTAATGTTAAAAAAATTGTAATTATAAATTGATATCAAATGTAGGTACAGTGACACACTTTTATTAAATAAAAAAACACCTCAGACAACAAGTCTTAAAACTAACATGTTTATTAAGAGACTGAGGTAATGAATCAGATAAGAATGGGCCACTTTAGTGCCAGTTTACGGTTGTGCGGATATAATGTATATATGTGTGGTTTTCGAGGAGGGGGGGGGGCAAAAGTAAAGGTGCACTAATTTTAACGTTATTTTACTAATTTTATGAAAATAATGTTAAAAATGACGGACAGCTAATCATGCATCAGGTGGTGGCGTTGATAGCCAAAAGACAAGGGGATACATGCACCAGTCGGGTTTGTCCCGATTGCTAAGTGTTATGTGCTTTATGTCTAAGGCTTGATACAAAACCACTATTGAGCCGGGGGTCTCACTGGAAGCAGCCTCTCTATTTCCACAGGATAGAGGTAAGGCTGTCTACATCTTACCCTTCTCAGACTCTACCTTAGCTTTTGCTATTGATGGGATTAACTAAGTATGATGATGATGAATGGGCCAACTTAAAAAAAGGTCGATTTGAGTCGGGTCAAAACGTTACGGCTAAACCAAGTTCGGGTTAAGATGGGCCATTTTAGAAATAAAATTAGTATCAAATTAGCAAAACAGGAGTTTAATCTTAGAATGAATTTTCTTTACAACTTAGAAATCTCAAAAAGTCCAAATGTTCCTAGTTCCTAAAACAATGTTTCTTAAGACCAAGAAATCATGATAGAATTATAGAAGTACTAATGATATACTAAATATAATTTAAGATTGAACAAGACCTTATCATTAAAATTTCATAGGAAATTTCAAGATCATAACTTTAGAAATAGAAAACAAAAGGTCAACAAAACACGTCTTTTGAAGAGCTCTCTCTCTTTTTTTTTTTCCTTTTAACAAACCTTTTCATAAAACAAAAAATAAATAAACACATATGTCAAATCTATTCCCCTCAAGAGAGGAAAAAAAAACTAATAATGATAGAAATATATTTGAGCAACTTCTATGAAAGTGATTATTTTTTTAATTAGGATAAATTATTACACTGGGTTTACCCAACCAAAGGTATATTTCAAAAAAAGTTACCAAGATCAATCGATCACAACAAACCGATTTATAATTAAAACTAAGTGATGTAGAATTACATAAGAAAAGACAGTTTATATAATAGCATGATAAAACATGTTTTTATTATAAATATATCTGTCATTTACTACATTATTATCAAAACTAATTATAAGTAAATAAAATCAACCTCAATGCTTTTAGAGGTGATTGGAGCCTTTATTTATAACAAAGGAATTACAATAATATGGAAATACAATTATGGACAATAAATAGAATTAATATACATTGACTACTAATAATATGCATTGACTACTAATTGTTTCCTTTAATACCCCCCTTCAATCTGACTGGTGGCGGTCCAAGACGTAACATGTTGCGAAAGACTTCGAATTGAGCACGCGGAAGACTTTTGGTGAAGATGTCTGCCACCTGAAGATTGGTTGGAACAAACTTAGTATAAAGTTTGTCTGAGTTAACAAGCTCCCGAATAAAGTGATAGTCCAAATCAATATGTTTTGCTCGTTTGTGAGAAACTGGATTTTGCGTCATGAATAAGGAACTCTTGTTGTCGCATAAGAGAGTGGGACGAGTGGGAGGAAGAGCATGTAGCTCACGTAGGAGATGAGTAATCCAGACCAGCTCTGCTGCAGTGTTAGCCATAGCCCGATACTCAGATTCACAACTAGAGCGAGAAATAGTAGGTTGCTTCTTAGCACTCCAAGACACCAAATTTCCTCCCAGAAAAATTGAGTAACCATAAGTGGAGCGACGCGTATCCAGACAACGAGCCCAGTCAGCATCAGAGTAACTGATAATAGAGGGCGTGTGAGGACGACTGTAGGTGAGACCAAAGGAAAGTGTTCCTTTAACATAGCGAAGAAGACGCTTGACTGCCCGGAAGTGATCAACAGTGGGACAATGAAGAAATTGAGATAACTGATTTACAGCATAAGACAAATCTGGTCTGGTAATAGTCAAGTACTGTAACGCTCCAACTAAGGATCGATAGAGAGTAGGATCGGAGTGTGGATCTCCTTTAGCAGTAAAGGATTCATGAGGAGCCAGAGGAGTACTGCATGGTTTAGAGTCATATAGCTTTGCCCGTAGAAGAATGTCTTTGGCATACTTGGCCTGTGTAAGAAATAGCCCAGTAGCTTTAACTACAGGACTGAAGGTATGGGAGTAGTCCAAACCAGGGATTTGCGTAAAACCTTGAGCCACCAAGCGAGCCTTGTAGCGTTCAATAGAGCCGTCTGAATGATATTTGATCCGAAATACCCATTTAGAGCCCACAACATTGGCAACGGTAGGGCGTGGAACTAAAGTCCATGTTTTGTTTTGATGCAAAGCCGTAATCTCATCATTCATTGCAGCAAGCCATTTTGGATCTTTAGAAGCGGTTTTGAAGCCTCGTGGTTCAACAACAGAAGATAAAGCGGTTGGTAAAGCATGCGAGTAGAGAGCACTAAGATCCGGTTGACATTTTGGTTTAAAAATACCCGCCTTTGCTCGAGTTTGCATAGGATGGGTGTTGGAAGTAGATGGGTTAGGCGGAGGGTTGGGAATGTGACACCCGGCAACTTCCGGTAACTAACTTTTGAAAACATAGTAAGTCTACCTTAGCGAGTCGCGCATACGTTACACATGGTCGAGTCGAGTCGCACATCATTAGGGTTTTAACATACGCAAGTCTCGGGTCCCGGGAATTGGTGATCGGGCGGGAACGTGTCATTTATCATGTATTATATGTTTACAATCATTATGTGACTTGTCGGTATGTGAATATGTGCTAACATGTGTTAAAACGGGGTTTAACGCGCAAAACACACCAACTGTGGGGCTATAGGCGATTAGGCTTTATGGGATAGCCTAATCGCATGATATAGGGGCGAGTAGGGGGTTGCCTACAGGCGAGTAGGGCTACTCGCATGAATAGTCATGCGATTAGGCACCCTACTCGCGTATAAACCTGCATACTCGCGTGTAACGCGCTGGACGACCAAAAACGCCTATAAATACCACCCTTGACCTTCAAAACATTATTTGTGCAACCTTAGCCGTCCCATAACATAACCCAACACCCAAACACCCTCTGGAACTCGTTTTTGCATCAAAACCACCATTTCCAAGCTTATTCCATCATTACCTCTTGATTACAAGGTGTGTTCTTCAAACCCAAACCTTTAAATGATTATGTTTTGCTCCCTAAACGTCCAGACCTGACTTATAAATGTTTTTATCTTTGAAAATCCATTTAAAACCGTTTTTAAACAAACCCACACCTTTACATGTGTTATATGTGTTATATATGTTTAAAGGTAGGATTTTTAGGATTTAATCATGGTTGTTCTTATGTTATTTTGATGTTTATTGCTGAGATAAGTTAGTATGATGATGTTCTAGGAGTTTGGATGGTTTTGGTGGTGTATTGTTGATATTTGATATTTTGACCCATTTGAAGGATTGTAGACGATTAAGGATGTTATGAGGTGTGTTGTTGATTGAATGATGTTAGGGTTTGCTCTAGGATGATGCTAGAACAGTAGGATGCTATCGGACAACGTGATTATGTGGTTAAATCTGAATATTTGCTATTTAGGGTAAGTTCTTGCATGTTGATGTGATGTTTACATGCTAAGTTGCCATTTTGGGAAAGTGCTCGCATTCGGGACTGTTAGAATGATGAAAACTTAGGGGTTTTGCTTGAAATATGTTTGTTAATGTGTTAGGATGATTATTGGATGTTTTTACATGTTTCGGATCTGATCTGGAGCGTTAAACGCGCGAAATTGCATTGTACAGCTACTACAGGCGAGTAGCACCCTAATCGCATGACTGTATGGGCGATTAGGGGTGTACTCGCCAGTAGGGAAGCCTACTCGTGTATAATACAGGCGATTAGACCCTGTAATCGCCTGTTGACCAGCCCTAATCACATGTTGACTTTTCCTAATTGCTAGTTTGATTCCTAATCGCGTGTAATGCTGCTGTATGTATATTTTAACATCCCGGAACATGATTTGACGCCTAGGAACATGATAGGAACCCCGGGATTCACCCAATGACTTAGTAACACGTATTCGGACCTGTTTATGCGTTAAACGGATATTATGTTAGACTAGGTGAACTGTTGCGCGTATTAAGTGTTTGATTGCATATGTGGCATGTTGTCTTGTATTTATCTAACACGTGGAATGTCGGGTCACCAATGGGATGTCGAGTCTTGTCTTACGTAGTCTGGTTGTCGGTCAAACATACTTTTCGGGCACATAATGGTCATGGACTGGACTTAGGGACTAATGAACCCGATGGGTTATTAGTCTAACTTGACACATATCTTATGATAGGTCGCCAATAGTTGGGGCTATCATATCTTACAGACGGTTTACTCATATCACGCATACGGTTTACTCTTAAACGGAATACGCAACATAAGGTGAGTTCACGGCCCCACATTTTACAGTTTTTACTTTCGGGGTGAGAAACATGCTTACAAACTCTTTTATGACTTATGACTTGTTAAACTCTTATGACTTATGACTTGTTATCACGTTATACTATGGCTTACTTATCTTACTATACGGTTCATCGAAAATCCCTTGAAACCACTAACATGGGTATATGGCGGGGAAATGTGGATAGCGCTATTGGGAACTGACAAACCCCACTCGACGGCTGGAGGCCGGGCGGGTGCATATTGTCTCTAAACAACACAAGGTCTACCGGCGATGACGGTAGCCCATAGGAATAAGGGTAACACTCGGCTTAGTCAGCAATGGTTTCACCCGTATGAGTATCTTATTCTGCGCCTGGTTTGGCGTTCTCACAAGCATAGTAGTAATTGTGATGGGAACATTTTTGAAGGATCACTGTAAACGTTTAATTAAAACCTGTGAACTCACCAGCATTATATGTTGACTCTTTTAGCATGTTTTCTCAGGTCGCTAAGGTAGCAGCATATGGATAGGCGCACGGGGTCGCACTGGAGTCGTCTCGTGTCTAGGGTTTCATCTGCACGTTTTGGGATTATGAACTTTTGAACTTATGTTTATTTATGCATGACTTTTGTAAACTTTAAAATGCTTCCGCACTATCGAATGTTGGTTTTAAACTTATGCATGGTTTTGTGTACGTATGTTTTTACATTTAGACGTCGTTTATTGTGACCGTTGACTTGGATCCTGGTATGTCACACGCCTCGCGGTAGAACTCCGCAGGTGGAAATTTGAGGGTGTGACAGATTGGTATCAGAGCCAATGGTTATAGTGAACTAGGACTGCATGTAGAGTCTAGACTATAGCCGAGTCACACACACTAGACGGTCACATACATTTGAGTCGTGTCTTTTGGGCAAACATACTAACCTTGTCGGGGTGTCGGTCTCCTTACCATACAGTGTCATATTACTTATCTCATTCTTGGCTATTTTTAGCTTCACTTTATTTTCCTCTCTGGGTTGCAGCCGAGGGGACTTACTTATCGATCTTTTGAGTTAGTTATATCATTCTGGGATGTGGTTATCGGGTGACTTGAAGTTCTAGCTCGGAGCACGCCTTGGGGACCATGTAGAGCGATTTGTTATTTCGGGTGCACACGAAATCACAAATCGAAATGCATGAAAATCTTGGTGGACTTTGTGTTCGGACTAACAGTCATGCTGTAACCGTATTCTGAGTTCGTTGGTCACTTGTAGCTCGGTTTGTTATTGGTACTGAGTGTCTCGTCTCATGTTTTGGCAGAGCATGTCTGGTCGCGCTGGTGGACGTACAGGTGGACGCCGTGGTGGCGGAGGTGGACGCCGTGGTGGGGGTAGAGGTGGTGGTAACATTACTATGACGTATGATGAGCTTAATGAGATGATGCAGCAACAGTTGGGCGTTGCACTAGCTGCTTTTCAGGCTGCCCAGCAGACTTTCATGGGTGCTGCTGCTCCTCCAGTTCAGGCAGGTGTTGCCTATAAGCGGTTTAAGGATTGTCAGCCTCTCAGCTTCCAGGGTACGGAGGGAGCTGTGGAGTTACTCAGGTGGTTGGAGAAGACGGAGTCGGTATTTGCTTTATGTGAGACTCCAGCAGTGGATTGGGTGAAGTTTGCTTCGGGGACTTTTGTAGGAGCCGCCTTGACGTGGTGGAACTGCGTCACACAGACACTTGGTCTTGGGGAGGCCAACGCCATGCTTTGGGCGGATTTTGTGCGTAGGTTGAAGGAGGAGTATTGCCCACGTGAGGAGATTAAGAGGTTGGAACAGGAATATGGGAATCTTAAGATGGTTGGTTCTGAGGTTGAGGAGTACACGATCAGGCACAACGAGCTAGCTGTGATGTGTCCAGGCTTGTCTACACCGGAGTATAGGAGGATAGAGCAGTATCTTGCGGGTTTGGTGCCGGAGATTGCGGGATTGGTGTCTGCTAGGGATCCTACCACTATGTTAGAGGCTGTGCGGTCAGCCACCAAGATGACCAATTTGAAGATTGCTGAGGGTGTCTTGCCTCCTAGGGGCTCATCTGTGAAGGCGCCGGCTGAGAACAAGAGGAAGTGGGAGAGCGTGGATAAGGGTTCATCGGGGACTCAGCGACAATCGGCAGCGAAGAAGACTGAAGCTTCTGGGTCAGCATCGGATCAGAGACAGGGGGGCTATGCTGGGAAAAGCCCTAAGTGTGGACGTTGTGGGTTTCATCATTTTGGCACTTGTGAGAGCTTTCGCTGTGAGCGTTGTCAGAAGACGGGGCATCTTGCCAAGAATTGTAGGGTCAACCTCTCCGGGACGACTCAGACTGCTGCTGTTACTACCCCTGCTCCACAGGGGAACCAGGGTTGCTTCCATTGTGGGGAAGCGGGGCACTTCAAGCGAAGCTGTCCCAAGTTGACTCAAGGGGGCACAGAGACTGCGGGGAAGGACGGGGACAAGGACGGCGGTGGCCGGTGGACTCGTGCTCATGCTTATGTGATTGGTGCTAGGGAGAGCCAGGCGGACCCAGACACTGTTACCCGTACGTATTCTCTCTTATCTCTTGTTACGCTTTGGTCATACTTTTATCCGCATTGTGGTGCGTTCGTGTTTCGGGTGTTTTCTTTGTGGTTTGGTCGCTGTTTCTCATTCTTTGGGTTGATGAGGGTCCTTTGGGGATGCTACTAGGACGGTACCAGTGGGTTAGTTATACCGATCACAGTAGGCTCCAGTAGGCTTTCATCGGGAGTCTCTTGTCTCATACTCGTATTTGGGAAAGTGGGTTCCCGGTTGTTACTGTCACGTTTGATTCATGACCTTCACTTGTCATATTTTGGGGAACGATACTTGGGCACCGAGGTCGACACACATTACTGTTGAAACCGAAAGAATCTCGGGACGAGATTCCTTTCAACAGGGGGATGATGTGACGACCCGGAAAAATTTTTTTCTTATTTGTTTTCTCTCCTCGCATTCGGGAAATTTTCGGGACGAAAATTCTTTCAACAGGGGGATGATGTGACACCCGGCAACTTCCGGTAACTAACTTTTGAAAACATAGTAAGTCTACCTTAGCGAGTCGCGCATACGTTACACATGGTCGAGTCGAGTCGCACATCATTAGGGTTTTAACATACGCAAGTCTCGGGTCCCGGGAATTGGTGATCGGGCGGGAACGTGTCATTTATCATGTATTATATGTTTACAATCATTATGTGACTTGTCGGTATGTGAATATGTGCTAACATGTGTTAAAACGGGGTTTAACGCGCAAAACACACCAACTGTGGGGCTATAGGCGATTAGGCTTTATGGGATAGCCTAATCGCATGATATAGGGGCGAGTAGGGGGTTGCCTACAGGCGAGTAGGGCTACTCGCATGAATAGTCATGCGATTAGGCACCCTACTCGCGTATAAACCTGCATACTCGCGTGTAACGCGCTGGACGACCAAAAACGCCTATAAATACCACCCTTGACCTTCAAAACATTATTTGTGCAACCCTAGCCGTCCCATAACATAACCCAACACCCAAACACCCTCTGGAACTCGTTTTTGCATCAAAACCACCATTTCCAAGCTTATTCCATCATTACCTCTTGATTACAAGGTGTGTTCTTCAAACCCAAACCTTTAAATGATTATGTTTTGCTCCCTAAACGTCCAGACCTGACTTATAAATGTTTTTATCTTTGAAAATCCATTTAAAACCGTTTTTAAACAAACCCACACCTTTACATGTGTTATATGTGTTATATATGTTTAAAGGTAGGATTTTTAGGATTTAATCATGGTTGTTCTTATGTTATTTTGATGTTTATTGCTGAGATAAGTTAGTATGATGATGTTCTAGGAGTTTGGATGGTTTTGGTGGTGTATTGTTGATATTTGATATTTTGACCCATTTGAAGGATTGTAGACGATTAAGGATGTTATGAGGTGTGTTGTTGATTGAATGATGTTAGGGTTTGCTCTAGGATGATGCTAGAACAGTAGGATGCTATCGGACAACGTGATTATGTGGTTAAATCTGAATATTTGCTATTTAGGGTAAGTTCTTGCATGTTGATGTGATGTTTACATGCTAAGTTGCCATTTTGGGAAAGTGCTCGCATTCGGGACTGTTAGAATGATGAAAACTTAGGGGTTTTGCTTGAAATATGTTTGTTAATGTGTTAGGATGATTATTGGATGTTTTTACATGTTTCGGATCTGATCTGGAGCGTTAAACGCGCGAAATTGCATTGTACAGCTACTACAGGCGAGTAGCACCCTAATCGCATGACTGTATGGGCGATTAGGGGTGTACTCGCCAGTAGGGAAGCCTACTCGTGTATAATACAGGCGATTAGACCCTGTAATCGCCTGTTGACCAGCCCTAATCACATGTTGACTTTTCCTAATTGCTAGTTTGATTCCTAATCGCGTGTAATGCTGCTGTATGTATATTTTAACATCCCGGAACATGATTTGACGCCTAGGAACATGATAGGAACCCCGGGATTCACCCAATGACTTAGTAACACGTATTCGGACCTGTTTATGCGTTAAACGGATATTATGTTAGACTAGGTGAACTGTTGCGCGTATTAAGTGTTTGATTGCATATGTGGCATGTTGTCTTGTATTTATCTAACACGTGGAATGTCGGGTCACCAATGGGATGTCGAGTCTTGTCTTACGTAGTCTGGTTGTCGGTCAAACATACTTTTCGGGCACATAATGGTCATGGACTGGACTTAGGGACTAATGAACCCGATGGGTTATTAGTCTAACTTGACACATATCTTATGATAGGTCGCCAATAGTTGGGGCTATCATATCTTACAGACGGTTTACTCATATCACGCATACGGTTTACTCTTAAACGGAATACGCAACATAAGGTGAGTTCACGGCCCCACATTTTACAGTTTTTACTTTCGGGGTGAGAAACATGCTTACAAACTCTTTTATGACTTATGACTTGTTAAACTCTTATGACTTATGACTTGTTATCACGTTATACTATGGCTTACTTATCTTACTATACGGTTCATCGAAAATCCCTTGAAACCACTAACATGGGTATATGGCGGGGAAATGTGGATAGCGCTATTGGGAACTGACAAACCCCACTCGACGGCTGGAGGCCGGGCGGGTGCATATTGTCTCTAAACAACACAAGGTCTACCGGCGATGACGGTAGCCCATAGGAATAAGGGTAACACTCGGCTTAGTCAGCAATGGTTTCACCCGTATGAGTATCTTATTCTGCGCCTGGTTTGGCGTTCTCACAAGCATAGTAGTAATTGTGATGGGAACATTTTTGAAGGATCACTGTAAACGTTTAATTAAAACCTGTGAACTCACCAGCATTATATGTTGACTCTTTTAGCATGTTTTCTCAGGTCGCTAAGGTAGCAGCATATGGATAGGCGCACGGGGTCGCACTGGAGTCGTCTCGTGTCTAGGGTTTCATCTGCACGTTTTGGGATTATGAACTTTTGAACTTATGTTTATTTATGCATGACTTTTGTAAACTTTAAAATGCTTCCGCACTATCGAATGTTGGTTTTAAACTTATGCATGGTTTTGTGTACGTATGTTTTTACATTTAGACGTCGTTTATTGTGACCGTTGACTTGGATCCTGGTATGTCACACGCCTCGCGGTAGAACTCCGCAGGTGGAAATTTGAGGGTGTGACAGGGAAGGTCGGGTAGAGGGTTCGGTAGTGGTGCAATGGGCTCATCGGGCAAGGGATGGGTAGTAGTAGGAAGTGGGCTTGTGGATTGCGGGTGTGATGGGCTGGATAAAGAACTTGGTTGGGTGGATGGGCCGGTGGGAGGTGAACTGGGTGGATGGGATGAGGTGTGTGGGCCAGTTGGGTTGTCTTGAGTAGGTGGGCCGGTTGAGTTGTTTTGAGTACTTGGGCCGGTTGGGTTTGGATGGGATGGGTTGGTAGTGTGAAGTGGAGTGTGTGGGAAAGATGGGCCGGTGGGGTTTAGTGGGCCAGTAGGATGGCAAAGTGGACAGGAAGTGTAAGTAGTTGTTGTAGGTGTTGGTTTGGGTGGTTGTTGGTTGGTTGAAGGTGAAGTATTTTTACTAGGGATGTCATCACAGAAAGTGGTAAGCTGTGATGGTGGGGTTTGTAAAGGTGGAGTAGAAGTGTTGAAAGGAAATAATTTTTCATTAAAACGAGTATGGCGAGTAATATAAACCCGACTAGTTGCCGGATCTAAGCACTTAAAACCCTTGTGAGTGGAGCTATAGCCGATGAAAACACACGGAAGACTTCTTGGCTCAAGTTTGTGCTTGGTATAATTGCGCAAATAAGGGAATGCTTGGCATCCAAAAACTCGAAAATTGTCATAACACGGCAGTTGATTAAATAGCACTTGAAATGGCGACTTATTGTCGAGTATGGGAGTGGGTACTCGATTAATAATATAGGCGGCTGAGATGAAGGCGTCGATCCAATATTGAGCCGGAATATGAGAGTTGAATAACATGGCAAGTCCAGTCTCAACAATATGACGATGCTTCCTTTCAGCGCGTCCGTTTTGTTGTGGCGTATATGGACATGAATAGCGATGAAAGGTTCCATTATCCTCAAAGATCTTGCGAACATTATGATTTACAAACTCCGTCCCTCCATCACTTTGGAAAACCTTTATTTTTCTGGAACATTGAGTTTGTACAAGATTTATAAAAGCAGATAAAACTGCATAAAACCCTGTTTTTGTTTTAAGAGGATATAGCCATGTGAACCAGTGGCGAAGCTTGACCCGAAGGTTCGGGGGGTCGGAAGTCGCCGGAGGGTCGGAAGTCACTAGTTTCGGGGGGTCGAAAACCAGTTTCGGGGGGTCGAAACCCTATATTTCCAAAATTTTCTATACGAATACTATATAGTCGGAACTTCTGCACGAAAATTCGGGGGGGGGGGGGGGGGGGGGGTCGGCCGCCCCCGCCCGCCCCAATAAAGCTTCGCCAGTGATGTGAACCTGGAGTGATCATCGATAAAAACAACATAGTAACGAAAACCATCAACAGAAGTAATAGGGGCAGGGCCCCACAAATCACAATGCACCAAATCTAATGGAAAAGAAGCACGTTTTTCATTTGAAGCAAAAGGCAACCTCTGTCCTTTAGCAAGTTGACAGGGGGTACAAATATCAGGTTTAGGTAATAACGATGTAACTGATAAAAAACCATGTTTATTCAAACTAGAAATAACATCAAAAGAAATGTGGCCCAAACGAGCATGCCATAACTCGTAAGAAGCTTTATTAGAAACAGTTGCAACAAAAGCTTTGGGTTCATCCTTGAGCAAATAAAGACCATCAGCGCATTTCCCTCGAGCCAGAACCTGTCTTGTCTTCCGATCCTGAATATGAAAATAATCCCGAGAGAATAAAACATCAACAGGATGATCATGGGTTAATTTGCTGATAGATAATAATTTCCTTGTAAGATTTGGAACAACAAGCACATTTCTCAAAATAATATTGTTGCAAAGTTTGTAAGACCCTGTATGTGTTATTGGTAGTTTCTTACCATTACCAAAAATAACCTGATTTGTACCTTTGTAAGGAGCAGTATTGTGAAGACAATCCTGATTTGGTGCCATATGATCATTTGCGCCCGAATCACCGGTCCAGTCAGTCGAATCATTGTGAACATGGCATTGAGCATGGAATGCTTTCGCCATGTCTTCATCTACAGTGGGGGATTTAGTCGCAAAAGTGTGGAGCTGCGGACAAGCCGAAGCATAATGGCCAGAGGTGCGACACAGCTGACAGTGAGGCGGTCGACGATTTCCACGACCCTTGGCAGCAGAGAACCGAGAATAATTCCCTTTAGAGGAGGCACTTCGGCCACGGTTTGGTGGTGAGTCACGCCTGTTTTGAGCAGTAAAGGCAGCCGGAGATGGGACGCTTCCATGGAGAGACTGGAGAAACAACTCGTGACTCTCGGCTTGGGCAACAAGATCGCGAAACAATGGAGCCGGTTTCGCAGCCCGTATAGCAGTTGAGAACACTTCATAGGAGGGTCCGAGACCGCACAAAAACCAATGAAGTTTGTCGATATCGGCCACCGGATGTCCAATGGCTGCAAGTTGTTCACATATATTCCGAAATTTGCGAGAAAAATCGGAAACAGAGGAAGTACCTTTGGAGAGTTGTCGAAGAGAGTCACGAAGAGATTGAACACGTTCCACCGATGCATTGCTATAGGCCTGCTCAAGGGCATTCCAGATCTGATTTGCAGAACTGAGGCCTAAGACTTCAGAGGCGGCTTCTTCAGTGAGGGAGGAGAGCAGCAGCAGCGATGCTTTCTGGTCATCAGAGGACCAGGTTAAAAACGCCGGATTAGTGACAGTCTTGTCGTCGGAGACGATGGTTTCCGGTGGGGGTTGAGTAACGCCATCAGCGTGTTCAGTGAGTTTGTGTAGGCCAAGAAGGAGGCGCATATGAGTACGCCAGATTAAGTAATTTGAAGATGAGAGTTTAATTTGAGAGTGATGCGGAATAGAGGGAGTGGTTATGGCAGATTCAGCCATGGTAGGTAGAAGAAGGTCGCAGGAAAGGAAAAGGAAAAAGAAAGGGGAAAGTATTTTAGGTGAAAAAGGCTGATACCATATAAGTAAATAAAATCAACCTCAATGCTTTTAGAGGTGATTGGAGCCTTTATTTATAACAAAGAAATTACAATAATATGGAAATACAATTATGGACAATAAATAGAATTAATATACATTGACTACTAATAATATGCATTGACTACTAATTGTTTCCTTTAATACTAATCAATTTGTAAAAATGTATTGGTGCTAGCATTGTTAATATGGTTAATACTAATACGTAGAGGTGCACATTTTCGTTTTTTATATCATAACTAGTTCCAGGTAAGATCAACAAAGTCAAAAACCTGGTATTGCAATACCTCGGTCAGGTATGGAACCATGTATTGGAGAGGAAGCGATTGAGTGTTTTCGGTTCCATTCTGGTCCCAGGTTTTGATCTGGTAAACTTGGGTTGGATCCAGTTTTAAATTATAGGGTATTATATACCTAGTACATGCCCGTCGGGTAAGGTAGCGTATGATACACGGTGTTTTAGTGCACCTCTACTCTAGTAATATGAACTTCGACATATGCTACACAACATTTTTTAGGACCGGGCCTTATAATTTTTATGTACCAAAGTTTGTGGGCTTTTCTTGTGACCCTTTTCGGCTTCGGGTTAGATAGGTTATCCGGGCGGGCCTAAGAATTTTTAGAAATATTTAACCCAAATTCGGTGTTTAGGCTAAGCTCTAAAGTCAGAAATTGGTGAAGGGTTATATCAGGTTTCATTTGATGATATAATTTTTATATTGTGAATTCAAATTTATTACCCAGACTGACATATTGTTTGATGATGATTTTGAATTTTGTGTTTAACATATATTGTTTTTATACCTTTAGGGTACCCAAATATCAAATTAATAAATCAATATGTTAGAAGATTTTTATTTTATTAAGGGATTAATTGTATTAAATTATATAATATTTTACACAAAGTGCAATTATATGTTACATACTAAAATCTTTTCTTTTTCTTTAGTGTTATTAACTTTGGCAAAAGTTTCCATTCTCTGTAACAAACTAAACTAAAATGTATCCAATTCGCACAATATTCAGCAAATTAAAGGCCACAAGTACATAGTATAGACCTTTCTCAAGCTCAATACACACACATGTGTGTGTGGAGGTTATCTTGAAAATAGTAAATATTGTAAGAAACGTAAGAACAGATGAAAAAACAAACAAAATCATTTTTTTTAATACAAACCTTGTCATAATTAATATACAACACTAAAAACGAAATTTCATTCCAAAAAAAACTTTTTACATATGTGTAAATGAAACAATTTACACAGGTATAAACAGTAAATTTACACATGTGTAAAAACAATTTATTTTCGTATACGTTTAAATTTTTACGCGTAAATTATTTTTTGAGATTATATTTTAATAATAAAGACAAGTGCAAAAAGAATTGTTGAATTTGAATGACTTTTATGATATTCTCGTGGTTATACGTTTTGTTAACAAGGACATGTTCTACCATTGGGCAATGGAAGAGAAATGAAGTTTGGTTTTAAATCTGATGTGTCATGCTGAGGTGACGGTTTGTAAAGAAGGACGGAAACAATCACTGTGGATGCTCTTAAGTCTTAACCAAATATTTTTCTACCATCTCTCTCCTTCAATTCGTTATCCGTGTTATAAATCCACATCAAATGCATCGCATCGGAATTGGCTAATATAAGTATCTAAATCTCAAGTGACACTTATAACCAAACAATTTAAAATTTTAACAACAAAGTTGTAAATCCATCATTGACTACACATAATTAAACTGATATCAAATCAAATATATGTTGATGTAGTTTACTCTTAGGAGCATGGATATAAACTCTCAAAGTTGTTAGGTTTAGAGTAGACACCTCTACAAAAAAATAATTTATTCTAGGATAACCCCTAGTTGAATTATGATAAGAAGAAAGCCTAATTTTATTTAAAAGAAAAAAACCCTTCTAATTGGATTTGTTTTAATAGTTTTGACTAGTTCTAAGGTTAATTAAAAATCACTAATTAATTATAAAGAGGAAAAACTTATATTTTTACCTAATATTTTTTTCGCGATGTCAACAAACAAAAAGTCATTGTCTCACCTATGTTTGAAGGAGAAGGCCGCTGCAAAAAGTCGCCAGATTGGAAGCTTCTATTTTTGTTTTTTAAATTAGCAGAATTCGATAAATGCGGCTTAAGACCAAATTTCATGTTTTGGCCGTCTTCTTTGGTCAATACGCATGACTTGACGTGTCATTCATTTTCCTTTTTATATTCATGTAACTTTCTATACGTGTATTGGTAAGAATATGAATATATGATTCCACAAATCATTCTCACTGAGTTGTCATTTAGTGTTTATACTTGTCACAGCTCAAATTTTCACCTGAGAGGTTTTACCGTGACTTCATGACGCGTGTGAAACACTAGCATGGCCGGCTCTTAAGGAGTGCGGGGGAGGACTCTCGGTCCGGGCCCAATTTATCGGGGGCACATTGACACTTTGACAATCCAAGTTTTCTTAACAGTGATATCCTTATGAAGGGGTAGGGTACTATTCTCCTGCGCTTTCAGGCGCACCCTACCCACTATCCAAAGCCTCCGCATAAAGTAACACATCTGAAGACACAGATGCGCAGCAGCGCCACAGGCGCAGCTGCTATCCTGCGCGGAGGTACCAGCTGGCAACACCCGGGAACATCCCCCTTGGAGCCCAACTTGTTACCACTCGTCAGGTGTCAGCTGACAAGTGGTCAGCCGCCTGACGTCTGACTCCCCTGCAGACCCAGCCACAACACGCCACGTGTATGGAGGACAAAGCACCGCCCAGCTGACCAACCACGAGGCGACACGTGGCCCAATCAAAAGAGGCCCTCCTCAACTTGGATTACTTTATCTAACTAAGGATTGGAATCCAACTAGTGGGGCCTGCAAAGCAACCGGCCCGGGCCTCTAACCCAAGCCCATTAATGATCAGAATGGGCCCGAGGGCCTTGGGCCCATGCCTCTCCTATAAAAGGAGGACTTGGCCTCCTTTCTTCAGAAGGTGGAATCAGCCAATTAGAACTAAGACACTTGTTTCACCACTTGTACAATTACTTGTATCTTTTATCAATAAAGATTGTCTTTTCCAGTGGACGTAGATCTTACAAGATCGAACCACTTATACCCTTGCCTATTGTGTCTCTTTGCTTATCATTCGTGCATATAACCATAGATCAACCATCGTTGTGAGCCAAGGATTATACCCTGCAGCGAACACGAGTCGTTACTCCATATATTATCCCATCCTACCCCCTATCTATACTCATTGTTTCTTCACCTTATTTCGATGGATTTTTGTATTTTTAAGCCTCAAAATTGTTAATCAAATATTAATCAAATGGAAGGGTCGTTTATATAAAACAGAATCTAAAGAAATGTTGAGAGATGTTAAGAATTAAAGAAGAAAATGAAATGGTTTGAGAAAAAAAAATTACAGGTTTATAAATGAGTGTAGGACAAGAGAGGATGAAGAAGATGAAATGAGGAGAGCTCGCACTTAGTTGTTTTTTCTTTTTACGGTTTTGACTTCCTTTTTATCTTTTATTTTTGTTATGAAACAATTTTG
Organism: Ambrosia trifida; assembly: GCA_028751855.1. Taxonomy (NCBI): domain Eukaryota; kingdom Viridiplantae; phylum Streptophyta; class Magnoliopsida; order Asterales; family Asteraceae; genus Ambrosia; species Ambrosia trifida. The sequence continues at coordinate 111,222,943 of CM054128.1, forward strand.
TTTTAACTGTCAGACTTTCACCCATTTATATTTTTACCTTTTGTGGGATTCGAACTCCTAACCTCTCTCAAAATGGTTTGTTCCATCTACTGTTAGGCTACAACCTAAGTGAGAAATAAAATTTGATTCATCAATTTGATATTATGTTAATCGTAGCTTAAAAAAATAGTTTACATTATTTATTTTGTAAGGCCTAAAGCTAAGGCTAAGGAGCACAATTTTTACAGCTCGGCCCGAGCACCTGAATTTCCAGGGTCGGCCCTGAACACTAGGATCCAATCAATGGTTGTGTTGAGCAACCTATATATGCTTGAAAATACGTAGCTCGTTATTTATGAGAACAAGGTTATAAGTTTGTAAATCAGTTCAGTTCAGATAAAGTAAAAATTAAGTACTCCATCTGTCCCAATTTAGATGTTCTTCTTTCCATTTTTTGTTGTCTCAAATTAAATGTCTATTTCTAAAAATATAAATGCAATTTTCAATTTTACCCATAAAAGACAAAACATAATAAAAAATTTGAGGATATTATTGTCATTTTACCATATAAAAACAAAAGATTTTTTAATATGCGTGTTTGTGGGCCTAAAGACATTTAAACTGGGACAGATGGAGTAAATTTTAATGTGCACAAAATAGGCGCAAAAAACCCAAAAAAAAACATAGAAAAATATAAATAAACACAATGTGAAAATAACTTCGGTGATTTTTTTTCCTTTCAAAAAATCAACCTAAGTTATTTTCACAAATATGACATATGTGTTTCCTCATTGAATTTCAAATGCTTTTTTAATTTGTTCACAATTGAAGCTCTCATTTCTATGCAACTTTTCAATGATGGCATCCACTAAGAATATCCGTTGTGGCTAGAGATGAGCACAAGTTTTATCATTTTATATTGCGTCATGTCAGCGTCCAGTTGGCAGGGTGATAAAGCTTCTGCTCACTCACCTGATGCTGTTGTGGCTAGAGGTGAGCAGCAGCTTTATCCAGTTTTTTTGTATTTTTTATTTTTTTTTACTTTCTAAATTTGTCAAAATTATATTAAACCAAAAATAAAGTTAACTAAAAATTAGATTAATGTTTACAATAAACTATAAAAAAAAACTAATGTAACACAACATCATCGGGACGTCTAGCCCACAAATGCTCGACTAATTCATGGCGGAGGTTTCCGTGTATCTCACGGTTCTTGATATTCCTTATGTTGTCGAGTCGGCCCCTTGCGTCTACTCTTTGTTGAAAAAAAGGATAACGCTCCGACAAATCATTTGATATACGCATGAAGAATTGTCTACTAATTCGAAAGCGTCGCCTAAAATGATCTTCAGTATACACAGGATCTGGGCTGAAGTAGTGACGGTACAAGGTATCGTTTGCTTCCTCTCAGTCACGATCAAGGGCCGGTTGTCGGGTTAGCACCGGATTCCCACTTCTTCGAGACCGTGCTACGAGGTAGTCAACCGTTATCCTACCCACTTCCATAAAACAAGTTGTCTTCTTCGGACGAGTCGGACGAAGACAAATCTTTCCATTGCAAAGCCATGTAGTCGAGAGAGAATTTTTTTTGGATGGTTTGTGTGATGTGAGGTGAAAATTTAATGTTGCCAAAAATAGGGAGTTAGCTGCCAACGGTCGGCAGCCAACGGATAGTTTTGACCCGCTACCACACGCGAGTGTGGTAGCCTGGGCTCGCTCGCGGGCATGATGGCTTGAGGGTGTTATGGTCCAAGCTATCCACGTGTACAAAATTGTGGCTCGCGGCTGCTCGGTTGCGGGCCACAACGGATAGTCTAATGATCTCTCTAAATCTCTATAGTTAATTCCTTAATTCTAGAAACGAAAAGTGACAACATATGAACTTAGACTATCCGTTGTGGGTAGAGGTGAGCGATGGATTTATCCAATAATATTTTACAACGTCAACGTTTACATGGCACTGAGTAGCGGCCGACGAGTGCTCGCGTGAGGGTGTTATGGGTAAGGGTTAGCGGTTTTTTTTTACCAAATATATTTAATTATTTACCATATTTTAAAAAAAAACATTAAACTAAAATAAATTAAAAATTACACTAAAATAAAAACACAAACATTACACTAAAAAAAAGAAAATTACACTACAATAAAAAAAATTACACTAGACACAAAAAAAAAAAAAAAAAAAACACTAGACAAACCACATGATCATAAAAAAACTAGCCACGTAGGTGATTTCCCGAACGCAACATTTGCCACGCCGAAACGTGGTTAAACGGGTGGCCAACCTTGCGACGGTACTCCGGGTGGGTAAACGCGAGGATCACGTCTTCTTTCTGTCCCGGGAGATCTCTCCTCACCTTCCTGTACGTGAGTTCGAAGTTTTTACACTTCGTTTTTAAATCCCCGAATTTGTGGGAGATGGAGTCGTTGGTATGGTTTGTACCCCCCACAAGGAGACCAAACTCGTGTAGCACCCGGTGCCATTGTTGGCCGCGTGAATTCGGCATACCACCGATAGTTCCACCATCTTCACCGTGCACCTGTTGGTAGGCGAGCACGAGTGCTAGTTTTTCTTCTTCGGTCCAAGGAGCCATGGTTGAAGGTTGAAGGTTATGAGGTTTTTTTTGAAGTTTTGTTGAAGGAGAAGAGGTTGAGGTTTAAATAAATAGGGGAGGTGGGTGGAAAAATTTAATAAAAGTAATTAATTTTTGAATTTAATGTTTGGTCGGCCGCTAACGCACGCGAGCTGACTCGCGTCTAGTCGCTCGCGTCAGCCATCGCGTCGGTCTGTTGTCGCTAGCGGCTCCCACGTGGATAAAGCTGTGGCTCACGGCAGGCTGCTCGCGAGCCACAACGGTCAGTCTTAAGGAGAGAATTTTTTTTTAACACCAAACAACTTCGCATCACTTTGCCCAAATATATACAACAGTTTGACAATAGGTCAATAGCAAGACACTAGCCCAAACCAAATACTTCACCCAACCCCGTACGCCAATATGGATTTCATGTTACATGAAAATTAAAAGACAAGCAATTCTACCAAGTAAAGTCGTTTCGATTAGCTTTATGTTTAGCTTGAACCTCCTAAAAAATCCCATCAATATTTAACCTTTTTCGGCAAAAATAACATCATTCTGTGCCTTCCATATGATCCGACATATGGCGAGAATGACAATTCTAACCATTTTCTTTTTCTTGACATTCACGTTCAAAGCCTTATGTGCTTGTAATAGGTGTTTAGAGGTCAGAAATGTGGTCCATGAGAGCAGTAACTAGTAATGATCGACTTACCACATAGAATATTAGAGTGAGCTCTTCTTCACCAACTAACACCTACTTTTTGAAACATATTTCATATTTGGAAAGATATTTAAATTGAAAACCATTTTAAAATAATATAAAAGGAATATCTTTTGAGTCAATTTTTATAGGAATAATAATAAAAAAGTTCTTCTTATTCAAAACCCAAATTATGACATTCATTCTCTCTCACTTCACACCTCATGCGTCGTTCCTATAGAGATAAACTAGAAATAAAGGCGCTTTGACATTTTCTTAGCCCGAAATGGTTGGAGAGAGCAAAGGTTTTTGAGGGTACTTCCGGGAACAGATCCAGTGGAGACGCAGTGGGGCCTATAGCTCAGAGGATTAGAGCACGTGGCTACGAACCATAGTGATGGAGTTAAACTTAGTTTATAGTGGCTAAAGACTAGACATGGACAAAAAAACCGGTTTGGAGAACCGGCCCGATTCAAAAACCAGAAAACCGGTTAAAAAAACCGGTTTTTGGAAAAACCGGTTTGGAACCGACCCTATGCCTCGGTTATGCTTCGGGTTCAGGTTTTATTGGTTAGACAGGGTTGGAAACTGGTTTGGATTAAAAAAACCAGTTTTAAAATCGATTTGGACGAAAAACCGGTTTAAAAACCGATTAGTGTAAAACCCGAAAAAAAACTGATTCTCAAACCGGTTTTTGACCGTTGGAAAACGGCCTTATGACCGTTGCTGCTGTTTTGTAGCCGTTTTTTTTTGTTTTGTTTTTTTTTTTTTTTTTGTAGTTTTTGACCCACATTCATAGTATAAATATCCCTTAATGTTTGATCAATCACACCATCAAAACACACTCAAAACAATCTCTAATCTTGCATTGTTCATCTACTTTCTCACAAATCACTCTCTATTTTCAAAGAAAAATGGCCTCTTATCAACAACCAACTCCTCAAAGCCAAACCGATTCCGTCCAACTTGGTGCATCTTCATCCCAAGCGACGGTTGTTAAGGTGGTTCCAACGAAACGAAACCCCAATGTTTGTAAACACTTTGATTTATGTGTTATAAGTGTTGGTCCAAACAAGGCGAGATGCAAATATTGTTCAACTTTTCTTAAACATGATGCTAACTCGACCTTGAAAGACCATGTGGAAAAACCGTATTGTAAAATTTTGAAAGAACAAAAAAATTCTCAAGGTGGAGCCTCGATCACACATGAAGGGGACTTGTTTGTGTACAACTTGGAAGCGGTTCGCGAAGAAATGGGGAATTTTGTTATACAAGAAACATTGCCTTTCAATCATTTTGACAATCCACGTTTGACGAGGCTTACCCAACGAACACTTCAACCAAGATACACACATGTAAGTCGTGCTACCCTTAGACGTGATTGTTTAAAAAGATAGAAACAAGCAAAAAATGAATTAATTAGTTATTTTGAAAATTTACAAACCGGTGTTAACTTAACAAGTGATGTTTGGTCCGCACCGCACGGTTCACCCGACTCTTATATTTGTTTAACGGCCCATTGGATTGAACCGTCTTCTTGGCAAATGATGAAACGAACAATTGCGTTTCGATTGTTTGATTACCCTCACACCAGTGCAAATATTTTCTCTATGATTGAGAAAGTTATTCAAACGTTTAAGTTATCAAACAAGATTTTATCAATATCTTTTGATAACGAGTCGAATAATACCGCGGCTATCACACAATTAAAATTAAGATACCAACCTATTTGTGACGGGGTTTTTTTTCATAGTCGTTGTGTCGTACACATAATCAATTTGGCCGTTCAAGATGGTCTAAAATGTATTGATACACAAAGAGATGGTTTTCAAAGAATGTTACACGATATATATAGCAACAATCAAAGACATGCTAAATATATGAAATTTTGCAAAAGTGTGTATGCCCTTTGTTTGGGTCCAAATTGGGATTGTCCAACAAGGTGGAGTTCCACTTGTAACATGTTTGAAAAACACGTTTTTCAAAAAGAAAGTTTAATTGCATATCATGATATTTTGGTGAGTCGGGAGAAAACGACACCATACAATCCTTCGCATTGGAATGTTATTGAAGTTGTTGCCGAATTGCTACAAGTTTTCAAAGCATCAACTACCGCTTTGTCGGGAGTTTATTATCCCACAAGTTGTATAATGTCACACCACGACAATGGCGGAAACACGTGGCGCGACGGTTCAAAAGCATAAAGTCAAGGTTATTGCTAAACACAAGTAATTTAAGAAAATGGGTCGTTTATTATGACGTCAAATCTTGTTCAAACATTACACAAAAGTTAATTGTTTTTAAGATAATCATAGAGGTTTCTCGTATATATCCCAAATGCCTTGGGAAATAAAAGTGAAACCCCACAAAAGTTTGACGTCGCATTGGAGGATTCCTTGACCCAGCTTGCCCGGTGCTCCTTCATCTAGTTACCTGAAAGATATGTTTAAAAGTTTCGTCAATATAAAATATATTGGTGAGTTCACAGGTTTTCAGTTTCCAAAACTTGATTACTTGGGAAATACCATGTTATGACAATGTATAGGAGTTGCAAATTCCTATAACTCTACTTGAGACTATAATCAAACCAAGACGTATAAATAAATATGCCCCGCTCCAAGTCGTTACTCGGTTTCCCACGACTTAAGTTCAGAATATATGCACCCCAGGCATAACCTAATGCATAATCGACGCTATCGATTAGGGGTGGGCCTTGTCAGGCACCAATAGTACTATTCAATATTCCTCCGGTTTCATTTCCCTGAATAAATGATTATAGAGGCGAGGACTCAACCCCGAGTGGCGGTCACACCTCAAGTAATAAACCCGTCAAACATTTTCCCTAACATATCTTTCCCCCGGAAAACGTAAAAATAGTTTAAAATGGGGCCGTGAAACTCACCTGAAACTCTGTCTGGATTACTTAGGCGGATAGCAAAGATGGTCTCGCACCTACAAACGTCCTAGACGTATAAGTCACTATTCCTATAGTGCATGTGCCTTGGCAAGTTGTACACCCAACTCCCGACCACAAGTTATTCCAAATCCCGTTTAATTAAGCGCGTATCCTAGGTTTCGTTGGCGTCGCATTACCCTTTGTGTTACAAGTTATATATTACTCTTGTTAATATTTCCTCAACTTGTATCTTATTGTCATCGACTCGACTTCCCTTAACATATAATTATTTTCCCATTTAAATAATTATACTTAAGATCGCATCGCTCGATATAATATATATTTCAACCCTCGACCCGACTCACTTTGCCGCACATTTGTTTTCCCATTTAAACAAATATACTAAGATTTTGTCGTTCGATTGTATATTCTTAACGTCCGATTCAACTCACCATACCGTATATTTATTTTCCCATTCAAATAAATATACTAGGATCTCGTTGGTACGGCATACACATGTATATATCTTTGTCTTCTCGTCGCGGCTTTCCTTCCCACATATCTACTTTCCCATTAAGTAGATATACTAGAATTTTGCCGAGACGAGCGTACATATATATAAATGTGTAATTTTTCTTGTTAAGTATATACGTTTGTTTAACGTCTTATTTGTTTATGTCATGTGTTTCTCCCACGAATAATTCTCTTAACACTTAGGAAAGTGTTTATTAGTTTTCACCCAATGTATATATATATTTTACTTCTTAAAATATATATTTTTCTTATCTTGCCGCAATGGCATTTTTCTCATGTTTTGTCCGTGTACGGTTCGTTAACGCGTCTTAGTTCGATATCTTAACTCGATTAGTTAATTTTTCCAAGTTTTTCCCAACATGTATTTTATAGAAATATTATCCATATTTCTTCCTCTTTTCACATGTTACTTGGATGATTTAAAATACTTATGTATTTTTAATCCAACTTGTTAACTTAACTACAAAAATGTTTCCAACACTTTTATATTCCCATTTATATAAAAGTATTCATTTTTGTATAAGTTTCCCAAGTTTGTTTAATATTTTTATAAAATCTCTATTTTATAAAAATCCTTATGTTAAAACCCTTTATATTTTTATAACTTTCAAAAATACACTTTTATACAAAATACCCAAGTATATCTACTAGTATTTACCAAATTCATCCTTAGAATTTATTACTTACATTTTTGACACCAAACTTTCCATACTTGTATTTTTGGACTAATAGTTTCTAAAATATCCATTTTAGTCCTCTAACTTTCAAAGTTGCAACTTTAGTCCCTTAACTTCCAAAAGTTGCATTTTTCTACTCTAACTTCCAAAGTTAACATTTTTCACTCAAAATAGTAGACTTTGAAGATTCAACTTTTTATTGGTAAGTTATTTTTGTATCAAAACACTTATGTTAGTCTTGTATTTCATATGGAAGACTACTTATATGTGTGTTTTATGTATTTGTCCATTTTAACAAAATACCATTCATCTAAGTAAGCTAACTTTAATTTTTCATCTTCTTTATTTATGAACTTCTAACATGTTTTACCACATATTATAACTTAGATGATCATAATAAGATGATTTAAAGTTACTTTTAACATATTCAAGTTCATCCCATAATCTTAACCAAAACATCATCCTACTTAGTTTTAAATGCAAACTTTACATATTTTCAAGATTAATACATCATCATCATCAAATCCATGGTTTATTTTCATATCTTTAATCATCCATTTTACATATGTAAAACCTATTAAAGATTATGTTCAAAACCACCTTTTAAACCCTTCATGTACAACTTGCTTCTAAGAACACATACATGAATAATAACAATCAAAAACAAGATTAAGAATGCTTACTACTAGCACAAGGCTAGGGAAGACAAAACCTTTGATTTTGAGAGGGGTTTAGTGTGTTCTTCCTTAATGGTTAAGCTCCAAGCTTGAAACACACAATAGGGGTTTGGATGATGGATTGTTTTAAGTGTTTTGGAGATGTAGAAACTTGTAAGAATGAGGTATGGGAGAGGTGAAAACCCACGGCCACAAGGAGAAGAAAGGGAAGAGTTGTTTTGCTTTGATATCCAATCTCTAACACATGTTATTTATAATCTTATCACATGTAATCATGCTAAAGATTCAAGAAATCTTATGGAGGATTGTATGTGTACTTGGGAGATTTTTGAAAATATGATAAGTGTGTGTGTATATGTAACCGTGTATGTATGTATGTAAGTAGGAGGTTGCTTGCAAATCTTGGTAAATCCTTATGATCACTCATAATCTCTATATACAAGACCTCACCATGCATGCATACACTAGTGTCATGATGGTTTGGCTTTGTGTCTTGGCTTATTAGGGCCATATGGCCGAAAATCTTACCAAGGGGGACAAGATTAGAGCTACTTTTGTACTAGTGTCTTCTTACAACTTTTCCTTACACCTTTTGGCTTTACATGCATGCTTTATCTAAGTATAGGTTATCATTGTTAACACTTGCATGGACACAATTCTTGGCCTTTAGGCCGGCCCCCAAGTGAGTTTAAGTGGGGTCCACAACTTCAAATATTTACCCAATACTTGTTATGTTTAATCCCCCGTCGTTCGGGTGTCGTTCGGGTATTTTTCGGGTTTTAATCACGCGTTATCCGGACATTAAAAATACCTTTAATAACCCTTAAATATAGTCTAATTTAAGCGTTGATTGGTTATTTAGGCCTTTGTCGGGTGAAATTATGAGTTATACGCGTATCGGGTGCGGTACGCGCGTTTTATTCGTTACCGGGAGATTTGTACAAGACGTTTTCATTTATGGTTTTGGAGTTCCAAAACTCATTATATCTTATGAAAATACCCTTTATTTTATATCCTGGGTGTCCGGGATCCGTTTCGTTTATTTAATTATTACCGGGTAATTGCCAACGTCCATACCGGATAGCTTATTTACACATGATCCAATCATGCTTTACCATTAAACGTATGCATTCCTATGCATTATTTGGAAATTGCTATCCCCTAAGGCCTTGATAATTAAATCACACATAATTGCATTTAATTACGTTAATCATATATTAATTAATTTGTACGGAATTACCTTATTTTTGCCGGTTGTTACATTCTCCCCCCGTTAAGAGAATTCCGTCCCGGAATTCACTTCGAGTTCTCCGGTACAGGTGTCTTCTCGAATAGGGCGGGGTATTTTTGCTTCATCCGGTCCAGCCTTTCCCACGTGAACTCCGGTCCACGCTTGGCATTCCAGCGCACTTTGACCAATCTGATCTTGCTGCGCCTTAGTTTTTGGACCTTCCAATCAGTTACCTCGATTGGTTCTTCCACAAAATGTAACTTGTCGTCAATCTAGATTTCGTCAGCTGGAATAATGAGAGTTTCGTTGGATAGGCACTTTTTCAAGTTTGACACATGAAACGTGTCGTGTATTCCACTAAGCTCTTGAGGCAACTTGAGCTTGTACGCCACTGTGCCTACCCTGGACAAGACTTCGAACGGTCCAATATATCGTGGGTTCAACTTTCCGCGCTTCCCAAAGCGCGCGACACCTTTCCAAGGTGACACTTTCAGTAGGACCCTATCTCCGACTTGAAACTCTAAAGGCTTTCGCCTCATATCAGCATAGCTTTTCTGGCGGTCCCGGGCCGCTTTGAGGCGTTCCTTTATCAAAAAGACCTTATCCGTGGCCTCTTGAACAATTTCGGGCCCGGTGAGTTGTTTTTCTCCAACTTCCGCCCAACATAATGGCGATCGGCACTTGCGTCCATATAGAGCTTCAAACGGTGCGGCTTGAATGCTCGTATGATAACTGTTGTTATAAGAAAATTCTACCAATGGCAAGTGCGTATCCCAATTACCTCCGAAATCAATCGCACATGCCCGTAACATATCTTCCAATGTCTGGATGGTTCGTTCACTTTGACCATCCGTTTGGGGGTGATATGCGGTGCTCATGTCGAGGCGAGTACCGAGGGCTTCATTCAAACTTTCCCAAAATCTGGAAGTGAAACGACTATCCCGATCGGAGATGATAGAAACAGGTACACCGTGTTTAGATACCACTTCCTTTATGTACAAACGGGTCAGCTTCTCCAACTTGTCCGTTTCGCGAATCGGAAGGAAGTGTGCAGATTTTGTCAATCGATCAACAATTACCCAGATCGTGTCATGGCCGCTTGTCGTCTTGGGTAACTTGGTAATGAAATCCATGGTGATTCGTTCCCATTTCCATTCCGGTATTTCCGGTTGCTGTAGCAAACCGGAAGGTTTCTGGTGCTCAGCCTTGACCTTTGCGCAAGTCAAACATCGCGCAACATAGGCTGCTATATCCCTTTTGAAATTCGGCCACCAATAAAGTTCCTTCAAATCGTGGAACATCTTGTCTGCACCAGGGTGAACCGAATATCTAGAACTGTGAGCTTCGGCCAATACTAGCTCACGCAATCCACCATATACTGGGACCCAAATTCTATTCATGAAATACAGTGTCTGGTCCGCTTTTGGTTCTAGTGAATCAACCATCTTTCGTAACCTTTCACCTTTGACATTCTCGGGTTTAAGGGCGTTCACTTGAGCTTCACGAATTCGTTCAGTCAGATTCGTGTGGATAGTCAGACCCAAAGCTCAGACACGCAATGGTTTAACCCGTTCCTTGCGACTCAAGGCGTCGGCTACGACGTTTGCCTTACCGGGATGGTACTTAATTTCACAATCGTAATCGTTTAATAATTCCACCCATCGCCGTTGTCGCATGTTTAAGTCCTTCTGATCAAAGATGTGCTGCAAACTCTTATGATCAGTGAAAATCGTACACTTGGTTCCGTACAAATAGTGCCTCCATATCTTGAGAGCGAACACCACTGCACCTAATTCCAAATCGTGTGTAGTGTAGTTCTTCTCATGGATTTTCAGTTGTCTGGAAGCATATGCTATTACTTTTTCTCGCTGCATCAATACACATCCCAAACCCTGATGCGAGGCATCACAGTAAACTACAAAATCTTCCGTACCGTCTGGAAGTGACAGTATCGGAGCGCCACATAACTTGTCTTTTAACAATTGGAATGCTGCCTCTTGCTTTTCCGTCCATTCAAATTTCTTATCCTTCTGGGTTAGCATGGTTAAAGCTTGTGCTATTTTCGAAAAGTTCTCGATGAACCTTCTGTAATAACCCGCGAGGCCTAGAAATTGTCGCACTTCAGTCGGAGTTCGAGGGGCTTCCCAATTTTTAATTGCCTCGATCTTGGCGGGATCGACGTGTATGCCCTTCTCGTTTACCACGTGGCCTAAAAAGTGAACTTCCCGAATCCAAAAGTCACATTTCGAGAATTTAGCATAGAGCTTCTCTTTGCGTAATACTTCAAGAATTAACCGAAGGTGATTCTCGTGGTCTTCTTTTGTGCGTGAATAGATCAAAATATCGTCAATGAAGACGATGACGAATTTGTCCAGGTATGGCTTACACACGCGGTTCATTAGGTCCATGAAAACTGCTGGTGCGTTGGTTAAGCCGAACGGCATTACCAAAAATTCATAGTGTCCATACCGGGTTCTGAAGGCCGTTTTTGGTATATCTTCTTCTTGTATACGCAACTGGTGATAGCCAGACCTCAAATCGATCTTGGAGTAATAGCTGGAACCTTGGAGCTGATCAAATAAATCGTCGATCCTGGGGAGAGGATAGCGATTCTTGATGGTTAGCTTGTTCAGCTCTCGGTAGTCGATGCACATGCGAAATGTGCCATCCTTCTTCTTCACAAATAAGACGGGAGCTCCCCAAGGTGAGAAACTCGGTCTTATAAAACCTTTGTCCAATAATTCTTGTAGCTGGCTGGACAGTTCCTGCATCTCTGATGGAGCTAGGCGGTATGGCGATCGTGCCACAGGAGCAGCTCCAGGAACGAGGTCGATGCGGAACTCGACTTGTCGAGGTGGCGGCAACCCCGGCAAATCTTCTGGAAATACATCCGGAAAATCTCTGGCGACTGGAATGTCTTCCAACTTTCGCTCGTCGGCCTTCTTGTCCACTACGTGTGCCAAGAACGCGACAAGCCCTTTTCTTAGACACTTACGAGCCTTCATGCTCGAAATAATCCTTAGTGGCGTCCCGTGTCTTTCCCCTTGAATTGAGAGAGTTTCACCGTTTGCGAGGGGAACTTGAATAACTTTATCGTTGCAAATCACAATGGCACGGTGCGCGGACAACCAGTCCATGCCGACGACGATGTCAAAACTTCCCAATACAACCGGCAATAGATCAATCCCAAACTCGTGCCCACAGAGTTCTAACTTACAATCTTTTGCTACCTCTCTCGTTTCAATAGTTTTACCATTAGCCAGTTCTATAGAGTAGGGTGTATCTAGTTTGCTAGTTTCTAAACCAAGTAGTCTTTTAAACTCAATGGATACGAAGCTAAAGTCAGCACCGGTATCAAATAATACAGAGGCATAATGACCATTTAGAGGAAACGTACCAGTGACCACATTGGGGTCTTGCCGTGCATCACCGGCTCCAATCACAAATGCCCGGCCGCGGGCCTGATTGTTGATCTTGGGGCAATCCTTCTTCCAATGGTCTAATGACCCGCATGCAAAGCATGGTCTAGCCCCTCCATTTTTCGGTGCTCCAGATCGGCACTCTTCAGTCTTGTGCCCTGTGCGGTGGCACTTCCCACAAGTTAACCCATTGTTTCTCCCCTGATTTCCCTGCTTGTTACCATTACCACGTCCCGTGGCGACATATCCCTTTCCCTTCTTGTTCGAGCTACCCGACGCTCGGTCCCTTTTTCCTTCATCCCGTTTTCTTTTCCCAAACCTCGACCTGTTACCCTGGTCATTCGTCACAACAGCTGAGTTTGATCCCTGATTCTTGGCCTCCACACTGCTTGCCTCGGAAATTTTTAATCCCGAAACTTGGCGGATCAGTGTACCCATGCGTATGGCATCTTCGGTGAGACTGAGCGCAAGATCAATGGCTGCGCGCATGGTCGTAGGTTTAGAAGCAGTGACCATGCTGCGTATTTGCGGTGCTAGGCCGAACAAATAACGCTCGATTTTGTTGTTCTCAGGGGTAACCAATCGCGGCACTAATCTGGCAAGATCGTGGAATCGAGACGTGTAACCAGTAACGTCTGCTCCTATCATAGTGTGGTTCCAAAACTCAGTTTCCAATTTCTGTACCTCGCTCGCTGGACGGTACTCAGCAATCATCAGTTCCTTCAGTCCTGCCCACGACAGGGAGTAAGCAGTGTCATCACCCAAAGACTGCACTTGACCATTCCACCATGTCAGTGCTTGGTCCAAGAATAGGTTGGTGGAGTACATAACCGACTGACGTGGGGTACATCCACTGATACGAATAACAGCCTCGGTCTTTTCAAACCATTTGACTAGGCCAACTGATCCTTCCGTGCCGTTAAAATTGAGCGGCTTGCAGTCGAGGAAGGCTTTGAAGGTGCAGCCACGCTCTCGCGAGGCCGTTTCTGCATTAGTAAAGTTGTATGTTATTACCGGATAGGAGTTTTAGGATATTCTCCCATCGCTTTATCAATTACTTTCAACTTCTTACCAGTGGGGGAAGTTTCCTGTCGGTCACTCCCAGTCAAGTCGCGAGATCTTTCGGAGCGAGCAGCTTCGTGCTCCGCGATCGCGCGGGCTATGCGTTCAGATATCATGGTCTCGAGTTCGGCCGGTGTTGCGGGCAGTCCGTCTGCTCCGCTATTGCTTCTAGTGGCCGGTGCCATTTCTCTTCAATAATAATTATCAAAGGTTAATTTGGCAAACATTTATACAATATAAAGCATAAATAACAAACCAGAATATGAACACAATAATCAACACCATGTCATCACACAACATACCAACACATCATACAAAAATAAATAGTAATCAACACAACATCACCACACAAATATACAAACCACAACGTATGGAGTAAGCAATAATAATCATAGACAACAACATATTTCACCATAATAATAAGATTTTCATTAATTTCAATAATACTAGTACAATGCTTGTTCATAATACAAAATGGAGAATACATTTCTCATACAATACATTGTTTTTTTTTTTGAAATAAATAAAACATCATATCATGTGCCGTAATATCCGTACGGCTAGGCAAAATGCAGACGAGTGTCATAACCCGTGCTGTACTACCATACTGCAGCTACTATGTACATAAACTGGTGGGTCTTCTGTGCATCCCTGATACATCCTACTGTGGTGGCGGTGGCGGATACTGGTACTGCGGCGCGTGCGTACTGATCGTCATACTGATCGTCATGATACGCTCGTACAAGAAATGTCGATGCGCAAAGTGCGCATCCCCTGTGATACCGCACTGAGCGTCCAGGCTCAGCAACTCCTCCGCGTAATGCGCCAAAGCATCCCGCGCGTCTATCATCCTCGTCCACATCAGACGTGTCTGATGCTCTACCTGTGTTACGGTGCGTTGCACCGTGTCAGCGAGAGTCTGAAAGTCCCGCTCTAGAGTGATGGCAGTGGACCATGCTGGTCCAGACAAGGGTGTCATCCTGGGTGGCTGGGATGGTCCGGGTATATCTGGGTGTGTGGATGGGAATGGCCCAAAGGGGGCTGGTATCGGTATGTGCGGCAGTAATGGGGTGAAACCTGGTGGTCTGAGGGAAAAGTGGGGTGGCATCATATAAGGGTCCCCTGCACCCAGAGGGTATGGTGCAGGTGTCATGCTGGGAATGGTGGGGATGGGTAAAGTCATGGCTACTGGGGGTGGTGGTATAGGCTCGGCTAGTGGGGCTACTAACGGCTCCGAAACAGTGGCCCACTCTGGAGTGGATACCACAACAGTGGGGGTAGGAGGGCTCGCGGTGGCAAAGGCTGCCATGCCTGCCCTGCGTAGCTCAGAGCTATCGGCGGGGCTACCCTCGAGTACATGTGCTGCAACAGCTGGCCCCTCCTGAGGTGCGGGCTCGAGTGGTGCTGGTGGGGCTATGGGGTCAGCAGGTGCGTCCTCTAACATTGGAGCCACTGGCTCCTCCTGAACAGCTGGAACCTCGGGTACCAGCATGTGCTCTACCGAAGCTACGGACTCGTCGTCAGAGTCATCGGATATCCACCCGTTCCTCCCACGGGAGATCGGCATGAGTCTCATGCCTGGAGGAATGTGGATGTGGGGTAGGGGTGCTGGCTCATGCTCCACGTGAGCCTGTCGGTCGAATGGAGACTCTACTGTCTCCGACCGGGCTGGGATCGGCAAGGACGGTCCGGCACAGCCCTCAGGGAAATCCCTGATAGCTCGGATGGGGCGTGGAGCTAACGGCGCGGCCGGTACCATGGGTAGCGGCGCGTCGACTACGGCGGGTGCCCAATCAGGATCCTCGCTAGGATCCGTCTCATCCGAGTCGTCATCCGAACCTCCGTCGACGTTCATCTCCACATCTTCGTCCTCTGCGTCAAGTACTACCAGCTCGACTGGCTCAGGCGGTGGCGCAGGAATGATCTGAATGCTGCTATCGATACTGGACGCTATACTACCAGCGTCGGACATCCTGGCAAAAGAACCGTACATATATATATATATATATGAATTAATTTAAATTAGACAGTTAAGGCGTACGTTATCAGTATCCTTTCTAACCTCTAATACTACGTTAATGCATAACGATACCTCTGGCTAGCTTGGTCGGAATCTTCTCATGCCCAATGCTTTCTTGAAAAATTACTTTATTGCCTTTATATATTTTTCTTTTGAAAACTTTATCTTTAGAACCAAATCCGGTTATAGTCTAGTTTTTAAAGAAAATACTCTAGTTCGCTATAACCTTGGCTCTGATACCACCTTCTGTCACACCACGACAATGGCGGAAACACGTGGCGCGACGGTTCAAAAGCATAAAGTCAAGGTTATTGCTAAACACAAGTAATTTAAGAAAATGGGTCGTTTATTATGACGTCAAATCTTGTTCAAACATTACACAAAAGTTAATTGTTTTTAAGATAATCATAGAGGTTTCTCGTATATATCCCAAATGCCTTGGGAAATAAAAGTGAAACCCCACAAAAGTTTGACGTCGCATTGGAGGATTCCTTGACCCAGCTTGCCCGGTGCTCCTTCATCTAGTTACCTGAAAGATATGTTTAAAAGTTTCGTCAATATAAAATATATTGGTGAGTTCACAGGTTTTCAGTTTCCAAAACTTGATTACTTGGGAAATACCATGTTATGACAATGTATAGGAGTTGCAAATTCCTATAACTCTACTTGAGACTATAATCAAACCAAGACGTATAAATAAATATGCCCCGCTCCAAGTCGTTACTCGGTTTCCCACGACTTAAGTTCAGAATATATGCACCCCAGGCATAACCTAATGCATAATCGACGCTATCGATTAGGGGTGGGCCTTGTCAGGCACCAATAGTACTATTCAATATTCCTCCGGTTTCATTTCCCTGAATAAATGATTATAGAGGCGAGGACTCAACCCCGAGTGGCGGTCACACCTCAAGTAATAAACCCGTCAAACATTTTCCCTAACATATCTTTCCCCCGGAAAACGTAAAAATAGTTTAAAATGGGGCCGTGAAACTCACCTGAAACTCTGTCTGGATTACTTAGGCGGATAGCAAAGATGGTCTCGCACCTACAAACGTCCTAGACGTATAAGTCACTATTCCTATAGTGCATGTGCCTTGGCAAGTTGTACACCCAACTCCCGACCACAAGTTATTCCAAATCCCGTTTAATTAAGCGCGTATCCTAGGTTTCGTTGGCGTCGCATTACCCTTTGTGTTACAAGTTATATATTACTCTTGTTAATATTTCCTCAACTTGTATCTTATTGTCATCGACTCGACTTCCCTTAACATATAATTATTTTCCCATTTAAATAATTATACTTAAGATCGCATCGCTCGATATAATATATATTTCAACCCTCGACCCGACTCACTTTGCCGCACATTTGTTTTCCCATTTAAACAAATATACTAAGATTTTGTCGTTCGATTGTATATTCTTAACGTCCGATTCAACTCACCATACCGTATATTTATTTTCCCATTCAAATAAATATACTAGGATCTCGTTGGTACGGCATACACATGTATATATCTTTGTCTTCTCGTCGCGGCTTTCCTTCCCACATATCTACTTTCCCATTAAGTAGATATACTAGAATTTTGCCGAGACGAGCGTACATATATATAAATGTGTAATTTTTCTTGTTAAGTATATACGTTTGTTTAACGTCTTATTTGTTTATGTCATGTGTTTCTCCCACGAATAATTCTCTTAACACTTAGGAAAGTGTTTATTAGTTTTCACCCAATGTATATATATATTTTACTTCTTAAAATATATATTTTTCTTATCTTGCCGCAATGGCATTTTTCTCATGTTTTGTCCGTGTACGGTTCGTTAACGCGTCTTAGTTCGATATCTTAACTCGATTAGTTAATTTTTCCAAGTTTTTCCCAACATGTATTTTATAGAAATATTATCCATATTTCTTCCTCTTTTCACATGTTACTTGGATGATTTAAAATACTTATGTATTTTTAATCCAACTTGTTAACTTAACTACAAAAATGTTTCCAACACTTTTATATTCCCATTTATATAAAAGTATTCATTTTTGTATAAGTTTCCCAAGTTTGTTTAATATTTTTATAAAATCTCTATTTTATAAAAATCCTTATGTTAAAACCCTTTATATTTTTATAACTTTCAAAAATACACTTTTATACAAAATACCCAAGTATATCTACTAGTATTTACCAAATTCATCCTTAGAATTTATTACTTACATTTTTGACACCAAACTTTCCATACTTGTATTTTTGGACTAATAGTTTCTAAAATATCCATTTTAGTCCTCTAACTTTCAAAGTTGCAACTTTAGTCCCTTAACTTCCAAAAGTTGCATTTTTCTACTCTAACTTCCAAAGTTAACATTTTTCACTCAAAATAGTAGACTTTGAAGATTCAACTTTTTATTGGTAAGTTATTTTTGTATCAAAACACTTATGTTAGTCTTGTATTTCATATGGAAGACTACTTATATGTGTGTTTTATGTATTTGTCCATTTTAACAAAATACCATTCATCTAAGTAAGCTAACTTTAATTTTTCATCTTCTTTATTTATGAACTTCTAACATGTTTTACCACATATTATAACTTAGATGATCATAATAAGATGATTTAAAGTTACTTTTAACATATTCAAGTTCATCCCATAATCTTAACCAAAACATCATCCTACTTAGTTTTAAATGCAAACTTTACATATTTTCAAGATTAATACATCATCATCATCAAATCCATGGTTTATTTTCATATCTTTAATCATCCATTTTACATATGTAAAACCTATTAAAGATTATGTTCAAAACCACCTTTTAAACCCTTCATGTACAACTTGCTTCTAAGAACACATACATGAATAATAACAATCAAAAACAAGATTAAGAATGCTTACTACTAGCACAAGGCTAGGGAAGACAAAACCTTTGATTTTGAGAGGGGTTTAGTGTGTTCTTCCTTAATGGTTAAGCTCCAAGCTTGAAACACACAATAGGGGTTTGGATGATGGATTGTTTTAAGTGTTTTGGAGATGTAGAAACTTGTAAGAATGAGGTATGGGAGAGGTGAAAACCCACGGCCACAAGGAGAAGAAAGGGAAGAGTTGTTTTGCTTTGATATCCAATCTCTAACACATGTTATTTATAATCTTATCACATGTAATCATGCTAAAGATTCAAGAAATCTTATGGAGGATTGTATGTGTACTTGGGAGATTTTTGAAAATATGATAAGTGTGTGTGTATATGTAACCGTGTATGTATGTATGTAAGTAGGAGGTTGCTTGCAAATCTTGGTAAATCCTTATGATCACTCATAATCTCTATATACAAGACCTCACCATGCATGCATACACTAGTGTCATGATGGTTTGGCTTTGTGTCTTGGCTTATTAGGGCCATATGGCCGAAAATCTTACCAAGGGGGACAAGATTAGAGCTACTTTTGTACTAGTGTCTTCTTACAACTTTTCCTTACACCTTTTGGCTTTACATGCATGCTTTATCTAAGTATAGGTTATCATTGTTAACACTTGCATGGACACAATTCTTGGCCTTTAGGCCGGCCCCCAAGTGAGTTTAAGTGGGGTCCACAACTTCAAATATTTACCCAATACTTGTTATGTTTAATCCCCCGTCGTTCGGGTGTCGTTCGGGTATTTTTCGGGTTTTAATCACGCGTTATCCGGACATTAAAAATACCTTTAATAACCCTTAAATATAGTCTAATTTAAGCGTTGATTGGTTATTTAGGCCTTTGTCGGGTGAAATTATGAGTTATACGCGTATCGGGTGCGGTACGCGCGTTTTATTCGTTACCGGGAGATTTGTACAAGACGTTTTCATTTATGGTTTTGGAGTTCCAAAACTCATTATATCTTATGAAAATACCCTTTATTTTATATCCTGGGTGTCCGGGATCCGTTTCGTTTATTTAATTATTACCGGGTAATTGCCAACGTCCATACCGGATAGCTTATTTACACATGATCCAATCATGCTTTACCATTAAACGTATGCATTCCTATGCATTATTTGGAAATTGCTATCCCCTAAGGCCTTGATAATTAAATCACACATAATTGCATTTAATTACGTTAATCATATATTAATTAATTTGTACGGAATTACCTTATTTTTGCCGGTTGTTACATTCTCCCCCCGTTAAGAGAATTCCGTCCCGGAATTCACTTCGAGTTCTCCGGTACAGGTGTCTTCTCGAATAGGGCGGGGTATTTTTGCTTCATCCGGTCCAGCCTTTCCCACGTGAACTCCGGTCCACGCTTGGCATTCCAGCGCACTTTGACCAATCTGATCTTGCTGCGCCTTAGTTTTTGGACCTTCCAATCAGTTACCTCGATTGGTTCTTCCACAAAATGTAACTTGTCGTCAATCTAGATTTCGTCAGCTGGAATAATGAGAGTTTCGTTGGATAGGCACTTTTTCAAGTTTGACACATGAAACGTGTCGTGTATTCCACTAAGCTCTTGAGGCAACTTGAGCTTGTACGCCACTGTGCCTACCCTGGACAAGACTTCGAACGGTCCAATATATCGTGGGTTCAACTTTCCGCGCTTCCCAAAGCGCGCGACACCTTTCCAAGGTGACACTTTCAGTAGGACCCTATCTCCGACTTGAAACTCTAAAGGCTTTCGCCTCATATCAGCATAGCTTTTCTGGCGGTCCCGGGCCGCTTTGAGGCGTTCCTTTATCAAAAAGACCTTATCCGTGGCCTCTTGAACAATTTCGGGCCCGGTGAGTTGTTTTTCTCCAACTTCCGCCCAACATAATGGCGATCGGCACTTGCGTCCATATAGAGCTTCAAACGGTGCGGCTTGAATGCTCGTATGATAACTGTTGTTATAAGAAAATTCTACCAATGGCAAGTGCGTATCCCAATTACCTCCGAAATCAATCGCACATGCCCGTAACATATCTTCCAATGTCTGGATGGTTCGTTCACTTTGACCATCCGTTTGGGGGTGATATGCGGTGCTCATGTCGAGGCGAGTACCGAGGGCTTCATTCAAACTTTCCCAAAATCTGGAAGTGAAACGACTATCCCGATCGGAGATGATAGAAACAGGTACACCGTGTTTAGATACCACTTCCTTTATGTACAAACGGGTCAGCTTCTCCAACTTGTCCGTTTCGCGAATCGGAAGGAAGTGTGCAGATTTTGTCAATCGATCAACAATTACCCAGATCGTGTCATGGCCGCTTGTCGTCTTGGGTAACTTGGTAATGAAATCCATGGTGATTCGTTCCCATTTCCATTCCGGTATTTCCGGTTGCTGTAGCAAACCGGAAGGTTTCTGGTGCTCAGCCTTGACCTTTGCGCAAGTCAAACATCGCGCAACATAGGCTGCTATATCCCTTTTGAAATTCGGCCACCAATAAAGTTCCTTCAAATCGTGGAACATCTTGTCTGCACCAGGGTGAACCGAATATCTAGAACTGTGAGCTTCGGCCAATACTAGCTCACGCAATCCACCATATACTGGGACCCAAATTCTATTCATGAAATACAGTGTCTGGTCCGCTTTTGGTTCTAGTGAATCAACCATCTTTCGTAACCTTTCACCTTTGACATTCTCGGGTTTAAGGGCGTTCACTTGAGCTTCACGAATTCGTTCAGTCAGATTCGTGTGGATAGTCAGACCCAAAGCTCAGACACGCAATGGTTTAACCCGTTCCTTGCGACTCAAGGCGTCGGCTACGACGTTTGCCTTACCGGGATGGTACTTAATTTCACAATCGTAATCGTTTAATAATTCCACCCATCGCCGTTGTCGCATGTTTAAGTCCTTCTGATCAAAGATGTGCTGCAAACTCTTATGATCAGTGAAAATCGTACACTTGGTTCCGTACAAATAGTGCCTCCATATCTTGAGAGCGAACACCACTGCACCTAATTCCAAATCGTGTGTAGTGTAGTTCTTCTCATGGATTTTCAGTTGTCTGGAAGCATATGCTATTACTTTTTCTCGCTGCATCAATACACATCCCAAACCCTGATGCGAGGCATCACAGTAAACTACAAAATCTTCCGTACCGTCTGGAAGTGACAGTATCGGAGCGCCACATAACTTGTCTTTTAACAATTGGAATGCTGCCTCTTGCTTTTCCGTCCATTCAAATTTCTTATCCTTCTGGGTTAGCATGGTTAAAGCTTGTGCTATTTTCGAAAAGTTCTCGATGAACCTTCTGTAATAACCCGCGAGGCCTAGAAATTGTCGCACTTCAGTCGGAGTTCGAGGGGCTTCCCAATTTTTAATTGCCTCGATCTTGGCGGGATCGACGTGTATGCCCTTCTCGTTTACCACGTGGCCTAAAAAGTGAACTTCCCGAATCCAAAAGTCACATTTCGAGAATTTAGCATAGAGCTTCTCTTTGCGTAATACTTCAAGAATTAACCGAAGGTGATTCTCGTGGTCTTCTTTTGTGCGTGAATAGATCAAAATATCGTCAATGAAGACGATGACGAATTTGTCCAGGTATGGCTTACACACGCGGTTCATTAGGTCCATGAAAACTGCTGGTGCGTTGGTTAAGCCGAACGGCATTACCAAAAATTCATAGTGTCCATACCGGGTTCTGAAGGCCGTTTTTGGTATATCTTCTTCTTGTATACGCAACTGGTGATAGCCAGACCTCAAATCGATCTTGGAGTAATAGCTGGAACCTTGGAGCTGATCAAATAAATCGTCGATCCTGGGGAGAGGATAGCGATTCTTGATGGTTAGCTTGTTCAGCTCTCGGTAGTCGATGCACATGCGAAATGTGCCATCCTTCTTCTTCACAAATAAGACGGGAGCTCCCCAAGGTGAGAAACTCGGTCTTATAAAACCTTTGTCCAATAATTCTTGTAGCTGGCTGGACAGTTCCTGCATCTCTGATGGAGCTAGGCGGTATGGCGATCGTGCCACAGGAGCAGCTCCAGGAACGAGGTCGATGCGGAACTCGACTTGTCGAGGTGGTGGCAACCCCGGCAAATCTTCTGGAAATACATCCGGAAAATCTCTGGCGACTGGAATGTCTTCCAACTTTCGCTCGTCGGCCTTCTTGTCCACTACGTGTGCCAAGAACGCGACAAGCCCTTTTCTTAGACACTTACGAGCCTTCATGCTCGAAATAATCCTTAGTGGCGTCCCGTGTCTTTCCCCTTGAATTGAGAGAGTTTCACCGTTTGCGAGGGGAACTTGAATAACTTTATCGTTGCAAATCACAATGGCACGGTGCGCGGACAACCAGTCCATGCCGACGACGATGTCAAAACTTCCCAATACAACCGGCAATAGATCAATCCCAAACTCGTGCCCACAGAGTTCTAACTTACAATCTTTTGCTACCTCTCTCGTTTCAATAGTTTTACCATTAGCCAGTTCTATAGAGTAGGGTGTATCTAGTTTGCTAGTTTCTAAACCAAGTAGTCTTTTAAACTCAATGGATACGAAGCTAAAGTCAGCACCGGTATCAAATAATACAGAGGCATAATGACCATTTAGAGGAAACGTACCAGTGACCACATTGGGGTCTTGCCGTGCATCACCGGCTCCAATCACAAATGCCCGGCCGCGGGCCTGATTGTTGATCTTGGGGCAATCCTTCTTCCAATGGTCTAATGACCCGCATGCAAAGCATGGTCTAGCCCCTCCATTTTTCGGTGCTCCAGATCGGCACTCTTCAGTCTTGTGCCCTGTGCGGTGGCACTTCCCACAAGTTAACCCATTGTTTCTCCCCTGATTTCCCTGCTTGTTACCATTACCACGTCCCGTGGCGACATATCCCTTTCCCTTCTTGTTCGAGCTACCCGACGCTCGGTCCCTTTTTCCTTCATCCCGTTTTCTTTTCCCAAACCTCGACCTGTTACCCTGGTCATTCGTCACAACAGCTGAGTTTGATCCCTGATTCTTGGCCTCCACACTGCTTGCCTCGGAAATTTTTAATCCCGAAACTTGGCGGATCAGTGTACCCATGCGTATGGCATCTTCGGTGAGACTGAGCGCAAGATCAATGGCTGCGCGCATGGTCGTAGGTTTAGAAGCAGTGACCATGCTGCGTATTTGCGGTGCTAGGCCGAACAAATAACGCTCGATTTTGTTGTTCTCAGGGGTAACCAATCGCGGCACTAATCTGGCAAGATCGTGGAATCGAGACGTGTAACCAGTAACGTCTGCTCCTATCATAGTGTGGTTCCAAAACTCAGTTTCCAATTTCTGTACCTCGCTCGCTGGACGGTACTCAGCAATCATCAGTTCCTTCAGTCCTGCCCACGACAGGGAGTAAGCAGTGTCATCACCCAAAGACTGCACTTGACCATTCCACCATGTCAGTGCTTGGTCCAAGAATAGGTTGGTGGAGTACATAACCGACTGACGTGGGGTACATCCACTGATACGAATAACAGCCTCGGTCTTTTCAAACCATTTGACTAGGCCAACTGATCCTTCCGTGCCGTTAAAATTGAGCGGCTTGCAGTCGAGGAAGGCTTTGAAGGTGCAGCCACGCTCTCGCGAGGCCGTTTCTGCATTAGTAAAGTTGTATGTTATTACGGGATAGGAGTTTTAGGATATTCTCCCATCGCTTTATCAATTACTTTCAACTTCTTACCAGTGGGGGAAGTTTCCTGTCGGTCACTCCCAGTCAAGTCGCGAGATCTTTCGGAGCGAGCAGCTTCGTGCTCCGCGATCGCGCGGGCTATGCGTTCAGATATCATGGTCTCGAGTTCGGCCGGTGTTGCGGGCAGTCCGTCTGCTCCGCTATTGCTTCTAGTGGCCGGTGCCATTTCTCTTCAATAATAATTATCAAAGGTTAATTTGGCAAACATTTATACAATATAAAGCATAAATAACAAACCAGAATATGAACACAATAATCAACACCATGTCATCACACAACATACCAACACATCATACAAAAATAAATAGTAATCAACACAACATCACCACACAAATATACAAACCACAACGTATGGAGTAAGCAATAATAATCATAGACAACAACATATTTCACCATAATAATAAGATTTTCATTAATTTCAATAATACTAGTACAATGCTTGTTCATAATACAAAATGGAGAATACATTTCTCATACAATACATTGTTTTTTTTTTTGAAATAAATAAAACATCATATCATGTGCCGTAATATCCGTACGGCTAGGCAAAATGCAGACGAGTGTCATAACCCGTGCTGTACTACCATACTGCAGCTACTATGTACATAAACTGGTGGGTCTTCTGTGCATCCCTGATACATCCTACTGTGGCGGCGGTGGCGGATACTGGTACTGCGGCGCGTGCGTACTGATCGTCATACTGATCGTCATGATACGCTCGTACAAGAAATGTCGATGCGCAAAGTGCGCATCCCCTGTGATACCGCACTGAGCGTCCAGGCTCAGCAACTCCTCCGCGTAATGCGCCAAAGCATCCCGCGCGTCTATCATCCTCGTCCACATCAGACGTGTCTGATGCTCTACCTGTGTTACGGTGCGTTGCACCGTGTCAGCGAGAGTCTGAAAGTCCCGCTCTAGAGTGATGGCAGTGGACCATGCTGGTCCAGACAAGGGTGTCATCCTGGGTGGCTGGGATGGTCCGGGTATATCTGGGTGTGTGGATGGGAATGGCCCAAAGGGGGCTGGTATCGGTATGTGCGGCAGTAATGGGGTGAAACCTGGTGGTCTGAGGGAAAAGTGGGGTGGCATCATATAAGGGTCCCCTGCACCCAGAGGGTATGGTGCAGGTGTCATGCTGGGAATGGTGGGGATGGGTAAAGTCATGGCTACTAGGGGTGGTGGTATAGGCTCGGCTAGTGGGGCTACTAACGGCTCCGAAACAGTGGCCCACTCTGGAGTGGATACCACAACAGTGGGGGTAGGAGGGCTCGCGGTGGCAAAGGCTGCCATGCCTGCCCTGCGTAGCTCAGAGCTATCGGCGGGGCTACCCTCGAGTACATGTGCTGCAACAGCTGGCCCCTCCTGAGGTGCGGGCTCGAGTGGTGCTGGTGGGGCTATGGGGTCAGCAGGTGCGTCCTCTAACATTGGAGCCACTGGCTCCTCCTGAACAGCTGGAACCTCGGGTACCAGCATGTGCTCTACCGAAGCTACGGACTCGTCGTCAGAGTCATCGGATATCCACCCGTTCCTCCCACGGGAGATCGGCATGAGTCTCATGCCTGGAGGAATGTGGATGTGGGGTAGGGGTGCTGGCTCATGCTCCACGTGAGCCTGTCGGTCGAATGGAGACTCTACTGTCTCCGACCGGGCTGGGATCGGCCGGGACGGTCCGGCACAGCCCTCAGGGAAATCCCTGATAGCTCGGATGGGGCGTGGAGCTAACGGCGCGGCCGGTACCATGGGTAGCGGCGCGTCGACTACGGCGGGTGCCCAATCAGGATCCTCGCTAGGATCCGTCTCATCCGAGTCGTCATCCGAACCTCCGTCGACGTTCATCTCCACATCTTCGTCCTCTGCGTCAAGTACTACCAGCTCGACTGGCTCAGGCGGTGGCGCAGGAATGATCTGAATGCTGCTATCGATACTGGACGCTATACTACCAGCGTCGGACATCCTGGCAAAAGAACCGTACATATATATATATATATGAATTAATTTAAATTAGACAGTTAAGGCGTACGTTATCAGTATCCTTTCTAACCTCTAATACTACGTTAATGCATAACGATACCTCTGGCTAGCTTGGTCGGAATCTTCTCATGCCCAATGCTTTCTTGAAAAATTACTTTATTGCCTTTATATATTTTTCTTTTGAAAACTTTATCTTTAGAACCAAATCCGGTTATAGTCTAGTTTTTAAAGAAAATACTCTAGTTCGCTATAACCTTGGCTCTGATACCACCTTCTGTCACACCACGACAATGGCGGAAACACGTGGCGCGACGGTTCAAAAGCATAAAGTCAAGGTTATTGCTAAACACAAGTAATTTAAGAAAATGGGTCGTTTATTATGACGTCAAATCTTGTTCAAACATTACACAAAAGTTAATTGTTTTTAAGATAATCATAGAGGTTTCTCGTATATATCCCAAATGCCTTGGGAAATAAAAGTGAAACCCCACAAAAGTTTGACGTCGCATTGGAGGATTCCTTGACCCAGCTTGCCCGGTGCTCCTTCATCTAGTTACCTGAAAGATATGTTTAAAAGTTTCGTCAATATAAAATATATTGGTGAGTTCACAGGTTTTCAGTTTCCAAAACTTGATTACTTGGGAAATACCATGTTATGACAATGTATAGGAGTTGCAAATTCCTATAACTCTACTTGAGACTATAATCAAACCAAGACGTATAAATAAATATGCCCCGCTCCAAGTCGTTACTCGGTTTCCCACGACTTAAGTTCAGAATATATGCACCCCAGGCATAACCTAATGCATAATCGACGCTATCGATTAGGGGTGGGCCTTGTCAGGCACCAATAGTACTATTCAATATTCCTCCGGTTTCATTTCCCTGAATAAATGATTATAGAGGCGAGGACTCAACCCCGAGTGGCGGTCACACCTCAAGTAATAAACCCGTCAAACATTTTCCCTAACATATCTTTCCCCCGGAAAACGTAAAAATAGTTTAAAATGGGGCCGTGAAACTCACCTGAAACTCTGTCTGGATTACTTAGGCGGATAGCAAAGATGGTCTCGCACCTACAAACGTCCTAGACGTATAAGTCACTATTCCTATAGTGCATGTGCCTTGGCAAGTTGTACACCCAACTCCCGACCACAAGTTATTCCAAATCCCGTTTAATTAAGCGCGTATCCTAGGTTTCGTTGGCGTCGCATTACCCTTTGTGTTACAAGTTATATATTACTCTTGTTAATATTTCCTCAACTTGTATCTTATTGTCATCGACTCGACTTCCCTTAACATATAATTATTTTCCCATTTAAATAATTATACTTAAGATCGCATCGCTCGATATAATATATATTTCAACCCTCGACCCGACTCACTTTGCCGCACATTTGTTTTCCCATTTAAACAAATATACTAAGATTTTGTCGTTCGATTGTATATTCTTAACGTCCGATTCAACTCACCATACCGTATATTTATTTTCCCATTCAAATAAATATACTAGGATCTCGTTGGTACGGCATACACATGTATATATCTTTGTCTTCTCGTCGCGGCTTTCCTTCCCACATATCTACTTTCCCATTAAGTAGATATACTAGAATTTTGCCGAGACGAGCGTACATATATATAAATGTGTAATTTTTCTTGTTAAGTATATACGTTTGTTTAACGTCTTATTTGTTTATGTCATGTGTTTCTCCCACGAATAATTCTCTTAACACTTAGGAAAGTGTTTATTAGTTTTCACCCAATGTATATATATATTTTACTTCTTAAAATATATATTTTTCTTATCTTGCCGCAATGGCATTTTTCTCATGTTTTGTCCGTGTACGGTTCGTTAACGCGTCTTAGTTCGATATCTTAACTCGATTAGTTAATTTTTCCAAGTTTTTCCCAACATGTATTTTATAGAAATATTATCCATATTTCTTCCTCTTTTCACATGTTACTTGGATGATTTAAAATACTTATGTATTTTTAATCCAACTTGTTAACTTAACTACAAAAATGTTTCCAACACTTTTATATTCCCATTTATATAAAAGTATTCATTTTTGTATAAGTTTCCCAAGTTTGTTTAATATTTTTATAAAATCTCTATTTTATAAAAATCCTTATGTTAAAACCCTTTATATTTTTATAACTTTCAAAAATACACTTTTATACAAAATACCCAAGTATATCTACTAGTATTTACCAAATTCATCCTTAGAATTTATTACTTACATTTTTGACACCAAACTTTCCATACTTGTATTTTTGGACTAATAGTTTCTAAAATATCCATTTTAGTCCTCTAACTTTCAAAGTTGCAACTTTAGTCCCTTAACTTCCAAAAGTTGCATTTTTCTACTCTAACTTCCAAAGTTAACATTTTTCACTCAAAATAGTAGACTTTGAAGATTCAACTTTTTATTGGTAAGTTATTTTTGTATCAAAACACTTATGTTAGTCTTGTATTTCATATGGAAGACTACTTATATGTGTGTTTTATGTATTTGTCCATTTTAACAAAATACCATTCATCTAAGTAAGCTAACTTTAATTTTTCATCTTCTTTATTTATGAACTTCTAACATGTTTTACCACATATTATAACTTAGATGATCATAATAAGATGATTTAAAGTTACTTTTAACATATTTAAGTTCATCCCATAATCTTAACCAAAACATCATCCTACTTAGTTTTAAATGCAAACTTTACATATTTTCAAGATTAATACATCATCATCATCAAATCCATGGTTTATTTTCATATCTTTAATCATCCATTTTACATATGTAAAACCTATTAAAGATTATGTTCAAAACCACCTTTTAAACCCTTCATGTACAACTTGCTTCTAAGAACACATACATGAATAATAACAATCAAAAACAAGATTAAGAATGCTTACTACTAGCACAAGGCTAGGGAAGACAAAACCTTTGATTTTGAGAGGGGTTTAGTGTGTTCTTCCTTAATGGTTAAGCTCCAAGCTTGAAACACACAATAGGGGTTTGGATGATGGATTGTTTTAAGTGTTTTGGAGATGTAGAAACTTGTAAGAATGAGGTATGGGAGAGGTGAAAACCCACGGCCACAAGGAGAAGAAAGGGAAGAGTTGTTTTGCTTTGATATCCAATCTCTAACACATGTTATTTATAATCTTATCACATGTAATCATGCTAAAGATTCAAGAAATCTTATGGAGGATTGTATGTGTACTTGGGAGATTTTTGAAAATATGATAAGTGTGTGTGTATATGTAACCGTGTATGTATGTATGTAAGTAGGAGGTTGCTTGCAAATCTTGGTAAATCCTTATGATCACTCATAATCTCTATATACAAGACCTCACCATGCATACATACACTAGTGTCATGATGGTTTGGCTTTGTGTCTTGGCTTATTAGGGCCATATGGCCGAAAATCTTACCAAGGGGGACAAGATTAGAGCTACTTTTGTACTAGTGTCTTCTTACAACTTTTCCTTACACCTTTTGGCTTTACATGCATGCTTTATCTAAGTATAGGTTATCATTGTTAACACTTGCATGGACACAATTCTTGGCCTTTAGGCCGGCCCCCAAGTGAGTTTAAGTGGGGTCCACAACTTCAAATATTTACCCAATACTTGTTATGTTTAATCCCCCGTCGTTCGGGTGTCGTTCGGGTATTTTTCGGGTTTTAATCACGCGTTATCCGGACATTAAAAATACCTTTAATAACCCTTAAATATAGTCTAATTTAAGCGTTGATTGGTTATTTAGGCCTTTGTCGGGTGAAATTATGAGTTATACGCGTATCGGGTGCGGTACGCGCGTTTTATTCGTTACCGGGAGATTTGTACAAGACGTTTTCATTTATGGTTTTGGAGTTCCAAAACTCATTATATCTTATGAAAATACCCTTTATTTTATATCCTGGGTGTCCGGGATCCGTTTCGTTTATTTAATTATTACCGGGTAATTGCCAACGTCCATACCGGATAGCTTATTTACACATGATCCAATCATGCTTTACCATTAAACGTATGCATTCCTATGCATTATTTGGAAATTGCTATCCCCTAAGGCCTTGATAATTAAATCACACATAATTGCATTTAATTACGTTAATCATATATTAATTAATTTGTACGGAATTACCTTATTTTTGCCGGTTGTTACATATAACACTTCACAAATTATATAACATGACTAGAAAATTAGGCGAAATGGAATGTAGAGGTAGCCCATACAAAGATATGGCGGCAACAATGAAAAAAAAATTTAGAAAATATTTTTCGGAATTACCGGCGGTTTTTACTTGTGCCTCCGCTTTAAACCCATGTTACAATATAGGGGGGTAGAAAATATAATTGAAAAAATTTGCAATGAGTTGGACTTGAACACGGTAAAAGATCCGTATTTTTCACAAGGTATGGTAGGAAGATTTAATAGACATCTCACGGATATGTATTATGTTTATTTTGAACGTTATGGTCAAATGTCGTCCATTCAAATGCAAATGAGACAAGTTTCTCAAAATGTACTTGATACGGACATGGATTTATACAATGATTTGTTAGACACGTCTAATAAACGTGCACGAGGTAACGCTCCTAGTAGCGAACTTGGGAGGTATGGTGCCGAAAACTATTTAAAAGTTTTGACTACCGAAGAATTTAAAATTTTTGATGTGTTGGCTTGGTGGAAAAGTAAGGAAGATCAATTTCCGGTCTTAGCCGCCATGGCCCAGGATTTACTAACCGTCCAAGCTTCCACGGTAGCTTCGGAATGCGCTTTCTCTATTAGTGGCAGGGTCATTTCGATACGTAGGACACGACTAATTCCACCTTCGGTAGAGATGACCATTGGTTGAAAGATTATTTGGATGCGGCGGAGAGGGTGCAAAACATACGCGCACTTGAGGGAGAACTTGAATATGAAGGCGAAGTGTACGAGGACGAGGTCAACGCGGACTTAACCGAACCAATGACCGAATATGAAGCCGAAATGGATGAATGGATAAGAAGCAACGCCGGTTCGGTTGAAGATTAGACTATGTTTGAAGATTTATTTCGTTTAAGACTATGTTTTTTAAGATTATGTTTTCTATTATGTTTCATGTTATCTTCGGATTCCTTTTAGTTTCGATGTTTTTTGTCGTGTTTTTTAATCAATGAAATCGTAATTTTAAATTACATTGTGTTCATAATAATTTGTTGTGTTTAAAATGTTCAAAAAAAAAAATTTCTGCAGAAAAACAGCAGCAAACAGCAGTGTAACAACACCAAAAAAGAAAAAAAAAACGGTTTTTTCCAGTTTTTTCCATTTTTTTTAAAAAAACGGTTTCCAACCTGGTACAAATCGGTCTGAATAGTTGGTTACCCCCGACATCAAAAACCGGTTTTGAAAACCGGACCTGTTTACAAAAAAAACTGATTTTTTTTCCAACCACAAAACCCGAACCGATTTTGGAAAAAAAAAACCGATTTGTCCATGTCTACTAAAGGCTCCAAAATGTCACAATGGTTCATGAAATAATACAAATGGTTTGTTTGAATATAATTTTTGGCGTGTAGTACCAAGTAAAAGGGGGTGCTTAATTTGATGTAACTTGTACTCCAGAGTTGTTGCTCCGGCAGTTGTTTTGATTATTTATGCTTAAATTCTTATCTATACTATAGTATAATGCATGAGAGAGGGGTATTTTAAGATACCTAAAAGTTAAGAAATAATTTTTAATTAACAACCCTAAAATGAGGGTAAAAATAGTCATTCATACATTATTTACACTTTAATACCCTATCTTATTTACACTTTAATTCCCTAATTTTTTTGTTAATAATTACATTTTCTTCCCCTCCCCTACAAAATTATAATTTCTTTTATTTAATTCTATCATAACTTTAAAACTAATATATTTTAAAAACATTCGAATATACCATGACGACCGGCTCATTTTTGTCGACGTGTCGGTGTTTGTCGTAATCAATACCGATGTGTGGATTGAAATGTACAACAAATAATGCCTTATGTACAAATGATTATTGCATTTTATGTTTTAAATACTAACTAGATGAATATAATATGGATTTATTATTAATATGAATGTTGAATTATAACATTATTTCATGATCAAGTAAAACTAAAAAATGTAAAATTGAATTTAGTGTTAAATGTTGTTCCGCCCAATAATGAAAAATTCACATAAATCAAATGCAACGATTTAAAAAACCAAATAGGGCACTCGAAATCTACATATCATCTTTGGTGATTCTTAAAATATGATAATGTTGTTAAACATTATGGTTCATCCTTTCTTTGACAGACAAATAATTTGTCACGCAGTAACAAAACTGCAACACAAGACTAGGCTCTAAGAATGTTTTATCACGTTTGTTACTGATAGCTTCAATTATAGTACCCTATTTAAATAATTAACATTAGCAATATGTGCATATGTATATGGGTATGCATGCATATATTAACAGATATACATATAAATATAATTAACTAAAAGAAATATCATTAAACTTTTAAATAAACATAACTAGTTAAATATATAAAACTTTAAAATAATTAAGTTTAGAAAAAAAATATTAAAATGTATTGTAGATATTAATTATAGGTAAATTTCTTTTAAAAACCTCACTGTATCAATTTGGTAGAAAACACATGATGCATATTATATATCTATATGATATGAACATCTATGTTAATAACAACAAAACTCCCTAATTTGAAGGGGGTTTTTTTAACAAAGTTTTAAAAAAAAAAGATAAACACAATAATTTTTTACACTTTAGTCAAAAATAAACAAACTTTCCTAATTTAAAGGGGTGGGAAAATCATCAATTTCAAAATTTAAACCATGTGCTAACCTACTAAAGTTTAACAAAATTTCATAATTTAAAGGGGTGGGAAAATCATGAATTTGAAAATTAAACCATGTGCTAACCTAATATGGTTTATTCTATAAATACATACTAATGCACACCTATTTCACTTGCTAAAATACGTAGGCATGGATATCGAATTCAAAAGTTGAAGCTTCTAATGTTGGTTATTTGTTAGTTTATGGTTTTCATTCGTCCCATTTTGCTAATTATACCTTTTTATACATATCTTAATAATTTAAGTTTTAACTTCTTGGTTTTGCAGATTCATTTAGATGAAAAACATACGGAGATGAACAAAACAATAGCCATAAAAGCGTCTAAAGTAGCGTCTAAAGTAGCGTCTAAAGTTGTATTTATTAATGTTTAATTTTTTAATATTAACATGGCTGTTATTTTATGTGGTATATTGTATGTGTTTTACTGCAGGATAATAGTGATATTAGCGTTGAGATTATTTGCTATGGTGCAATGTTTAGTCTCTACAAATATGATCTTCAACATGAATTTAGTGAATAGGTAATATCAACATTTATTTCATCTTCTATTAACTTGTTTATTAAATATTTTTAATTTATTTTAACGATCAGATGCATGAAATTAACAGGAAGAGATCCAATAGGCTCTCTTAATGAAAATGGAGTCAAGTTATTGATCTAGACAGCTCTGATGAAAATGATAAAAAAGACATATTTGATGACACTTTAGATAGGAGAAAATGGAGGAAACTCATGCTCACCAAAAGATGTAATAATCAAACACGGAGATATACAAGAAATTTCAGTGATCGTTCTTGATGACGAATGATGGGTAAACAATATAGATGAGATCATGCAGACTTGGAACGTGTATGATTAAATTGATCTCATGATTCAAGTAGTTCGCTAACTTTTATTTTTCTCAACTTTTATGTTTATTAATACTTATTTTTCCTTTCGTATGTTACTTTATTTTATCAAATGTTTCTTAAAAGTACTTTACAATTTAAATGTTAAATCTTTTTAGTTACTAGACATGTGTAACGCTTATGACGTATATCTACCGTAATGATGCT
This sequence comes from Ambrosia trifida, assembly GCA_028751855.1. Lineage (NCBI taxonomy): Eukaryota > Viridiplantae > Streptophyta > Magnoliopsida > Asterales > Asteraceae > Ambrosia > Ambrosia trifida. Next base: position 111,257,236 of record CM054128.1, read on the forward strand.
ACAACAAATACTATACGAATTTGAAATAAGTATCGAAATAAAAAGTGTCACTCCCGCCGCATCGCGCGGGTTTCCTACTAGCATATATTAAACATCAACCGTCGGTGCAACAGCCGACTTCCGGTTTCCGACTTTCTTCCACAAAACTTTTTTTCTTTCCATTCGTTAACCGCCCAGAAACAATCCAAACCAACCGCCCAAAACCCTAGTACAAACTGCCCAAAACCGCCCACAAAAAGCACTCCCAAACGCCCAGAAAGCTTGAATAAAAAAATGGGCAGTTGTTTGGTTCTTCTGGATCCTGGTTTGTGCTTTGACATTTCGTCTACTACAACAGCAAATATGAACTAGGAGGTGAATGGCTTTTCATTCCTGCATTTCGTTGTTAATCCGTGAAATTCGCGCAAAAAAATTGCATCCCAAGCAGCCCAGAAAGGTCTCATTCACGTCCGAACCGTCGCCGCCATCAATCCCGGCCATCTACATCCTAGCCGTGCCTGCTGAAAACTTCTAACCGGCGCTGTTGCATCCGTATTTTACATGCTAATACCGGAGTGAGGCTGTTCATATTTGCGACTATCGACCGGCTGGCGTATGTGTCATGGTGGCGACACACCGCCGCGAAGCGACGGGGAATTCTACTAGTTTGTATTCTTGTATACTTGTGCACTTACCCATACATCAAGTTGTGCATTTACACATACATTCTATTACTAATGTACTGAACATGTTGCAATATAAATCGATCATCTCCAAGGTGTATATTTTTTGAGCAAGGTCATAATTCAAAACCTATGAAACATGTATTTGATAAAATAAAGGAACCATTTAAGTTGGTTGGGTAATGACTAATGAGTAATTGTTAGACCAAATGGTTTCATATTCGATGGATTTGATTTAGTATTATTTTCATATATATTTTTACTAATAGTTAATTTATTACGTACAATTTTTAAGCTTCATTAGCTATGATATTATTAATATATAGATCAATTTCAAAAAGTGTAAATATATGAATACATTTGCTACATTTGACTCATTTATGGTATGCTTGGCGAGAAGCTTATAAAAACTTTTATGAGGTTCAAGATTTTAAGAAAATTTTCTACTCAATATTTAGTTTTGTTTGGTTGAAGGAGTTTGAAGTTTTTAGGTTAGGAGCATGGGCGGATCCACACCCACCCCAAGGGGTGCGGGCACCCACCTTGAATTTTTTTTTAGTGTTTATATATACGCCTTTATCCCGTTCGCACCCCATAAAATTTTTATATCGCACATCTTGGATTTTTGAAACAGAGAAAAAGCAAGGAAACAAGCATTTCTCTCCCCCTTTATATGCCTTGAAGCTAAATCCGCTAACCTACTAAAGTTTAACAAAATTTCATAATTTAAAGGGGTGGAAAAATCATGAATTTAAAAATTAAACCATGTGCTAACCTAATAAGGTTTATTCTATAAATACATACTAATGCACACCTATTTCACTTGCTAAAATACGTAGGCATGGATATGGAATTCAAAAGTTGAAGCTTCTAATGTTGTGTAACACCCCAACCGATGGCGGAAACATCGAGGTGTCACGTAGTGACGATTGTTCAAAAGCACATGGACTAAAATGTAAATATTAATAGCAAATAACTTCCATTATTCAAAATGAAATACAAAGAGTCTTAATAGATATCTCAAACATAGAAAATAAATGTTCAACTTTTATTTAAGCACTAGGTCCATCCTAAGCATGAAAGCAAGTAAGATCAAACGTCACCTGAAACATGTACAAAATAATTTGTCAACACATATAATGTATTGGTGAGTACATCCGTTGGATATATATAGTACAAAACGTTTCGCAATTCTTGTGTTGTATACCGTTTGCAATTATGTAATTTAAGTAATGTCCGTTCAAAATCAACCCTATGCAGTAAGTATCAAGAATCAAGAATCAAAACATTTTTAGTAATATGAATCACAAGACAATGACCAAGGTCTCTTAACAGAGTCACAAGGGGTATATACCATAGTACTATTCATTGAAATGCCAGGCCCTCAAAGGTTAATGATTTTGACAAGTCATAGACACACAAATTAACATAAAGCAAACACACAGGAGAATTGCTATTTTAATAAGAAGTAATAGAAACTTGATAATAAGTACATGAATCACCCCAAAAATAGTAAAACAGTAAAAAGGGGAAAGATATACTCACAGTTTGCGAAAGCGATCAAAATCCACTTAAGCGGTCGTGAGCTAAGTAATGAGAATTCCGAGGAATTCAACCTATAACGTGTAAGAATACTAATAAGGAAATGTCTAAGAGTCTAAAGTAGCTAGGGTCTAAGACATTAGGGTTTGCTAAGTCGATTTGGGGAATTAGAGTTTTTATGATTAGTCGAATTAATGTAAAAGTTGTATATTAAAAATAATATACCAAAGTTTGTAAATATGATTTAGGTAATATAATTATTACCAATAAAATATTTAGATCAAAATATATTTGAATAATTATGACCAAATAATCTAGTTAATTACTTTATCTAATTATTATACATAAATGCAAATATTATAAATGTATAAATAAATATTTATGTGTTTCACAATGATCTACAAATGGTAAATAAGATTTTTAAACATAAAACATTTCTATTTTATAAGAAAAGTATTCATAAAATAGATATTTAATAGTACAAATAAATAAATTATTAATTATGTCTAATTAAACATAAATAAGATTAATAATTCAAGACATGATCCAAAAATATTATTTTTATAGAAATTAAATACCTTCTGATGTAAACAAATTAAAATAATTTCCCCATAATTTATATAAACTTATTTATATTTAAAATCGATTTAACGAGATTAAAGCATGTTTAAATGATTAAAAATAGGGAAATTAATAAAAATAAATGTTTTTGGAGCCAAATATTTTTATTTCAGTTCCTAATCATTAGAAATAATTTATCAAAAATTTTGAGATTAAAATCATTAAAAATGAATTTTTAATCAATTAATTATGATTAAAACAATTTAATTCAATAAAAAATATAAAAATAAACATTTTTCAGAAAATAAAAGTGGGATAATTTTCTATGAAGTGCCAAGAAGCTATTCTTAAATTTTCATAATTTTTGGAGCTAAGATGAATTTATTATGAATATTTTAAAGATTAAAAGAAAAAAATAATAATTATAATTTATATGTTTAAATTCAGGAATGATAAAGAGGAACAAACAAAACAAAAAAAATAATAAAACTGGTGGGAAAGGTCTCGAACCCGTGACCTCTTGCAAGTAACAACATAACCCAACCACTACACTACAAGGGAGTTTGTTGATTTTATTTATACATGAATAGATTTAAGTTATTATTACAAGTCATCTTCTTCCCCAAATCCTCACATGAACCCTAACCCTAACCCAATTCTAATAAACCTGATCAAACATTATTAGCAATCTGTAATAAAGGGGTTATGATCGGAACGTTAAGAATTACGAAGAGACATAAGAATTTGAGACTTACAAAGTCGTGTGAGATCGAAAATGAAGGTCCTTGAACCGTATACAAAATGGCCGATTGAAACCCTTGTAGGTGCGTTAAAGAAGTGATAATAGAGGGGTTTTGTTCGAAATGATGTCTGGAAGAAATTCCTAACATCTATTTATAGTTATTTTGCTGGAACGAACGGATCTTGAATGGTTGTAATGGTGCGACGGTTACACCATTAAAACAAGATTAAATCTTGTTTAAAGCATGTAATAACAAGTGAAACTGATGGAGAACGATGAAGAAACGTATAGAAATCATAATAAACGAGTTAAAACATGATAAAGGTAGTGTTTAATGTTGGCCGGAAAAATTTCCGGTGGCCGGAAACCCATTCGCCGGAAAAACGTGAAGGGAGAGGGAGGGAAAGAAAAGAGTTTTAAAATTTTTCTTATTTGGCAGAAATGGTCCCTCATGTTTAACCTTGTTAGTTTTCTATATAACTATGTTAGTTTTCCTTTAGTAAACCTTAACCACGTTAACTAGATTAACTTAAAACTTTTATAAAACTCTTTTTTTTTTTTTTAACTTGAATATTTTTTTTTATAAAAGATTTTACGAACACATTTACACGTACTCATTCGATTAAAACTTATACTCGGTCCATCATAAATAAATATAAATGAATTTTTTTTTAGTTCGTTCTAAAATCAAATTCGAAAAACGACGAAACTTATAGGAACTAAAATGGAGATATTCGAAGGACTATTATTGTCAATTAAATGAAAGACGAAGGTGACGGATGTCACAGTCTCCCCTACTTTAGAAAATTTCGTCTCGAAATTTCTTTCAAGTGGAGGTTTCTAGTTGTGGAATATATGAGTATGTTATCGACGAAAAACACATACGTATTGGTTCAAGAAAGGTTTACAAACTCGATTCATAATATTCCTAGTTACTGATATAAGATCTACATAAAAGTTATAATCGTTTAGGTTCAACGTGCAATTACGGACCACAGATTTTATAAGAATAAGATTGTCACTAGCAACCTCCTTAGTAAAAGGATGGGTAAGGTGAGGGCAACTACGAGCAAGCAAAGGTTCAACTTCTAATGAGGCAAAACTCTTATCCACACCGGTATCAAACAAAATCGAAACATATAAGTTAGTAATAAGAAATGTACCATTGACAACGTCGTTGGTAGCTTGATCTTGGTTAGCGTTGATGTTGAAAGCACGACCACGGGCTGGAGCTGCTTGAATTGCTGGAACTGCTGGGGCTGCTGGGACTGCTGGGGTTTGCTGACGAGCCTGAATAAAAGCCGTAAGATGAGGGCATCTATTTTGCATATGGTTAGGATCACCACAAGCGTAACAAACTCTGGGTTGACCAGCTTCCGGGTTTTGGATAGCAATTTGTGGGTTATTTATTGGTCGATTGGCAACACGACAGAAAGGAGTGGTATGACCCAGTCTTCCACAAGCATCACACTTACGACAGGGTAAATTGGTGGGATGATGGTAGTGGCAGGTGGCACATTGAGGTTGTTTCCCAGTATAAGCCCTTGGGGTTGATTGAGGTGCAGTAGGTGGGTTTGCAACAGGAACCTGGTTAAGAGGTGCAACTACAGCATAGTTTTGGTTTCCACCTTTTCGTTTCTTATTGGAACTAGAGGCAGAGGCAGATTTTCTTGGGAAGGTTCAGTGGTAGCAGGGTTTGAAGTGGTTTCAGTAGGCCTTTTAGTACCCTTACGAGTTAGAGTACCATCCTTGACATGCTTGTCAGTAAGAGACGCTGTGAGACGAATGGCATCCTCTACAGTAGCAGGTTTACTTCCTATAACCGAATCATGTATCTGAGGTGGCAGTCCCTCAATATACTTCTCAATAGCCAAGGATACCGGGGTTACCATACGAGGAATCAGTAAGCTCAACTCGTGGTAACGGTTGTTGTAGGGAACATTGTTTCCACTATCCTGCTTGAGGTGATAGAACTCATCCTCCAATTTCTTCATCTCACTACGAGGACAGAACTCAGTAGTCATGGCGATTTTGAAATCATCCCAAGACATAGCTAAAGCAGCTTCCGTCCCTCGAGCATGTTTTTCACCATTCCACCAAGTAAGCGCTCTCTTTTGAAGAACACCCGTGGCATGACGAACACGTAGGTTATCTGGACAGTCGCTATTAATGAACGTATTCTCCATACTTTCGAACCATTCAAGTAACCCAGTGGCTCCCTCAGTGCCATTAAACTTGTTGGGATGACATGAGTTGAAGTGCTTGAAAGTGCACTTATTCTCACTAGCCCCACCATTTCCATTTGTATTCCCGTTAGAGTTCCCATTCGAGCTACCGTTCAGGTTAAGGTTTGGAATAATAGCATTAATGATGTTAGGAACAAGTGTTTCCAACTTGTCATTGAGCATGGTCGCGATACGCTGATCAGATTTCAGTTTAGCCTGACGCTTCGAGGCTCTCTTACGAGATTCGCGATCAGACATCTACAAAAGTGAACAATAATTATGAGATTTGATTCCAAAAAATCTTGGAAATGCCATAGTTTATATCAAGACAAGTAACACATAACATGAGATATAGAAATTATAAATTGATTTAAGAAAAATTATGAACATCATAAAGAAAATCATTTCAAATGAAAAACAATACCAAGTATAAAACGAGATATAAGAGTGTTTCCAAAGAAACTGTTGACTGACTAAAGTAATTGAAATATTATTAGTGACTTGTGGGGGCGTACTTTAGCCTATAAGTGAATGCTCATCCCGAGAATTCCCAGGTAGGTAAACGGGTCCCTCGTCTGATTGGGATTTATGCGAATTACCAACCTAGACAGAAAACTCAGAATACAGGCGCTCACCCTTCCAGATTGCACGTGCCCCGTCACAAATAATTTCCAAAACTTTAGCGGATCTTGAAATGTGGAAATATATATATCCTTGAGATGTGGATTTCACTCCTAACTCAAATATATACTTCCAAAAAGTAAAAATACGATGGAGTGAAACTGGTCACTAAGATAAGGATATCACTCCTAGCTTAGTGATTTAAGTTTCTTTTGGAGGGATTGATTCCTTGAGATTTGGACGTCTCCTATCTCGAAAGGAAAATATTCCAAGATAAATAATTAAATCATATAACGAGTGAAACTATTCACCAAGGTATGGATATCACTCCTAACTTGGTGTTTTCGTTCCATTGGTAGAATAAAATCTTCTTCGAGTATAATGAAAAGTAAAAAAAGAAAATCTATCTAAAGAAATATGAGGGTAAAAGAAAGCATATAGAGGGTAGCTTAGTTATAGTCTAGGTCAAAAGCATTTACTAATAACCTAATTCCCTATAACCATGGCTCTGATACCAATCTGTAACACCCCAACCGATGGCGGAAACATCGAGGTGTCACGTAGTGACGATTGTTCAAAAGCACATGGACTAAAATGTAAATATTAATAGCAAATAACTTCCATTATTCAAAATGAAATACAAAGAGTCTTAATAGATATCTCAAACATAGAAAATAAATGTTCAACTTTTATTTAAGCACTAGGTCCATCCTAAGCGTGAAAGCAAGTAAGTTCAAACGTCACCTGAAACATGTACAAAATAATTTGTCAACACATATAATGTAATGGTGAGTACATCCGTTGGATATATATAGTACAAAACGTTTCGCAATTCTTGTGTTGTATACCGTTTGCAATTATGTAATTTAAGTAATGTCCGTTCAAAATCAACCCTATGTAGTAAGTATCAAGAATCAAGAATCAAAACATTTTTAGTAATATGAATCACAAGACAATGACCAAGGTCTCTTAACAGAGTCACAAGGGGTATATACCATAGTACTATTCATTGAAATGCCAGACCCTCAAAGGTTAATGATTTTGACAAGTCATAGACACACAAATTAACATAAAGCAAACACACAGGAGAATTGCTATTTTAATAAGAAGTAATAGAAACTTGATAATAAGTACATGAATCACCCCAAAAATAGTAAAACAGTAAAAAGGGGAAAGATATACTCACAGTTTGCGAATGCGATCAAAATCCACTTAAGCGGTCGTGAGCTAAGTAATGAGAATTCCGAGGAATTCAACCTATAACGTGTAAGAATACTAATAAGGAAATGTCTAAGAGTCTAAAGTAGCTAGGGTCTAAGGCATTAGGGTTTGCTAAGTCGATTTGGGGAATTAGAGTTTTTATGATTAGTCGAATTAATGTAAAAGTTGTATATTAAAAATAATATACCAAAGTTTGTAAATATGATTTAGGTAATATAATTATTACCAATAAAATATTTAGATCAAAATATATTTGAATAATTATGACCAAATAATCTAGTTAATTACTTTATCTAATTATTATACATAAATGCAAATATTATAAATGTATAAATAAATATTTATGTGTTTCACAATGATCTATAAATGGTAAATAAGATTTTTAAACATAAAACATTTCTATTTTATAAGAAAAGTATTCATAAAATAGATATTTAATAGTACAAATAAATAAATTATTAATTATGTCTAATTAAACATAAATAAGATTAATAATTCAAGACATGATCCAAAAATATTATTTTTATAGAAATTAAATACCTTCTGATGTAAACAAATTAAAATAATTTCCCCATAATTTATATAAACTTATTTATATTTAAAATCGATTTAACGAGATTAAAGCATGTTTAAATGATTAAAAATAGGGAAATTAATAAAAATAAATGTTTTCTGAGCCAAATATTTTTATTTCAGTTCCTAATCATTAGAAATAATTAATAAAAAATTTTGAGATTAAAATCTTTAAAAATGAATTTTTAATCAATTAATTATGATTAAAACAATTTAATTCAATAAAAAATATAAAAATAAACATTTTTCAGAAAATAAAAGTGGGATAATTTTCTATGAAGTGTCAAGAAGCTATTCTTAAATTTTCATAATTTTTGGAGCTAAGATGAATTTATTATGAATATTTTAAAGATTAAAAGAAAAAAATAATAATTATAATTTATATGTTTAAATTCAGGAATGATAAAGAGGAACAAACAAAACAAAAAAAATAATAAAACTGGTGGGAAAGGTCTCGAACCCGTGACCTCTTGCAAGTAACAACATAACCCAACCACTACACTACAAGGGAGTTTGTTGATTTTATTTATACATAAATAGATTTAAGTTATTATTACAAGTCATCTTCTTCCCCAAATCCTCACATGAACCCTAACCCTAACCCAATTCTAATAAACCTGATCAAACATTATTAGCAATCTGTAATAAAGGGGTTATGATCGGAACGTTAAGAATTACGAAGAGACATAAGAATTTGAGACTTACAAAGTCGTGTGAGATCGAAAATGAAGGTCCTTGAACCGTATACAAAATGGCCGATTGAAACCCTTGTAGGTGCGTTAAAGAAGTGATAATAGAGGGGTTTTGTTCGAAATGATGTCTGGAAGAAATTCCTAACATCTATTTATAGTTATTTTGCTGGAACGAACGGATCTTGAATGGTTGTAATGGTGCGACGGTTACACCATTAAAACAAGATTAAATCTTGTTTAAAGCGTGTAATAACAAGTGAAACTGATGGAGAACGATGAAGAAACGTATAGAAATCATAATAAACGAGTTAAAACATGATAAAGGTAGTGTTTAATGTTGGCCGGAAAAATTTCCGGTGGCCGGAAACCCATTCGCCGGAAAAACGTGAAGGGAGAGGGAGGGAAAGAAAAGAGTTTTAAAATTTTTCTTATTTGGCAGAAATGACCCCTCATGTTTAACCTTGTTAGTTTTCTATATAACTATGTTAGTTTTCCTTTAGTAAACCTTAACCAAGTTAACTAGATTAACTTAAAACTTTTATAAAACTCTTTTTTTTTTTTAACTTGAAATTTTTTTTTATAAAAGATTTTACGAACACATTTACACGTACTCATTCGATTAAAACTTATACTCGGTCCATCATAAATAAATATAAATGAAAATTTTTTTTTAGTTCGTTCTAAAATCAAATTCGAAAAACGACGAAACTTATTGGAACTAAAATGGAGATATTTGAAGGACTATTATTGTCAATTAAATGAAAGACGAAGGTGACGGATGTCACATGTTGGTTATTTGTTAGTTTATGGTTTTCATTCGTCCCATTTTACTAATTATACCTTTTTATACATATCTTAATACTTTAAGTTTTAACTTCTTGGTTTTGCAGATTCATTTAGATGAAAAACATACGGAGATGAACAAAACAATAGCCATAAAAGCGTCTAAAGTAGCGTCTAAAGTTGTATTTATTAATGTTTAATTTTTTAATATTAACATGGCTGTTATTTTATGTGGTATATTGTATGTGTTTTACTGCAGGATAATAGTGATATTAGCGTTGAGATTATTTGCTATGGTGCAATGTTTAGTCTCTACAAATATGATCTTCAACATGAATTTAGTGAATAGGTAATATCAACATTTATTTCATCTTCTATTAACTTGTTTATTAAATATTTTTAATTTATTTTAACGATCAGATGCATGAAATTAACAGGAAGAGATCCAATAGGCTCTCTTAATGAAAATGGAGTCAAGTTATTGATCTAGACAGCTCTGATGAAAATGATAAAAAAAGACATATTTGATGACACTTTAGATAGGAGAAAATGGAGGAAACTCATGCTCACCAAAAGATGTAATAATCAAACACGGAGATATACAAGAAATTTCAGTGATCGTTCTTGATGACGAATGGTGGGTAAACAATATAGATGAGATCATGCAGACTTGGAACGTGTATGATTAAATTGATCTCATGATTCAAGTAGTTCGCTAACTTTTATTTTTCTCAACTTTTATGTTTATTAATACTTATTTTTCCTTTCGTATGTTACTTTATTTTATCAAATGTTTCTTAAAAGTACTTTACAATTTAAATGTTAAATCTTTTTAGTTACTAGACATGTGTAACGCTTATGACGTATATCTACCGTAATGATGCTACAACAAATACTATACGAATTTGAAATAAGTATCGAAATAAAAAGTGTCACTCCCGCCGCATCGCGCGGGTTTCCTACTAGCATATATTAAACATCAACCGTCGGTGCAACAGCCGACTTCCGGTTTCCGACTTTCTTCCACAAAACTTTTTTTCTTTCCATTCGTTAACCGCCCAGAAACAATCCAAACCAACCGCCCAAAACCCTAGTACAAACTGCCCAAAACCGCCCACAAAAAGCACTCCCAAACGCCCAGAAAGCTTGAATAAAAAATGGGCAGTTGTTTGGTTCTTCTGGATCCTGGTTTGTGCTTTGACATTTCGTCTACTACAACAGCAAATATGAACTAGGAGGTGAATGGCTTTTCATTCCTGCATTTCGTTGTTAATCCGTGAAATTCGCGCAAAAACATTGCATCCCAAGCAGCCCAGAAAGGTCTCATTCACGTCCGAACCGTCGCCGCCATCAATCCCGGCCATCTACATCCTAGCCGTGCCTGCTGAAAACTTCTAACCGGCGCTGTTGCATCCGTATTTTACATGCTAATACCGGAGTGAGGCTGTTCATATTTGCGACTATCGACCGGCTGGCGTATGTGTCATGGTGGCGACACACCGCCGCGAAGCGACGGGGAATTCTACTAGTTTGTATTCTTGTATACTTGTGCACTTACCCATACATCAAGTTGTGCATTTACACATACATTCTATTACTAATGTACTGAACATGTTGCAATATAAATCGATCATCTCCAAGGTGTATATTTTTTGAGCAAGGTCATAATTCAAAACCTATGAAACATGTATTTGATAAAATAAAGGAACCATTTAAGTTGGTTGGGTAATGACTAATGAGTAATTGTTAGACCAAATGGTTTCATATTCGATGGATTTGATTTAGTATTATTTTCATATATATTTTTACTAATAGTTAATTTATTACGTACAATTTTTAAGCTTCATTAGCTATGATATTATTAATATATAGATCAATTTCAAAAAGTGTAAATATATGAATACATTTGCTACATTTGACTCATTTATGGTATGCTTGGCGGGAAGCTTATAAAAACTTTTATGAGGTTCAAGATTTTAAGAAAATTTTCTACTCAATATTTAGTTTTGTTTGGTTGAAGGAGTTTGAAGTTTTTAGGTTAGGAGCATGGGCGGACCCACACCCACCCCAAGGGGTGCGGACACCCACCTTGAATTTTTTTTAGTGTTTATATATACGCCTTTATCCCGTTCGCACCCCATAAAATTTTTATATCGCACATCTTGGATTTTTGAAACAGAGAAAAAGCAAGGAAACAAGCATTCCTCTCCCCCTTTATATGCCTTGAAGCTAAATCCGCGATCCCTACGCTTGTGTATATATTTTCCCTGTTTTTTTTCTTCGGTGAGCAAGGATTTGGTGGAAAGGTTGCAAGTCTCTCTTAATTTGATGTGAAGAAGATGAGCTATTTGTTTTATTTTAAGTGCAAGAAATTAAAATATGTAAAAGTATGGTGACATGTAAAGTGACGTTAATTTTTAATATGCTTTTCTTTTTATTTAATTTCTGTTTACTTTATTTTACTTGTTCTTTCATTTAGTTTATTGTCTATTATTTTTTAAAAGGTTTAATAAGATTTTATGTAGATAAGATCAAGTACAATAAGTGAGACTATAGTCAAGTGTAGGTAATTCAAATGAATCTAACTATTCAGTTCGATTCTATATATGTAAATCCAAGAATTTGGAAACCGTTTTAACGAGGTAACATCTTAGTTACTTGTTTTTATTAATAGCTTGAGTCCTTGTGATAATTTTGGTGCGTTTGATGCCAAACTACTACGATTAGCCGAGATGTATCCACAACTTTGGATTTTAAAATTTTGTTATTTATATGTAACGACATTTAAATTACTTTTAGCTTTTGGTTTCCTTTTATTGAATATATAATTTTAGCATTATTATTTTTGGTATACGAGTTGACTCGACCCGACCTGGGCCACTTGATGGATAAACGACCTAGGGGCTTAGAGATTTCACACCTCATGAAAAAAATTCCAGGGTCCGCCACCGGTTAGGAGAAAAAACTCTATATTGAAAAGCTACTAGTACTAGCGTTTAAGAGAATACTTATACTAGCTACAAACTTTTAATAAGTAAATGACACAATTACTCGTTCTATCATAAAAAAAAAAATACTAAAAAAAGATGCATACAAGCTTTTAGTTAATGCTCACTTTGGTAATTTTATTAAAAGCTCCAACTACTCTGTTAAACACCAAAATATATTTAAAAAGCTACAACTATAAGCTTTCAGCCATCAGCTATTAGCCACCAACTACTTTTCCCAATCATATCCTTAATCTGTTAATTTTTATATAAGTTTCTCAATTTACTAACTTAACACGTGGGATATTAAATGTAACCAAATCGAATCATGTTTTAGTAAATATTTTTCACTTCTAATAAATAAGTTAGTTTTTTTTTTTTTTTTTTTTTTTTTTTTTTTTTTTTTTAACGGCCAACAAATTGGAATCACTTACGAAACACTGGAATATCATCGTGCCACCAATGTTGCCACGCGATCATATTCCACCACCAAGTCACCAATTCAGGAGGAAACTCATAATTATGAGAAAACCCCCTTTGTGAGATTCGAACCCAGAACCTTATGATTCATAAGTCTTATCTCACCACCAAGACGCCGCTGGGCTATAATGCCTTTGGCAATAAGTTAGTAAAGTACAGTAACCTTCAATGTTTCATCAAACTTTTGAGTGACAAGAATTTAGTGACTTAGTCACTCCTAAGTCACTCCGATCATTTGTACGAGATATTATCTCAAACACACTTATTATTTTTAGTGAGTCGTAGACGAAGTTGACGCTAAATAAATCTCATGAATAAGTGATCATGAACAATATCTAGCGCTATTAAAGAGATTGTTCAAAAGGATAGAGAGGTTCCGAACATGTTTGTGTTAAAGTGGGTGCATTGGGTTCCAATTAAATGTTCCGTGCTGGTATGGAGAGCTGAAATGAGTCGTCTTCCGGTGAAATGTGAACTCATCAAGCGAAATGTTAATGTAGGTTCTGCGACTTGCTCTTTATGTGAATGGGGAAATGAAATGGTTGAGCGTATCTTCTAATGCACAGATTTAATGGATCATATTTGGAACAATTTTCGTGTCGATGATGTTGCTAACGAATAGGTTGTATTTTTTTAGTTTCTTTAGGTTTGTATTTTTTTTATTTAAAATCGTTTTTTAATGTATTATTCGAATTTTTTGTATGTATTATTCGAATTTGTTTTTTAATTTTAACTAGTGTGAACCACAGCGCGCGCTGCGCGCCTTACAAACTTGTTTTGTAAACGGAAGAATTGGACGTCATACTGAAAAAATTGATTCTATTCTTGCTGTTTATGAAGTACATGTTGTCGTACCCAAAACACTAAGAAAAGCTAATACACATATTTTTAAGAACTTTTACATCTAAAAAAAATTAAAAAAAATATCACCATGCATTTTGTAGAAAAATTCATATACATGATTTTCACTTAGCAATTTTAAGATGTTTTAATGACCAATAAGCTATATTTAAATCCTAATAAATGAAACTATTATTACACAATAAGTTAAGAAACTTTTTTTTTTAACGATCAACTAAAGTATTGTTGGGTACTCTGTACGCGGCCCCCAATGGCCGAAAGGGGCCCCAGACGGCCTCTAGTCCGTACGGACAGAGCCCTTCGGCCCACCCGTCTCCTGTTCTAGGAAAACCCGACCCACAAACCCGCCCGAAGGCACGACGGTAGTGAATCGGTAAAACCTGGAGGGATCAGAAGTCGAACCCATGACCACAAGGGTCAAGGGTCTCTCCATCACTTCCCAACCACCTACCCCACCACAAGGGTGGGGGTATCCATCACATGCTTCCCGTGGGAATCGAACCCGGCTCACCCAAAGAGAGAACCGGCCCTTTTACCACTAGGCCACATGATCAGAATAATAAGTTAAGAAACTAAGAGATTCTCAACACAGTTATGCAAGAAAGGAGGGTGTTACTAAGTACGCTAAACGACTAGAGGAAAAAAAAACCCTAGCGAATACTTAGGAGGCGATCAAACGGCGATTTAGGTTTTCTTCAATCTCCAATGGCGGGCAAGGAAAAATACAAGACGGATCAATGGTACGACGTGCCGTTTAAGTCTAATAACGGCCAAAAACAACAACAGAACAACAAGGATGGGGATCGGATCAAGAAATTCTTCGTTTCAAACTTACCTCCTCGGTGTTCTTCGGCGGATCTGGTAAGCACTCTAAAAGGGTTCGGGGATATTCATGGTACGTATATTGCTAGAAAAGTTGATAAACTAGGTAAGAGGTTCGGTTTCGTTTCTTTTAAGATTGGTCGTAATATGGGTGATCTGGAAGAATCGTTGAAGGATGTTTGGATAGGTTCCTATAAATTATACATCGTTAAAGCTAGATTTGTTGATGGGGTGGATCTTAAACAAAAAGAGGAGACTATTTGGAAGCCGGTTAAGCCAGTGGTAGACGTGCATGCTTCCATGCATGATGAGAATGATAATGGTGGCTCGTCGTCGATAGGGGAGAAGGAGGGTTCAAATGTTGATGTGGCTAGATCCTTTAGGGACACACTTCTGAACAAGGAGGTTAAGACTAGTGTGGTGGAGGTTAATGTGGGTGAACATGTCCAGGCTTTTGATCAGTGGTTCGAATATGGACTTGTGGGCAAGGTTCAATCGCTTTATGGGTTGACCAATCTCCGAACGTTACTCCAAGGTTTGTCTCAGTTTAAGATCAAGATTAAATATTTAGGAGGGTTATCTGTGGTACTTTTGTTTGAGAATAAGAACGAGGCTCATGAATTCTTTGGTCGGGAGATGGAATGGAGGCAAGTGTTCGAGTCGTTACAAGTGTGGAAAGGGCAACTATTCGGTGTGGATAGGGTGGCTTGGCTTAGAATACATGGTGTGCCAATGGGTATTGCTACCGAGGAAGTATTCGATAGTATAGCTTCAAGGTTTGGAGTTGTCATTCAATCGGCTTTTTTTCCTGAACATGGTGACGATTTATCTTATGCTTGTGGTGGGATTTTATGTAAACGGCCGGATAGAATCCAACAGGTGGTGAAGGTTAATTGGAACAAAAAGACGTTTTCGGTGTTGGTAGAGGAAGAACTAAGCGAGTGGATTCCCGATTGTTTATTTGATACAGATGATAAGGATAGTGAAATCGAAGTGGTTAATACGGTAGAGAATGTCAACGGTGATGTTATCGTTCAGGATGAAGGTGATCGTCAAGAGCCTTTGGTTGATCAATTGAATTCTGTGAATGATGATGGGGACCAACAGGTTACTAACAGGGTAGAGGCTGGAACGAATATGTTCACCGAAGGTACTAAGGAGTATGAGATTAGGAGAAAGAAAGGGGCCTTTATCCGAAAAAAACGGACAGGAGTAAATCGAACTCCCCTAATGGTTATGAAAGGCCGAAGAAGCGGGTCAGGGATGATAATGATCCTTATGACATAGATCGATTTATTTTCACGTTGGGGAGGAACAAAGATCAACCGTGTTCCGAACCAGTTGGGGATTATGTGACACCAGATTTAAACGATGCAGCTGGTAGAGAGGGTCAACATGATGGAGTCGAATATATGGATGTTGGGAACTTGGATGATGGTAACGCTGGAAATGAGGAGATTAACATGGCTGCGGAAATTAGTGGGACTATGTATATGGCTTCTTTGGTGGGTGTAACCAATATGGAAAAGTTTGAAACAAACGTGGAAAAGCAAATTTCGGAGGAAGGGTGTCGATCGGTTGGTAAATGAATGTTATGTCTTTAAACATTCGTGGGATGGGTGGCGATTGTAAAGGTCCTTGGGTTCGGGGGTTGAGAGTTTTTAACGAAGTGGGTTTTCTAATGTTACAGGAGACGCAGTTTAGCTCGTTGGAAGGTTTTAATGTTGCTGCGTTTTGGGGCAATGGTACGTTTGAACATGAATGGGTTGGGGCTACGGGTCGCTCGGGAGGGTTGATCTCAATGTGGGATTCTCAAAAGTTCCATATGTTGACAGTGGAGAAGCATAGATATTTCTTGTTGGTTCATGGTATTACTAAAGATTCAAGGAAAGACATGGTTATGGTTAACGTCTACGCCCCGCAGAAGTTGGTTGATAAACGTGTTCTTTGGTCTGAATTACAGCGTCGTATGGTTGATGATCACAGATATTGGGTTGTAGGTGGTGATTTTAATTGTGTCCGGGATCGAGACGAGAGAAGGAATTCCAAGTTTCACCCTTTGGTTACGTTGGAATTTAACGAATTCTTGGATAATGCGGGCCTTCATGAGTTTTTATTGAAAGGTAGAAAGTTTACTTTTGTTTCGGGAAATAAGTGTAGTCGCATAGACCGTATTTTTATTTCTTGGAACGGATTTAATGAGTGGCCGAACGCTGAGTATCGGGCTCTTGGGAGGGATAAGTCGGATCACAGTCCGTTGGTTTTAAAGGTGGTCGCACGTAATTTTGGTGCTAAACCATTCAAGTTTTATAACTCTTGGTTGTCTAAAGAAGGTTGCGATGAGATTGTTACTAAGGCCGTTAGCGAGTTTCAAGGATCGGGTCCTCCTGATGTGGTTCTTTTGGGCAAATTCAAGATGATAAGGGATGCTTTAAGGGAGTGGCGTAAAAAAGAAACTAATACCGAAATGGAGGAGGAACAGCAGTTAAAACAAGAAATACTCGAGTTGGATTCGGCTATTGAAGAAAGGGAGTTAACGGAAGCTGAGCTATGGGTATATGATGAAACAGCGAAGAAAATTAAGGAGTTTGACTTAGCCAGAGCTAAAGATATCCGACAAAAAGCTAGAGTTAATTGGGCGAAAGATGGAGATGAGAATACGGCGTTTTTTCATGGGTTGATCAATAAAAGAAAGGTTAGCAATTTTATTCCAGGTTTGATGATCAATGATAGGTGGGTTTTCAAACCGTCCAAGGTTAAACAAGAGGTTCATCGGTTTTTTAAGGATCGATTTTCTGAAGATATGAAGAATAGGCCGGATCTTGTGTGTCACGGCTTAAAATGTTTAGACGATTCGGACGGTGTGGAATTGATTAAACCGTTTGAAATGAAAGAAATTAGAGATGCAGTGTTTGATTGTGGCAGTGATAAAGCTCCAGGACCAGACGGCTTCAACTTTCGTTTCGTTAAGAGGTTTTGGCATCTTTTCGCAGATGACTTTTTTAGTATAATGCAGAATTTAGCGGTAGACGGTATCATTAACAGAGGGGTTGGGTCTTCGTTTATTACACTTATACCGAAAGTTAATGATCCGGTTTGTCTTGGAGAATATAGGCCTATTACTCTCATTGGAGTTATCAGTAAAGTGATATCTAAGATTCTGGCTAATAGAATTAAATCGGTGATGGGAAAAATTATACATGAGACGCAGTCTGCGTTTCTGTCGGGAAGGTATATATTGGACGGCCCCTTGATTATTAATGAGATTCTTTCCTGGGCTAAAAAGCAAGGTAAAGAACTGTTCTTTTTTAAGATTGATTTTGAGAAGGCTTATGATAACGTTAACTGGGATTTCCTGCTATCTATTTTGCGTCAAATGAAGTTTCCGGACAAGTGGTGTAATTGGATCAAAGGTATTCTTATGTCAGCCAGATCGTCAGTTTTGGTGAACGGAGCTCCCACTTTTGAATTCAACTGTGAAAAAGGTATTCGTCAAGGGGATCCTCTTTCCCCGTTCCTATTTTTAATTGTTATGGAAGCTTTCTCAAGTATGATTAGAAAGGCGAGTGTTAATGGGGCGTTCAACGGAGTTCGTTTTCTTGATGGTCAGTTTACAGTTTCTCATTTATTATATGCCGATGATGCAATGGTCATGGGCGAGTGGTCGGAGTTTAATTTTACTGCTTTAAAAAGACTATTACGTGTTTTTCATATGGTCTCTGGACTTCGGATTAATCTCCACAAGTCAACGCTATTCGGGATAGGAAAAACGATGCAGGAGGTTGAATCTAGAGCGCTTGGTTTGGGTTGCAGATCAGGTTCTACTCCATTCAAATACTTGGGTATCTTGGTGGGGGCGAACATGAACCGGATTAATAACTGGGATGGCATAGTAGACGTATTCAAGAAACGATTATCGAGATGGAAAGCTAATATTATGTCGATGGCAGGGAGAGTTACGCTTATTTCTTCGGTTTTAGAGAGTCTTCCTTCTTATTATTTTTCTTTATACAAGGCTCCAAAGGCGGTTGTTGATAAACTAGAAGCTATTATGAGGAAATTCTTATGGGGAGGTAATGAGGATAGACACAAGATCCACTGGGTAGCCTGGGAGGAAGTTACTAAACTGAAAAAAAATGGAGGGTTGGGTATACATAATCTCGAGGACTGTAATAATGCGTTGATCCTTAAATGGTTGTGGCGATATCGTGTTGAACCGGAGGCTCTTTGGAAGAAGATTATTGATGCTATCCATATTTCTGCCAGAAGGTGGGAGCCGATTCCATTCAAAAAATCAGTTCCGGGTACGTGGAATAAAATTGTTGTGTTGGGCTCGCGCTTAAAGAATCAGGGTAGAAGCTTTATTGATTTCATTCGGGGTAAAGTTGGAAATGGCAAAAGTATTCGTTTTTGGATCGACCCTTGGGTAGAAGGTGCTAGTTTGAAATCTTTATATCCCGAATTGTTTCGGTTGGAGCAAAATAAGTTTTGTACGGTGGAGGACAAATTCGATGGCTCAGGTAATCATAGTGTGGTTCAATGGTCTTGGAGGGTGTATCCCTCCTCGGATATAGAGGTGCAACAGTTAGTTCGTCTTCATAGAGATGTTGCCGGGTTGGTGTTATCAGATAAAGAAGACGATTGGTTTTGGGATTACGGTTCCAATTTGGTTTGCTCGGCCAAAGATACCAGGACGTGGCTTAAAAGGTATAACAATGATGACAGCGAAGACGTTTTTCAATGGTGTTATTGGATTCCTAGTAAGTGTAATATTTTCATGTGGAGAGCGCTTCGAGATCGTATACCGACGTCTAAAGCTCTTAGGAGAAGGAATGTTAATGTGGGAGACGGCCTTTGCAGCTTCTGTGGTGAAGACGACGAGACGGTCGATCACATTTTCTCGGCTTGCAGGATCGTCATGGGCGTTTGGGCTGGTATAACAACATGGTGCAAGATAGCTCCTTTTTTCGCTTTTTCTATTAAGGATGTCCCGAAGGTGGTTGATTATATGCAGCTCAAGGATATTAAGAAAGACATAGTCTATGGAATTCTTATTTTGACTTGTTGGAGGGTCTGGAAGGCAAGGAATGAAAAGACGTTTTCTAATATACATCCGGACGTGGTGAAGATAGTGGCGGATATTAAAGCTATGGGCTTCTTGTGGTATAAAAGTAGATTTAAAAAGGAAACGGTTGATTGGAAACGTTGGTGTCTTTTTAATCTTGATGTAATGTAACTCGGTCTTTTGTGGCTTATCTCCAGCTTGGAGATTTTGCCGGTTTTTTAATGAAAGTTGCCTTCCAAAAAAAAAAAAAGAGATTCTCAACACATGGGATGGACACAACAGAAAAGTGGAATGAGATTATCTCCGTGGCTATTAGACAACCTTGTGGATTGTTTGTGGTGATGCTGGTTGTTAATGTTGGTGGTTTGATCAAGAGAGTAATCAAGTCCACTTGATGATTCGCCATAGTGACCCCGTGTGTTGCGACAAATCAAGCCAAGTAAACTGCAGAAATGAAACTATAGCATAATTACCAAAGGATTAAGGTCATTACCTGTATAATTGCAAAAATAACAAATAAACCAAAGACATACCTTTCTTAAATCAATCAAATGTTGATTAGGCTTTTAGGACTATTATTTTGAAATCATGACTTCATTTGAGAACATAAATTATACTTGTTTAGTTTTAAAAAAGATTAAACTAAATGGAAACTCATTATGGCCTTTAGCTAAACTCACTGTATTGTATTTTACTTCAAGTGCCCCAATGTATTGAACCTTAAAACACATCAAACTGCTTTAAATCATTGCGGTTCTTGGTTTGTTTATGACTTTATTTTTATTTCTCCGGTTATGGCTCAGTGCAGATTTTCAGTTTCACCAAATGAACATGCTTAAACCCATTTATAGGAATTGAGAATGGGTCAAAATAGTCAGCGGCAAGACAAAAAGGAATAACAAACCTGAACAGGAAGGTCTCTCTCTACCAAGCAAGCAATTTTTATGAACTTATCCAACCAATTATACCTACACATAAAAAGCACACATTTAAATTTAAGCAGAAGTCAATAAAAATAAATTATGATAGTCACGTGTGATCTTATATTATCATGGAATAATTTATTGGACTTCTATATTTAAAAGAGAACCCAGTTGATTAATTTTATAAAAACAAATACAACAATCCAAACTACAGAGGCAGCAAATAATAAAACACTTTAAAAGTTTAAACGCATTAAGCAACCTATGCAACAAAGTACCAGCTTACATCGAAGGTAAGCTTAAACATAGGTACCTTCATAAGCGTTTAGTCAGCCTCCAAGATAGAAAGTAATGGAGAGCATCCAATAGCCACTTTGCGCTGCATCCAATGAGGTGTAGTCGCTGCAGTCATGCCTGTTGTCATCTCCTGGTTTTGGGTACAAAACAATACCAACAGATGATGAAGCCTGGTTTTCCGGCGGCTGTCTTTTATTAACCGACTTTTTGCCGCCGAAAAGAGAACGGAACCACCTTGTTGTCTTACCCATTTATCATTACCAGCGGCTTCAATGTCCAATAAGGACAATCAGATCAGCAGCAACATACGCCGCCACATCAGCAGCAGCGCAAGCTGTGACAACAGCAGCTGCGCAAGCTGCTGCAACATCAGCACAGGCGCAAGCTGCAACCTGCAACCTGTTATATTCAGATAATTTTATCTGGATATTATGTATCCTGAGTTAGAGAATTTGAGGTGTAATTTATATACACGTTAGCGCTTTAGGTTTGTGCCATTCAGATGCTTAATAATCAAACTTTTACAACTACATTATGTTTCAAACTTAACTGCTAACTCACAGTTTGTATTAATCAGGCTGTTGTTATCAAAAAGTGAAGCAACCTGAACAGTAAGCAGTGATATTAAAGATAATTCTATATATCATTAAAAACATATCTTATATAATCCTACAAAAGCTCACCTCACTGTAAACTTCATTAATACCCATGTGTTCCTTTCTACACATGTTAAAAAACACATTTTATTTCGCATGAGGCGATCTTTTATCGTATGGGAGCATGATTTCCTAATGGTTTCAAAGAATCCCTGACTATGTAGGGATCCATAAACTTTGCATGCTCACAACTTACAACTCTTAATGCCACCATATATATACATGCTAAGATTGATCACCAAATCCACAAACACCGACGCCTTTCATCAATGCTTAGGCGTTGGTTGTTGATGGCATTTGTACCTGACTTTGTTCGTAGTCGACATCATCCCAGTTGGTGTTTTTTCATCTAATTTAATTCCAAAATTGGAATCTCATTCTTTCCGTCTGCCATTTTTTGAACCTAAAAACAAATAAAATTCAATTAAATAATAAACAAATAAGAAAATTTATACAAACACCTAAAGCCTGCATTTTACACATAAACTATATAACTCATATTCAATCCCAACTCTAATTCTATAATGATAAAAAAAATAAAAAATAAAACATTTTTACAACATAAACCAAAATACTAACAAATATTATAGAACAAATCATATACAACACACACAAAAGATACCCATCTAGAAAAAAAATAAATAAATAAAGACACAAATAGTACCACAACCTATTGGTGGACTCAAGTCCTCAACCCTGTCATCATCACCACCTTCTCTCTACTCTTCTTCATTCTAACACACCATATCTTAGGTGGTGGACCTGTCACCAACATCAAAACAACCATGGAAAAGCATTTAATCAGATCTATTGAACAAAACAAAAACTCAAATCTACAAATAATCAATGGCTCAGCGCCACCACGGCTGCAACCTGAGTTGCCATGCCAAGTAGCAGGCAAACATCATAGCCAAATAAAGGATTCAAGGAAGAAGAAGACACATAACTTTCAATGGTAGTTTCCGACTCTCTATCCTTGTTTCTCTCTTTAGAAAACGATTTGTCCCTTCGTTTCTCTCTCTATAAAATAAGACCGTTGGCCGTTGCCATACATTACGAAACAAAGCAGCCCATGGAACCACAGAAAACCGGCCAGAAATGTAGAGAAGATGGAGAGATTTAGGAGAGAGAAACAGAGAAAGTGAGAACAGAGAGAAGGTTTTGTGTCTTCACAAAGAAGTTGGATGAGAGAGAGGTTAACTGGGAAGAAGACACGTATAGACGACCAGGCCACGTAAAAGATATAGACAATACCAAAAATGCCCCTCATTAATGATAAAATTACAAAGAAGTCAAAAAATCACTGTTCATTTAATGTTACTGTTCAAATGTGTTCAAATATTAATATAGTCTAATCTGATGAAAAAAATATTAATGAAACATAAAATCTATAAATAAATAAAAAAGAAAAATAATAAAAAAGGGAAGAGGGAAGGGGAACCATTTCCCCTACAAGAGGGAGGGGGAGGGGAAAGGGGAATATGACGTGGCGCTGATGTGGACAAGAGGGAGGGAGTGTGGAAGGGTTCCACACCCAATAGCCTAAGAAGTTTATAAATATATATAACAAAGATATATAACCTCTCAAAAGTTTATAAATATTATTAGAAACCAAAGATATATAACCTCTCAGAAGTTTATAAATAGTTTCTTTGTTGTTTATTATCCTTGACTTCTTAGGTTTGAGGCAGGTTGGATTCTTTTTGGTTTCCATTTTTTTTTTCCTTTTTACATACATATTGCTGACTATACACGTGGGTTGTTTCTTTTTTTAACACGTCGGTCCTCATCACTCGCCCTAGACACGCGTCAAGACACTCCATCCTTTCTTCCTCTTCTTCGTTCCCAAGCCACACATGTTGGATATATAGTATGTCCGATGTAATTAAAAGTCGAGGTCAACGTAACCCGACCCGGTACGATCCGAAGAGTTACACGTTGGTACACGAATCAGATAAGTTCATGTGTTGGTGGATTATTATTTCTGAAATAATAATAGTTTTGAACTCGAGGGACTAAATAGTAAAGTTTACACTTTGACTAGTCAAATGGTCAAGTATGACTTTGACTAATTAAGTGGTCAAGTCTTTGACTAGTCAAATGGTCAAGTGTATGACTTTGACTAATTAATTGGTTAAGTCCTTGACTAGTCAAATGGTCAAGTGAATGACTTTGACTAATTAAGTGGTCAAGTGTCTTTTATCTATATAAATAGGTGTGATAGATCAAACTCTAATCATACATGTTTTGAAAAAGATAAAACAACATAACACTTGTCTCCTCTCAAGATTTGCGGCCACCCTTAGGAGCCGCCGCCCCTTTGTCCGCCGCAAACCACCACCATTGCCGCCTCCACCTTGCAAAGTGTTGCTATCGGTTGGCCAGTGCTCGGGTGTGAAATTCCTACTAGCGAGGATTCGTTGTAACCCGCGTGTTACAATTCCGGTGTAGTCGTCAAAGGTTGATTACTAGACCCCCTATGGTTGTTTATAATTTATTTGTTTATACGCGTTTAACCAAGATCCTGATTGGGAATATTTTGTTAATTGGATTAATAAAATTAAACATATTATATATATATATATATATATAAAATCGGCTCATATTATATATTGTATATAATCAATTTTATTAATAAATATAACTGCTTCCGCTGTGTATTTGATACCATGATTCCCAACAGTGGTATCAGAGCCACGGTTACGCGCGTATAGATGGTAAAGTTATAATTTTGATCTATGTTTTATTTGTCAAAAAAAAATTATTTTTTTTTGACAAAAGATCAAAAGCTTTTTGTTGTTCATGGATTGTGATGTGAATCGAGCCCTAGGTATTTTGACCCTTGTCATGGTTGTGTTTGTGATGTTTTTTTATTGATTTGTATTTTTTATTACGGATATTGGATCCGGTGTAATAGATAGGATTAGAATAGATTTGTTTTATTTGTATTTCAAATTTATTTGTAATCCTACAAGTACAAGATCAAGACGAAGATAAAAAGGCGAACAGGTTCCATGAAGATAGAGATCTCGGGTCAAGTGGGAGCTATATCAAAAATAGTTTTGAAACCCTTTTGACTGGTTCTTTTCGTTTCTGGCTAAAACGAAACGGACAACCTATTAGGGGCTCGATTCGTTTAATTTTATTATTATGTTTTGTGGTTGTGGTTTATTTATTGTAAATAATTTAGATAACCCAAAATAAATAAAATTTTCACAATCATGGCAACGGTTTTATTAAAACAAGTTTTATAAAAACCGAAAAGCATATTTAATAAAAGGAGTTTTATTAATATTAAAACAAGTCCATTCGCGATAATACGACCAACATAGTTTAAATAGGGTATTTAAAACTATACCGTGTCGAGTGTTGAAAGGAGTTTCAATTATCACGAACAATATAAAATTGGATTTTATAAACTATTGTGTGACTCACATCATGCTAACGAGTCATTCAAAATATTTATAGTAAATATTAAAATTAAATCCCAATTTTAAATTGATGTTTTATGCCACCCTTAACGAGTTAACACTTCGTTTTAAATCGAACCCAAATGTTAGTGCTGACCCTGTATCTGGGCGTTGATCATGAGTGAAGGTAATCATCGCGTTTCCTGTGTAACATAGGCCGGTGTTACAGTTAACAGTAAAGGACCAAACATCGCTTGTTTGACAAGTGGGCATAGTTGGGGTTAAACATACATCGCTCTTAGCGATAACCCCAAATGGAGAGTTGTGTAGTGGACATAATTAACAATCGTTGTTTACCTACCTAATCGTACCGGTGGACAGTGCTAAGCCAGTTCACTGTGTATTGATGAATCGGGGTCTCATCCTAATTAATTTTGCTTTTGGGTCATAAGATAAATCAGGATATTTGAAACATAAAATACTAATAAATTAGATTTTGAACTTTGTAGATGTCAACTGATAACAATTCCGCCTCCCAATTCTCTCTCAAGTCCATCTTAGAGAAGGACAAACTTAACTACTCCAACTTCATGGACTGGCACCGCAACTTGAAAATTGTTCTCAAGGCGGAGAACAAGTTGTATGTTCTAGAAACGCCAGTTAGCACTCGTGTGCTAAAAATGAAGACATATGTTGATCACTTGGCTCGTCTGGAATTTCCCTTGAGCGATGAGTTAGCTGGGGATATTATCCTAAACTCATTGCCCAAGTCATATGACCAGTTCATTATGAACTACAATATGAATGGGATGGAAAAGACACTTGCAGAACTGCATCAGATGCTCAAAACTGCTGAGGTGTACATACCTAGCAAGACTGCACCAGTGCTAGTGATCAAGGAGGGTCAAGTTAAGAAACCTAACACCAAGAAAATGGGCAATCAGGGCAAAGGGAAGGGCAAAGGCAAATCTGTTGCTAATAAGAAACCTCAGAAAGATGCCAAGTGTTTTCATTGTGATGAAACTAGGCACTGGAAGAGGAACTGTGCTAAGTATTTAGCTGAGCTGAAGCAAGCTAAGGCTTCAGGAGGAGAGTCCTCAAGTATATATGTTATTGAAATCTTTGCTTTTCCTAGAAAAACATAGGTGTTTGACACAAGATATGGTTTCCACATTTGTAATGTTTTGCAAGGACTAAGAAAGATTAGAAAGCTGAAACAAGGCGACTTGGAGGTCCATGTTGGCAATGGACAAAGAGTTGTTGTGAAGGCTATAGGAGAATGTATTCTTTTACTTCCTTCTGGTTTAGAACTTGTTTTGAACAAAGTTTATTACATTCCTAGTGTGACTAGAAATATTGTTTCAGTTTCGGCTTTGCATGGACAAGGTTTTAATTATCGTTTCAATGGCGAATTTATTTCTGCTTATTTTAACGATGTATTTTACTTTGATGCAAAACCTAACAATGGGATCTATGATATAGAAATCCAAAACGATAACATATTATGCAATATCTCCCATAAACGTAATAAGTTGGACTTTAATGATACGTATATGTGGCATTGTGGACTTGGTCACATAAGTGAGAATCGTGTTAAACAACTCAAAACCGCAGGAATCTGGATTCCAAAGGTTCGGAGTCGTTTGGAAAATGCGAATCATGCTTAAGTTGAAAGTTAACAAAAGCACCTTTTTCAAATGTTGGAGAAAGAGCTAATGATCTGTTAGGACTTGTACATACAGATGTATGTGGTCCATTCAGAACAATGTCAAGACATGGAGAAAGATACTTTATTACATTTACTGATGATTTCAGTAGATATGGTGTGACATCCGTCACTTTTTCATAATATATATTTATATATATATATTTATAATAATTATAATAATAATAATAATAATAATAATAATAATAATAATAATTCAGATTTTATTATTTATACATTTTTTTATCTAACCAAACCCAAATCAATCTTACAATCCATAACCCAAACCACATAACCCACCCCTTTCCTCTTTCCCTTCGGCCCAATTCAGATCTGGCCCAGATACAAACGCGGCCCAACTTACCCGGCCCAAACAATCCAGCCCAAGACCCCTCCATCTCCTTTTAACCTGTTAAAAAAAAAAAATAATTAAACTGCTCTACCCGGGATTCAAACCCGAGTCGAGCCAAACAAATCATACGCGCCTTAACCAATTGAGCCACACACAACTTTTGATTTAATCCCAATCCCAATTATATTTAAACCCTTTTTCCTTTCCTCCTTTTCCTTCCTTGTTAGCGTGACAGCAAGCATCAGCAGATGTTTATTTTTTTCTTCTTTGCTTCACCTTTGACTCTATAATTGTGATAATTTCGTGATTTTTGGAAACCCAGTAATTACCAATCATTCCACGTCCAATATACACGCTAATTTGTCAATCAAAACTTACCAATTGTGATTAAAAACGCGTCAACATTCATGGACGAGTCAACGATTACCATTTCGAACACCAAGTCCTTTCCCTATAAATTGAAGGTTGCTGAACCTTCTAATCTCGCTCACAACTCTCTCTCAACCTCCAATTCTCTCTGAAACACTCTAAGTATTATTATATTGTTCGTCGTTTGACTTTTGCTTTGACCCGATAATCATACGTGATACATCACTGTAAGTTTAATTATTTTGGTGGGTTATGTTCATCGACATCCACACATCAATAGCCCTATGATTAATTAGGCTATTGATGTGTGAATCCATGTATTGCAAAATCTAGGGTTCTTGGTATAGAATTGGGGAAGAACACATGAACCGGCTAATGTATAAAATTATTTTGAAACGGAGATTATCACCAACTGATCACATAGATCAGCTGGTAGGCACGAGTCATGATAAAACTTGGACCAACCCTGATGCGGGTTCGAATCCCATGAACAACACATTTTCTTTTCTTTTCTTTTTTTTTTTTTTTATCCAATTATCTATACATATAACCTTCTAGTCTTTTAAAATAGATTTAAAATACCAAATATGATCTATAAATTCTATAAAATTTATTTTATGTCATTCAAATGTTAAAGTTCATCATCCAATTTTTAGTTTTACAAAAATCATTTATTTAATATATATTATTAAAAATACAAGTTTATTCAATTATATTTATTAAATTCAATAAAAATATCTAAACAATTTTATTAAATCTCACAAAAATTATTCTAAACTTGTACATCCTTAAACATTCCAGAAAATATTTTTATTTCAGAAAAACCGTTTATTTTATATTTTTAATTAATTTTTGTTAGTTTTAATCATAAATAATTCATAATAAATTCATTTTACAATATTTTTGTACCAAAATTTTACATAAATTATTTCTATCCATTTAGAACAGAAATACAATTTTTAATCTAAAATTTCTTTAATTTTAATATTTTTAAATATTAAAGTTATATTTTGCCAAATTGAAATAAATAGATTAAATATACTATTTTCAAGAAAATAATTTTATAAAAATTATGTTCACATTTAAAACTTTATATTGTGACCATATTTGATTTAAAGTTTACTCAAAGACTTTTGTCTATTTAATTACCAAATTTCTCTTATTTATTAAACGTTTAATTTAATAACCAAATAAATACTTATCCCCAATTCGAAGCCCTAGAAATACATATATCTTAGAGTTATTTCCCTTACACATTATCGAATACTTTAGGTTGATCATTTGGGAGTAATCTCAATTCATATTTCGTTGTCCAAGTCCAATTTCAAGTTATTACGTGAACTGTGAGTATTCCTACCCCTTTTTGCTTGTATACATTTTTGGGGTGTTACATGTACACTATTACAATTTCAAATACAAGTTTACATTTTTACAATACAATTCTAGTACTATGTGCATTGCTTACAACGTGCTTTATGCTTAGACATTACATGTGGATTACATTTGTACTTAGTGAAATCATTAACATGGTACAAGCCGACCTTAACATTGGATAGCGCTATTTGGATTGACAACCCGCCTAGGTTGATTCTCCCCCTTTTTCATCGGAGAATCCGTGGCCAGTGTTAAGTTATCATCCATTTATTGGTTGAGTACACTACAGTTCATACAGTACATTATACAGTCACAGGGTTGATTTCGCTCATTTGTTTGATACATGGTTTACATATTTGCACTGTAGCTTGCACTTGAATTGTATAACTTTTTAACCTACTATATATATCAAAACTAGGAATGCTCACCAACATTTCATATGTTGACCAAATCTATTTTGTACATGTTTCAGGTGCAGTTTGATATAGTGCTTTAGCAAGGGATACTTAGTGCATTATTTTAATCAGTTATTTCGTTATTTACATTTCATTTAAGACTTTGTATTTCCATTTCAATGTAAGACAGTTTTTGGTTTATTCAATAATATTTACATTTTAGTACCATGTGCTTTTGAACAATCGTCACTACGTGGCACCTCGATGATTCCGCCATCGGTTGGGGTGTTACAGATTGGTATCAGAGCCATGGTTATAGGGAACTAGGTTATTAGATAAGATGGCCTAGACTATAACCAAACTTCAACTTTCATGCATAATATTTCCTTACCCCTCATTTCCCTCTACTTTCTTTCCTCTATCTTTCCCTTCCTCTCTATTTCTCCTCATCTTTCATCATGGTGCATGGAGATGGTGTCCTACAGGGAGTGGAAAGTCTACATCATCATGGAACAGGGACAGTACCTTTCATGAAGACACTCTTAGGCATAATGCCTACTCTTACTTTTGTTCCTTCAAAGTTGTTGAACTTTAATGAGTGTGATAAGGACACGTGCAATCTGGAAGGGTGGACGCCTGTACACTGGGTTTTCTGGCATAGGCAAGTATAGCGCATAAATCCATTTACGGACCTGTTATGCTTACCTGGGGATTCCTGGAGTGAGTGTCCACTTATAGGCTAAAGCACGTCTTCTTTGATCACCCTTGGGTTCAATTCCTTTGAAAAGTCAACGTTCTTGTTGGGCTTTACAGCTAGACAAGGGCACTCCAAGCATTTATGCAAGTTTTACAATAATACTCTCTCGGTTCATATACAATATTTTGTATTTCACGATTTTCATATATTACTTACAAACTCATACTTTCATAACCATCTATGGATTTCACAATCACACTTCACCTTACCCTCTTAGCCACTTTTTTAAATATTCAACACCCTACCCAAATCATATTATTTCTTTTCTCCACATGTTATTTATTTTAAAAAAAAACTATAACCTCATACTTTAGCACAAACTAAAGATTTCTAAAACTAGTTGTATTACCTAGTAACTTTACAAGTACATATTTTCCTCGAACTTAAATTCAATTGATTGACGTAACAAACGATTTTCTATATAATATTTTAAACTATTACAAAGCCTACTTAGCTTGTACTATTTAACAACTTTTGCCTTATGTACAAAACCAAATTTTGAAAATATTTTTTTTTTTTTTTTTTTTGAAATAATATCTAGTCTCTAGATTCTACATCAACACTCACTCATTTTCAACTTGTTCAAATTTTTACAATATTTGGCATACACCACAACCATGTTTTCTTATACACTTGATTATAGCCTTTGATCCAAACCCCAAAATTTACACTGCTATATAACCTCCTTACTATAAAATAAACTCTTTATCAACTATCTTCACATTCACCATCTCTCACAACCTTGATTCTGCTTCAAGATTTTTCATCATCCTCTCAAGAACTAAATTCATATCCTTCACCTTCTCACACGTGAGCTAGTTACCCATGCTAACCAAACTACTAAAAAAACCTGATACTTGATTCTACAGGATTTTTTTTTTTACCAAAACATCATTGTTTGTGAAACTTGATTTCCCCTTAATTTGACTACTCACTGGACATTTAATTATTCATGATACTCGTGTTCTCATTTTCTTGATCTTATTGTACCCAATTATGACATACTCATAGGCATATAACATCTAGAGATTTCCTTGCATACTACTATGTACGAACACAAATTGGTGATCTATCATATTAGTTACGTTTATTTTAATCGTACACTTACATTTATTTGAAACGTTTAGACTTGATACTTGATCTTACAGAGCTTTTCTAAGAAAAACATCATTGCTTATTATATGAAACTTGATTTTTCCTTTAACTCGACTATTCATTGAACATCTAATTATTCATGATACTCGTAAACATTTAATTATTCATGATAACACTTACACTTAATGGTTGTAGTACTTACAAACTTGCTTGCATAAACATGCTATCAATTTGCAATCTATGTGAATAATAATTGTTGCACTTAATAGAGGTCATCATGCCTTTTTCAACAGTCGGGAGAGGCCCTACAACCTGCTCCACGACTGGTGGAGGCTATCAAACATACTCAACGATTGGTAGAGGTCGCTATGCCTTTTCAAACAGTCGGGAGAGGCCCTACAACCTACTCCACGGCGGGTGGAGGCTATCGAACCTGCTCAACAATCGGTGGGGTCATAGAAGGACACAAAACCCTAATGTAAGGTAAATTGATGATTCCGGTCCGGAACGTAATCATGAATTTACAGGTACATTAGGGTAGTGTGAAATTCTATTAGAGTTTTTGGGAAGACGTCCAGTACGTTTTCGAGGTATCGAAGGTGTGGTGGGTTAGCTGCGGTACACCCTGTATACAAACACTAATGATGCATTGAAAGTGAGACTGGAAGTCGGACCAGGAACAAACTCTGTTACTTGGTAGTTCATTTAGTCTTTCTGTAGTCAATCAACTCATGCATTTATTTTAGGAGTCCTAAAACTTGAAGTAGTGATTTACTAGATTCTTACTCTCTTTACCCTTTCGAGACGAACCTAATCCAATCCTTAACCCGCACCTATCAAACCTACCATCCAAGTCATTCGAAACAGTTTACTTTGTTACCTATAAATTCACGTCGTACCTTAACTCTGATTTTCCAAACCACAGTCATCTTAATTTTTTTTTTACCCAAGCATCCATAACCCTATGTTTCTAATAACTTCGGGACGAAGTTTCTAAAAGTAGGGGATGCTGTGACATCCGTCACTTTTTCATAATATATATTTATATATATATATTTATAATAATTATAATAATAATAATAATAATAATAATAATAATAATAATAATTCAGATTTTATTATTTATACATTTTTTTATCTAACCAAACCCAAATCAATCTTACAATCCATAACCCAAACCACATAACCCACCCCTTTCCTCTTTCCCTTCGGCCCAATTCAGATCTGGCCCAGATACAAACGCGGCCCAACTTACCCGGCCCAAACAATCCAGCCCAAGACCCCTCCATCTCCTTTTAACCTGTTAAAAAAAAAAAATAATTAAACTGCTCTACCCGGGATTCAAACCCGAGTCGAGCCAAACAAATCATACGCGCCTTAACCAATTGAGCCACACACAACTTTTGATTTAATCCCAATCCCAATTATATTTAAACCCTTTTTCCTTTCCTCCTTTTCCTTCCTTGTTAGCGTGACAGCAAGCATCAGCAGATGTTTATTTTTTTCTTCTTTGCTTCACCTTTGACTCTATAATTGTGATAATTTCATGATTTTTGGAAACCCAGTAATTACCAATCATTCCACGTCCAATATACACGCTAATTTGTCAATCAAAACTTACCAATTGTGATTAAAAACGCGTCAACATTCATGGACGAGTCAACGATTACCATTTCGAACACCAAGTCCTTTCCCTATAAATTGAAGGTTGCTGAACCTTCTAATCTCGCTCACAACTCTCTCTCAACCTCCAATTCTCTCTGAAACACTCTAAGTATTATTATATTGTTCGTCGTTTGACTTTTGCTTTGACCCGATAATCATACGTGATACATCACTGTAAGTTTAATTATTTTGGTGGGTTATGTTCATCGACATCCACACATCAATAGCCCTATGATTAATTAGGCTATTGATGTGTGAATCCATGTATTGCAAAATCTAGGGTTCTTGGTATAGAATTGGGGAAGAACACATGAACCGGCTAATGTATAAAATTATTTTGAAACGGAGATTATCACCAACTGATCACATAGATCAGCTGGTAGGCACGAGTCATGATAAAACTTGGACCAACCCTGATGCGGGTTCGAATCCCATGAACAACACATTTTCTTTTCTTTTCTTTTTTTTTTTTTTATCCAATTATCTATACATATAACCTTCTAGTCTTTTAAAATAGATTTAAAATACCAAATATGATCTATAAATTCTATAAAATTTATTTTATGTCATTCAAATGTTAAAGTTCATCATCCAATTTTTAGTTTTACAAAAATCATTTATTTAATATATATTATTAAAAATACAAGTTTATTCAATTATATTTATTAAATTCAATAAAAATATCTAAACAATTTTATTAAATCTCACAAAAATTATTCTAAACTTGTACATCCTTAAACATTCCAGAAAATATTTTTATTTCAGAAAAACCGTTTATTTTATATTTTTAATTAATTTTTGTTAGTTTTAATCATAAATAATTCATAATAAATTCATTTTACAATATTTTTGTACCAAAATTTTACATAAATTATTTCTATCCATTTAGAACAGAAATACAATTTTTAATCTAAAATTTCTTTAATTTTAATATTTTTAAATATTAAAGTTATATTTTGCCAAATTGAAATAAATAGATTAAATATACTATTTTCAAGAAAAAATTTTATAAAAATTATGTTCACATTTAAAACTTTATATTGTGACCATATTTGATTTAAAGTTTACTCAAAGACTTTTGTCTATTTAATTACCAAATTTCTCTTATTTATTAAACGTTTAATTTAATAACCAAATAAATACTTATCCCCAATTCGAAGCCCTAGAAATACATATATCTTAGAGTTATTTCCCTTACACATTATCGAATACTTTAGGTTGATCATTTGGGAGTAATCTCAATTCATATTTCGTTGTCCAAGTCCAATTTCAAGTTATTACGTGAACTGTGAGTATTCCTACCCCTTTTTGCTTGTATACATTTTTGGGGTGTTACATGTACACTATTACAATTTCAAATACAAGTTTACATTTTTACAATACAATTCTAGTACTATGTGCATTGCTTACAACGTGCTTTATGCTTAGACATTACATGTGGATTACATTTGTACTTAGTGAAATCATTAACATGGTACAAGCCGACCTTAACATTGGATAGCGCTATTTGGATTGACAACCCGCCTAGGTTGATTCTCCCCCTTTTTCATCGGAGAATCCGTGGCCAGTGTTAAGTTATCATCCATTTATTGGTTGAGTACACTACAGTTCATACAGTACATTATACAGTCACAGGGTTGATTTCGCTCATTTGTTTGATACATGGTTTACATATTTGCACTGTAGCTTGCACTTGAATTGTATAACTTTTTAACCTACTATATATATCAAAACTAGGAATGCTCACCAACATTTCATATGTTGACCAAATCTATTTTGTACATGTTTCAGGTGCAGTTTGATATAGTGCTTTAGCAAGGGATACTTAGTGCATTATTTTAATCAGTTATTTCGTTATTTACATTTCATTTAAGACTTTGTATTTCCATTTCAATGTAAGACAGTTTTTGGTTTATTCAATAATATTTACATTTTAGTACCATGTGCTTTTGAACAATCGTCACTACGTGGCACCTCGATGATTCCGCCATCGGTTGGGGTGTTACATATGGTTATGTTTATCTTATGAAGCATAAACATGAAACTCTTGAAAAGTTCAAGGAGTACCAAAACGAAGTAGAAAATCAGCTAAATAGAACTATTAAAATGCTTCGATCAGATCGAGGCGGTGAATATCTTAGTCAGGAATTCATCGACCATCTAAAGGATTGTGGAATAGTTTCACAACTCACTCCACCTGGAACACCGCAACATAATGGTGTGTTTGAGCGGAGAAATCGAAGTCTATTAGATATGATTCGATCAATGATGTGTCGAACAAACCTTCCAAAATCCTTTTGGAGTTATGCTTTGGAAACTGCCGCAAGACTTGTGAATATAGCTCCAACGAAAAAGGTTGATAAAACGCCCTATGAGATATGGCATGGAAAGAAACCTCATGTATCCTACCTTAACGTCTAGGGATGTAATGCTTATGTCACTCTAGAATCTTTGGATAAACTAGATCCCAGAGGCGAAAAAGTGGTTTTCGTTGGATACGGTAAAAAGAACGGTTACCTGTTCTACCACCCCACTGAAAATAAGATTTTCACCAAACGCAGAGGAACTTTCTTAAAGGAAGAGCTTCTGGCGTGAGGGATTGGAGATAACCATGTGGATCTTGAAGAAATTCAAGAATCACAAGTGACTGAACCAGCTGTTCAGACAGAACCAGATGTAACTGATCCAGTTGTTGAAGTTGAGCCTGAGAGGACTCAAGAAACAACAGAAACACCAAGTGTTCGGAAAAGTATGAGGGATCGTCGTGCACCGGTAAGGTATGATGATATCTTCATGATTGATGAAGCTGAGCCTACTACTTACTAAGCTGCAATCTTGGATTCAGAATCCAAGAAATGGCAAGAAGCCATGAATGCAGAGATGCAATCCATGTATGATAACCAAGTCTGGGATTTGGTTGATCTTCCTACCAAATGTCGGACTGTGGGAAACAAATGGATCTTCAAGAAGAAGACTGACATGGATAGGAATGTGCAAACCTACAAAGCAAGGCTTGTTGCGAAAGGTTTTACTCAGACTCAAGGAATTGATTATGAGGAAACTTTCTCGCCAGTAGCCATGCTTAAGTCTATTAGAATTCTACTTGCCATTGCTGCATATTATGACTATGAGATATGGCAGATGGATATCAAAACCGTGTTCCTTAATGGACACTTACTGGACTGGAAGATGTCTATATGGTTCAACCTGAAGGTTTTGTCGATCCAAAGAATCCTAATAAGGTGTGCAAGCTGAATAAATCCATCTATGGATTAAAGCAAGCATCTCGCAGCTGGAATCTCCGTTTTGATCAGAAAATCAAAGAGTTTGGTTTTATCAAGAACGAAGATGAACCGTGTGTTTACAAGAAATCTAGTGGGAGCTATATCACTTTTCTTATATTGTATGTAGATGACATACTGTTAGGACAAAGAGGATTGGTGAAACCACTTTTGGAAACCTTAGTCTAATTCACTTCTGTCATTTTGGCTAAGTATAGAAGTACTGAAAAGAAAACAAAGAACTGCTGAAGAGAAGATATGAGAAGTGCTGAAGAAGAAACTTCATCAGAAGTTCTGAAGTCCAAACCAGACAAGTTCACTTTAGAAGTACTGAAGACAAACTACTCATCAGTAGTTTGTCATTCATCAGCACTTAGCATCAGATATTTTCCACCGCCTTTTGCATCAGTAGTTTTATTGTTTATTATTACTTTTAGCTGTATTTGTTAGTTTCAATGTTGCAACTTGTGCAACTTGTTTCTGATGTTTCTGTACTTGCTTATTGGGCAAGATACATGTATGTAAACGTCTATAAATAGGAGGCTTCAACCTTCTATTTTAGACATTGATTTTTAATAGAAAAATCCTTCAAACACTTTCACTGTTCTATTCCATTTCAGTATTTATTGTGAATCTGTCTAAGTATCTAATTCTCATTTACTGCTTGGATTCATAATAAATACTTGTCATTTATTAGTTTCAATCATCAAGGGGGAGTAATAACTCTTCCTTAGTATAAAAAGTGTTGCTTTAACTTATACATTCCGCTGTGCTTATAATCTGATTTACAAGAGCTTGCTAAACACTTAAGTGTCAAGATAGCAAGTTCTTACTTAACAAAAGAGCAAACTGATCCAACAATTGGTATCAGAGCATTGGTTTATCTGATCACATATCAATCTAACAAATTGAGAATCAGACACAAAGCTCTTATTGATACTCAATAAAAAGATCAAAAGTTCACTTTTTATCAACATCCATCACT
This sequence comes from Ambrosia trifida, assembly GCA_028751855.1. Classification (NCBI taxonomy): domain Eukaryota; kingdom Viridiplantae; phylum Streptophyta; class Magnoliopsida; order Asterales; family Asteraceae; genus Ambrosia; species Ambrosia trifida. The sequence goes on from CM054128.1 coordinate 111,294,337, forward strand.
TAAAAGAGTAATCTGACAAATCTATACTCTTTAAAATGGATCCACATAATACTGGTTCTGCCACTAAACCTGCCATGCTTGTAAGAAATGAATACAACATATGGCAAAAGAGAATGGCACATACCTTGTCACAAACCAACACAGGTTGTTGGAGATCTGTGATATATGGTCCTCACAAACCAGTAAATGTCAATCTTGAAACTAATGTTAAGGTCCCTAAGGACCCTAAAGAATATACAGATGACGATTTCCTAAAACTTGAGCTAGATGCAAAAGCATTCTCTATGTTGGCAATGGCTCTCCCAAATGAGATATACTCTGGCCTTTTACATTGTGAAAGTGCCAAAGAACTCTGGGATTGTCTTAAAGAACAGTTTGGAGGAACTGAAGAGGTGATTGCCAACACCAGAGAGATTTTAGCTCAACAATATGAGACATTTGCTCATATTAATGGGGAAACTTTAACTCAACAATTTGAAAGATTCTCCTCATTAATATCTGAGCTAAAGTTAAATGGTCAGACCTATACAACAGTGTCTATGCTACATAGATTTTTAAGGTCTTTACCAGACAAATGGGAAACATACTCCATTGTTTTAAGATCCTCACCAGATTTTAGCTCCCTCACTCTTACAAAACTCCATGGGAGATTACTTACTTTTGAGAGAGAAATTGATCAAAAGAAGAAATTACAATCATCTGGTAAAACTGCTGATGACTACCTTCCAGGTAGTACAACACTTTTGGGACAAGATTCACCAACTTGTTCCTATGGATCTTATGACAATATTGACATAACAACTGGGTTCTCATCAGAAAGATCTTTCCCAGTTTATGACAATAATGACCAAAGTCAAACTGCTGATAATCTATGTTTTATCATGGATGATTTGAAAAACTTTAGCAGTGATGACTTAGAAGAAATGGACATTTTACACCAACTGGCCATGCTAAGCATTAAAACTAACAAGTTTTATAAAAGGTCAGGAAGGAAATTTCCAGGATTGACCAGTAATACAAAAATTGGTTTTGACAAATCTAAATTGAGATGTCACAAGTGTCAGAAGTTGGGACACTTTGCTAGAGAGTGTAGAAGCTCTAGCTTTAACCAATCACAATCTGGAAATAACTATAACCCCAATTATAATAGGAATAATGGAACTCAAGGGAGTGCTCATTTTGTACAGGCACAAGCTCCTCAACAGCAATACATGCCACAAGTACAATATGTTCAAGTGCCTGCTCAACAGATGCAGAGCCAACAATCAATCCCTCCCTTTCCAGCTGCTCAACATCCTCCACAGCCTCAACAACCCTCTCAACAAAGTCTTTTCACCTCAGGGTATGTTGACTGGAGCAGTCTCCCTTTTGACACCACAGAGTGCAATCCTGATGCAGACAACAAAGTGTTTGACATCAACTGGGGAGAACCAGACAATGGCAGAAAGAACTTTGCCTTAATGGCATTTGAAGGCTGTACTTCAAAATCTGCATTGTCACAGGTATCAAAAGAATCTTTGACAAAACTTTGCTCAAATTCTTGCAAAGAAACTTTTGCTCTCATAAGAGAGACAAATGTGCACTTACAAGGTAAAGCCAATGATTTAGAAAGAAAATACACACAGATAAAATGTGATTTAGAAAGAAAACTGTGTGCTAAAACAAAATAAGTTTCTAAATTAACTGACTCAGCTATTGAAACCCAAGCACAAATTAAAATCATGCTAAATGACCTAGGAGATGTCAGACAAGAGCTTGCTGACACCAGGATCACATGTGAAAAATGGGTGGAATCTTGTAAGGGGTATCAATTGTTGCTAAACAAACAAAGTGCTTCAAATGTTAAGTTTGGCATAGGATACCATCATGTTGAAACACCAACAGATTTCTCTCCCAAAACTACTGAAGATGGGAGAAGAATTGTTTCAAATGAAACTTCTGAAGGGAAAGACTGCACATCTTTCCATGAAAACTTTCTAAACAGAAATCCTGGCATTTTCAAAGAAAGTACTTCAGAAGTATTAACAAAATCTGACAACAAGCCATCAGTAGTTTCATCTACATTAGGAGTTGAGATCCTGAAAACTACTGATGAGCAAAATCTTTACACTAATGTCAGAAATTTGCCTTTAGATCAAAAACAAAAGGCAAAAGAGTGTGAAATTTGTGGTCTGTTCAACCACAAAACTGAATTTTGTAGATACAGAAAAGGAATTCAGTTCAATCAAAAAATTAAACAACAAGTTGTGGGAAATCAAATCAGAAATGATTATGAAAGAATCTTTAAACCCAAGAAACAACAACCTGAAAACACCTTTTCTCAGAAAAAGATAAAATCTCAACCAAAATCTTTTTCTCAAAATTCCTTGTCAGTAGTTAGACCAGAATCATCAGCAGTTTCACAAACTGCTGAGATACAAAATCTAATGAACATGGTACAACTACTGATGACCAAGGTTGATGGTGGTCCTGAAAAGGATACCACCATGGTTCTTAATGAAAAATCCATTGCCAAAAAGACATGGATTTCTCAACCTGGTCAAGAACAAACTGTAACTGTTCTCAAGAGCAAACCCAAAGCCAAACAGGCTTGGGTTCCTAGATCTAACTAATTTGCTTTTATGTGCAGAGAGTTTCCAGGGGCTTAAACAGCATATGGTATGTTGATAGTGGAGGCTCTATGCACATGACTGGATGCAGATACCTGATAAACAACTTTATCAGCCAAAGAGAAGGATCTGTATCCTTTGGGAACAATGCTAAGGGATATGTGCTAGGACATGGCAATGTCTCCTCTGGCAAAATACAGTTTGACAAGGTCAATCTGGTGGAAAACCTTGAATACAACTTGCTGAGTGTGTCACAAATGTGTGATAAAGGATATTCTTCCTTTTTCACAAAGACAGCATGCAAGATCATCTCACCAGAAGGCCAGAAGTTGATAGAGAAGATCATTGAAGATCATACTTTGCTGATTGCCAAAAGATGTGGCAATGTCTATGCAGTGGACATTGAGAAAGACAAAGTATTGAACAACACTGCCTGTTTCTTCTCAAGGGCATCAACTTCAGAAACAGATCTCTGGCACAGGAGACTTGGCCATGTGAACTTTAAAACCATAAATAAAGTCACAAAAATGGGCTTGGTCAGAGGTCTACCTTTGAAAGTATACCAGTGTCAAGAACACTGTGTATCCTGTATAAAGGGAAAACAGCATAAGTCCTCCTATAAGTCTATTGAAGAATAAAAAACAACTGCATGTCTTCAACTACTCTATATGGACTTATTTGGACTTGTCAAGATTATGAGCCTTGGTAAGAAGAAGTACTGCTTAGTCATCATTGATGACTACTCAAGATTCACATGGGTATTCTTCTTATTCTCCAAGGATGAGGCTGCTGAAATCATCAAGTTCTTCATTCTACAAGTAGAGAAACAATATTCTCTATCTGTCAAAACCATTAGAAGTGACAATGGGACAGAGTTCAGGAACAAAACTCTGGATGAATTCTGTTTGTCTAAAGGGATTATTAGACAATACAGTGTTCCCAGAACTCCTAAACAAAATGGTGTAGTAGAAAGGAAGAACAGAACATTAATAGAAGGAGCAAGAACAATGTTAGCTGATTCTGGACTGCCCTTGTACTTTTGGGCAGAAGCAGTTAACACATCATGTTATGTTCAGAATAGAGTTCTTGTGGTCAAGAGACATTCCAAGACTGCCTATGAAGTTCTTCACGGCATGAAGCCCCTTATCTCCTTTTTCAGGGCTTTTGGGTGTCAATGTTTCATCTTGAACATCAAGGAATCTATTTCAAAGTTTGCTGCCAAAGTTGACTCAGGTTACTTTCTTGGTTACTCTTCAACTAGAAAAGCCTACAAGGTTTTTAATTCTCACACCAGGATAGTAGAAGAAACATTGAATGTCAAGTTCAATGAGTCAAAACACACTCTTATTCCAGCACATCCTGCTGAACTCTTTGACCTTGACAACTTCCACTTTGGACCTGAAAAGACTGTTACTCCTTCCAAACCTACTTATTATGGTGATCAAAGGTTTGAAGATGAGGATCCTACACCATGGACTCCTCAAACAGTCATTAAGTCAACTTCAACACCATCAGAAGTTTCACAAACTTCTGATCCAACAAATACTGAAGGCCAAACTCAAACATCTGCTTCAGCCCTGCAACTACTGAAGAAACTAAAACTGCTGAACCAGATATAATAGACCTCAGTAGTTTGTTTGAAGAACATGAGCCACCTACACCTGTCAGTGGTTTACAACAACTGATTGAACACAGAGATCATCCACTTGATCAAATCATGGGTGATATAGCTTCAGGTGTTCTTACCAGAAACCAGCTCTCCAACTTTTGCCTATTTTCAGCCTTTATCTCTCAGTTGGAACCAAAGAAGTACCAGGAAGCCCTGAAAGACAATAATTAGGTGCAAGCTATGCAAGATGAACTGCTTCAGTTCAACAAGCAACAGGTCTGGGAAATCTGTCCCTTACCTCCAAACAAGCAACCAATTGGCACAAGATGGGTTTTCAGGAACAAACAAGATGAAGCTGGTATGATAATCAAGAACAAGGCAAGACTGGTAGTCCAAGGGTACTCTCAAGAAGAGGGAATTGACTATGATGAAACCTTTACTCCAGTTGCAAGGCTTGAGGCCATCAGGTTATTTCTGGCCTATGCCATTTCCAACAAAATTAAAGTTTATCAAATGGATGTGAAAAGTGCATTTTTGTATGGAAAAATAAAAGAGGAGGTGTATGTCTGTCAGCCACCTGGGTTTGAGGATCCTTCTCATCCTGAGTGGGTGTACAGACTGGACAAAGCTCTTTATGGGCTCAAGCAGGCTCCAAGAGCCTGGTATGATACACTCTCCACCTTTTTACTCAAAAATAACTTTACAAGAGGTGCCATTGATAAAACTCTTTTCATTAAACATGTTGGAAATCATGTCTTACTTGTTCAAATTTATGTTGATGATATCATTTTTGGTTCAACAAACACAAAACTGTGTGATGATTTTAAGAAACTCATGCAATCAAAATTTGAGATGAGTACCATGGGAGAACTGCAGTACTTTCTAGGACTGCAGATCAAGCAACAAACAAATGGAACTTTTATACATCAAACAAAATATGTTAAAGAATTATTGAACAAATTTTCTTTAAAAGACTGTAAATCATGTTCCACTCCCATGACACCAATCACACAAGTTGAACCTGATGATCAAGGAAAACAGGTTGATCAAACCATGTACAGATGCATGATAGGTTCCCTTTTATACTTAACTGCTTCTAGACTAGATATTATGTTTTCAACATGTGTCTGTGCTAGATATCAATCAACACCAAGGGAATCACACCTTATAGCAGTCAAAAGAATTTTCAGATATCTGAAAGGAACTCCAACACTTGGAATTTGGTATCCTGCTTCAAGCAATACCAAGTTATCAGCTTTTTCAGATAGTGACTATGCAGGGTGTAAGATGACAAGAAAGTCAACATCTGGTGGTTGTCAATTCCTGGGTAACTGTCTAGTGTCATGGCAATCAAAGAAGCAAACATCTGTTGCAACTTCAACTGTTGAAGCTGAATACATTGCAGCTGCAAGTTGTACATCACAGATACAATGGCTCCAATATCAACTTCTTGATTATGGAATCAAAGAGACCAAGACACCTTTGTTTGTAGACAGCAAATCTGCCATTAGCATCATTCAAAATCCGGTACAGTTCTCAAAAACCAAACATATTGAGATCAGGTACCATTTCATAAGAGATTGCTATGAAAAAGGCAAGATTGAGGTGAAGCATGTAGCAACAGCTAATCAAATAGCTGACATCTTCACAAAACCCCTTGACACATCAACATTTCAGAAGTTAGTATCCATGCTTGGGATGCTAAATTTGTAAGTGTTTATTTTCTTATTTTGCAATTTTTCATTTTTCACTTACAAAACAGACAAAAGTCTGAAACAAAACTTCTGAAAAGAGAGAAACTACTGATGAACAAAACATCAGTATGGGGATAATTTCTGAAAAGTGTGTAACTTCTGATAAAATAAACTTCAGAAGTTATGAATAAAAGTATTTATAAAAACATTTCTCATCAGCTGTTAAAACTACTGAAGAGGAAACGGGAACTACTGATGAAGTAATCCTTCATCAGCAGTTTAGTCAAAAGGGCAAATCTGACTTTTCCCATCATCAGAGGTTTGACCTAATCAGGTTAAAACCTCTGATAAAAAGATTTTTAACCAAAGGCGGTTTAAAAACTTCTAATAAAGAAGATTCAAGCGGTTAAAACTTCTGATAAATACCTTTTCTCCACACTTATCCTTTCAAACTCAAAATATCCCTCCTTCTCTCTCAAAAACTCTCTTAATAACTTAAAACCTGCAAATCAACTGTTCGATCAAAACCCAGACCACATGGCTCTAGTTCTAAAGCAGGGACACAATCAAAGGGCCTTTCTTGAAAAACAAGAAGGCTGGTCCCAATACGATGAGATCATTGATCTTGTCGTAAAATCCCAATATTTTACTGCTCTCACAATAAACCCACCAATTCACACTGAAACTCTGAATGAGTTCTGGGCAAATGCTGAGACGGTGACGGCGGATGATGAAGTCATTTCCCTCAACTCAAGAATAAAAGGGAAACCACTGACCATCACACCAGCCACACTGGCAACAAGACTGGGTCTGGATGATGTAACTGCCCCTGACCATGTTGCTAATTCTGATATTCACCTAACCATGACAGAGTGTGGTTATCAAGGTACTCTCTCCCATGCTACTATCTTCAAAAAATATTTTGAACCAAAATACAAGCTTTTGTTTCATTATATTATTATGTGTTTGAGTCCAAAAACAGGGTCTTATGACCAGATGCCCTCCACTTTTCAACCAATATTTCATTCTATTGTGAATGAAACTAAATTCAGGGCATCAAAACTATTTTTCAATGAGTTGGTGTTACATCACAATAATACCAAGAAAAAGTTTTTGTTGTACCCAAGGTTCATTATGAAATGCATAATAGGGGAACTGGGTAATGAGGTGCTTGTGGGAAAAATTTCAACTTTAAATCCTTTAACATCACAAGCATACTCAAGGCATAACAAACCGGCTGCCTGGCCAGAAGATGATCAGGGAGAACAACAACAAGTCCCCCTGAAGCCCACATCTTCCAAACTCACACCACCAAAAGCCAAAAAGCCCAAGCCAACAAAGACAAAAACCCACCAACCCAAAACAAAAGCTGTTCAGGAGGTTGAGATGCCTGAACAAGCTCATGAGCAGTCTGCTCTTCAAATAGGTGAGACTGAAACACCCTCTCAGTCTCATCCATCTCAAACCCCACCAAGAGCACTCATAACCATTTTATTCAAAAGAAAAAGACTTAGAAAAACTATTAAAACACACTCTTCTTTTGAAACTGCTGAACAACAAATTTCACCTATTGCCCAAACTACTGAACCAACCCCACAAATTTCTGAACAAGAGGCAATAGAAATTGCCAAACTTCTCTCTGGGCTAAAAGAGAAGGTCCCATCTGATTATGTCAGTCCCCTACAACCACAACAAACAGGGGACATAACCACAACATCAGACATGGATGTGGACATCTCTAGCCCTATCCCAAGAGATGAGGGTGGACCAGAGTCTTTAAGCCCAATTTTAGAGACTCTTGGGGCATCTGAGGCTGCTACTACTCAGTTACCACCCAGTGGTGGATCTGAGGATAGAAGTAACATAGCTAAGACCTCAGATGTGGCAACTACTGATGAAGGCTTAATGCCTGAAGTAGGAAATCCTCAGAACCAAGAACAAGAGGTTCATGAGAGAACTGAGTTGGGCTCAGCTCATGATTTAACTGAGACAGTCCTCATTGAGGGCAACATCAGGGATTCAGATGATTCCATTAATTTGGATGATGTTTCACAAACACAAACTACTGAATTGACGGCACTTTATGAAGGTCCTGTTTCAGGGGTATCCAGGCTCAAGAAGCCAGTCACCCCTGCACAGGTTAAAGCCCACTCAATCCCTAAAACCCCTAGAGTGGCATCCTCTGTACAACATGAGGATCTCCCAAAAACACCCCCTTCACAACAAATGCCTACCCAATTCCCTGGGCAAACAAGCATAGACCTGAACCAGCTATGCAGCCCAGAGGGTCCCCTGTACCACATGATGAACACTCTCATCAGAAATCACTTCCAAACATACACAGCTAACTTGGAGCTGTCTATCAAGAATCAATTTGGAGTGATCAAGACAAAGATGAATGATCTGTCCAACAAGATAGACTTCAACAGCAAACAGATTGCTTATCTTCAAGGACAATTCTCCCAACCATCAACCTCAAAGCTTAAACTTGATGAATCCAAAAAGGGGGAGAAAATCAGGGAACCAAGGAGTCATTCCAAGCCAGGATAAGGGCAAGAGTGACCATCCTTGAAAGAGATCAAAAAGATCAAGCCAGGAAAGAAAAACTGGCCAAACAGTTTGGTGTCTCAGTAGAAGAGATTGAAGCAGCAGAAAAAGAAGATGAGACCCAAACATCTGAAGAATCCCTAAGGCACAATGAAGAAACTTCTGATGGCAAAAGTTCTGATGAAGAATCAGAAAGTACTGAAGACAATCCTTCAGTAGTTGACAAACCATCAACAGTTGTCAACCCATCAGAGGTTAACACTTCCAAACCTCAAACTGCTGACCCTTCCAGAATCACTGCTCCCATTCAACCAACATCTGATCCTATCAGGCCTACAACTGTTACAACAATGACTGTACTAAACCCTTCTCCTATCTCTCAATCAGCTGAATTATTAGAGAAGAGCTTAGTTGCAGCCAACAAGAAGGCCAGAGAAGATCTGATTTGGAAAACTCTGGAAGAAAGGGATGATCTAGATTTAAGCCATGAAGAAAAACTTCAGGCTTATGAAGCTGAACTACAAATGCAGGCTAGCCTTGATGAGATTGCTGAACAAGATAAAAGACAACAACTGGTGTCTTACATTACCAAGAACAGCAAGACTAAAGCCTATACACTCAAAGGACTCTCTATGCAAGAGCTGACAAGAAGAGCACAACTGCTTGCAGACAATCTGGCCACAAGCAAAGAAGGAAAGGCCAAGAGAGCCCAGATAATAGAAGAATTAGTAGCAGAGGGCTATGGTTCAAAAGCCTCAGTATCCAGATGGAAAGAAGAAAGACTAATGGATACTTACAGAAAATACTTGGCTGCCAAGGCTGCAAATCCAGAGAAGTTTCAAACTGCTGATCCTTCAAGATCAGTAGTTAGAACTTCTGTTGTATCAACAAGAAGACCTGCTACTCAGAGAAAGAAGGCAGAGGACAATGTCAAAACTGACTTCAAAATGGTACTACTTGAAGGAAGTTCAATAGTCCATTCAGATTTTGACATTGAGGAGAAACCTCTGTTAACACAATTCAGGGATCCTTCCACTTTTGCCTACCAAATCCAAAAGACCATCAAAGAAAAGATGCATACCAGAGTAGTGACTGAACACCATCTCCCAACTGTTCAGATGCCTGATATGCAACAACAACAACAAGGAAGAGACTCCCACCTGAGGTTAACTGAAACTGAAAGCATCCAACACTCAGGACCATCAACCCAAGGGACAAGTCTGGTTCCCTATTCTTCCGACTTTAACAAGTCAAAGATACCTATCATCAGATGGTCACTTACTGATAACAACTCAGTATTGTTGACAAGAAGAGACCTCTCAAGCAGGGCTTACAAGAAGATTAGTGATCTGAAGAAACTGTCAACACAAGACCTGCTCACAATTCAACATCTGGAACCACAGAGAGGATCTCTATCTGATGGTCAGTTAAACCAGCTCAAGAACACCATGTACAAAGAGATATGGAAGATTGTTAAAAACAGAAGAAAAACATAAGGAATTAGTAAGGTTTTGGCTTCATCAATCCAGGGGGAGATTGTTAGGACAAAGAGGATTGGTGAAACCACTTTTGGAAACCTTAGTCTAATTCACTTCTGTCATTTTGGCTAAGTATAGAAGTACTGAAAAGAAAACAAAGAACTGCTGAAGAGAAGATATGAGAAGTGCTGAAGAAGAAACTTCATCAGAAGTTCTGAAGTCCAAACCAGACAAGTTCACTTCAGAAGTACTGAAGACAAACTACTCATCAGTAGTTTGTCATTCATCAGCACTTAGCATCAGATATTTTCCACAGCCTTTTGCATCAGTAGTTTTATTGTTTATTATTACTTTTAGCTGTGTTTGTTAGTTTCAATGTTGCAACTTGTGCAACTTGTTTCTGATGTTTCTGTACTTGCTTATTGGGCAAGATACATGTATGTAAACGTCTATAAATAGGAGGCTTCAACCTTCTATTTTAGACATTGATTTTTAATAGAAAAATCCTTCAAACACTTTCACTGTTCTATTCCATTTCAGTATTTATTGTGAATCTGTCTAAGTATCTAATTCTCATTTACTGCTTGGATTCATAATAAATACTTGTCATTTATTAGTTTCAATCATCAAGGGGGAGTAATAACTCTTCCTTAGTATAAAAAGTGTTGCTTTAACTTATACATTCCGTTGTGCTTATAATCTGATTTACAAGAGCTTGCTAAACACTTAAGTGTCAAGATAGCAAGTTCTTACTTAACAAAAGAGCAAACTGATCCAACACATACTAATCATTGGAAACAATATCCCTATGCTTAAAGATGTTAAGACCTGGTTGGGTAAATGTTTCGCAATAAAAGATCTTGGTGAAGCCGCTTATATTCCGGGAATAAAGATTTATAGAGATAGATCAAAGCGGTTATTGGGTTTGAGTCAAAGTACATATATTGATAAGGTCTTACGACGCTTCTCAATGCAAGACTCAAAAAGGGGGCTCTTGCCCATGGCACATGGAACCATTATTAATAACAAGCAGTGTGCAAACACTAGAGAGGAAAGGAAGAAAATGGAAAGAGTTCCATATGCTTCTGCTATTGGTTCCATCATGTATGCCATGTTGTGTACTAGACCTGATGTCTCGTATGCTCTTAGCATGACGAGTAGATATCAACAGAACCCAGGAGAGAGTCACTGGGCTGCAGTGAAGAACATTCTTAAGTACTTGAGAAGGACTAATGACATGTTCTTAATATATGGAGGACTGGATGAGGAGCTGTCAGTTAAGTGTTATACTAATGCAAGCTTCCAGACTGATCGTGATGATTCAAGGTCACAAATGGGATATGTTTTCATTCTGAATGGTGGGGCTATAACTTGGAACAGCTTTAAGCAAAGTGTGGTTGCTTAATCCACCTGTGAATCAGAATACAATGCTGCATCGGATGCTACAAAGGAGGCTGCCTAGATGAAGAAGTTCATTGGTGATCTCAATGGTATGCCTAGCATAAAGAAACCAATCGAGATACTGTGTGACAACACTGGTGCCATTGCTCTTGCAAAGGAACCAAGGTCACACCAGACCACAAGGCATATACTCAGGAAATTCCACTATATTAGAGAGATAGTAGAACGTGGAGACATCGTGATAAACAAAGTTCATACAGATCTAAATCTGGCTGACCCCTTTACTAAGCCTTTACCTCAAGCTAAACATGAGGAGCATGCTGGAAAGATAGGGCTTAGAGTTGCTAGACAATGGGCATGATCTGTAATTAGTATTGGTGTTTTATTTTGAACTATAACAGTTACATTGAATATTTATTTGATTTAATGGGTTAAATGCAAATTTAAATATTTTGTGATCGTGTTCATTATTTGTATGTTTAAATCCTTGAATAAGAGTATTCTAAATATCCGTAGTCGATCAAATTACATGGGAATGAATTTGAATGTAAGACTAGTGTGAATTGAGATGATTGTATTCATGAGATGAATAACTCAATGGTTTGAGAATCATAATTCACAGATATCATTAGGGAATGATATTGGATGTAACTCGCTGCAAAACGATCTCCATGGATCTGTGTCATGAGATGTTTTGATATTGATATGTTCAATCTGTCCTTTTTCCTAAGGCACATATTAAACTGCATTGATCAAGGACTATCTTTGATGTTATCTTACACTATCCTGAAACATGGGTAGTTATAAGGGTAGCGTTGGGAGAAATTCGAGATTAAGTGGGCGTTGTATGACGCTGATGGAATTCTGTACTTCTATGGGATTAGAAGTCTAGACATTCTGGGCCCTCGTTAATTCAAACTGGTATAAACGCGTGGCCACGCTCGGACTAAGGTAGTTCGTTAGACCACTTTGAATTAGAGACGAGAATAGAGAATGGTTGATCACTATATAAGAATGAATGATCCATGTCTTATGATCAACAGATGTCTATACAGAAGGGACTTATTGATAGAATTATCAGGGCTATAGTATTTGGTTAAGTAAAGCGTTACTTGAACTCAAAGAACTAGTTGACGACTGTAAAGTGTCATACTGGTTTGGGTGCAATGCGATGCAGCTAGGCGTCCAACTCTGCGCACGTTGACTCATTTAATTAAAATCGTCCAAGTGGTAGATTGTTGGATATATATAGTATGTCCGATGTAATTAAAAGTCGAGGTCAACGTAACCCGACCCGGTACGATCCGAAGAGTTACACGTTGGTACACGAATCAGATAAGTTCATGTGTTGGTGGATTATTATTTCTGAAATAATAATAGTTTTGAACTCAAGGGACTAAATAGTAAAGTTTACACTTTGACTAGTCAAATGGTCAAGTGTATGACTTTGACTAATTAAGTGGTCAAGTCTTTGACTAGTCAAATGGTCAAGTGTATGACTTTGACTAATTAATTGGTCAAGTCCTTGACTAGTCAAATGGTCAAGTGAATGACTTTGACTAATTAAGTGGTCAAGTGTCTTTTATCTATATAAATAGGTGTGATAGATCAAACTCTAATAATACATGTTTTGAAAAAGATAAAACAACATAACACTTGTCTCCTCACAAGATTTGCGGCCACCCTTAGGAGCCGCCGCCTCTTTGTCCGCCGCAAACTACCACCATTGCCGCCTCCACCTTGCAAAGTGTTGCTATCGGTTGGCCAGTGCTCGGGTGTGAACTTCCTACTAGCGAGGATTCGTTGTAACCCGCGTGTTACAATTCCGGTGTAGTCGTCAACGGTTGATTACTAAACCCCCTATGGTTGTTTATAATTTATTTGTTTATACGCGTTTAACCAAGATCCTGATTGGGAATATTTTGTTAATTGGATTAATAAAATTAAACATATTATATATATATATATATATAAAATCGGCTCATATTATATATTGTATATAATCGATTTTATTAATAATTAAAACTGTTTCCGCTGTGTATTTGATACCATGATTCCCAACAACACACATATCCACACTTTTTTAAAGTTACATAGAGAAACATTACAGATAGTGTCTTTTTCATTGGAGACGATATCGCCGTAGGCACTTTCAGGTGAGTAGTTTCTTATGATATTTTGTGTTTGAGTTCCTTATTTTTTTTGTTCACAGGGTTCTTACCTCACAAAATTTGTTACCTTGAAGAAGGCATATTTCTTATCTTCAAGGGGTTATAAGTTTTATTATTCAAAAGTAGTGTCCTAATCCATTCAACTTTGAAATTTTGCTCTTTGTTTTTGTCAAAGTAGAAATTACATCAACTAAGATTTGATAAACCTAAATTAGTAACATATAAGTGATAGTGATTTATCTTTAAGTTTAATAATGCAGTCATTTTAATTTTTTTGTATAAAGATAACTAATAGCAATTATAATTCTAGTTAAACAACATTTACTTGTAGCTATGTCTTAGGCTAGTCAATTGTAATCCCTTAGATCATGCCTATCGATGTATTATAAATAGGACAATGTACATGGTGATTATTCATTCAGTAAATTCATATACTCTTATATAGTATCAAGAGAGTTCCCCACAACTAAACAATGTCCTTTATGCCCCACAACTTGTTAAAAACCTTATTTCAGTCCGAAAACTTACCACTGATAACTTATTATCCATTGAATTTGACCCCTTCGGTTTTACTGTGAAAGATCTCAAGACCAAGGAGCACCTCCTTCGATGCAATAGCTCGGGTGATCTCTACCCATTGACAGCACCACTTCCCACTAAATCAACCTCCACTGCTTTTGTCGCTGTCACTCAAGACCGTTGGCATCAACGCCTTGGGCACCCGAGCTCATCTACATTGCATTCTTTACCTTATCTGTTTCTAGTACACGTAATAAACATGACAAAACTTTGTGTCAAGCGTGCGTTTTTGGCAAAAGTGTACGCATGATATTTTTTGATTCATGTAATCGTACTCATTTACCTTTTGATATAATTCACAGTGACCTTTGAACATCCCCCGTGCCTAGCACCGGGGGTCACCGTTATTATGTGTTGTTTTTGGATGACTTTACAAATTTTCTTTGGACTTTTCCCTTAACAAACAAATCCAGTGTATTTTCCATTTTCACTATTTTTAACAATTACATCACCACCCAGTTTGGTGGCAAAATAAAACAATTTCAATGTGATAACAGCAAGGAATATGACAATAAGTTGTTTCACAATTTCTGTCATCTCCAGGGAATGCATTTTCGCTTCTCCTGCCCATACACGTCTTCCCAAAATGGTAAAGCGGAGCGTAAAATTAGAACAATAAATAATATGATACGCTCTCTGCTTGCCCAATCCTCCTTGCCACCATCCTTTTGGCATCACGCCCTTGAAACCGCCACGTACCTCCTCAACATCATTCCCAACAAACACACCAAATTTCTATCTCCCACCTCCCATCTCTACAAGTGTGATCCCACCTATGAACACCTTCATGTGTTCGGGTGCCTATGCTACCCTCTCATACCCTCCACCACCATTCACAAACTTGCCAATCGCTCCAAACCTTGTGTCTTCCTTGGTTACCCACCCAACCACCGTGGCTACCGATGCCTAGACCTCACCACAAATTCCACATTTGTCTCTCGACATGTTCAATTCGAAGAGACAATATTCCCTTTTTCCACTACTCTCCCACACAACCCACATCCTATAACTTCCTTGATAGCGGTCCTCATCCGCTACTTTGGGATCACCTACGGCCCACACCAGACTCACCACCCATGACCCAGCCAACCCAACACACTCCTTCGGCTCCCCCACATCCCAACTCCCCACCACCTATTACCTACTCGAGACGTCCCAGGCCCACACCTGGCCCATCTACCAGCTACCTGTAACACCCCAACCGATGGCGGAAACATCGGGATGTCACGTATTGATGATTGTTCAGTAGCTCATGGTGAATAATAAGTTTCATAAATGATTTAAATAAATTACATACAATTGTTCTAGAATTTGTACATCAAATTGAATAAAACTATACACGTATCTTCAAGCATCAATTCAAATCTTCAAGCAAATAGAACCTGAAACATGTTAAGTTGAAAATGTTTTGGGTCAACAAAAGTTGGTGAGAATTACATAGGTTTTTGATAATTGAATAAAAATGATGTGCAATTCATGTGTCATGTCAATCTAGTCCATATGTGAGAACATACTAGAAATAAATCGAGTGCATAATCAACCCTGATGACTGTTATAAAATGATACATACCATACACTCATGGTCCAATTGAATATGTTATGCGATAACAAACACCCACGTAACCTTTGTAGGAGGCACGTATCCGGGTGGGATTGTCAGTCCAATAGATCTATCAATGTATACCGTCGGCTTGTACGGAGTTAATGATTATGCTAGAATGGTGCTTACTCTAATCATGCTCAAGACATAATGCAACATAGAAAACACATAGACACATTGATGATTGAATTGCAATGATAATGTTATAACATGTTTCACCCCAAAAATGATGATAAATAAAAGGGGCTATGTAAAACTCACCTTGGTAAAATGTTATATCTGTTGAAAATAGTGTGTTGCCCAAATGTATCAAGTATCACCCTATAATGAGGTAATAAATATGTCTAAGTCTATCAAATCTACAAATGTATAAGTTTCTAGGGCTTCGAATTGGGGATAAATGCTTGTTTGATTAATGTGAAAATTGTTTAATAAATGAGAGAATATTAGTAAATAAATAACCAAAGATCTTTTTATGAAATTTAAATTTAGGATGATCACAATAATGTGTTTAAAGTATAAAAATAATTTTTGCAAAATTATTTCCTTTAAAATAGATTTTTAAATCTATTTATTACAAATTGCCAAAGTTTAACTTTAGTTTTCAAAAATACAAAAATTAAAGAATTAATATATTAAAAATCATATTTCTGTTCTAAATATTTAAAAATAAATTGTATAAAATTTTGGTGCAAAAATAATGAAAATTGAATTTATTATGATTTAATTATGATTAAATCTCACAAAAATTGATTAAAAATATTAAATGAATGATTTTTCTGAAATAAAAATCATTTCAGAAAAGTTTATTGTTATGAAAACTTAGAATAATTTTTGTGGAAATTAATAAGATCGTTTTGATATTTTTATAGATTTTTATAAATAAAATGGAATAAACTTGGTTTATTTATTATATATATTAAATAAATAAATTTCAGAAAAACAAAAATTGAAAGTTGAACTTTTACATGAGATTTGATAAATATAATTTTTTTAGAATTTATAAAAAGGTTTTAATATTTATAAATGAATTTACAAGATTTTAAAGATAATATATAAGTATATTTGGTTTGTTAAAAAAAAAAGAAAAAGAAGTGGAAAAGGGCGCCCATGCCGGGACTCGAACCCGGGTGCCCTTGGTTATAAGCATTGATCACAACCACTTGGCCTAGGCCTGTGGTTGTGATTTAACCCTGTTAAGATAAAATAAATATACTATATTAAATCAGTTTTATCCCCAAATCAAGATTACAAGCCCTAGCTTTCCCAATCAAATGATTTACCCAATGTTAATCTAATTAAACTTAGGGTAAATACTGAGCAAGTGCCGATTAACAAAACCCACAAACAAAATTAGACTTACAATACAGATTTGATCTTGATTGGAAAGTCAAACCAAAAGTCAAAATACGATTAGAATGATAATTTCAGTGTGATTGGAGAAGAATTGAAGATTGAGAAGAGAGTATGAGCGAGTTGCAATGCCTCGTAGATGTCCAATTTATAGGATTAACACTGAATTGACGAAATGGTAAGGATTGACCATCATTGAATGTCTAAACGCGTCATTCATATTTTTGGTACTGATTAGTTGATAATTAACGCGTAATGGATGAAGATTAGGTCGAATATCACGAGTCAATGGTCAATCATGGTTAATTACACATTAACATTGCTGATTGATTGGTCAAAGGTGAAGCAAAAAGAAGAAAAAAAAATAAAAAAAAATAAAATAGCACATCTGCTACTGTTCGCGTCCACAGGGAAAGGAAGAAGGGACGAAAAAAATGTGCTTAAATATAATTTACGTTGGGTTTAGATCAAATGGAAGGGTGTGGAGCAGTGGTTTGTGCGCGCGTGTGTGTGTGTGTGATCCCGGTTCGAGACCCGGCATAGACAAACATTTTGTTTTGTTTTTCATTAACTCAGACAAGGGAGGGCTGGACTAGTGGGCCTGTGTTGGTCTTGGGCCTAAGGTGTTTTGGGCTTCGGCTGGGTGGGCTCAAGAGGTAGAAGGTTAGTGGGTTTGGCTTGGTTTGTTGGTTGGGTTAATGTTTAACCAACTAGTTTTATTTTTTTTTTTTACATAAAAAAAATCTGAAATTTATTTTTAATATTATTATTATTATTATTATTATTATCATATATATATGTATGTATATATATATATAAGTTGTGTAGTCGTGAAATAAAACTTAGGCACGTTATGTAAGTAATATACGTTTCATAATATGAAATTTTTGGCGATGTTACAGTCTCCCCTACTTTTAGGAACTTCGTCCCGAAGTTAAAAGAAACACTAGTCCTACAATTGGTTAACTACTGAAAACCTTGATAAGATTTCACACTACCTTAATGTACCTGTAAATTCATGATTACGTTCCGGACCGTAATTACCAATTTACCTTACATTAGGGTTTTGCGTCCTTTTATGACTTTACCGATTGTTGAGTAGGTCTGATAGTCTCCACCAATCGTTGAGCAGGTGGTAGGGCCTCTCCCGACTGTTGGAAAGACATGATGACCTCTATCAATCGTTAAGTAGGTTGTTTGGTAGTCAACTAACTGTTGTACAAGTAAGCAAGTATGATCATAGATATAGCAATCAGTTTACATTCAAACAAGCATGCACACAGATGTTATGATAATACTAGAATTTATTACTTGAATCAAAAGCGTCATTACATAGAATTATAAGCAAACCACATTTAAATGGTGGGACTTGCTGTTAAGTAGCTGGAGGGTCTTGATCTCGGTTTAGTTTAGGGCATCGGTTACGGTAGTGATTTGGGTCCCCACATTCATAGCATTGACCATAGTTGTATCGATTAGGATCATCAGCCTGAGTAGGGTTGGTGGGTTGATTGGCATTAGGGTTTGGGGTCTCGCGACATGTGTTGACCAGATGGCCATACCTACCACAATTGGTGCACACGCGACATGCTGAAACAGTGGGATGATGTCGGTTGCATGTGTTACACAATGGAAAGTTTCTTGTATAAGGCTTCTTGTTAGAGACTTGTGTAGTGCGGTTTACATTAGGATTCCTGGTCTTACGCTTCTGGTTCTTGGTAGTTACTGCGGCCACAATACTTGTTTTCTCACTTTTCCGAACTAAGGTTCTGTTCTTTATGTGATTTCCATTGCCATTTCCATTTCCATTGCCGTTCCCATTCATTGGGATGACTTGAGCCAACAAGTTAGAAACCAGAGTTGTGATTTGTTGTGCCAATTGTTGAGAGATAATCGTAGCTAGTTGGGCGTCACCTCCATTGTTAGTGTTGTGGTTGGGATTGTGGTTGCTGCTCTTTTCTTCATGATTGTCACCACTGTTAATGCGAGTGCTGTGGCATGGAGACATGATCTGTAAGGGACACAATGAAGTCTCAATGAGGCATGAAATGAATGAGGTAATATAAGGAATGTAATCATTTATTAATTAGTTAAAACGAATAAACGAAAACGTTGACTTATCAAAGATTCCGGATTCTAATAACATATGAAGACATGCTTTAGCCTATAAGTGAACACTCATCCCAAGAATTCCCAGGTAGGCATCCGGGTCCCTCGTCTGATTGGGATATATGCGCAATGCCAGCCTAGACAGAAGACTCAGAATACAGGCGATCACCCTTCCAGATTGCACGTGTTCGTTATTAAAATCTAGAATTTCGACGAGATCTCAAGGGGGGTTCAGGTTAAAACCTGAGGGATTTGTCCTATTAGTCTAAGAGTAGATCCACTGATGGAGAACAACCTTCTTGTAAGGATGAAAGTAGGGATAAGAAGTAGGAGGGTGATAGAGAATAGCAAGTAAAAGAAGCAAGTACTTGTTAAATCCTATGGTTATAGACTAGATTATTTTTCTAATAACCTAATTCCCTATAACCATGGCTCTGATACCAATCTGTAACACCCCAACCGATGGCGGAAACATCGGGATGTCACGTATTGATGATTGTTCAGTAGCTCATGGTGAATAATAAGTTTCATAAATGATTTAAATAAATTACATACAATTGTTCTAGAATTTGTACATCAAATTGAATAAAACTATACACGTATCTTCAAGCATCAATTCAAATCTTCAAGCAAATAGAACCTGAAACATGTTAAGTTGAAAATGTTTTGGGTCAACAAAAGTTGGTGAGAATTACATAGGTTTTTGATAATTGAATAAAAATGATGTGCAATTCATGTGTCATGTCAATCTAGTCCATATGTGAGAACATACTAGAAATAAATCGAGTGCATAATCAACCCTGATGACTGTTATAAAATGATACATACCATACACTCATGGTCCAATTGAATATGTTATGCGATAACAAACACCCACGTAACCTTTGTAGGAGGCACGTATCCGGGTGGGATTGTCAGTCCAATAGATCTATCAATGTATACCGTCGGCTTGTACGGAGTTAATGATTATGCTAGAATGGTGCTTACTCTAATCATGCTCAAGACATAATGCAACATAGAAAACACATAGACACATTGATGATTGAATTGCAATGATAATGTTATAACATGTTTCACCCCAAAAATGATGATAAATAAAAGGGGCTATGTAAAACTCACCTTGGTAAAATGTTATATCTGTTGAAAATAGTGTGTTGCCCAAATGTATCAAGTATCACCCTATAATGAGGTAATAAATATGTCTAAGTCTATCAAATCTACAAATGTATAAGTTTCTAGGGCTTCGAATTGGGGATAAATGCTTGTTTGATTAATGTGAAAATTGTTTAATAAATGAGAGAATATTAGTAAATAAATAACCAAAGATCTTTTTATGAAATTTAAATTTAGGATGATCACAATAATGTGTTTAAAGTATAAAAATAATTTTTGCAAAATTATTTCCTTTAAAATAGATTTTTAAATCTATTTATTACAAATTGCCAAAGTTTAACTTTAGTTTTCAAAAATACAAAAATTAAAGAATTAATATATTAAAAATCATATTTCTGTTCTAAATATTTAAAAATAAATTGTATAAAATTTTGGTGCAAAAATAATGAAAATTGAATTTATTATGATTTAATTATGATTAAATCTCACAAAAATTGATTAAAAATATTAAATGAATGATTTTTCTGAAATAAAAATCATTTCAGAAAAGTTTATTGTTATGAAAACTTAGAATAATTTTTGTGGAAATTAATAAGATCGTTTTGATATTTTTATAGATTTTTATAAATAAAATGGAATAAACTTGGTTTATTTATTATATATATTAAATAAATAAATTTCAGAAAAACAAAAATTGAAAGTTGAACTTTTACATGAGATTTGATAAATATAATTTTTTTAGAATTTATAAAAAGGTTTTAATATTTATAAATGAATTTACAAGATTTTAAAGATAATATATAAGTATATTTGGTTTGTTAAAAAAAAAAGAAAAAGAAGTGGAAAAGGGCGCCCATGCCGGGACTCGAACCCGGGTGCCCTTGGTTATAAGCATTGATCACAACCACTTGGCCTAGGCCTGTGGTTGTGATTTAACCCTGTTAAGATAAAATAAATATACTATATTAAATCAGTTTTATCCCCAAATCAAGATTACAAGCCCTAGCTTTCCCAATCAAATGATTTACCCAATGTTAATCTAATTAAACTTAGGGTAAATACTGAGCAAGTGCCGATTAACAAAACCCACAAACAAAATTAGACTTACAATACAGATTTGATCTTGATTGGAAAGTCAAACCAAAAGTCAAAATACGATTAGAATGATAATTTCAGTGTGATTGGAGAAGAATTGAAGATTGAGAAGAGAGTATGAGCGAGTTGCAATGCCTCGTAGATGTCCAATTTATAGGATTAACACTGAATTGACGAAATGGTAAGGATTGACCATCATTGAATGTCTAAACGCGTCATTCATATTTTTGGTACTGATTAGTTGATAATTAACGCGTAATGGATGAAGATTAGGCCGAATATCACGAGTCAATGGTCAATCATGGTTAATTACACATTAACATTGCTGATTGATTGGTCAAAGGTGAAGCAAAAAGAAGAAAAAAAAATAAAAAAAAATAAAATAGCACATCTGCTACTGTTCGCGTCCACAGGGAAAGGAAGAAGGGACGAAAAAAAATGTGCTTAAATATAATTTACGTTGGGTTTAGATCAAATGGAAGGGTGTGGAGCAGTGGTTTGTGCGCGTGTGTGTGTGTGTGTGATCCCGGTTCGAGACCCGGCATAGACAAACATTTTGTTTTGTTTTTCATTAACTCAGACAAGGGAGGGCTGGACTAGTGGGCCTGTGTTGGTCTTGGGCCTAAGGTGTTTTGGGCTTCGGCTGGGTGGGCTCAAGAGGTAGAAGGTTAGTGGGTTTGGCTTGGTTTGTTGGTTGGGTTAATGTTTAACCAACTAGTTTTATTTTTTTTTTTACATAAAAAAAATCTGAAATTTATTTTTAATATTATTATTATTATTATTATTATTATCATATATATATGTATGTATATATATATAAGTTGTGTAGTCGTGAAATAAAACTTAGGCACGTTATGTAAGTAATATACGTTTCATAATATGAAATTTTTGGCGATGTTACACTACCCTCCTACCGTGCCTCCCCTGGCCCAATCCTCTTCTCCCATCCAGCCCACATCTCCAGCCCATACTCAATCCCATCAACCTAGCTCATCCCCTCCTTCCCAACCGTCAAACCCACAACCCACTACCACCTCTGAACCAGCAACCCAGCACACAACCACCTCTGACCCACAACCACCGGCTCGTACTATGCGCACTCGCGCCATGGACGGTATATCTAAACCAAAACACCACTTTAACCTCCACACCACTACCATTGTACCTATTCCCAAGTCCCCTCAAGTTGCCCTGACCACGCCCGAATAGCTTACTGCCATGACAAATGTATTTAGTGCACTTATTAAAAATGAGACTTGGGAGTTAGTACCAAGGCAACCAGACATGAATATTATACGGTGTATGTGGTTATTTAAACACAAGTTTCGTTCCGATGGCAACTTGGAACGATACAAAGCTCGGTTAGTTTGTGATGGTCGCAGTCAACAGGTGGGTATTGACTGTGGAGACACCTTCAGCCCGGTTGTCAAACCGGCAACGATTCGGCTCATACTTACTTTGGCGCTCTCTCGCTCTTGGGCCATTAACCAGCTTAATGTCACAAATGCCTTCTTTCACGGAAACTTGGAGGAAACAGTCTTTATGCATCAACCCATGGGGTTTCGGGACTCCCGTTTCCCTGGTCACGTGTGCAAATTGAAGAAGTCCCTCTATGGTCTGAAACAGGCTCCACGAGCCTGGTACCAACGTTTTACTGACTTTGTCTTATTGCAGGGGTTCACACAAAGCAAGTCTGACACTTCATTATTTATTTATCATCATGGTCAAGACACTGCTTATCTTCTTATTTATGTGGATGACATTATTCTTACTACATCATCGGATACCCTTCGCCGCCGTATTATGACATCATTGTCCAGTGAGTTTGCTATGAAAGATTTGGGCTCGCTATCTCATTTTTTGGGCATCTCCGTCAAGTGTACAGGTGACACCATGTTCTTATCTCAGCAGGCGTATACCAATGACATCATTTACCGAGCATCCATGGATTCCTGCAAACCAGTGGCTACTCCAGTTGACACCGGTTCAAAGCTTGGTGCAACCTCCTCCGCACCATTTCATGATCCCACTACTTACCGCAGTTTGGCAGGTGCATTACAGTACCTTACATTCACACGGCCCGATATATCATATGCAGTGCAACAAATCTGCATGCATATGCACTCACCCACCGACGATCATTGGAATGCACTCAAGAGGATCATTCGCTATTTGCAGGGCACGTCCGACCACGGGCTTCATCTTACCCCTGCCCCGAATATTTCTCTGCGTGCCTATACAGACGCCGACTGGGCCTGCTGTCTTGACACCCGTCGGTCCACCTCCGGTTACTGTGTCTACCTTGGTGACAACCTTCTTTCCTGGTCATCCAAACGACAACCGACAGTCTCACGCTCCAGTGCGGAAGCCGAATACCGAGGAGTTGCCAATGTTGTCTCTGAAATATGTTGGCTTCGTAACCTGATGCTAGAATTAAATCAGCCTCTTCTCAAAGCTACCCTCGTGTACTGTGACAATGTCAGCGCCATTTATCTTTCGGGTAACCCAGTTCAACACCAGCGGACGAAACACATTGAACTGGATATTCACTTTGTCAGGGAGCAAGTACAACGGGGGTGTGTTCGAGTCCTACACGTGCCTTCTCGCTACCAGGTTGCCGATATCTTCACCAAAGGCTTACCACGCATACTGTTCGATGACTTTCGCTCCAGTCTCAACGTTCGTTAGCCTCCCGATTCGACTGCGGGGGTGTAATAGCAATTATAATTCTAGTCAATAATTCTAGTCAAACAACATTTACTTGTAGCTATGTCTTAGGCTAGTCAATTGTAATCCATTAGATCATGCCTATGGATGTATTATAAATAGGACAATGTACATGGTGATTATTCATTCAGTAAATTCATATACTCTTATAATAACTAACCATAATAATGTTTCTTAATACTTATTTAACGAGGTGCAATGAAACAAAAGCATAATGAAGTGTGATAACAAAAATTTTAAGCATCTAAAATATTTCTGAAACCTGATTCTTGAAGATCATTATATTCACATGACTTTGTTTAATGTTAGTGATCTACAAAGTTGGGTAGTAGTTAGTGTTGTTGTGGTTGCGCCACTGCCGCAGGGATCCGGCAAACGCAAAGAAGGCGACGATGGTTGAGGAGTATTTGAAGTTTCCAGCAACACTGCTGTGACCACCACCACCAGGAAATTTTATGGAATTAAAGGTGAAACATTTAGCTTGGATTCGTAAACGTTTTGAGTTTTCTTAGTATTTATGTGCTGGGTTGCTTTAGTGTGTGTAACCTTCTAATAAATGTGAATATTGTATAGGCTAACGGTTACAGGATGAATGCACATTGTTGTTGTTGGTTCACTGTAACTTTACAAAAGATGCATTTTTTCCTTTCACACGGTAGATTTGCAGTGGCAAAGGCATTTTAGGGTCGCTTCCAAATCTCAGCGGAAGCAATTTTCTATTTGGTTTGGTTTATTGGTTTGAGCCCGCAGCTAGGGCTACAAACGAACTGAACTTTCAGCAAACAGTTCATGAACCGTTCGGCGGGAAGTTCGTTTGTGTTCGTTCGTTTAATAAATGAACGAACACGAACAAAAAATCCCGTTCGTTTAGTTAAACAAACGAACATGAACAGAGGTCGTGTTCGTTCGTTTATGTTCGTGAACGTTCGGTAACGTGTTCGTTTTATGTTCGTGAACGTGTTCGTTTGTGCTTGATAGTTTATTACGGTTTTTAATTTTTATACTTTTTTATACTCTTTTATTTTTTTTATTTTGCCCAATAATTAATATATATGAGGTAAATAGATGACTATATGAAATCAATTAACCTACTTTTTGTATCCAAGCTCATTATATATTTCCACGTTCTAGCGTTGATGTCCTCCACCTCCAATGCTCTCTGTCACCACCTCCAACACTCTTCTCCAGTACTAAGTATGTTTGGACAATTAGATTATACTTTGGGTGGATCTAGTTAATGTCTTAATATATTAATATATGTGAATTCGATGTTATTCAAAATTTAATATACATATGTTTGTGTTTGTTTCCGTTCATGAACACTTCTTTGTGTTAATTTGTGTTCATGAATACTTGTTTGTGTTCATTAATGTTCGTTTGTGTTCGTGAACAAAATTAACAAACGAAGACGAACATGAGTGTTTTCTTAGCAAACGAACACGAACAGAAAATCTCGTTCGGTAAGTGTTCATGAACTGTTCGTGAACACCTAATTTTCTTAACAAACGAACACGAACAAGCCTTGTTCGTGTTCATTCGGTTCGTTTGCAGCCCTACCCGTAGCCTAGGGCTACTCGGTTTCTAGTCACTGACTATCAAAACGGCAAGATGGTTTTTTGTACAAGATGTAACATCGCAAAAATTTTCCCCAAATTTTTTTCTACGTAAAAGCCTTACTTCATGCGCTATTCCTAACACACAATTTATATATATATATATATATATGCATAGATATATAATAATAATAATAATAATAATAATAATAATAATAAGTTAGTTATAGTTTTAAAAAAAATGAATGAGAAAGTTTTGGCTAAACAAAATCACGAACTAATGTCTTGACCCTTCATGTCCAGCCCAGCCCAACCTAGTAAAACTCGGCCCATCTCCTTTCTTTTGTCCTTAGGATCCGGCCCACAACATGTCTGGCCCAACTCCAGCCCTCCATACCTGATAAAAAAAAAGGGGTGAGTTTTGCTTCACCTTGGGTTCGAACCGGGGACCTTTTACACACAAATCACGCGTCCCACCATCTGAACCACCCTTCAAGCTGTGCTTTTAACCAGACAATTATTCATTTATAACCTTCTAAACCAGCAAAACTTTCCTTCTTCTCTGCTGTTCGCAAATCAGCAGCAGCGACATTTATTATTTTATTATTTTTTTTTTCTTTTTCTTCTTTGACCAAATTAATTAACAATAACTCATAATTGATCCAAGAATGGAATGATTATGTGATTATCGGTCTCATGCGCGTCCTTTACCCTTTGATTCGTGGTCAAACATGCCGGATTTTAAGCTATTGCACGCGTCAACATTTAGCAACGAGTCAAACTATCCAATTATACAACCTAGACATCACTACTATAAATTGAACCTCTGTGAACCTTCTCAACTCGCTACTCAATCTTTCTCTATCCCCAATTCTTCTTATTTATCCTCTGTTCTTAACATATGATCGCGTTTTGACTTCGGGGGTTGACCAATCGATTCTGTATTAAAACGAGATTGTAAGTCTAATTATTGTTGTGGGTTTTTATCTTCGGCATCCACACATCAATAGCCCTAAGGTTAATTGGGTTATTGATGTGTGGATTGATCAATTTGAAAATTAGGGCTCGTATGAATGTATTTGGGGAAGAACATTCAATCGCGTTTAAATATAAATATTTAACAAACTGAAACCAAACACAACCACTGGTCTGGACCAAGTGGTTGTGCCTGGTACTCTTGAACCAGACTGCAAAGGTTCGAGTCCCACAAGCACTATCTTCTTTTTTTTTTAAAGCTTAACTTATATATATATATTCATTTATATATTTAAAATTCATTTTAAAATACCAAAACCCTTTTATAAATTCTACAAAAATTATATTATGTTAATCTGATGAAAAAGTTCAACACCCAATTTTTAGTTTTCAAAAATTTATTTATTTAATATATATAATAAATAAATCAAGTTTATTCCTTTTTATTTATAAAAAATCTATAAAAATATCAAAACGATCTTATTAATTTCCACAAAAATTATTTTAAGTTTTTATAACATTAAGCTTTTCAGAAATGATTTTTATTTCTGAAAAATCATTTATTTAATATTTTTAATCAATTTTTGTTAGTTTTAATCATAATTAAATCATAATAAATTCAATTTTTATTATTTTTGCACCAAAATTTTATACAAATTATTTCTGACCATTTAGAACAGAAATATAATTTTTTAAAATGATAATTCTTTAATTTTAGTATTTTTAAGATATTAAAGTTAAAGTTTGACAATTTGTAATAAATAGATTTAATAATCTATTTTAAAGAAAATAATTTTATAAAAAAATTATTTTTATACTTTAAACACATTCTTGTGACCATCCTAGATTTAACATTTATAAAAAGATTTTTAGTTATTTATTTACTAAATTTCTCTCAATTGGCGAATATTTTTAATATTAATCAAACGAACAATTATCCCCAATTCGAAGCCCTAGAACTTATACATTTGTAGACTTGATAGACTTAGACATATTTATTACCTCATTTTAGGGTGATACTTGATACATTTGGTCAACACATTTCTCAACAGATATAACATTTTACCAAGGTGAGTTTTACATAGCCCCTTTTTTTATTTATCACCATTTCTGGGGTGAAACATGTTACAACATCATTTTATGCAATTCAATCATCAATGTGTCTATGTGTTTTCTATGTTGCATTATGTCTTGAGCATGATTAGAGTAAGCACCATTCTAGCATAATCATTAACTCCGTACAAGCCGGCGGTATACATTGATAGATCTATTGGACTGACAATCCCACCCGGATACGTGCCTCCTACAAAGGTAGCGTGGGTGTTTGTTATCGTATAACATATTTAGGTGAACCATGAGCGTATGGGAGGTACCACATTATAACAGTCATCAGGTTTGGTTATGCACTCGATTTATTTCTAGTATGTTCTCACATATGGACTAGATTGACATGACACATGAATTGCACAACATTTTTATTCAATTATCAAAAACCTATGTAATTCTCACCAACTTTTGTTGACCCAAAACCTTTTCAACTTAACATGTTTCAGGTTCTATTTGCTTGAAGATTTGAATTGATGCTTGAAGATATGTGTATAGTTTTATTCAATTTGATGTACAAATTCTAGAACAATTGTATGTAATTCATTTAAATTATTTAATGGAATTTATTACTCACCATGAGCTACTGAACAATCATCTATACGTGACATCCCGATGTTTCCGCCATCGGTTGGGGTGTTACAGATTGGTATCAGAGCCATGGTTATAGGGAATTAGGTTATTAGAAAAATAATCTAGTCTATAACCATAGGATTTAACAAGTACTTGCTTCCTTTACTTGCTATTCTCTATCTCCCTCCTACTTCATATCCCTACTTTCATTCCTACAAGAAGGTTGCTCTCCATCAGTGGATCTACTCTTAGACTAATAGGACAAATTCCTTAGGTTTTAACCTGAACCCCCTTGAGATCTCGTCGAAGTTCTATATTTTAATAACGAACACGTGCAATCTGGAAGGGTGAACGCCTGTATTCTGAGTCTTCTGTCTAGGCTGGCATTGCGCATATATCCCAATCAGACGAGGGACCCGGATGCCTACCTCGGAATTCTCGGGATGAGTGTTCACTTATAGGCTAAAGCATGTCTTCATATGTTATTAGAATCTAGAATCTTTGATAAGTCAACGTTTTCGTTTATTCGTTTTAATTAATGAATAAATGATTACACTCCTTGTATAACCTCATTCATTTCATTGTGTCCCTTACAGATCATGTCTCCACGTCGCAGCACTCTCCTTAACAATGGTGACAATCAAGATGAAGTGAATAGCAACGACCACAACACTAACCACATTAATGGGAGTGATGCCCAACTAGCTGCGATTATTTCCCAACAATTGGCGCAACAAATCACAACTCTGGTTTCTAACTTGTTGACTCAAGACATCCAAATGGATGGGAATGGCATTGGAAATGGCGAAAGGAACAGGACCTTAGTTCAGAAAGGCAAGAAAACAAGTATTGTGGCCGCAGTAACTACCAAGAACCAGAAGCGCAAGGCCAGGAATTTTGCAAAAGACACCACTACCCCACCCAACAAGAAACAATACCGCGGGAAACTACCTAAGTGTGACATCTGCCAGTATCACCATCCAACCCAAGTGCCCTGCCGTCAGTGTACCAATTGTCAAAGGTATGGACATCTTGCGGACACTTGCCGAATCCCTGCTACAAACGCTCTTGATGCTCCAAATAACCCACTTGAGACCCTCCAGTTACTTAACAGCAAACTCTACCATCTGAATGATGTCTATTTTCCTCTTTAATTCCATGTATTGACATTATTATTTTCAAGTAATAAAAATTCGAGTATTATCATAACATCTGTGTGCATGCTTGTTTGAATGTGAACTAATTGCTATATCCATAATCATACTTACTTACTTGTACGACAATTAGTCGACTACCAGACAATCTACTCGACGATTGGTAGAGGTCATCATGTCTTTCCAACAGTCGGGAGAGGCCCTACCACCTGCTCAACGACTGGTGGAGACTATCAGATCTGCTCAACAATTGGTAGAGTCATAAAAGGACGCAAGACCCTAATGTAAGGTAAATTGGTAATTACGGTCCGGAACGTAATCATGAATTTACAGGTACGTTAAGGTAGTGTGAAATTTTATCAAGATTTCCGGTAGATGACCAATTGTAACCCTAGTTTTCTCTTAACTTCGGGACGAAGTTCCTAAAAGTAGGGGAGACTGTAACATCGCAAAAATTTTCCTCAAATTTTTTTCTACGTAAAAGCCTTACTTCATGCGCTATTCCTAACACACAATTTATATATATATATATGCATAGATATATAATAATAATAATAATAATAATAATAATAATAATAATAATAATAATAATAATAATAAGTTAGTTATAGTTTTAAAAAAAATGAATGAGAAAGTTTTGGCTAAACAAAATCACGAACTAATGTCTTGACCCTTCATGTCCAGCCCAGCCCAACCTAGTAAAACTCGGCCCATCTCCTTTCTTTTGTCCTTAGGATCCGGCCCACAACATGTCTGGCCCAACTCCAGCCCTCCAAACCTGATAAAAAAAAGGGTGAGTTTTGCTTCACCTTGGGTTCGAACCGGGGACCTTTTACACAAAAATCACGCGTCCCACCATCTGAACCACCCTTCAAGCTGTGCTTTTAACCAGACAATTATTCATTTATAACCTTCTAAACCAGCAAAACTTTCCTTCTTCTCTGCTGTTCGCAAATCAGCAGCAGCGACATTTATTATTTTATTATTTTTTTTTCTTTTTCTTCTTTGACCAAATTAATTAACAATAACTCATAATTGATCCAAGAATGGAATGATTATGTGATTATCGGTCTCATGCGCGTCCTTTACCCTTTGATTCGTGGTCAAACATGCCGGATTTTAAGCTATTGCACGCGTCAACATTTAGCAACGAGTCAAACTATCCAATTATACAACCTAGACATCACTACTATAAATTGAACCTCTGTGAACCTTCTCAACTCGCTACTCAATCTTTCTCTATCCCCAATTCTTCTTATTTATCCTCTGTTCTTAACATATGATCGCGTTTTGACTTCGGGGGTTGACCAATCGATTCTGTATTAAAACGAGATTGTAAGTCTAATTATTGTTGTGGGTTTTTATCTTCGGCATCCACACATCAATAGCCCTAAGGTTAATTGGGTTATTGATGTGTGGATTGATCAATTTGAAAATTAGGGCTCGTATGAATGTATTTGGGGAAGAACATTCAATCGCGTTTAAATATAAATATTTAACAAACTGAAACCAAACACAACCACTGGTCTGGACCAAGTGGTTGTGCCTGGTACTCTTGAACCAGACTGCAAAGGTTCGAGTCCCACAAGCACTATCTTCTTTTTTTTTTAAAGCTTAACTTATATATATATATTCATTTATATATTTAAAATTCATTTTAAAATACCAAAACCCTTTTATAAATTCTACAAAAATTATATTATGTTAATCTGATGAAAAAGTTCAACACCCAATTTTTAGTTTTCAAAAATTTATTTATTTAATATATATAATAAATAAATCAAGTTTATTCCTTTTTATTTATAAAAAATCTATAAAAATATCAAAACGATCTTATTAATTTCCACAAAAATTATTTTAAGTTTTTATAACATTAAGCTTTTCAGAAATGATTTTTATTTCTGAAAAATCATTTATTTAATATTTTTAATCAATTTTTGTTAGTTTTAATCATAATTAAATCATAATAAATTCAATTTTTATTATTTTTGCACCAAAATTTTATACAAATTATTTCTGACCATTTAGAACAGAAATATAATTTTTTAAAATGATAATTCTTTAATTTTAGTATTTTTAAGATATTAAAGTTAAAGTTTGACAATTTGTAATAAATAGATTTAATAATCTATTTTAAAGAAAATAATTTTATAAAAAAATTATTTTTATACTTTAAACACATTCTTGTGACCATCCTAGATTTAACATTTATAAAAAGATTTTTAGTTATTTATTTACTAAATTTCTCTCAATTGGCGAATATTTTTAATATTAATCAAACGAACAATTATCCCCAATTCGAAGCCCTAGAACTTATACATTTGTAGACTTGATAGACTTAGACATATTTATTACCTCATTTTAGGGTGATACTTGATACATTTGGTCAACACATTTCTCAACAGATATAACATTTTACCAAGGTGAGTTTTACATAGCCCCTTTTTTTATTTATCACCATTTCTGGGGTGAAACATGTTACAACATCATTTTATGCAATTCAATCATCAATGTGTCTATGTGTTTTCTATGTTGCATTATGTCTTGAGCATGATTAGAGTAAGCACCATTCTAGCATAATCATTAACTCCGTACAAGCCGGCGGTATACATTGATAGATCTATTGGACTGACAATCCCACCCGGATACGTGCCTCCTACAAAGGTAGCGTGGGTGTTTGTTATCGTATAACATATTTAGGTGAACCATGAGCGTATGGGAGGTACCACATTATAACAGTCATCAGGTTTGGTTATGCACTCGATTTATTTCTAGTATGTTCTCACATATGGACTAGATTGACATGACACATGAATTGCACAACATTTTTATTCAATTATCAAAAACCTATGTAATTCTCACCAACTTTTGTTGACCCAAAACCTTTTCAACTTAACATGTTTCAGGTTCTATTTGCTTGAAGATTTGAATTGATGCTTGAAGATATGTGTATAGTTTTATTCAATTTGATGTACAAATTCTAGAACAATTGTATGTAATTCATTTAAATTATTTAATGGAATTTATTACTCACCATGAGCTACTGAACAATCATCTATACGTGACATCCCGATGTTTCCGCCATCGGTTGGGGTGTTACACAAGAAGTATAGAGAAGGAATATGAAAGATGTATTTCTTGATATGTGATATTTTGGTACATTCGAATGAGGAGATAATCTCCTCTATAAATACATAAATGAAAATAAATAAAATAAGAAAATAGCTAATCTTGGGCATGAGGAAAGCTTGGAAGACTTTGACTAAATTATAACTTTGACTAGTCTTGAGGCGCAAATCAAGGTGCTAGTCTTTGAGGCATAATGCATGGAGGAAAGCATGGAAGAGACAATGGTGGAGGGAAACATGGAAAATATTTTATTTCCAATACTCCCACTCAAGTTGGAGCGTGTATGTCAATAACGCTCAACTTGACAAATAATATTTCATCCTTTTCGAACACTCCCCCTCAAGTTGGAGTGTTTGTTTTTCTTGCGGGCTCATAGATTTGGACCCGACTTTTCTTCATGCGGGTTCAAGAAACCCAACTTTTCTTCTTGCGAGTTTAAGGAACCCGACTTTTCTTCTTTTGCGGGTTCAAAGAACCCAATTTTTTTCGCGAGTTCAAAAGAAGCCGACTTTTCTTTTCTTGGGGGTTTAAAGAACCTGACTTTTCTTTCTTGCGAGTTCAAAGAACTCGACTTTTCTTCTCGCGAGTTAAAAAAACTCCACTTTTTTTTTTCGAGTTCAAAGAACTCGACTTTTTTTTTCTTGCGAGCTCAAGGAACCCGACATTTCTTTTCTTGTGGGTTTAAAGAACCCGACTTCTTTTTTTTTTTTTTTTTGCGGGTTTAAAGAAACCCGACTTTTCTTTTTTTTGTGGGTTTTTTTTTAAAAAAAAAAAAACTCGACTTTTCTTCTTGCGGGTTTTAAAAAACACCCGACTTTTCTTTTTGCGAGTTTAAAAAAAACTCGACTTTTCTTTTGCGGGCTCAAGGAATCCGACTTTTCTTCTTGCGAGCTCAAATATTTGAACCCGACTTTTCTTCTTTGCGAGTTCAAAGGAACCCGACTTTCTTTTTCTTGCGGGTTCAAAGATTAGAACCAGACTTTTCTTTTCTTGGTCTTCTTTCTTCTTCATCTTGCTTTCGTCCCTCATTGCCTCCTTTTTTAGCTCCTTTCAAAAAATAGAAAAACAATTTTTTTTTTGTTTTTTTTTACGAGCAGAATCAGAAACATGCTCTGATACCATATGGAAATCTTAGCGAAAGTGATTTTCTATTTGGTTTAGTTTATTGGTTTGAGCCTGCAGCCTAGGGCTACTCGGTTTCTAGTCACCGACTATCAAAACGACTATCAAACGCATGCGAGCCAATCAAATCTACGACAGTTTGAGCTTTTACAGGTTATTGACGAAGGAAGACAAAGACATGTCGAGGTTTGCATTGTTGACGTTCAAAGACATGGCTCAAACTCAATTGGGTCGAACTGAGTGAGGTTTGATTATGTTTTTAATGTTTTTTGATGTAAATTGTTTGTATGTCCTAAAGAGTCGTTTGGTTTTTATGGTTTATCGAGTTTGATTTTAAAGTTTCAGGCAGCCAGCAACCTGCTTTACTCAAGTTGTTATGCCAGTAGTACCCCAACCCACATATTTGCGTGTGTTTGGATCATGAACCGCAGTGGACGCAAACTAAAATTGCAGTTGGGATATGTTCCATTAGAGGTGGACAAAGTGGTGTAAAGTTGATGTTGGGTTGAATAATAGCAAGTTAAAAGAGAGGGTATTTAGCCATGGATTTGTTATGTAATAGCAGTTCATATGAGTATCCAAACCACGATTATTTTTTAGTTAGTTACTCATGTATGGTTAGGTATTAATTGAGGAATGTTTTGTAACAGGTTGAGAATACAACAAAGATTATAAACCGCATCTAAAGGGAGTATATGAAAGCAAGGTAGTTTCCCACCATTTTAATTCTGAAGCTCCTTATGTGTATACGAATTTCACTTTTATAATATTTTTAGACATACAATGTAAAGTAGAATTAAATTGTGAATAATATATTAGAGCATTCACATCCCCTTCATCAAATCCCATTCATCAAATTACACTAAAAATCACTACTACATCTCTAAATCTTCTCTCTCCTAATTAAAATAAGGAAAAATTACAGAAATCGTCCTTTATGTTTACATCGTTTTTCAGTGGTTGTCCTTTAACTTCAAAACTGATGAGAATCGTCCTTTATGTTTCAAAATCTTGCAGCTCTCGTCCTTTAGGCCTAACCCGGTTAAAATTTTTAGTTAAGTCTGGTTATAATCTATATATATATATATATATATATATATATATTGCAAAGGGATTAATCCTACATGTCATACTCTTAGGCAATCTCTTCTTTGAGAGATGCCACATAGGATGTGATGTGGCAACTCTAAACCAATTAAAAAAAATAGATATGATTTAACCTAATCTATTAAATACCTAATCTACTAAATTTAAATATTAAACCTTTATTATTTTATATCTCGTGTTTCCTCCCATAACTTTTAAACGTTAATATCTTTTATATACGAGATTTTTTAAAGAAAAATATTACACCAAATTAACGAGCGTTTTATTATCTTTCCAACGAGTATCATAGTGCTATATAAAAATTGGAGAAAAAAATGACTATTTTTTGTAACCCGACAGGTATTGTGTCGGGTTTGGGATTAGTTTTAAAAAAAAAAATTATGGGTTTGGGTCGGGTCTGGAATTAGGTGATACCCGACCCGATTACCCGAAACAACATACCCAAATACCCGAACTACATACCCGATCATATACCCATGAATTTTTTAACGCATCACATAACCCTTAGACTAATGCGTTCGATATTTCAATAATTAACTTTTTTTTTTCTTATTTGATGTTAGTTCTTTTTAGAATGATCGATTACAAACTTCCGAATTCATCTGTAATGACACTAGATTTATACCCTGGCGCAGAGATTCGTTTTTTTTATTTGAATATGATAACTTATGGCAGAGATTTGTTTAAAATAATAATAATAATAATAATATAGTTTATTATTTATATTATATATTTCAACCCGGGACGCTCCCGGGATAAAAACTAGTAAGGATAATATAGTCTTTGTTGATGCGTTTTGCGACTAAGGATTGGATAAACATAATTAACATGTGTTAGTGATTGGCCGAAGGTAAACATAAGGGGCGAATGTAGATAAGAAGTGGGCGAAGGTAGATGATAACGGGCGAAGGAAGACTGAATCTGACATGAAGATACATTCGACCACTAGAAGTGGGCGAATGTGGAAATTGTCCACGTTCGACCAGTGAAAAGGGGCGAACGTGCAGTGTCTATAAATAGATTTTGTGATTTTGATTATGTAATAGAGTTGTCAGTTGTGTCTGTGTTCAGGTCAGGTTCAGAGGTTGTTTTGAGATATTGTGTGTGTGTTCTAGATTAACATAAACTGATTGTAAAAGCTTATTTGAAAGAAGTTAATCTATGAAATGATGTTGAAAATGATCTTGATTGTGTTGTGATTTGTGTTTTATCAATTTGTTCAGAACTAGGGTTTCCGCACCTGGTTTTGTGACTTGTATGATCGTATAATCCTGTTTTAGCTAAAATCTTTCGCTCACAGTCTTTTTATCTACCTATTAAGAAATAGTTTAATATGTAAATAAAAAGAAATTAAAACTTAATATATATATATATATATATATATATAGTGGAAGTATAGACAAGAAACCCTCTCAAATGAAAAAAACCCTAGAAAACCAAATACATGGTTCATATTAAGCCACATCAACCACCATATTATAATATTAAAAGGGCAATATAGACAATTCCATTATCCCCCTTTCTCTCTCTACCTATATATATATTATTTTCCCCTTCTCACTCTTCATTTATTTTCAAATTCAAATCTGATCATACCCTCTCCCTCTATCCTCTCTCTCTCTCTGTCTCTCTCTAAAAATACCACCACCACAACCACCATCACTGCCACCATAAATCTGATCATACCCGTCGTCAGATTGTTGTCAGATCGTTTTGTCATTGTTTTAATTGCGTCTGCAACGAGTTGGGAATCTGGATCTAGATCGAGTCGTCTCGGGTGGATCTGGAACGAGAAGAACGACTCGAATCCTCTCGGGTGGATCTGGAACGAGAAGAATGTTAAGGTATATTATTTATTTAAACTATATTAGAATGAGAAGATCGAGTCGTCTCGGGTGAAACAGATCTATATCTATAATTTGTTGGACGATCCACGGTCGGACAATGGATTGTTCGTGCATTTGTTGGTTGCATTTTATATATCTAGTGCTTGATCTATATCTATAATTTGTTGCATTATGACTCATTATGTGGCAAATTTTGTTTTATTATTATATATTTATTATTATTACATACAGTAGGTTATAAGGAAATTTGTCATGAATGTGTGTGTATTTTGCACCATTAGATGATGATTCTGACATGTTCTTGACTTCCTTTTCATGTGAGCATGTGCATATAATTTATCATCAAAAGAACTACTGTCACGGGAGGTGGGGGTTCTCCTTTGATAATCGTATGGGGCAAATTTTATTATTATTATTATTATTATTATTATTATTATTATTATTATTATGTTTGATTTTTTATAGTTGTTATGTTTAGGGTTTAGTGAAATAGGTTTTGGGTTTTGTTAGAAAAATAATAATAACAGTTTTGGGGATAGTTTTTGGTCGCACACCAAGTGTTCGATCAAATGCTTGAATGAAAAAAAAAACACTTATGTTAACCTTTTTTATTTTTTTTATTATTATTATTTTGTTTATGTTAGATTTTTATTTGATTGTGGACATGAGGTTGATGGATCACATGTGATTGATGAATAAATTTGTAGTCTTTTTATGTTAGTATATGCTAACACATGTTAGTGATGCCCCATTATGTGTTTGAGGATCCCAAACTAACATGTGTATCTGTTTCAGTGATGGTTTACATGAGTAGGCTATAGGAAGAAGGCGGCGTTGATGATGTGGCTGTGGTAAGTGATGTTTTTTTATAAAGATTATAGATTTTTTAATCTTTTGGTGAATAGGGTGTTTAAATAATTTTTGTATTCTATTTAATAAATTTTTGGCAAGTGAAATTGTTATGAACTCGTATAGGGTATATGTCTATTTTTTTGCGGTCCGGGTCTTGTATGCTCACACACGTTAGTGATGCTAACACATGCTAGTATATGCCTAACTAACAGGTGTTAGGGTTCATATGACATACGTTAGTATGTGCCCAACTAACATGTGTTAGCGTTCACATGACATACGTTATTTTCAGTAAAACATATGTTTTAGCATATGCTAACACATGCTAATGCTACTGATGTCTTTTATTATATTATATATTCCATGAATATGTGGATAATTTTTTGGTATATGGATTTGGATTGGCACTGCAATTTTGGTGTTTGTTTATACACATGTTAGTGATGCTAACACATGCTAGTATATGCCTAACTAACAGGTGTTAGGGTTCATATGACATACGTTAGTATATGCCCAACTAACATGTGTTAGGGTTCATATGACATACGTTATTTCAGTAAAACATATGTGTTTTAGTATATGCCCAACTAACATGTGTTACTGTTCTAGTGTTGGTTTTCAGGAATAGGCTATTAGGAAGAAGAAGGCGTTGGTGATGTGGTTGTGGTAAGTGATGTTTTTTTTACAAGGATTATAAATTTTTAATCTTTTGGTGAATGAGGTGTTTAAATTAGCTTGAATAAATTGGTTTCCTGGCTTTATGAAAACTGAAAAAGGGTTTATTCTTTTTAGGGTTCATATGACATACATTATTTCAGAAAACATATGTTAGTATACGCCCTTTCACATGTTAGTGATGTTAACACATGTTAGTATATACCCAACTAACATGTGTTACGGTTTGTATGACATACGTTATTTCAGTAAAACATGTGTTTTAGAATACACTAACACATGTCATTGATGTCCCATTATGCGTTTTGTAGAGCCCAGCTAACACGTGTTACTTTTTTTGTAGGTGAAGAGAAGTTTTTGAGTTAAAGATGATGATGAGGATCAAGAACGAAGCATAGCTAGATTTTTTCTATGTTGTTATGATAGTTTTTTTTTGAAAATTCACAAATAATTATGTTTGTATTAAACGGTTTTTGATATGTTTTAGTGTTTATTGTTATGATCGTTTTTATCAGTTCTTAAATAAATACACATTTTATGTGTTCTTTTAATATGTTCTTTTAGTATATGCCTGGTAACACATGTTAGCGATGTCTCACACGAGGTCAGAATTTTGTATCACAACACTAACGTATGTTAATATTGGTGCTGGAAAAAGTGTCATAAAGTAGGAGAGATGTGACTTGACAAGTGTCAAATCAACCTTTTAAAACCTAGGATTCAGAAGTGTCAAATCTCATGTTTAAAATTACCTTAGTGCCCTTAATTATATTTTTTATTAGATTGGCCCACATGCTTTATGATTATTATATTCAAATAATCATGGACCATTGATCAAGCTTGATCAATGGTCATAAGAGAGTTTGCAAGGTTTTTTCCAAAAGATAGGGTTTCCATATTATCCACACCCTATATATATATATATATATATATATATATATATATATATATATATATATATATATAGGAAAAAAATCATTTAGGAACCAAGGTACTAGTTAGGAACTTAGGAACCAATCTGAGCCATTCATCTTTTAATCTTGATCTAAGGGTAGGATAGTAATTGAACAATTATGTTTTATATTTTAATTTAAAAAAAAATGCTCCCCTATATATTCCCCAATTCCAATAATCAGTTATCAAAACTATATCCCAAATCTTCATCAATCTCAATCAAACACAACTTCATCAATCCCAAATCTTCATCAATATCCACCACCATCGCTACAATGATCCACCAAAACCACCACCGTGAACCACCATCCTTATCTGCGAGACCCCAATTCCAAACCCTAACCACCGTCTCCTTCCTTCGAGACCCTTCTCGTACGAGGTGTTATAGATTGATCGCAATTAGGGTTTCAGTTTGCAGAGAATCAAGGTATTTGTGTAATGTTTTTTTAGTTTTTTAATTTTTTTTTGTTCGCAATTAGGGTTTCAGTTTGCAGAGCAGTTTTTTTTTTACGTGCAAAATTTTTTCGTACGTACAAAGTTTTGGAATTATACACCGATGTATAATTCAGATCATGTTGCGTTATAGCAGTTTTCATACGTACAAAGAGTTATACAATTATTCACTGTCGTATATTAGTTTAGTTTTTGGAAGTATACACCGATGTATAATTCAGATCATGTTGAAGCGTACAGATACACTAACATTCATCTATACACTGATGTATAATTGTTGGAATATAAATATACACTGACGTATATTTGTTGAATATTATGGTACAGTACATTGTTTTTGTAGTACTAATTGGACTATACACTGATGTACAATTGTTGGAATATGAATATACACTGACGTATAGTTGTTTAATGTTATCGTACAGTAAAATGTTTTTTGTAGCAATGATTGGACTATACACCGATGTATAATTGTTTGAATATGACGATACTAAACACTGTTCTATAGCATCAATTTTATTGGGGTCTGATGTATATTGTATGTATACACTGATGTATATGCTAAACAACTTTTTTCTTTGTTTCAGGTTACTCTTGATAAGACCAACTTATCAGTTCGTGTGAGTGCATGGAATATGAATATACACTGACGTATAGTTGTTTTAATGTTATCGTACAGTATAATGTTTTTGTAGCAATGATTGGAATATACACTGATGTATAATTGTTAGAATATGAATATACACTGACGTATAGTTGTTTAATGTTTATCGTACAGTATAATGTTTTTTGTAGCAATGATTGGAATATACACTGATGTATAATTGTTGGAATATGAATATACACTGACGTATAGTTGTTTTAATGTTATCGTACAGTATAATGTTTTTGTAGCAATGATTGGAATATACACTGATGTATAATTGTTGGAATATGAATATACACTGACGTATAGTTGTTTAATGTTTATCGTACAGTATAATTTTTTTGTACGCACAAATGATATTAGTTGTGGTTTTTGTCAGTTACAATGTATATTAAATAACCTATTAATACTCACATACCAAAAGACAATATTACCCCTTGATTTAATTAAAAAGTTAATTAATGTTTAACATATTTACCATCATGCCATTGAAGATGGATGGATGAGATTGGTTCCTAAAGTTCCTAACTAAGAGTTGATTCTCAATTGAACCCTACCCTATATATATATATATATATATATATATATATATATATATATATATTTCTCTTTCTCTCAAATCCTCCACCACCAAACCAATTCCTTCACCTCTATAACCCCCCCCCCCCCCCCACCCACCACCACCACCACCCCCCACCATCTGCCACATCAACCTCTCCCAACTCACAACCACGTGCCACTATTAACCTCATCCATACCATACAGTCGGCTAAGGGATTGATGTTTCCATGACTCGGTTTGATGCATACAGTCGTCCTTCTATAGCACCAGCTTTATCTCCATCTCCAAACCTCCTCTGTTACATCTCCCCCAAGCAGAAACCCCAACCCTATCGTCGATCCTCTGTAACACCACATCCAACTCCACCTTTAGGTGTTCTTTGTCTCTATCTAAAATTTTAGATCTGTTCAATATTATTATTAAACAACCTTGGATCTTACCCTTAAACCTTAGATCTTACTCTTAAACCTCGTATCCTCCCACCATTAGTGACCAGTTACAGTAGTCTAGGATTAATGAAGCTGATTGTTTTATGGTGAGTTGGTGGTAATAGAAGGCTGATGTGGTAGTGGGTGGTCACTGGTCAAGATTTGAAAGGTTGGATTGAGCAGGGAGATGAATCGGGTCAAGAGGTCAAGGAACTAGGTGGTGGTGGCAGGCGGTGGTGGGTGGCAGAAGAGAGTGAACAAGGAGGATGAGGGTTTGAAAGAAAAAGGAGATGTAAAAGTCAAGTAAAATGATGATTTTGCCCTTCACATGGGGTGCACGTGACATAACTTACCAAAAAAACTAACCAGGTTAGGCCTAAAGGACGATGGCTGCAAGATTTTGAAAATAAAGGACGATTCTCATCAGTTTTGAAGTTAAAGGACAACCACTGAAAAACGATGTAAACATAAATGACGATTTCTGTAATTTTTCCTTAAAATTATAATACTTTTTCATACTTTTATCATTACATTTTCTCTCTCCTCACTCACAACTACTTACAAAAATATTAAAATATATATAGGGGCAAACAGTAGCTTTTCATATTTAGGGTGGAACAGTGCTTCCACCAAATATTCTATCTCTTCTTCACTCACAACCACTTACACTCACCCAATATAATTTGGTGGACACACTCACATACATTTAGTGGATGGGATGTGAGTGCTCTTAGTGGCAGACTCGCGTCGAGACTCAATATGCATCGAGTGTACGTGAATGATAAATTTATGTTAGTGTTGGTGTTGGATCTGATGCAAAACTTAAATACATGGAGTCAACCGAAGGTTACATCGATCTAATAGTTAAAACTGAATTTTTATGCTTTGGTAGGATCAATGCATACCATATTTCCATACATCATATATAATAATATATACACAGATGTTTCATGTTGTACTGGTGTTTATTCCTTGATTTGGTACTCTCCTTTTATACAGGAGGTTGTAAATATTTAGATAGATTGTTATCTTCAATTTACAGGTTGTCCTTTGATACTTTAAGCCTTATAGTTTCTCAAGTCTTTTTTATATTGCAAATTGGCTTTTTACAGTTAACATAAAAACACAGTTTAAAAATGGCGCGGCAACGCGCGCCGGAAGAAAACCTAGTTAAAAATAAATGGAAATTTAATTTAGCAGCTAATTGATATGATTTTAGATTTTTTTTTTAATGTTTTTGCATCTGGTGCTCAGTGTGCACTAGGGATGAGCAAATAGTACCGGGTATTGATACCGAACCGTTACCGTACCGGAACTGAATTCCCGGTACCGAATCAATTTCGGTATTACTACCAGTACCCACATTTTTGGTTTTTCGGTACCGGTACAAGTTCAATGCGGTACCAGTATTTACTGATTTTTACATTCAAATACCAGTACCGTACCGATTGTTTTCGGTACCGGACCGGTACCATACTCA
The DNA here is from genome assembly GCA_028751855.1 of Ambrosia trifida. Taxonomy (NCBI): domain Eukaryota; kingdom Viridiplantae; phylum Streptophyta; class Magnoliopsida; order Asterales; family Asteraceae; genus Ambrosia; species Ambrosia trifida. The sequence continues at coordinate 111,337,035 of CM054128.1, forward strand.
TCCCTAGTATGCAGTTGCATCTGATCAATATATTTATTGCTTTATCCAAAATAGACCAATCAAGTTTACTATAGTATGAAAAGATATATATATGAAAAAAGAGAAGTTATTCGAAATTGGGTCTCTAGAAGAATGGTAATGGTGACATTCTTTGTCCAGCCAAATTTTCCATGCGAATGACTATTTTGACCAAGCTTTTCAAAAATACATGGCCAGCAACACATCACCACGAGTCACGACTCTACCTTTTATTCCAATTAATTGCAAATTACGCTTGATGTACACATCTACAATTTATGGTCACTTATTATTAAATTGAATGTTTGATTGTATATGTCTTCTAATTATGTTAGAAATGCTAGTCCTTCTACGTTATCTTTTCTATAACACGGGAAAAGCATTTAATTTAGCTTGTGTAAATTCTTGATATATGCAACCACAATTCTAACATAAATCTAATGGATTTGTAAGTATGATAAAAAGCAACAATAAATGGAGTTTTTGGAGGGCACTGGAAGCCAAACACCGCCATGGTGGGCCTCCACCCAAGGCGTAGGGCAAAACCGTGATTGGGCTCGCGGACGTGAGGCAAGAATAAAAGGGCCATTTGTGAAAAATATCAAGCGGAAGCGTTTTGGTATTTGATTAGCGGAAGCGGTTTTTTATTGGGTTTGGTTAGTTTCAGCCCCGTCGCCAAGGGCGGCTCGGTTTGTAGTAACCGACTCTCAAATCGGCAAGTGGAATTTGTATAAGAGATATGGAGATGGAAGAAGTGTTTTTTTTATTGATAGATAATATTTTGGTTTGGTACATTCAAATGAGGAGATAAACTCCTCTATAAATACATAAAGAAATAACATAAAATAGAAAGTAGCTAATCTTGGGGCATAAGACAAGGTGCTAGTCTTTGGGCATAATACATGGAGGCAAATATCTTGGACATAATGGAAGAAGGCACAAATCTTGAATGAGCATGGTGGAGGAGAACAATAAGGAGAAATTATCTCCAATACTCCCCCTTAAGTTGGAGCGTGAAAATCACGAATGCAAAACTTGCCAAATAATATTTCGTTCTTTTCGAACACACCCTTTCAAGTTGGAGTGTTTGTTATTTTTTTTTTTTTTTTTTTTGCGGGCTCATAGATTTGGACCCGACTTTTCTTCTTGCGGGTAAAAAAACCCGACTTTCTTCTTGCAGGTTTAAGAACCCGACTTTTCTTCTTGCGAGTTTTAAAACCCGACTTTTTCTTCTTGCGGGTTCAAAGAACCCGACTTTTCTTTTTCTCGCGAGTTCAAAAAACTCGACTTTTCTTCTCACGGGCTCAAGGAACCCAACTTTTTCTTCTTGCGGGTTCAAGGAACCCGACTGTTTTTTTTGTTTAATACTCCTCATGCTAACAACATTCATCTCCTCCCTACTTGTGCCTCTTTTTATTGTCTCCTCACATGCCTTTGCTGCTTTTTTTTTTTTTTTTTTTCTTATTGATATAGATCAACTTCTTTCTTACACCAAATCGTGATCAAGTTTTTTTTTTTCGAGCAGGATAGTAGCCTGCTCTGATACCATGAAAAATATCAAGCGGAAACGTTTTGGTATTTGATTAGCGGAAGCGATTTTTTATTGGGTTTGGTTAGTTTCAGCCCCGCCGCCAACGGCGGCTCGGTTTGTAGTAACCGACTCTCAAATCGGCAAGTGGGATTTGTATAAGAGATATGAAGATGGAAGAAGTGTTTTTTTATTGATAGATAATATTTTGGTTTGGTACATTCAAATGAGGAGATAAACTCCTCTATAAATACATAAAGAAATACTACATAAAATAGAAAGTAGCTAATCTTGGGGCATAAGACAAGGTGCTAGTATTTAGGCCAAGGTTTTCAGAACCGGACCGGACGTCGAACCAAACCCCCGGCCGGTTCACCGGTTCGACCGGTCTGACCGGTCCAACGAACCGGCCAAAAAAAAATAAAAATAAATAAATAAATAAAAAAAATACAAAAAACCGGTCCAACCTCCCGGTTTTCCGGTTCAACCGGCCGGTTCACCGGTCCGAAGCCGGTTCACTGCACCAGCGGTCCGAACACCCGAACCGGACCGGTCCAGGCCCCGGAGCCCGGTCCGACCGGCCGGTCCGGTCCGGTTTTCAAAACCATGATTTAGGCATAATACATGGAGGCAAATATCTTAAACATAATGGAAGAAGGCACAAATTTTAGAAGAGCATGGTGAAGGAAAACAATAAGAAGAAATTATCTCCAATAATTTGTGCATGGGAAATCTCGGTCCCTCCCGTTGAAAAGTGACCGTTAAAAAAAACAATTTTCTTAACCTATTTAAACTTACCATTTTATAGAAAACACACCACTTGAACGGTGATTAATATATTAAACAAGCAACTTCAATGAACATAACTTCTTAAGAAGTGTTTGGATAATTGTATACACAAATGACTAGCGTAATTGTTGTTTGTTGGTGCCAAATTTAATAAAAATGTGGGGGGAAAGGAAGAAATGGTGTTAAAACTTATATCATAGTTAAATTAGAAACTAAGCACACAATAATTGAAACCAAATAGTTGTCAATTAGGCCACCGTTGTGGACATACGAACACCACAACAGTCTCACTTTAACCCCGACGCAAGCAAGCCACCAAGTGACCACAGTCACGACGCGATTGCTTGGATTTTGAGGGGGATGTGAGTGATGGCTTGAAGCGAGCCATAACACTTCCAGGCGAGCGATTGCTAGAGCAATGGTTTGGAGGTGGTCGCGCTGGTGCTCTCGCGTACCACAACAGATAGCCTTATTATTAACCAAATGTTTTGATATTTAGATCATAACCAACGCATACTCATTTCTAAAAATATATTAAAGAACCGAACAAATATTAAAAAAAGTGATCTCCTATAAACCTTATGCCTTATCTTTTTTTTTTTTTTCCCAACTAAGATGGAATCCAAACATGCTAGTTAAATAGCCTAAAGTACAAAAGTACAAAACATCATGTTTAGCTTTTAAGTTTTAACATCTAATCTAATCACTTGTATAAAGAATTGAGAGTTTTATTATCTAGAAATTCTTATTTAATCTAATGCACCATGTAAATATCATGGTAATAAAGTATTTCCTAAACTAATAATAAAACCAAAATTATTCAAAATAATAATAATACAATAGCAGTTGAAAAGCTAAAGTGTCATTGATTTGAATGCTTATAAAAAATAAATAAATAAAATAAACATGACATACATGACAAGTCATCATAATATATTTAAAACCAAGAGAAAGCAAATACTGATTCTCATGAAACCTGGGAACCATTTTTTCCTCTGTTCTTCTTCATAATAATATTTCTCTCCATTCCTTCTTGTTGACCAAATATTTAGTCTTTGACTTCTAATATTCATTGAGTTTTGTAGTCTGATCACCAAACAAAGTATGCTAAACGTGTTGCCTGATTGGTTGAAGATCATCTATGTGGTTTTTGCCTTCTGTTCTGCTCTGTTCTTTGGAGCTTTCAAAAGTTTGTAGCTCTTTTCTTCATGTTTGACTTTTTTCTTTCGTTGACTTACATGAAATTGCTGTTTGATTTTATAATTTTATGAACTTTGATGCAGGTTTGTTGGTGGGTCCGATTGCTGCTTTGATTCTTATTGTAGGAAATGTTGTTGTGATTTTAGCTTTGTTTCCTACACATGTTGTTTGGACTGTTTACACCCTTCTCAAGTATGTTCTTGTTTTTAATAAGTTTTTAAAAAATATTTAGATTTTTAAAAGTATTTTAGGAACAAAATCAAGTGATTTTGGTGTAAGATGTTTCTTGTTTTGTGTTGATGTTGGAATTAGAAAAATGGGTAGTTTGACTTTTGAAAGTCAAAGTTGGGCTTTGATTTCAACTTATGGGAATTTTTAATTTAAATGGCAGGACTCATAGATTTGATGCACCATTAAAAGTAGCATTCTTGTTTGGTTTACCTGTTTTGTTTGGGCTTTGGTTGAGTCTAAGCATAGGAGGCAGTGTTCTTGTTGGTGTTGGTTATGGTTTTTTTGCTCCATTGGTTTCATCTTTTGAAGCTTTTAGACAAGAAGATGAATCTCACAAGTTCTTTCACTCCATTGTGGTAAGTATATATTTATCCAAGCATTTTTAGGAGATTTTATATGCATTTTTAGGAGATTTTATATGTTTGACAAATAGGTAGTTTGCTTCTTTGGGTAACGAATTCATGCAAGTCCTTTGAGGTGCAAGCGAACTCGAGGAGTTCGTTGTTGTGACAAGCAAGCTTGCCTTGAGTTCGTTGGTCAAAGGAGCAAACTTCGTCATTCATTCTATGCATAGTTTCAAAGTTACTCTTGACTTCAGTTTGTTGGGTTTGTCCTAATCCAAGTTCCTTGTTAGACTGGCGAACTCAAAAAACGTACTCAGAATCCCTTGATTTCTCTACTCGTCATTTGTCAAACACGCTTCAAAAAAAAAAAAAAAAAAAAAAAAAAAAAAAAAAAAAAAATCCAACCCCTTTAATTATTTCATTGTTTCACCTCATGTAAAAAAAAAGTAGGGACGCATTCAATACAAAGCCAGTTTTATTGTAGAGAACCGCATAAACATTAATATGTAGTACATGTTAGATATGGCTGTTTGGTTGATTAAGTGCTGAATCATTAAGATGATCTGAATGGTTAAGAGCTGAATCATTCAGCATCCCTTATTAGCTTAATGGTTTAGCACTTAATCATTCCATTCATATGCTGAAACAAAACAGTATGAATGCTGAAAGAAAGAGCGGCACTTGCATAATATCCTTGTATATTACAACTAAAGTAATAAGTACAAGTGTTGTAGTTTTCTACTTAAAGTTGATTATGTATTGCGCCGACACGCAAAACATTTGCATTTAATGACAACAGGATGGAACATGGGGAACAATTAAAGGAAGTTGCACAGTTGTTCGAGATTTCGCTGACATTTGTAATCATTCCTACCCGCTCTACTTGAAGGAGCTCCGCGAAACCCCTGCTTCTAACGAGCTTCGAACTCTTAGGTATTGTTTAGTTCTTTGATTTCACACAACAAAAGTTTAAGGTTCCCAACCATTTGTCACATAAATGTTAACTCTATTACAAGTAAATTACACAAACGGTCCTTGTAGTTTGGTTAAAATTACGCATACCACCAATAATTCAAAATTATGCATTTCAGGTTCATTCATGTGCCAGCATGCATAATTGTGGGATTACTTGGACTAATAGTTGATGTTCCACTGTACACTGCAATCGCGATAATAAAGAGTCCGTACATGTTGTTTAAAGGGTGGCAAAGACTCATCCATGACCTGATTAGTCGCGAAGGCCCGTTTCTTGAAACAGCATGCATACCCATTGCTGGTCTAACCATTCTTGTCTGGCCCATTGTTGTTATTGGTAGTGTTATTTTGGCTATTGTTTCAAGCATTTTCATTGGTTTGTATGGCTCTGCTATTGTATATCAGGTTTGGACTCACAACCTTCTTTTTAGTGACTTTGAGATTAACCTTTGACTATAAAAGTCAAAACTGACTTTTATGGTCTAAATAGCAATGTTGTTATAACCGGACCGGACCAGTGTTCTTACGAAAATCTATATCATTGTTTAGGAAAGATCTTTCAAGAGGGGCGTCGCTTATGTGATTGCCATGGTTGCTGAGTTCGATGAGTATACAAACGACTGGTTGTATCTTAGAGAGGGTTCTATATTCCCAAAGTAAGAGCTCATTTTTAATATGTTAGTTGTTATTTTTTGATTATTATTTTTAACACTAATAGCATATTTATTTAATTTGCAGGCCAAAATACAGAAAGAAGCGAGTTTCACATTCGCCAGATGTTTCTGTGGGCGGTAGTCGGTCATCTGAAGGCAAACACAGTGGTCATCATCATCCAATGCAGGCTCCTGGTGTAATGTTGATGCCTACATTGTCGTCGTCAAGATCTGTTAGAGAGGTCATAAGAGAAGTTAAAATGGTGCAGGTAATCCAATAAACCATTTATTATTACTAAACATACAAAAATTATATAGCAAAAGTTTATAAAAATCATAAACTATGTATTATATTTCATTGTTGTTAAAAGTTGCAGCCCCGCTTACGGCTGTGCGCATATAATGTATATATGTGTGGCCCTCGGGGGCAAAAGTAAAGTTGCACTAATTTTAATGTTACTTTACTAATTTCGTGGAAATAACGTTAAAAATGACGGACGGTTAATCATGCATCAGGTGGTGACGTTGATAGCCAAAAGATAAGGGGGTACATGCACCAGTCGGGTTTGTCCCGATTGCTAAGTGTTATGTGCCTTATTGTCTAAGGCTTGATACAAAGCCACTATTGAGCCGGGGTCTCACTGGAAGCAGCCTCTCTATTCCCACGGGATAGAGGTAAGGCTGTCTACATCTTATCCTCCTCAGACCCTACCTTAGTTTTTGCTATTGGTGGGATTAACTGAGTATGATGATGATGATATATTGTATTATTATACAGGTTTGGGGAAACTTGATGCAGTCTACTGAAAGTGTGGGGAAGGAACTACTTGATGCAAATATAATAACTCCTGGTGAACTATATGATTGGTTAAACGCCAAAAAAGGAAACGAATCAGCCATCATCGGTATTGGGTTACCATGTTACTCGTTCTTCCAAAACCTTCTTCGTTCGATCAAAGTTGGTTCTGAGGGTCTAGTGCTTCTTGATGGACTAGAAATAACACATTTGAATAGACCACAAGACAGATTACTAGATTGGTTTTTTCATCCTATATTGGTGATAAAAGAACAGATTAGAGTGATCCAGTTGAGCGAAGGCGAGATAAGGTACATAGAGAAAGTAATTCTGTTTGGAAGCGATTCGCAGCGTATGAAATCTTGGGATAATGGTAGTTATGAACCTGAAGACACTCTTAGATTAGCTCAGATTCAAGGGATCAGCAGAAGGTAGAGATCCATTTGTTTTGCATATGCTAGTTTTATCATTTATGTGGTTCGTTTACTAATTGATTTAAGAACTATTTTGGCAGGTTGATAGGGCTAACACGTGGTGCGTCGAAGCTGCCAACTTACAGAAGAAAGTATCGACAAGTGATCAAGAAGTTGGTCTTATATTGTATGGCTAAGGACGGGTCAACGCGGTCAATGTCTATGAGATCAGTAGCAAGTGTGTAGAAAAAAGTTGAAAATTTTGAAGTGATCAAAGTGTTTGTTCATATTCTTTTTTTTTTTTTTTTTTGGCTTTATTGTTAATTAGATACTGGTTTTGGTTTGTACAAAAGTTGGGGCTGATTTGAGTAGAAGAATTTTCATTAACAACCATATATGGCTAATATTATTATGAAGCTTTTAGAGGGTGTTTGGGATTGAGTTTCAAATAGGGTTGTAAACGAACTAAACGAACACGAATAAGACCTTGTTCGTATTCGTTTGTTAAGGAATTAACGTGTTCACGAACTGTTCATGAACACTTACCAAACGAGATTTTTTGTTCGTGTTTGTTTGTTAAGGAAATTACGTGTTCACGAACGGTTCATGAACAATTACCGAATGAGATTTTGTTCTTGTTCGTTTGTATTTATTTGCTAAATTTAGATGTCGGACAAAAGTGAACACAAACAAACACAAATGCACGTAAACGAACATAAATGGGCATTACTGAACAAAATCGAGCACAATAACACATTAAATTCCGAAAATTAGCATTTTTCACCGCTAACATTGTCCGCCTATAATATACTAATTCAATTACCCAAATATATTTGACATAATCTTGATCACATAATGTCTTATAAAAACACAAAGGTGTCATACTAAACTTGAAATCCTCGTTTAATCCACAAAAAATAACAGTTAATCAAAATAGTTAAAGTAATATTAACATTCGATACACTAATGTATATCAAATAATCTACTACTGGAAAATTTGAAGTACAAAATTAAATATAAAAATTAAAAACCCTAATGAACTATCGAACACAAACAAACATAAACGAACACGTTACCGAACGTTCACGAGCATGGCCTCTGTTCATGTTCGTTTGTTTAAATAAACGAACGGAGTTTCCTGTTTGTGTTCGTTCATTTGTTAAGCGAACGAACACAAACGAACTTCCCGCCGAACAGTTCACATACTGTTTGCCAAACGTTTGGTTTGTATACAGCCCTAGTTTCAAAACAACTTATTAACTTATTGGTTTTTTCAAGAAGCAATAAGTGAATAAGCTGTTTGTGTAACCCAAAACACTTTCTGTTTTGCCTTTTGCCTTTTAAGGGTGGAAAAACTGTTTTTGAGAAGTTAGAAATCCTGGCTTTTAGCTTTTGACTTTTGGAAAAAATTACAAATCTACCACCCATACAACCAATATTCACAATAAGTTAAGCGAAACAATTAAAAAAACAACAATATATTGACTTTTTAACGTTTCTCATCCCAAAAGCTAATCCTAACACTTTTTTTTAAAACTTCTTTTCAAAAGTTACAAGCTATTAAGCATTTCTGATTAAAAGCACTTTTACATTTCCAAACTCAATCCCAAACACCCTCTTAGTGTACAATAATGATCTTGGATTCTTGATCAGAACTAGTCTTCATACATTAACTTTTGAAAGGTAAGTGTTTAGTTTGGGTCTTCTTGTGACACTTCTTTCCTTAGGTAAGACGGTTATATACCGGCCAATAGTAAGCCGACGAATAGGATTTTCCAACTTCTTTTTTCATATGATGTCGTTTATTTAAAAATATTTTATTCATCTATATAAACTTTTTTTTTCTAATATTCCGATATAAGCTTTATTTAAAATGAAGTTGTATTCAAAGTATAATTTTGATATTGTAGAGTATACCCGAGTACTAGTATCGTACCAAACCGATACACACCCATACAATCTGCATAAATAACTTTTTATTTATTTGTAACACATACATGTTTATAACTCTATCATGCAAAGAATTTCCACTATTGAATTATAGGTACGTTTAGTGTATTGACAACCCGACTGACGTTGAAGGGGAAGTGAAGATAAGATTCGGGATAAAGATCACATGTCTTAAAAGGGTGTTTGGGATTGAGTTTCAAAACAACTTATTGGCTTTTCTAAGAAACCAATAAGTTAATAAGCTGTTTGTGTAACCTAAAAGCACTTTCTATTTTAACTTTTGTCTTTTAAGGATGGAAAAATTGTTTTTGAGAAGTTAGACTATAGGGTGGGGTAGGAGCATCATCCATCCCTTAAAAAAAAGATAGAAATAAACCAAAACAACAATCAAGAGGGACGTCATACCCGGCAAGAATTGGATGCTAATGCCGTTGCCGGCATAGGGGGGCGGTGTACGCCAGTCCGACATTGGCATGCCGGCCTTATTCCGGCTCCACACTGTAAAGCCTTAGAAATCCTGGCTTTTGGCTTTTGAAAAAAAAAATTACAAATCTACCACCCATACAACCAATATTCACAATAAGTTAAGCGAAACACTTAAAAAAACAATCTATTGACTTTTTGACGTTTCTTATCCCAAAAGCTATTCTAAACACTTTTTTTAAAACTTATTTTCAAAAAATCATAAGCCAATAAACATTTTTAACCAAAAACATTTTTGCATTTCCTAACTCAATCTCAAACACCCTCTTAGTTTGAATCAGATCTCAACCAAGTTTTACCACAGCGCAGGCGACAAGTTTTCCCCAAATCTGTATACTACTTGGTATTGTCTGCGATCGCAGATGAATTTTACCATTAAGTTACCTCGTCTAGTTGAGCATTTAATCCTTTCCTTGGCAGATAAACAAGTTTACGAAGATTATATAATGACTTCAAAGTTGAAACACTGAACCAACGCCCTCATGTACATGGCTGCAATTAACCTCCCATCCATTGCAGCTCCGTTCTCTCATCCCCATCGTTTATCCTCTCTTCCCAAACCACAAAACTCATCCCGTTCTCTCTCTCTCTCTAAAACCACGAAACACTACACTAACTTACTTCATCTTGCAGTCCAACACAACAACAATGAACTTTCCTTTGCCATTCATGCTTCAATCCTCAAGCTCCACAACACTCCACTCCACATCCTCAACCCCCTTATTATTACTTACCTTAAACTTGGCCTCACAACTCAGGCATACAAAGTGTTTAATTCTATAAAAAACCCAGATGTGGTTACCTACACATCAATGGTTTCTGGGTTTGCTAAGATTAATCAAGTGGTTGAGGCTGTAAGGTTGTTTAATGAAATGAGGAGGTTGGGTGTTGAGGTTAATGGGTATGGTTTTGTGGCTATGTTTACTGCTTGTGGAAAGGTTTTGGATGTTGAATTGGGTTTTCAAGTGCATTGTTTGGCTGTTAAGATGGGATTTGTTAATGATACTTTTGTTTGTAATGCTTTGATGGGGTTTTATTGTAAATGTGGGTGTTTGGGTTATGCGCTTAAGGTATTTGATGAAATGTCTGAGAGAGATGTTTCGTCTTGGAATACGGTTATATCGGGTTTGGTTAAGGTGGGTGAGTATGAAAAGGGTTTGGGATTGTTTCGTGAGTTGTTGCTAAGCGAAACAGCCAATGGAATTCAAGTTGACCATTTTACGCTTTCGACTGTTTTGAATGGTTGTACAGAAGATGGTAAGGTTATGGAAGGTCGTGAAGTTCATGCTCGCGCGTTAAAGTTTGGGTTGGAAAAGAATTTGAGTGTTGGTAATGCGTTAATAGGATTTTATAGCAGGTGGGGAAGGTTAAAGGATGTGGTGTATCTGTTTGATACGATGCCGGTTAAAGACGTGATAACGTGGACGCAAATGATATCTGTTTGTATGGAGTCTGGACTTGTTGAAATGGCGGAGAAGGTTTTTGATAAAATGCCTGAGAGAAACTGTGTCTCTTATAATGCTTTGTTACAAGGGTTTTGCCAGAATGGTTTCCCGTCTAGCGCGTTATGTATGTTTTGCAGAATGGTGGAAGAAGGTGTGGAGTTGGATGATTTTTCATTAACCATTGTCATCAACGCGTGTGGGTTGTATGCAGATAAAGATACCAGCAACCAGATACATGGATTTGTTTTAAAGTGTGGGTTTGGGTCAAATGACCGTATTGAATCTGCATTGCTTGATATGTGCTCAAGGTGTGGAAGGATGGACGATGCGGAAGAAATATTCTACTGCAATTCATTAACCCGAAATAGTTCAAGTATATGGACATCAATGATTTGCGGGTATGCTAGAAACGTGCTTCCAGACAAAGCACTTTCTTTATTTTTCGAAGGTCTAGCTGAACGACATATCGTCGTTGATGAAGTTGTATCAACTACAGTCCTTGGTATCTGCGCAACGCTAGGGCTTGACAACATTGGTGAACAAATTCATTCTACTGCTTTAAAATTAGATTTGCTCCATGATATAAGAGTAGAAAATGCATTAATTGGAATGTACAGCAAGTGTGGCGACATGACTACTGCTATTAAGGTTTTCAGTAACATGAAGCGGCACGATATTGTTTCTTGGAACAGTTTGATGGGCGGTTATATTTTTCACAAACAAGGGGATAAAGCCTTGGAGCTATGGGAAGACATGAAAAGGAAAAGCTTAAATCCCGATTCTATCACCGCCCTCTTGATAATATCGGCATATACACACACCTCCTCAAACATGGTTGATGAGTGTTATACATTTTTTCACTCACTGAAGACCGCTTACAACATTGAACCCGATTCAAATCATTACGCCTCGTTGGTTAATGTTTTTGGCAAATGGGGTTTACTTGAAGAGGCTGAGGACATTATCAAGAAAATGCCATATGAGCCAGACCAGTCGGTATGGAGAGCTTTACTCGACAATTGTAGGGTTCATATGAATTCAGTTATTGGCAAAAGGGCTGCAAAAGAAATTCTTGCTAAGAAGCCAAACGACGCGTCTACATACATACTTGTATCTAACTTATATTCTGCATCTGGGCGATGGCATTGTTCTGAAACGACTCGTGAAGAAATGAGAGAAAAGGGTTTTCAAAAACGACCCGGAAAAAGCTGGATTATTCATGAAAACAAGGTTCATTCGTTTTATGCACGAGACAAATCACACGCACGTTCCAAAGACATTTACAGTGGGTTAGATATATTGGTTTTAGAATGTTTAAAAATCGGTTATGTACCGGACATGAGTTTTGTGCTTCATGAAGTCGAAGAACATCAAAAAAGGGATTTTTTATACTACCATAGTGCAAAATTAGCTGTTACTTATGGTCTTTTAATGACTAAAGGTCGAATGCCGGTTCGTGTTATGAAGAATATTCTGCTCTGTGGGGATTGCCATAGTTTTTTCAAGTATGTTTCTATTGTTACCAAGAGGGAGATTCATATCAGGGATGCTTCAGGATTCCATTGTTTTGTCAATGGTGAGTGTACATGTAAAGGTTAGTGATCTAAATTATGAACATATATGTGTTTTGTTGTGAAATATAAACGTATGTATATGCCATAGTTATGAAGCAATATATGTATCTAGTTGACTAGAAGCGGCTGTTTCAATCCGATATCCGCAAACAGAATTGTGTCTCTAACGAGTCAATCAGGTTAAACTGAAATAATGTTGAAAATGCGATTGAGCGGACGGATCTAATGTCACCAAAAATGTGTGTTGAATGATGTCAATTTAACTAGTAATCAATGGTTAACAACGGGCTCAGGTCAAATGAGATTCAGGTCAAAACAGGTGTTTTAAAACGTATAGTGTTCGTGTCTCAATGTGTTCTTTGAGAAACGGGCTTTAATATAAAATCGGCCATTTTAGGAAAATGAACGTATCAAAATGGTGGTGGAGTGACTGTGGTGTTGTGGTGGTGGCGACAAAAGTGATGGTGACCGTACTGGAGTCAGTTGGTAGATGGTGGTTATAATGGGGCGTTGGTGGTGGTAACGGGTAGTGCTAGTGATGACAATAGTGATGGTGGTGATGGCGGCTGTAATTGTGACAGCGGCATCAGTGGCAACAACTAATAGGCGGCGGCGGTTGTTGGCGAGAAATTTTGATCCAAACCCTTATAACTTGTAATCTCTAATCGGCTTGGTTGGACACTGTCATCGGAAAATATCAATAGATCATATACATTTTCTAGTCCCTTAATAATCTATGTTTTAAGGGAGTTTCGGGAGGAGTGTGGATTTCTCGTATCTCGTACCGACCTATGTGTTTTACATCTTTTAGTTCTTTTTTATATTTTCTCTTTTTATCTTTTTTAGTCTTTCTTCTGCTGCTTTTGGGACAAAGGTATGGTTTGACCAGAGCCGGCCCAATTATTTTGGGAGCCCAATGTGAAGTAAAAATCCGGGGCCCCTTTACGTTTATTTTTTTAGTTTCGCAAATTTGATTTGTATTTGACGTGATAATTATAAAGAAGAAAAGGGGCATTTGATGTAATGTCTAAATATTTTCTCAATAAAACTTGTATGCCTTACATACATCGCTAGTTTTTTAGTAACAAAAATATTTGTTTCTAATACTTGGATTAAAAGGTGGAAAAAAAGTTGTTTAAAAGTTTTATTGCAAAATTTTATATAGTTATGTTTTAGAATTCTTAAAATCATATAACAACAAAATGCTTATAAAAAACTAAATTTGGTGGGATTCAAACTAGTAAGTAAACAGACAAATGTGTATGCTTTTTTTCCACCTAACTACACCAAACATTATTGGTGTTTTTACTAGTGTAAATTTAATATGAGGATTTATATATATGTAATTTCTTTTCTAAAATTGGGGAGCCTATTTTTTAGGAGGCCCTCCGCCCTAGGCTCTCTTGCTTGGCCTAAATACACTAACGGCCTGGCTCTGGGTTTGACCTGTCTCACCCTCCCTAGAATATATATATATATATATATATATATATATATATATATATATATATATATATATATACTATATTACAATGAATAAGGCAAGGGTAATTTAAGATACCTAAAAGTTAAGAACTATATTTTTATAAACAATCCTAAAATGAGGGTAAAATAGTCATTCAAACTCTTTTAAACTTTAATAACTCATCTTAGTTACACTTTAATCTCTTAAACTTTACTCAAATTTGCTTATTTTCATTATAGTTAAACTTCTTTTCCTTGTTTTAAGCAAACTATTTCTCATGATTTTTAAATAATCTTATTTTTTTCATGCAATATTTTTACAAAAAAAAAAAAAAAAAATTACATTATAATAATAAGCATTTTATTATCTTTAATTTGAGTATAGTATTGTTAATTTTTTTAATATAAAATTTTTTATGTGCTACGTGATTAATAATATCTAGGAGTGAACAATAACTAAACCGTTCACCGAAGCCAAAAAAAAAAAAAAAGAGAGACAAAACTGAACCAAAATCAATTGAAATCTGAATTAACCAACATCTGATTAAACTTAAAATTAGTTATCGTTTCCTTTTTGTACCCTTAGTTAACCAAAATCAGTCAAACCAAAACGGAACCGTTCACATATTCATAACAGTGTGCCATAGCGATGTAGTAGGGAACACAGACACTTCTAATGGTGCGTGGAGAGGAAGATGCATCTTGGGTTGACATATAGTGCGACTTGTCAGATTGATTATTACGGTTGTTCGATTCTATCTTTTTTTTTCTTGTTATTCTTTTATCTTTCTTTGTATCTTCCCCTCATCATGAAAAATGGAGAAACCTTTTATTATCTTATATCATTAGGGTAATGACCCATCAACCTGCTGGTTCTTTTTCTGAAGTAGCAACGGGAGAATTCGTCCTGGAAGTAGGAGAACTGCTAAAACTACGTGAAACCCTGACAAGGGTTTATGTACAAAGAACGGGCAAACCCTTATGGGTTGTATCCGAAGACATGGAAAGAGATGTTTTTATGTCAGCAACAGATGCCCAAGCTTATGGAATTGTTGATCTTGTAGCGGTTGAATGACAATAGCCTAGATTTCACGTCAATTCTGAAATTCACCCTGCCGAGTTTAATATTAATATTCTAACCGAAACAAAAATCGACATTATCGATTTATTAATCTTATTAACCAATTGGTTAATTGGTTTAGTCAAATTGGTTAGATTGTTGTTTTTAGTTCATTTTAGTTAATTTTTTTGTTAATGACCAAAACCAAACTTTGGTTAAAATTTTTTACTTAGAAGTACATGAAATGGATATATAAATACATGAAATGGATGTATAAAAGATATAAATATAGACAAAAAAAATTTTAACCATAGTTTGGTTTTTGTTGTTAACCAAAATTAACTTAACCAGACAAAAACCCGATAATCTAACCATATAAATCGAACCAAATAATCAATTGTTTAATAAGATTGATTAACCGATGACTTTGGTTTTAGTTTCGGTTAAGGCTAATATTCAAACTGAACCAAACCATACACACCCTTAGAAGTGTTTGTGTTCCCCGCTGCATCGCGCGAGCACCGTACTAGTATATATATATATATATATATATTCTACACAGTGTAACAAAAGTGAGAATGGTGAGAAGGATACAAAAAACACAATAGATTACTAAATATGACACAATGAGCCACAAAGTATAACACAATGCCGAAAAATATAACACAATGTTTTTATACATTGTAATCATATATATATATATATATATATATTTAATGATGCTAAATGTAATTGGTTAGTAGTTACCCAATACATACCCGATGGGTTTATGGTTGGATATACCCAATATGTAAGTTTTTAAAATTAATGGGTTTACCCGAAACTCACGGGTATACCCAATACTCGATGGGTAATTACCCAACACAAACCTGACGGGTTTTGGGACGGGTTTGGGACAAACATACCTAATCGGGTATGGGGTTGGGATTACCTAAACCCGTCCCAAACCCAACCCATTGCCATTCCTATGAGTAATAATTAACTAAAGGTCTGTTTGGTAGCCTCTTAATGAGGCTCTGAACCATTCAGCTTTGAATGGTTCAGCATTAGACTGTTAGTTTCAACCTAAAAAAAAGGCTCTAAATGGAATGGTTAAGAGCTGAACCATTCAGATTTGGTGCATAGCTGATAGTTGAACCATTCAACACTTAGACCATTCAGAGCCTCTTAACCATTCAGATCTCTTAATGATTCAGCACTTAATGAACCAAACAGCCCCTAAATAAATTTACATAATAAATTCTTAGTACAATAAAAAGTACTCACTCCGTCCCAATTTAAATGTCCTGGGTCTAATAACACACATTTTAAGAAATCTTTTGTTTATATGTGGTAAAATGACAATAATATCTTCAAAAGTGGTGATTGTGTTTTGTCTTTTATGGGCAAAACTGGAAATTGCATATATATTTTTGAAAAGGGACATTTAATTTGGGACAAAAAAAAAGGAAAGATTGACATTTAAATTGGGACGGAGGGAGTAATATACTCTCAGAGGGGGAGGCACAACTCGGATTTTGTCATGGTACCCACTACCCGTCCAAGGGTGACGCCTCACCCTGTTCGGTTCCACAAAATTGGGTAGTGGGTTTGGTTGTAGAAGCCGGGTGAATGATAAGAGAGAGATAAAGATACAAGAGTGTAAAATGTGAGGTCTATAGTAGAGGGTAGTATTGTCTCTATATAGATATTTTAGGGTAGTAATGTGTCAACACACGATTGGAGGGAATCACGGTATTCAAGGGTGGCACTCCTCCCTCCTGATAGAGTATAGTATAGCAAAATAGGATGCAATGAAATGTAATATGATACGATATGATATGATATATATAATGTAGTGTAATAAGATAGGAATATTGGATTTAAATACCCTCAACTTTCAGAGATTGGCCGGCAATACTCCCAACTACGAAAATGTTTATCAGCACTCCCAACTTTTAAGGTATTTTCCACTGGCACTCCCAAACTAACCCAGTTAGTTTGCTGACGTGACATGCTGACGTGGATGACACATCATCTTCCACAACATGCCATGTCAGCAATAATGGCCACATCAGCATGCCACGTCAGCAAACTAACTGGGTTAGTTTGGGAGTGCCAGTGGAAAATACCTTAAAAGTTGGGAGTGTTGACAAACATTTTTGTAGTTGGAAGTATTGCCGGCCAAACTCTGAAAGTTGGGAGTATTTAAATCCAATATTCCAATAAGATATGATGTAATTAAAAAGATATGATATGATATGATATGATATGATATGTGTGACATGATTTAGAGGTTGTCTGGGATTGCGTTTTGAATCTGATTTTTAGATTATTGCGTTTTGAAAACGCAGATAATCAGTTTTTAGTGTTTGGGATTGCATTTTGAAAACACAGATAATCAGTTTTTTAGGCTACCAAAACGCAATAATCTATAAGCAGCTCCACCCCTGCTTTTCCAAAACGCATAATTTGTTTTGAATAATCAATACCAAACACCCCCATAGTCTGAATTCTAATAAAATTAAAATTTAAAAGTATACTCCCTCTATTTGCTAAAAGAACATAAACCTTTTCATTTGATAAATTTTAGGCTTTTCGTTTGTTTAATTCTAATTCTAATTCCAATTGTAACTCTTATTCAATAGAAAACCACACAAGATAAAAACTGAATTCTCAATTACTCTTTTGAATCATAGCCAAGAAATGCATCCCCGTGGTATGATATCTTGTAAGCGTCCATCATCATATAAGGTACATAATAAAATTTTCTTTTGGCATATGTGAAGAAACACGAGTCCAAATCTAAAGATATGATGAATTGATCACACAACCTATTGTTTAAAATGAAAAATAAAAATAAAAAGAAAAAAATTGAAAGAAAAACAAAGGTTAAGTATATTAATTAATTAAAATGTATTTAACTTCAAAACCCCCTAATTCGATCTGCTGAAGAAGACAACTTCATTTCATCTCAATTGGTGATATTCTCAAACTCTGAGCCGCATGTTCCCTGCGATCCTTAATTCACCGGTATCTCTAATCATATCTCCTTACTTACATACATATGCTGTTCATCATTTTGTTAATGCATTTGCTTGATATCAGCTACTTAACAGTGGGTCTGGTTGTGTTTTTGACAGATTAAGCGTCGAAAATCGAAGCCTACTAGATTTGAAGGTTCTAGAACTGGCATGCAATAAGATCATCCGCCTCCAAAGGTTAATACACTAAGAATTTGCTTCAGTTGTAGTGTGTTATTGTGATGATTTACTGGCAAAGCTTTAAAATCGATAGAACCGTTACAATACGTACCTCTATCAATTAAGACAGGTGTTATGTTATTTTTGGAGTAATCATCTGCCATTTAATTTGAAAATCTTTGGTTTTGTTTGTGTTGAACATCGATCAATTCTTTAATTATTTGATTATCTATATAACTGTGAACATAACTCTAGGGTTTAGAATTTTTTTATTTAGCAGTTTGATAGAAATCGAGCTAACAAAATGATGTGCGATTGTTTATATGAAAGTGAATAACCAAACTTAATTTTGTTAGTATATATTGACATTGTTTAATAGTTGTTCCTACATACTATTGCATTTTCAGTTTTATGGTTTCATTAACAGGTAGTAAGTTCTTCATCACGTCCGAGTTCGAGGTGACTCTTACTTTGTAGCCTAAAAATGATGATTATATTTGTTTTGTGTACAATTTGCAAAATAGGAAGTCTCCAACGAAAAGCTTCAGATCTCTGTGTTCGTGTTCACCGGCCATGAATTGAGCAGTGGAGGTTCAGACGTTCAGTCTAATCTTGGAAATGAGTTTCCAAGGGCTGTATAAGGATGATGTTTGGATCACAAGTAACTAGTGATTTTTGGATGGTAATGGCTCTCTCTCTCTCTCTCTCTTCAACTGTTTGCAATCAATCTTTATTCATTAAAAAACATGACAAAAACCCCATTGGTATATAGGGCCTCCCGCTTCACATCTGCAAGTTATTTGTGCCAAAAGAAGACGTTATGTTTATTCTTTGAAGTTAAATATATTGCATATAATAAATATATAACTAGTGCAGGTGGAAAAACTTTGCAGTTAGACATAACTTGAAGGAAGGAGATGTTTTGCTCTTGCATTTAACTAACATTACAAAGTTTAAGGTAACATATATACTATGCTTTTCTATGACCATCAACATATTAAAACATATGCGTGTAGTAATCTCAAATGTTCTTACTTTGTAGGTTTACATACTTATGCAGGGGCGGATCTACGGTTCCCTAGGGGGTTCACGGAACCCCCTCGGTTTAAAATTTTTAGTGTTATTATATATAGAAAATTCTGTAGGAACCCCTAAATATATTTGAAAGGAACCCTTAACAAAGTCATACCTATGCTCCAATGGTTATTCCCCTCTTTTATAACTGCCAAATCCCAGGTTCAATTCCCGTCAGAGTCCTTTTTATTATTCTGTCTTTTGTTTTTTTTATTAACAAAGTTTGGGTTTGCCTCCGCCTTTTCTCCTCCTCCTCGAGGCTCACTGTCTCCCGAGTTATTATTATTCCTTCTGACAAGAACTTTCAAAGAGATAACTTTTGGGAGTTTTATTTAAGATATTTTTTTTTCTTTTTCATTGTTTCTTTTCCTATTTAAGTATTGTTATATATTTGCAAATATAATAATTGCCTTTCAATTATTTATTTAGAAATGTCAATTTCAGTTGCTGAATTTTATTAACTGTTTGGTGTTTGATGCATTAGTTAATATTAGTGTTCTTGATCATGTTTTGTTTTTGTTTACTGTATTTTTTTTGAACCGGTTTAAGTAAAAAATTGAGTAAGGTTGGGATGAAATGAATCTAGTTATTTGAATTGAGTTGGGTTTAAACCTGCTTTAGTAAGGAAAGTGCAGGTGCAATTGAAGTGGCCAGGCTTGATTTGAGCTATGTTTATAAGGCTTGATCTTGATTTGTTAGTAGTTTTTCAAGGTTGTTTATTATTTATTACTATGAAAAACTACTAACAAATCAAGCTCAAGCCTAAAAAACAAAGCTCAAATCAAACTAAGCTCGAGCTCTTATAATTTATAAATTAGTCGACTTTGTTTTTTAGGCTTGAGCTTATAAATCAAACTAAGGATACCGACACCCCGACAAAGTTAATATGTTTACCCAAAGACACGACTCGTACGTATGTAACCGTCTAGTGTGTGTGAGACTCGGCTATAGACTAGACTCTACATGCAGTCCTAGTTCACTATAACCATTGGCTCTGATACCAATCTGTCACACCCTCAAATTTCCACATGCGGAGTTTTACCGCGAGGCGCGTGACACACCAGGATCCAAGTCAACGGTAACAATAAACGACAACTAAATGTAAGAAAATACGTAAGACATTCCATGCAATAACCAAAAACATTATGCTTTGAGCCATAAACCAGCAGCAGAAGCATTTCTTGTTTACAACCAAAAGACATATTACAGTTTACAAAACATTGTTTAATATGCAACAAGACTTCTAGACGCCATGCCAGACTTCGTGCGCCTAGTCCATTAACCGCTACCTTAGCGACCTGAGAAAACATGCCAAAAATGTCAACATATAATGCTGGTGAGTTCACAGGTTTTTTCTTTTTTTCAATAAGCGTTTCATTAATCCTTTAAAACTGTTACCGTTTTCGTTACTGTTATTGTTACTGTTCACACTATGCTTGTTCGTACGCTAGCTAGGCGTCAAGTGTGTTACTCATACGGGCGAAGCCATGGCTGACTGTGTGATACCCTTGTTTACAGACTACCTCATCTTCGGTAAGCCTAGTGTGATTGAGACAATATGCACCCGCCCGGCCTCTAGCCGTCGAGTGGGGTTTGTCAGGCCCAATAGCGCTATCCACATTTCCCCGCTACATCCCCGTATTAGTGGTTTCTAAGGGAATTAGATGAACCGTATAGTTATAAAGTGTGAGCCATAGTATAACATGAAAACGTGTGTTTATAATGTATAACATGTAAATGTGTGATCAAAATGTATAAGCATGTTTCTCACCCCGAAAACAAAACTAGTAAAGTGTGGGGCCGTGAACTCACCTTAGACTGCGCGTTACTTGAAAACAGTTAAGTAATTATGCTATGACAGCCCCAAATAGCGGCGACCTATCATAAGATGTGTATAAGTATCCAGACTGATAACCCGTAGGTTAACTAGTCCCCGAATGTCCAGACCATAACCATAAACGTTTGAAAACACCTTTGACTGTTAAACCGACCGTACCAGACAAGACCCGACATCCCATTGGTGACCCAACACCCTACGTGTTAGACAAATACAAGACATCATGCAACATATGCAATTAAACACTTAATACGCGCAAGAGTTCACCTAGTCTAGCATAATGTTCAATTAACGCATAAACAAGTCCGAACACGTGTTACTAAGTCATTGGGTGTATCCCGGGGTTCCTATCATGTTCCTAGGTGTCAAATCATGTTCCGGGATGTCAAAATACGCTTACGACAGCAGTACACGCGATTAGGAAACTTACATGCAATTAGGAAAAGTCAACAGGTGAATAGGGGAGGTTAACTGGCGAGTGGGCTGCTAATCGCCTAATGTATCAGGCGATTAGACTGTAATCGCCTGATACATCAGGCGATTAGAGTCCTATTCGCCCCTAGCAATGCTGTCGCGCGTTTTCGCGCGTTAAACCCTCTAAATCAGATCCGAAACATGTAAAAACACCCAATATCAAACCTAAACCATTTACCAACCCATTCCAAGCAAAAAACCCCCAATTTATCTCTGCTCTAACGGCCTCGGTGCGAATATTTCCTAAAATGGCAAAGTACTAGGTTTCATTAACTATGAAATCTTTCCTTAAATGGCAATAGTCAGATTACACAACCTACAACCTTGCAAATCACTATCCCTATGTTATAACATCATTCTAGCATGATTCCTAACAATAAACAAGCAATGAATCATGTCATAACATCCTAATTCTTCAAGAATCACCCAAATGGGTCAAAATGCATACTTTCATCAAAACATTATAATAATAGCTTAAACTCATAGATAATCATCCTAACAACTCCTACACATCAGAAGTACATCAAATTCATGGAAACATTAATGTTATAATCACCAAAAGTCATCATATGCATCAATACTTCACATATAGCAAGTATTATGGTGTAGACTTGTTTTAGAACTCATTTCCAAGGTTTTTAAAGACACATTCTTAGTAAAACAAGGTCTGGACTTTTGGGGAACCAAAACAATAACATTTCAAAGGTTTGGGATGAAGAACACACCTTGGATTTTATCAAAGAAAGGTGTGTAAGCTTGGAAATGGTGAGTTTTGAAGCAAAACAAGTTCCAGAGGTGTTTTAAGGTGTGAGGGAGGCTTAGGATCAGTTAGGGTTGCACAAATGGTGTTTGGGGAGTCAAGGGTTGTATTTATAGGTGTTTTGACTCGTGCATATCAGATCAGGCGAGTAGGAGATCAGTACAGGCGATTAGTGTAACACCCCAACCGATGGCGGAATCATCGAGGTGCCACGTAGTGACGATTGTTCAAAAGCTCATGGTACTAAAATGTAAATATTATTGAATAATCCAAAATTGTCTTACATGGAAATGGAAAATACAAGGTCTTAAATGAAATGTAAATAATGAAATAACTGATTAAAATAATGCGCTAAGTATCTCTTGTTAAAGCACTAGATCAAACTGCACCTGAAACATGTACAAAATAGATTTGGTCAACATATGAAATGTTGGTGAGCATCCCTAGATTTGATATATATATATAGTAGGTTAAAAAGTTATACAATTCAAGTGCAAGCTACAGTGCAATTATGTAAACTATGTATCATACAAATGAGCGAAATCAACCCTGTGACTGTATAATGTACTGTATGAACTGTAGTGTACTCAACCAATAAATGGATGATAACTTAACACTGGCCACGGATTCTCCGATGAAAAAGGGGGAGAATCAATCTAGGCGGGTTGTCAATCCAAATAGCGCTATCCAATGTTAAGGTCGGCTTGTACCATGTTAATGATTTCACTAAGTACAAATGTAATCCACATGTATTGTCTAAGCATAAAGCACGTTGTAATCAATGCACATAGTACTAGAATTGTATTGTAAAAATGTAAACTTGTATTTGAAATTGTAATAGTGTACATGTAACACCCCAAAAATGTATAAAAGCAAAAAGGGGTAGGAATACTCACTGTATACGTAATAGCTTGTAATTGAACTGGATAACGAAATATGCGTTGGAAATATTCCAAAGAATCAACCTAAAGAATTTAATAATGTGTAAGGAAAATAACTCTAGGATACATGTATTTCTAGGGCTTCGAATTGGGAATAAACGTTTATTTGATTAATAATAATTTGTTTATTAAATATGAGAAATTTAGTGAATAAATAAATAAAAGTCTCTTTGTAAAATTTTAAGTTGAATATAGTCACAACATAAGGTTTTAAGTATGAAAATAATTTTTATAAAATTATTTTCTTGAAAATAGAATATTTAATCTAATTATCTCAAATTGTTCAAAATATGACTTTAATATCTAAAAATATTAAAATCAAAGAATTTCTGAATTAAAATTTGTAATTCAGTTCTAGATAGTTAGAAATAATTTGTGTAAAACTTTGATGCAAAAATATTGAAAAATGAATTTATTATGAATTATTTACGATTAAAACTAACAAAAATTGATTAAAAATATTAAATAAATGATTTTTCAGAAATAAAAATCATTTCTGAAAAGCTTAATGTTATAAAAACTCAGGATAATTTTTGTGGAAATTAATAAGATCGTTTTGATATTTTTATAGATTTTTATAAATAAAATAGAATAAACTTGATTTATTTATTATATATATTAAATAAATAAATTTCTGAAAACTAAAAATTGTAGTTTGAACATTTACATCAGATTAATATAAGATAATTTTTGTAGAATTTTTAAAAGGGTTTTAATAATTTAAAACGAATTTATAAGATTAATGCATAATATATATTTATATAAGGTTTGTTAAAAAGAATGAAAATAAGTGGAAAAAGGGCGCCACTGCTGGGACTCGAACCCGGATGGCTGGTGTAATAAGCATCAGTCACAACCACTTGGCCTAGGCCAGTGGTTGTGATTAACTCTGTTTAATTAAAAATAAGTAAGCAATGCGAAATCAGTTTATCCCCAATTTCAAATGCCATGAACCCTAGTTTCTGCAATACTTTGATTCACACATCAATAGCTCAATTGATCATAGGGCTTTTGATGTGTGAACGCCGGTGATCAAAACCCACAGAAAAGATTAAGCTTACAATGTTGTCTCGTGTTCGATTGCCCAGTCAAGGATAAAGTCAAACTGCGATCGTAATAATGATAATCAGAGTGATTGGAAGAAAATTGGGGGTTGAGAAGAGTGTATGAGCGAGTTGGGACTGCTCTGGAACGATCAATTTATAGTGGAATGATTTGGATGCTCGATTTGGCAATGTTGACCTCGACATGAATGTATACGCGTGAAGTAGTAATTTTGGCATCAATTAGTTGTTAATCAACGCGTATTCTAGTCGTAATGGACCGGCAATCAAGAGTTCTTACCAAAATTGCAAAGTTGATTGCTAAATCAAAGGATAAGAGAAAAGAGAGAAAAAAAATAAAATAAAAAAAAATAATAAAAAACTGCTGCTGCTGCTCGTAACAGCCAAAAAGAAGAAGGAAGGAAGGAATCGGGTAGGGAAGCATATAAATAATCAACGAGTTGGAATTAAATCAAAGTTGTGGTGTGGACCAAGTGGTGTGCACGTGTTTGGGTTGTGTGACTGACCCGGGTTCGATCCCAGGGAAAGCAACATATATTTTTTTTTTTAGCATATAAGGAAAAGGGAAAGGAGATGCTGTTGGGCTTGGGATGCTTTGGGCTGGATTTGTTCTGGGCCGCTGCTTTATGTGGGCTTCAGGAAAACAAAAGAAGGTTATGGTTGGGTTGGGTTTAGATAATGGTTTGGGCTGTAGGTTAATGGGTTAGGTTAAAGAAAGAAGTATATTAAAATGACTAATTGTATAAAATCTGATTTTTTTTTTATTATTATTACTTATAAAAAAAATAAAAAGGAAAAGTGACGGATGTCACAGCATCCCATACTTTTAGAAACTTCGTCCCGAAGTTATTTAAAAACATAGGGTTATGGATTAGGTTCGCCTCGAATAATAAAAAAAGAGTAAGAATCTAGTAAATCAATAAATTTCAGGTTTTAGGAATCCTAAAATAAATGTACGAGTTGGTTGACTATAAAAGACTAAATGAACTAACAAGCAAACAAAGTTTGTTCCTGGTTCGACTTCCAGTCTCACTTTCAATGCATCATTAGTGTTTGTATACAGGGTGTACCGCAGCTAACCCACCACACCTTTGATACCTTGAAAACGTACTAGACGCCTACCCAAAAACTCTAATAGAACTTCACACTACCTTAACGCACCTGTAAATTCATGATTACGTTCCGGACCGGAATCATCAATTTACCTTACATTAAAGTTTTGCGTCCTTCTATGACCCCACCGATTGTTGAGCAGGTTTGATAGCCTCCACCAGCCGTGGAGTAGGTTGTAGGGCCTCTCCCGACTGTTTGAAAAGGCATAGTGACCTCTACCAATCGTTGAGTATGTTCGATAGCCTCCACCAGTCGTGGAGCAGGTTGTAGGGCCTCTCCCGACTGTTGGAAAAAAAGGCATGATGACCTCTATTAAGTGCAGTAATTATTATTCACATAGATTGCAAATTGATAGCATGTTTATGCA
This sequence comes from Ambrosia trifida, assembly GCA_028751855.1. Lineage (NCBI taxonomy): Eukaryota > Viridiplantae > Streptophyta > Magnoliopsida > Asterales > Asteraceae > Ambrosia > Ambrosia trifida. The sequence continues at coordinate 111,362,770 of CM054128.1, forward strand.
AGCAAGTTTGTAAGTACTACAACCATTAAGTGTAAGTGTTATCATGAATAATTAAATGTTTACGAGTATCATGAATAATTAGATGTTCAATGCGTAGTCAAATTAAGGGAAAAAATCTAGTTTCATGTAATAACCAATGATGTTTTCTTAGAAAAGCATCTGTAAGATCAAGTATCAAGTCCAGACGTTCCAAATAAATGTAAGGTAGAGTCTTGTATGATAAATGTAATCAATATGATAAATTTCCAATCTGTGTAAATACACGATAGTATGCAAGGAAATTTCTAGATGTTGTATGCCTATGAGTATGACATAATTGGGTACAAAATGATAATAAGATCAAGAAAATGAAAACACGAGTATCATGAATAATTAAATGTCCAGTGAATAGTCAAATTAAGGGGAAATCAAGTTTCACAAACAATGATGTTTTTGGAAAAAAAAAATCATGTAGAATCAAGTATCAGGTTTTTAGTAGTTTGATTATCATGGGTAACTAGCTCACGTGTGAGAAGGTGAAGGATATGAATTTAGTTCTTGAGAGGATGATGAAAAATCTTGAAGCAGAATCAAGGTTGTGAGAGATGGTGAATGTGAAGATAGTTGATAAAGAGTTTATTTTATAGTATAGCAGTGTAAATTTTGGGGTTTGGATCAAAGGTTATATAATCAAGTGTATAAGAAAACATGATTGTGGTGTATGCCAAATATTGTAAAAATTTGAACAAGTTGAAAATGAGTGAGTGTTGATGTAGAATCTAGAGACTAGATATTATTCCAAAAAATAAATATTTTCAAAATTTGGTTTTGTACATAAGGCAAAAGTTGTTAAATAGTACAAGCTAAGTAGGCTTTGTAATAGTTTAAAACATTATATAGAAAATCATTTGTTACGTCAATCAATTGAATTTAAGTTCGAGGAAAATATGTACTTTGTAAAGTTACTAGGTAATACAACTAGTTTTAGAAATCTTTAGTTTGTGCTAAAGTATGAGGTTATAGTTTTTAAAATAAATAACATGTGGAGAAAAGAAATAATATGATTTGGGTAGGGTGTTGAATATTTAAAAAGTGGCTAAGAGGGTAAGGTGAAGTGTGATTGTGAAATCCATAGATGGTTATGAAAGTATGAACTTGTAAGCAATATATGAAAATCGTAAAATACAAAATATTGTATATGAACCGAGAGAGTATTATTGAAAAAGCTTGCATAAAATGCTTGGAGTGCCCTTGTCTAGCTGTAAAGCCCAACAAGAACGTTGACTTTTCAAAGGAATTGAACCCAATGGTGATCAAAGAAGACGTGCTTTAGCCTATAAGTGGACACTCACTCCAGGAATCCCCAGGTAAGCATAACAGGTCCGTAAATGGATTTATGCGCTATGCTTGACTATGCCAGAAATCCCAGTGTACAGGCGTCCACCCTTCCAGATTGCACGTGTCCTTATCACACTCATTAAAGTTCAACAACTTTGAAGGAACAAAAGTAAGAGTAGGCATTATGCCTAAGAGTGTCTTCATGAAAGGTACTGTCCCTGTTCCATGATGATGTAGACTTTCCACTCCCTGTAGGACACCATCTCTATGCACCATGATGAAGGATGAAAAGAATGGAGAGAGAGAAAAAGGGAAAGATAGAAGAAGGAAAGTAGAGGGAAATGAGGGTAAGGCAATTCAGAAAATATTATGCATGAAAGTTGAAGTTCGGTTATAGTCTAGGCCTATTTCATCTAGTAACCTAGTTCCCTATAACCATGGCTCTGATACCAATCTGTAACACCCCAACCGATGGCGGAATCATCGAGGTGCCACGTAGTGACGATTGTTCAAAAGCTCATGGTACTAAAATGTAAATATTATTGAATAATCCAAAATTGTCTTACATGGAAATGGAAAATACAAGGTCTTAAATGAAATGTAAATAATGAAATAACTGATTAAAATAATGCGCTAAGTATCTCTTGTTAAAGCACTAGATCAAACTGCACCTGAAACATGTACAAAATAGATTTGGTCAACATATGAAATGTTGGTGAGCATCCCTAGATTTGATATATATATAGTAGGTTAAAAAGTTATACAATTCAAGTGCAAGCTACAGTGCAATTATGTAAACTATGTATCATACAAATGAGCGAAATCAACCCTGTGACTGTATAATGTACTGTATGAACTGTAGTGTACTCAACCAATAAATGGATGATAACTTAACACTGGCCACGGATTCTCCGATGAAAAAGGGGGAGAATCAATCTAGGCGGGTTGTCAATCCAAATAGCGCTATCCAATGTTAAGGTCGGCTTGTACCATGTTAATGATTTCACTAAGTACAAATGTAATCCACATGTATTGTCTAAGCATAAAGCACGTTGTAATCAATGCACATAGTACTAGAATTGTATTGTAAAAATGTAAACTTGTATTTGAAATTGTAATAGTGTACATGTAACACCCCAAAAATGTATAAAAGCAAAAAGGGGTAGGAATACTCACTGTATACGTAATAGCTTGTAATTGAACTGGATAACGAAATATGCGTTGGAAATATTCCAAAGAATCAACCTAAAGAATTTAATAATGTGTAAGGAAAATAACTCTAGGATACATGTATTTCTAGGGCTTCGAATTGGGAATAAACGTTTATTTGATTAATAATAATTTGTTTATTAAATATGAGAAATTTAGTGAATAAATAAATAAAAGTCTCTTTGTAAAATTTTAAGTTGAATATAGTCACAACATAAGGTTTTAAGTATGAAAATAATTTTTATAAAATTATTTTCTTGAAAATAGAATATTTAATCTAATTATCTCAAATTGTTCAAAATATGACTTTAATATCTAAAAATATTAAAATCAAAGAATTTCTGAATTAAAATTTGTAATTCAGTTCTAGATAGTTAGAAATAATTTGTGTAAAACTTTGATGCAAAAATATTGAAAAATGAATTTATTATGAATTATTTACGATTAAAACTAACAAAAATTGATTAAAAATATTAAATAAATGATTTTTCAGAAATAAAAATCATTTCTGAAAAGCTTAATGTTATAAAAACTCAGGATAATTTTTGTGGAAATTAATAAGATCGTTTTGATATTTTTATATATTTTTATAAATAAAATAGAATAAACTTGATTTATTTATTATATATATTAAATAAATAAATTTCTGAAAACTAAAAATTGTAGTTTGAACATTTACATCAGATTAATATAAGATAATTTTTGTAGAATTTTTAAAAGGGTTTTAATAATTTAAAACGAATTTATAAGATTAATGCATAATATATATTTATATAAGGTTTGTTAAAAAGAATGAAAATAAGTGGAAAAAGGGCGCCACTGCCGGGACTCGAACCCGGATGGCTGGTGTAATAAGCATCAGTCACAACCACTTGGCCTAGGCCAGTGGTTGTGATTAACTCTGTTTAATTAAAAATAAGTAAGCAATGCGAAATCAGTTTATCCCCAATTTCAAATGCCATGAACCCTAGTTTCTGCAATACTTTGATTCACACATCAATAGCTCAATTGATCATAGGGCTTTTGATGTGTGAACGCCGGTGATCAAAACCCACAGAAAAGATTAAGCTTACAATGTTGTCTCGTGTTCGATTGCCCAGTCAAGGATAAAGTCAAACTGCGATCGTAATAATGATAATCAGAGTGATTGGAAGAAAATTGGGGGTTGAGAAGAGTGTATGAGCGAGTTGGGACTGCTCTGGAACGATCAATTTATAGTGGAATGATTTGGATGCTCGATTTGGCAATGTTGACCTCGACATGAATGTATACGCGTGAAGTAGTAATTTTGGCATCAATTAGTTGTTAATCAACGCGTATTCTAGTCGTAATGGACCGGCAATCAAGAGTTCTTACCAAAATTGCAAAGTTGATTGCTAAATCAAAGGATAAGAGAAAAGAGAGAAAAAAAATAAAATAAAAAAAAATAATAAAAAACTGCTGCTGCTGCTCGTAACAGCCAAAAAGAAGAAGGAAGGAAGGAATCGGGTAGGGAAGCATATAAATAATCAACGAGTTGGAATTAAATCAAAGTTGTGGTGTGGACCAAGTGGTGTGCACGTGTTTGGGTTGTGTGACTGACCCGGGTTCGATCCCAGGGAAAGCAACATATATTTTTTTTTTTTAGCATATAAGGAAAAGGGAAAGGAGATGCTGTTGGGCTTGGGATGCTTTGGGCTGGATTTGTTCTGGGCCGCTGCTTTATGTGGGCTTCAGGAAAACAAAAGAAGGTTATGGTTGGGTTGGGTTTAGATAATGGTTTGGGCTGTAGGTTAATGGGTTAGGTTAAAGAAAGAAGTATATTAAAATGACTAATTGTATAAAATCTGATTTTTTTTTATTATTATTACTTATAAAAAAAATAAAAAGGAAAAGTGACGGATGTCACAATTAGAGCCTCCAATCGCCTATATACTGGCGATTAGAAGCTCTAATCGCCAGTAAGCTTCCCTATTCGCCTATAGAAATGGCGATTAGGAGCCTTCCTGGTTCCTAATCTCCTGTAGGGTTCCAGGTTGGGTTTTTGGCGCGTTAAACACTATTTTAACACATATAAACACGTATTCACATACCGACAAGTCACATATGATTACACACACATAATGCACGATAACTAACACGTTTAAATCCGTTCACCAATTCCCGGGACTCGAGACTTGCGTGTGTGCGTTAAACCCGGCGATTCCACGAATCACCAATCCTTGTACACATGGTTATGGACCGACTCCCGATGATCCCGCGGATCATTGTAACGACTCCCGATGATTCCCAGAATCATCGTAACGACTCGACTGACCCAGTTAAGTACGTAATATGCATGACTCGCTAAGGTAGACTTACTAGTTTAACGAAAGTTATTAACCGTAGTTCGCTGGGTGTCACATCATCCCCCCGTTGAAAGACTTTTCGTCCCGAAAATTGCCCGAAACCAAAAAGGAAGCGCTAAAAAGAATGAAAAATTTCTTGGAGATTTTCCGGTTGTCACATCATCCCCTCGTTGAAAGGAATCTCGTCCCGAAATTCACTCAGCTTCGACAGTAACGAGTGTCAACCCAAGTACACGAGAACCCTGACCCATTAGAGCCTCGGTCCACCACGTGAACCGTAATGAATCCAGACAATACAATAGATGACCCACCAAGCACGCAACTGAGCATCCAGTGCCCAAAGCAACGCTCCCCGAAAGTACGGAAAAGTACAAGGATCACGACTAGAGATGTTAAGAACGAGTACTCCGACCCGAGAAACTAATTCCTCAAGACGAATATGAGACGGCTGTTGTAAACTGTCACATAGCCAACCCAACCCGACCGGAGATATGCTGAAGACCCTTGAGATCGGTATAAACGAAGTATCAGGTACCGTCCAAGCAGCGCCTCCAGATTACCTCCTCACATAGAATTTACACACCCGAGACCCGAACAAGATGCAACACGACACACGATAACCAAGGACTTACCCTCCCAAGGTGTAGACACAGAGTATAGTAACAGATAAGGCTTAACGGATATGAAGCCCTTGACAGTACGGAAGCCAAAATAAAAGTGAAGCATAACGACAAATAAAGGACGTACCAGTAGCAGTATCAGGTTCCCCTTTGTTTCCATCATTGTCTTGTTTCATCATAGGACAATCGCGCTTGAAATGCCCCGTTTCCACACAGTTGTAGCAGCCCTGATTTCCCCAAGAAGCGGGAGTAGCACCTGTAGCCTGAGCCAGCTTAGATGGAAAATTGGCTCAACAATCCTTTGCAAAATGGCCCGTCTTACCACAACGCTCACAACGAAACCTGTCACAATTCCCATAGTGATGAAACCCACACAGGTCGCACTTCGGCTTCTTCCCGGTATACCCACCCTGCTTCTGGTCGGACGACGATCCCAAAGCTTCAACCCTCTTCACCTGCTGCTGCGGTTGACCCGAACCCGAGCTCTTACGAGAACCATCCCACTTCCTCTTGTTATCCACTGGTGCTTTCGCAGCAGTACCCCTAGGAGGTAAAACACCCTCAGCAACCTTCATATTTGTCAGCCTGTGAGCCGACCGAACAACCACATAATACACAGCAAGATTACCCGCAGCCACTAACCCCCTAACCTCCGGTACCAACCCAGCAACATAATGCTCAATCCTCCTGTACTCCGGCGTGTGCAAGTCCGGGCACAGCACAGCTAGCTCGTTATGCCTAGCCGTATACACCTCAATCTCGGACCCCACCATTTTGTGATTCCAGACCTCGTGCTCGAGCTTCTGAACCTCGTCCCTCGGTCAATACTCACTTTTCAGGAGTTGGACAAATTCTATCCAGGGCATAGCGTGGGCTTCCCCAATACCCAAGGTCTGGGTGGTGGAGTTCCACCAAGTCAGAGCTTGACCCTCAAGGGTCGCCGAAGCATACTTCACGCGGTCGCCCGCTGGGCAACTGCACATAGAGAACACAGATTCGACTTTTTCGAACCACCGGAGCAGTCCCACTGCCCTTTCAGTCCCATTAAAGTTGTGGGGCTTGCAATGCATGAACTTTTTGTAAGAGCACTGAGGTGGAGGGGGATTAACAGCGCCACCTGGAACAGAACACACAGATAAACAACAAGGGAGGAAATACGATACCCAGAAACAAGGTAGAGTATGTAGCAATCGACTTACCACCCATAGCGTTGTGGGCAGCTTGGAATGCAGCCAAAGCCATATTCACATGCTATTGCAGCAGGTTGTTCAACTCCTCCTGGGTCATGTTAATGTTGCCACGACCGCCACCACCGCGGCCGCCGGCACGGCCACCCCTACGACCGCCACGAGCTCCCGACATCTTCTGCCAGAACAAGAACAAAACACTCAGTCCATCACCAACGCTAAACCAACAGAAATCAAAAGGAACAAAGAATTGGGTCCAAACGTGACCATTGATCCCAACACGAGGTCCACCAGGTCTTCCATGCATTTCAACTTATGATTTCGTGTGCACCCGAAATGATAAATTGCTCTACATGGTCCTCTAGGTGTGCCCCGAGCTTGAACCTCAAGCCACCCGATACCCTCAACTTAGAAGAAACGACCAACTCAAGGAATTTCCAAGTGACTAATCACCTAGAGATAGATTTCAACGAGTACATGTGCAAGATAGTGTGTGTAAGCAGATGTGTCCATTGGAGCATAGAAGGGAGATGTCCAAATCCTAGACAGATCTCGAGGATGAGTCGAAGCTGCTCCAATGTACACCCACCGCCGTGCAAGGTTCAACAAACAAGTCCCTCCGACCTTAACCCGAAAGGAAAGATAGAATAGAGATAGAAATAACAAAGACAAGGAAGATAATATAACACTGTGTGATAAGGATACCGACACCCCGACAAAGTTAATATGTTTACCCAAAGACACGACTCGTACGTATGTAACCGTCTAGTGTGTGTGAGACTCGGCTATAGACTAGACTCTACATGCAGTCCTAGTTCACCATAACCATTGGCTCTGATACCAATCTGTCACACCCTCAAATTTCCACATGCGGAGTTTTACCGCGAGGCGCGTGACACACCAGGATCCAAGTCAACGGTCACAATAAACGACAACTAAATGTAAGAAAATACGTAAGACATTCCATGCAATGACCAAAAACATTATGCTTTGAGCCATAAACCAGCAGCAGAAGCATTTCTTGTTTACAACCAAAAGACACATGGTTATGGACCGACTCCCGATGATCCCGCGGATCATTGTAACGACTCGCGATGATTCCCAGAATCATCGTAACGACTCTACTGACCCAGTTAAGTACGTAATATGCATGACTCGCTAAGGTAGACTTACTAGTTTAACGAAAGTTATTAGCCGGAGTTTGCTAGGTGTCACATAAAACATTTAAAGTTATGTATATTTTTTATACTTATAAAAGATAATCAAGAAAGAACAATAAAAACCTATATAAACCAAATAATTTCACACAATAAATAATTTATACAATAAAAAGTAATATATCCTAACAAAGTAGAGTATAACTAAGGGTGTAAATGAACCGGGCATAGTAATTTACTAGAACTTTAGCTTGAGTTAGTGATATACGTTAAATATACATATTTAAATCCCCGATTAAGCTCCCAAAATAGGCGTTTTCGACCCTAATTGCACGAAATTGGTACTTAACCGCTTCATATATTTATTTCAGGTCTTAAACGACGCCTCGAAGACAAAGTCGAAGAAACCGGGCTAAAAACGGACAAGACGGACAACTTCTACAAAATTGACCAAGTCTGGAAGTTGTGCACGGGGGTGCCAAATCTGTGCACCCCCGTGCGGGTCACATCTGCTCGGGAACAAAAGTGCACGGCCAGGTGCACCAGGCAGTGCACCCCTGGTTGCTCGGAAACACTAAGACCTGCACGGCCGTGCACCCTGATGGCACTCCCGTGCCAAAATCAAGATATTTTCAGGAATCACCCAGCCACTTGCCAACTTGACCACTTGCACGTCAACTCAACAAAGCAAAAGTGCACGGCCAGGAGCACGGCCGTGCACCTGACCGTGCACACCTTCGAAATCTGTTTAAATACAGAACACAGCCCACTGTTATGATTGATTGGGTTTTGGGGAGGCAATTTTAGGTGATTTCTGGACCAAAGGAGCTGCTGGAAGGCCGTTTAACAAGCTCGGGAATCCATCCGATCCATCCTTCATCATCCAATCCATCTCTTTAGCAATCTTATGGTTTGATCCTTTGAGCTTTCTTAGATCCAAATCTGATTTTGTTTGCTATATTGATGTTATTTTAGTTAATCGTACGCCTACGGGCAAGAACATTAGTATTAGTTAGTAGTTAAAACAATCGTTTGTGTGAAATCAAGTTTTGTATAAATTTGGCGTTTTTCATGTTTGAATCTTGATGATCATAGCGCAACCTTGTTTCATTGTTGATAGATTTGTAGGTGTGTTCGGATGACTTTGATGATTATCGAATGTGTTAGGCGGATTACTTTTTGAAGAAACCGTCTGTTTAATCGTCCGGTAGTAAACTAGTTAACTTCTTAATGAAGTTTACACCATGAAACTGTAACCGGGTATTGGTTTGGTTAAGGACACTCGGATAATGATTATAAATGTTTACCGGCACGTAAAAGAGTTTAAAAAGTTTAATGGTGTTGTTACTAATCTTTGACACGGTTAATGATCTTTGTTAGTTATTTTAGTGAAAATGGCGATCTTAGTAGATTTGTGTTCAAAGTTAGTAAAATGGAATAGGTTGTGAAATGCTCTACTTTATGCTAGTTTCGGTGGTCGTATTGTGTATTCGATATTGCTTTCCTTAGGTAGTGCGGTTGAGGACTCCCGAAAGGTGATACTAACCTATCTTTAAAGATTCTCATGAGATCATATCAGCTGCGCGCTAATAAACGACTTGAGGTGGTTAACGTGTGTATTCGTGTTAGCTTTCCGTATAGTTGTCATGTTAGGATGCCCAAAAGGGAAACTAACTGTCGGAAAATGGGAATGTTGATCACGCCTTTATTTCTTATATAGATGACATGCTAGGATTGGCGTATTATAGTTTATATAGTTATATTTTCTATTTGGAGTCTTACATATGTTAAATATATGTTTTAGAATTAATCTAGTTATAAACAAACTCAACTTATCTTTTCCTACTGGTAAATCGGGGACAGAGTTTTAGTACTATTGCTCCGCGCGCGTCCATGGATCGATACTTGGTTCTTATATGTACGTTACTACATATATGACAGGGTACACTTGCCCTATTGTGTGTGTTTTAATATTAAGGTCTAAACCATTTTTATAAATATTAAAGCAAAACGTGTGTTTATTCATTGTAAAATTATGTGTATATCCGCGCACGTCAAGTTTTTTGGCGCCGTTGCCGGGGACGCGACGAGCTTTAGGAACGGACCGAGTCAACTTTTTCCAGTGTACATGCTTGTGAATACTTGTTTATACTTCGTTGATTCATTATTTCATTAATTTAATTGCATATATGATTCATTGATTTTTTATTAGATTTATCTGTCTGTTGATATATTGGATTGATTTTAGATTGGTTCATAGGTTTGCATATATATTTGTTCATTTTTTTTTTTTGCTTATTGGATTGAATTGATTATTATTCATTCATAAGGATGTTGATAGATTTAATTTGTTAAATATTGGATTTATTGGTTTGTCTATGAATTTGATTGATTCATTATTTGATTTATTTGTCCGGATTCGGACTAAATGTTTAATTTTTAGATTTGAAAAGTTAAATTCTTTATTTATTGACCATGTGTTCATATGTTTATCTGTTTATATAATTTTAATTTTTATGTATTTATAGTTTTTATGTAAATATATAATGGAAGTCTGGGTATGTTACGTTTGAATTTGATAGTACGGATGCTTTTATAAAAGGTTTGGGTTAAGAAAAACTGGGAAATTTATTTAATATAGAAGTGGTTTTAATAAAAATAATTTTCAGTGAAAAATGCTCCCTTGCGATTCGCAAAGAAGCTGGGCTTATGGTTCCTCCTTTAGCGAGTTCCTAATTACCCCGGGTTTTTATCTTTTATTTTTCGCGATACGCGAACAGGATCACCAGAGTCCTTCGCGTAACGTGAATAGCCGCTATCTTCCGTTTTTAACTCAATTCATTAGCATCCATCATGGTTTCTATCCATCAACTTCCGTTATATTATTTTTCGGTGAAAAAGGGTTGTTTTCGCGCAAGAAAAAAGACAGTCTTTATCTTGCTGCGACGCACGAGCGCCTTGAGTCATTGTAGTCACTTGCGCCACGCGAGAAGCGGTCTATACTTCTTCGCGATGCGCAAGCGACTCAGATTTCGCTGAAAATATTGTATATTTTCATATTTTATATATTATTATAATTTAAGTTTAGTGTATAGTTTTTGGTATATTGATTTGTGTATATCTCTTCCATTTTTCATAAATCGAGTCTGTAATTATTTCGTACATTGCGTCAGTTTAAGTGTGGGGATGGCCGATGTTTCTTCATTGCTCGATCGATCTTCTCGCCCGTACTCAATCTCCATTCGGGCGAAAGCTATCTTAAAGAAATTCTTTTATGAAAACGGCCATTCCAAGAAGTTTAAATTCCATATGGACGAGTCCATAAATCAAAATGGACTAAGTTTAAAAGTCAACGGTCATCGCTTAAAAGCTTACATTGATGGACCGGTTGACCCGGCTGTAGAGGTACTTGAACTCCACGCTCCGCGCGCCTAAACAAGCGTGGGGAAGTGAGTCTAGCTAGCGACTCGTTAATAAATATAGCACGGCGCGTATGGGCGCGCCAAATGGGGTAGTAGGTAATTAGTTAGTTTATAGCTTAGTTAGTTTAAAATTTCTTAGCTTTAATGTCGTTTCGAGTTTTGTGCAGGTTCATACAGGTTTGATCGGAGCCGGAAGGAGCAATGAAGCGCATACAGTCGCCAAACAGGTTAAACTTAGCTAAAATGATGTTTTCGGACGAATTAGAACCGCTGCGCGCGAAACTGCAGTTGCAGCCTCAAAACTGCACATCTGCAGGTCGTGCACGGTCAAGCGCACGCCCGTGCAGTTGACCGTGCATGACCCAGTGCACTGGGGTGCATAGACGAGTGCAAAAAGGATGTGCACGGCCAGGAGCACGCCCATGCACCTGACCGTGTGGGCAAAAAAAAGCCCAGTCAATTCACATGGGTATAAATACATCCTTAACTTCATAATCCTAACACTCTTGCACCCCCAACCGCACACTCGTTCCACCTTGCAAAAACCAACCGAAAATCATCACTTTTGGCTAAAAATCTTCGCTCCTTTCCTTCAAATCCACCGAGGTACGAATCCCTTCATATTATTGCACTTGTATTCGGGATTTTTAGTTTAGATCTGTTTTGTTTTCGTATGTTAGGTCTTGATTTGGGGGTTCTCTTCATAAAAATTAATAAACCCACTAATCTTGTTTAGTTTTAGTTTGTAATAGTTTAGTTTTTGTTTATTGTTAATAAAACCTTGCACTCGCCACCCCAAATCGTGTTTACATTGTTAATCTTTAAAGAATAGTTGTGATTTGAGGATTTTGGGAGAGTTGGTTGCAAAAATACACAAAATTCTGCAACTGTGCAGTCGTGCACGGCCAAGCGCACGCCCGTGCAGCTGACCGTGCACCCACAGACCTGTGCTTGTAAATCAAGGCTGCACGGCCAGGTGCACTGCCGTGCACATGACCGTGCACCCTCAACAGATTCAGGTCAGAACGTACAGAAGTCTATTTTGGACATCCGGGACTTCTATTTTTGGTATTCTAACAGCTGAATCGTCAATTTTTTGTGCATATGGCAGCTAGATTCCTCGACTTTGACAACCGTAAGAGCAGGGACGCCCCGTGCATCCCCGAATTCACTAGATTATGGAACCGGAGACGGTCAATTGGGCATCCCCTTCGACTCAACCTGGGACTGCTGGACACACTCAACCAGCGTACCAGGTTTGATATGATGATTTCACCCCAGATGTTGAACCTCTTGACCATAAATCGACCGGTCTACCTTCAGCCTACGATCGAGTTTTTAGCTACCTACCAATATAAGAAACCGACAGAGGGAGAGCAAAAGACGTTCCATGAGAAAGACATTAAGTTTAGGCTGGGGGGAAAGTGGCACAAGATGTCGGTTGCTAGATTGGGAAGATTGCTGGGAATATACAATGAGCTGGAGACAGACTCAGAGGATTTCCCAACGACTCATTGTTTTGCTGATAACAATGAGAGGGGTGCTTTTTGGTCGAGGATTGCCATTGGACCACCATATAACCCACGAAAGTCCAAGGCAACCAAGATCATGGACCCGTTACTTCGTCTGCTTCACCACACCTTCAGTCACACTATATGTGGCCGAAAGGACAGTTCGGGGAACTGTCCTACTCCCGATCTATTATACTTCTACCATTTGGTTGAGGGTGCCCCCTTGAACTTGGCCGCACGAATGGCCGAGTTCTTTCTCACTGCCGGGGGCACCAAAGACGGGAGTGAGATTCACGGTGGTGAATACATCACGGTGATCGGTGAAGCCTTGGACATCTTGACCGACGAGGTCAAAGCTGGACTAGAGCTTGTCACAAACGGGTCCTTCATTGATCTGCGCTCACTGGGGAGGCAGAAGCTATATGAGAGTACACCAGATGGACCACGCCTCATCTCAAATGGGGTGATTTGGAACCCTCTGCCTCCTCTGCCCCCTGAGGATGAGCACATGGTAGATGATGAGCAGCCGGGAGGAGGCCATGAGCATGAGGGAGGCAGAACACCGACAGGGACGCCACCTCAGACACCACCGCGTCCCGATCAGCAGCAATGGCCTCCTGGCATCCCCTCGTATCCAGAGTTTTATCAGCAGTTCCAGACCATGGATCTGGCAGTGCATCAGATTAGTGCACAGCATGGGACTTACCAGCAGGAGCAGCAGTACCTGCGCAGCGGTCTGGAGCAGGTGCAGGACGACATATGTGCCGGTTTTGATTATTTATTTTCAGGTTTGGAGAGAGCTCATCCAGGGTACTTCAGCAGTCCTCCCCGGTTCACTCAGAGAGATTCCCCTGGCGACCAGCCAGGAAGCTCCAGTCAGCACCAGAGGGGCTGGGGAAACCAGTAGCCGCCTAATCTGCATGATTTCAGTTGTTAGTGTTTATTTATTTATGCTTTCAGTACGTTCTTTTCGGGTCTGCGTACCCAAGACATTTTAGCATTTGTTTTTGAACGATTTCTTTTCAGTATTTTTATCGCTTTCTGTAGTTTAATTTAGTTAAACATGTGGATGTGATTGATGGTTTTGATGAGTTTGTTTTTTGTCAAGAATGTTGATATTGCAGGGAACTGGCGAGCACCGTTATCGGGGCTCATGCCGTCCATTTACCCGGGCGTTTCTTCGACACCAGGGGAGTATTATTCTCCTTTTTCCCACTATAGATAGCTAATTCTTAAACGCTGTCTATCATCACATTGGGGACAATGTGAATTTCAAGTGAGGGGAGGGATTATATCTTGTTTGTCCTCTTGTGTGTGTATATATATATATATATATGTTAAAAAAACCCTTTAAAAGTACATATATGTATATATTCTCATATAAACATCAAGCCTAACTAAATTTTGATAAATATAACTCGAGGCACGACAAACAGATGAGATACGAGCGTGTTAGATTCGTACACTTGCACCCATTTCCTTCCGGTTACGTGAGCATTTGAGCCTTAAAGTAGATTATCATTTCTTTGACATGCTTTCGAGTGAGCCGGATGTTTTGTGTAATTTAGAACTTGTCATTAGCATACTTGTTTAGATCAGAAACGTGTGACACTGTACGAACATGATTGAGGCATTTAGGATAACCTTTTGATTTAAGCCTTTTCTTTTCGTTCTATCTGTTTTCCCGCACCCAAACATTATCCCCTAGTTAACCATGTTGAACCTAATCCCGTGTTTTTTCTTGTTTACCGTACCATTTCGCCACTTACCCAAATTTAGCCTTTTTCTTTTAAACCTTTTGTGTTAAAGCTCGGTTTAGGTTAATGTTTGACTCGTTTTTGCGTTGTAAATAGTTCGGGTTCGGGTTTGTATATTTAGAGCCCGTTTGTTGATTATATTCGTGTTTCTATATCAGTTATATCTTAGAAAAAAAATGAAAAATGAAAAATAAAAAAATCTATTCAGAAAATTCCATAAAAATAGAACACCCTAAAACAAGGTGAGTTAGCAGTGATCGAGCAGTTTTTAGAGCTTTAAAGTTAGAAATTGTGTGTTTAGCTCGATTTGAATAAAATGCGGTTATGTTCGCGTATGTATTGTATAGTAGTTTTTGCTTCAGTTTAGTTAGACTTAACCGCCGAGTTTTAGCCTTTTCGTCACTGTGTATATTTCCATTCCACACCCTTACCCTTGCCTGACATTACAACCCTCATAGGACCTCTTGAATTGTGCTTTTTCACACGTTAGTTGGTTAAGACTAGATCTTTTGACAAACTTATGATATTACACGATTCATTGTCTTGGCAATGGAGCGATTTACACATACACATTACACGTATGTATCATAAATAAAACCGAGTGTGTGTGAACATTGTGAGTCGTGTACGGGTTAGCATGCTTTGTGGATCGGAAGCGAGTCGTTGCTTTTTAGTATCTTGTCCCCTGTTTATACCTCTTGTGGGCTTTGATTATTATCGTTTGTACAGGTTATATTTTGTCTTTGTTGCCTCTTGGCGAGTTTTTCGTTTATTTATGTTTTGTTGTTTGCTTGAGGACAAGCAAAGTTCAAGTGTGGGGAGGTTTGATATACGTTAAAATATACATATTTAAATCCCCGATTAAGCTCCCAAAATACGCGTTTTCGACCCTAATTGCACGAAATTGGTACTTAACCGCTTCATATATTTATTTCAGGTCTTAAACGGCGCCTCGAAGACAAAGTCGAAGAAACCGGGCTAAAAACGGACAAGACGGACAACTTCTACAAAATTGACCAAGTCTGGAAGTTGTGCACGGAGGTGCCAAATCTGTGCACCCCCGTGCGGGTCACATCTGCTCGGGAACAAAAGTGCACGGCCAGGTGCACCAGGCAGTGCACCCCTGGTTGCTCGGCAACACTAAGACCTGCACGACCGTGCACCCTGATGGCACTCCCGTGCCAAAATCAAGATATTTTCAGGAATCACCCAGCCACTTGCCCACTTGACCACTTACACGTCAACTTAACAAAGCAAAAGTGCATGGCCAGGAGCACGGCCGTGCACCTGACCGTGCACACCTTCGAAATCTGTTTAAATACAGAACACAGCCCACTGTTATGATTGATTGGGTTTTGGGGAGGCGATTTTAGGCGATTTCTGGACCAAAGGAGCTGCTGGAAGGCCGTTTAACAAGCTCGGGAATCCATCCGATCCATCCTTCATCATCCAATCCATCTCTTTAGCAATCTTATGGTTTGATCCTTTGAGCTTTCTTAGATCCAAATCTGATTTTGTTTGCTATATTGATGTTATTTTAGTTAATCGTACGCCTACGGGCAAGAACATTAGTATTAGTTAGTAGTTAAAACAATCGTTTGTGTGAAATCAAGTTTTGTATAAATTTGACGTTTTTCATGTTTGAATCTTGATGATCATAGCGCAACCTTGTTTCATTGTTGATAGATTTGTAGCTGTGTTCGGATGACTTTGATGATTATCGAATGTGTTAGGCGGATTACTTGTTGAAGAAACCGTCTGTTTAATCGTCCGGTAGTAAACTAGTTAACTTGTTAATAAAGTTTACACCATGAAACTGTAACCGGGTATTGGTTTGGTTAAGGACACTCGGATAATGATTATAAATGTTTACCGGCACGTAAAAGAGTTTAAAAAGCTTAATGGTGTTGTTACTAATCTTTGACACGGTTAATGATCTTTGTTAGTTATTTTAGTGAAAATGGCGATCTTAGTAGATTTGTGTTCAAAGTTAGTAAAATGGAATAGGTTGTGAAATGCTCTACTTTATGCTAGTTTCGGTGGTCGTATTGTGTATTCGATATTGCTTTCCTTAGGTAGTGCGGTTGAGGACTCCCGAAAGGTGATACTAACCTATCTTTAAAGATTCTCATGAGATCATATCAGCTGCGCGCTAATAAACGACTTGAGGTGGTTAACGTGTGTATTCGTATTAGCTTTCCGTATAGTTGTCATGTTAGGATGCCCGAAAGGGAAACTAACTGTCGGAAAATGGGAATGTTGATCACGCCTTTATTTCTTATATAGATGACATGCTAGGATTGGCGTATTATAGTTTATATAGTTATATTTTCTATTTGGAGTCTTACATATGTTAAATATATGTTTTAGAATTAATCTAGTTATAAAAAACTCAACTTATCTTTTCCTACTGGTAAATCGAAGACAGAGTTTTAGTACTATTGCTCCGCGCGCGTCCATGGATCGATACTTGGTTCTTATCTGTACTTTACTACATATATGACAGGGTACACTTGCCCTATTGTGTGTGTTTTAATATTAAGGTCTAAACCATTTTTATAAATATTAAAGCAAAACATGTGTTTATTCATTGTAAAATTATGTGTATATCCGCACACGTCAGTTAGGTTCGTTTTGAACTTTATTTCTTTAGGTCAAGCCCAGCTTGTGAGTAGTTTTTTCAAGCTTGGGCTTGGATGGGCTCAACTCGTTTGTTGTATATTAATTAAAATGGGGAATAAATTTAGAGACTTATCCCCCATTCCTCACATATAGGGATTCATATTCATCCCCACATTCATTCTCTATATTTTTGTGAGTGTTTCTTCATGGAAAATTAGATAATGAACAAGATATGGGGGTTTTTTATTAGACAGAGATAGAGATGCATGGAGATATGTATGAGTTTTAAAAGATGAATAAAACATAAAGATAAATGTGTTTGTTAATTAAATCATGAGGATGAAGATAGAAAACCCATTAGGAATGCTTTAATATTATATGATGTAATCTTATGTAATACAATGTTATTTTGTATTACATAATATGATATGCTACAATCAAAGCTCTATAAAAACATGGACAGCAACATGATCCAACATTGCATATTTTCCGTCCATCTCTCTTCAATCAAAGCCTTTAATAATGACAGCTCCAGTTGCCGGAGAAATGAACTTCGCCGTGGGATGTTCTGATCCTAATCTCAGCAGAGATGACATCAACTCCAATTCTAGTGAAGACACCCAACCACTTGTTTTATGGGATCCATCACTGGTATCTCTATTCATATCTCATTACATGTTGTACTTGATTTGCTACTGTATTTGCTTGAAATAAGCTAGTTAACACCGGATCTGGCTGTGTTTTTAACAGAGTAAACATCTAAAATCGAAGCCGACTAGATTTACAGGTTCCCAAACTTATGTGCAAATGGAAATTCCGTCCCCAAAGACAAATATCGTAAGAATTTGCTTTGTTTTACACTTTTGTTATTATTGTTACATAGTTAAATCTAGTTATGATTTAGTAGCAAAGCTTTAAAATCACTGGAACCATTTGAGGAAAATAATCTACTTTGTTTGGAATAAATAATCAAACATTCTCTACCTGTTTGATTTGATGTTCTTTGATTTTATCGTTATTTGCTTATCTATTAACTATTAACACAACTCTAGGTTTAGGGTACAAAATAAACCGGACAACAAAATCCACGTTTAATTGTTCATATCATAGTTATCAAAGGCGCTAAGCGCACTTAAGGTGCATAAGCCTCGTCTGGGGCTTAGTCGCAAAAAAGTGAGGGACTGATAAAAAAAAAGCGTAGTTAAATGTAACAAAAAATAAATTATCTATTAGAATAGTACTATTCTTGAAATAAAATAAACAAAAGCTATTATATAACATTTTAATATCATCTAATTAATACCAAAATCTCTAAATAAACAGAGATTCAAATGTAATTTGAACCCTGAAAGTTCTAAATATTCTAAACTGGATCAGAGTTATGGATGAAAGTTTCTTAAATTGGTATTGTGGCAACTTATATCGTAATGAAGATCAATAATTTTGCATTAAATACTAATAAAAAAATAACAAATTGGTACTTAGTATGCCTAGAGAGCTTAAGCGATGACCTATAAAGAAATCGATATTATTGTTTTAGGGGTTTCTTATTGATAATGAACCTCTCAAAGGAGGTGATGTAAATACAGCAAAGAACTCCTAGTAGTCAGGAGTTATAATAGGAAAACAAACAAACTGAATATTGGAATTGATACGTAAATCTTTTATTTCCTTTACTCCCCGTCAAGCTAGAGTGTGAAGGTCATAAACACTAAGCTTGCCAAGAAGGTCTCGAAGAGATTGAGCTCCTAAAGGCTTAGTAAATAGGTCGGTTATCTGTTGTTTGTTGGTCACATGGAGCGGCAGGATTTCACGAGACTTAACTCGTTCCCGAACAAAAAAAAACACAATCCATTTCCACATGCTTTGTTCTCTCGTGGAAAATTGGGTTATTGGCAATATGTCTGGCAGCCTGATTGTCACAATGAAGTGGCGTAGGATCCTGCAAATCCACCAAGAAATCCTTGAGCAGCCAACGCATCCAAAGAACCTCACTAACAGTGGTAGTCATGGCACGGTATTCTGCCTCTGCTGAAGAACGAGAGACCATTTACTGCTTCTTGGTTTTCCAAGATACCAGGGCACCACCCAAGAGTAGAAGATAACCAATGCGTGAACACCTTGTATAAGGACATCCCATCCAATCAACATCACAATAAGCAACCAAATTAAAACAACCGCTCTTGGGTATTAAAATGCCTTGACCAAGGGTAGACTTTACCTAACGTAGGATGCGAAGAATTGCATTCATGTGATCTTCTCTAGGATCTGAGACAAATTAGCTAAGAACATTTACAGCATATGTAATGTCAGGACGTGTTGCTCGAAGATATAACAATCTTCCAATGAAACGCCTATAAAGAGAGGTATTAGCTTTGTGACTTTCATGACATTTTTCAATCTTTAAGTTTTGTTCCATGGGAAAACTACTAGGATGACAACCAAGTTGCCCACAATCATTTAGGATGTCCATCGCATATTTGTGTTGACTTAGATTCATTCCGTCTTCGGTACGAGCAACTTCAATTCCCAAAAAAATACTTCAAAGGACCGAGATCCTTGATGCTAAAACTGGTATTAAAGTGATCTTTGGTTTTTTGAATCATGTCTTCATCATTTCCAGTAATAACAACGTCATCGACATAGATTAGAATTGCCACAAACTTGCTATTGTTTTGATATGTAAAAAGTGAGATCAGTATGAGATTGCTTGTAGCCAATATCTAACAAAGAGACCGTGAATCTTTGATACCAAGTACAAGAAGCCTGCTTCAAGCCGTACAAAGATTTTCGCAGTCGACAAACTCGAGTTTCTTCAATTTTGGAAAAACCTTGTGGTATCTTCATGTAGACTTCTTCTTGGGAATCTCCATGGAGAAAAGCATTGTTCATGTCCAATTGGTGTAACAACCAATTTCTCTTGACTGCAACAGTGATAAGTGTTCGGATGGTAACAAGTTTTGCAACCGGTGCAAAGGTGTTGTGGTAATCAACCCCTTCTATTAGTGTAAATCCTCTTGCCATGAGGCGAGCCTTGTATATCTCGATCTTTCAATTGGGTTTATATTTTTATCTTATAAACCCACTTTGAGTCAATGGCATGTTTTCCCTTTGGCAAGGTTTCCAGCGTCCATTTTTCATTTTCTTCAAGGGCTTTAATATCACGTTGCATGGCATCATGCCAATTTTTATCCTACATGGCTTCCTCGAAGGATTTTGGCTTATTAACAGACGTAATGGCCGCTAGAAAAAAACCTTGTGAGAATCCAAAAAATTGTTATAAGAAACATAATTTGAAAGAGGATGCCTCGTAGAAGAAGTTTGACTGGGCACGGGCTTTGCATGGTCTATGGATGCTGGCAGCGTAACTTTGTAATCCTGCAATCAAGATGATGGTTGCCTTGTTCTAGTAGCTCATGGGGCTGGGGGTTCTTTGGAAGGTTCTTCAGCGGTTATGGTTTCTTAGACTAGAACTTTATCCTCAACAAAATCCAATAATTCATTATCAATATTATTTTGAGTCGGCACAGTTTCTGTATTGGAATCAATTACAACATCACCTTGACCATGTTCCTCTCCTACCTCCTTAACATAATCATCTTCATACCAAGTGGGTATCTCAAAAACATGGGAAGCTGGATTTTTAGATTTAAGGTGAGCAAAAGGAAAGTCATTTTCAACAAATTTTACATCGCGGGAAACAACCATTTTGTCGTGCTCAAGATCAAAAATTTTAAAACCCTTTGTCCCTTGAGGATACCCCATGAATACCTCTGGCCTCCCCTGAATTCTAACTTGTCATCTCCCGACTCTATGCATCTATAGTAGGCTAAGCAACCCAAAGTCCTCATATGATCATAATCAGGTTTTTGTCCGAATATAATTTCATAAGGAGTTTGATTGTTGATGACCTTAGACGGGAGACGGTTAATGATGTAGACAGCAGTCTTTATGAACTCTCCCCATAATCGCTTCGGAATGTTTGCTTGAAACATGAGAGCCCGAGCGGTTTCAAGAATGTGTCGATGTTTTCTATTGACCACCCCGTTTTGTTGAGGTGTGTAAGGGCAAGTGGTCTCAAGCAAAATTCCCTCACGTGCATAGAATTCTTTCATACGATTTGAGGTAAACTTACCCCCATTATCACTTCTAATCCGCTTAACAGGGTTAGAAAATTGGGTTTTAACTATATTATGAAAGTTTATCAAACAATCATTGGCTTCACTTTTGGGTCTGATTATAAAACCCCAAAATGCCCTACTAAAATCATCCACAATAGTTAAGAAAAAACTAGATTGAGTTGTGGATGGCTTACGGTATTTGCCCCAAATATCACAATGAAACTCTTAAGAAAAGGAGACCGAGTATATTTGGCTTTAGCACACGAATTACAAACATTGTCCTTAAAATTGAAAGAAACACTTTGCGAAAAAGAAATATGCGATAGTTTTGAATCAGAGGCGTGACCAAGTCTTGAATGCCAGACTTTTGCATCAACCTTGATAGTCATAGCTTTCCTTTCTTGAGCCACCATTCCCATCCGATATAGACCTTGAATGTGTTTACCCATGCCAATCAACTTCTTCTAGTGTACGTCCGACATCATACAGAAATCCGGAAAAAAAAAACTTACTACACATTGTCATTCTTTTGATAGTATACTGACTGAAAGTAAGTTGCAATTGAAATTTGGGATATGTAAAACTTCTTTGATTTTAGTTCCACCAATCAAGGTGCAATCTCCTTTGGCCTCGATTGGTATGTTAACACCGTTTGGTATCATAACAGGCGCCTCTCACATGGATCGAGTTGCATTCTCAAGAGACTCTCATTTGTGAACAATATATTTGGTTAAGCTCGAATCCAGATCTAGTCATCAATGTCATTATGCTTATCAGCCATGTTTGCCTTACGAACAGGTTCACGTTTCGTATTTTGCTCGTTGCTGACAAGATGCTTCATGAGTGTTTGATACTGGGCTTTGGTCAAACCTGCTAGACTTGACTCAGTTTCCATATGGGATGCCTTCGGCTTCATCTTATCATTTTTGGCTTTGCCAGGCCACCACTCAAGATAGCCCATCAATTTAAAACAACCTTCTCATTTGTGACCATCTCTTTCGCATTGAGAGCAATGGTCGACTTCATCTACGATGCGTTTCGACTCCTTGAACGCCCCCGGTTTGCTTCGCTGAGAATTGGAGGGTCCGTCTCTTCGTCCTTGAGTCCTGAAAGCAGTCGGTTCAACCTGTGTCTTCCTCATCATGGTTATTTGTTTCTGTTGTTCTTCTTCTAAAGCAATGCGATAAGCTTCCGCAAGAGTGGGAGTTGGTTTGATGGAGAGCACATGGATCCTTATTGTGGAAAAGTCACCATCGAGCCCCTTCAAGAACTCATACAGCCGCTCTTTTTCCTTGAATTCAGTAAGCCTCTTTCCAACGTTACAGGAACAATTTCCACATGTACACCATGGGATTGGAAAGACTGATTGTATCTCATCTCAAATGCCGCGAAGTTTGGTATAATAGGCTGAGACTGACGCACCATCTTGGTGAGTTATCGAGAGAGTCTACTTCAATTCATAGGCTCAAGGAGCACTTTCCTTTCCGAACCTTTCCTTCAAGTCGTTCCATATCTCAGAGGAGGCATTAGCATACTTCACACTTCCGCTTATATCTTTATCCATTGCCATTGTGAGCCATCCGATGATCATGGTGTCAAAATGCATCCACTACATATAATTTTACGCCGCCTTTTCTGGCTTCACCATCGTTCCGTCCACAAAATCCGTCTTGCTCTTTTCAAACAGGAAGTTGGCCATCTCCTTGTCCCAGTCGTTGTAGTTCCCGTCCGTTAGGACCTTGTTTACATGGATTTGTTTGGGTAGATCGGAAGGGGATAGGTAGTATGGTGAGTTAACGTCAATGGCATTGTTCTTGCCACTGCCGCTGGGTTTTTCTCCGGTCATCTTGTGTTACGAGCAATGGTTCTTGAGAACCCGCTCTAATACCATAAAGAAATCAATATTATGGTTTTAGGGTTTTCTTATTGATAATGAACCCATCAAAGGATGTGATATAAATACAGCACAAAACTCATAGAAGTCAGGAGTTATAATAGGAAAACAAACAAACTGAATATTGGAATTGATACGTAAATCTTTTATTTCCTTTAACCTAGGAACCGAAACCACAATTAAAGGGCTTGGCTTGGAAAATGAGCCCAGGCGCATGAAGTGAGCTTTTAATAACTATGGTTCATATATTGACATTGTTTATTTGTTATTCCTACCTATCTTTGAATTTACTATGTTGTTTCATCATCAGGTAGTAAGCGATGGAACGGGTTCGAGTTCAAGGTGAGTATTACTTTTTAGTCTATTCTTGCTGTAAAAGATCCTAAGAATGATGGTTATATCTGTTTTGCATACAGCTTGCAAAAACAGAAGTCTCCAACTAAAAGCTTCGAAGCGCAAGTTATAAGTTCACCCACCATGGATCGAGCAGTAGACGTTCAGTCTAAACTTGAACTAAATGATGGGAAAATAGCTACTCTGTCTCTTAAAACAAAGAAAAACAAGCATCCAGAGTCTCTTTCTTCAGTTGGGGTCCAAAAAAGGCTTAAAAAGCCCCAACAAAGAGGAAACGATAACAAAGAGGTTGGTTCAAAAGTTGTAGTATGTCCTACATCATCTAAACCCCATCTTTCGTTCCAAGAAGTCACATCGTTTGAAGACTTTCGTATTCTAGTTAATGGAGTCGGCATTGACCATGAGCTATCCGACGATGACAGAATGGGTTACTACAATCTATGCTTTTATAAGAAAGAGTTTCTTCATCCGGAAGACGTAAATGGCATATTAGTTGGGGGTATGATTGCTGAAATCGTAAAGATTGGTAATGAGATTAAAAAGTGCAAACTCACCACAGCTAAGGAAGAGTTTGAAAAATGGGATAAGTACCTGAAATCTTTTGAGGGTTTAGGCATGAAAGTTGGGTTTTTACGCGATAAGATATGCAAACTTGCAAGACTTGTGTCTGACTCAAAAGGTGCATTGGACGTAAAGCAGTATATGGAGGCAACAAAGGAACATAAACGCATTAAAGATGAGTTAAAGAAAGTTGAAGCGAAGCTTAAGGAGTTGAAGGAAAGTGCTAAGAAGATTGGGGGGATTTCGGGTATTTTAAAAGCGAAAGTTGAGAAGTATGAACAAAAGTTTAAGGAGGAGGTTGACGCACCATGGTAAGCTATATCAGGAAGTTATTAGTTTGCTTTTCTGTTTATGATTGAACTGGAAACTTATGTCTCATGAACTACATTTATTGAATAAGTAGTCTTTGTTTGGATTTATCGTTTAGTTCCTGGGCATTCATTGTGGTTTTGTGCTCGTGTTCATAGATGGATGTGGCGGGTGTGTTTTATGATTTCACATATTCAATCGCCATTCATTTATGGTTTAAATTTTAGACATATTGACGAATCCATTGAGTTCATGTATTAACGTCAGTGGCCGCTTTAACCTTTTTGGAGACTAAAGCAAACTCTAAAATCGAGCCCTTTTTAAGTTCATGTATTTAACGCCGAGGCAACTTAACTATTTGACAAATCAATTTGAGTTCATGGATTAACACCAGGGCAGCTTAACTTTTTTTTTTGTAATTTTATCATCTCAGACCCTTCTCCTTTATTCGGAACAGGACTGACCAGGGACAAAGTATTGTTGGGGCCAGGGGTGGCCCTGGCCCCCTGTTTTTTGGCGCAGTAGTGGAAATTTACGATTTTCATAGGTAAATTGAGTTCGGGTTGAGTCCGGCGCCCGCCGATTTTCCACTACCAATCGAAAAAACTGAGTTCGGCCCCCGCCGATTCCAAAACCAAGCTTCGCCACTGGGACTGACCATGATAATCTCAAAAGTTCTTAGTTACTACAAACCTAATCTAACTTTAAAACTAAGAACTCTGGTATATTAGACATCAAATGATGCAATGAGTTAAACCATAATCATATAACATGAAAACTCATTGCTCAGTACTGCTATATTAGACATCAAATGCATACCTACATTTTGTAATTTAAAGCATAGTAACACATCCTTATTATATAAAGCATACAAAGGAGTACACACAGCCTTTGTTAGGCCTCCTTTCTTTTATTCATTCCTAATTTTTTTTTATTCAACCTTTCCCTACATTGAACTCCCATCTTCATATCCTCCCTACAAAACTCTTCTTCTGTAGTATATGACGATAGCTAAATCATGTGTTTATCTTATATCGCAACATGAGTTATTTTAATCCCAATGTGTATCCTTTGATTTAAATTATACTTTGTTGTGATGTGATTATGATGTTCGATTCGTGGTTCTATCACTTGCTTTGTTTTTCGCATCTGATTTGTGATTTCTTGAGATTAGTCTCCTTGATTATTGAATCTTACATTCGTTTTCAACTTTTCATGTTGTATTGCTGCATTCAGTTTAGGGTTATAACATTATTTGTTGTTTGTTTCGGCTATATGGTGAAAGCTTTGTTTTTCGCATCTGATTTGTGATCTCTCATCTTCAAAACAGGTGATGTTAATAAAACTTTTGTTCATTATTTGTTAATTCTGTATCTATTAACTGTTAATTTTTAATCTATTGATCCATGTTTGTGCCTTAGTTAATTACTGGTACCAGTGTCATTGTATTGTTTGAACTATGTTTGATATGTATTGTACCAATGCCTATGTTTGTTCCCTTTAGTTGTTTGAATTATAGGATGTGATGTGATACGATGCGATGCTATTATTCATTAACTGATTTAACATTTCTATATAATGTATCTTAAAATTATATTTTGATTTTAGTGGTCACGTTATCAATATGATACCACCACAATGTGTGGGGTGTGTTTTCTGGTTACACCTTTCCTTAACTTTGCTAACATACATGTTAGTCCTTCTATTTTAATTTTCCTTATAAACATGTTTAATCCCTCTACATTAATCAAGCTTTTTTTCTTATTAGTTAAATTGGTCATATATACAGTGTATATGTTTCGTCCCCCTACTTAATATACATGTTTAGTCTCTTTACTTTTATTTCTTCATTAGTTCGCCTTTGGTGTTTTTTCTTGATAACGTGATGAACAATTCGACTCCCGACACAACATACACAGTTTAAATTTTAATTGCATTTTAAGTAACATTTAAAAATAACGTTTATTATTCTTATATTCGTTAACAAATTTACAAACAACGATATAATATTATTGTTGTATTAAACAACTTTTAACCAATATTTTTCTATATAAAATGAACACATGACGGAAAAATGACAATCTTTGGTGTCCTTTTACAACAGAAAAAAGTAGTTCAACTTCATTTATGATGTTGAAGAACAAAAGTACGTAGAAGCCTTGGTCCCTAAGGCTAATGGGTGCGAGGATAGGCCTTCAAAGGAGGACTACCCTTTGTTTAAGCTGCCACATCATCAAGAAGGACAGTCCTTCTTAAGACCAGGTGTAGTGCAGTGTTGTTTGGGCATGGAAGGGGGAAAACTCCGGGCTACACCGCCCCCATCGTTTTGGAAATGTTTTTGGTTTGGGCTTGAAATTTTTCACGCTCGGACGAAAATTGAATTGGCCAATCATCATGCTCCAACGGTAACAATCCAACCGTAATATGATCGTTAATAAAAAAAATCATTTTTTTAATTCAATTATTTGCGTATTTAAACCCCAACTCAACCTATTTTTTATACACTATCTCCCACAATCTTATTACTCTCTCCCATTTTTTTTTATAAACTCTCATATCTTTATAAAAAAAAAACAAAAATTCATGCATCCATTCTGTCCCCTTTTGGTGTTCCATCTCGCCCAACCAACTGAAACGCGTATCACCCAACCGCTACCTAACTTTAACTACCAAGATTGTGAACCGAGTACGATGGGGTTTCTCAACTACTTAACACGCCCAAACAATATTTTAAGGTCCAATGGGTTTCACAACCAATATGAATATTAGTGTAGGTGGTATGTCAATGGAAGCGGCTCCAATGAACAGTTTACCACGTTCTGATCTTCAACTCGCTGTTGTTGAACATAAACTTCTCAACTTACCTGAAACCAATGTCACTACCACTCTTTTAACACCATCATCTGATTTAATGGTCTCGATTCTTTTCAATAATTTGTTTGGTTTGCATGTAATTGTTTGATTGATGGTTTGATCTGGTGTGCTTCTCTAAGGGCAAAAGGAAACAAAAACGGTTGAAACGTTTGCCTTTAGACTACATTGTGAGGTCATACCCTTGAGGGGGCATAAATTAACACGTGGATCTAAGTCACTTATCCCTCCCTGGCCAATTATACACAGGGTGATAGTGACGTGCACGGTCGCCAGACGGCCTCCACGTCACCTTGAATTTTTTAATTATTTTTTTCTTTTAACACATAAACTAACTATATATATATATATATATATAAGAAAACGTATATGCTGACGTGGCGTGCAATGGAGGCCTGAACCTTCCCTTGAGAGTGCCACGTGGCATCTTAATTGAGAGTTTTTGGTATTTTTGAATTGTTTCTTTTTTTAATTAAATTGAGTTATTTTAGGAAAAAAGAATTTAAAAATAAATTTAAAATTTTCTCTCTCATATTTCCTCCCATAATTTTTAAACGTTTATATCTTTTATATACGAGATTTTTTAAAGAAAAAAATTACACCAAATTAACGAGCGTTTTATTATCTTTGCAACGAGTACCATAGTGCTATATAAAAAACGAAGAAAAAATCGACTATTTTTTGTGGGGTTTCGTTCATACAGGAAAAAAACACACAAAGTGTTCATGTTATCACGTAAAATTAGATTTTGTGGGGAATATGAGTTATTACTGATTAGAATACTATGAACATGCAATGATTGAGAGATTTTGTGGTTAATTAACTTGAGCCATTTGCAACAGGTTATCACGTAAAATTAGATTTTTCAACCCCAGGACCCTCCCGGGGTAATAAGCTAGTTTAAAATAGGGTCGTTCTAATTAAACCCCCCAACTTCTAAATCAACCCCTTAACCCAGGCGCCTCGCTTAGGCCTAAGCGAGGCGCCTGAAAGTTTGATTAACCTTGATTAAACGTAAAGCCTGATATTCTCTCGAAATAATTACCCAGGCGCCTCGCTTTGGCCTAAGCGAGGCGCCTGGTCCCATCAGATTTTGGCTATAAATTCATTCGATTTCATTATAAACTCGTTCGATTTCAATTCTTTGTCCACAACATATATAACATGTCGTATTACGACTTAATTTTCGGTGATTCTTACGACTCTAATAATAATAATAATGTCGAGGAGGGGTTGTCATATAATGTCGAGCAGGGTCCGTCATATAATGTCGGGCAGGGTCGGTCTAGTAATGTCGAGGAGGGTCAGTCTGGCATTCGTTACCGTGACAATGCGGTACAACTGGACTTGAATACACAGTGGAAGGACCCGTATGAATTTGAAGACGAGCCTAGTCAACCTGCCTACGGTTATACTTACGACGCTAACGGTGGTGATGACACATTTGAAGAACAAAACTGTACGCACTATGAAGACAACGCTGTCGATGAGAAGCGGGTAGAAGATCAGGAGGAAGGACCTAACCCGATCAACCTTTGGTTCGAGACTAACCGGACATTTTCGACACGCGTTGAGTTGGTCGATTGGGTACATGATACGGGAATGGCAAATGGTGACGTCATAGTTATAAAAAGATCGAAGAAAAGAGGAGAACAGTTCGTGAAGGTATATATTTCAGTCACTATTGTTTTTAAGATATTAAGAAATGCGTATTTTATAAATTGTTATTTAAAAAGTGTAACACCCCAACCGATGGCGGAAACATCGAGGTGTCACGTAGTGACGATTGTTCAATAGCTCATGGACTAAAAGTGCAAATATTGATACATTGATTAAATAGTTTATTACATTGAAATGAAATACAATGATTCTAAATGCCAACTAATCTGAAATACAATGAGTCAAAATCTAAATATAAATCCGAAAGCTTAAAGAATGCATCTCAAAATAACCTGAAACACGTACAAAATAATTTGGTCAATACAAAAAAAATTGTATTGGTGAGCATACCCTGTTTAAATAAATATAGTAGAAAAGTGTTTAGCAATTCATGTGTCGTATACTGTTTGCAATTATGTAATAAGTGGTATAAGGGTCAAATCAACCCTAAGAGAAGAAAGCAGATATATATAGTATGCGCTAGTAGTAATGTAATACATAGCAATGACGAGGACTCTCAACAGAGTCACAAGGGTATAAACCATAGTACTATTCATTGAAATGCCAGGCCGCAACGGTTAATGATTTGACAGGTCATAGATACACAAAATGACACAAGCAAACACACATAAGAATTGCTATTTTAGTAAAAGGAATTATAAACTTGATAGTAAGTACATGAGTCACCCCAAAATAGTAAGACAGTAAAAAGGGTAAAGATATACTCACAGTTTGCGAAAGCGAGCAAAATCCAACTTAAGCGGTCGTGAGCTAAGTAATGGGAATTCCGAGGAATTCAACCTATAATGTGTAAGCATACTAATAAGGAAATGTCTAAAAAGTCTAAGGTAACTAGGGTCTAAGGCATTAGGGTTTGCTAAGTCGATCTGGGGAATTAGAGTTTTAATGATAAGTTGTGTTAATGTAAAAGTTGTATATCACAAATAATATATGAAAGGTTGTAAATGTGGTTTAAATAATATAATTATTACCTATTGAATATTTAGATAAACAAATATGTTTGAATAATTAAGACAAAATAATTTAGTTAGTTACTTTAACTAAATTAAAATAAACACAATAATCATAAATAATTAAATAAATAATTTTGAGTTACACAATGATCCAACAAAAGATAATAAAGACATTAAACCATATGAGTATTTCTATTTTATAAGAAAAATATTTATAAAATAGATGTTTAAATTGTATAAATAAATAAATGTTTTATTATGTCTAATTAAACGTAAATAAGACTAATAATACCATACATGATCCAAAAATACTAGTTTTATAGAAAATGAATGATTTCTGATATAAACAAATTAGAATAATTTTCTCATAATTTATATAAACTTATTTATATTTAAAACTGTTTTAATAGAATTAAATCATGTTTAAATGATTAAAAAATAGGAAAATTAATAACAATAAAATGTTTTCTGAACCAAATATTTTTATTTTAGTTCATGATGATTAGAAATAATTTATGACAAATTTTGAGATAAAAACCATTAAGAATGAATTTTTTTATGAATTAAATATGATTAAAACAAATTAAATAATAAAAATTACGAAAATAAAATATTTTCCAGAAATAAAAATTATGACAATTTTCTATGAGGTGTCAAGAAGTTACACCTAAATTTTCATAATTTTTGGGTCAAAATTGGATTTATTATGAATATTAGAAGATTAATGTATTTAAATAAATAATAAAAGGAAGTTCAAAAAGAAAAGAAAGAGAAGAAAAAAAAAATGTAATCAGACCCGCTGGCATGAGGGTTCGAACTCGGGTCCACTCAAACAAAACCCAACATACAAACCACTACACCACAAGATCATCTTGGTATATATTCTGAATTACAATTATATTTAACTAATAATCATACATTGTCTTCTTCCCCAATTCATCTTAATGAAACCCTAACCCTAGTTCCAACTACAATTGACCCTGAAACGTTACTGTTAACAACAACATTCATAGGGCTTTTGAAGATCAACGAATTATGAACAAAACGGCATAACAAAAACAGACTTACATGAAGATTCAAGCATCGAAAATGAGAGGAAAAGAAAACTGAGGCTTTTGTTCGATCCATAGGTTTCAGAACCCGATTCAACTGTTATTAACGTGAAGTTATGTAGTGTGAATGTGCAGAATTTGGATGGCATCAAGAATTTATAGTGTTCATGCTTTAAAACGAACTTTAATGGTGACTAAGAATTCCGGCGGTTACCACTCGCCCTTGATTAAAATCCAATTATAACCGACTTTAAAGACTTATTATCTGTTGGAAACGGTTTTGAGTAGATGGAGAAACGTAATGGTGCAAAATAAAGGGATCTAACATACGAAATAACGGATCTTTAAAGGGCCGGAGCAAATTCCGGCGACCGGAAATATGCCCGCCGGAAAAACGAGGCTGGGCTCCTTGTTTTCTTTTTTTTTTTTTAACTTTCACTACTTGTCACAAATGGTCCCTCATGTTTTAACTAGATTATAACATTGTATAACTAGGTTAGTTTTTTCTTTATAAAGGCTTAACCAAGTTAACTATATTTAACTTTTAAAACTCTAAACTTTTATAAAACTTGAAATTTCTATAAAATCCATTGCGTAGACGTTTCAAGACGCGTATTTGATTGAAACTTATACCGGATCCATAATAAGTATAAATAATAATTTTTTTTAGTTCGCTCTGAAATTAAATTTAAAAACGACGAACTTACAGGGAGTATAATAGAAATATTTGAAGGGCTATTATTGTCAGTTAAATGGAAGACGAGGGTGACGGATGTCACAAAAAGCAACAATAAACTTTTTTTTTTTTGAACGGCAAATTTCTACTCCTTGTGGGACTTGAACCCATGACCTCCTCCTTAGGTGTTCCTAGAAGTTTTGCTTCTACCATTGGGTCACCAACCCCAATAAGCAACAATAAACTTAACTTATAAATTATTTACTAAAAACACGTGTTTTATCGTTGGTAAAGGTTAATTCCCTACGGGTGCACCAGTGGTTTTTGGGTCACACACTTTTAGGATTACGTTTCTCCTTTGCTAAGAGTATTGTTAATTTTTAATTAATAAACTTTCTTATAATTATTTATTTAAAAAAATTATAAAAAAAAACTTATTTTCTAATAAACTTATTTTTGTTAAGGTTGTATTTCAATGCACTCTTGGGGGGGGAGCATAAGAGTGTGGCTTTGGTGAGGAAGACGGGTAGCAAAAAAATTGGCTGCCCGTTTAAGTTGACAGGGGTGTTTGAAACTCGGACACGGGTTTGGAGGTTAAAGGTGAAAAACCCGACGCACAACCACACTCCCTTTGAACACTTAGAGGGTCACCCGTATGCCAGAAGGTTTTCTGTGGATGACAGACAACTGGTCGGGGAGATGACAGAGAATGATGTTCCCAAGCGTAGCATCTGGAGAATGATCCTTTCAAAGAACCCGAAGAGAAAGACTACCCTGAAAGATATACACAATGCGGCTCAGATGATGAATGCTGGAAAGGGAGTCATTCCAAAAGGTGCAATGGAGCACCTCGAATACTTTCTGACGGGGAGAGGATTCACCTACTACACGCGTGCGGATGAAACCACGAAGGCTCTCACGGATATTTTCTTCGTTCACAAACATTCACATACTATGTGGTGCGCATTCCCGCATGTGCTGATGATTGACGCCACCTACAATACAAACATGTACAATATGACGTTTGTTCAGGTAGTGGGTATGGCGTCGACAAACCAGTCGTTTTCGATTGCCCATGCGTTTATTTCTTCTGAGAGGATTGATAACTACATTTGGCTGTTGGAGAGGATAAAGTCTATGTTGGACAAATGTATGGAGCCGCGAGTGATTGTGACAGACAGGGACCTTGCACTGATGAACGCGTGTGATGTGGTTTTCCCAAAGGCGTACAAGTATCTATGTCGGTTTCATATCTCGCAGAATATCAATAGGAACAACAAGAAGGAGTTCACGGATAAGGAGTGGAAGGAATTTGTTCGAATGTTTTGGTGGCTGTGTGACTCTGCGACGGAAACCCTATACGAATACAATTTGGGGCAATTTCAGTCATATCTGGAAAAGATGGATCTGCTAGGTAAGTAGTTTTACATAATTACATACGTACTTGTTTACATACACACGCCTGACAAGTTTTGGTTATATTTTTCAGACGTTTTTTGCTACACGAAGAATAACTGGTTGGACCGGTTCCGTCAAAAGTTTGTGTCTGCGTGGACTAACCAAACGCTGAACTTCCGCCAGACCACTACCAACAGAGTTGAGGGCATGCATGCCAAAATTAAAAGTTACCTTCCAAGCAATCGCAACTCGTTGTTAACAATTGTGAAGTCCGTTGATCAAATGGTTGATAAGCAATATAGAGACATTAAAAAAGGTTTTGAAGAAAGCCTAAGAAAAACAATGAACCACCACAAGAAGCAGCCATTGCTTGAAAAGTTACTTCGGAAGGTTAGCAAACATGCTCTTCAGTTGATATACGAAGAGATCGACCGTCTTCAAACGTCCATGCGCCGTTACAATAACACTTGTGGATGCCAGCTTTATAATAGTTGTGCTTTGCCATGTGCCTGTCGTCTCGAGCAGTTACAACTTAATGGTAATTAGCACTAGTGTCCATATGATTTTACTACATAATTTATTACATGATTTAACTTTATAACATATGTTATTTTTTCAGGTCAGGAAATCCATTTGTTCTCGATAGACGTGTTCTGGAGGAAGCTTGACTTCAAACCTGCGAAGACTGGTTGCGAAGATATAAATGTAGATAAGGTGTGGGCAGAATTAAAGGAAACGATTGATACAAAACCAGTTTTTGCCCAATTAAACTACCTGGACAAATTTGCACAAATCGTCACAGGCAACTACTCCCCCAATAAACCGCCTGTTGTGCCAAAGAAAACCCGTGGTCGTCCAACCAAGAAGCAGCAAGAACACAAGAGAGAACAATCTGCAACAAAGAGCTTGCATATGCCGGTTGAAGAAAGTGGGTCCGACGAGAAGTTTGAATTTCCCCGGCACAGCTCATTCGTACCATCACAGGAGGACCTCATACGACCTTCCCAGTCCCAGCCATGCCCTCCTTATGAGCTTCACCGTCACAGCTCTTACATACCGTCATCGTCCCAGGGGGCAGCATTTGGGATAAATTCAATTTCCCAAAGCTTCCACGGACAAAAAAGTCAGAGAACTTAGTAAAGAAATATGGGGATAGAATTCCATCTGTGTTTCACCCATATATATCTAAAATAATGGATGTGAGACCTGATGGTCATTGCGGTTTTCGAGCGGTAGCTGTGGGGTTAGGGATAGGTAAAAATGAACATCTGGTTGTCCGATCCCAAATGCTACTCGAGTTGCGCAATAACGAAGGCTTGTGGAGGTCAATGTTTGATCCGAATAACGAAGGGCATTATCAGAGTCTCTGCGATAGCATTTCTTTTAGAGGGGTGGGAGATGCCCTAGAAGAGAATTGGATGACGACGCCGGAAGCGGGGTTTCTCATTGCACAGAGATATGGAGTTGTTTTTCATACACTCGACATTAGAGGTTCTGATACAGTTTTCCCTCTATTTTTAGGCCCAAGTTGTTCTATGCCGCCTATTCAGACGGTAGCAGTTTGCTTCGTGGATCGACATTACATCAACATAAAGCTTGAAGGATCATATCCAATGCCTCCCCCGAATAGAGCTTGGGCTGCTTTTAGAAATGAGGGTGGTGCGGAATGGGAAACTATGTTTGAAGATCAAATCAATATGTACAAAGAATTAGTTTTCCCGAAACAGGACACCAATCAAAGTCCTGAAGTACAAGATTTAGGTTAGATATGTGAAATTTGTAAAAATATTTAAACACTGTTTACGTTCTTAAAAATCGTATTGGTTATGTTTTTGTCTTTTAACGGGCTTGTCGGTCGGGTCTGACTGTTTTCGTTCGTTCACGTGCCGGTCGGGTCTGACTGTGTTCGTTCGTCAACGTGCCGGTTGGGTCGGATTGTTTCCGGTTCGTTCACGTGCCGGTCGGGTCGGATTGTTTCGGTTCGTTAACGGGCCGGTCGGGTCGGAACAGTCCGGTTCGTTCACGTGTCGGTCGGGTCTGACTGTTTTCATTCGTAAACGTGTCGGTCATAATAATAATAATAATAATAATAATAATAATAATAAAAATAATAATAATAATAATAATAATAAATACAATAATAATAATAATAATAATAGTAATGATAATAATAATAATAATAAATACAATAATAATAATGATCGTTCATGTGCCGGTCGGGTCGGAACAGTCCGGTTCGTTCACATGCCGGTCGGGTCGGAACAGTCCGGTTCGTTCACGTGCCGGTCGGGTCTGACTGTTTTCGTTCGTAAACGTGCCGGTCGGGTCGGATTGTTTCGATTCGTTAACGGGCCGGTCGGGTTGGAACAGTCCGGTTCGTTCACGTGTTGGTCGGGTCTGATTGTTTTCATTCGTAAACGTGCCGGTCGGGTCGGATTGTTTCCGGTTCGTTCACGTGCCGGTCGGGTCGGATTGTTTCGGTTCGTTAACGGGCCGGTCGGGTCAGAACAGTCTGGTTTGTTCACGTGTCGGTCGGGTCTGACTGTTTTCATTTGTAAACATGTCGGTCATAATAATAATAATAATAATAATAATAATAATAATAATAATAATAATAATAAATACAATAATAATAATAATAATAATAATAATAATAATAATAATAATAATAATAATCGTAATAATCGTTCACGTGCCGGTCGGGTCGGAACAGTCCGGTTCGTTCACGTGCCGGTCGGGTCTGACTGTTTTCGTTCGTAAACGTGCCGGTCGGGTCGGATTGTTTCCGGTTCGTTCACGTGCCGGTCGGGTCGGATTGTTTCGGTTCGTTAACGGGCCGGTCGGGTCGGAAAAGTCCGGTTCGTTCACGTGTCGGTCGGGTCTGACTGTTTTCATTCGTAAACATGTCGGTGATAATAATAATAATACTAATAATTATAATAATAATAATAATAAATACAATAATAATAATAATAATAATAGTAATGATAATAATAATAATAAATACAATAATAATAATAATCGTAATAATCGTTCACGTGCCGATCGGGTCGGAACAGTCCGGTTCGTTCACATGCCGGTCGGGTCTGACTGTTTTCGTTCGTAAACATGTCGGTCGGGTCGGATTGTTTTCGGTTCGTTCACGTGCCGGTCGGGTCGGATTGTTTCGGTTCGTTAACGGGCCGGTCGGGTCGGAACAGTCCGGTTCGTTCACGTGTCGGTCGGGTCTGACTGTTTTCATTCGTAAACGTGTCGGTCATAATAATAATAATAATAATAATAATAATAATAATAATAATAATAATAATAATAATAATACTAATAATAATATTAATAATAATAATAATAATAATAATAAATACAATAATAATAATAATAATAATAATAATAATAATAATAGTAATGATAATAATTATAATAAATACAATAATAATAATAATCGTAATAATCGTTCACGTGCCGGTCGGGTCTGACTGTTTTCGTTCGTAAACGTGCCGGTCGGGTCGGATTGTTTCCGGTTCGTTAACGTGCCGATCGGGTCGGATTGTTTCGGTTCGTTAACGGGCCGGTCGGGTCGGGTCGGAACAGTCCGGTTCGTTCACATGTCGGTCGGGTCTGACTGTTTTCATTCGTAAACGTGTCGGTCATAATAATAATAATAATAATCATAATAAATACAATACAATGATAATAATAATAATAATAATAATAATAATAGTAATGATAATAATAATAATAAATACAATAATAATAATAATAATCGTAATAATCGTTCCAGTGCCGATCGGGTCTGACTGTTTTCATTCGTAAACGTGTCGGTCATAATAATAATAATAATAATAATAATAAATACATTAATAATAATAATAATCGTAATAAAAATCCGGCATCTACTGTATAGTCCGTCCATGATGTACAACGATTTATGAATGTTCTTAAAAGTCGGCTGTTTGTACCGAAAACCACAAACGAACAATTAAATCTACCAAAACACGTTAAACAGAGCCTGGAACTCCAGGATATCGATTAGACACGCGAAATTTTAATTAATATAAAACAACAGGTATCGACTGTTTAGTCTGTGTATGACATATAACAATTTATGAATGTTCTTCAAACTCGGATGTTTTTACCGAAATCCACAAATACGCAACAAACGAACCGAAACGCTTCGAACGAATTTTTTTGGATTGGATACAACATAAAACTATTAGAAATTAATTAAAAAAAATTTAACCGCTCAAAACTATTTTAAATGAATTTAAACAATAATTTAAAAAATATAAAAACTAACCAGGCGTCTCGCTTAGGTCAAAGCGAGGCGGCTGGCTTGGACGGTTAGTCTAACCAGGCGCCTCGCTTAGGCCTAAGCGAGACGCCTGTTTTTGGGTTTAAAAGCCATAGCGAGGCATCAGATCTGCCTCGCTTGGCTCTCTCTCCACACACACACACACACACCGCCGCTCCTCCGCTCGCTCCTCCGCCGCTCCTCCATCGTGTTCCGAAGCCAAGATCCACCGCCTCCTTCCTCCGCCGCTCCTCCGTCGTCATCCGAAGCCAAAAAGGTTAGTGTTTTCTTCCTCCGTCGCTCCTCCGTCGTTGGGTGGTTCCGGTTGGGGATCTGTCGGGGAAGACGACCAAAGCGTCTCGCTTTGGCCTCGGCGAGACGCTTTGGTATTGTTATTATTATTATTATTATTGTTATTATTATTATTATTATTATTATTATTATTATTTAGATTATTATTATTGTTATTATTATTATTTCGATTATTATTATTGTTTTTAGTATTATTATTAGGATTATTATTATTATTATTATTATTATTATTATTATTATCATTATTATGATTATTATTATTAGTTTTATTATTATTATTATTATTATTATTACGATTATTATTATTATTATTATTATTACGATTATTATTATTATTATTATTAATATTATCATTATTATTACGATTATTATTATTATTATTATTACTAATATTATTTTTATTATTATTATTACTAGTATTATAATTATTATTAATATTATTATTATTATTTCGATTATTATTATTATTATTACGATTATTATTATTATTATTATTATTACGATTATTATTATTATTATTACTAATATTATTATTATTACGATTATTATTATTATTACGATTATTATTATTATTATTATTATTAATATTATTATTATTATTACGATTATTATTATTGTTATTATTATTACTAATATTATTATTATTACTACTATTATTATTATTATTACGATTATTATTATTATTATTTCTAATATTATTATTATTATTATTATTACTTGTATTATTATTATTATTACTAATATTATTTTTATTATTATTATTACTAATATTATTATTATTATTACTAATATTATTATTATTATTACGATTATTATTATTATTATTATTATTATTACGAAGTTGGGGGGTTTAATTAGAACGACCCTATTATTATTGTTAATAATAAAATTATTATTATTATTTATTATTATTATTATTATTATTATTATTATTACTGTTATTATCATTAGTAATTGAAAATTATTGTTTACATAGATATGGAGCCAGGTCTTTCAGACACAGGTTTTGGTGGTGGAGATGACACTGGGTCGTCTGCACCGGGGCCTCCGCCGAAGAGGAGTTGACGGGCTACACCACCGGACCCCTTACTGGACCACCCGTACCTGCACTTTGAGGAGGGGTTTGACGATGCGCAGCGCAATTGCACGAAGCTGCTTCATATGGCTGTCGACCCTCAGATGTACATTAGTTGGTCACTTCTGGAGAGGGTCGGCGAAACCGGCAGGGCGAACGACTTTGTGGGGTTTGACACTCCATGGCGTCGTCTCTTTGACATAGCCAAGCTGCCTTCTTACCGGGCTTTGACGATAGAGTTTCTGTCGTCGTTCCAGGTACTGGATCCGTCCCAGAACCTGAACCCGGCTGAGACTTTTCGCCCCATCCAATTTCGGTTGGCGAGGCGTTGGCAGCAGCTGTCCTATGAGGTGTGTTATTTCAATTACCTGTCATTTTATTATTATGTTACCAAAGTTGTTAATATTTACAATTATTTTTTGCAGGAGTTTGCTGTTGCTTCGGGGTTGTACACAGCCCCGGAGACTGAGTCTGCGTTGTACCGGGACGCTCTCCATACGGTGGATAGGCCGACCCTGGTCAGATTTTGGAGGTTCATCGCCAAATCGCACTTTGGTAAAAATTTTGCGAAGGCAACGTCGATTAGGGACCCCCTGTACTATTACTTTCAGCATGCGATCGCCACCTCTATCGCAGCACGGGGGAACAGTCAGGAGAAGGTCAACCAGAGTGACCTTTTCTTTTTGTACTGTTTGATTATGCGGCAGCCGTGCAACCTAGCCGCGTGTCTGGTCGAGTACTTTAAGTGTTGCCACATGCGCCAGGCTCGCTTACATCTCCATGGCGGGGCGTTCATCACTTACATCGCGCGTCATATGGGGATCTCGCCAGATACCGACCCTCAGTTGCTGCCCTGGATCCCATCGGTAGAGCTCGGTGACGCCAATGCCTGGAGCATGGGGATCCTCTTCGAGGTCTCGAAGGGTGTGCATCGGTTTCGAGCTATCGGAACCAAGAAGGCTTTTGAGCCGGCCCCCCTTCCTACTTTCGATGATATACCGCCCTACACTGAGGTGCGTCCGGGATATCCTCTCCTGGTGGAGATGGCGGGTCACGACGACGAGGCTGACGAAGATGACGCCCCCACCTCCTCCGCCGCCACCACAGCAGCAGTACCCCTGTCATATATATGATGACCTCACTCCTGCTGCGCGTTTCGTGGCAGAAGACATCGATCGCCGCATCGGTGAGCTCCGGGAGGTTCAGGAGTGGACGGTCGACTCGATGCAGGCGATGGCCTCGCATTGGCAGGTACAGTTACGCACACCACCACACCGTCGACCAACACAGGAGGCCCCACCACCACCGCCGCAGTAGACTTTTTTTACTTGTATTTTTTTTTGTATGGACAAACTTATTATTATTATTATTATGCACTTCATCTTTTGTTTATATATATATGTTGTCTGTTTTGAATGTTTAATTGTCTAATAAATATTAAACCCATAAATAATAAATGAACTAACACCAAATTATAAATTGCAAGCCAGTAAAACCAATGAGATCCAAACAGTAAATATTCGTGTAACACCCCAACCGATGGCGGAAACATCGAGGTGTCACGTAGTGACGATTGCTCAATAGCTCATGGTACTAAAGTTTAAATTTGAATACATTGATTAAATAATTTATTACATTGAAATGAAATTACAGGATACAATAATTCTAAAGTGACAAGTCTAGCTAAAATACAATGTAGTCAAGACTGAAATATAAAATCCAAAAGCCTAAAAGAAGCGTCTCAAAACAACCTGAAACATGTACAAAAATGATTTGGTCAATACAAAATGTATTGGTGAGCATACCCCGTTTAAATAGATATAGTAGAAAAGTGTTTAGCAATTCATGTGCGGTACCATTTGCAATTATGTAATAAGTAATATCCGTTCAAAACCAAACCTGAGAATAATGACTAACACATGACTAACCAACTGAATAATGAATTAACAAGACAATGACCAAGATTCTCTCAACAGAGTCTCAAGGGGGTATACCATAGTACTATTCATTGAAAAGCTAGGCCGCCCAGCGGTTAATGATTTTGACAAGTCATAGACACACCAATTATCATAAAGCAAACACACATGAGAATTGCATTAAGTATAAGAAAATGAAACTTGATTAATATATAAGTACATGAGTCACCCCAAAGTAGTAAAACGGTAAAAAGGGGAAAGATATACTCACCTTGATTATGATGGTAAACGAGAGTCAATGAATTATACTTGATTCTTATTTTAGTTAAGCATAGAATATCACAAGAATTGAATCTTCTTCAATTCATAAGCGAACCTAAACATCGTATTTTCTTAATTAGTTACATGATAATTTACTCGTCCAATCTATATGTTGGTAAGCATTCTCCGGCGACCAAGATTTCGGGTTAAAACTTATATCTTTTAATAATTAACGAAGAATGAATTTAGGTTACCAATAATTTAATTGTCAAAACATTATAAAGCGGTTTGGTACCTTCATATTCGTAGAACAAAAATAAAAATATCAATTAGGTTAGTTATAAGCGAAGATATATCTTATGTTTATAAGTATTTCTTTTATACCCATCCATTTGATAACATCCTAGTTTAGTATCAACGTAGATCATTCAAAATAAAACTCCCATGTAATTAATTACTCTAAATTGTATTACTCGTAATTATGCACACAAAAAAAAAATCATATTTAATAATGACTTAATTATGATATATTCATCAAAGAAAATATATCTACTTCTTAACCATCGTTTCATCTATTTGATAATTAAATAGACATAGGCCTACGTAGGAAAATTGTGTTGACATTACACAGTTAATATGCATCTAATAAAAAGGTGTATGAAATCACATGGTTGGAAATAAAAGAAAGGTCGTTCGTTTTATCCGTTCATCTTTGATAAATAGCCGCCGGATTTTGATTCAAATTGATATTGTGTTCATACAAGCACTAGAGAGATAGGAATTAGTTTCATTACCTTATGTGTGAATGTAAGATCGATCGAAAGGTTGTAGGGTGCCAAATTCAATAGATGTAACAGGTAACTATCGGCTGCAACTGTAGCATGATGTAAGCCTTGGTTGGTGTCTCAAACAACAGTCGTTTGATGGCTGGTTGTGGAGTTTAACAGTGGCGGTGTATTGATTTAGATAATGTACGGTGGTGCTGCGAATGGTGGTGGTCTATGGTTCAAGATTGATAAAGGCGGTGGTTTTCTTATTTTCCAAGTGACCGATTAATCTTATGAGTTGCTATATGTATATATATATATATATATATATATATCATGATTAGGAGTTACAAACTTGAATGATAATCATGTGGCTAATTACTTCACGCCGGTTACGGAATTTATAATGGCAATCATGACTTTTTGGTTTAGACTTAAAGGAAAATGATGGTCTACGTGCAAAGAAAAAGTTACAAGATTTAATTCCAAAGTCTCAATTGCCACTGCTTCCATGGTAGGAAAATCTACGCAAATAACCTTAGCTTTGTTTAAATATTATAAGCTCTTAGACTATTATAACCCAACCATTTTACATAAAAGATGTTAATATTCTATTTAAATCTTATGGTTTTTACCCCTTTTTGTTTCTAGATAACTAATTTTGTAGAAAATCAAATGAAGTTTATTTCAATTGGACTTATAATAAAATATATTCCATTAAAGCAAATGTCTAGTAAATTCTATTAAAAGCAATTATCAGTTACAAGAACTAAACATCAATGATCATTCATTTAAAAAAAAATAAATTCAAAATCTATAACATAATTACAAACTTTGTATTAATGCTTTTAAAATTTCAGGTTGTTACAAAAACGATGAAACTTACAGGGACTAAAATAGAAACATTTAAATACAAGAAGGACTATAATTGACAACTTGTTAAAAGATGAGGGTGACGGTTGTCACAGTCTCCCCTACTTTAGAAAATTTCGTCTCGAAATTTCATTCAAGCGGAGGTTACTGTAAAATAAAAGACGTTGTAAAAGTCAACTAGATTTTTCTTTAAAATTTTCATCACTTATGGATTGACAAAAATTAAAATGGTTGTCTAATACTCAAAGTAAAAGTTTCAAAATCTTTTGTCAATTGACCCAAGGTTAGAAAGTGGAGAGTTAAATGAGAAATGTTTTTGGGGAATGTATAACGGGTGAGGGCAGAGGTACTAATGAAGCAGTCTCCCCTACTTTAAAAAAAAAATTTCTAACCGAACTTTATGAAGGACATGCAACAGGATTTCGACTAACAGAGAGTGTAAGAGTATACAAAGTTTAAGGGTTTCTGAAGAGGTGGTCAACAAGAAAAGCTCCAACAAAACT
Source organism: Ambrosia trifida (assembly GCA_028751855.1). Lineage (NCBI taxonomy): Eukaryota > Viridiplantae > Streptophyta > Magnoliopsida > Asterales > Asteraceae > Ambrosia > Ambrosia trifida. Next base: position 111,405,763 of record CM054128.1, read on the forward strand.
AATTGAAACTTATGTAAAATGTTCTTATTGAAAATTATAGCTATTAGTCAACGATCTAATGAAGAGGTAATTAGCAAGTAATGAGTAGGTTCTTGGTCAAACTCCCAGTCCGCTCCCGCAGTATCGTTTACGCTTATATATAGGGTGTACCGCAGCTGACCCACCACACTCCCGATACTTTGGACTCATACCGATTGTCTACTAACAGCCTAAATAGAATTACACACCACCCTCATGTACCTGTAAACCCATGATTGCGTTCCGGACTGTAATCATCGATTTACCTTACACTAGGGTGTTATGTTTTTCCATAACCCTAACATAAATAATACCAGAACAATGCATGCAACCAATATGTAATAGCTACTGTAATGAGGTAATGTTCAATCATGACATGGTTAGAGGTCCTTCCCTTCCGGGTTTTCCCTTTAACCGTAATGAGAATAACATGTTAGTATAAGACATGGTTAGAGGTTCTTCCCTTGCGGGTTCACCCTTAACCGGTAACTTCTGTTCACATCGTTGGCTCTAAACACTCATATTGATAAACTCTGAGGTTTACACCGTTCCCCTCGGATTAAAGAAATACTCCAATCCGAGTCGTACGTGGGCACTGGCTTAGATCTCACACGAGTTATCAACTAGCATGTTTATCGACCATGATGATGAACAAAATAATGTAAAGTATAACAGAGTTTTGCTCAAAACAGAAAGAAAATATACATACCAAATGTGCGTTCATGTAAGTATATAAGTATAGCATAAAATTTCTATTGAAAGAATAGTATAATATAAATCGAGTAAATCGTTCAAAATGAAAGTAAACGAGTTAAATTAATGCTCAAAACCAGCGTTGTAAGAGTAACTACTAATAACTAGTGCGAGAGTAGTTGCGAATAACGCGTGAGAATAACCACCCATAAAAGAATAATACAAGAGTAATAAGATAATGTACAAACGTAACTATAAATAGAATGGTGTAAGAATAAAATAATGAAATTTACTGTGAATGAAAATGCACGGTTCAAGTGTATAGCACACTGTCATGCGAGTTAAAATTTAGTAATTTTACATATATGCGTTATACTATAAAAGACTTTTAGCAACATTCTGATAAGAGGATATGTCCATCGTTTTGTTGGACCAAATGTTTTACAACTGAAAGAGTGTGAGTGCAATAAGATAAATTTTCGTTTATCAAAAACGTAGTTTGCTCAAACTTTGTGATATAGTTGAAAGGATGGTAGTAATGCATGAGGACAACTTTTTAGAGATCAAAGTGTGTTTTTAGATTCAAAACAGGTTCATTTGGAAAAAATCTTCGTAGATATGTGTTTACGAGGAGTCGAGTTTGAAAAATGTTATAAAGCTTATTATTAGTTGCAAATTTCTCCCGAAAATATATATTGGGTACGTAATATGAAAACAAAAGGTTTACATTTGACCTTTAAAATATGCAATACAAGTTTGTAAAATGCAAAATGAAACCATTTCATGAAGTATGTGTAAATCTAATGTGTTTTAAAAGACTAAGATTTTAGATGACGTGAATGATAAAAGTCAATACGACAATAGTGTAAAAGTCACAAAGCATAAATGAAAATAGTGTAAGTTTTAATGCGATAATATAGCGGATAATAAATAGCAATAGCTATTAATGGAGAAAACTCAAAAGACATAATAACTCCATTATAGAAAATTATGATAAGAGTTTCAAACATCAAAATGAAAAATATATCCAAAAATGTGATACTGAAAATATTTCTAATGAAACTGGTGACTAGCCAAAGAGATTGAAATATTATTAGTGACTTGTGGGGAGCGTACTTGAACCTATGAGTGAATGGTCATTTTTTTTTTTCCGATTGCACATACCCCGTCACTGGTAAATTTCAAAACCTTTAGCGAGACTTTAAAACGAGATGTAGAAACAGATCCCTGAGATGTGGATTTCACTCCTAACTCAAAGATGTATTTCAAAATTGAAAACAGTTGAGGAATGAAACTAATCACTAAGTTAAGGATATCACCCCCAGCTTAGTGGTTGAGTTTCTTTTTGAAGGAAATACTCTTTGAGGTGTGGATGTCACTCCTATCTCAAAGATATATTCCTAAGATAAATAATATATAGAGGAGTGAAACTAATCATCAAGGTATGGATACCACTCCTAACTTGATGATATCGTTTCGTTTGTGAAATACGAGTGTCTTCTTTGCCAACAAGATATCGAAAGAATAATGAGAAATAATTATAACAACAATATCTTGAAAGAAAATAATAGGAAATAAGAGAAATATAAACGAGAGGACTAACGAGAGGACTCGTGAAAGTAAGCTTAGTTATAGACTAGGCTAAAAGGCATTCTAATAACCTAATTCCCTATAACCATGGCTCTGATACCAATCTGTAACACCCCAACCGATGGCGGAAACATCGAGGTGTCACGTAGTGACGATTGCTCAATAGCTCATGGTACTAAAGTGTAAATTTGAATACATTGATTAAATAATTTATTACATTGAAATGAAATTACAGGATACAATAATTCTAAAGTGACAAGTCTAGCTAAAATACAATGTAGTCAAGACTGAAATATAAATTCCAAAAGCCTAAAAGAAGCGTCTCAAAACAACCTGAAACATGTACGAAAATGATTTGGTCAATACAAAATGTATTGGTGAGCATACCCCGTTTAAATAGATATAGTAGAAAAGTGTTTAGCAATTCATGTGCGGTACCATTTGCAATTATGTAATAAGTAATATCCGTTCAAAACCAAACCTGAGAATAATGACTAACACATGACTAACCAACTGAATAATGAATTAATAAGACAATGACCAAGATTCTCTCAACAGAGTCTCAAGGGGGTATACCATAGTACTATTCATTGAAAAGCTAGGCCGCCCAGCGGTTAATGATTTTGACAAGTCATAGACACACCAATTATCATAAAGCAAACACACATGAGAATTGCATTAAGTATAAGAAATTGAAACTTGATTAATATATAAGTACATGAGTCACCCCAAAGTAGTAAAACGGTAAAAAGGGGAAAGATATACTCACCTTGATTATGATGGTAAACGAGAGTCAATGAATTATACTTGATTCTTATTTTAGTTAAGCATAGAATATCACAAGAATTGAATCTTCTTCAATTCATAAGCGAACCTAAACATCGTATTTTCTTAATTAGTTACATGATAATTTACTCGTCCAATCTATATGTTGGTAAGCATTCTCCGGCGACCAAGATTTCGGGTTAAAACTTATATCCTTTAATAATTAACGAAGAATGAATTTAGGTTACCAATAATTTAATTGTCAAAACATTATAAAGCGGTTTGGTACCTTCATATTCGTAGAACAAAAATAAAAATATCAATTAGGTTAGTTATAAGCGAAGATATATCTTATGTTTATAAGTATTTCTTTTATACCCATCCATTTGATAACATCCTAGTTTAGTATCAACGTAGATCATATCAAAATAAAGCTCCCATGTAATTAATTACTCTAAATTGTATTACTCGTAATTATGCACACACAAAAAAAAAAATCATATTTAATAATGACTTAATTATGATATATTCATCAAAGAAAATATATCTACTTCTTAACCATCGTTTCATCTATTTGATAATTAAATAGACATAGGCCTACGTAGGAAAATTGTGTTGACATTACACAGTTAATATGCATCTAATAAAAAGGTGTATGAAATCACATGGTTGGAAATAAAAGAAAGGTCGTTCGTTTTATCCGTTCATCTTTGATAAATAGCCGCCGGATTTTGATTCAAATTGATATTGTGTTCATACAAGCACTAGAGAGATAGGAATTAGTTTCATTACCTTATGTGTGAATGTAAGATCGATCGAAAGGTTGTAGGGTGCCAAATTCAATAGATGTAACAGGTAACTATCGGCTGCAACTGTAGCATGATGTAAGCCTTGGTTGGTGTCTCAAACAACAGTCGTTTGATGGCTGGTTGTGGAGTTTAACAGTGGCGCTGTATCGATTTAGATAATGTACGGTGGTGCTGCGAATGGTGGTGGTCTATGGTTCAAGATTGATAAAGGCGGTGGTTTTCTTATTTTCCAAGTGACCGATTAATCTTATGAGTTGCTATATGTGTATATATATATATATATCATGATTAGGAGTTACAAACTTGAATGATAATCATGTGGCTAATTACTTCACGCCGGTTACGGAATTTATAATGGCAATCATGACTTTTTGGTTTAGACTTAAAGGAAAATGATGGTCTAAGTGCAAAGAAAAAGTTACAAGATTTAATTCCAAAGTCTCAATTGCCACTGCTTCCATGATAGGAAAATCTACGCAAATAACCTTAGCTTTGTTTAAATATTATAAGCTCTTAGACTATTATAACCCAACCATTTTGCATAAAAGATGTTAATATTCTATTTAAATCTTATGGTTTTTACCCCTTTTTGTTTCTAGATAACTAATTTTGTAGAAAATCAAATGAAGTTTATTTCAATTGGACTTATAATAAAATATATTCCATTAAAGCAAATGTCTAGTAAATTCTATTAAAAGCAATTATCAGTTACAAGAACTAAACATCAATGATCATTCATTTAAAAAAAAAAAAAATTCAAAATCTATAACATAATTACAAACTTTGTATTAATGCTTTTAAAATTTCAGGTTGTTACAAAAACGATGAAACTTACAGGGACTAAAATAGAAACATTTAAATACAAGAAGGACTATAATTGACAACTTGTTAAAAGATGAGGGTGACGGTTGTCACAATTCGATTATAAACGTTAAAAGATCACTCAACCCTTTCAATCCCAAACCAAATAAAAGTTACATGTTATGAACCAAAACGACGCCACGTTGACCATCAACCACCATATTCGTATCAAAATTCGCGAATTCGTTCAATCTTTCTTCGACGAGGTCTTCTCCGTGAATAATTTATCCAGTCACAGTGACAATCGAACACTTTATTAATAGGTTAAAGTTGGGATTACTTGATTAATTATAGTTTGATTAGGGTTATTACGTTGTTTTTTAAATTTTAAAAAATTACAATAGATAAAGACCTAAATCAATAAAAAAGTTAAAAAAAACACGGGTTATTACGGTGTTTTTAAAATTTTTAAATTTAAAAAAATTACAATAGATAAAGACCCTAAATAGATAAAAAAAGTTAAAAAAAAAACACTTCAAAACAAAAAAAAAAAATCCAAACCAAAACCTTCCCAACATCAAAATGTCCATATTCATCCCCCTGTTGCCAAGCGCCTCGCTTTGACCAAAGCGAGGCGCTTGGCCCCTTTTTTTCAAACTCCCATGCAACTTCGTACTGAGTTTGACCTTAATGTGACTGAAGCGCCTCGCTTTGGCCTAAGCAAGGCGCTTCAGAAGGGAGTTGAAATAGAAGAGAGGGTTGCCACGGACCCTTAAAATAAGCAAACATTGCAATAAACTACTGGAACTTTTTATTTTCTTTGGCTACACGTGTCTTTTGTACACATCATTTGTTTTCTTCTTCTATTCCACCGCCAGCCCATCTCTCTTATTGCTCCTCTGTGTCAGATACCGTTCAAAGTGTGGTGGTGGTTTTGGTGGCATAGCGACAATCTTAATGGTGGTTCTTGGTAGTCAACAGCCGCACATTTGCCTGATGGCTAGGGTTGTAGAATTTCAATTTATAAAAACCCGGCCCAATTTGACCCCTGTAAGTTGTTTCTGATCAAATTCATTTTGTTTTTTCCAATTTTAATTTGGTTGCTGACTATACATTACTGTTGATCGTATTCTCTGTCTCAATTAATTGGTTATTAGGTATAATTAGATAATCAATTCCTTAACTATACCACATTTTCACTGACTTAAAACACTTTGAATGAAAAACTCCTAAATAATTATATAACTTTCGGTTAACTGTACCAATCTTTTAATAGGCATATCGTTGAGAACCAGCGAATAGCGGGTATGGACAACAACAGTCGACCTCACAGACCTGCACTGGTTAGTTTCCGCATTCGGTAGAAATGTAAGCAGTTATTTGGCATGTTATCTGATATGTCATACTAACCAAGTAACAAGAAACACAAGGCAATCCCTTATCTTTTCATTGATTTGTGTAAAAGTCTGAGATTATGTTATGTTATCTTGTGCTATTTGGATCGTAAACATTTAAGTATGTAGTTGGAAACCTCTCTCTCTAGCCAGGAGTCTTAGACAAGCGTTGCTCTTTCCTTTACGTAAGGGCTTGATTCGAATCATATTTTTGTTTCTAATGGGTAAAACTAAGATAATTAACTTAAAAGAAAATGGATTGAAGTCACGCAAAGTGTATTTTCGGTCACTGAATCTATATAATAGTTATTTAGTAGTTAAAACTTTGGGAAAAAATAATGTCGTGGCTCAATGTGACCCGTACGATTTCTCCAGGAACAGGCTGCTAAGGAAGCTGTTGTTGTAGCTGCGCGCAAGCTTTATACCTAAAGAGGAAATATGCGAAGCACATGCGCTTGCTGCTGCAGCTGCGCAAGACCTTGCAAGTAAGAAACAAGTACTATCTTTTTTTCTTTGTATGATCAAAGGCACCACTGTCGTGAGTATTATCACCATTGTCGCTGATCACATTATTACTGTTTGTTTGTGAGCATATTTCTATTTCACTTAAATGATCCTTCTTTCTGCTGAAGTAGTTGGTTGGCTATTTATCAATAGTTGTAGGTTATTATTAAGTTTGCTAATTTCTGTTTGATGTGTTACTTTGTATCTTATATATCAATAGATATTTTTATTTTTAATAGAGTAGGTTTTGCTATCCAAAAGGGGGTGGCGGCGCAGCTTGTTGCCCGCTTACCAGCCGTCCACTTGTAATGTGTTTGTGGGTTTATTTGTCTTTAATAGATATTAAAACAATTGACGTGTTTATATATGCTTTTGACTTTTCAAAATTGGAAGATGACCTTTGGGGATATATATTTTTTTAGTCAACTAATGTTTTACAGTAAGTATACAAGGAGTGATTGTTGTATTCAAAAAGGGAAAAACAAAGGGGGATTTTGTTGCTGTGAACTGTTTCTGCCAATAGGGACCTAGATGTGGTTAAACTATTGTTGCTGCTATATTCAGGTTTAGAAAATACACTATTGGGCAAGGCTATTTTTCTTCTTCGGTTCATCCCCATCTTAAGGTTTGTTCTAAAGTTTAATTGTTAAGGCAGAAAATCAAGTAAGTAGTCGTTTCTTTAAGCGTGTTATGACTCTATGGTCAATTGGTCATGTTAGAATCATTTCACACGTATAGCCATAAGATATGCAAATCTCTAGTTGGATATCAACTTTTACTAACCTAAACCCTAAATATATTCATTCTCTGTGTGAATAATAATACATACCCGAATAACAATACATGCATGAACGATTGAAAGATGCATTTGAAGTTCCATGGCTGTACAAATATATTTTGTATTTTGAAACATTAATATAATTATTTACTTCAGGTTTAGGTCATTAATAAACCTAGAATTTGATTTTTAATGTTTGTTGTAAAAACTAACCATAGTGTATTTTAAAAAGAAAATAATATGATAAGTTAGGGCGGATTATGTATTATTAATTAATGATCGTAGATGTGTTATATGGATGATATAAGTGGCACCATGTTTGCTCTTTGCATGATTCGCGCAAAATTTCCTCGTATTGATAAAGTATCTTATTCAAATCATTTCTTAATTTAGTTGATTTTATCTTAAATGTTGACTTTGACTTACACTTTTGCATGTTACTTACTATTGAGCCTTTTATTTTGCAATCTCAATTGTAGCAGTAGTGTGAAGGATAGAATGCCGCGTTGGCATTTATCGTGGGGCATTCCCTGCAGACAAAATACTAGTTACCTTCAGAATAACAAACATTACAATAAAATAAAACAAAACATTACAATAAAATAAAATAAAACAAAAGATTACATAAATAAAAAACACAAACTAAAACTTAAATATAATTCGGTCGTAGCATTTACCACGACGACACGTACTCGACTTCTTATAGACTTAAAATAGGAATCAATTTGAGTCACCTCTACGGCGACTTCTTCGGAGTCCGTTGAGGATTCCACCATGTTGGCCTTGAACATCTCCTCAAAGATCACACACTTTGATTCAATGAACCTAAACTTATAATGAGTTTCATCACTATGGCGGTTTTGACCACCCATTATAACCCGAAATTCCGCCAATACCTTACCCCAAAAAAGGGATTGAACAAAGCGTTGTCTTCATCTTCATTTTATTGTAGACCTTCATATTCATCTCTATTACTTTTTTCTTTATCGTTGTTACGATTGGACTAAATTGATTAACTAGGATGCTAGTTTTATGGTCGGAAACGCGATTTAATGAACCAAGACCTCTATCGTACTGCGAATTGGTACGAGCGGTTCAAAACGAAAGTTGTGCCCTTGCTAGCGAATTATGTAACTATGCCCCACACTAAACACCATAAAAAGTAAAGTTGTTTGTGTGTGAATGTGAGAAATTAGGTGATCTTAATAGGCGAATCGTAGACAAACTCGATAGGTTGCCTTACGATGAAGGTAAGAAAGGCTTTTACATAATGTGAGGCGATTTCCATCGGTGAATGACGACTAGTAACAAAGTGACGACTAGTAACAAGCTTATCTATCTCCAAATGCATGGTTGCTCCATTCTTGCACGCTAGGAAAAAATGGGCGCCTTAGTACAAAGGCCTATAGTGATTGCTTATCTTTATATAAACTTTGGCCGACACTGATTAACATAAATTAATAAACTACATACTCTAATGGTTTAAACAACCCATTAAAACCAAACTCAATTAGTTATCGTAGTTGTGCCCAAAACTTGAAAAAAAGTGTCAGCAGCCCAAATTCGCCGGATTTCAAAAACAAATTAATGGGATTTCAGATTAATATATCGAAAAACAACCCATTAAAACCAAACTTAATAGCACCATTAAATGCACCGCCAACATGTATGAGTGATATGTAGTAAATAGTCTAGAATAGTCTAGGGTCTAGTATGTTAGTATCTCATAGTATAAGGACTGATCTTGTAAATTGTAAACAAGTGGTGGGGGGTCTGTTAAATACTGTTAGATGGAGTTGAGTATGGTAGTGATTGATTTTAAGGGTTTATCTCCCTATTCTCTGTGTAATTCTTTCTTTCTCTATCTTTCACTCTTTAGTTCTTGATTACCAAATTGTATCATATCAATGGTATCAGAGCTATCATCCTCTTGACCATGGGTTAGGGCAGTGATATTAGTATCAACGATTCAAGAACGGTTCTACTTCAACACAAAGCAATCGAATCAGGGCAACAAAATAATTCCAATCATCTACCGGATTATCAACAACCGATTGTGCACTACTTTTCCTACCTAAGCAGTTAATGCGGTAAAATATCGGTTATCGGTCAAAGACCGATATTTAGGATATCGTTTATTGCGGTGAGATATCGGTGGGATATCGGTAATTACGGAATATATATTATAATAATTGTAAGATCAATATATAAAACTTAAAACATTTTGTAACAAACTAAAAAATCTTAAGGGTCAAATCTGACCAAAACCGTAATATTAAGGATTAAAATATTATTTAGATAAAAAGAATTAAAGGAAATAATATGGTATATGTTGATAAACCCTAAAAACAAAGCAACCGTCACCTTGTCTTCTCTCCTTCTCCATTGCAGGTTTCTTCCTCCCATTTCTAGCATAGGTTCATCTCCATCTCTTTTTCTTTTACAAACTTTCATAGTCATGTTCATCCCTATTACGTCTCTTTAGCCCTATTACATCTCTGTTGTAACCTAAATGGTATCAAAATGGGCAAAAAAACACCAAACCGATATTCTCACCGATACAACCGATATTCTCACCGATACAACCGATATTTTGGAAGGCAGTCGGCCGATATATCACCGATATCGGCCGAGATTATCGGAACCGAGATAGGGACCGATATTTGTGACCGAGATAGGCCCTTATGGCCAATAACCGAGATATCACCGATATATCACCGATATTGACTGCTTAGTTTCCTACTTTGTTTTCTTCTTCTTTTCTTACCTTATCATAGGCAACAATCAGATTTCAAATTTTGCAGCAACAATCAAATTAGGGCAACAAAGGGATTACCGTTAACAATGAGTAATCATCATCTGTAATAACAAGTCGCACAACAACAATTCAACAAACATCAATAATGACTGATCAAGAAACTGAAACTGCAATGAACGATCATGAAGAGAGACTACATCTATTGGTATGAAATCAAGGAGAGATTTTAGAACGATGGATGGCTATGTCAGAAAGACAAGAACAACAAATGGCAGAATTGAACACATTAATGGATCAAGTGCTTAGGAATTGGAGTTCTTCAAATCATGGTGGGGTAAGTACAAACGAATCCCCAAACAATATTAGTTCCGATGTTGATAATGAAAGGGGTTCTATACTTGACAATTCTTCTAATCTCATAAAAGTTGAGTATGTTTCCAAGGTATTTGATGAAAAGCCTAAGGCGGTCAATAACGAGATGAAAGAAATTTTTAGTAATGAGATTCAAGAAAGGGTTGGGTATGTATTCAAAATCAAGGATAAGATTCAAGCATCAATTGAATATGAGAATGGGAAGGAAATTCAAGAATTAGTTATTGATGAAGAGTCAAGAACTAATGAAAATGGTATTAATGGATTTGAGAATCAAATTAGTTCTCTAAATTTTGTAAAAGTTGAATATGCCCCTAAGGTGTTTGTTGAAATGCCTAATACATTTGAAAATAAGGTTGATGAATCTGAAAGTGGGGATTAGATTCAAGAACTTACTGATAATGAATCATTTGATGCTAAGGGTTTCAAAATAAATGGAAAAGATAAGAAAAATAACCAGGTTGATGTTGATTTTTGCAATGCTATACAATATAAAGTGTTTGCACCAGATTGGCCGAGAACTCATAAGGTGAATAGTGAAGCCAAGGAATGTTATTCATAACATTGTTTAGAAGCATTAGTTACTCATGATTAGTCAAGAATAGTTGAAATTGATGATCAAGAAAAAGGGAACGAGAAGTCAGTTTCCTTGCATTTGCTTGATGAAATAGTTATGAATCAACAAGATATTGAGTTGAATTTAAAGATGGTTCATGGGAGTGTGTAGTCTAGGATACAATTAGATCATCAGATGGGATTTGGTGAGCAGATGGGAGTCTTAGGTTTAATGACAAAATTTGATTCATGGAAGGAAGAAACAATTAAATTGGATAATTTCTGGTGGGATTACATGGACGAATCAAAAGGATTTCAAATGATAAGTCTGATGAAAGTGGGTTGTGTATGGCATAAATGGAAATCCAATGAGTACGAAGGGAAGTTGTTTAAAAACGAAAGCAAGGGTATATATGTGGCATAAATGGAAATCTAAGTGCTGGGATCGGTTTGTTGTTAGTATTGTGACTAAAGAGAGTTACAAAATGATAAATAGTGAGTTGATCAGCTGGGGCTGGAATTTCCTTTGGTACTCTTGCTATTATGCACATGTTATATGGTTGGGTTTGAGGGTGAATACCTTTTTGGCTTCAAGAGTTACTGTTGGTAGAATTCCTAGATATGATTCTAGTGAATAGGCTGATGTGGTTGAATAAAACATATTTAAGAAAAAGCAAGGTGCAGATTATGGGTGATGTTTTTACTTGTTCAATATTTTTGGTTCGGCTGATGTGGTGTATATGCAATTGGAGTTGGATTATGATCACAACAGTGAGTGTTAAACATTGGTTAATGATGGGTACAGAGGCTAGCACTAATGCTAATTTCAAGAACCATACTCATGTTGGGTCAAAGTCTTATGCTATTACCCTATACTTGAAAGTGCGGGTCTCAGCTGCCTGTTGGTTCAATCCGCTACTGCTGTTTCCAGTTTGCTGCTAATGTTTACACCTGGGGTATGTTTGGCAAAACTAGCTGGTGGCTGGAAGCTGGTAGCTGCAAGCAGGAAGCTTTTTAAATATATTTTGGTGTTTGGCAGAGTAGCAGGAGCTTTTAATAAAATGTATAAAATGACCAAAATGGGCATAATTAAAAGCTTGTAAGGAAGATTTTTATTTTATTTTTAAAATAGAATGGGTATTTGGGTCATTTACCCATTAAAAGCTTGTAGCTAGTAGGAGCTTTTTTTTAAACGCTAGTACTAGTAGCTTTTCACTATAGAGCTTTTTCTCCAACCTAAAAGCTTTCAGCTACTTCAACCAAACAAAGTTTTTTATTGAGTAGGAGCTTTTTCTTAAATGCTTGAAGCTCCTAAAAGCCCTTAAAAGCTCCTTGCCAAACATACCCCTGGTGTTATTGCTACAGTTTCAACCTGCTGTTTTTGAAGTTTGATTTTTGATAGTTTTGACTAGTTCTTTTTTTTTTTTTTTTTTTTTTGTGATTCTTTAGGACAAGAAGTATTTATCGGGGGGGGGGGGGGGGGGGGGGTATTTATATGTAGTAAATAGTCTAGGGTCCAGTATGTTAGCATCTCATAGTATAAGGACTAATCTTGTAAATTGTAAACAAGTGGTGAGGGTGTCTGTTAAACTTGGTTTAAAAAAGCGCGAGGCGCTCTGAGGCGTTTTGGGTCCAAAATCCGAAGCGCGGGGCTTAAAGCGCGAGGCGAGAGCTTCACGTATAGCATTAAAAAAATTATAAAAAAATATTTATATATGTCAATATGACATTTTCTACATGTTAATCAATCATGAGCACAAAAACATGATTATAAAACACACTTGAACACTTAAAAAGCATATTCAAAACATAAAAACGACGAGGCACTACTGTAGCGGGCCAAATAAAGCACTTTAAAAGGTTTTTTTTTGGCTGAGGCGCTACTGTAGCGCTACTGTAGCGCGCGCCTCAAGCGCCCGAGGCGGCGCTTCATGTAGTTCAACGCTTTTTGGCAAAAAAAGCGTTTTTCTTGGAGCCTCGCGCCTCAAACGCTTAAAGCGCGCCTGAGGCGCGCTTTTTTAAACCAAGCTGTTAAATACTGTTAGATGGAGTTGAGTATGGTAGTGATTGATTTTGAGAGATTATCTCCCTCTTCTCTGTGTAATTCTTTCTTTTTCTATCTTTCGCTCTTTAGATCTCGATTACCAAATTGTATCATATCAATGCGTGACCGCCATACCAGCCCTCGCAAACGTCTTGGATTTTGTCGGCTGATCTAACGGATGAAAAAGTGAAGGGGAAACCAACAAAAATTAATGAAAGCAATCGATTGAAGATTGGTGGCGAGAAAGTGGATCTTGATCCTCCTTAGGGGAGGAGGAATCATGGGAGAGGATTAAGGGGAGGATGGGGAATTGACGAAGGAGGAAGCCGAGACGTCGTAAAGAGGGGAAGAGGAGGAGGGAGGAGGGGGTATTTATATGTAGTAAATAGTCTAGAGTTCGGTATGTTAGTATCTCATAGTATAAGGACTAATCTTGTAAATTGTAAACAAGTGGTGAGGGTGTCTGTTAAATACTGTTAGATGGAGTTGAGTATGGTAGTGATTGATTTTAAGAGTTTATCTCCCTCTTCTCTGTGTAATTCTTTCTTTTTCTATCTTTCACTCGTTAGTTCTTGATTACCAAATTGTATCATATCAATGCGCGACCGCCATACCAGCCCTCGCAAATGTCTTGGATTTTGTCGGCTGATCTAACGAATGAAAAAGTGAAGGAGAAACCAACAAAAATTAATGAAAGCAATCAATTGAAGATTGGTGGCGAGAAAGTGGATCTTGATCTACCTTAGGGGAGGAGGAATCATGGGAGAGGATTAAGGGGAGGATGGGGAATTGACGAAGGAGGAAGCTAAGACGCCGTAAAGAGGGGAAGAGGAGGGAGGGAGGGTTGTCTGGTTTGTTAGGGTTTGGAGGAGGTCAAGGGTGATAATAAATAAAAATATAATATTTGAATATAAAACCCATATGGATCCGAATACGTTTTAATAACCCAAAGGAACAATTTTGATGGGAATTTAAGGGTGGGGATGGCCTCACCAAGTGTCATGTGTCCCTACCCCTATTGCTTTATTATATGTATAGATTAATTAAAATGGAGAATAGATTTAGAGACTTCTCTCCTTGCCTCACATTAGGGATTCATATTCATTCCCCACGTTCATTCGCTATATTTTTGCGAGTGTTTCTACATGGAAAGTTGGCTAATGAATTAGATGTAGGGGTTTTTGATTGGACATAGAAAGAGAGAGATGATAAATGAAATATGTATGAGTCTTAAAAGATGAATAAAACATAAAGATAAATTTGATTTGTTAGTTAAATCATGAGGGGCCCCACCATTGTTGTGGAGTGGTATCTAGGTGAAGAGTGAATACGGGTGACGCTGGTTCGACTCGGATGGAGGCGAGGTTTTACCGATCATTCCACTTTCATGCCTTCGGACGGTTGGAGATCGGGTTTCTGCGCATCTGGGAGAGCCAAGGGGCTGCCAGCGATCATGTAGTTGACCTTGGCCACAGCGCCCGGTGTCACGGTGGTTGGCACCTCGTTCCTTGCCGTAAAAAAATGAAGTTAAATCATAAGGATGACGATACAGAACCAAATAGGAATGCTCTAATATTATATGATGTAATCTTATGTAATATGATACAATGCTATATTGTATTGCATAACATGATATACGACGATCAAAGGCCTATAAAAGCAAAGACACCAACATGATCCAACATTGTATGTTTTCTCGTCAATCTCTCTACGATCAACGCCTCTAATAATGACAATTCCAGTCGCCGGAGAAGTTAACTCAGACGGAGTATGTTCCAATCCTAATCTCACCAGAAACGACTTGAACCCCAATTCTGCTGAAGATAACTTCATTGCATCTCAACTGGTGAAAAGTTCGAACTCTCAACCGCTTATTCCCTACGATCCTTCACCGGTATCTCTAATCATATCTTTTTACATGATGTTCATTGATTTTTAATGTATTTGCTTGAATTCAGCTAGTTAACACTGGATCTGGTCGTTTTTAACAGAGTAAACCTCGAAAATCGAAGCCTACTAGATTTAAAAATTTTCAAACTAATGTGCAAATGGAAAATCCGCCTCCAAAGATTAATATCGTAAGAATTTGTTTCGGTTCTACACTAGTGTTATTATTGTTGTTATTATTGTTACATAGTTAAATCTAGTTATGATTTAGTGGCAAAGCTTTTAAATCGCTAGAACCATTTGGGGAAAATAATCTACTTTGTTTGGAATAAATAATTTCACTTTGTACCTGTGATTTGATGTTTGATTTTATCGTTAATTGCTTATCTATGGACTATGAACATAATTCTAGGTTTAGGGTACGAAAGAAACCGAACAACAAAATGCATTTTTAATTGTTCATATCATAGTATCTAAGGCATTAGGCGCATAGGCCTCACCTGTGGCTTAAGTGCAAAAAAAGTGAGGGTCTGAGAAAAAAGAATGCACTTAATGAAAAAAAAATGTATGTATTAGAATAGTACTATTTTAATATTTTTCAAATAAATAAAAACAAAAGCTATTTTATAACACTTAATATCATCTAATAATACCAAAAGTTTTAAATTAGTGAAGATTCAATGCAATTTAAAACTGGAAAGTTATAAATATATTAAACTGGATCAGAGTTTTGGATGAAAGTTGCTTAAGTCCTTATTGTGGCAACTTATATCATAACGAAGATCAATAAATTTTGCATTAAAATTTTGCATTAAATAATAATTAAAAAAAATAAATCGGTACTTAGTGTGCCTGGAGAGCAGAAGCGAGAACCTATGAATCGGTAGCGCAATTTCTGGACCTGGCTTGAAAATGAGCCCAGGCTCATGAGGCGAGGGCTTTTAATAACTACGGTTCATATATTGACATTGTTTATTTGTTACTCCTACATAGCTTTGAATTTACAGTGTTGTTTCATCACCAGGTAGTAACTGATGCACCAGGTGCGAGTTCCAGGTGAGTATATTTACTTCTTAGTCTATTCTTGCTGTAAAAGACCCTATGACTAATGGTTATATTTGTTTTGCATACAGCTTGCAAAAACATACGTCTCCAACTAAAACCTTCAAAGCTCAGGTTCTAAGTTCACCCAGCTTGAATCGAGCAATGGAACTTAAAGCTAGTCTTGGAAATGAGTTTCCCAGCTGTATAAAGGTGATGCGTGGATCACAAGTTTCCAAAGGTTTTTGGTTGGTAATGCCTCTTTCTTTAACTGCTCACAATTTGTCTTTATATTTTATAAACATGACAAAAATAAGATACACCTCTCCCCACCTTTGGTTCATAGGGCATTCCGCGTGATTTCTGTGAGTCATTCTTACCTAAAGAAGACGTTACATGTGTACTCGAAGACGAAAGCGGGGAACAGTATGAAGTCAAATTTCTTGCACACAAGCATGGGATTAGTGCAGGGTGGACAAGATTTGTTGTTGGACATAAATTAATGGAAGGAGATGTTTTGCTCTTCCATTTAGTGGAAGCTACAAAATTTAAGGTGACATAGTTAGCTGTATAAGCAGATTAAAAACATAAATAAACATTAAAAACGTGTGTTGTAATTTCAAATGTTCTTACTTTTGTAGGTTTACATAACTAAGGCCAATGTCTCAAGTGAAGTAGCTAATTCTGTGCCTGTTAATCTTTCGACTTTGGAAGCACATTCAGAGCAAATAACTCCGGGTAACAATTTTGACCATTCTGTTAGTTAGTTTTAGTCGTTCCCTTTTGTTTATATTTAGAATTAAATGATGTGATAACAGCTACTTCGTCTCCTAAAACAAAGAAAAACAAGCATCCAGAGTCTCTATCTTTAACCTCGGTCGAAAAAAAGGTTAAAAAGCACAGAAAGTCCACCACACCATCAACTTCTGAGCCCCGTAGTGGCCACCTTATCGGACATGTAGGAAACAATAACGAAGAGGTTGGTTCAGCAGTTCCCGAACGTTCCAGACCACCGATACCCAATCTTTCATTCCAAGAAGTCAAATCTTTTGAAGACTTCCGTATTGTGGTCAATGGTCACAGCATTGACGCTGAGCTAATCGATGATGTGAGGATGGGTTACTACAAACTATGCTTTTATAAGAATCAATTCCTTCATGATGGTGTTGAAGACAACATGAATTCCATGTTAGTGGTGGGTATGATCACTGAAATCGTAAGGATTGGTAACGAGATTAAAAAATGCAAGTCCACCACAACTAAGGAAGAGTTTGAAAAGTGGGATAAATCCCTTATGTCTTTCGAGGGTTTAGGCATGAAAGTTGGGTTTTTACGCGATAAGATACACACACTTGCAAGACTTGTGTTTGAATCGGAAGGTGCATTGGATAGAGAGAGGTGCACGGAGGCAGAAAGAGAACATAAACGCGTCAAAGCTGAGGCAAATGAAGTTGCAGCAAAGCTTCTTGAGTTGAAGAAAAGTGCTAAAAAGTGTGAAGAGACTTTGGGTATTTTAAAACAGAAAGCTGAGAAGTATGCACTCAAGTTCAAGGAGGAGGTGAATGCTCCGTGGTAGGCGCGCTCTAAAAGAAACTTATTAGGTTGGTTTTCAGTTTATGATCAAATGTTAAGCTTATGACTAATGAACTGCATTAGTAAATCAATAATCTTTGTATGGATTTCTCATTTTCGGTTTTAGTTTCTTGGCATCAAATGTGGTTTTGTGCTCGTGTTTTCAGTGGATGCGGAATGTTGGTTTATTACTTTTACTTGTAATTCATACTCGTGTCTGAAAGAACTGGCGGTAGTTGCTTAGCTGAAGCATCCAACACTTGAAGCATTATAGTGTTGATATAACTCCCTGAATGGAATTGTATTTCCATGTAGGGGTGGTTGGGTCGGGTTGGTTATGAGGTAAAGTGGTAAACATTGAACCTACAAGGCTATAATTGATGTGGTTTTTATATTTTCATAATAAATCAATCGGTTTCGAATATTAAACCGTTCAGTTTTTTTGCTTATAGATGAAGTCTGATCGTGAATCCGGTTAATTGTTGATCCTAGGCTTGAGTCAGTTAAATCCCATTTTGATCCTAGGCTAGAGGTGAGCAAATCGGTTTTTTTGCCGAACCGGTTTCGGTTCCGAACCGGTTCGCTACAGTACTGGTTCCTGGCCGAACCAGTTTCGGTTTTTTCATGCACAATTAGAGAAAAAAATAGGCCGATAAGAAAAAATATAAATATAAAAATTCGACTTTTATTATTGTTTTTGTTTTTCGAAATAAGAAACTAGGAAAATGAAATAACATAAAAACATAATTCAAAATATTACAATCAATTTTTTTTATTAAGCTTCGTCCAAACTACTTTTGCCCAACAAAGCATCGTATGCGAGTTCTTCGTCCGATAGGGGTTCACTTAGTCCTTCTTCCACCTCTTCGTCATGTATTCTTCGTTCAAGTTCGGTTTGGTCTTCGAGAGATGTTTTATGTTGTACTCGATCCACCGCGTCCAAGTGATCTTTTAAGCATATGCACATCTCCAACGATTCAGGATTTAATTTTGTTCTTCGTATCGATAGCACCCTGCCACTAAGAGAAAAAGCCGATTCCGAAGCTACCGTTGAAGCTTGGACACTTAGTAGACCACTGGCTATAGCGGAAAGGATAGGAAATTCGGATTGTTTTCCTTTCCACCAAGCCAAGATATCAAAATTTTCAAATTCGGTGGAAGTGAAAGTCGCCGTAAAATTCGAGCCTTTATACCTTGCAAGCTTGCTAGTTGGGGCCTCACCCCTTTGTCTTTTAGCCGTTTGATCTTTGACAATATTAAACAAATTAATTTTAAGGTTACCTCGGCTCAAGCTACTACGACTTCCTTCCCCTCCCATTGATCCCATTTGCATTTGCAAGTTGGGACCATATTTTTCTAAATAAGTATCATACAATGCTTGGAAATCTTTATCAAAAGTACTTTTCATGTGTGTTGCCCAATTTGGTTTTGTAATATAAAAAGGTAAAGCCATATGTATTTCATCGATTATAGTATAAACCCCCATAGCATTTATGTCACATCCTCAAATTCCACGTGCGGGGTTTTACTGCGAGGCGCGTGACACACCAGGATCCCAGTCAACGATCACAATAAACAAACACTAAACATACATATATTGAAACCAAAACATTATGCTTTGAGCCATAAACCAGCAGCGGAAGCATTTCTTGTTTACAACCAAAAGGCATATTATAGTTTACAAAACATTGTTTAATATGCAACAAAACTCTAGACGCTGTGCAAGACTCCGTGCGCCTACTCCGTTAACTGTTACCTTAGCGACCTAAGAAAACATGCCAAAAATGTCAACATATAATGTTGGTGAGTTCATAGGTTTTCTTTTATAAAAGAGTTGTTATAAGTTTGAAAAGATCATATCAGTTACTACTAGGTTATAAGAACGTTAGCTAGACGTTAAGTATTTTTACTACTACGGTTGGGAACCCATTACTAAACATGAACAAGTAGTTGAAGCGTGCCCAGATAACTAGGCTATTACCGATGCCTCGGTGAGCCCGAACTAGAGACAATATGCACCCGCCCGGCCCTTCCGTCGAGTGAGGTTTGTGAGGCCCAATAGATCTATCCACATTTCCCTCGTTGTGCAACCCGCACATTCATGGTTTCCCCCTAGGACTTTCCATAAAAAGCCGTATAGTAATGTAAAGTAACCATAGTATAACATGACCTTTAGTAAGTAAGTATGTAGCATGTTTCTCCCCTAAAAGTAAACCAGTAAAAGTGGGGCTGTGACACTCACCTGAGATTGCGTTACTTGAAAACAGTTAAATAAGTATGCTATGATAGCCCCAAATAGCGGCGATCTATCATAAGATGTATATAAGTATCCGGACTAATAACCCGCAGGTTAACTAGTCCCCGAATGTCCAGACCATAACCATAAACGTTTGAAAACACCTTTGACTGTTAAACTGACCGTACCAGACAATGCCCAACATCCCATTGGTGACCCGACATCCCACGTGTTAGCCAAATACAAGATATCATGCAACTTATGTAGTTAAACACTTAATACGCGCAAGAGTTCACCTAGTCTAGCATAACGCTCAATTAACGCATAAACGAGTCCGAACATGTGTTACTAAGTCATGAGACATGTCACGGGGTTCCTATCATGTTCCTAGGTGTCAAATCATGTTTCGGGATGTCAAAATACGCTTACAAAAGCAGTACACGCGATTAGGAAACTAACATGCAATTAGGAAAAAGTCAACTAGTGATTGGGATAGTCAACAGGCGATTGGGGAGACTAATCGCCTGTTGTTATAAGCGATTGGGGGCTAATCGCCCCTGCATTAGGCGATTAGGACTCCCAATCGCCTGTTGCAGATATGCGACGCGTTTTCGCGCATTTAACCCTCCAAATCAGATCCGAAACATGCAAAAACACCCAACATCAAACCTAAACTATTAACCAATCCATTTCAAACAAAAACCCCCAATTTATCTCTGCTCTAACAACCTCGGTGCGATTATTTCCAAAAATGGCAAAGTACTAGGTTTCATTAAATATGAAATCTTTCCTTAAATGGCAATAATCAGATTACACATCCTACAATGTGACACCCGGCAAACTCAGGTTAGTAACGTTGACTAAACTAGTAAGTCTACCTTAGCGAGTCATGCATATTACGTTCTTAACGAGGTCAGTTGAGTCGGTATGATGATTCTGGGAATCATCGGGAGTCGTTATGATGATCCGCGGGGTCATCGGGAGTCGGTCCATAACTATGGGTACAAGGATC
This sequence comes from Ambrosia trifida, assembly GCA_028751855.1. Classification (NCBI taxonomy): domain Eukaryota; kingdom Viridiplantae; phylum Streptophyta; class Magnoliopsida; order Asterales; family Asteraceae; genus Ambrosia; species Ambrosia trifida. Next base: position 111,426,592 of record CM054128.1, read on the forward strand.
GGCGATTCGTGGAATCGCCGGGTCTAACACACACACGAGTCTCGAGTCCCGGGAATTGGTGAACGGATGTAAACGTGTTAGTTATCATGCATTATATGTTTGAAATCATTATGTGACTTATCGGTATGTGAATACGTGTTTAAATATGTTAAAATAGTGTTTAACGCGCCAAAAACCCGTTCCAGCATCACAGGGGCGATTAGGAGCTGGGAGAACCCCTAATCGCCTATATGTTCATGCGAGTAGGGAAGGTTATAGGCGATTGGGACCTAATCGCCTGATGTTATACGCGATTAGGCCCCCAATCGCGTGTAAGGTGCTGCTACTCGCGTGAACTGCAGGGCTCGGGTCAAAACACCTATAAATAGAACCCTTAACTCCCCAAACACCTCTAGAACAACCCTAGCTGCTCCCAAGTCGCCCACACACCTTAAAACACCTCTGGAACTCATTTTGCTACAAAAATCACCATCCCCAAGCTTACACACCTTTCTTTAGCAAAACCCAAGGTGTGTTCTTCATCCCTAACCTTTGTAAAGTTGTTATTTTGAGTTCCCCCAAAGTTCCAGACCTTGTTTTACCAAATGTGTCTTTAAAAACCTTTCAAGAGAGTCTTAAACCAAGTTTACACCTTAATGCTTGTTATATGTGAAGTTTACATGCATATGTTGGTCTTATTGGTGATTTTAACATGAATGTTTTCAAGATATGATTGTACTTCTGTTATGTAGAGGTCATTAGGAAGGTTGTCTTAGAATCTTAGCCATTATTATGGTGTTTTGAAGAAAATGCATATTTTGACCCATTTGTATGTTCTTGAGGATTTAGGATGATTGGTGTGATTGTTGATGCAATGTTGTTAGGATTCACACTAGGAAGATGTTAGATCAGAGATTTTATGAGTTACATGTTGTAGAGTTTGAAATCTGATTATTTCCATTTAAGGAAAGATAAGGTTGGTAGAAGAAACCTAGTACTTTGCCATTTTAGGAAATAATTGCATAGAACATGCTAGATCAGTGATATGTTGGGGGTTTTTGCTTGAAAAGGGTTGGTAAATGATTTAGGTTTGATATTGGGTGTTGTTGCATGTTTCGGATCTGATTTGGAGAGTTTAACGCGCGAAAACTCGTTGTACAGCAGCTGCAGGCGATTAGACATCCTAATCGCCTGAGCTAAGGGCGATTGTGCAGATTTAGGGGCGATTGGGACCCTACTCGCCTGATACATCAGGCGATTAGGCCCCTAATCGCCTATAGGCTAATGCCTACTTGCGTGTAACCTTCCTAATCGCATGTACTGCTGTCGTGAACGCGTTTTGACATCCCGGAACACGATTTGACACCTAGGAACATGTTAGGAACCCCGGGATACACCCCATGACTTAGTAAGACGTGTTCGGACCTGTTTATGCGTTAATTGGACATTATGCTAGACTAGGTGAATTGTTGCGCGTGCTAAGTGTTTAATTGCATATGTTGCATGATGTCTTGCATTTATCTAACACGTGGGATGTCGGGTCACCAATGGGATGTCGGGTCTTGTCGGGCACGGTCGGTTTAACAGTTAAAGGTGTTTTCAAACGTTTATGGTCACGGTCTGGACATACGGGGACTAGTTAGCCTGCGGGTTATTAGTCCAATACTTATACACATCTTATGATAGGTCGCCGCTATTTGGGACTATCGTAACATAACTACTTAACTGTTTTCAAGTAACGCAAACCAAGGTGAGTTTCACAGCCCCACTTTTACCGTTTTACTTACGGGGGAGAAACATGCTACTTACTTACTTATTAAAGGTCATGTTATACTATGGTTACTTTACATATACTATGCGGCTTTTACGGAAAGTCCCAGGGGGGAAACCATGAATGTGCGGGGATGCACAACGGGGGAAATGTGGATAGATCTATTGGGCCTCACAAACCCCACTCGACGGCTGGGCCGGGCGGGTGCATATTGTCTCTTATTACTGGCTCGCCGAGGCATCGGTTATAGCCAAAACTGCTGGGCAAGTCTCAACAACTTATAAACGTATAGTAATGGATTCCCAACCGCAGTAGTAAACAAACACTTAACGTCTAGCTAACGTTCTTATAACCTGGTAGTAACGGATATGATCTTTACAACTTATAGAAAACGCTTTATAAAAGAAAACCTGTGAACTCACCAGCATTATATGTTGACATTTTTGGCATGTTTTCTCAGGTCGCTAAGGTAGCGGTTGTCGGACTAGGCGCACGGAGTCGAGCACAGCGTCTATTATTTTGAGCATATTAAACAATGTCTTTGTAAACAATGATATGTCTTTTGGTTGTAAACAAGAATGCTTCCGCTGCTGGTTTACAGCTCAAAGCATTATATTTTGGTTTTAAATATAATCTTGAATGCATGTTTGTTGTATGTTTATTGTGATCGTTGACTGAGATCCTGGTGTGTCACGCGCCTCGCGGTAAAACCCCGCACGTGGAATTTGAGGGTGTGACAGATTGGTATCAGAGCCAACGGTTATAGTGAACTGAGACTGCATGTAGAGTCTAGTCTATAACTGAGTCGCACACACTAGACGGTCACAATTAGTCGAGTCTTAGCAAGTGGGTAACAATATGACTTGTCGGGGTGTCGGTGTCATCGTCTACTACGCTACATCATCTATTTACTCTTTATCATTCTATTTCTTGACTCATCCTTACTATGATTCGATGGCGAACGATATACTATTGAACTTTCTTGACGGCGGTGTACATTGGGGTAGCTTCGGCGTACTCTTGAGATCTGTCCAGAGATTTGGACATCTCCCTCCTATGCCCTAATGAACACGCCCGTTCTTATGCATACTATCTTGTACTTATACTTATGATAATACCATGATTGGGCGCTAGTGTTCGGTGACTTGAACTTCAAACTTAAAGCGCGCCTGGAGGACCATGTGGAACAGTTTATCATGTCGGGTGCACACGAGATCATAAACTGTGACGCATGGGATCCCTGGCGGACTTTGGGCTTGAACGGATGGACCCGAGCTGGGCTCTATCTAGTTTCTTGAAATTCCTAATGGGTTATACCACGGGCGAGCCTAAATCTTTTGTTTCATTTTGTGACAGAAGATGTCAGGAGCTCGTGGAGGTCGCAGAGGCGGCCGTGCTGGCGGTCGTGCTGGCGGCCGTGGTGGCGGCGGTGGCCGCGGGAACATAAATATGACCCAAGCTGAATTGGATAACTTGATGCAGCAGCATGTGAATATTGCCCTGGCTGCATTCCAAGCCGCTCATAATGCTATGGGTGGTACGTCGATTCTCATCTATTCTACCTCGTTCTGGGGTACTTTACCTTTTCTTGATACTCACCTGTGTGTCTGTTCCAGGTGGTGCTGTCAATCCTCCTCCATCCCAGTGTTCCTATAAAAAGTTTATGGACTGTAAGCCCCACAACTTTAGCGGCACTGAAGGGGCAGTGGGACTGCTCCGATGGTTGGAGAAAATCGAATCTGTTTTCTCGATGTGCAGCTGCCCGGAAGGCGACCGGGTGAAGTATGCTTCTGCGACCCTGGAGGGTCAAGCCTTGACTTGGTGGAACTCCACCACCCAGACTATGGGCATTGGGGAAGCCCACGCTATGCCCTGGACAGAATTCATTCAGTTGCTGAAAAATGAGTACTGCCCGAGGGATGAAATCCAGAAGCTTGAGCATGAAGTCTGGAATCATAAGATGGTGGGTTCTGAGATTGAAACTTATACTGCTCGGCACAATGAATTGGCGGTGTTGTGCCCCGATCTGCACGCACCCGAATACCGAAGAATTGAGCATTATGTTGCTGGGTTAGTACCGGAGATTGCCGGGTTAGTTGCTGCGGGTAACCTCACTGTTTATTCTGAGGTGGTTCGGTCGGCCCACAGGCTGACCAACATGAAAGTGGCTGAAGGGGTCTTGCCTCCTCGAGGCGCTGCTGTGAAGGCTCCCGATAGTAACAAGCGGAAATGGGAAGCTGTGGGGAAAGGTTCGAGCTCGGCTCAGCCTCAGCAGGTGAAGAAGTCAGATACTGGGGGATCGTCGTCTGAACAGAAGATAGGGGGTTATCAGGGAAGGTTGCCAAAGTGTGAACGATGCTGGTTTCATCATACTGGTCGTTGCGACAAGAACCATTGCCGCCGGTGCAACAAGGCCGGACATGTGGCCCATGACTGCAGGGTTAATCTTCAGGGTAACCGGAACCCTCCTGCTACATCTACTCCGGCCCCTCCTGTTGCCGCTTCCCAGGGAAATCAGGGGAAACAAGGGTGCTATAACTGTGGTGAGCTTGGTCACTACAAGCGTAACTGCCCCAAGTTGAAACAGGGTGAAGCCGGGAAGAATGGGTCGGGCAATGGAAACAATGGGGGCGGAGGCAGGAATGCTCGCGCCTTCGTGATCGGTTCAAGTGGTGCTCGACAGGATCCCGACACTGTTACTGGTACGTTTCTCCTCGATAATCGCTATGCTACGGTTTTATTCGATTCTGGCGCCGATAAGAGTTTTATATCTCTTGGGTTTAGTCAATTGCTTGATAGGGTACCTACACCTTTAGAGGCTAAGTACTTGATAGAATTGGCTGATGGTAAGAAAGTCGAGGCGACGCACGTCCTTAGGGAGTGTCACCTTGAGTTGTCGGGTTATTCCTTCCCTATTGATCTTATGCCGGTGTCCTTGGGTAGTTTCGATGTTGTCGTGGGTATGGATTGGTTGTCCCTGTATCATGCCGAGATCGTTTGTTTTGATAAAGTCATTCGACTTCCTCTCCCTGATGGAGAAGTTCTGTTGGTGCACGGTGAGAAGAGCGGGGTCCCATTGAGTATCATTTCGTGTATGAAAGCCTATAAGTATCTTCGGAAGGGGTATTCTGCCATTCTGGCACTTGTTTCGGTTTCGTCTGAAGAGGAGAAGAAGATTGAAGATATTCCTGTTGTCCGTGACTTTCCCGATGTATTTCCTGAAGACTTACCTGGTCTTCCTCCTTATCGCCAGGTCGAATTTGGTATTGAACTTGCTCCGGGTGCGGCCCCTATTGCTCGTGCCCCTTATCGTCTTGCACCTCCCGAGATGCAGGAATTATCGAACCAGTTGCAGGAGCTGTTAGAGAAGGGTTTCATTCGACCTAGTTCGTCCCCGTGGGGAGCCCCTATTTTGTTTGTCAAGAAGAAGGACGGAAGCCTACGGATGTGTATCGACTACCGGGAGTTGAATAAGGTTACCATCAAGAATCGCTATCCTCTTCCTCGCATCAATGACTTATTTGACCAGCTTCAGGGTTCCAGTTTCTATTCGAAGATCGATTTGAGGTCGGGGTACCATCAGTTGAGAGTTCAAGAAGCTGACATTCCGAAGACCGCCTTTCGAACTCGCTATGGCCATTTTGAATTCTTGGTCATGCCTTTTGGTCTCACCAACGCACCTGCCATCTTTATGGATCTGATGAACCGTGTTTGCAAGCCTTATCTTGATAAGTTCGTGATTGTCTTCATTGATGATATTTTAGTCTATTCCAAGAACGAGGTGGACCACCAGGAACACCTACGTCTTGTTTTGGAACTTCTGAGGCGGGAACAGCTGTACGCTAAATTTTCTAAGTGTAGCTTCTGGTTGCGTGAAGTTCAATTCCTTGGTCATGTTGTTAATGAGAAAGGAATTCACGTTGACCCAGCAAAGATTGAAGCCATTAAAGACTGGGAAGCACCAAAGACGCCATCTGAGGTGCGGCAATTCCTAGGCCTTGCAGGTTATTACCGTCGTTTTATTGAGGGATTTTCGAAGATCGCTCAACCCCTCACCTCGCTTACCCAGAAGGACCGGAAGTTCGACTGGGGTGATTCTCAGGAGTCAGCCTTCCAGATGTTAAAGGCTAAACTCTGTTCTGCTCCTATCTTGTCCTTGCCTGAGGGCACGGACGATTTTGTGGTTTATTGTGACGCTTCTATCCGGGGTCTTGGTTGTGTACTGATGCAGCGCGAGAAGGTCATCGCCTACGCTTCTCGTCAACTTAAAGTTCATGAGAAGAACTACCCCACCCATGATCTGGAATTGGGTGCGGTGGTCTTTGCTTTAAAGATTTGGAGGCATTACTTGTACGGTACCAAATGTACTATTTACACCGATCACAAGAGCCTCCAGCATATCTTTGATCAGAAGGTGTTGAATATAAGGCAGCGACGTTGGGTCGAACTTCTTAATGATTACGAGTGCGCCATCAAATACCATCCTGGCAAGGCGAATGTGGTCGCAGACGCCTTGAGCAGGAAGGAAACGGCTAAACCTCGTCGTGTTCGAGCTCTTCAGCTCACTATCCATTCCGGCTTACCTGATCGAATCCGTTCAGCGCAGCAAGAAGCTTTGAAGGAGGAAAACCTTAAGGCTGAAACCATGCATGGTGCTGATAGTCACCTTGAACTCAGATCCGATGGGTTACACTATTTCGCTGAACGTATTTGGGTTCCTCTATTTGGGGGCTTGCGGGAGCTCGTTCTTGATGAAGCTCACAAGTCCCGGTACTCTATTCACCCTGGCTCCGATAAGATGTATCAAGACCTGAAGATACTTTATTGGTGGCCGAACATGAAGGCGGACGTGGCTTCGTACGTGAGCAAGTGCTTGACCTGTGCCAAGGTCAAGGTCGAATATCAAAAGCCATCCGGCCTTCTGCAACAGCCTGAAATCCCCGAGTGGAAGTGGGAGCGGATTACGATGGACTTTGTGACCAAACTCCCGAAATCGCCCAGTGGTTGCGACATGATCTGGGTAATTGTCGATAGGTTGACAAAGTCTGCGCACTTCCTCGCTATCAAAGAGACCGATGGTCTCGAGCGCCTGGCACGGTTATATCTCAAGGAAGTGGTCTCTCGGCACGGGGTGCCTGTCTCTATTATTTCTGATCGTGATCCTCGGTTCGCCTCTAACTTTTGGAAGTCTTTGCATAAGGCTCTGGGTACTCAGTTAGACATGAGCACAGCGTACCATCCGCAAACTGACGGTCAAAGTGAGCGGACAATCCAAACGCTAGAAGACATGCTTCGGGCATGTGTGATCGATTTTGGCAAGGGGTGGGAGAGTCATTTACCGTTGGTGGAATTCTCCTACAACAACAGTTACCATTCTAGCATCAAGGCAGCTCCGTTCGAGGCTCTTTACGGGCGGAAATGCCGGTCTCCTCTTTGTTGGGCCGAGGTGGGTGAGAGTCAACTCACCGGCCCGGAACTTGTGTACGAGACTTCCGAAAAGATCGTACAAATCCGTAACCGCATGGCAGCAGCTCGGGATCGTCAGAAGAGCTATGCCGATCGTCGTCGCAAGCCTTTGGAGTTTGAGGTTGGCGACAGGGTTTTGTTGAAGGTATCTCCGTGGAAGGGCGTCATACGTTTTGGGAAACGGGGCAAATTGAATCCTCGGTATGTGGGACCGTTCGCAATCCTGGAACGGATTGGACCGGTAGCATACAGGCTTGATCTGCCGGCTGAGCTCAGTAATGTTCATAACGTCTTCCATGTTTCAAATTTGAAGAAGTGTTTGGCGGATGAATCTTTGGTTGTTCCTCTCGAAGAGATCAAGGTGGATGATCGTCTGCGTATCGTGGAGGAACCGGTTGAAATTCTTGACTATAAAATCCGTAGCCTTCGCCGGAGTAAAATCCGCATCGTTAAAGTCCGTTGGAACTCTAATCGTGGACCGGAGTTCACGTGGAAACGGGAAGATCAAATGAAGGCTAAGTATCCCCATTTATTTCCTAAGCGCGCGTTCGAATCAAGACATGTCTCTGCTGAAGCTGAATGAATCTCGGGTCGAGATTCCTTTCAACAGGGGGATGATGTGGCAACCGGAAAATTTTTCTTCTCTTTCGTCTCTTCCTTTTTGGCCTTGGGCAATTTTCGGGACGAAAATTCTTTCAACAGGGGGATGATGTGACACCCGGCAAACTCAGGTTAGTAACGTTGACTAAACTAGTAAGTCTACCTTAGCGAGTCATGCATATTACGTTCTTAACGAGGTCAGTTGAGTCGGTATGATGATTCTGGGAATCATCGGGAGTCGTTATGATGATCCGCGGGGTCATCGGGAGTCGGTCCATAACTATGGGTACAAGGATCGGCGATTCGTGGAATCGCCGGGTCTAACACACACACGAGTCTCGAGTCCCGGGAATTGGTGAACGGATGTAAACGTGTTAGTTATCATGCATTATATGTTTGAAATCATTATGTGACTTATCGGTATGTGAATACGTGTTTAAATATGTTAAAATAGTGTTTAACGCGCCAAAAACCCGTTCCAGCATCACAGGGGCGATTAGGAGCTGGGAGAACCCCTAATCGCCTATATGTTCATGCGAGTAGGGAAGGTTATAGGCGATTGGGACCTAATCGCCTGATGTTATACGCGATTAGGCCCCCAATCGCGTGTAAGGTGCTGCTACTCACGTGAACTGCAGGGCTCGGGTCAAAACACCTATAAATAGAACCCTTAACTCCCCAAACACCTCTAGAACAACCCTAGCTGCTCCCAAGTCGCCCACACACCTTAAAACACCTCTGGAACTCATTTTGCTACAAAAATCACCATCCCCAAGCTTACACACCTTTCTTTAGCAAAACCCAAGGTGTGTTCTTCATCCCTAACCTTTGTAAAGTTGTTATTTTGAGTTCCCCCAAAGTTCCAGACCTTGTTTTACCAAATGTGTCTTTAAAAACCTTTCAAGAGAGTCTTAAACCAAGTTTACACCTTAATGCTTGTTATATGTGAAGTTTACATGCATATGTTGGTCTTATTGGTGATTTTAACATGAATGTTTTCAAGATATGATTGTACTTCTGTTATGTAGAGGTCATTAGGAAGGTTGTCTTAGAATCTTAGCCATTATTATGGTGTTTTGAAGAAAATGCATATTTTGACCCATTTGTATGTTCTTGAGGATTTAGGATGATTGGTGTGATTGTTGATGCAATGTTGTTAGGATTCACACTAGGAAGATGTTAGATCAGAGATTTTATGAGTTACATGTTGTAGAGTTTGAAATCTGATTATTTCCATTTAAGGAAAGATAAGGTTGGTAGAAGAAACCTAGTACTTTGCCATTTTAGGAAATAATTGCATAGAACATGCTAGATCAGTGATATGTTGGGGGTTTTTGCTTGAAAAGGGTTGGTAAATGATTTAGGTTTGATATTGGGTGTTGTTGCATGTTTCGGATCTGATTTGGAGGGTTTAACGCGTGAAAACTCGTTGTACAGCAGCTGCAGGCGATTAGACATCCTAATCGCCTGAGCTAAGGGCGATTGTGCAGATTTAGGGGCGATTGGGACCCTACTCGCCTGATACATCAGGCGATTAGGCCCCTAATCGCCTATAGGCTAATGCCTACTCGCGTGTAACCTTCCTAATCGCATGTACTGCTGTCGTGAACGCGTTTTGACATCCCGGAACACGATTTGACACCTAGGAACATGTTAGGAACCCCGGGATACACCCCATGACTTAGTAAGACGTGTTCGGACCTGTTTATGCGTTAATTGGACATTATGCTAGACTAGGTGAATTGTTGCGCGTGCTAAGTGTTTAATTGCATATGTTGCATGATGTCTTGCATTTATCTAACACGTGGGATGTCGGGTCACCAATGGGATGTCGGGTCTTGTCGGGCACGGTCGGTTTAACAGTTAAAGGTGTTTTCAAACGTTTATGGTCACGGTCTGGACATACGGGGACTAGTTAGCCTGCGGGTTATTAGTCCAATACTTATACACATCTTATGATAGGTCGCCGCTATTTGGGACTATCGTAACATAACTACTTAACTGTTTTCAAGTAACGCAAACCAAGGTGAGTTTCACAGCCCCACTTTTACCGTTTTACTTACGGGGGAGAAACATGCTACTTACTTACTTATTAAAGGTCATGTTATACTATGGTTACTTTACATATACTATGCGGCTTTTACGGAAAGTCCCAGGGGGGAAACCATGAATGTGCGGGGATGCACAACGGGGGAAATGTGGATAGATCTATTGGGCCTCACAAACCCCACTCGACGGCTGGGCCGGGCGGGTGCATATTGTCTCTTATTACTGGCTCGCCGAGGCATCGGTTATAGCCAAAACTGCTGGGCAAGTCTCAACAACTTATAAACGTATAGTAATGGATTCCCAACCGCAGTAGTAAACAAACACTTAACGTCTAGCTAACGTTCTTATAACCTGGTAGTAACGGATATGATCTTTACAACTTATAGAAAACGCTTTATAAAAGAAAACCTGTGAACTCACCAGCATTATATGTTGACATTTTTGGCATGTTTTCTCAGGTCGCTAAGGTAGCGGTTGTCAGACTAGGCGCACGGAGTCGAGCACAGCGTCTATTATTTTGAGCATATTAAACAATGTCTTTGTAAACAATGATATGTCTTTTGGTTGTAAACAAGAATGCTTCCGCTGCTGGTTTACAGCTCAAAGCATTATATTTTGGTTTTAAATATAATCTTGAATGCATGTTTGTTGTATGTTTATTGTGATCGTTGACTGAGATCCTGGTGTGTCACGCGCCTCGCGGTAAAACCCCGCACGTGGAATTTGAGGGTGTGACATACAACCTTGCAAATCATCATCCCTTTGTTATAATATCATTCTAATGTGAATCCTAACAACAAACAATCATTGAATCATATCATAACAGCCTAATTCTTCAAGAATCATCCAAATGGGTCAAAATGCATACTTCATCAAAACACCATAACAATAGCTCAAATCCTTAGATAATCATCCTAATAACTCTTACACATCAGAAGTACATCAATTACATGGAAACATTCATGTTCTAACCACCAAAAATCATTATATGCATAAATACTTCACATATAGCAAGTATTATGGTTTATACTTGCTTTAGAAACTCATTTCAAAGGTTTTTAAAGACACACACTTAGTAAAACAAGGTCTGGACCTTTGGGAACCAAAACAATAACATTACAAAGGTTTGGGATGAACAACACACCTTGGATTTTATCAAAGAAAGGTGTGTAAGCTTGGAAATGGTGAGTTTTGAAGCTAAACAAGTTCCAGAGGTGTTTTGAGGTTTGTGGGAGGCTTAGGATCTGTTAGGGTTGCACTAAGGGTGTTTAGTGAGTCAAGGGTTGTATTTATAGGTGTTTTTACTCGTGCAACACATATCAGGCGACTAGGGAAACAGATCAGGCGATTAGGGAGCCTAATCGCCTATACTACTAGCGATTAGGGCCCCAATCGCCCTAATCCTCTCCCAATCGCATGGACTACTGGCGATTAGGCCACTCACCAGTGCCTAATCGCCTACAACATTATGAATTGGGTTTTTGGCGCGTTAAACACTATTTTAACATATATAAGAACGTATTCACATACCGACAAGTCACATAATGATTACAAACATATAATGCACGATAACTAACACGTTTACGTCCGTTCACCGATTCCTGGGACTCGAGACTTGCGTGTGTGCGTTAAACCCGGTGATTCCATGAATCACCAATCCTTGTACACATGGTTATGGACCGACTCCCGATGATCCCGCGAATCATTGTAACGACTCCTGATGATTCCCAGAATCATCGTAACGACTCGACTGACCCAGTTAAGTATGTAATATGCATGACTCGCTAAGGTAGACTTACTAGTTTAGTCAATGTTACTAACCTGAGTTTGCCGGGTGTCACAATTTAAGCACGGGTTAAAGCCAATGCACACATAAAAACATATGGTATTTCTTCAAAATATTTTAGAAACATTTCAACCATTGGGGGTATCATTTTCTCAAACAATTCATTTTTTTTCACCAAAATCATATATTGTTTGAACCGTTAAATATAATTCTTGCAATGCTTCATTACTAGTTGGATAATAAACCCCTGATAGTTTTGTAGTAGCTTTTTAAAAACCTCAAGAAATTCCATAAGTTGTTCAATGCAATCCCAACCCTCATTAGGAAATTCCGTAACTCGACTACGCCTAGCAAGATTATTATGAAAATGTTGTAAAGTTTCTTTTTGTTTCAAAGCACTTTCGAACATTGTAAAAGTCGAATTCCACCTAGTCGGCACGTCCCAATTCAGACCTAAGAAGGGACGGTTCGTATCGTTACAATATTTTTTATATTTTCTATATCGTTCATGACTTGTTTTAAAAACTTCATGTAACATAAATCGAAAACTTTTTTTGAAATCTTTAACAATGGGAATTTCAAACCCATCTTGCACACATAAGTTAATAATGTGTGCAACACATCGAGTATGAAAAAAACACCATCGCAAATCGGATTATATTTTAATTTTAATTTTTCAACCGCGACATTATTGTTTGATGCGTTGTCGAACGACATTGAAAATATTTTGTTTTGTAAGTGAAAAGTTTGTATTACATTGTCTAAAACATAAAATATATTTTCACCGGTGTGTGGATACTCAAATAACTCAAACGCAATCGTACGTTTCATCATTTGCCACGTACCGGGATCGATCCAATGAGCGGTGACGCAAAGGTACTATTAGCGAAGTATATATAGAAACGATTGTAATTGGTAATCATGTAATTAATTGTATTTATCTCTATCCTAAAATAGAGGATAGTCATTGTATTATTTAAACACTCATGATCAATAGAGAATGGCACGGAACCTATTCTATCATGGTATCACGAGTCAGGATACTATTCTAACCCTAAAGGTGCCATAATTCTTCTTATTCCTTCCTTCCGGCTCCTCCTTTCTTCTTCAACACCCGCCGATCTTCTTCTTCTTTCTTCCATGGCAAACGACACCACCCCTCCACAGCCGATTACCATTGAGTCCAAAATACACCCGACAACCACTGTCTCAAACATACAAAACTTCATACCTATAAAACTCGAAATCGAATCTAGCCAATACTCGTCATGGTCAACCTTGTTTCAGATTCATTGTCGAGCCTTTCTCGTCAATGATCACCTAAAACCAAATCCGGAACCTGTAACCACCAACGCTGATCCGATCAAAACTGCCGAGTGGAATCATCTTGATGCTATCATCCTTCAATGGTTATATAGCACAATATCAAACGATTTACTCCACACCATAATCGATAAGACATCCACGGCACATGATGCGTGGGTCGCAATTGAAGATCTGTTCTAGGATAATAAAAATGCTCTGGCAATACACCTTATTAATCAGTTCTCCAACACTTGGCTCGAAGCTTTTCCGAACATGTCGGCATACTGCCAACAATTAAAACTCCTTGCGGATCAGCTTGCTAATGTCAACCATCCTATCGACAACGACCGCCTTGTCCTACAACTCATAGCAGGCCTAAACGAGCAGTACGAAGGAATAGCAACAATTTTGTCCAACCAACAGCCGCTCCCAACCTTCTACAACGTCCGGTCACGACTTGTGGAGGTTGAAAATCGAAAGAAAGAACAGGCCCACCAAGCTTCAAAAATTGTCGTTACGGCTCTTAATGCAAGTACATCGCGTGGCACACAACCGGATAATAATCGAGCAGACACCGAAGGTTATAGCAGGGGTCGTGGTCGCTCCCGTGGCCGTGGGCGAGGTCGGAACAATTATGGCCGAGGGCAGCGCTTTCAGCAACCTTCATCATGGCAGTCTCCATATTTTCCTTGGATACCCTATTGGGCCGGCCCACAAAGTTTTAATTCTCAACAACAGTGGCCTGTCCCACCGTGTCCATATCCTACTGCCTCTAATCCTCGACCCACCCCAAATCAGCCCAACCAGACTTCAGGATTACTCGGCCCAAGGCCCAATCAGGCTTATCACACGGCATATGCTCCTACTGATATAGAACAAGCCATGTACACCATGTCGCTGCACCAACCGGACCCGACTCAATACTTTGACACTGGAGCAACTACCACCATGACCCACGAGCAAGGTGATTTCCATACCATTTCTAATAATTGCACTTCTAATTATATTGTTGTAGGTAACGGCGAAACCATTCCGGTCTTAGGTCAAGGCACAAAATACCTACCCAAACCCTTCCCACCATTTGTCCTTAAAAATGTCCTCTACTCCCCAAAACTTTTAAAAAAAATCTCATATATGTTCGTAGATTAACTAGAGACAATTCTGTTTCTATAGAATTTGATGAATTTGGTTTTCTTATGAAGGATTACAAGACCAAGACACCAATCCTCCGGTGCAACAGCAGCGGTGATTTGTACCCCCTGGTACTCGGACCAAGCTCCCAATAACCATCCGCCTTTACTGCTATTTCCTTCACACTCTGGCATCAACGACTTGGACACACGGGCCAACCTTCTTTACAACATTTAAAAACTTCTAGTTCTATTGTTTTTAATAAATTTAATAATAATGTATGTCTGTCGTGTGTTTATGGAAAAAGTACTCGTTTACCATTTTTTACTTCCACTTCTCGTACACAACGACCATTCGATATCATTCATAGCGACATATGGACATCCCCTGTCCTTAGCTCAAGTGGCCATAAATATTATGTCTTTATTTTTAGATGATTACACAAACTTTCTCTGGACCTTTCCTATCTCTCACAAATCACAAACATTTTCTGTTTATTCACAATTTGCCACACAAATCAAAACCCAATTTGAACGTACAATAAAAACCTTCCAATGTGATAATGGACGCGAATATGTCAACTCTTCCTTTCAAACATTCTTCAAAACCAATGGAATCATATACCGCCTATCATGCCCGCACACCTCTCCCCAGAACGGCAAAGCCGAAAGACAAATATGAACCATAAACAACATGGTTCGTACTCTTTTAGCTCACGCGTCCCTTCCCCACACCTATTGGCACCACGCCCTTGAAATGACCACTTACCTCCTAAACATCTTACCTTCAAAAACCATTCAAAACAAAACCCCTACTGAACTTCTATACCTCACATCTCCACCTATGATCACTTGAGAGTTTTCGGGTGCCTTTGCTACCCTTTCACTCCCTCCACCACCATCCATAAACTTGACCACCGTTCACACCCGTGTGTCTTCCTCGGTTACCCTCCCACACACAGAGGGTACAAATGTTTAAACCTTGAAACCAAGAAAATCCTCATCTCCCGTCACGTCGCCTTTGACGAGACAACGTTCCCCTTCGCTCACACCACAACTCCTCCGCCAAACTATGATTTCCTATCGGACCCCATACCACCTCCCATATGGCCCCACGTGCATCCTGTTAACCCACCAGCCCAAAACAGCGGCCCACCTCCCAATCCACCTCCTACACATACCGCCGCCCCATCACAGCCCACATCTCACACACCCGGCCCATTACCTACCACCAAGCCACGCCTGCCACTCCCTCGCCTTCCACTCACCCCGCCTCAACATCCACGGCCCAGCCCATCCCCATCCCTACTGCAGCCCACCCGCACCCACCTCCGCCACCCAATGCCGAAAATCCTCCCCCACCTCGAACTATTCATACTCGCTCCATGAGCGGAATCCACAAACCCAAAACACCCTTCAACCTTAACGTCTCCTCCAACTCACCACAATTAGAACCAATCCCCAAAAACCCCACCGATGCTTTATCTCTACCGGAATGGCATGATGCCATGACTACTAAATATAATGCACTTATTAGAAATGGTATTTGGGAATTAGTCCCTCGTCAACCTAATATGAATATTATTCGGAGCATGTCGCTATCTAAACATAAATTCAGGTCAGATGGCACTTTGGAGCGGTACAAAGCTAGACTGGTTTGTGATGGCAGGTTACAACAGGTAGGCATTGACTATGGGGAATCTTTCAGTCCAGTGGTTAAACCTGCTACTATCCGCACGGTACTCTCAATTGCACTATCACAGGGCTGGGCGGTTCACCAACTTGATGTTACAAACGCTTTTCTGCATGGCCATTGTGACACCCGCCGAATTCACTAGTCGAGTGCGTACAATTAATTGGTTTGCTTCATTATGTGATTAGAATAAGTGTGACGGTGCGCCTCATTATTTGAACAATTATGTGAAAAATAAACTCTACCCGAACACCATTACCAACATAAGAATCAACAAAAGCGTATGGATTCACATAATATTTTATTTTGCCAAAACTATATTTTTTTTTTTGTACTTGTGTGCATAATCAAAACATGAAAGCAATATTATTCATACACACATGCTTTATACATACACATAAGACAAAAACCATACAACCATATATATATATATATATACTATATTAATAAGCATATAGGAGGGGCAGAAATGGTCATTTGCCACTTTTAAGAGATTTACAAGCCTCCAAAGCATGTACAATTCCTTAATGCAAAGGGAAAAAACACGTACATGAAACTGATCTTGATTTAGGGTTTCTGAATGACAAAACATCATTCATTTATCCGCCCCCATTCCAGTCAAGGCGATTCAAAATCCTACGATTTTCTCCAAGCCGATTCAAGATCTAGGCTTTCTCAATGACACTAGATCGATGAATCTCTCTTAATCCAACACCAGATCCACTGGTTTTGACCTCTTGGTATCGTTTTTCCTTAACCACATCTCTCATTTTTTTTGTTTGTTATCTGTGTAAAACACTCATTTTTTTTTTGTTATTAAGGTTGGATCTGCAAGAATGGATACAACGAAGGTGAAAAGCGGAACCGATATAACCGGGGCAAGAACTAGGGCTTGTAGTTGCAGGTACCAGACTTTGTGTTTTACGGTTTGATTTTTGACGTTTGTGAGGGTTTTATGTGGTTTTGTTTTATCGAACGTGATTGTGTTCGAATATGTGTTTATGGTTTTCGTAATTGAATCTTTTTATGGTTTATTGGTTGTTGATTAGGGCTGGAAAAGGGTCTTTGAGGATGTGGTGTTATATCATGCGCTGACATGAATACTGCCGGTGAGATATTCGTGCATTTGGAAATTGGATTGTTTGATCTTCAGTCTCTGTAGTCTATTAAAGCATTTTTTATATTTAAATATTTCTGTCGGTGGCTTGAATAGTGTTTAAGATTTTGCCCTTTTGGATATTCAATACTGTTCATATGTTAGATTTGTGTTTTATATGACACATATGTTAGACTTTTGATGAAAACTTATTGCAGTGTGGTTTGACTTCTTGATCTGGAAATGTTATTGAATAATATATGTTTAATTTTTTAATAGGTGACTTCTGTAAAAGAGTTAAGTGGACAGATTTGCCAGATTTTTGGTGATGAGATAGAAATAACAGTTGATGGTGAGCCATTTATTGCTTGCAATGAATGTGCTTTCTCTATATGTAGACCTTGTTATGAATATGAAAGAAGAGAGGGTAACCAAGTTTCCCCTCAATGCAAGACTCGGTTTAAACGGATTAAAGGTAGTTATAATCGTCTTTCTTTGGGTTTCTTTTTAGTGAAGTTAAAAGATTATGTGAAATTTAATAAGTTGGATCATGGTTAGGGAGTTCGCGAGTTGACGGTGATGAAGATGAGGAGGGGTTTGATGATTTGGACAATGAGTTTGATGTTGTAAATTTTCCGAGGCGAGATAGTCATGGTGCATCTGCCACCCCTTCCGAGGTGGACGGCGCACTCTAAACCCCGAGATCTCTCTTCTTGCTTATGGGCAATAGGTATAATGACATTATTCTTTTTGTGATTCTAATTTTGTATAAATTTGTTGCAGGGGCAGAAAGTATATGATATGATGCACAAGTTCTTTGATTTATGACTTTATTTTGAAAATTGTTAACACCGAGTATAAAAACGTCACAGTGTCATTTGGTCAAAGCAAGATTTTGTGAATTTTCCTGCACTTTCATAGTGTGAATTTTTTTAATTTGTGATGTTATATTGAAAAGTTTAAGCACCTCTATGTCTACAGAAACGTCACATGTCTATTGATCAAGGTCAAGATTTGTGATTTTTTGTTGTTAATGTGACCATTTTTGTTTATTATAGGATGATAGGATTTCAGATCTATGTTATCTCTATGAACCGTATACCATCCGTTGAATGGATGCAAGGTTCTCTTATCGCTCAAAAACAGCAGCCACTAACATGGCACAGGGTATTTTGCAACACCATAAACTGTCACAGGCTCACAGCTTGCTATTTAACCGTCGCTAACCTTTTTGAAATGGTATTCAGGCTTCTTTCAATGCACCAGAGGGAGACATCCCACAACACTTGGGTGAAAACAACCGGGGATAGGGTTTTGGCGAAGCGTCAAGCAACGTCTACGGGTTCTAATCATGAGCTTGGTTTTTTACAATGGTTTACTTTTTTTTTTATGTGTCATTCCAGGTTTATGATATCTTTGCTAAGTTAATATAAAGGGTCTCACCAAAGAGTTGCCAGCAGGCTCTTGGTGAAGTTTATGTTACTGGAAGGATTTTAAAAACGTTTTAGGTGATCAGATATTTTAAAGATGTTTTCAGTATTAGCAAATTCACTGCATTTTTACTAATTTCAATTCCGCTTTACTTGTATGAACTGTGTGCTCCCAATCAAGGTCGCTTGAAGTACCTGGGAATCATCTTGGGCAACAAAGTCCTGGTTTTTGATGGCCTTACGAACTTGTAAGAGGCCCTTCACGTATTATTATTTTATTCAGTTCAATTCGTTAAATATATTAATATATTATCTTTATGTATATTATATTTGTAATTGCAGGTGGTGTTAATTACACAGTCATTGTTGTCCATTCATGAGGTTTGTTGCAACAGTCATTTTTCATTCAATTTCATGACTTTTTTCTTCAGGTTAGTGAAGTAAGTTTACTGACTGGTTTTGCAGATTATATGTGTATAATATAGTTTCAAATTCTGAAATTATGGTTTTCCAAAGACTTTTAAGATCTATGGAGCCATAGCCGGTCTAATCTCATGATACGGTGCAGAAGAAGAGACGCATGATACGGTGTATTCAGGACTAGATTGTATAGGGGCAAACGGGACCAAGAAAATGTAAGCAAGCTGACTATCTTTCTAGAAAAAAGGTGCATGCGTTAAAAATAAGTTTGATCTTTGTGTGTGAAGAAACAATAAGTATCCCGGAGATTAGGACTAATCGCCGGGGGGGGGGGGGTTAATACCTATGTTACTATCAGATTAATCCTTTACCCAAACCGTGGTGGTAACCCGTGTGGATATTAATGTAAGTGAGTGTGTATGAAGTGTGTGAGAACACGAGAGTTAAGTGGTTCGGTCGTTAATGACCTACGTCCACTGTAAGTACACCGGAATATTATTGATAATAAAGAGGATTACAATGAGTGTAGTAGTTGTGGTTATTTCTGAATGAATCTACAAGAATTGCATGTGATCTTATTTATAAAGATCACGGTGGGCTGCATGGGGCGGCCCACGGATGACGCCATTGGTTTGGGCCCGGCCGAGGCCCAAGCCCATGGCTCTTCAGATAATGGCGGGAAAGGACCTGTTACTGTTGATGTCGTCATGCTATAGTGTGGTCGTTGTAGTAGTCGGACACGTGGCGGACTTCTGGTGGTGCACAGTAGCGTCGTACTTGCTACAGTGCTCAGGCTATCCATGCTGTCTGATGTGACGTCTGACAGTTGGCGAGGTAATGCCTGCTGGACACTATTCACGACAGCATGTACAGTGTAGCCGTTCACCTTTTGTACCATCTGCCACATGTCCTTCTCCTGCTGGTGTGTACTCTGACATGGATCTTTATGAATCTTCCTTCTGCCGTTCCTTGTACTTCATATGAGAGATGCCAAGGGAAGATTCCGCGCGTTGTAGCACGCGCGTATCAGGTGTTGTATGTTGCTTATCGTATGCTTTGGCGCGCAAGACATGTTGACTGCTTGTCTCCGCGCGAGTGTGTTCCCGCGCCATGATCTGGCGTGGGTTTGCCTTTGTTCGGGGATAGGGACGCCTTTCAGATTAGGCTCCCTATCCCTTCAAGTCCCCCTAGTCTAGGACTTCTCCTGCTCGCTGATGAGGAGGTGGAGTGCTAGACTCAAAATGTGTTAGTCGCTGATGAAAGCTCATTTGCTCGTGTTTTGTTGGCGCGGATTCTTGGAAAAACTCAGCGGGGAACGTCTTTTCCGGTTTTACGTCAGAGTTGCGCTGAGAAGGACGTGCTCCGCCTTACCCTTGCAGGCGTTGGGCGGGGAACGTCTTTTGCAAACTTACGTCAACTTTGCGCCATGCAGGACGTTTCCCACCTTGCCTTTGCAGGCGTTGGGCGGGGAACGTCTTTTGCGAATTTACGTCAAGTTTGCGCCCATGAATTAAATGCTATTGGAGTGATTTAATGCGGGTCCTGAGTTGGTAATAAATTCTAAATCATTGGCATTCAATTTGTTTCTCCTGAGCTGGAGTGAATGCGCCTGGAATTCGAATGATCAGTTACTTCTGATGGAAGTTTAATGGTTGCTGACGTGTTCAGTGACTGTCTGGTTGTGCAGATTGAGGCCTGTCACGTCATGGTTGCAGTTACCAATTTCTCGTCTGTGTCAGGAGTGTGGGACGCCACGCGTCTGACGCTTTGTCTTCGTGGTTGAGATTGTGCCACGTGTCAGTGGGCACGTGTTTTCTGTCAGGCGCGTGGGTTACCACGCGCTTACTTTATTGTGATCGTGAGATCTGTTGACACGTGTCAATCATCCGGCTCATGTGTGGCACACAACTGTCACACACTACCATCTGGGCCGCCCGTTTGTGTTAGCTGACACGTGTCGCCATCTGGTGTCTGGAATTTGAAAAGGTGTGACGTTTGGCGCTTCCTAGGTGGGTCCCTCTGTCATTAATGCGATGAGTATATAAACCTCATCGTGGTTCATTTGAACGGTTATTCTCTCAAAATTTCCTTCTTCTATTCTTTGCTTTCCCTTCTCTCCAGAGTTCCGGTCGTCCTCCGTTGAAGTTTCCGTTCAATCTTCGAAGACTTCCTTTGTCTTGGAGATTTATTGTTGAAACTTCAGGTGTGTTTGCCTTTTGTTTGCTTTTCCATCCTTGAAATCTGTTCTTCTTGTATTTCTTTTGAAGATTCCGGTGAATCTTCATATTCTCCGGCGTTCTTTTTCCAGAATCGTTATATTTTCCGGCGTCATTTTTCCAGAACCATTAAAATGTCTGAGATTCCGGTGAGTCCCCCATTGTCTGCCGAGGATGTTGTGATGGGGCCGACTGCGGAGGAGGTGGTGGAAGAAGAAGTTCTTGTCGAGCATGGCAAGATAAAAGAGAGGAAGTTGATGTCCAACACTTATTGTGTTTGGAATCAGGAGGCCTTCAACCGGTTTTGCATCATGTATGGCATTTTGCCGGAATGGGAGCCTACCCTTCCTTCTCCGACCAGCACCGTGCTTTCTACCGGTAGCGGTCAGTTAGCATTGTACGAG
The DNA here is from genome assembly GCA_028751855.1 of Ambrosia trifida. NCBI lineage: Eukaryota > Viridiplantae > Streptophyta > Magnoliopsida > Asterales > Asteraceae > Ambrosia > Ambrosia trifida. The sequence continues at coordinate 111,447,937 of CM054128.1, forward strand.
GCCCACTTTGCTAAGTGTGGGTTTCGCCTTCCCTGTACGCGCTTCCAGGTGGATACTATGGTGGCCTACGGTGTTGGGCCTACACAACTAACTGCCTTCGGGCTTGTGAGGTTAGTTTATTTCGAAGCCTCATGCCGCGCTCTGGACATTGAGCCAACCGTTGAGCGGTTCAGTGTCTTCTACTTCATGGCGCGGGACGAGATGTGGTTCTCGTTTAAGCCACGCCCGAAGGTGCCGCCGATGGCTACTCATACTCCTAAGTCCTTACATTGGGCTAAGGAGAAGTTTTTCTTTGTGAAGAGGGGTGTGATCCCCATCGGGCTCCCCTGGAAAGTGATAGGGGATGGGCAGCGGGTGGCCGACATGCCTGTGCCCAAAGACTTTAAGAAGCAGGCGTGGTTCATTGCCCTTACTTCCAACGCCACTAAGCTGGAGTTCCACAACCTGACAGAAGGCATTTTCTTCCTTCTTGGGATGAGCCGCAATGGAATCCGGGCGGGCAAAAAGCCTTATATTGCGGAGGAGGGTACGTTTGCTTATTATCATTATTGTTGTTATTATTATTTTCTGTGTCCTTCCTCTTACCTTGTATGTTTGTAGGTGTGAGCAAGTTTCAGTTCTTCGCTGCCCGCCAGGAGAGGGGTATTAAGTGGAGGCCTTTGGCGGACGGTCAAACCTCTTGTTTGGACGAGCTTGCTGACCGCTTTTATTACCCGGATCTGACCACCGCGCCCAAGCCTTATTATACAACCGGTGAGTCTTCAGATCCCTTCGGCCCTAGCATTTTTGGAGATGATACTACTGGATTTTCAGTAGGGATTGTCCCGCCGGTGAGCTCATCCGCGGGGCGTGGGCGTTGGAAACACGCGCCGCGGAATCATGGGTACCGAGCGAAAGTTGTGCTTTCTGACTCGGGTTCTTCCATTTCAGCAGGGGAGGTTGTGAAAGGGCATCGACGGCGTAAGGATGGCCCGCCTTCTGAAGATGAGGAGGAAGTTGAGTCTTCTCAGCTGGAGAAGAGGAAGAGGGCGCGTGTTGATAGCGCTGCCACTAGCAGTGCTGCTGCTGCTATTGAGAATGTGTCTGCTGCCCCAGCAGGTGGGGGCGAGAGTGGGGGTACCACTCAGATGACTGAACCAGTGACAGCTTCTGAAGGTGTTACTGATGTTGCTGGTATTCAGAAGACCAGCGCTGCTGAGGGGCAGGGAGGAAGTGCCCCTGTTTTCTCTATGGGTATTCGCGCTGCCCCGACTAGGCAGCCATTGTTCCAAAAACTGATAAAGAAGAAGGCGCCTGGTAAGCGATTTTTGCTGTTTTTTTTTTAAGTCTTTAACTTTGAATTCTTTCTCTAATGTTGTTTTGTTTCCGCAGTGTCGCCCAAGATAACTCCCACTCCTTCTCCTTTGTCTCCATCTGCGGAGGCTGCTCGTGTGGAGGAGGAGCGGTTATGGCAGGAGCAAGAGGTTGCTCGCAAACAGGCGGAAGCTGATGAAGCCTTGCAAAAGGCTGAGGCTGACCGTGCTGCCAATGAAGCCAGGCAAAAGGCTGAGGCGGAGAAGAAGGCGGAAGCTGATCGCCTTCGCCTTCAAGAACAGCAGTTCTTGGAGGAGCGTGCTAGGTTGGCCAAGGAGCGCGAGGCCAAGGAGCGCGCGGATGTTGAGGGCCAGGAGGTGGGCCTTGGAGGTGATGGCTTTGAGAGGGCCCTGTTTGAGCAGGGCGCTTCTGTGGCTGCTGGTTCGCGCCCGGATAGGCGCGAGTCTTCGAAGGTTGGTGAGGCGTCGGGAGCCTACGATGGCTCCTGCTGGGCTGGTGGTGACGCCATTTGGCGCCCTCGCTGGGTAATCAGGGAGAATACGTTATTCTCCAACTCCCTGGCTGCCGAGGAGTTTATCAGCGAGGTGGTGCCTCCCTATGAGCGCACTCACCAAGACATGTTGAGTCGTCCAGACCTTATTACTGCCTTGTGCGTTAATCAGGCGACTCAACTTTCAATGATGGATTCGCTGCGGCGCCGTGACTCGGCGTTGTGGCGAGATATGGAGAAGGTTGAGGCGGAGAAGGCGGACCTTGCCAAAAAGGAGGCTGCCTTCAAGGCGGAAATTGCCAAATACCGCCGCCGTGCTCATGATGCGGAGGCAAAGGTCTCCAAGCTTGAAGAAGAGGCTGCTGCTTCCAAGCGCCGTTGGGCAGAGTCCTGGAAGAAAGCTAACCTTGAAACTATGAAGGTTAAGGATACTCTGGCCGAGGTGCAGGAGGAGAGGCGGACGGCGGTCCGCCAGCTAGAGGAAAAGAGCAGGGCTCTCACAGAGAGGACCGCCAAGTATGTGGAGATGCGGAAGGAGTTGGAGTCTAAGGACTCGGCTCTTGTTGCAGCCACAGAGCGTGTCTCTTTCTTGGAGCAGGAGAGGGTTCAGATCCTTGGCGCTAAGGAAGATCTGGAGCGGGATCTGGACTCTTCTGATCAAGCTCGCCTCGAGGCTGTGAAGGAGTGCGAGGCGGCGAAGGTCTTGTTGGAGGAGGCGGTCTCTGCGCAGACCCAGATGCAAAGTTCCATCAGCTGGTTGATGACGGATGGGATGAACGGGGTGAGTTTTCGCGCTTTTCTTGTTCTTGATAGTTGCTTTTCCTGTCATCATATTAACTTTATTTTCTTTGTAGGTCTTCAAGAGGTTTTGGCAAGAGCCCAAGTTGGGCGATCAAGTCGCCTCTATCGCTGCTGCCGCCCAAGCCTTTGGATATGGTGAGGGCTATGGTGATGGCTTCTCCAGCGCGCAGAATGATGGGCGGCTTGAGGATGCGGAGCATTATGGCAAGCCGCTGAAGGAGGAGTATGAGGCGGAACTTGCCAAATTTGAAGAGATTGATTTTCCCATCCTTCAAGTTATAGCTGACTGCAACAACAATGCGGATCCCCTTGCTGCCTTGAAGTACTTTATCGACAAATCTGACGAACTTGCAAGGGGTTCTGGCGGAGAGGCCTCGGGGGCGGGTAGTGTTTAGGCGCTGTTTTTGTCATTTGTAATCATTGTAAATATATGAGGGTTTTTAAGTCTCTTCTTTTTAATGAAGTTTTTTAAGTTTGTTATATCGTGTTGTCTCGTACTTAACTTACTTATTTAACCAAGTCGTCACCCGGTGTGTAAGTAGAAGTTAAGACGGGCGCTCGGCTAGACAGTCCGGCATTTAAGTGTTAACACTTTTGCCTTGAAGACCGTAGCGGAGACCAACTTGAGCCATTGAGTCTGACTTAGGCGCACGATGGCCTTGCCAAGAAGACCTTTTATCGCGTTTCGCGCTGCGCGCTGTTTTCTTGTCCGAGTTGCAACGACTCTAGAAGACAAGTGTTTAGGCGCGTGGCGTTGTTATGCGTGGTTGCAGGTCCGTCAAGTAAATCCGTCTTGAAGACCATGCGCTGTATAGCAGGTGTAAGCCCGACGCGCACGTGGCGCGTCTTGAAGGCGGACCTTGCTTATCTAGCAAGCGGCTTTGGTCCGACGTCATTTTGCCTAACTCTTGAAGACTTTTGGCGCTGAAAATTCAAGTAGAAACACAGATATAGGAAATGTTTTCATTGATAGTGTGGCATGTGTAGCCATGTTACATGATTACAAATAACAACGTCGCAGCTGTGCGCCATTCCATGATCGCGGAATGGGAGTGCCATCTAGCCTTTCCAGCGCGTAGGCGCCCTTGCCTAACACTTCTTGTATCTTGTAGGGACCTTCCCAGGTTGGGGCAAGTTTCCCCGACTTTTCGGCGTTGGAAGCCTCGTTGTTGCGGAAAACGTAATCCCCTACCTTGAAGGTTTGCTTTTTGACGCGCTTGTTGTAATATTGTTCCAGCCGGGTCTTGTAGCTGGCTTCTTTTATTGCCGCGAGGTCATGACGTTCTTCTAGTAGGTCGAGGTTTATGCGGAGTTCTTTATCATTGTCGGTTGTGTCAGCCATCGATACTCTTGCCGTTGGGCAGGTGATTTCTGCGGGAATTACCGCTTCGGAACCGTATGTTAGGCTGAACGGTGTCTCTCCGTTGCTTGTTTTTGTGAGGGTGCGGTAGGCCCACAAGACGTGTGGGAGTTCGTCTACCCACCCTGTTCTTTTTGTTCCCAACCTTGTCTTGATGCCTTCAACAATTGTGCGGTTGGCCCTCTCTACTTGACCGTTGCCTTGCGGGTGCGCAACGGATGTAAATATTTGTTTGACTCCCATTTCGGCCAACCATTGCTGAAGGGATTGGTCCTCGAATTGTGTTCCATTGTCGCTGACCAATTGCATTGGTAAGCCGAACCGACAAATGATGAATTCCCAGAGGAACTTTTTCACATGTGCGCCGTCAATCTTGGCCAGGGGCTTGGCTTCAACCCACTTGGTGAAGTAGTCAATGGCCACTATCAAGTATTTCACGTTGCCTGGCGCCGTCGGGAACGGACCAACCAGGTCAATGGCCCATTTTTGGAATGGCCAAGCCGCTGTAACTGGCACCAGGTTGTTCTTTGGGCGGAGAGTATTTGGGGCGTGGCGTTGGCAGTTGTCGCATTTGCGTAATTCATTAACCGCGTCGACATGCATGCCAGGCCAGTAATTCCCTGCGTTCATTAGCTTCGCGACCACCATTCTTGGGCCTGCGTGCAGCCCGCAAGTTCCCTCGTGTACGTCTCTGATGAGGAAGGAGGCTTCTGCGGGGTCCACGCAGCGCAATAGTGGCCCTAGGTAGGAGCGACGGTACAGGATGTCTCCTGTGAGTTGGTATTGCAGAGCTTTGTTCTTGATCTTCCGGGCTTCTAACTTGTCGTTAGGTAAGGCTCCGGAGGATAGGAAGGCTTTGATCGGCGTCATCCATGACGCGTTGCCTGTTTGGGTGACGTTGACTTGGCGCGGGGGAACAGATGGTTTATCTCGGACCTCGATTCGGACCTCTTTGGCCATGTGTTCGAAGACTGTGGACGCCATTTTGCTCAGCGCATCGGCTGGTTTGTTTTCGCTGCGCCTGATGTGTTCGACAGTGCATGTGTCGAATTGGCGCATGAGTTTTTTGGCTTGCTCTAGGTACATAGCCATAGTCTCGTCTTTTGCGTCGTAGGTCCCGTTGATCTGCCGCGCTACTAACAGTGAGTCCACGTGCGCTTCCAAGTGCCTGGCCCCCATTTTTTCCGCTATGCGGAGACCTGCCAGCAATGCTTCGTATTCTGCCTCGTTGTTTGTGCTTTTGAACTCTAGGCGGATGGCATATGTGAACTCGTGCTTATCTGGGCTGATGAGGCGGAGCCCGGCGCCAGCGCCATCTCCGTTGGAGGCCCCGTCAGTGTATAGGGACCATTTTTGTGATGGATCGTGCGCTGGCGCGGGTGACTCTTCTTCAAGGCATTCTTGTATTTTGTCGGTAGGGATTTCAGTGGCGAAGTCTGCTAGTACTTGGCCTTTGATTGCGGGTCGGGGCTTGTAACTGATTGTGTGCTCTCCCAGCTCGATAGCCCATTTCGCTAATCTTCCTGATAATTCGGGTTTGGCCAAGATATCGTTGATCCGATAGTCCGTGAGGACATTTATCGGGTGGCCTTGAAAGTATCTGCGTAGTCTGCGGGACGCATGGATGAGGGCGAGGACCAGCTTTTCCATAATTGTGTATCGAGTTTCCGCATCTAACAGCGTGCGGCTGATATAGTAGATTGGCGTTTGCACACCTTTACGATCAACCATCAGAACCGCGCCTATTGCTCGCTCGGTGACTGAAAGGTAGAGCGTGAGTGGCTCTTTGGGGAGCGGCGCTGTTAGTGTGGGGAGATTCATTAGGCACTGTTTCATTTGCTGAAATGCTGATTCCGCCTCTGGGGTCCAGCAGAAGTTGCTCTTCTTCAGGCAGTTCTTCAAAGTGTCCACGAATGGGAATGACTTTGAAGCGTAATTGGATAAGAAGCGGTTTAGGGCGACTAGTCGTCCCATGAGCGTTTGTACTTCTTTGACGGAGGCCGGTGATGGCATCCTTTCGATTGCTTGTACTTTGTCCGGGTTAGTGCGGAAACCATCCCGAGTGACAATGACGCCCAAAAATTTCCCTTCTTCCATCCCGAATGAGCATTTGCTGGGGTTCAGCTTCATGCGCACTTTGCGCAATTGGCTGAACGTTTGCTCAATGTCCCGCAGCATGTCATTTTCTTCCTTGCTTTTAATTACCAAATCATCGACGTACACTTCGAGTCGTACGCCGATTTCGTTCACAAAAGCCGTGTCCATTAGCCGTTGATATGTTGCGCCCGCGTTTTTCAGACCGAAGGGCATCTTTGTGTAGCAGAAGATGCCTGTCTCTGTGCGGAACGCTGTTTTGTCTTCATCCTCTTTGGCCATCTGTATCTGGTGGTATCCCTTGTAGGCGTCCAAGAAACATTTGAACCGGTAAGGGGCGAGTGAATCCACCTTTAAGTCGATTTCCGGTAGAGGATAACAATCCTTTGGGCATGCCTTGTTGATGTCTTTGTAGTCAACACACATGCGCCATCCTCCATTTGCCTTGGCGACCATTACAGGATTGGCCACCCAGGTCTGGTATCTGATGGGGCGGAGGATGCCCGCGTTGAGTAGCTCGGTGACTTGTTCATTCATGGCCTTTGTTTTCTCCGGGCCCATACTTTGTTTCTTTTGCACTATTGGTTCTGCGGAGCGATAGACATTGAGCCTGTGTTCCGCGATTTCCCGTGGAACACCTACCATGTCTGCTGGTTGCCAGGCGAAAATATCCATATTAGTGATCAAGAGTTGTTTCAGGTAACTGCGTATGGTCTCGGAGATTGCATGGCCAATGATCACCGTTTGCTCCGGGAATTTAGGGTTAAGTACCCATTTTTCCGGCTCTAAGCGGGTATCTGTCTTGACCATTTTTGGCGGTTTGGCTGTATCCGCGACATGGCAATATTTGTTTCCCCGGATGAAGGCAACGCCTGTTTTGGTGGGGAATCCTACCATTGCGTGCGCCGTGGAGGTGTTGGCGTTAAAGCGTGCAATGCCTTCTCTTCCCAGGAGTATGTCATGATTTGATGTGGCTGGTAAGACCATGAAGTCGCATATCTCCGTGCGCTCATGCGTGCCATCGGTCCAAGTTACGGGCAAGGAGAGCATGCCGCGGGGCATGATGGTTTCATGGATGAAACCGGAGATGGGCTCGTTGACTGGAATGAGCCTTGCTTTGTCTTCGCGATCAAGCTGTTGGAAGCATTGATCGTACATGATGTCTGTGCTGCTGCCGCCATCCAGGAACATATACCGCGTGCGGTAATGTCCAAAGACGGCGGTTATCACAAGTGGAGCTGTGCAAGAGGCGCCGCCTCTGACCCTTGGCATGAGGATGTCAGCCTCTTTCCAAGAGTCATTCAAAGGTTGTACCCGGGTACGTTTCCCTTGTTGGGTGTCGTTCCCTCGCCTCGTCATGTTGCATTGGTGACGGGGAATCAGCGTGACTGCATGAGTATTGAGGTCCCGGATTTTTTTCCGCGACCCTTCGCCCTGGGTTTCCTCATGAGCATTACCTTTGCCGGCTCGGTGAACGTTCTTAACCAAGTGGCCCAACTGGCCTGATTTTAGCGTGGCTTCGATCTCCATCTTTAGGTTGTAGCAATTGTCCGTGAGGTGACCGTAGTCGTTGTGAAATTCACAGAACTTGCTACGGTCCACGTTTCGCCGCTTCCCTAGAGGGTTAGGCTCTTTTAAGGTGACCTGCTCGGTTTTCAGAACTTGGGATGGTGTTTTAGTTAGCGGGGTCCAATCGTAGTTTTTCTTGGAGTGTCCGCGTTGGTCCCGCGTTTGTTTGGAGCTGATGATTTGGCGGGCATCACCGGCGGAAGAATATTTCCCCTCGTCGGTGGTGCCTGTGATGCGGTTCCAAACGGATTTGTTTTTGTGTTTAATATTATTATTATTATGGTGTTGTGGTTGGAAACCATGCTGCTGATTGAAAGATTTTTCGGAAGAGGCATATATTTTGGCTGAGCGGATGAGCTCATCCCAAGACTCTGGGATGCCATCCTTGCCGGTGAGGCATTTCATGAGGTCTGGACTGCGCACATTGTGGATGAACGCAGCCCGTGTGAGCTCCTCCCCGCAGCCTATTTGCAATGCTTCTTTGTTAAACCGGACTATGTAGTCCTCAATTGTTTCTCGGTCGTACCGTCGACACAGCAGAATGTCCGCTTTGTCTTTCTTGTGTTTACGCAGGTGCGAGAAGTGGCTGCCAAACTTGTCTGTGAGGTCGTCGAAGTCTTTTACGCTTCCCGCTGGGAGGCTGTCAAACCATACCCTGGCGGCACCCGTAAGGGTTTGAGCGAAGAGGTGGCACCATACTTGGACAAGCCAGTCCACAGACATACCTGCGCACTCGAAGTCATGCACATGGTCGTCTGGGTCACGCAGGCCATCGTATCTACCGATGCTGCTTGGGAGTTTGGCCTTTCTTGGGATCTTGGCAGCCGCTATGCGGGTAACAAACTTGGATTTCTCGGCAAAAGCCTTTGGTCGGAATGGTTTGACCAGGTCATCATCCACCTCACTGTCTCGCGACGTGTGAGCGTGTTTCTTTCCTTTGTAGCCTGAGTCGCTACTTGACGATTCGTAGCCATCTGGCTCGTCACGTGGTTTGGCGTAGCCCCGAGCTCTGACGTTTCCGCCGAGCTCCCCGCTACGACCCTCACCGTGATCGGCCGTGTCTTTTTTTCTTGTACTTTGCTTTTGCCGGTGTGTCAAAGGCAAGTGTCTTGCCCTTCTTCTTGGCTTGTTGTAGGAGCTTCCGTTGGTAGATTGCAGCACTTTTGGCGTTTTGACGGAGGAGCCATTGGTCCGGGTCCTCCTCGGCGAAATCTTGGCTGTCGTCGTCTGACTCGACGTCACGGATCTCAACAGCTGACCTATCAAGCCGCGAAGTCGTTTATTTGACGACGGTGTTTGGTGTGGTTTGGTTCTCCGGCTGTTGTAGGTCATCTTCTCCGGCTCGGTGTACGCCGGAGGTGTTGGGGTTGGGTTCAGCCATAGGTGGGTTAAAAGATGAGTGAAAAAGAGCTGTTCTAACCGTTGGATGGCGCCAATGAAGAAACAATAAGTATCCCGGAGATTAGGACTAATCGCCGGGGGGGGGGGGGGGGTTAATACCTATGTTACTATCAGATTAATCCTTTACCCAAACCGTGGTGGTAACCCGTGTGGATATTAATGTAAGTGAGTGTGTATGAAGTGTGTGAGAACACGAGAGTTAAGTGGTTCGGTCGTTAATGACCTACGTCCACTGTAAGTACACCGGAATATTATTGATAATAAAGAGGATTACAATGAGTGTAGTAGTTGTGGTTATTTCTGAATGAATCTACAAGAATTGCATGTGATCTTATTTATAGAGATCACGGTGGGCTGCATGGGGCGGCCCACGGATGACGCCATTGGTTTGGGCCCGGCCGAGGCCCAAGCCCATGGCTCTTCAGATAATGGCGGGAAAGGACCTGTTACTGTTGATGTCGTCATGCTATAGTGTGGTCGTTGTAGTAGTCGGACACGTGGCGGACTTCTGGTGGTGCACAGTAGCGTCGTACTTGCTACAGTGCTCAGGCTATCCATGCTGTCTGATGTGACGTCTGACAGTTGGCGAGGTAATGCCTGCTGGACACTATTCACGACAGCATGTACAGTGTAGCCGTTCACCTTTTGTACCATCTGCCACATGTCCTTCTCCTGCTGGTGTGTACTCTGACATGGATCTTTATGAATCTTCCTTCTGCCGTTCCTTGTACTTCATATGAGAGATGCCAAGGGAAGATTCCGCGCGTTGTAGCACGCGCGTATCAGGTGTTGTATGTTGCTTATCGTATGCTTTGGCGCGCAAGACATGTTGACTGCTTGTCTCCGCGCGAGTGTGTTCCCGCGCCATGATCTGGCGTGGGTTTGCCTTTGTTCGGGGATAGGGACGCCTTTCAGATTAGGCTCCCTATCCCTTCAGTGTGAAATACAATAAAGCATGATGGATATAGGATGATTGTTATTAAAAGTGTTTGGTAAACTTATATGTGAATCTAATTTTGACACATTTACATGTAAGTCTGTCTATTTGGGTTATGCGTTCTTAAGTAAAACAAACGTGAAGCCGCCTAAACTGTATTTTTTTAATGCATAAACATCCTACATTTTATTTAAACTGAAATAATATTACAATCATATTTAAAAAAAAAAGATTATAGGTGACACTTTTTAACCTTCAGGATCTCTTAATCAGTCTTTATTTCTATAAACATGATTTTTGTCTTTAAGTTTGTCTACCTGTGACATGCAATATGTTTTTGAAGCATTATTGGTACTGTTTATTTTATAAATTTGATTCAATGTGCATTGCAAACCAATCTTTAGTGATAGTTCAGTGGGATAGTCATGTTTCTGAATTACCTTAATTGATTTTCTTTTTTTATAAAACTGTGATTAGTTATGCAATTAATTCACCGCATAGTAAGATGGAATGCTACTGATTAATGTATTTATAATTAACAGGCACAGAAGCTTGATCCATTTTCATCCGCCTTTGGCTGGAAATGATCTAGGAAGCTTATATCCAAAAGATTGTGAAGGGGTGTAAACGAGTGGAGCCGAGCCAAGCCAAGCCAAAGCTTGCTTAAGCTCTTGGCTGGTTAGAAATTTGTGAAGGTTGATTCGACTCATTTATTATGGTTAGACAAATTTAATTTAATTTAATTTTTCTAATTAATTTTATTGCAGGCACATGAGAATTTGAATGCTTAATACGGGACTACATAGGACACATGACTGCAGGGACCTTAACTTGAACAAGTTGGATGGTCAAGTGCCCAATTTAGGATGGTGGACTTTGACACCTGTATCGGTTTATGTAAACTAACCAGAAGAATTAAATTCCTAATGTGCAAAGAATCTTATTACTTCAACTTTAGTTTTTATGTGTTTGCTTTTATATTTATTTTATTTTTATGATTATAAATATATACTACGTATCATATTATTATTAAAATTATTCTTAGGTGCTGAGAATTTGAAAGAAATTTGCACTAGAAGACTTTTTTTATTTTTTTGGTAAGCACATGTTACAAAGTACCCATTTTAGATTCTGAACCATTCTACTTTTAATATGAGCTACAAAAGTACACCCTTTAGGCGAGTCAAACCTCGTTTTTTTTAGGACAATATTCTGATTTGTATTGCTAAGAATGGAAAAACTCAATACTGTCTCTTACGAAAGTGAAATGCAGAGAATCAAAACAAAGGCAAAATCTAGAATCGCTAAAGGACATCCTTCCAGGCTATGTGAAACGATACAAAACAAAAAGAAGTAACTAACAAAACATGGGTAAGAACGGTTTGGTGTCGGGCGAACCAGTGGTGTATTCGGGTTTTTGATGTAGTTGTAAGGGTTGTTTGGGTCATAGCCTCGGTTGTATGGTTGCATTTTTATAAAATATAAAAAGAATTGTATAAAATAGAGGTTGAAGAAATGGTTGGAAAGGTTTGGAGTGGTATGAATATGTTGTAGGATTGTGGAGTGCAGTTTAAAAAAAAATTGATTTATATAGAAATTTTTTTAACGGTTTAAAAATTAACGGTCATAAGCATTTAACTTTTGTTATCTTTCAAACGGTCATATGTTAATAATTTAGGTCTTTTTTTTTAATCTTTCAACGATCAACAAAAGAAAGGGGCTGACCATCACCTCCACTCACCAACCATTGCAAGACACCTCATCACCCCCTTCACCTTCACGCCGGTGGGTCCCCCAGGGCTCACGCCACTCCACGCCACCATGGGGCGGTGTGGAGGGCTTCAAGCCCGGTTTCACGCCTGTTTCCCTCCCCACTCCCTACACTCTAAAAAAGTAAACTCCATGATGCAAATCCCAACAATTTTTTTTTTTAAGAATTCTGAAAAAAGAAAAAAATATAAGCTTTTATTTTAATGAAAAAAGACCAAGAATTATATCAATGTTATTTGAATTGCACTCAAATGAATTATCCTTTATATAACACATAATGATAATACTATATCCATGCAAATTCGAGTTCAAGATTCTTATACAAAGTATTTTCTTATGTAAAATGACGGATTAATTGTTGTTATTCAAATCTATTAAGAGTGGTTACATGCTTATTGTAGCTGAATTAGTTTGTTAGTGTTTTTATGTAGTGACATTTAACTTTCTATTTATTGAGCAGGTTTCCAATCTTGAAACGATGGATACAAAAGCAAATCAATCATCACCGAGTTTTAGAGCTTGCTGTAACTTCTAAACACACAATTAATGATGGAAGTGAGGAAAAAACTTCCACCGGTTAATTGGCTCGACCCGGCATCAGGTATGATTTGAAGTTGTATCCATTAAACAATTTTCTTTTTCTTTTTTGCAAGTTTCTACCAATTTACCTTTGTATGTTCTTTTATTTATTTTCTTGAATTTTAGTCGATTTATGGGTTTTTTTAATCCAAAATATTTGTGACGACATTCAAAATATGTTTAATATGAAGTATAATATATGAAAATGTGCTAGATTCATAGTTTTGAAAAGTGCAAGGCGCACTAAGGCACTAAGGGTGAGTCTTGGGTCTCGGTGCAAAACGTTTAAAAAGCAAGAACTTTTTTAAACGAGGCACACGGTATAAAGTGCATTTTTAGGAGTTGTAAACATGTTTTAGGATTCTTTAGTGTTAGTGTAGGTTGTTTAAGGTTGATTATAGACTTCTTTTGGGTTGATATAATTGTTTCATAGTTCAGATAACTGTTGGCCGTTGGCCGGAATTCCGTCTAAACTTGGCCTAAAAAATGCACCTGAGGGCCTGAAAGAAGGGCTTTTGAAGCAAAGCGAGAAGGCTGCGTTGAGCCTGAAAAGTGGGCCTAGCGCGTCTGACTGGGCTTTGACAACAGAGCCTAGACTTGCTATACTTTAATTAGGTAAGTCGATGTGTTTTATACTGGTTGGCATCTCTAATTGTAATTGATTGTTGGTTTCTGATGCTAAAATTTGTAAATAAGTGATTCTGTCATTTGTAGCCCGGAATAAAGAGGAGTCCCCAATGACCACTTAGATTTATGGGTTTTCATTGTTCAGGGATATTAACAAATATTTGAGCTTTATGGTTTCTAATGTATATACACATAAAACCCTTATTTTATTTCTTTTGTTTTTCATATTTTCTGTGTGGATATGTGTTTTTTTAACAATTATGTGTGGATCTGTGTTTTTTTAGCAGTTACGTGTGGATTTGTGTTTCGACAAAAGCTTTTCTGCAACTATCCTTAAACAAAACTTTTGACTTTTTTTTCTCCGACTCATTTCTTCTTTCCCCTGAAATGAACAAAAGCTTTTCTACAACAATCGTAAAATAGATTAAACTTTGGCACTTGTTTTTATAAAACAAACAAATATGGGAGCCTTTTTCTTTTCATTTGTGAGCACAGGGTTATATTTAAAGCTAACAATTATGCCTTTCTTTTGACTTGACCAAGCTGCAGTAGGAAATCATACATTGTTAAAGTGACCGTAAGGACATTGGAATTCTATAGACTATAATTACAACAAGAAGTTAACACTTAACATCGGAACTCCACAACTATTTATCATTCCAAATATAGTAAAAAAAATGTTTGAAGATACCAAAGATGACATATAGTAAAATGTTATGCAAGTCAAAACATTAGCATTTTCAAATATGTGAATAAATTTAGTGATCCAAACTCCCATTACTTATTCATGCTTGCTGCACAGAAATCTTATGGCCATTGAGTATGAACCAGATACAACACAACAAGATAATCAATGAATTATGGCCATTGAGTATAAACCAATTACTACACGTAACTTGCCCCCATATTATACCAGTCTTCGAGCCATGCTGGTGTTTTGAGTTCATCCATGTCATCATTTGCAACATTTGATGCTCATATGTCAGCAGGATGAGTTTCAAGATACCAAAAGATTTAAATCTTTTTTTAGTATCCATGAACAAAATGGGTTTTTTTAAATAATTTTGATTTACAATAAAATCATTACGCGAGTCTGAAGGCCTGACTCGTAGCATCTCTCCAGCGGGAGTTACCACACTCTTCTTTTCCGCAAGATCGCACTCGCCTCTACAAAATTAACATGTGCAAAATGAAGCTTATATATATTATAAGTTACAACGCAATATTATATTATTTGAAATTCATTCCACATAAAAGTTACACAATTCCAATTACATGTAGTTAATTTTGTTATCTTCAGCGCAGTCATGTAAAAGATTTGATGAATGCGACATTGTTTAAAGATTTATTTGGTATCTTGTGATATGTTGTTTGGGTATATTTCACATGGTTAGTCACGGTAAAAAGTAACTATTCCTTATATTGCTCCAAAAAAATGTACGTCTATTTGTTTATTTCTGATTTACATAAGAATAAATACACACGTTAGATATAGCACGCGAGGATTGATAAATTAACTTAATTGGCTTGTAACGTATTACACGTAGAAAGTGTGATTAAGTACTATAAAATATATCACGAGACAATTGATAAATTAACTATAAACGAATATCGCCTTGTAAATTGCCGTCACCGCCGCATCGCGCGGGTTTCTTACTAGTATATATATATATATATATATATATATATATATATATATATATATATATATATATATATATATATATATAGGCTAAAGGGATACAAGAAACCCTCCAAAATGAAGAAACTCCCAAAAAACCCATCTTGTGGCTCTCATTGTTCCACATCAACAATTAAAACAAATTATTTTTTTATTAACCCAAGGGTGTTTCAGTAATTTCTCTCCTCTCTTTCTATCAAGTGTCAGTTATATATCTTCCCCTCTCTCTCTCATTTTTTCAAAAATTTGATTTCTCTACATTCCCTCTCTCCTCTCATCTCTTTCAAAATTTACACCTGCAACCTAAGCAGTCAATCTCGGCGCAATATCGGTGATATCTCGGTATTATATCGGTTATCGGTCCTAAAGGACTATCTCGATTTCAAATATCGGTTATTATATCGGTGCTGATAATCTCGGTCGATATTGCCGGTATATCGGCCGATACGCAGATCATAAATATCGGTTCTTAAACCGAGATAGCGTTTTCTGGTGAGCTTTCTTTTAACAATGAAGAAGCTTTCTTTTTTCCCGACAATAATCCTTTGATTCAACAAAGATAAACTCATCATCCTCAAACTCTCCTATGTGATTCAAGAAACATAAACTCAACACCCCTGTTCTAAATCGCGGATCTGAAATCATTTTCTCTCTTTCTCGATTAATAATCCAACAAATCATCACACCCCTGTTCCTTGTCATCTTCCTAATCGTCTTGTCGATCTATGCTCACAGGTATGTAATCACACAATCTTTATTCTCTTTCTAGTTATTAATTAATAAATATTTGATTTGGATCTCTCTGTCAATAATAATAATAATCTATTTGGATTGTACATGAGATTAGTCAGATCTTTTTGATAGGTACATTATCTTTCATAAACATTTTAAATATTAATTAAATGCTAAAGATGGTGACTGATGAAAATTCTTTTGAGGGATGCAAAGTTGTCATTTAAATATTATTAAAATTTGATCCTTATTATTAAAATTTTGTTTGTTTAATGACGGTTTAATTTTTTTTTATCCAAAGTGGATGGTTTAGCTTTTTTTTTATCTGAAGTGGACGGTTTAGTTTTTTTTTATCCGAAGTGGACGATGTGGTGATCCTTTATTATTAAAATTTGATCCAAAGTGGACGGTTTAGTTTTTTTTATTAGTAATAATAATAATATTGGTTTGGAGATGGATTCGTTAGTATTTTTTTTATGTGTAATATTGATTAATAATAATAATATCGGTTTGGAGATGGATCGATTAGTATGTTTTTTTATGTGTAATATTGATTAATGATAATAATATTGGTTTGGAGATGGATCGGTTAGTATGTTTTTTTATGAACGACGAGATCGGTCAATATGTGAATATTATTATTATTATTATTATTATTATTATTATTATTATTATTATTATTATTATGAGTTTTTTAATAAAAAATTAGTGAATTTTAAAAAGTAAATTCATATGGAGTGTGTTCAATGGTACACATTTTGTTAAGACGTGGATCACGTCTTAACATATGTTATCCACCTGAAAAAGTGTGATATTTATTGGTGTTGGATTACACGTATGTAGCATACGTTAACACGTAGGTTTACATATTAATGTGATGAAATCTGTGTTGCGTTTGTTTCGTATGTAACAGCACCACTAAGTTGGTATAAAATAGTTTCTGATTTTTTTTTGCCAGATACAAAGGTTTGATTTTTTGACTTTCATGAGTTACATATGGGATCAAATCCATGTTGCGTCTGTTTCGTATGTAACAGCAACACTAAGTTGGTATAAATTAGTTTCTGATTTTTTTTACCAGATACAAAGGTTTGATTTTTTGACTTTCATGAGTTACACATGGGATCAAATCTATGTTGCGTCTGTTTCGTATCACCAAGTTTTGATTAATATGTTTTTTAATAAAAATTGGTGAATTTTAGTGTCTCTTAACGTATGCAACAATATGTCTGGTTTGTTTTTTTACCAGTCTGTGCATGTTTGTATGGGTATTATAATGTGTGGAATGTATGTTTGCATTTGTTTCCTATATTGCGTCTGTTTCGTATGTAACAATAGAACTAAGTTGGTATAAATTTCCTATATTGCGTCTGTTTTCGTATGTAACAGCACCACTCAGTTGGTATACATTAGTTTCTGTTTTTTTTTTACCAAATACAAAGTTTTGATTTATTAAGTTTGATAATCTTGATAACTAAATGTATAAAACAATGTTTGTTTGTATCAGCTTCGTATGTTTGTTTTGTAATCCAGTTGGTTAACATACGTTAAGAGGGGGTGGGCTTTTACATGTAAATTGATGATTTTTGTTATATTTTTGCAGGTGAGCATATTTTTTGCATTAAAGATAAGATGATTATCAAGGATGAAGTGTAGACATTTTTTTTTATTTATGATAGTTTTTTTTAGCATTTGTTGATTTGTAATGACCGTTTTGTTTGTTTTTAGCACTTTGTAAGAAACAATTCTTGTGTACATTTGAATGTTATTTGATCTATAAAGTTTTTAATTGATTATATACTAAGTCAGCACTTTGTAAGTAACAAAATGCCTATAACCGTATCAATTCTTATTACGTATGCAACAATTCTGGTGCTGGTACAATAAAACGAAAAAAATATGGTCTAATAAAAAAATAATAAATCAGCATTTTTTAAATAATATAAACTGACAACTCAGTTTAACCTACGTAACACAACACATGTTACATATGTAACACGGGCATCTGACAGCTTATATAACAATGTGAAAAAAGTAAGAGAGAGATGATGTGATGGGGTGTCATATCAGCTTTTGTCATACTCTTTTTCAGAAAAACCAAATTACCCTATTACCCTTTATTGTCCTTTTTCACATATTTAATTAAATCAATATTATAGAAAAAATGGTGACCATAGATTTAATGGATGGATGGCTAGGATTGAGTTTGCATTCATTTTGGAGGGTTTTTATTTTAATCACCCCATATATATATATATATATATATATATATATATATATATATATATATGCAAATGTATGAATGTATGTGTGTAGGAAAAGACAAAAATATACATATATATACGCACATGCGTATGTATGAGTAAGTAGATGACCACCAAAGTGGCACATGCATGTAAGACAAAAACTACAACTAAGCCTACATTATACCACTATAGGCCTTAACCATTTCCTAAACCAACTCTCATGCATGACACACTACCTAGAATGTATTAGCACATGTGCATAATTTATTTTCTTTGACATGTCCCTTTCAAGACAACTTGCATGATAAGTCTAGTAACCTATACCTCTAAACAACCATGTGCTTATATGTAGGATAAGAACTTAACAATGGACATGTGTAATTACATATGTATGCACATGTATATGTATGTATTGAATGGACAACTTGCAAGAGCTATGATCAATCACTATCCCATGACAAGTCCCTATCCCACATGCAACTCTTACACTTGAAACATAGAACCATCATTAGCTTATGATAAGTCACTATCACACTAAGTACACCAAATCTTACACTACTTTGGATAGACACCACACTACTTCAAGGTTATAGGCTAGTACACTTCCACATTTAGAATGAAACAAACATTCCTATCTATTACCTATCTAGCGGCCGAAAGTGACACCTCAAGTGACCAAATGATGACAAGAATTGTATGCATTGAAAGGTCACTATCTACCCTAACTCCTATGACAACTACAATACATATCCTTCTAGAAGCATAGGCTTGGTTGTCAACACATGACTATGACACCTCCATTCTTACACATTTCGGCCGATCCACATTAGCCAACAAAGAACATGTGTATTTTCACCAAAATAGGCAACAAAACAATAATCTTAACCACCTTCTACATTAGGCAACCATGCCCCTTATAACTAACTAATGATAATCGGCCAAGAAGCATGAAACATCACCATCAACTTGCAAAGCCTACTACCTAGTCTTGACACTATCTTACCCCCATTTAGACTATACACATGCTTATTTTACACCTCCCAAAAGTCCACCATTACCTTTATTAGCTTAGGACAAAAGCTACATCCCTTTCTTACCTCTATGTTGGCCGAACACTACACCATCACCATCAACTCTTACAATTTTTGGCACTATGCTACATGCATGATCACAAAAGAGACAAGCCTCCATACTTACACTTTATGTGGCCTTAGTATTCTTCCAAGACATATCTACACTTGATCCTTGCCCAAAATGGATGATTTGGATGAGCATATAACTCACGGCCAACTCATGGAACAAACATTAGGCACATTGCTAATTTATAATCATCAAAGTAGCCTAAAGCCTAAACACATAGTTAGAAAGAATGGTTGGGACTTGCCATGAAAACCACTATATAAGGAGGTGCCATGAACACTCCATTCTTGCACCACACCTCTCACAATCACCTCCCACTCTCACTCTAAAACACTCGGCCGAAAGGCACCTTCTCGAGTAGATATTCGAGCACTAGGAAGCCTCGAGTCTACAAGTTTTCCCCTTCCTACTAGCTAGTATCAAGGTAAGTTCTAATCGCTTATTTTCTTAAGTTCCATCGGCCCTTATTGTGAACCCAATCTTAGACTCTTTGATCACTAGGATCGGCCCACCCAACTAGCATTGATAAGTTGATTATTATGCGTTTAGTAATCAAGCTTCTATTATGCGCACATTGTTTCACTTATATGTAATCAATTATGTTATCTAGTGTTAGAATAATTGATTACACATTACACATGGATTCATGAAACATTTTTAAAACAAACTTCTTATACATGAAACATGGTCTACACAACTTGATGTGGTTCACAATAATGGTACCCGACTTGTATAACAACCGAGTACACACAACTTAAGATGTCATTGATGTTATAGGGCACTTTTGTCGGAACAGTAGTTACTTTTCTTGCTTTGCTAGACCACATATCAAGATATCAGGTGAGTTTCGTGGCCCCTTTTACTGTTTTACTATTTTGCAACTTCGGGGGACAAACATGCTACATATCAACATATGTACATGACAACAATATGTGTTACATGAGTTAGACCCACAATTATCTGCAACATATGTACATGACAACAATATGTGTTACATGAGTTAGACCCACAATTATCGCAGATCAACAAAAATTCCCCGGACAACTATAACCATTAGCTTAGCAATAAACCGTGGATCATATGAATAGTACTATTTGGGTTGACACCCCCTTTCACTGTTAGTCGCACTAACACATATGAATGCATATTATCCATACTTTACAATGTCTAGCGATAAGGCATTGGGGCGGGGTGAACATGAACGTCGTGGTTTGGTTATGGTGCTCATGGTAACTATATTCTGCATGGACACAGATAACGAAACTTTCTGAGCAACAAAACTGTTTTATCGAGTCTACAAAACCTACGGACTCACCAACTTTTTAGTTGACACTTGTAAGCATGTTTTTCAGGAAACCAAGTAAGGATATTAAGGAGCCAAGTTTAGGACTGCATAAAGAAGGCCTTATTTTGTGGTTTTAACGTAGCTGTTTGAAACACTTGTTAGGATTTGTAACTTGTATTCGACTATGTGACTTACGTGTTGATGAAATAAATGACATTTAGTACTTCTCATGTAAACAATGTTTGTAATCACCATGTTCGTCTCTGTGACATCCGTCACCCTCGTCTTTCGTCAAATTGACAATAATAGCCCTTTAAATATTTCCATTTTAGTCCCTGTAAATTTCGACGTTTTCAAATTTAATTTTAGAGCGAACTAAAATTTATCGTTTATATTTATTACGGTTCGGGTATGAGTTTTAATCGAATGCGTATGTGGACACGTGTTCGTAAAAAGCTTCTATAAAAAAAATCCAAGTTTAAAAAGTTTAAAAAGTTTTTAAGTTAAGTTGATTAACTAAGTTAATTGTTTTACAAAGGAAAATTTAACCATTTAACATGGAAACTAACTAAGGTTGAACATGAGGGACCAATTCTGCCAAAAACCTAAACTTTTAAACCAACTCCTCCTCTCTCCTTCTTCATTCACGTTTTTCCGGCAAGGGTGGTTTCCGGCCACCGGAATTCGTCCGACCACTTCCTAAACAATGTTTTGACGCGTATTAAAGACGTTTTTGTGGTGGCTTTTCGTTTCCCCATCTTTATTCACCAGTTACGGACCACATTAGGTAGTATTAAAGTGTTTTTAACATGATTTAATCGGGTTCTAGTTGTAACCGTTCGAACCTTTAATAGTCCATGTCAAACGCCATTTTCTTGATAACCTTATAAACTGATTAATCCAATCATCTTCTGCACTCTTTTACGACTTAACCAAACTAAAACATAACGCAAAACATGTCCAGAAGCTTGGTAATCGGGTCCGGTAGGGCCGCGCCTAAAGAGCTCTTCATTCCGGCTCAAATCATTGTTGTAAGTCCCTTTTCATCATGCCGTTTTGTTAGTTGATGTATTCCGAGCATTAGCCCCATATTATTGATCTGAAATCTTGTAGTAATCGGGTCAATTAAAGTCGGAGTTAGGGTTAGGGTTTATGTGTTGAATTGGGGAAGAAGATGAAATGGGATAATGTGTTAAGTATGTTTACCTTTTAAAAGTTTCAACAAAGAGCTTAGTGTTGCAGTGGTGGAATTCTTGATTGGTAAAAGGATGGAGCCGGGTTCGAACCCAGGCATCTCCATCCCTTTATTTTCTGATTTTTTTTAGTACCTTTAATTATTTTTTTTTCTTTAACAAATGATAACTATTTTTAATATGTAGAAACTAATAATATTCATAATAAATTCATTTTTGATCCAAAAATTATAAAAATTTAGGTGTAACATCTTGACACCATAAAGAAAGTTTCCACACTTTTATTTTCTGGAAAATGCATTATTTTTATATTTTTATTGAATTTATTTGTTTTAATCATATTTAATTGATTAAAAATTCATTTTTAATGATTTTAATCTCAATTTTTTTGTGAAACTATTCCTAATCATTATGAACTAAAATAAAAAATATTTGGTTCAGAAAACAATTATTTTTATTGATTTTCCTATTTTTAATCATTTAAACATGATTTAATCTCATTAAATCAGTTTTAAATATAAATAACTTTATAAAAATTATGAGAAAATTATTTTCATTTATTTACATCTTTAAGAATCCATTTTCTATAAAAATAGCATTTTTGGATTATGTCTTGTATTATTAGTTTTGTTTATCAATTACGACATAATGAAACATTTATTTATTTATACAATTTAAACATCTATTTTATAAATATTTTTCTTATAAAATAGAAATACTCATATGGTTTAATGTCTTTATTATCTTTGCTTGGATCATTGTGTAACTCAAAATTATTTATTTAATTATTTATGATTATTGTGTTTATTTTAATCTAGTAAAGTAACTAACTAAATTATTTGGTCTTAATTATTCAAACATATTTTTATCTAAATAATCAATAGATAATAATTATATTATTTAAACCACATTTACAACCTTTCATATATTATTTGAGATATACAACTTTTACATTAACGCGACTTATCATAAAAACTCTAATTCCCCAAATCGACTTAGCAAACCCTAATGCCTTAGACCCTAGAGACTTTAGACTTTTTAGACACTTCCTTATTAGTATTCTTACACATTATAGGTTGAATTCCTCGGAATTCCCATTACTTAGCTCACGACCGCTTAAGTGGATTTTGAACGCTTTCGCAAACTGTGAGTATATCTTTCCCCTTTTTACTATTTTACATTTCGGGGTGACTCATGTACTTACTATCAAGTTTATATTTTCTTTTACTAAAATAGCAATTCTTATGTGTGTTTGCTTGTGTTATTTTGTGTATCTATGACCTGTCAAATCATTAACCGCTGGGCGGCCTGGCATTTCAATGAATAGTACTATGGTATATACCCTTGTGACTCTGTTGAGAGTCCTCGTCATTGCTATGTATTACATTACTACTAGCGCATACTATATATATATTTGCTTTCTTCTCTTAGGGTTGATTTGACCCGGATACCACTTATTACATAATTGCAAACAGTATACAACACATGAATTGCGAAACACTTTTCTACTATATGTATACAAACAGGATATGCTCACCAATACAATTTTTGTATTGACCAAATTATTTTGTACATGTTTCAGGTTATTTTGAGATGCATTCTTTAAGCTTTCGGATTTATATTTAGATTTTGATTCATTGTATTTCAATTTAGTTGGCAGTTAGAATCGTTGTATTTCATTTCAATGTAATAAATTATCTAATCAATGTATTCAAATTTACACTTTAGTCCATGAGCTATTGAACAATCGTCACTACGTGACACCTCGATGTTTCCGCCATCGGTTGGGGTGTTACAGTCTCGCCTTGCGTTTCCGCCTTAGGCGGGGTGTGACAACCATTTAAATGAAACAGTTTATATGTATCAGCCGATGGGGTTCCGGGACCGTAACTTTCTAGATTATGTATGTTCTCTAAAAAAGTCCTTATATGGACTTAAACAGGCACCTCGTGCATAGTACCAGCGTTTCACATATTATGTTCTGACGCTGGGTTTTCTTCACAGTTGTTGTGATGTCTCCTTGTTCACTCTTCACCAGGGTAATGACACTGTATATCTCCTCCTCTACGTGGATGACATTCTACTGGTTACATCATCCACAGCTCTGCGTACGAATCTCATGGCCAAGTTATCCGCTAAATTTGCAATGAAAGATCTAGGCCCCCTGAGCTATTTTCTTGGCATCTTTGTTACCAAGAATCACAATACTATGTTTCTATCCCAACAATCGTATGCTACTGACATCATCTCCAGAGCAGGTATGCAATCCTGCAACTCGGTCTCTACCCCTGTCGATACCAATTCAAAATTGAGTGCCTCCACTGGTTCTCCATTTCATGACCCCACTATGTACCGTAGTTTGGCAGGGGCTCTCCAGTATCTTACATTTACCTGGCCAGACATCAGCTACGCAGTCCAACAAGTTTGCATGCACATGCACGCGCCTACCACAGACCATTGGAACGCACTCAAGCGGATAATCAGATACATCAAGGGAACATCTTCTCTCGGCCTCTCCCTCAGGTCCGCCTCATCTCCTTCATTGGTGGCTTACTCTGACGCAGATTGGGTAGGATGCCCTAATACACGTCGCTCCACCAGTGGCTATTGCATATATTTTGGGGACAATCTCATCTCATGGTCCTCCAAACGACAGAGCACAGTTTCCAGTTCTAGTGCAGAGGCCGAATACCGCGGGGTGGCCAATGTCGTCGCTGAAATTTGCTGGTTACGCAATTTACTTCTGGAATTAAATCGACCTCTCTCACGGGCCACCATTAGGTAGTGTATTACAGCTTCACATCTCATCTTGATTTTTTTTGCGTGTATCATCCATTTTTTTAAAAGCGGTTTTGAGTTGTTTTAATGGTTGCGAGCGGAAAATAGAGAAAAAGTAATTATTCATCTGTATATTGGGGTGGATACTCTTCCTCCCCATTTACTTTTAATATGTTTTAAAAGTTGTTATGAGTGGATGAGAGAAAACTTAATAATAAAGATATAAAAGGTATTATTTAATTGAAAATTAGAGAGAAAATTTAGTGTTTTTTATTAGTGTAATTTTGTGGATGAAAATAGGGCATGGGATGTGAATGCTCTTGGAGCATTCACATTAGGTTACCTATATTTTTATGAGTAAATCCCCATTTTTTTAGGATGGGGTTATGAGTGGAGAAGATGAGGAATCTATTGTTTATCGATATATTTAGTGATATTTTGGAATATTTTAGGGATCACAATTTTCCTGAATTTATTTTTTTAATATTTTTTAAAGTGATTGTGATGGAAAATTTTCACTCCTTATATCCTTTATTTTATCAATTTGTTACACCCTTTGTCCTTTAGCCTAACTTAGTTAAAAAACTTGGTTAACTTTATTTTCTAAGTTTACACTTTTAGCCCCTATAGTTTTAATCAAACCCAACCCTTGATTGACCTCGAATTCGACCACGGAAATTAACGAAATCATAGGGCTATTATAGAACATCAAATTCCGATCAAAACCATGTATAATAATCGTACTAACCTGATCGTTTTCGAGGCTAAATCGAACGATTAAAATTGCGACTGGTTGATCTTGTTCTTCAAATTGCGAACGATTTGGTGAGTGTTTATGATATATTTTTGCACAGAAACGGCCGACTAAGGCATAAGATGTTTAGCATGTTCCATAAACGTTTAAAAATGTATTTTGAGAAAACAAAGGTCTTCAAACATTTAAAAATCCACTTGCAAACCGAGCCTCTATACCATAAATTGAAACCTATTATAACATCTTATGCCTTAGTAGACCGTTTCTGTGCAAAAATATACTACAAACACCCACCAAATCGTTCGCAATTTGAAGAACAAGATCAACCAGTCGCAATTTTAATCGTTTGATTTAGCCTCGAAAACGATCAGGTCAGTACGATTATCATACATGGTTTTGATCGGAATTTGATGTTCTATAATAGCCCTATGATTTCGTTAATTGCCGTGGTCGAATTCTAGGTCAATCAAGGGTTAAGGTTAGGTCAAAACTATGGGGGCTAAAAGTGTAAACTTAGAAAATAAAGTTAACCAAGTTTTTTAACTAAGTTAGGCTAAAGGACAAAGGGTGTAACAAATTGATAAAATAAAGGATATAAGGAGTGAAAATTTTCCATAAAGGACAAAGGATGCAATTTTAGTAAAAATTAAAGGACAATTTGTGTAATTCTCTCAAAAAATATAATTTAATTGAAAATAAGAGAGAAACTGTAGTGATTTTTAGTGTAATTTGTAAATAGGGATGTGGTACCTGAGAGAGAAAATGTAGTGATTTACAAAGATATAGAGGTGAAAACGAGCCGAGTTACTCAAGTTAGACTCGAAAGGAAAAAAAAACTTAGAACGAGTCGGGCTTAAAGGAATTCGAGCTTGAGTCTAAAAACAAGCACGTTTAGTAAACAAGCCCGAGTCCGAGTTTTGCTTATCGAACTCGTGCCGGATCATGACCCTAAATATATTTTTAATTAATATATTAAATGTATATTTAAATAATAATATTTGCTCATTATAGAATTTTAAAAAATAACTAAATTACATGTAAAATAATAATTATATTCAGTATTAATTAATTAATTAATTAATTGATAATAAACCACTTGAGTTTTGAAAAAACAAAACTCGAATCGGCTTTCATAAATTTAACAAGTTTAAACTCGAGCTTATTCGACTTATTACTCCACTCCACTTGTTTTTACTCCCTCAAAGAATACTATGTTAGGTACTTAACATTGCGACTGGTTGATTTTTACCATAAACACTCACCAAATCGTTCGCAATTTGAAGAACAATAGGGTTTTGGGGATTGCGTTTTGAATCTGAATTTTAGATTATTGCGTTTTGAAAATGTAGATAATCAGTTTTTAGTGTTTGGGATTGCATTTTGAAAATGCAGATAGTTAGTTTTTTATGCTAACAAAACACAATAATCTATAAACAGCTCTACACTTATTTTTCTAAAACGCATAATCCCAAACACCCCTTAGGTAGGTATTTTTTAACCATGTATATTTTTCTACATTAAACGAAAATAATACTACCAAAGTAGTTCAGTAATGTTGTCAACAACGTGCACAACCTTCAACGGTGTGTTTTAATGCTCTTTGTCTTCCCCAATCTCCCTTCCTTTCCTTTGATCGATGGAAGCAGCTCCAATGAACAGTTTACCAAGGTCTGATCATCAACTTGAAGGAAAACCCCTCAATTTATCAGACAACGGTGTCACAATCGCTCAGCTTCCACCCTCTAAAACCCCTCCTCCTCTTGCTCTCTTAACCCCTTCATCTAAATTAATGGTCTCCACAGTTTCTATAATTTTTTTTTTTTTTTTTTTTTAGTTTGCATGCAGTGTTTGATTCACTTATGGTTGGATCTGGTGTGTTTTTTGCAGGGCAAACGCAAATGGTTGAAGCCTGAGAGATTAGAGTTTTCTTCAGTTAATGTACATTCTTTAAACTAAATCAAATAAAAATTTGGAAAAGTAATCCATATCTCGTTTGTATGATTGTATTGTATTTGTACTTTCACTAGTTTTATGCCTTTATTGGACACTGTTGTTATTATTATTTAGGGTTAATTAGTATCAGCACACGAGCTTAGTTTGGTTCTAGGTTTATATTGTAACCTAAACAATTTAATAAAAACAATTCAGTATTGTATTATCTTACGTGGTATCAGAACCGTGTCTGCTACACCAGACACAAATAACCAAACCTTAGCTGTCACCATTTGAGACTAGACAAGGTGGCGTGCCGCCACTACTGTAGTTGCCCTTTGTTTTCTCTTCTAGTTTTCCTTTCACATTTTCTTATTTCATGTTTTAATAAAAACCTAGTCTTGGTTTATTAACCGTATACTTGCTGCCTTAAATTGTCATCACCTCGGCTTGGTTCCGCCGTTGTAATATTGCCCAACGTCATGAAAGGATTAATTGCTTTGAAAAAGTTGCTACCTGATATCTGTTGGCCATTATCATCATCATCGTCATCATCCATACATATCTTCGTTGCAGGGTCTATTAGCAGCCATTTGATTCTTCTTTTTTTTTTTAGATCTCTCTTCTTCTCTCTACCGCCTTCTGTTTCTTTTCTGATCGACTCTTCTCACTAGACCACGGACAACTGTCATCGATCTTTGCTGATCGCACCAAAGATTAATGGTCTTTTTCTTTCGATTCACGGATCTCACATCTATTTCGAAGACCGCCACTTGACAACGGTCACCAGCCTTCGCCATCTCTCTTTCTTTGATTTACGATCTATGAGGTGTCTCCTGCTAGCTTTGACTCACCACCGAACGACCTTGGCCGACAAAGATGGAACCGCCGCTTCAAAAGCATCTTACCTTTTTTGTTTACCATTCAAGGTATCTGCCTTCGGGAACCATTAACTAAAACCGGGTGAAGTCATTGACCGAATTATAGTCAAAGTATCCTAAAAACTGTTTATGCGGTCCAACAGTTTTGTCGCAGTGCTTAGCCGCCAATTGACCACGGTCAGGGCGCCGCCCTTTTGTAGAACTACGGTTCTCCACCGCATTCGTTTGAGAACTATGGGATCATTAGCATTGAAGAATATGGATTATTTCTTTTGACAAAATCGATAAGTTTTGGGAGATTTCTAGACCCAAAAGCTAAGAACCAAGATCAAGACTAGTTATTTTTGTTGTTTTGTTTTTTATTTATATCTTTTTTTCCCGGTCTAAGCTTCTGGTTTTCTACCGCTTTGACTATGGGGAAGTATTGGACCCTATTATTATTAGGGTTAATTAGTATGAGCCCATAGGCTCAGTTAGGTTTTAG
This sequence comes from Ambrosia trifida, assembly GCA_028751855.1. NCBI lineage: Eukaryota > Viridiplantae > Streptophyta > Magnoliopsida > Asterales > Asteraceae > Ambrosia > Ambrosia trifida. The sequence continues at coordinate 111,475,985 of CM054128.1, forward strand.
GGTTCCTTGTGGTCTCATCGTAACTTAACAATTTAATAATATCAATTCAGTATTCAATTATCTTATAGTTTTGTCTAAAAAAATGTTGTTAACTAGATTGCTTCCGATTTCATATAAAAAGTCATGAACTAGTCAAACAAGACCAATGATTAAAAGCAATTTCAGTCATCTTAACACGAAATTTATTGATTACTTTCCTTATATACAGGCCCTACATGATCCGTCAAGAAACTATTTGAGGTCAGTTTATCTTCAAAAAATTTCATCTCTTTATTTGATCAAATGCATATTTATTAAATTTCACATGCAGAAAAGAAAATGCCACTATAGATTCTACGGCTCCGGTCCATATCTCACAAACTATGATTCGAGCAAGAGAGGTTCAATCGACCCTTGGAAATGAATACCCTAGCTTTATAAAAACAATGGTCAGATCACATGTTACTGGTTGTTTTTGGATGGTAATTCGGTAATTTTATATTTTTTATATAGATTAACTCCATGCACAAAATGTGATAACTTACATGCCGGATTGCAGGGCCTTCCGTCGCCTTTTTGCAGATCATTTTTACCAAAACATGACTCTTTGATGGTACTTGAAGATGAAGATGGAAAGCAATTCAATCTCAAATTTATCGGAAACAGGTCTGGGCTTAGTGCAGGTTGGGGAAAGTTTGCAATTAGACATAAATTGCTTGAAGGGGATGTTTTGATTTTCCAGTTAGTTGAATCCTGCAAATTTAAGGTCGTACTCTTGTTCTTTTTCGTATGTGTGTTTTCTTAATACGCCATTTGCAGTTTCATAAACGATGAACACTTAAAGCGTTGTTTGTTCCTGATCGCACTATTTGCGGCTTCATATGTGTGTTTCACTTGCAGGTCTACATTGTAAGGGCAAACGATTCAAAAGACATTGATGGTGTTGTTAAGGTTATAAACCAGGACGGACATACAGAGCACAAAAGTCCAGGTTTGTCAAAGATCATCAATGCAACTAGAGGTGTCAGCTTTTATCTATTGATTCTAAATGGGATTGATTCAGGTTGCGTTTAATGTTTGGTGAGTCAAACGGGTAACTAAAAGAGACCAGGTCAAAAGAGATTAACATCAGAGAAATTCAGATTATTAGAATCGAAATAAAATATTTGTTTTATCGTATTTTAGAAGATTATTTGAAGAAATTTTCTAAAAAAAGTGGTACAAAGGTGTTTTTGGGTAAACCGACCAGTCACGTAATTTATGTTACTCATTTGACCCGAATCCGGTTTGACGACCCATTACCCAACCAGCACATTACATCACCTCTAGATGCAAGTATGCCACTTCTCTTTTATCAATTTATATTAGTTCACCTATTGCCTACACAATGACGGTTAAGACGTATTCACCCATGGATCATTCTGTAGTCAACTCACAAGTTCAAGGAGGTTCCACTGAAGCAAATCTTTCGCTACAAGATGTCAAAACCTTTAATGACTTTCACATCATGGTTGACAAACAATGCATTGACTCAGAGCTTTCAGACGAAATCCGTATGAATTACTTCACTCTCTGCATTAAAAAAAATGAAATCCTTCACAATGGTGTTCGTGAAGGCTTGTACTACAAGTTAGTCGCGGGTGTGATTGGTGAAACCGTAAAGATTGCAAATATGATAAGAAACTGCAAGCTCACAAAAAGGATGGAAGAATTCGCTGTATGGGATAGGTCCCTGGAATATTTTGAACTAATAGGAATGAAAGTTGGTTTTTTACGCGATAGGATACGCGAACTCGCAAGCCTCGCATTCCTTGCATTTGAATCTGAAGATGCAAAAAAATATGTGGAGGCGAAAGAGGAACTAAACCGGAATGCAAATGAGATTAAGGTTCTAGAGGCAAGGCTGGTTGATTTATATGAAAGTAATAGAGAGCTTAATGAAGTTGTGGATGGTTTTAAAGGGAAAGCAGAGAAGTATAAAATTGAGTTCCAGAAAAAGGTTGATGAACCATGGTGACATTAGCAACCACTAACCAGGAAGGAAGGTATGTAACAGATAATATCAAGCATCACCAACAATCACTCCTCAAATCTCTCTTGTTTAAATGTGTATTCAAATGTAGTTATGACTTCTTATTATTAGCATTGTAATTTTGTATATAGTAATATCAAATCTCTTTAAAACATGAAGAAAGAATTCCAATCTTTCATGGTATCAGCCTGATCGATCCTCTCTCCTTCCTCTGCCAAAAAATGTCGACCACCCCTTTCTCCTCTTCCTCCACCACCACCGAAACCAAACTAAACTCTCAATGGCCACCATTCTTCACATGCTTACTATCAAACTTTCTTCTACTAACTACCTTTATTGGCACAACCAAATCATCCCTCTTCTTGATAATCAGGAACTACTCGGTCACGTCAATGGTTCCATCTCTTCACCTCCGAAAACTATTTCCATTGATTCGAATCTTGGTGGTGAGATAAGACTTAAGGACTATAAGGTCCTGGGTTCGAATCTCACAAGGGGGTTTTCTCATAATTATGAGTTTCCTCCTGAATTGGTGACTTGGTGGTGGAATATGATCGCGTGGTAACACTGGTGGCACAATGATACTCCAGTGGTCCGTGAGTGATTCCAATTGGCCGTTCAAAAAAAAAAGTTAGTGATAAAAGTTGATTCCTACAATAAAAAAAAAAATCTACATCTACATCTACACTATCTACATCTACACTTCTACATCTACATCTACATCTACATCTACACTATATAATAAAAGAAAACACATGAGGGACACATGGCACTCCCCCATGAATTCTCTCTTTTTATTATTTAATATACATTCAACTCAAATTTAATTATAATAATTGAATTTGCAAAACTATGATATAAGTTTATTAAATTAAATTTTAGTAATTATATTAATAATCATAATTGTAACTGAAATCATTAATAATATAAAACACATGATTCTTTTTTATATAACATATTTATATTTATATTTATGTATTATTAACTTTGAATTTAAATCACGTACCTTAAATTAACCCATTTTAAAAAAAAAAATTAATCTGTTATTCTAAGTTTAAAATTAATTTTGTTACAATATTTGACAAATGATTATTAAGTTTTATTATTTTGGTCATTGCTTTAGATGTTAAACTATGTTCAGCAAATACATATTAATTTTAAATGCTTAAAATAGTTCAAAAGTCAAATAAACAAATTAATAATAACACAATGCAATTAGTCAAGCTTTTTTGTGAGACTTTTATATTGTTCAAAACAAATAAATAAAATCAATCAATCAACATTAATCGATTTTATCAATAGTAATAAAAGACAACACATGGAGTACATAGAACTCCATTATAAAGCCTCCCATTTTATTATTTCAAACAATACATTTATTTTAATTTGTTTCTTTATTTAATAATTATTACTTATTCAGTTTTTATTTGTTACAACTATAATTATTAATATAATTACTGGAATTTAGTTTAATATATATATATATTCTATGTTTTTGTAAATCAATTAATATAATTGTATTTTAATACAAAATTAGAAATAAATTAATAGACATAAGTTGAAAATGTTTATGAACTAACAAAAGTAATCTTTATTAAAAATTATTTTTTTAAGATAATGTATTTATATGTTATTAAATTTAAATCGTGTACCTTAAAAAACGTGTTTTTAATATGTGGTTTTTCATTCTAAGTTTAAAACTATATTTCTTACAATATTCTAAACAAATAAAATAAAACAAATCAATCTACATTAATTAAATATTTGAGTCAATACAAAACTAAATATGTTTGGCTATTTTTGTATTATAATAGCTTGATATATAAAATACATTTTATATATGAAAATCATTAATTGAAATCTTCATTGACTTTGTTTTTTCAAGTTAATTCAATAGAGAAATGCAATATCTAAACAGTCTTTGCATTACTAATTCGTTTCAATCTTTATTTTCAGGCTATTAATTTACAAAATCTTTTTTTTTATAATACAATCAAATTAAACCAATAAATGTTATTATGTTTAAGGACCGTGATGTTAGAAAAAAAATGATTATACACTCAAGGTTAGAAATACTTTGGCTTTGAGGAAACTTGATGTCAAATTCCAAAATGAACAATACTCGATTGGGATGGTTTAACGGATGAGGATAATACTTTTAAATTAATTTCATTTTTTTTTATATCTTAGCCTAAACAGATTCACCTTTATTACTTTTTTTTAATTTTGTTTTGTTTTGTTGTAACTGCAGTCTACAAGGTAATAGCTGTGTATGGAAGATATATTTTGAAATGTTTGAAAAAAGTTTTATGTGAATAAAAATGTTTTTTTATAAGAAATCATTTAGGGGCTGATGAATATTTAATATTTTTTTGGTTGTACAGGAAACATTTTTTATTTTAAATAACATATGTAATCTAATTTTTCTTAATTATATTTTAAATTTATATATAATATATATAATTTAAATTGTTCAACCCGTGTATCACACGGGTACATAACGTAGTACACTAATATAAACTAGTATTATGCCCGCGCGCTTCGCTGCGCAAATACAATTCTAAAAAAACATGGCAGCGTATTGCATTCTAATTTGGCTAAATTTTGTAAAGCATGTCTCTTTCTCGCTCTCATTCTCATAAGAGATGGCTTTTGAAAGTAAATTTAAGATTTAACAATCAAAATTACAATTCTTGTTTTTTTTACAACCCACATATGTTTTTATGTTTATTTTGTTCATACAATCATTCAAGCTTAACTTTCTTAGTATAATATAATGATTTTAGAATTTATATTTATATTATAGTCATTTTGCAATTTATCTAGACGGTCACTTTGTCTTTTTAATTGAAATCATATAAGGGTGAGGAGCTTCAAAACAACTCACATGAAAGTAATGAAAGTGATAATTCAAATACATTAATAAGTCTCTAAATTGATTATATAGTTATAGTACAAGTGCATAATGCAATAAGGGGTATTATGGGGAACTTTTACATGACATATCTATGTTAAAGCATGAGTCTCTTGATATCCCATCTTAAAATGAGTGTAAAATTACCTTCCTAGACATGTCTCCTCCTTAATAAGGTAACATAGATAGGGTTCTAGGATTTATACACCATGTGACATCACATCTGAGGTGTGTGACATCATATTCTGAAGTATGTGGCAGTCTCTTATTGGTGTACGATGTGAGCCAGGGTGTATCATTCCTAATTAAAGGGCGTATGGTTCTAAATACCATATAAATAAGGGGAAATGGATTTAAATACTCCCAACTATCGCCTGTTGGCGGATATCACTCCCAACTTTCACTTTGTCCAGTAGCACTCCAAACTTTCAACTTATTTTCCATTATCACTCCCGGACTTAACGGCGTTAGTTTTTATCCTACGTGGCTAACAGAAGCTGACGTGGCAGTGCTTAGGTGTATCTGTGTGGCCAAATTATAAAAACCAAAACTTAAGGGGCACTTTAAGTTTTGGTTTTTATATTTTAGCCACACAGATACACCTAAGCACTGCCACATCAGCTTCTGTTAGCCACGTAGGATAAAAACTAACGCCGTTAAGTCCGGGAGTGATAATTGAAAATAAGTTGAAAGTTTGAGTGCTACTGGCCAAAGTGAAAGTTGGGAGTGATATCCGCCAACAGGCGATAGTTGAGAGTATTTAAATCCATTTCCCCTATAAATAATGTAACATAAAAGCTAGCTGTAACCTACAAATGTTAACATTAATTTTGTCTTTAAGTCTTTAACCAATTTATATTTTTCTATATTAAACAAAAATAGTACCAAATTGGGGAATCCGTTTCTTTTTTACCTTTCAGTCTTCAGACATACAAAAGCTGTTCACTATCACTAGTCAACAAACGTGTGTACAACCTTCACTTCAAGTGTGTGTGCTGTCACCTAAAACCCTTCATCTAACCCCAATCTCCCTTCATTTGATCAATGGAATCAGCTCCAATTAACACTCAACCAACTCCTGATCTTCAACTCTCTGTTGTTGACCACAAACCCCCCAATTTACCTGAAACAGATGTCACTATCGCTCATCTTCCACCATCTAAAACCCTTGCTCCGTTAACACCGTCATCTGATCTAACGGTCTCGATTGTTTCTATAATTTGTTCGTTTGCATGCAGTGTGTGATACACTAATCGTTGGATCTGATCAATGTGTGATTTACAGGGCAAACGCAAACGGTTGAAGCCACAGAGATTAGAGTTTTCTTTGGAGAAAAAACGTTCACGTTTAGTAAAAGATAAGGTTTAATCCTGATTAATGATTAGAATAATGTACATTCTATAATCTTGATTAGAAAATACATAAGATTAGAACTAAATCATCTTAATTCATGAAATTTGGGGGAAAATCTAAAAACTAGGTATCCGTAGACGTAGAGCTTCGATTTTTTCAATGTCTTGTGTAGGGATGGCCATAGTTTAAAAGAACGGAAACGAGACTCGAGGTGTTTTTCCTTCACCTCATGAGGCGTAAGCCTCGAGGCGAACCAAGTCATAAGCTCGAGCCGTAGTCAAAAAATAAATATAAAAATTATGTATCTATAAAAAAATAAAATACCTGTCCTAGAAAAGTCTAAAACATCAAAAACACACATCAAAAATAAAATAACTGACCCAAAAAGTCTAAAACACCAAAAAAACACATCAAAAACACCCTAAAGCACCCGAGGCGCACCTAAGGCACACATTTTCTTAGCGCCTCAGCCCTTAGAGGCGTATGTACAATCTGAACCCCATGAGGCACGCCTCAGGCTCGTTTTCTTAGAGTTTCGCGTCGAGGCGTACGCCTCACCCGTTTTTTTAAACCATGGGGATGGCAAACGAACCCGAACATACTCTCACTAGTTTTATGTTTAGATTATATGTCTTCTTTAAAAAATTGTTGTTAACTAGAGTGGTTTAGATCATTTCATTATAAACAATCATGAACTAATCCGAACAAGACGAAATTGTTATGATTAAAAGCAATGTTAGTCATCCTAACACGAAATTTATAGATTACTTTTCTTATGTACAGGACGCCGTACATGATCTTTCAAGAAAGCGTTTGAGGTTTAGTTTGTCTTCAAACTTTTTCATATCTTTATTTGATCAAATATATGTTAACTTCAATTTCACGCGCAGAAAAGAAAATGCCACTATACGTTCTAAGGCTCCGGTCCAAATCTCACAAACTATGATTCGAGCAAGAGAGGTTCAATCGACCCTTGGAAATGAATACCCTAGCTTTATAAAAACAATGGTCAGATCACATGTTACTACTTGTTTTTGGATGGTAATTTGGTAATTTTATTTATTTTTATACAGATCGTCTTCATGCGCAAAATGTGACAACTTACACTCCTATTTGCAGGGCCTTCCGTTGCCTTTTTGCAAACGATTTTTACCACAACATGACGCTTTGATAGTAATTGAAGATGAAGATGGAAAGCAAGATAATCTCAAATTCATCGCATACAGGTTTGGGCTTAGCGCAGGTTGGGGAAAGTTTGCAGTTAGACATAAATTGCTTGAAGGGGATGTTTTGATTTTCCAATTAGTTGAATCCTGCAAATTTAAGGTCGTAATCTTGTTCTTTTTCATATGTGTGTTTTCTTCTTGATACGCTCTATGTGGTTTTATTTATGACGAACACTGAAAGAATTGTTTGTTCCTGATCCACAAATAAAGGATCAATTGAATCTTTATACATATTGATATGATCACGGTTTTCAATTCGTAGGTCTACATCGTAAGGGCAAACAATTCAAAAGACGTTGATGGTGGTGTTAAGGTTATAAACCAGGATGGACATGCGGAGCACAAAAGTCCAGGTTTGTTAAAGATCATCAATGCAACCGGAGGTATCAGCTTTTATCTATTGCTTCTAAATGGGTCAATTTGGGTTATGTTTAATGTCTAACGAGTCAAACGGGTCAAGTAAAAAAGAACCTAAAAGAGACCGGGTCAAAAGAGATGAACATATGGCAAATTTATATTATTAGAATCGAAATAATATTATGTTTTTTTTTATCATTTCTTAAACACTTGATTAGTTGAAGAATTTTTCTAAAAAAAGGTGGTACAAAGGTGTTTTTGAGTAAACCGACCAGTCATGTACCTTATATTACTCACTTGACCCGAATCCAGTTTGACCCATTACTTAACCCGCCCATTTTGTCACCTCTAGATGCAAGTAACTTTTGTTTATCATTCTATATACAGCCACGATTAAGAAGTATTATAAATCAAAAGGAAGGAAGTGTTCAAGTTCAAGTTCTCCTCCGTTAACCAAGGTCAAAAGGAAGTACATAAGGTCTAAACCACCTACTCAACTCAACAGCCACCATACAGACCATCCTGTGGTCAACTCACAAGTTCAAGAAGGCCCCCCTAAACCAAATATTTTACTAAAAGATGTCATATCCTTCAAAGACTTTAGCATCATCGTTAACAAACAGTGCATTGACTCGGAGCTTTCAGAAGAAATCCGTATGGATTATTACAATCTCTGCACTGGGAAAAACGAAATCCTTCATAGTGATGTTCGTGAAGGCTTGTACTACAAGTTAGTGGCGGGTGTGATTGGTGAAACCGTAAACATAGCAAATATGCTAAGAAACTGCAAGCTCACCACAAAGAAGGAAGAATTCGCTGGATGGGATAGCTCTCTGGAATCGTTTGAACTTATGGGAATGAAGGTTGGTTTTTTACGTGATAGGATACGCGCGCTCACAAGCCTTGCATTTGAATCCGAGGATGCTAAAAGATATGCAGAGGTGAAAGAGGAACAAAACCGAAATGCGAATGAGATTAAGGTTTTGCAAGCAAAGCTGGTGGAATTATATGAACGTAATAAAAAGCTTAATGAGGTTATGGGTGGTTTGGAAGAGAAAGCTGAGAGGTATGAGATTGAGTTCCAGAGAAAGGTTGATGCACCATGGTAGCAATATTTTGGTCTTAGATGAATCGTGTAGGTCTTAATGTTAAAAATGATGGTCTATTTGTAATAATAACCAAATGTTCGATCTAACTAAGATTTGGTTTCTAGAATTAGGGTTATTGATAGAGCCATTCGAGTCAAGTGACCGACAACTCGTGATCTAGTTCAATAATATGAGCCGAGCCAGCTTGACTCGGTATTTCATATTTGGCATTCCTTCTGCTCAAACCAGCTCGTAGATCTACGAGTTTGCTCATTTTTTGTCAGTTTTGGTGATTTCATATGTTTCTTTATATGAAAGGCTAGAATAATATCTTAACAACAGTTTTAAATTATACAACTCTCAAATAATATTTTCCAAAAAAATTTACAAGAAAATGAGCTAGTTAAGCTCTATAATTAACAGAAATTGGTTGACTTGATATATGAAATTCAAGGGATAACTTGATTTTAGTTTATGTAACTCTCATAATATTTTACCAAAATTACAAGAAAATGAGCTAGTTAAGAAACCAATAAATATTAGAATTAAGTAATAATAACCGAACGTTCGGTCTAAGACCATGTGTAATGGTGGGTTAAATTTGTGGGTGAAAGGGCATTAAAGAGACATTTTATAACATGTGGCATGTAAGACCAATTTGATAGGTGAAAGGGGCATTAAAGGGGCAACGGGTGTAATGGTGGGTGAAATTTGGTGTGGGACATTTTTTGAATATTTAAATAAACAAACTATTATTTAATTTAAATATTTAACTAGATAAACATAAAAAAATTACATTAATTCACTAAATTAAAAAAAATACAGAAAAAAGCGATCATCCTAAAAAAACAATCTAAACATTAATATTATCTTTTGCCATGATTTGTTGCTTGCGAAGGTTAAATAAAATTAGCGCCTACTCTGTGAGTCCCTCGGACGACCTGATGAGGAACTCGATGTCCTTCTCCTTGACGCGCCTCTTGAATCTCGACGAACTTCTTGTTTTCGGCGGCCCTCTCCTGCATGGTCTCCAACCGCTTTGTTCCAAGGTCTTGTAAACTTTCAAGACGTCGATTCATCACCTCAAACTCGTCTTTCAGGTCGACACCCATCGAAGACGACTCCGCACGTCCACCCTTTCGCACGCTTCTTCTTCCTGGTGGTCGAGGCAACTCTTCTTCTTCTTTTTCTTCTTCATCACCCTCTTCATTTAAACCCACGGTCCGAGCATCCGAATTGGGCGTGTCTGGATCAATCGAAGAAGATGTTTTCGACCGTTTGGCTTTGCGCCTAACCCCCGTCATGCTTGGTACGTTTGCCCATTTAGGGCTTCCCTTTAGAAGCTCCCAACATCTCATGTACGGGAATGTCCCACGATCGGCGTTGTACTCCTCCAACGCTCTCGTCAAAATATCAACATCGCCACGAGCCCACGACCGCTACCCCAATTATCATACAAACGTTGATAATATTCTTGAAACCCATGGCATTTTTGATTGATGTCCGTCCACTTTCCCGAAACCGAGTCTTTATCCCGATATTCTCCTCTACCCATCGCGTTGAAAAACGTCTCGCGAATCCTTATCCAAAAGAGAGGTAAATTTTGGTAGTTCGCTACAAAAAAATATATAACATATATTAGTATACAAGTTACGGTATTTAAAAAAAAATTAAAAAGTTACGAATTTTTTAAAAAATACAAAGTTACGGTTTAAAAAAAAAACATACCAACTTCGGGATCCTTCGAAATGTCTAACCACGCTCGGGCGAGCGCGAGCTTCTCGTCTTTGGTCCATGGTTGAAACGTCTTTCTTGTTTTCGGTTCGGCCGGCTCTCCCTTTTTTTATGCGACCGTGTTTTTTTGTTTGGGAGCTCTCGGGTGGTCGCTCAGCTTGCGTCTCCGGTACTTGCTCGGGTTCTTGTTGAGACCCCGACATACCCCCAACGCTAATATTCATATTAGCGTATCCCATAGGACCTTGGAAGAATTGTTGGGGCATGTTTAGTAATTGTGAAAACCCCATGTTGCTCGTGTCGAAATCTTGAAAGTTATACGGTTGTTGAGGTTGGGTGGTATTTGGGCGAAAAGCGTTTGGGTTGCCCAGGCGAGATGGTACACCGAAAGGTTGGCGGAATGGTTGCATTTTTTGATTGATGGTTTATAAAAAAATAGTAGGATTGTATAAAATATTTGGTGAAGGTGAGTAAAATTGATAGCGAAAAATTATAAAGGTTGGAGGTTATTATATAGGGGTAAATTAATTAATTTTTTTTTTTTAAAACAGTCCAACGGCTACATTTTTCAACCGTTGCAAAATTCGACTGTTTACAATTTTTTTAAAAGGTGCCACGTGGCAGCATTTGATTGGCTGGGCACATTTTTGGCATGAGCGAAATTTTTCGCGTGGAAGGCTTTAACGCCCGGTTAACCCACATGGGGTAGTGTAGCGGGGTGAATGGGGCGCTAAAACGCCCCTTTAACGCCCAATTCACATACCATTACGGGTGGACTAACTAAGATTTTAGTTTATACAAGAATACTTGAAATATGAAATTCAAGGGATAACATGGATAGACAACGAATATAATTAAAGTTATAATAAGTTCTTTTAATTTCCTAGTAACATATAAATTCTATATATTTTTAGTTATAGTATGTTACCTCATATTCTTTTTAATAAAATAATTTAATATTTCTACAAGGAAGAAATTAAATAAAAAGGAATTGTGATCTCCCTCGCCCCCCATAAGTATTCTAGACGAACCAAATATTCAGCGAACGGTTCATGAACTGTTCGACTGAAACTTCGTATGTGTTCGTTTGTATAATAAATGAAGAAACACAAACAATAAATTATGTTCGTTTAATTAAAGAAATGAACATGAACAAAGCCCGTGTACATTCATTTATATTCGTGAACTTTTGGTCACTTGTTCATTTATGTTTATTTGTTTTTGTCTGTTTGATAGTTCATTAGGGTTTTTAATTTTTAATTTTTAATTTAAGTACTTTAAAATTCCTATTGATAGATTATTTAACATATATTATTGTATGACATATCAATAGTACTTTACCAGTTTGATTTACTATTAGTTTGGGAAGATTAAGCAAGGATTTCAAGGTTAATATGACAATTTTATGTTTTTATGAGACATTATGTTATTGTAATATGTGATCAAGATTATGTGAAGTATGTTTGGAAAATTGAATTAGTATTTTTTGTGGTTTTCTATTTCTCTAATTTTACCGTGTATCAATGTTGTACCAACTTGTTAACATTTTACAAAGAATCCTTTTTTTTGAACGGCTAATTTCTTGTCACCCATAGGATTTGAACCCCACACCATTTGAAAAGGTAAAGCCTTATCCATCACCTTAATACCACTAGGCCAAAGGCCCTTTTGTTTTTACAAAGAATCCTATGTTAGGTAGCTTTTAACATTCTTTTTTTTTCTATATCAAACGAAAATTAGTACCAAAATCGAGGAATCCGTTTCATTCATTTTTACTTTTCAGACACACAAAAGTAGTTCACTAATGATGTCAACAAACGTGTACAACCTTCAACTGTGTGTTTCCTCCTCACCTAAAACCCTTCCTCATCTACCCCAACCTCTCTTCCTTTGATCAATCAATGGAATCAGCTCCAATTAACACTCAACCAACTTCTGATCTTCAACTCGCTGTTGTTGAACATAAACCCCCCAATTTACCTGAAACAGATGTCACAATCGCTCATCATCCACCGTCAAAAACCCTACCCCTTGCTCCGTTAACACCGTCATCTGATCTAACGGTCTCATTTTCTCCATAATATTATAGTTTGCATGCAAAGTTTGATTTGCTTATGGTTGGATCTGTTGTGTGTTTAATTTTCAGGCTGACAATAGCAAACGGAAACGGTTGAAGCCAGAGAGATTAGAGTTTTCAGTCTATGCTGAGAAGAAGAAACGTTCGCCTTTGAAAAATAAGGTTTTTTTTTTTTTTTTTAATTATTAGTTGTTATGTGCGTTTTATTTGTTTAGACATTGGTGAATATTTTTGACCTGATTTTTATCTGGAAGTGTTTTTATGACTGATTATTTCTAGAAAAAAAAAAACATTTTTTTTATAACTTGGAGAATGTACATTCTATAAATTAAGCAAGTTGAAAAGTAAATCAAATAAATTTAGGAAATTTGGGGGAAAATCTTAAAACTTGAGATTGGGGATTCGTACGCCTCGGGGCCCGTTTTCAGGCGAGGCTGCGGTTTATGGTTTAGGCGCAGATTCCAGCAAGATTACAACATTCCGCATTCTAAATTATGTCTAGATTTCAGCAAATTTCTACTTCTATACACTAATATTTTAAAACTCTTGATACTATGGCTTTTTGTTTATTTTATTTGAAGAATAATAAACAGTAGTGTCTCGGCTCCGGGTGGGCAGGGTTACGTTTTTAGTAGGTTAGGATTTGCTATTCAGAAAGGGATGGCAGCGCAGCTTGTTGCCCGCCTGCCCGTTATCTTGATGTAATTTTTCTTGTTCTGGAATAATATAATGCATGGAATTTAAGTAAAAAAAAAAGAATAATACTATTTTTCTAATGCATAATATGTTTTTTTATTTCTTTTCTTTGTTCGTTTTTTTTTATCTCAGGCCTTCGCTGTTTTGCGCCTAGCGCCTTTGATAACTATGGCGCTAATACAGATGTTGTGCATTTATCGAGCTATCCATATAGGGAAAGTGTTGGTTTTAAAAATCGCGCTCGAGGCGCGCTTAAGCGCAAAGCGCGCTTAAGCGCAAAGCGCATCTAGGCGCCAACCTGTGCGCCTTATGTAACACTAGGCGAGCATTGTACGAAAAGCGCAAGAAAAGCACAAGAAAAAAGCCCTTGAGGTGCGCGCTTTTCGTCCACGGGGTGTTTTTGTGCTTAAAATTGTTATACATGTAGCTAAAACGGTTGTACATTTAAGTTAAATCATATATATATACCTTATTTGTATCTATATTTTGAGTAAATGATGCTAAAAACCTATAGCATATATAAAAAAAATTATATAATCGTCTTGCGCCTCGCATACGAAAAGCCCAATGCTTTTGCGCTTTGCGCCTCGGTTTTAGACCTCGTCTCTTTTGTGCGCTTCGCGCTTTTTAAAACCAAGGGGAAAGTAGTACATATTTTGTTTGCATTTGAATTGTTAGTGGTTTTATGTTTAGATTGTTTGTCGTCTCAAAAATGTGTAGTTAACTAAAGTGGTTCAGATATTATATATAAAAAAATCATGAACAAATGACCAAATTGATTAGTTTTCTTATGTACAGGCCGCACATGATCCTTTAAGAAAGCGTTTGAGGTCAGTTTGTCTTCAAACTTTTCATCTCTTTATTCGATAAAATATGTATTTACTAAATTTTACATGCAGTTTGGGAAAAGAAAATGGCACTAAAGATCCTAAGGCTCTGGCGCAAATTTCACAAACTATGGCTCGAGCAAGAGAGGTTCAATCGACCCTTGGAAATGAATATCCTAGCTTTATAAAAACAATGCTCAAATCACATGTTACTATTTGTTTTTGGATGGTAATTTGGTATATTTTTATTTTTTATATAGACCAACTTCATGCGCAAAATGTGACAACTTACACCTTGGATTGCAGGGCCTTCCGCTGCCTTTTTGTAGATCATATTTGCCAAAGCAAGATTCTTTGATCGTAATCGAAGACGAAAATGGAGAGCAATTTAATATCAAATTCATCGCATATAAGTTTGGGCTTAGTGGAGGGTGGAGAAACTTTGCAGTTGAACATAAATTGCTTGAAGGGGATGTTTTGGTCTTCCAGATAGTTGAATCCTGCAAATTCAAGGTTGTATTCTTGTACTTTTTCATATGTGTGTTTTCATCGTAATACGCTCTGGTTTGGTTTCGTTTATGATAAACATTTGAAGCATTCTTTGTTCCTGATACGCGCTAAGGATAATTTGAATCTTTATACGTGTAATCTTTGTTTTCAATTTGTAGGTTTACATTGTAAGGGCAAATGATTCAAAAGATGTTGATAGTGCTGCTAACGTTATAAATCATGATGAACATGCGGAACACGTAATTCCAGGTTTGTCAAAGATCATCAATGCAACCGGAGGTGTGAGTTTTTATTTGTCGCTTGTGAATGATTCGATTTAGGTTATGTTTAATTACTCATTTTTATATTTCACCTTGTGCCTACACAGCCACGGTTAACACGCGTTTTAAATTAAATGGAAGAAAGTGTTCAAGTTCAAGTTCTCCTCCCTTAACCAAGGTCAAAAGAAAGTACAAAAAGAGGTCTAAGCCGCCTACTCAGCTCAGCAGCCACGATACAGACCATCTTGTGGACTCACAAGTTCACGAAGGCCCCTCTGAACCAAATCCTTCACTAAAAGATGTCAAATCCTTCACGGACTTCCACATCATGGTCAATGAACAGTGTATTGACTCGGAGCTTTCAGAAGAAATCCGTATGGATTATTACCATCTTTGTGTTGGGAAAAACGAAATCCTTCACAGTGGTGTTCGTGAAGGCTTGTATTACAAGTTAGTGGCGGGTGCGATTGGTGAAACCGTGAACATTGCAAATACGCTAAGAAACTGCAAGCTCACCACAAGCAAGGAAGAATTCGCTGGATGGGATAGCTCTCTGGAATCGTTTGAACTTATAGGAATGAAAGTTGGTTTCTTACGTGATAGGATACGTGCGCTCACAAGCCTCGCATTTGAATATGAAGATGCAAAAACATATGTGGAGACAAAAATGGAAAAAAAACGGAATGCGAATGAAATCAAGGTTTTGAAAGAAAAGCTGGTGGAATTATATGAAAATAAAAGAAAGATTGATGGGGTTATGGAGGGTTTAAAAGAGAAAGGTCATGAGTTCCAGAAAAAGGTTAATGAACCATGGTAGCATTAGTAACCATGAAGGAAGCTATGGTGGTCATGTTGACTTGTTAATATTTTTGTTTTGTGTGAAACATGTAGGTCTTAACGTTAAAAGGAGCCATAACCGCGGACATTTGGCCTAAGGTTTGGTTTCTAGAATTATGGTTGTTTAAGGAGCCATTCTAGTCTAAGTAGTATTGAATATTAAGTGTTATGTTTCATGTTTTAAATCAATGTCTACAATCATAACAAGCAAAATTAAAAATTGGAACTTTTTTTATTTTTCTATTTCATTGTTATGTGTGAAATTTATGTATTATTCACTGATTATCAAGAACTTTACTAAACAATCAGCAAGGAAAGAGAATTACAATCAACCTCTCAACAAACTCCAAACCCAACCCAACAGATCATCTATTGATGATCTGTGATTACACCCTTAACAATCTAACCTAACAAGATTATCTGGCCAACCCTAGGTGAGAGATGAAACGAGAGAAAAAGTGAACGAATACAAAAAGTAAAGTGATCTGAACTAAAGAAGAGAGATGAAGAAGCACATCTCCTTTTATAGCCTTCTCAGCAAGTTGTACGATCAAAAGAATAAACGGCCACGATTAAAGATCACATAATAATCCAACGGGTGAAACCATGCTGTGTTTGTTTCACCCGGATCGCCAACGTGGCATAAACCCACAACTGGGCTATGGGCCTAATAAGCACACGAGAATAAAAGACAGCAAATGGGCTTGACAGCAAGTGGGCTTCCTGCATGGACTCTAAAGAAACAATAAGTATCACGGTGGTTATCACTAATCACCGTGGGGTTAATACTTACGTTCGCCAAAAGTAATCCTTTACCCAAACCTCTAGGTTAAACCCGGGTGAGAATAAGAAGAGTAAGTGTGTGTGTGAGTTACGTAAATAAAGACACAAGATGTAAGTGGTTCGGTCAAGGAGTGACCTACGTCCACTGTAACTAGCCGGAATATTATTAATAAACGAGTAGAGAGAGTTACAAGAGAGTAATGCGAGGTTACAATGACTATTTTCGGATCCTTTTGCAAGGAGATGTCCTCCTTTATTTATAGGAGAACTCATGGGCTTAGTAGAGAAGCCCATGAGAAGTTATCCTTACTTGGGCCCGGTCAAAGCCCAGGTCCAAGCTTCCCATAAAAATGGCGGGAAAACCAGGTTACTGTGGATGACGTCATTCTTCAGCATGGTTGGTGCTCGAGGCAGACACGTGGCGAACTTTGATTGGCGGACGACGCCTCTGTCCTTGCTACAGTTGTTGACCATGCTTCTGATGTCAGCAGGGGATGTCTGTTGTCACTGTTGATGATGGTGGAAGCATGGGGACAGTTGTGTTGCCGTCCTTGTCAGTGGTGGTTGGACCACCCTTGCCACCTGTCGCCTTCTCATTGGCGCGTACTCTGCCAGAGATCCTTGTGAATCTTCCTTTCGTTATCTTCTGTACCTCGTACCAAAAGTGATAAGGGAAGATACCGCGCGTGGTTGCACGCGCTTATCAGGTGTTGTCCGTTGTTTATCATCTGGTAAGGTTACGCGCTGCGTTGCATGTTATGTTGGCAGCGCGCAGATGGGTTCTGGCGCCGGAGTCTGGCGCGAGGAATCCCGTTTATGAGGATAGGGACGCCTCCTCCCCTTGGATTAGGCTCCCTATCCCTTCAAGTCCCCCTAGTCTAGGGCTTCTCCTGCTCTCTGATGGAGAGAAGGTGGAGCGCTAGACTCAAAATATCGGGTCGCGGATGACAGCTCATCTACTTCTGGTTGCTCTGGGAATTTGCTGGTGTGGACGTGTCCCGCCGTAGCTTGTGTAAAGACTAGGCGGGGAACGTCTTTATTGCTTTTACGTCAACTTTGCGCTGGGGAGGAAGTGTTCCGCTGTGACCTGTGAAGGAGTTGGGCGGGGAACGTCTTTTTCGGTTTTACGTCAAATTTGCGCTGAGGAAGACGTGTTCCGCCATGACCTGTGAAGGAGTTGGGCTGGGAACGTCTTTTTCAGTCTTACGTCAAATTTGCGCTGAGGAAGACGTATTCCGCCATGACCTGTGAAGGAGTTGGGCGGGGAACGTCCTTTTCAGTTTTACGTCAAATTTGCGCCATGGAATTGAATGCGGGTCTGAAGTTGTAATAAATTTGAAATCATTGGCATTCAATTTGTCTCTCATAAATTGGAGTTAATGCGCCTGGAATTCGAATGATCAGTTTCTTCTGATGGAAGCTTAAAGGTTGCTGACGTGTCAGGTCCTCGTCTGTTGTGCTGACTGTTGGTTGTCACATCATTGGGGTGCAGTTACCAACCTTTCGTCTGGTGTCAGGCGCGTGTGCCGTCACGCGCCCTATTTGGTGTCTTGGTGGATGTGGTTGTGCCGCGTGTCGTATGGCACATGTGTTTTGTCAGACGCGTGAGCGTTCACGCGCTTAACAGCTTTTAAAATGGTGACATCTGCCGACACGTGTCACTCATCCGGCGAGTGATGAGCTGGATCGTTTCCCTGTGTTAATCTTAGCCGTTTGATGGCGCACGTGACACGTGTCGTCATCGTGGCTCAATATTTTGAAAATGTTTGACGGTTGCTTTTCCCATGTGGGTCCTACTGCCATAAATGCAGTGGGTATATAAGGGTCATGCATATACCATTGAACGGTTACACGTTCATTTTGCCCTTCATATTCTCTCCTTTTTCTCTCTATTTTCTGGCGAGCATCTCTTGAAGTTTCCGTTTAGTCTTCAAAGATCTTACTGATCTTGAAGATTCATTGTTGAAACTTCAAAGTTTTAACCTTTTTCTTGCCCAGTTCTTGTGAGTATCCCATTTTTCCTCCGTTTTCTTGTCAAAGTTTCACTGATTTCTAAAGTTTCTCTTGAAGATTCCGGTGGATCTTTAAGTTTTCCGATCATTTTTCCAGATTCCGATAACCTTTTACTTTTCTTATTCAATATGTCTGACTTGTCTGTGAGTCAATCTCCTTCCGGTGAGGGTCCTAGGAAGGAACCGGCGGTGGAAGATGTGGAGGAGGAGGAGGTCACCGTTGAATAGGGGAAGATAAAAGAAAGGAAACTGATGACCAACACATATTGTGCTTGGAGTCAGGAGTCTTTTGAGCAGTTTTGCAAGATGTATGATATCTTGCCGGAGTGGGAGCCTACCCTGCCGTCTCCGACGGATACTATCCTTACCGCGGGGAGTGGTCGGCTCGCCCTGTATGAAGCCCACTTCACTAAGTGTGGGTTTCGCCTGCCATGCACCCGCTTCCAGATTGACACACTGGTGGAGTATGGCGTTGGGCCTACACAACTAACCGCCTTCGGGCTTCTGAGGTTAGTGCATTTTGAGGCCTCCTGCCACGCTCTGGACGTTGAACCTACTGTGGAGAAGTTCAACGTCTTCTATTTTTTGGCGCGTGATGAGATGTGGTTCTCATTCAAGCCGCGCCCGAGGGTGCTGCTGATGGCCACCCATAACCCTAAGTCATTGCACTGGGCGAAGGAGACGTTCTTCTTCGTGAAGAGGGGTGTTATCCCCGTGCGTCTGCCCTGGAAGGTGATTGGGGATGGGCAGCGCGTGGCGGACATGGCTGTGCCCAAAGATTACAAGCAGCAGCCTTGGTTCATCACCCTCACTTCCAACGCTACTAAGTTGGAGTTCAAGAATTTGACGGAGGGCATCTTTTTCCTTCTAGGGATGAGCCGGCTCCATCTTCGCGCGGGCAAGGAGCCCTACATTGCCCCAGAGGGTAAGTAATTTCTTTTTTCTCCAGACTTTGGTGTAATATTTTTCTAACTGTTTGTTGTTGTAGGTGTGAGCAAGTTCCAGTTCTATGCTGCCCGCGAGGAGAAGGGCATCAAGCGGAGGCCGTTGGCGGAGGGTCAAGTTTCCTGTTTGGAGGAATCTGTTGACCGCTTTTATTACCCGGACTTTGTTAGCGCGCCGCAGCCTTATTACACTACTGGTGAGTCTTGTGACCCTTTGCTCACCAGTATTTTTGGAGATGACTCTACTGACTCCTCAGTAGAGATTGTTCAACCTGTGAAGGCGTCTGCGGGGCGTGGACGTTGGAAACACGCTCCACGGAAGCATAAGTATTCAGTGAAGGTTGTTTCTTTTTCTGACTTGGATTCTTCCGTTTCAGTGGGAGAAGTCATTAAGGGGCGCCGTCGCAGGAGAGACGGGCCCGCGTCAGAGGATGAGGATGAGGATGATTCCTCAAAGTTGCAGAAGAGGAAGAAACGCGCCACCGGCGCCACTGCCAGCAGCGCTGCCACTTCGAAGGATGCGCCCACTATGCCTGCTGGTGGTGAGGGTATTACCCCACCCTCTGACACAGTTACTGCTCCCAAGGCAACCTTAGAGGATGTTAGCAAGGGGAAGTCCCCTTTCGCCGGTGGTCGGGCGCAAGAGGGGGTTGCGTCAGTGTTTTCTGTGGGTATTGGCGCTGCCCCTACTCGTCAGCCTCTGTTCCAGAAGTTGATCAAGAAGAACGCGCCTGGTAAGTATTGCTTCATTGCTTTGCTAAGTCTTTTGTCTTTCTCTTAACATGTTTTGCCTTCTGTTTTCAGTTGCGCCCAAGATCATCCCTACTCCTCCTCCTACGTCTCCATCTGCGGAGGCGGCTAGGATTGAAGAGGTGAGGCTATGGAAAGAGCAAGAGGAGGCGCGCAGGCAGGCGGAAGCTGATGAAGCCCTTCGGAGGGCTGAGGCTGAGAAGATAGTTGCTGCCAATGAAGCTAAACAAAAGGCTGAGGCAGCAAAGCGGGCGGAGGCGGAGCGTCTTCGTCTCCAAGAGCAACAGTTCTTGGAGGAGAAGGCCCGCCAGTTGAAGGAGCAGGAGTCGAAAGGTTGAAGCCCAAGGAGTGGCCCATGAAGTTGATGGGTTTGAGAGGGCGCTTCTGGGGGCAGGCGCCGCTGGTACTTGGGAGGGGTTGCGCCAAGCACGGCGCAAGTCTTCAAGGGTTGGCAGCAGGGAACCATCAGGGACTTATGATGGTTCTTGCTGGACTGGTGGCGACGCCATCTGGCGCCCTCGCTGGGCGGTCAGGGAGAATACATTATTCTCCAACTCCCTGGCCGCGGAGGAGTTTGTAAGAGAGGTGGTGCCTCCCTACGAGCGCACTCACCAGGATATGTTGAGTCGTCCTGACCTGATGTCTGCCTTATGTGTAAATCAGTCGACTCAACTATCTATGATGGACTCGCTGCGCCGTCGAGATGCGGCGGTGTTGCGTGACATCGAACGCTTGGAGGCGGAGAAGGCAGGCATTTGCTGAAAAAGAGGTTGCCTTCAAGGCTGAAATCTCCAAGTACCGTCGCCGCGCCCATGAGGCAGAGGCTAAGGCCCTTAAACTTGAAGAGGACGCGGCGGCGGATAGGCGCAGGTGGTCAGAGTCTTGGAAGAAGACCAATGCAGAAAATATGCGCTTGAAAGAGACTCTGGCCGAAGCGCAGGAAGAAAGGCGGGTGGCGACCCAAAAGTTGGAAGAGAAGTGCAAGGCCCTCTCCCAGAGGACTGCTATGTATGTGGAGAAGCGCATGGAGCTCGAATCTAAGGATGCTGACTTGATCAAGGCTACCGAGCGCGTCTCCTTTTTGAAGCAGGAGAGGGTCCAAATCCTTCGCGCCAAAGAGGATTTGGAGCAAGACCTTGACTCTTCGGAGCAAGCTCGTACTGCGGCCGCCAAGGAGTGTGAGGCGGCCCAGCAGTTGTTGGAGGAGGCGGTCGCTGCCCAGACCCAGATGCAAGATTCTATCCGTTGGCTGATGACTGATGGAATGACTGGGGTAAGTCTTTATGCTCCTCCTTATTGTTGATCTTATCTTGTACCATTGATTTTCTAACTTTTTGTTTTCTCTCAGGTCTTTAAGAGGTTTTGGCAGGAGCCCAAGTTAGGCGATCAAGTTGCTGCCATAGCCGCCAGCGCCCAAGCTTATGGGTATGGGGAGGGTTACGAGGATGGCTTTTTGGTGGCCCAAAATGAAGGGCGCCTTGACCTCGCGGAGCATTATGGGAAGCCCTTGAAGGAGGAGTATGAAGCGGAGTTGGTCAAGTTTGAGAAGGTTGACTTCCCCATCCTTCAAGTGATTGCTGACTGTAATCGTAATGCGGACCCTCCTGCTGCCCTTAAGTATTTCATAGAAAGGTCTGATGAGCTGGCGCGGGAGGCGGAGTAGAAGTGCCAAGAGGAGATGCGCCAGAAGGCTTCTGGCGAGGGTCCCTCTACTTCGCCCAATGAATAGGCGTCTTCGTGTTTAATAACTTGTAATTATTTGTAAATACGAAAGGGTTTTTAATTCCCTTAAATTAATGAAAAAAATTTGTGGTGTGTTATATCATGTTAACTTTCTCACTCTAACTTCTGTGGACTTATTTAACCAAGTCGTCACCCGGTGTGTAAGTAGAAGTTAGGGCGCGCGTCTGGCTAGACAGTCCGGCGTCAAAGTGTAAAAAATACTTTTGCCTTGAAGACTATAGGGAGGCGCGACTTGTGCCAGAGGGTCCGAGTTGGGCGCGTGATTGCCTTGCCTAGAAGACCATAGACCTCGCTTTTATGTAGTGTGCGTTCCCTTTGTCCGACTCGTTTTTTACAAGTCTAGAAGACAAATGTTTTCCACGCATACACGTTTCGTGCGTCAGTTAGGTCCGGCAAGTAAACCTGTCTTGAAGACCATAGAATGCTGTGCTGTGCGCCAGTTTGTGCAAGTCCTACGCGCTCAAGGCGCGTCTTGAAGACTTGCATGGCTTTGTCAGTCAGCAGTGTTGGTCCGACGAGGGTTTTGTCCAAGTCTTGAAGACCCTGGCGCGGAAAGAACAAGTAGAAATACAGATATAGGAAACCATTTTTCATTGATAAGGACGGCATGTGTAGCCGCTTTACAAGTGTTTTTACAAATAACAGCATCGCAGTTGCGCGCCATTCCAAGATCGCGGGATGGGTGTGCCATCTAGCCTTTCTAACGCATAAGCGCCTTTGCCAAGTATTTCTTGTATTTTGTATGGGCCTTCCCAAGTAGGAGCTAGTTTTCCGGCTTTTTCGGCGTTGGAAGCTTCGTTGTTGCGGAAAACGTAGTCCCCGATCTTGAACGCTGATTCTTTGACGCGTTTGTTGTAGTAGCGCTCTAGCTGTGTCTTGTACGTGGCTTCTTTGATTGCAGCAAGATCACGGCGTTCTTCTAATAAGTCAAGGTTCAAACGGAGTTCTTTGTCATTGTCTCTTGTTTCGGCCATTAATACTCTTGCGGAAGGGCAGCCTATTTCGGCGGGGATGACTGCCTCGGTACCATATGTCAGGCTGAATGGCGTTTCGCCATTGCTGGTTTTTGTGAGGGTGCTGTAAGCCCATAAAACATGAGGGATTTCTTCTACCCACCCGGTTCTTTTGGTTCCGAGTCGTGCTATGATGCCTTCTACTATTGTGCGGTTGGCCCTTTCCACTTGACCATTGCCTTGCGGGTGCGCGACCGATGTGAAAATTTGTTTAACACCCATTTGAGCCAACCATTCCTGGAGGGATTGGTCTTCAAATTGTGTGCCGTTGTCGCTTACCAGTTGCATTGGCAGGCCGAATCGGCAGATAATGAACTCCCAAATGAATTTCTTGACGTGTGCGCCGTCAATCTTGGCTAGAGGTTTTGCCTCGACCCACTTGGTGAAGTAGTCGATGGCGACGATCAAGTATTTTACATTGCCCGGAGCCGTTGGGAATGGTCCTACCAGATCGATAGCCCATTTCTGGAATGGCCAAGCCGCTGTGACCGGCACCAGGTTGTTCTTGGGGCACAAGGTATTCGGAGCGTGGCGCTGGCAACTGTCGCATTTGCGCAACTCGTTGACCGCGTCCACGTGCATGCCCGGCCAGTAGTACCCTGCGTTCATCAACTTCGCTACTACCATCCTTGGGCCCGCGTGTAGCCCGCATGTTCCTTCATGTATGTCTCTAAGGAGGAAGGAGGCGTCTGCGGAATCTACGCAGCGCAACAGTGGCCTTAGGTAAGAGCGGCGGTACAAGGTACCGTCGACAAGTTAGTATTGTAAAGCCTTGTGTTTGATTTTTCGGGCCTCTGACTTGTCGTCAGGCAGGGTGCCGGAGGATAAGAAGGCTTTGATTGGGGTCATCCAGGATGCGTTGCCTGTTTGGATGACGTTGACTTGGCGCGGTGGGACAGATGGTTTGTCTAGGACCTCAATTCGGACTTCCTTGGCCATATGTTCAAAGACCGTGGATGCCATTTTACTCAGCGCATCGGCTGGCTTGTTTTCACTGCGCCGGATGTGTTCGACCGTGCATGAGTCGAACCGTCGCATGAGTTGTTTGGCTTGCTCCAGGTATAAGGCCATGACTTCGTCCTTTGCATCGTAGGATCCATTGATCTGTCGCGCGACAAGTAATGAGTCCACGTGCGCCTCCACGTGCTTGGCCCCCATTTTTTCTGCGAAGCGGAGGCCTGCCAGCAATGCTTCTTATTCTGCCTCGTTGTTTGTGCTTTTGAAGTCGAGGCGGATGGCATATGTGAACTCGTGTTTATCTGGGCTGATGAGGCGTAACCCCGCGTCGGCGCCATCGTCATTGGAAGCCCCGTCTGTGTATAGGGACCACTTTTGCGACGGGTCATGTACCGGTGCGGGTGATTCTTCCGCTTGGCATTCTTGGACTTTGTCCGCGGGTATCTCCGTGGCGAAGTCCGCGAGGACTTGGCCTTTAATTGCGGGCCGGGGTTTGTAATTGATCGTATGTTCCCCCAGCTCGATAGCCCACTTCGCCAGGCGACCCGATAATTCGGGCTTGGCGAGTATATCATTTATCCGGTAGTCCGTGAGGACGTTTATCGGATGGCCTTGAAAATACCTGCGCAGTCTTCGGGATGCATGGACGAGGGCGAGAACCAGCTTTTCCATGATTGTGTATCTTGTTTCCGCATCTAACAGCGTGCGGCTGATGTAGTAAATTGGTGTTTGCACGCCCCTGCGGTCAACCATTAGAACCGCGCCTATTGCCCGTTCTGTGACGGATAAGTAGAGTGTGAGCGGTTCTTTAGGAAGAGGCGCTGTTAGTGTCGGAAGGTTCATTAGGCACTGTTTTATTGCCTGGAATGCAGATTCCGCCTCTGGGGTCCAGCAGAAATTACTCTTCTTCAAACAGTTCTTCAAAGTTTCCACGAATGGGAACGACTTTGAAGCGTAATTGGACAAAAATCGGTTGAGGGCGACAAGGCAGCCCATTAGTGTTTGTACCTCTTTGACGGAAGCGGGTGATGGCATTCTTTCGATGGCTTGTACCTTTTCTGGGTTAGCGCGGAAGCCATCCCGCGTTACAATGACGCCCAGAAATTTGCCCTCTTCCATCCCGAATGAACACTTGCTTGGGTTCAATTTCATGCGCACTTTGCGTAGTTGATTGAATGTTTGTTGGATGTTTCGAAGCATGTCACCTTCTTCCTTGCTTTTGATCACAAGGTCATCAACGTATACTTCAAGTCGTACGCCGATTTCGTTGATTAAGGCCGTGTCCATTAGGCGCTGATACGTGGCGCCCACGTTTTTCAGGCCGAAGGGCATCTTGGTGTAACAGAAGATGCCCGCGTCCGTGCGGAACGCTGTCTTGTCTTCATCTTCCTTAGCCATCTGGATCTGGTGGTACCCCTTGTATGCGTCCAAGAAACACTTGAACCGATAAGGGGCGAGAGAATCCACCTTCAGATCTATTTCTGGCAAAGGATAGCAATCTTTTGGACACGCCTAGTTGATGTCTTTATAATCGACGCACATGCGCCATCCTCCATTAGCTTTGGAAACCATGACGGGATTAGCCACCCAAGTATGGTATCTGATTAGGCGGAGGATGTCCGCGTTGAGCAGCTCGGTGACTTGTTCGTTCATGGCCTTTGTTTTCTCCAGGCCCATACTGCGCTTCTTTTGTACTATTGGTTCTACGGAGCGATAGACATTGAGTTTATGTTCCGCTATTTCGCGGGGAACACCGACCATGTCTGCCGGTTGCCACGCGAAGACATCCATGTTGCTGATTAAGAGCTGCTTCAAATGATTGCGTATGGTCTCGGAGATTTCATGGCCAATGACCACCGTTTGCTCCGGAAATTTAGGGTTGAGCGCCCATTTTTCTGGCTCAGTGCGGGCGTTTGTCTTTACCATTTTTGGGGGTTTGGCGGTTTCGGTAGTGTGGCAGTCTTTGTTGGCTCTGATGAAGGCGATGCCTGTCTTGGTTGGAAAGCCGACCATCGCGTGCGCCGTTGAAGCATTGGCGTTAAAGCGTGCGATGCCTTCCCGGCCCAAGAGTATATCGTGATTGGAGGTCGCTGGCAAGACCATGAAGTCGCATATTTCCTTGCGCTCGTGGGTGCCATCGGACCATGTGACTGGCAGGGAGAGCATGCCCCGCGGCATGATGGTCTCATGAATGAAACCAGAGATTGGATCATTGACTGGTACAAGCTTTGCTTTGTCTTCCTCATCCAACTGTTGAAAACATTGCTCGTACATGATGTCTGTGCTGCTACCGCCGTCCAGGAACATGTACCGCGTGCGGTAATGTCCGAAGACGGTAGTTATGACAAGAGGGGCAGTAGAGGAAGCGCCACCCCTGACCTTTGGCATGAGGACGTCGCCTCGTTCCATGAATCGTCGAGTGGTTGTGCACGAGTGCGCTTCCCGTGGTGCGTGTTTTGCCTTTCCTTGTCATGTTGCAATGGTGACGAGGGATCAATGTGGCGGCATGAGTATTGAGGTCTCGGATTTTCTTTCGTGACCCCTCCGCCTGATTCTCATCACTTGTTTGACCTTTGCCAGAGCGGTGTACATTCTTTACCCAGTGACCAAGCTGACCCGACTTCAGTGCGGCCTCAATCTCCATCTTCAAGCTATAACAGTTGTCTGTGAGGTGACCGAAGTCATTGTGGTACTCACAGAACTTGCTTCGGTCAACGTTCCTTCGTTTCCCCAGAGGATTGGGCTCCTTCAACGTGACCTGCTCAGTTTTCAGGACCTGTGATGGTGTCTTTGTCAGCGGGGTCCAATCGTGGTTTTTCTTGGAGTGTCCACGTTGGTCCCGCGATTGCTTTGTATTAATGAGTTGGCGGGCATCGCCCGCGGGGGAGTACTTTCCCTCGTCGGCGGTGCCTTAGATGCGGCTCCGAACAGATTTGTTTTTGTGTTTATTATTATTATGGTGTTGCGGTTGGAAGCCGTGCATCTGGTTGAAGGATTTCTCGGAGGAGGCGTATATTTTCGCGGAGTGGATGAGTTCATCCCAGGACTCCGGAATGCCATCTTTGCCTGTGAGGCACTTCATGAGCTCTGGGCTGCGCACATTGTGTATGAATGCTGCCCGTGTAAGTTCCTCCCCACAGCCTATTTGCAAGGCTTCCTTGTTGAACCGAACGATGAAATCCTCGATGGACTCATGATCATATCGGCGGCATAACAGAATATGCGCCTTGTCTTTTTTGTGCTTGCGCAAGTGCGAAAAGTGGCTGCCGAATTTATCGGTGAGGTCGTCAAAGTCCTTAACGCTCCCCGCGGGGAGGTTATCGAACCAGACCCTGGCTGCGCCTGTTAAGGTCTGGGCAAACAAGTGGCACCAAACCTGAACGGGCCAGTCCACCGACATACCTGCGCATTCAAAGTCATGCACATGGTCATCAGGGTCACGCAGGCCATCGTATCTACCGATGCTGCTAGGAAGCTTTGCTTTCCTTGGGATTTTGGCTGTCGCTATGCGGGCGACGAATTTTGATTTTTCGGCAAAGGCTTTTGGCCTGACCAAGTCATCGTCCTCGTCGTTGTGACGTGAACGGTGACTATGTTTCTTTCCGTTGTGGTCAGACTAGCTGCTAGATGACTCGTAGCCATCAGGTTCGTCACGTGACTTTGTGTAGCCCCGAGCCCTGGCGTCTCCGCCGAACTCCCCGCTACGACCGTCACCGTGAGTGGTCGAGTCTTTCTTTCTGTACCCCTTTTTTGACGGGGTATCAAAAGTGAGGGCTTTGCCCTTCTTTTTAGCTTGCTGTAGGAGTTTACGCTGGTAGATCGCAGCGCTCTTAGCATTCTGAGGGAGGAGCCACTGGTCTGGATCCTCCTCTGAACTGGCCCCACTGTTTTCATCCGAGCCCAGGTCACGGATTTCGAGAACTGGCTCGAGTCGTGAAGTGGGTTGTTTGACGACAGTGTGCGGTGTTGTTTGGTTTTCCGGGGACTGAGTGTCAACCTCCCCGGTTTGATTGATGACAGAAGTGTTAGGGTTGGGTTCAGCCATGGGTGGGTTTAAAAGATGAAGAAAAAAGCTGTTCTAACCGTTGGATGGCGCCAATGATGAAACAATAAGTATCACGGTGGTTATCACTAATCACCGTGGGGTTAATACTTACGTTCGCCAAAAGTAATCCTTTACCCAAACCTCTAGGTTAAACCCGGGTGAGAATAAGAAGAGTAAGTGTGTGTGTGTGTGAGTTACGTAAATAAAGACACAAGATGTAAGTGGTTCGGTCAAGGAGTGACCTACGTCCACTGTAACTAGCCGGAATATTATTAATAAACGAGTAGAGAGAGTTACAAGAGAGTAATGCTAGGTTACAATGACTATTTTCGGATCCTTTTGCAAGGAGATGTCATCCTTTATTTATAGGAGAACTCATGGGCTTAGTAGAGAAGCCCATGAGAAGTTATCCTTACTTGGGCCCGGTCAAAGCCCAGGTCCAAGCTTCCTATAAAAATGGCGGGAAAACCAGGTTACTGTGGATGACGTCATTCTTCAGCATGGTTGGTGCTCGAGGCAAACACGTGGCGAACTTTGATTGGCGGACAACGCCTCTGTCCTTGCTACAGTTGTTGACCATGCTTCTGATGTCAGCAGGGGATGTCTGCTGTCACTGTTGATGATGGTGGAAGCATGGGGACAGTCGTGTTGCCGTCCTTGTCAGTGGTGGTTGGACCACCCTTGCCACCTGCTGCCTTCTCATTGGCGCGTACTCTGCCAGAGATCCTTGTGAATCTTCCTTTCGTTATCTTCTGTACCTCGTACCAAAAGTGATAAGGGAAGATACTGCGCGTGGTTGCACGCGCTTATCAGGTGTTGTCCGTTGTTTATCAGCTGGTAAGGTTACGCGCTGCGTTGCATGTTATGTTGGCAGCGCGCAGATGGGTTCTGGCGCCGGAGTTTGGCGCGAGGAATCCCGTTTATGGGGATAGGGACGCCTCCTCCCCTTGGATTAGGCTCCCTATCCCTTCAGACTCATAGTATCCGAGCTAGCAACAGCAACACTGGGCCTCAACAAGCAGCTATCCATCAACACTCCAGCCATCAGCAATCCATCTCAAGGCATCAACATTAATATGCAAAAATCAAATGAAATGTTTAAGTAACAAGTTTATAAGAATGAAATAAAAGTGATAGAAATATGATGGTTTTGACCCATATTTTTAACACCCCCCTCACTTTTATTTCCCGAACACATTTACCATTTTTAATCTTTGACACATTTCAGTATGTTGATAAACAAGTAAGCCCTAAGTGAAAACATCAGCAACCTGATTTGCTGACTTGATTCCAAGAGGTTTGACAACCCCTTTCGATACTTTTTCCCTTAAGAAAAACAAGTCGATTTCAAAGTGTTTGGTATTCTCATGCAACACCGGATTTGTTGCAATAGACACTGCAGCAGTATTATCACAAAATAAAGACACTGGAACAGCTACCTAAATAGAAAGCTCATCAAGAAGATTTATCAACCAAGTCAATTCACATGTCGCAGTACACATTGCACGGTACTCAGCTTCAGCTGTAGACCGTGATACAGTCGACTGCTTTTCACTTTTCCAAGTTATCAAGTTATCTCCTAAAAAAACACAAAAACCTGTAACAGATTTCCTAGATACCAAACACTTGGCCCAGTCAGAATCAGCATAAGCATGTAAGTTAAAGCTTGTGCTTTTTCTAAAACTTAAGCCATTACCATGAGAACCTTTTAGATATGTGACATCCGTCACCCTCGTATTTTATCTAATTGACAATAATACCCTTCAAATATTTCCATTATAGTCCCTGTAAGTTTCGTCGTTCTCAAATTTAATTTTAGAGCAAACTAAAATTTTATTATTTATATTTATTATGTATCGGGTATAAGTTTTAATCAAATGAGTATGTTGAAACGTATTTCAGAATGGATTTTATGAAACTTTCAAGTTTATAAAGTTTTAGAAATTTTTTTGGTTAAATAAACTTAACTTGGTTAGTGTATTATAAAGGAAAAATTAACTGAAATTTAATAAAACTAACTAAGTTTAAATGGAAGGACTATTTCTGTCATTAACCCAAAGTTTCAAAACTGATATTCCCTCCACCTGAGCTCCACGTTTTTCCGGCTAGATATCCGGCCGCCGGTCATTTTTCCGGCAAACAATTAAAACAGCTTATAAGGTGTTGTAACTGATCTCCTCTATTCCAAAACGTTTCTCCGTTAGTTTTGTTTCGTTTTCACATTATTATTGGATCTTAAATGCCGTTAATCATCACTTGAAGTCCGGGTTTAAAGCTTGTAATCGCCGGACATTAAAACCGTGATCAAACACCCGTTTTCCTTTAACAAGCCTATATATTTATCATTCCTTATCATTCTAGGACCTTGGCACGAGTTAAACCCACTAAAATATGGTGATAAACACGTCCAGATGCAGCCAAACCCATGCGTTTTTTTTCTGTCGCGTTTGATGCTTTGTTCGGCCCTGAAACGTCATTGTAAGTCCGCTTTCATTGTGCCGTTTTACTTCTTAATGGTCTTGGATCATTAGTCCCATGAATTTAGATGTTAAACATCTCTGTAACGAGTTATTGATTTTAATCTAGGGTTAGGGTTTGTGTAGGATGATTTGGGGAAGAAGATGAAACTTGCAAAAAGGGTTATAGGATTTTATTTTCAAACTTATCTAACAAAAATAGTTGTAGGGTAGTGGGTGTATGTTGGGTATGTAAACTGAAGGGGGGCGGGTTCGAACCCCACCAACCACGTTTCTTTTCATTCTATTTTTTTTAGCTTTTGTTTTTTTATATACCTTTATATTAATAAATAAACCTATTAAACTTGGAATATTCATAATAAATCCAATTTTTACCCAAAAATTATGAAAATTTAGGTGTAGCTTCTTGATACCATAAAGAAAAATATCACACTTTTACTTTCTGAAAATTATTAAATTTTTGTTATTTTATTAATTTAAATTGTTTTAATCATAATTAATTCATAAAAAAATTCATTTTTAATGATTTTAATCTCAAACTCTTTGGTAGATTATTTCTAATAATTATGAACTGGAATAAAAATTATTGGTTCAGAAAACATTTATTTTTATTGATTTTCCTATTTTAATCATTTAAACATGATTTAAATTCATTAAATCAGTTTTGAATATAAATAAGTTTATAAAAATTATGAGAAAATTATTTTTATTACTTTACATAAGAAAGCATCCATTTTATATAAAAACAACATTTTTGGATCATGTCTTGTATTATTAGTCTTATTTACGTTTAATTAGATATAATTAATCGTTTATTATTTATGCTATTTAACATCTATTTTAAATACCTTTCTTATAAAATAGAAATCTTCTTATGTTTGAAAGTCTTAATTATCTTTTGTTGGAACATTGAGTAGATCATAATTATTTGTTTCAATATTTATGATTATTGTATTTATTTACAATAATTAGTTAAAGTAATTAACTAAATTATTTTGCCTTAATTATTCCAAATCATATTTTGATCTAAATATTCAACTGGCAATAATTATATTACCTAAGCCACATTTACAAACTTTGACATATCATTTTTAATATACAACTTGTACATTAATTTAATTTATCATAAAAACTCTAATTCCCCAAATCGACATAGCAAACCCTAATGCCTTAGACCCTAGATACTCTAGACATTAGACATTTCCTCATTAGTATTCTATTACATTATAGGTTGAATTCCTCGGAATTCCCATTACTTAGCTCACGACCGCTTAAGTTGGATTATTGATCGCTTTCGCAAACTGTGAGTATATCTTTCCCCTTTTTACTGTTTTACTATTCTGGGGTGACTCATGTACTTACTATCAAGTTTCTATTTCTTTTACTAAATGCAATTCTCATGTGTGTTTGCTTTATGTTAATTGGTGTGTCTATGACTTGTCAAAATCATTAACCGCTGGGCGGCCTAGCATTTCAATGAATAGTACTATGGTATACCCCCTTGAGACTCTGTTGAGAGAATCTTGGTCATTGTCTTGTTAATTCATTATTCATTTGGTTAGTCATGTGTTAGTCATTATTCATAGGCTTGATTTTGAACGGATATTACTTATTACATAATTGCAAATGGTACCGCACATGAATTGCTAAATACTTTTCCTACAATATTTACTCAAACAGGATATGCTCACCAATACGTTTTGTATTGACCAAATCATTTTCGTACATGTTTCAGGTTCTTATGAGATTACTTCCAAGCGTTTGGAACTTAGACTTAGATTGAGATTACTGTATCTTAGTTTAGATTTCTAGTCGTAATTGTTGTATTTCTTTCAATGTAATAAATTATTAAATTCAATGTATTCAAATTTACATTTCTAGTTTATGAGCTATTGAACAATCGTCACTACGTGACACCTCGATGTTTCCGCCATCGGTTTGGGTGTTACAGATTGGTATCAGAGCCATGGTTATAGGGAATTAGGTTATTAGAATGCCTTTTAGCCTATTCTATAACTAAGCTTACTTTCACGAGTCATCTCGTGTATATTCCTCTTTATTCTTATATTTTCTTTCTAAGTATTTTTACTATTATACTTTCTCGTTATTCTTTTGGTATTTTGATTAGAAAAGAATACGCTCGTAATTCACAAACGAAATGATAGCACCAAGTTAGGAGTGACATCCATACCTTGGTGATTAGTTTCATTCCTCTATATGTTATTTATCTTAGGAATGTGTCTTTGAGATAGGAGTGACATCCACACCTCAAAGAGTATTTCCTTCAAAAAGAAACTTAACCACTAAGCTGGGAGTGATATCCTTAACTTAGTGATTGGTTTCATTCCACAATCGTTTTCAATTTTGAAATACATCTTTGAGTTAGGAGTGAAATCCACATCTCAAGGATCTATTTCTACCTCTCGTTGATTATGAATTTTCTTAAATATTGGTAATCTATTACATACGTTAATCTTGTCATTCACGTCATTTTAAACCATGGTCTTTTAAAACACATTAGAATTACACATACTTCATGAAATGGTTTCATATTGAAATTTTACAAACTTGTACTGCATATTTTAAAGGACAAATGTAAACCCTTTGTTTTCATATGACGTAACCAATATATGTTTTCGAAAGAAACTTGCAACTAATAATAAGCCTTAAAACATTTTTCAAACTCGACTCCTCGTAAACACATACCTACGAAGATTTTTTCAAATGAATCAGTTTTGAATCTAAAACACACTTCGGTTACTAAAAAGTTATCCTCATGCATTATTATTATTCTTTCAACTATATCATAAAGATTGCGCAAACAACGTTTTTGATAAACGAAAAATTTATCCTATTACACTCGCACACTTTCAGTCGCAAAAATTTTTGGTTTAAACAATGGACATACCCTCTTATCCGAATGTTGCTAAATGTCTTTTATAGTATAACGCATATATGTAAAATTACTAGATTTTAACTCGCATGCCAGTGGGCTATACACCTGTTCCGTGCACACTCATCTGCCATAAATTTCATTATTTTATTCTTGCACCATTTTTATTCATAGTTATTTCTAACACATTATTTGTGATTATTTTCCCATTGCCTATTTGCATTAATTCAATTTGTTTACTTTCATTTTGTGCAATTGTGCAATTTACTCGATTTATGTTATACTATTTTTTCAGTCGAAATTTTATGCTATACTTATATACGTACATGAACGCATATTTGGTATGTATATTTTTTTTTTGTGAGCAAAACCCTGTTATACCTTACATTATTTTGTTCATCGTCATGGCCAACGAACATACTAGTTGATAACTCGTATGGGATCTAAGCCAGTGCCCACGTACGACTCGGATTAGAGTATTTATTTAATCCGAGGGGAACGGTGTAAATCTCAGAGTTTATCAATATAGGTGTTTAGAGCCCAACGATGTGAACAAAAGTTACCGGTTAAGGGTGAACCCGAAAGGGAAGAACATCTAACCATGTCTATTACTTACACGTTACTCTCATTACGGTTAAACGGTAAACCCGAAAGGGAAGGACCTCTAATCATGTCACGATTGAACATTATTTCATTACAGTGGCTATTACATATTGGTTGCACACATTTGTTTCTACCATTACTTAGGATAGGGTTATGGAAAAGCATAACACCCAAGTGTAAGGTAAATCGATGATTACGGTCCGGAACGCAATCATGGATTTACAGGTACATGAGGGTGGTGTGTAATTCTAATTAGGCTATTGGTAGACAATCAGTACGAGTCCAAAGTATCGGGAGTGTGGTGGGTCAGCTGCGGTACACCCTATATATAAGCTTAAACGATTCTGCGGGAACGGACTAGGAGTCTAACCAAGAACCTACCCATTAGTTTACATTTACCTCTTCATTAGACCATTGACTAACAACCATTATTTTCGATAAGAACATTTTACATAAGCTTCAATTAGTTTTGTTGGAGCCTTCCTTGTTGACCACCTCTACAGAAAACCTTAAACTTTGTATACACATACACTCCTTGTTGGTCGAAATCCTTTTGCATGTCCTTAATAAAGTTCAGTCAGAAACCTTTCTAAAGTAGGGGAGACTGCTTCATTAGTGCATCCGCCTTCACAAGTTACAAACTTTCCCAATTCTTTATCATTAGAAACTCTCAACTTCCTAACCTCAGGTCAACTGTCAAAGATTTTAAAACTTTTACTTTGGGTATTAAACAACTACTTTAAATGTTGGCAAATCATAAATGATGGAATTTTTTTTTTTTAAATCTACTTGACTTTTACTACGCCTTTTGTTCCATAGTAACCTCCACTTGAAAGAAATTTCGAGACGAAATTTTCTAAAGTAGGGGAGACTGTGACATCCGTCACCCTCGTATTTTATCTAATTGACAATAATACCCTTCAAATATTTCCATTATAGTCCCTGTAAGTTTCGTCGTTCTCAAATTTAATTTTAGAGCAAACTAAAATTTTATTATTTATATTTATTATGTATCGGGTATAAGTTTTAATCAAATGAGTATGTTGAAACGTATTTCAGAATGGATTTTATGAAACTTTCAAGTTTATAAAATTTTAGAATTTTTTTTGGTTAAATAAACTTAACTTGGTTAGTGTATTATAAAGGAAAAATTAACTGAAATTTAATAAAACTAACTAAGTTTAAATGGAGGGACTATTTCTGTCATTAACCCAAAGTTTCAAAACTGATATTCCCTCCACCTAAGCTCCACGTTTTTCCGGCTAGATATTCGGCCGCCGGTCATTTTTCCGGCAAACAATTAAAACAACTTATAAGGTGTTGTAACTGATCTCCTCTATTCCAAAACGTTTCTCCATTAGTTTTGTTTCGTTTTCACATTATTATTGGATCTTAAATGCCGTTAATCATCACTTGAAGTCCGGGTTTAAAGCTTGTAATCGCCGGACATTAAAACCGTGATCAAACACCCGTTTTCCTTTAACAAGCCTATATATTTATCATTCCTTATCATTCTAGGACCTTGGCACGAGTTAAACCCACTAAAATATGGTGATAAACACGTCCAGATGCAGCCAAACCCATGCGTTTTTTTCTGTCGCGTTTGATGCTTTGTTCGGCCCTGAAACGTCATTGTAAGTCCGCTTTCATTGTGCCGTTTTACTTCTTAATGGTCTTGGATCATTAGTCCCATGAATTTAGATGTTAAACATCTCTGTAACGAGTTATTGATTTTAATCTAGGGTTAGGGTTTATGTAGGATGATTTGGGGAAGAAGATGAAACTTGCAAAAAGGGTTATAGGATTTTATTTTCAAACTTATCTAACAAAAATAGTTGTAGGGTAGTGGGTGTATGTTGGGTATGTAAACTGAAGGGGGGCGGGTTCGAACCCCACCAACCACGTTTCTTTTCATTCTATTTTTTTTAGCTTTTGTTTTTTTTTATATACCTTTATATTAATAAATAAACCTATTAAACTTGGAATATTCATAATAAATCCAATTTTTACCCAAAAATTATGAAAATTTAGGTGTAGCTTCTTGACACCATAAAGAAAAATATCACACTTTTACTTTCTGAAAATTATTAAATTTTTGTTATTTTATTAATTTAAATTGTTTTAATCATAATTAATTCATAAAAAAAATTCCTTTTTAATGATTTTAATCTCAAACTCTTTGGTAGATTATTTCTAATAATTATGAACTGAAATAAAAATTATTGGTTCAGAAAACATTTATTTTTATTGATTTTCCTATTTTAATCATTTAAACATGATTTAAATTCATTAAATCAGTTTTAAATACAAATAAGTTTATAAAAATTATGAGAAAATTATTTTTATTACTTTACATAAGAAAGCATCCATTTTATATAAAAACAACATTTTTGGATCATGTCTTGTATTATTAGTCTTATTTATGTTTAATTAGATATAATTAATCGTTTATTATTTATGCTATTTAACATCTATTTTATAAATACCTTTCTTATAAAATAGAAATCTTCTTATGTTTGAAAGTCTTAATTATCTTTTGTTGGAACATTGAGTAGATCATAATTATTTGTTTCAATATTTATGATTATTGTATTTATTTACAATAATTAGTTAAAGTAATTAACTAAATTATTTTGCCTTAATTATTCCAAATCATATTTTGATCTAAATATTCAACTGGCAATAATTATATTACCTAAGCCACATTTACAAACTTTGACATATCATTTTTAATATACAACTTCTACATTAATTTAATTTATCATAAAAACTCTAATTCCCCAAATCGACATAGCAAACCCTAATGCCTTAGACCCTAGATACTTTAGACATTAGACATTTCCTCATTAGTATTCTATTACATTATAGGTTGAATTCCTCGGAATTCCCATTACTTAGCTCACGACCGCTTAAGTTGGATTATTGATCGCTTTCGTAAACTGTGAGTATATCTTTCCCCTTTTTACTGTTTTACTATTCTGGGGTGACTCATGTACTTACTATCAAGTTTCTATTTCTTTTACTAAATGCAATTCTCATGTGTGTTTGCTTTATGTTAATTGGTGTGTCTATGACTTGTCAAAATCATTAACCGCTGGGCGGCCTAGCATTTCAATGAATAGTACTATGGTATATCCTCTTGAGACTCTGTTGAAAGACTTTGGTCATTGTCTTGTTAATTCATTATTCATTTGGTTAGTCATGTGTTAGTCATTATTCATAGGCTTGGTTTTGAACGGATATTACTTATTACATAATTGCAAATGGTACTGCACATGAATTGCTAAATACTTTTCCTACAATATTTACTCAAACAGGATATGCTCACCAATACGTTTTGTATTGACCAAATCATTTTCGTACATGTTTCAGGTTCTTATGAGATTACTTCCAAGCGTTTGGAACTTAGACTTAGATTGAGATTACTGTATCTTAGTTAGATTTCTAGTCGTAATTGTTGTATTTCTTTCAATGTAATAAATTATTAAATTCAATGTTTTCAAATTTACATTTCTAGTCTATGAGCTATTGAACAATCGTCACTACGTGACACCTCGATGTTTCCGCCATCGGTTGGGGTGTTACAAGATATCTCAAAACTCTCATAGCAATCTGAAAATGAGCCTTAGTAGGCTTATACATGTATTGACTTAATACATGTACAGAATAGGCTATGTCTGGACGAGTGTGAGACAAGTAAATAAGTTTTCCAACTAGCCTTTGATATCCAGTGATATCTATAAGATTTTCACTTTCTTTGGAACACATTGATGTCATTAGATAATTAGACTCAAGTGGACTGTTAGCAGGCTTGCACCCAGTCATGCCATACTCTACTAACAGTTCCATACAATATTTTCTTTGAGTCAATACTAACTCATCAGCTGTGTTCACAACTTCTATTCCTAGGAAATACTTTAAAGTTCCTAAGTCCTTTATTTGAAACTTGGTTTGTAAAAAACTTTTAACATGCTCTATTTCCTTTACATAATTTCCAGTAATGATGATATCATCTACATATACCAACAAGATAATAATAACAGAGTCTTTATGTTTTATAAACATAGAATAATCACAAACACTTTGCACAAAATTATTTTCAAGTAACACACCAACCAGTTTTTCATTTCACATTCTAGGGGCCTGTTTCAGTCCATATAAAGACCTTTTTAATTTACAGACCCTAGTGTCAGTCTTAGAATAATAACCTTCTGGTAATTTCATATAGACATCCTCTATTAAATCACCATATAGAAAGGCATTATTTACATCTAACTGGAATAATGGCCAACTGTTCTGAACAGCCAAGGCAATGACTGCTCTTATAGTAACCATTTTCACAACTGGTGAAAATGTTTCATCAAAGTCTATACCTTCCCTTTGACTAAAACCCTTGGCAACAAGCCGGGCTTTATACCTATCAATTTCACCTGAGGCTTTATACTTGATTTTGTAGACCCATTTACATCCTATGGGTTTCCTTCCATTAGGAAGGTCTACAATATCCCATGTATCATTTTTAAATAAAGCCTCAATCTCATCATTCATTGCATTGATCCAGTTTTGATCATTGCAAGCTTGATGATAAAACTTAGGTTCTATAGACTTATTTAACACAGAAGTAAAACAGAAATTCTCAGAAGACAAATTTGAGTAATTCACAAACCTTTCCAAACCATACTTAACCTTACCCTCAACAATGAACTCATCTAATCTTTTTGGCAATACAGAACTTCTAGTGGACCTTCTAACAACACTAGGATGATTCTGAGGTGTTATTTGTCCCTCAGAATTTTGTAATTCATCAATGTCATAATGCTCATGCTCAGCCCTGCCTAACTCATTCCTAGACCTACTTGGTTGCTGACTGCTACCAGTCTCAGCATCTCCATAAGTGATCCCAGAAGACTGAGTTGGATGCTGAAACCCATGAGCTTCTGATCCTATGTTTCCTATATCCCTCTTTTCATCATTGGGAACACCTAGAATTCCTGAATGTTGTGTATCA
Source organism: Ambrosia trifida (assembly GCA_028751855.1). NCBI lineage: Eukaryota > Viridiplantae > Streptophyta > Magnoliopsida > Asterales > Asteraceae > Ambrosia > Ambrosia trifida. The sequence goes on from CM054128.1 coordinate 111,515,103, forward strand.
GTACCATCATAGAAGTCAAAGAAATTAGTGTTATTAATATTCTCATAATTTTTAGGATCAAATTCTTTTATTATATGACTTTCCTTGAAAGGAAAAATAGACTCATAGAATCTAACATCCCTAGAAAACATAATTTGTTTTTGTTCAAGGTTCCAAAGTTTGTAACCCTTTCTTTCATTAGAATACCCAAGTAACACACATTTTTCAGCACAACTATCTAACTTATCAGAATTATTTAAAACAGTACTGTAACACAAACATCCAATAACTCTAAGTTTTTTAAAGCGAGTTTTCGGTTATACATTAGTTCAAATGGTGTTTTACCTTTTAATACTGAAGATGGGGTCCTATTTATTAAAAAAGCAGCAGTTAAAATGCATTCAGACCAAAATTTTAAAGGTAAACAACTATGCCATTCTGTTGGGGTGTATAAGGACATGAAGTTTGATGAAAAATACCCATTTTATTACAAAATCCTTTAAACTAAGTATTTACAAACTCAGTTCCATTATCACTTCTGAAAACTTTCACACTTCTTTTAAACTGGTTTATTAAACAGGTAGAGAAATGAACCACATTATCAAAAACCTCAGTTTTAGACTTCATAAGATACACCCAAACAGCTCTAGTGTAATCATCTACAATGGTCAGAAAAAACCTGAAACCATCCCTACTAGTAACTCTATAGGGACCCCATACATCCAAGTGAACAATATCTCCTAAGCTTGTAGTTTTATGTTCACTAACTGGAAATGGTTCCCTATGTTGTTTGGCCTTATGGCAGGTTTCACATGGTTCTTCATTTCCTATTTTCTTTAAATTTAAATCAGTTTTTAAAACTTCTAATACAACATCTGAAGGATGTCCTAACCTAGCATGCCACAAATTTGACATTTCACTACTAGACACACTAGAACATGACACAATAGAGGACTCACCACAGAAATAAAGACCATCATGTTCATTACCAGTCACCAGAATTTTCTTGGTTAAAGAATCCTGAATGTAACATTTTGATTCATCAAATGATACAGTTAGTTTACTATCTTTAGCAAGCTTGTTAACAGATAATAGATTTACACAATAATTAGGGACCACAAATACATCATAAAGAGTGACATCATTACTTAGTTTAATATCATCAGTTTTTGTTACTTTAGCAAATGTACCATTTGGATGGTTAATTTTAATGTTTAAATCTTTAACATCAATCTGGTTTATTAAACCTTTATCACTCATGACCATGTGTTGGTTTGCCCCTGAATCACAAATCCATCCTAGAATTCTATACTTATCATTAAAGCTAGCAAATGAAAAGATTCTTTTTGAATTTCCACAAAACTAAATGAACACCAAAAAATATTACTTCTACCTGCAGCATTACAACTGGTAGAAGGTTCATCTGACTTCTTGTTTAACAGGTTCAAAAGTTAAGCAACCTGTTCAGAAGTCAAAACATTCTGGGAAACAGAATTGTTACTTTCAGCAGAAGCAGAGTTAGTACTGTTGTTACCCACCCCTTTTTTGTTTTGACTAGATCTAGGTCTCATCCAACTAGGATAGCCAATGATCTCAAAACACTTGTCAATACTATGACCATTTTTATTAAAATGTAAACACTTAAGGTTCTGATTGCTGTTTCTATTAGGTTTCCTTTTATTGTCATAAGCAAGATTAGTTTTAGCAAAGAAACTCATTGTTTACCTGGATCCTTCTGTCAAGAGTTGCTGGAATTTCTATGGGATTCTTCCCTAGGAATTACAGCAAATGCCTCTTTGACAGTAGGTAATATATCCCTCATCAACAGATTTGTTCTAACTAATTGATAAGTACTATCTAATCCCATCAAGAATTGCATTAGCTTTATCATACTACTAAAGTCATTGAACTGTCTAGCAGCTTCACAGGTACATGCAGGTAACTGCAGTATCTGATCAAGCTGGTTCCACATGACATTTAGTTTATGATAATATTCAAAAACTGAAGTACCATTTTGAGTAAACAAATTAATTTGTTGATATAGATTGAATATAACAGACCCATCTATCTTATTGTAAGTTTCATTTAAATCTTTCCAAACCTCTGAGGCCAACTTGGAATAAACCTGTCCCAAGTTAAGAATTACATCTATTCCATTGTCTTTCTAAAACTAAATCATCAGTTGGCTTAGTGCATTCACCATTTACAAACCCTAATTTGTTTTTAACTTGTAGTGCTAAAATCATGGCATTGGACCATACATTATAATTCTCTGTACCCTTAAGCTAACACTGACAATAGTTAGATTGGCAGAGTCACTTGGGTGTAAGTACAGAGGATTACTAGGGTCAAGTTTAGCAATTAAAGTGGTACCATTATTATTCACAATAGTAGTATCATCATCAGTATGACTATGAACACTAGGTGCATCTTCATCAGCCATATTTTGCACAAAACTATATCAACCAGATAATCACACACAAAACAAGAAGCAAACAAGAGCACAAAATAAGAACACACCAACAATCAATCAATCAAGACCTAGGCGAAACCAAGCCAGGGACCAGATCACAGGTTCATCACTCAAGGGTGCCTGTGCAAGCCTTAACTTGGGAGCCTTTCTAACCTAGACGCCTAAATCGACACAACCAAGTACTGAGTCACAATGCCGGTCCCCCTAACCCGGCCAATCGACTCCTAGACACAGACAAACAAGAACAAAAAAGAAACAAGTAAGAACGATCTCACCAAAGCAAACCCAAGTTAGGGTTTCTCCAATCAAGTTACCTTTTGATTGGGGGTAACAAGAACAGTTTGCTAGGGTTTTTACGACCCCTAGCACATCGCCTTCAGACGGCTACAAGCTAAATATCAGCTCCTCGTAACCAACTCCAAGAACGATAACCAATGAACAAGAGCAACAGTAATCGATCAGATCCAAGATAATACCGAGTGAATCTCAAGATCAAAGCCTAAGCTCTGATACCATATGAAATTTATGTATTATTCACTGATTATCAAGAACTTTACTAAACAATCAACAAGGAAAGACAATCACAATCAACCTCTCAACAAACTCTAAACCCAACCCAACAGATCATCAATAGATGATCTGTGATTACACCCTTAACAATCTAACCTAACAAGATTATCTGGCTAACCCTAGGTGAGAGATGAAACGAGAGAAAAAGTGAACGAATACAAAAATTAAAGTGATCTGAACTAAAGAAGAGAGATGAAGAAGCACATCTCCTTTTATAGCCTTCTCAGCAAGTTGTACGATCAAAAGAATAAACGGCCACGATTAAAGATCACATAATAATCCAACGGGTGAAACCATGCTGTGTTTGTTTCACCCGGATCGCCAACGTGGCATAAACCCACAACTGGGCTATGGGCCTAATAAGCACACGAGAATAAAAGACAGCAAATGGGCTTGACAGCAAGTGGGCTTCATGCATGGACTCATAGTATCCGAGCTAGCAACAACAACACTGGGCCTCAACAAGCAGCTATCCATCAACACTCCAGCCATCAGCAATCCATCTCAAGGCATCAACATTAATATGCAAAAATCAAATGAAATGTTTAAGTAACAAGTTTATAAGAATGAAATAAAAGTGATAGAAATATGATGGTTTTGACCCATATTTTTAACATTATGGAACCCTCCATTATCTATCTGGGTGCAATTGGGTTCTACCGAAGGTTAACGCTATGGTGTGGAGTGTAGCGGGAAGGATTCCAACGCGTATGGAGTTGGTCAAAAGAGGAGTCCAAATCAGGAACGCTTTATGCCCGTGTTGCAGGTTTATGCAGGAGACAGCGGACCACGTTCTGGTTTCCTATCTTTACGCCTAAGCACTATGGTGGCCGGATGCTTGGGGTGTGGCTGAGTGTGGTGGTTGTGGAGTGTGGTAGTGTCAAGGAGATCCTCAAACACGAGTTGGAGAAATAAAGCTACCAAAAAAAAAAAGCGGCAAGATGCATAGTGATGGCTGCAATATGGCTGCAATATGCATAGTGATGGCTGCAATACAACTAAATTGAGTTTATTGGAGGAAATTAAGGAGTGCACATTCCTTTGGATGAAGTATAGAGCCAAGATGGAGCATATCGCAATATAAAAATGGTGTAATGATGGTACATTTGTAATAGATAGTTAGCAGGGATAGTCTTGGGTGCATTCGGCTTTCTAACTTCTAGCTAGAAAGCGTTTGTGATGTTGGTTGAAATGAATATGCTTCCTCTTCTGTTTAAAATAACAATAGTGATAAAGATAATCTGTCCGGGACCTTCACTAATAACTGTATAATCGAATGATTGACGGAATCTGATCCTGAATTTAGAAGCTCTATTAGACCATGTGTAGTGGGGGTGATAATTATAACGCCCCCTCCCACCCTTTCTGATTGGTCCACGTGGAAGCTGAGTCAGCATAAGACTTGAATTCAAAATGGGGTGTAGTGGGAGTGGGAAAAAAGGGGGCGCTAATTAAAAAAAAAAAAAAAAAAAAACTAAAACTGAAAATATCACAGCAGCAAACTCATTCACACGTGGCTCTATTTTGTTGGTTGGTAAAGTTGGTGTCTGGCATTATCAACATGCTTGGGCTTCAAATTGATGCATAGCGTCCTACCGTAGTGATGTGTGGGGCGCGAAAATGGTTATGATGCCCCTAATAGCGCTTGACTACAGGTGGTCTTAGGCGGTGTTGAACTTCCAACCAATAATCTTTATTGACCTGCACCCATATACATTCTGATTTAAAGAATATACATGTATGCATCATGTTGAACATTGGCAAGCATAAACGCACATACATCTTGATAAACAATAATTAGCGTTCGTATACTGTTTCTTAAGTATTTGGTTTTTTTATTATAAAATAATATTTAACTCATCATTTAATTTACTTATTTTTCTAATAACTTGCGTTTAATAACTTTCAAAACAAGTTAACTATGCAAATATGTTTATTTGTTTTTTCAACATTTCGATGTAAATCTAAGTGAAAATGGCTACCGTGCCACTACTATGGTACCGGTATTCGTTTTTATACTTTTTAGTAAATCTTATTGAAAACGCATATTGTGCCACTACCATACCAAATGGAAAACCGACTGAACAACATTGGTATCGATGTCAATGTTTGTTTTTTATGGTTTTAAATTGAGTGTCCCCATCGCTAGGTGGTGTAACAAATCAAATCGATATCGATCAAAAACCAGCGCGGGAAAACCAGTAGTTTTATTATATTCATTATTTGAAATCTGAAAGGATTTAGCTTTGCTCAAGCTATCCTCTTTTATTGATTAGCATATTTCATATAGTGCATGATGCCCAAGTTTAAATGAAGATTAACAAAGATCTGGAATCTAAATGCAATTTTATAATTGGTAAGGGCATCACTACCCACCACCCTCATGGCAATATCAGGTTTCACTTGTGCTTGGAAACAATTTTTTTGTCAATCAATTGGACCAATTTATTCAAAATCAGTGTGAAAACGTGTATTACGATCCTCATCAACATTTTGATCTATCAAGTACGCAAATTTCATGAACATAACACAATAATCAAAACATTCATGAACTATCAATTGGAGTGACCCGGAACGCTCACCTTAAGCGATCAGTACGATTTTGTACTTGTTTTTCGATACTAACAATCTAGAACGTAGATTGCGGGTATGCTAGTGTTGCCTGTGACTATGCTATGAACACCACTTATAGTAATTCATCTCTTTTCTTCTAAGGGCATGTGTGGTGGCAAGTTATGGGGCGTTATGTCAGCCTATAGCGCCCGGGAACACCGCCCCCCAGGCGCTATAGGGCGTTTTAGGTGGGAGACGTTTTATGTATAACGAGCGCTTTGGACTTGAGTTTGGTGGGAGTTTGTGCAATTTGACCGTTGTCAAACGGTTCTATGCTTTAATTTTTTTTTTTCAAACTATCTTTTATATATATATATATAGGATTTGGATCATTTGAGAACCACTATTTAGGGAGAGAACCAAAGAACCAAGTGTGAACACAAAAACCCCTCCACCAAAAAATAAAAAAAAAATAATAAAAAAATTATATAACCTAAAAAAATAAAAAAATAAAAAAATAAAAAAAGTAAAAACACAAAAATGTTTTTTTTAGTGTTAATCTTTCTGAAAAAAAAAATAAAAAAAAATACAAAAAATAAAAAAAAAACAAAAAAATGGCCTTTTTTACGTCATAATTACGTCATATACCGTATGCACATGTGCATTTCACTATTAGAGCACACTTTTGAATAAATTATCAATTGCCATAATGAAATGATCATTTAAATGGACGTAATATGATATATAAGGTGGAAAAAAATTTATTCAATGATCTTTAAATAAACGCGAAGTGCATTTCACTATTATAGTTAGGTTTTTTTTTTTCCATGGGTTTAGCTTTAGGGTTTAGTTTTTAGGTATGATGGGAATGGGGTTAGGTTTTTTGGGGTTGTTGGTGAATAAACTTAAAAGAAACCCTATATAAAACTATAAAATAAGATAATTGTACTACATGCACATGTGCATTTCACTATTATAGTTAAGTTTTTTAATGGGTTTAGCTTTAGGGTTTAGTTTTTTGGTATGGTGGAAGAGGGGGTATCTTTTTTGGGGGGGATGGGATGGAGCGTTTTGGTTTGGGGGGGGGGGGGTGTGGGGTTAGCTGCACATGTGCATTTCACAATTGGGGGTGTGGGGTTAGCTGCACCAGAGAACCATTGTCAACACAAACAAAAAAAACTTAAAAACCCCACCTTCACCCCCTAAAAACCTAAACCCACCCACCTCACTCCCTAAAAACCTAAACCCCCCATCCCCCACACCGCCCCAACCCCCCCCCCCCCCCCCAATTGTGAAATGCACATGTGCAGCTAACCCCACACCCCCCAAAAACCAAAACGCTCCATCCCATCCCCCCAAAAAGATACCCCCTCTTCCACCATACCAAAAAACTAAACCCTAAAGCTAAACTATTAAAAAACTTAACTATAATAGTGAAATGCACATGTGCATGTAGTACAATTATCTTATTTTATAGGTTTATATAGGGGTTTTTTTAAGTTTATTCACCAACAACCCCAAAAAACCTAACCCCATTCCCATCATACCTAAAAACTAAACCCTAAAGCTAAACCCATGAAAAAAAAACCTATCTATAATAGTGAAATGCACTTCGCGTTTATTTAAAGATCATTGAATAAATTTTTTTCCACCTTATATATCATATCACGTCCATTTAAATGATCATTTCATTATGGCAATTGATAATTTATTCAAAAGTGTGCTCTAATAGTGAAATGCACATGTGCATACGATATATGACGTAATTATGACGTAAAAAAAGCCATTTTTTTGTTGTTTTTTTATTTTTTTTTTGTATTTTTTGTATTTTTTTTTCAGAAACATTAACACTAAAAAAACATTTTGGTGTTTTTACTTTTTGTATTTTTTGTATTTTTTTAGGTTATATAATTTTTTTATTATTTTTTTTATTTTTTGGTGGAGGGGTTTTTGTGTTCACACTTGGTTCTTTGGTTCTCTCCCTAAATAGTGGTTCTCAAATGATCCAAATCCTATATATATATATATATATATATATATATATATATAGGGGAGGTTTATCTTGAGAACGCTAAATATTGTGAGAACCGTGAGAACAAGTAAAAAAAGCCATCAAAATAAATTTTTATTAATACAAACCTCATTATAATCAAAATACAACATTAATAAATGAATTTTCTTTCCAAATAATTCATCTTTTCTTGCAAAAACACTTTCAAATTAACTTTTTACACATGTGTAAATGAAACAGTTTGCACATTTATAAACAGTAAATTTACACATGTGTAAAAAAAATTATTTTCGTATTTGTTTGAATTTTTACGCGTAAATTGTGTTTTTGAGATTGTATTTTAGTAATAAAGACAAGTGAAAAAAGAAATTTTGAATTTGAATGGTTTTAGATACCGTTCTCACGGTTCGCACGAAATATAAGTGTTCTCAAATTAACTTTCTCCTATATATATACATATATATATACATATACTTATATATATACATATACATATATATATACACATATACATATATATATATATACACATACAACATACATAAACAACACCAACACATACACTTTAAACAAAAACACAACCCAAATACAAACCAAAAAACAAACCAATGGCAGCGTGGACGAATCAAGATCAACTCGAGTTGGTGAGGCGTGGATCAACACTAATATTAAAACCTAAACCCCCCTCTACGGGGAGTAATTGTCCCAGTCCTCCAGCGTATAATACGGAGGTGACACAGAACGGTCGCTATCGCGACCATCTGACCTCGCATCCGAGGGGAACCGGCAAGGAGAAGAAGTTGCTCCCGAGTAGTAGGAGAAGCGTTCTTCTTCCATAATCTCCTTAGCAGCTTCTAACTCCTCCTCATATGGCTCACGAGGAGGAGGGGAGGGTGTAACCTGGTAGTGGGGGGAGGTGTGACAACCTGCACCCTTCACTTTTCATAAATGGGCATAATTGGTTCCTCAACTATTTCAAAATTTTCATTTTTAACCCTCGTATTTTAATAGGACCAAAATTCACAATTTAATAAAACTTATAATTTTTATAAGTAAAAGTATGCACGTTTTATACTCACATCTGCACCCGAGCACGTATGTTTCAGACCTTGATACTTAAAGCCCTTAATTTTCGGTCCTAAAACAACTTAGAAACAGAAGGAAACAAGTCTATAACTTAAAATTGATTAAATTAGAAAAAAATGATTTTTTTAGCTTTCGCGGTCCGCTGCGACAGTTAAACAGTCAAAGTCTCAGTCAAAGTCCCAGTCAAAATCCTAGTCAAAGTCTTAGTCAAATAGTCAAAGTCCTAGTCAAATAGTCAATTTATCTTAAAACCTTACTTTATTGTGTTGACCAATTTTAAAGCCTAATTGAATCCAAAACTAGTATAAAAACCCACCTATGACCCATTACACTTTGCACCTCTAAATCGATTGTTTCAATTCGATTAAACTCTCCCTCATACCTTTCTTCTAGAGTATATTATTTCTACATTTGAAGCTTTGATTATAAGCTCTTGTAATTGGCGAATTGGAAGCTAGATATTTTTCCTATTCGGTTTCTTTTCTTCTAAATTGGACTAGTTTCGTTGTTGAATCTTTGGATTGCTCGCATTTTCACGCTCGCTTAGTCATCTAGTCATTTGGCAAAAGTGAGTATTTCCTATCCCCTTTTTGCTTTTATTCATTTTTGGGGTGTTACATGTACACTTATACAAATTACAAATACAAGTTCACATTTTTACAATACAATTATAGTACTATGTGCATTTGCTTACAAACATGCTTTATGCTTAGACATTACATGTAGAATACATTTGTACTTAGTGAAATCATTAACATTGTACAAGCCGACCTTAACATTGGATAGCGCTATTGGATTGACAACCTGCCTAGGTTGATTCTCCCCCTTTTTCATCGGAGAATCCATGGTCATTGTTAAGTTATTATCCAATTATTTGGATAAGTACACCACCGTTTATTTGGTACATTATACAGTCACAGGATTGATTTCGCTCATTTGTATGATACATAGTTTACATAATTGCACTGTAGCTTTGCACTTGAATTGTATAACATTTTCCAACATACTATATATATTAAAACTAGGAATGCTCACCAACATTTCATATGTTGACCAAAACTTATTTTGTACATGTTTCAGGTGCAGTTTGATCTTAGTTCCATAGCATTGGATTTTAGTGCTTGCTTTTAATATTTTATTTCAAATTTCATGTTTTTGTTCAGACTTATGTATTTTTCCCATTTCATCCATGTAAGACAATTTAAATTATTCAATAATATATTTACATTTTAGTGCCATGTGCTTTTGAACAATCGTCACTACGTGACACCTCGATGATTCCGCCATCGGTTGGGGTGTTACAGATTGGTATCAGAGCCATGGTTATAGGGAATTAGGTTATTAGAATGCCTTTTAGCCTAGTCTATAACCAAGCTTACATTCACGAGTCCTCTCATGTTTATTTCTCTTTATCCTATTATTTTCTTTCAAGATATTTTCGCTATGATTCTTTCTCGTTATTCTTTCGGTGTGTTGTTTAAAGAAGAAGATACTCGTATTTCACAAACGAAACGATATCACCATGTTAGGAGTGACATCCATACCTTGGAGATTAGTTTCACCCCTCTTTATGTTATTTATCTTAGGAATATATCTTTGAGATATGAGTGACATCCACACCTCAAAGAATATTTTTTTCAAAAAGGAACTTAACCACTAAGCTGGGAGTGATATCCTTAACTTAGTGATTGGTTTCATTCCACAATCGTTTTCAATTTTGAAATACATCTTTGAGTTAGGAGTGAAATCCAAATCTCAAGGATCTTTTTTTGCATCTCGTTTTTTTAAACTCGCTAAAGTTTTGGAATTCACTAGTGATGGGGCACGTGCAATCTAGAAGGATGAGCGCCTGTATCCTGAGTTTTCTGTCTTGGCCTGGTATTTCGTATAAATCCCAATCAGACAAGGGACCCGTATACCTACCTGGGAACTCTTGGGATGAGCATTCACTTATAGGCTAAAGTACTCCCCCACAAGTCACTAGGAAATTTCAAATACTTGAGTTAGTCAAATTTTCTTATGGAAGCAATTCCAATGTTTTATATCATTGATATTTATATTTGTTTATCATTTGAAGATTCAATTTAGTCACTTGTTGTATCATATGCTATTATTCATTGATCATTCGCTTTTGGATTCCTTATCATCATTATTAAAACTTTTTGTTCGTTAAATTATCGCATTAAAGCTTACACTATTTCACTTATGCTCATGATTCTTACACTATAAGGTATTACTCGTTTTGCGTTAAAACATTTTTACCCACGACTTAAGTTCTAAACTCTGTGTTTAACTTTGATCACATCCTGATTTTAGGAATGTTGCGTCATCATACAATTAAAAATGAACATGGTTTTTCCAAACTTATTATTTCAACCTGTTTTATACCTTCATGTTTACAAACTTACTTGATCGAAGTCACAGTATATCCTCATATACCTAATACCAATATTGCTGCACCCAGTCTCCTAAGCCATAGCCAACTACCATTAGTTAGAACTTCTAAGTTAGACTAAACTCATACATAAATGCCTATCTACACAATACGCACTAGTACACTACTCTCTAAAACGATTAATTTGACAACTTATTCTATAAGTCTTTTAACAAAGCCTAGTCGCCAAATTAGAGCACACTTTTCATACACCTTGTGCCTTGAAACAAATAGCCCGCTATGAGCCCAAAGATATGCCTTAACGATCCTGCAAATAAATGATCTTTCAATGTATAAATTTCATAAAAGTTCAAAAATTTAAAAGGTTTCAAGTTTACCATGTCTTAACGGGTAACACTTCGATTTTCTCAACATTTCATAACAATTAAAAATTTCCGACTTTTCAACCCACAAGTTAAAGAAATGTTTAAATACAGAAAAAATTTATTTTCCAAAATTCGTCAAGGCATCTGGGATCATTCACAACATTTACATCATTTTAAATCTTGGTCTTTCGAAACACATTAGATTTACACACACTTCATGAAATGGTTTCATCTTGCATTGCATATTTTACAAATCGAATGTAAATCTGCATGTTTTCATATAACGTATCCAATATATGTTTTCGGGAGGTATTTGCAACTAATAATATACCTTATAACACTTTTCAAACTCGACTTCTCGTAAACACATGGAAATGCGTACCTACGAAATCTTTTCAAGTGAACCTGTTTTGAACTTAAAACATTCTTCGGTTTCCAAAAAGTTGTCCTCATACTAGTAGACTATACGTCTGTTCTGCGCACTTTCATTTACAGTAAATTTCATTATTTTTTTTACACCATTCTATTTATAGTTACGTTTGTACATTATCCTATTATTTTTGTATTATTCTTTTGTTGGTAGTTATTTTCACGCGTTATTCGTAACTATTCTCGCACTATTTATTAGTAGTTATTCTTACAACACTAGTTTTGAGCATTAATTTAACTCATTTACTTTCATTTTGTGCAAATTGTGCGATTTACGTTATGCTATTCTTTCAATCGAAATTTTATGCTATACTTATATACTTACATGAACGCATATTTGGTATGCATATTTTTTTTGTTTTGTTGTGAGCAAAACCCTGTTATACTTTACATTATTTTGTTCATCATCATGGCCAACGAACATACTAATTGATAGCTCGTATGAGATCTAAGCTATTTCCCATGTACGACTCGGTTCAGAGTATTCCTCTAACTTGAGGGGAACAGTTTAATCCTTAGAGTTTATCGATATGGTTGTTTAGAGCCCAATGATGTGAACAGAAAATTTACCGGTTAAGGGTGAACCCGAAAGGTGAAAAACCCTTAATCATGTCTTATACTTACACATTAATCTCATTACGGTTAAAGGGTGAACCTGAAAGGGGAAGAACCTTTAACCGCATCTTATACTTGAGCAGTATCTACTACTTAACACATTTTGGTTGCACGCATTATTTCTTGTATTACTTATGTTAGTGTTATGGAAAAGCATAGCACCCTAGTGTAAGGTAAATCGATGATTACGGTCCGGAACGCAATCATGGGTTTACAGGTACATGAGGGTGGTGTGTAATTCTATTTAGGTTGTTGGTAGACAATCAGTACGAGTCCAAAGTATCGGGAGTGTAGTGGGTTAGCTGCGGTACACCCTATATATAAGCATAAACGATACTGCGGGAGCGGACTAGGAGTCTGACCAAGAACCTACCCATTACTATCTCTTTATTAGATCGTTGACTAATAGCTAGCATTTTCAATAAGAATGTTCTTACACGAGCTTCAATTTGACTTCCTAGTGTCTTTCTCTTGATCATCCACACAGAAGACACAAACTTTGTATACTCTTACACTCTCTGTTAGTCGAAATCCTGTTGCACGTCCTTAATAAAGTTCGGTCGGAAATTTCTCTAAAGTAAGGGAAGCTACCATAATACTGCCCTGCCCTAACCAGTTACATACTTTTCCCAAACCTTGCTCATTAAAAACTCTTAATTCTCTAACCTTGGGTCAAACTTTAAGGATTTTCAAACTCTTATTTTGGGTATTAAACAACTACTTCAAACTTTGTCAAATCATGGTTGATGCATTTCTTAAAATCTACAAGACATTTTTACAAATGTCTTTTGTTTCATGGAAACCTTCACTTGAAAGTAATTTCGGGACGAGATTTTCTAAAGTAGGGGAGACTGTGACAACCTGCACCCTTCACTTTTCATAAATGTGCATAATTAGTTCCTCAACTATTTCAAAATTTTCATTTTTAACCCTCGTATTTTAATAGGACCAAAATTCACAATTTAATAAAACTTATAATTTTTATAAGTAAAAGTATGCACGTTTTATACTCACATCTACACCCGAGCACGTATGTTTCAGACCTTGATACTCAAAGCCCTTAATTTTCGGTCCTAAAACAACTTAGAAACAGAAGGAAACAAGTCTATAACTTAAAATTGATTAATTTAGAAAAAATGATTTTTTTAGCTTTCGCGGTCCGCTGTGACAGTTAAACAGTCAAAGTCTCAGTCAAAGTCCCAGTCAAAGTCCTAGTCAAAGTCTTAGTCAAACAGTCAAAGTCCTAGTCAATAGTCAATTTATCTTAAAACCTTACTTTATTGTGTTGACCAATTTTAAAGCCTAATTGAATCCAAAACTAGTATAAAAACCCACCTATGACCCATTACACTTTGCACCTCTAAATCGATTGTTTCAATTCGATTAAACTCTCCCTCATACCTTTCTTCTAGAGTATATTACTTCTACATTTGAAGCTTTGATTATAAGCTCTTGTAATTGGCGAATTGGAAGCTTGATATTTTTCCTATTCGGTTTCTTTTCTTCTAAATTGGACTAGTTTCGTTGTTGAATCTTTGGATTGCTCGCATTTTCACGCTCGCTTAGTCATCTAGTCATTTGGCAAAAGTGAGTATTTCCTATCCCCTTTTTGCTTTTATTCATTTTTGGGGTGTTACATGTACACTTATACAAATTACAAATACAAGTTCACATTTTTACAATACAATTATAGTACTATGTGCATTTGCTTACAAACATGCTTTATGCTTAGACATTACATGTAGAATACATTTGTACTTAGTGAAATCATTAACATTGTACAAGCCGACCTTAACATTGGATAGCGCTATTGGATTGACAACCCGCCTAGGTTGATTCTCCCCCTTTTTCATCGGAGAATCCATGGTCATTGTTAAGTTATTATCCAATTATTTGGATAAGTACACCACCGTTCATTTGGTACATTATACAGTCACAGGATTGATTTCGCTCATTTGTATGATACATAGTTTACATAATTGCACTGTAGCTTTGCACTTGAATTGTATAACATTTTCCAACATACTATATATATTAAAACTAGGAATGCTCACCAACATTTCATATGTTGACCAAAACTTATTTTGTACATGTTTCAGGTGCAGTTTGATCTTAGTTCCATAGCATTGGATTTTAGTGCTTGCTTTTAATATTTTATTTCAAATTTCATGTTTTGTTCAGACTTATGTATTTTTCCCATTTCATCCATGTAAGACAATTTAAATTATTCAATAATATATTTACATTTTAGTGCCATGTGCTTTTGAACAATCGTCACTACGTGACACCTCGATGATTCCGCCATCGATTGGGGTGTTACAGGAGGGTGTAACCTGGTAGTGGGGGTGGGTGTAATCTCGCTACACCGGGGGGTGGGTGCCGACAACCTTAGACGGTTGAATTCCCGCTCAGCCATGGCATAATCCAGGACCCACACCAACTCCTCCTCAGTTAAATCCTCATTTGGAGGAGGAGTATGAGGAGGAGGGGGAGGAGGAGGAGGAGATGAAATTGTTGGTTGTGCAGGAGGAGGAGGAGACGAAAACCAACGTTGTGGAGGAGGAGGAGGAGGAGAGAAGGTCGGTTGTGCAGGAGGAGGATAAGAAAATGGTAATCGCCGGGGCCGGCCCCGGCGAGAGTATGTCCTCAGATCAGACGGTCCGGCATCTTGGTAAGCATAACCGCCACCCATATCTTTCATTGAGGATGAGGAGGAAGAGGAGGAGTTGTGACTGAGATTGAGTTTTGGCCTTGTATTTATAGGGGTAGAAATGAAAACGGTTGGGGGGAAAACGTTTGAAATTCAAACGTTTGAAATTTAAACGTTTGGGTGGGGGGGGGGTGTAGGATCGTCTAACGTGTCACCCGACAATCACGAGGGCTATATTCAAGGTGCGGAATCCCTTGAATATGTCTCAATAACAGAAGCAAAGATGAAACAATGAAAAACGAGTAATTACAACACACAAATGGGTCAAAAGATTCACGTTTATATCATTAAAACAGAGCTCGAGTGTTACAATGAACAAACCTAGCAATCTCAGACCTGGGGAGGGTGTTTGGAGAGTGTGTGTGGCAAGAACTAATGATTAGGGCAAAGATTGGGACTATTTATACCTCCCATACTCGTACAGGCCCCTTTAGGCGAGTAGGAGGCTATCACACATGAACAACTAGCGAGTAGGGCCGTACTCGCTAGTAGCTTCATGCGAGTAGGGCTATACCACATCAATACTGATGTGGTATAGGCTGTAAATGCCTAAAGCCACACCGTACTCGCCTGAAGTGTCCCAAACGTCCCGAAACGCGTATAAACATCTCCAAACACCCCGAAATACGTCCAAACAACATATATACTAGCCTAGGGACATCATGCACTTACAGACTCCCCCTTGGACCAGGCTAGTATACGTACAAAGATTACATAAGACATCGTTTATAGCAACTACCAACAACTTTACAGACTCAAAATTGAAAACATACACAGCAAACATAACATAAACAAAACATGCAGCATCTTCAGTCTTCATCAAATCGACATTGTCTCGATCCTAGAAAGTCTTGACCAGTCGCATCCCGCATGAACTTTGTTGGCGTGACAGAAACGAATCACCCATTGAAACTTCAATGCTTGATCGGCTTCGGCCTTCAGATGTTGTACTGGATATAAGAACAATGTCTCCACGTCTTTCTCCGAGCAATTAATCAGCCACATTGGATCCCATATTCTAATTTTCCTGCAAGGTTTTGGTGAGTTGCTCAAGACTATTACGGCTTCTGTTGTCTCTGCATCATAATGCCAGTAATAAAACTTAGAGGAGAAGTCTTGTTCAACCGGAACCAATGGAATTTTCAACGCGGTTTCGGGTGGTTTGATGATGTGCTTCCAAATAGGATTTTTTGTGATGGGATGAATCTTGTTTGTCACAATGGATTTAGGGTACTGTGGTTGGAACTGGCCCCATCCCTCAACACTTTATTTTCTCATAATGTTGTAGAAACCTTGAAGTTCAAAGCGAGACTCATGATACAAAGGAGGCTGCAATCTAACCAGATCACGAATATGCCAGAAGGGCAGACTGAGGACTTTCGTGTACGGCTGAAAGTAGAGAAGACTATCCTGCCATTTTACTCCCAACATCTTAGCATGCTTTATGTAAGCCCAGCTGATCACGCTTCCTGACATCTTTACCAACTGTTTCTTGAATATTGATGCTTGTACATGATCTTTCTTCTTCTCAGTCTCGCCTCCAGATGGAAACCACTCAGGATACTTCTGTCTGATCTTGTCATGTCGTTCTTTCACTTTGTCTGGGACAGGTGTAGGATCAGACTTAAGCTTTTCTTCAGACTGATTAAGCATCTCCTCAGAGATCTTAGGTATCCCGCTGCTCGACTCACCAACCACATACTCGGGTGTAGTGACATTGGCTCCATCTTCCATTTCCACTTCATGGTTGTCAGGATGCAGTTCTGGAGCAGAGTGGCCTGCACTGGAAGATTCTCCTGGTGCCAAGCCAAAGATCTTTTCCAGGTCCTCAGGTGTAACCTCAGGAGGTATTTCACCTTCTTCCAAATCATAATCAGAGGACACAGGAGGCACGTACAGGTTGCCATCATCATCATAGTCGAAATAACTGTTCAGAGGCTCGACATTTTCCACAGGAACTATAGCTCGCTTCAGTGAGTCTTTGAGTTGCTGAATCTTGCTCTTCCTTGGATCAGGCTCCCCCTGAGCAGAAGAACCTGCTGCGGGATCCTTGCCTGATTTGTCGTGACTCTTCTTTGTTCGCCGAGATCCAGATCCAGTTGATGATCCGCCACCACCTGTGGCTCCAGGATCACCACCACCACCCTTTCCAACATCATCATCACCATCTGATTCATCATCATCGTCGTCCTCATCATCATCTTCTTCATCATCATTATCTTCATCATCATCACCAGCACCAGTCTCTGCCTCTGAACTAGGACCACTAGTGAGTCTAGGTTGAGTTCAAGTCAACTCATTTATCCTAGCCCTCAGCTCGGTATTTTCTTTTTCAGTCTTCGTGATCCTTCGCTCATTGTTCACATTTATCAGGCGAAGTTCGCTATTTGAGGTCTCTACACTTGCAAGTCTCTCCAAAGTACTTTGGTTCGACTGTATCAGCTGCTGATGAGATTCCATCATCAGCCTGTTCGACTCTATGACCTGCTGGTTAGATAATGTGAGCGCATCTACCGTCGTTCTCAGCTCTGTGTTAGACTGGATAGATTCTTCGATTAGCTCAAGCATTGCGTTCTCATTTTCTTCTATGCTTGCATTCTTCGTTCGCAATTCTGCTATATCACGTGCTTGCGCAGCTACTATGGCAGTTAGCTCGCTAATCTTTCTTTGAAGTTGTTCATTTGTAGCAGACGCAGACGAAGAGGTCTGATCGGATGACTCGGAAGCTGTGGGTCGAACTTTCTGTCTTATACTTCGGATCCTGTCACCAATAGTATTAGGAACAATCTGCGAGCTTGTCACTGCCTCGGTAACTGAGACTGGCTCAGTGAAGATTACCGAAGCAGGCATTGACATAGTGACACTGGCAGGCATCGCTGCACTAACTGTAATAGGAGCCGAAGATGTCATTGCTGCTGTTGTTGTTGCTGTTGTTGTTGTTGCTGTTGTTGTAGCTGCTGTTGTTGTAGCTGTTGCTGCTGCCACTTGAGAGGATTGAGTGACTGGATCCCCAAAAGCTTCAGGAAGGGTGAATCGTCTATTTCTTGGAGGTTTCTCCGCTTGAGGTTTAACAGACATCGTCTTCTTACCTCGAACCCTGTCCTTCTTGGCAGTTGTCTTTTGTCTCTTTGCTGGAGGAGAAGAAGCAAGCTCTGCATCTATTTCAGCTATTTGATCCGCCTCCACAACGTAGGTGGGATCTTTAGCAAGCTCTCTAATCGCAGCAGTCGTAGCTAAATCCTCCGCTGCCTTTCTCTTTATTCTTAGCTGTTTTCCAACATCTGTGTCGGGGGAATCACTTTCTGTTTCATCAGAGTCATCATATGCATCAGTTATGTCAACTGGTGCGTCTTCATCAACATGTGCTTTACCTCTTCCAGACTGAGAGGCATCAGGTTCTTGTGGAGTACCAGAAGGTTCAGAGAAATCTAATAAATTCGGATCAAACTCCTCTTCATCACCTTCAGCCGTGTCAGAGATCCTGCCCGGGGCGTTCTCACCCAATTCATCTGTTTTACGCCCTATATTATCCCCCTCTTTAAACACCAACCTGTGGATACGGAAGTCATCCTCTGAATCACTATCTTCGTGTCTCCACCTGTTGCCTGGTGGTGACACATAGTCTTCTCTCTTCAAGTGCCCATATAGTCGTCTATTTGGAGGATATTCAGACTTCGGTCGGCCTTTGTAACTTCTCATCCTGTTCATTTCAGCTTGAGTAATATCATCAGTCCCTATATACTCAGCAGGATGCTTCACCAAATCTGGTACTTGATTATCAATGATCAACTGTAAGAACCGGTGATAGACAATGAAGGACTTCTTTGTCGGCTTCATCAGTATGATTTCTTTTAAGTGGTGCAGAATCATCTTGGAGAAGTTGAATGGCTTGTTGAGTGTCAGAGCGACAATCGCAGAGGCCAATGTATCTCTTATCGCATCAAAAGCACCTTTTCTCGGACCAAGGCACTTCACGACCACATGAGTAAGATATTTAATCTCCGGTGAAAGTAATCCTTTCTTAAGCATTGTCTGTTTGACGACTTTACCCAAATACTTCATCCTTAAAAAGCCGCCACGTATCAGAATAGCGTCAAACACTATAGGATCAGCATCAGAGTCTCCAAACTGTAGCACTTCTCGAATGATCTGTTCGGTGACAATAACATCTTTTCCTTGAACCGAACTAGTAATCACGATCGGATCAGCCATGGGATCAACCTTGGCGTTACGATAGAATTCCAGCAAGATATCCTTGTATGCAGCGTGCTGCTTGGATATCGCATAGTGTATTCTCGATCGCTTTAAGAAGTCGATGACACCTTGAAAGACTTTGCCTTTATCCAAAGTAATCGGTCCGAGAAAAGCACAACAGTTGTGCTTTGGCGATGTCAACCAATTCTCCATCCTGTACACCAAAACACGTAATAAGTATCATACGTTGATCATATATTCATAAACCGGACAAAAACGGACTAAAACGGACAAAACTTGACAATTGTTGGTCAACAGACAGTTATACGCGATTATAGAATTGTAATCGCTTGCTAAATATGCGAATAGGCCATTTTATACGCAAGTAGGATAGAATACACGCGAGTAGGATAGAATACACGTGAGTAGGCCAAGGACTGACCATTATACGCGAGTACACAACTGCATACGCGAGTAGGGATACAATCACGTACTGTATACACGATTATAAGCTCATTCGTGTATAATAAACGCGATTAAAAGCAGAAATCATCCTATTCGCTACCTGTTCATGCGAGTATAATTCTACTCGCATGAACAGTGTTCTTGAACACCAAAATTGTCGAAAACTTGTGGCGTCTTGTTTCAAGTCCGGAATTCATCCCATTGAGGTCTAACACAACCCAACATCAAAACCCCTTTGATAAATATCATTTTCAGATCAAAAACAAGGGTTAATTGGGCATTTAAAAAACTAGGGTTCATAATGGTTTAAAATTGGGGTTTTCTGATTCTTGGTGTTTAAGAACAAAATTTTTGTTCAAATGAGACCTAGATGTACCGATTAAGAAACCCCAAACAACATTTTTCATTAACATAACCTTATTTAATCCCAACGATTAAGAATACTTGACTTAGGGTTTCGGCCATTTAAATCACAAATTTACCCCTTTAAATCGTGATATTATGATCTGAAAGACTGAGAGTGGATTACCTTTGTTGTGTAGAACAATGTTTCAAGATCAAAATAAAACGGGCAGCCGGATTTGTGATAGTCGGGTATGGAGGGACGATAGGGAACAGTGGGAGTTTGAAAATAAAGAAGAAATGTGTCTAACTGTTCTTTATATACGGCCTGCTACTCGCTTGACCCATAGACACGAGTAGGGTATACTCGCTAGAACATTAAACACGATTAGGACAAAACCAAGCAATTACACTTGTAATCGCCTAAAAATTCTCACAATTGGCTGTAATCGCTTATGTCTATAGGCGATTAGGACTTCAAGTGTATATGGTTTTCCCACAAATTACCAAATTGCCCCTGCAGCACCATCTTTCACAATTTTAACCCGTTAAGGTTCATAACATGCGTTTTTCACCACGTTTAAGCACATAACACAGATGACGACTCATGACTTTGACAAACTTTCATTTTCGACCCCCGTATTTAAGGGAAAGTTCGGTTTTGACCCGGCAAAAACACAATTTTCAATTAGTTAATTTTCGGCGTTTTTATTTTTGAAGAAGTAAGATTACAATGTATTAGGATTCCATCATCGGCAATCAAGAATGATTAATTAAGCTAAACTAAGCATAAATAAAACAAAACGGGAGATCAACTAACTGTACACTAACATATTTTTGCGAGTTTCAACGGTTAGGGAATCATATCAGTGTACGGACTTCACTAGAACCCTTATATTTTCAGTTTTTGCTTAAATTACCAATAAACATCCTACAACAACTGTCGATATTGTTGTCCACCTAAACTCAAAATCAAGTTTTATCGCTAGGCACTTTAGATACTTTTAAGGTAATATTAAGACTGAGATACAAGGTGTTCCCCGCCACGCGACACATTCCCATATCAAGTCATGCACAAAGCTTCCTCGTAACCGGTGAGTAAGCTGTTGTCATCCGTATTTTACAAGGAGTGGACTCAGTGGTGATCAGGTCTGCAGAAACGCTGCAACAGAGAGACCAGTGAGATCCAAACCAGGGTTCAAGTCAAATACCGTATATTTGATTTTTCACGGTACGATGCTTTAGGTATATGATTTGATACCTTAGAGCGAATTCTCATTGAGAATAGGGTTTTGGCATATATGAATCTTTTTGCTCTTTTAGGATTCCCGGACGTCTCCTGATCAGAATTTATTCTATTTTTTTTTTGTTTTTGTTTTTTTCTGGAAATGACATAGGGGTGTCTCAGTCGTAGGCTGCGACCCCAACGTATGACACGTGTGCCATTCCAATTTATTCTGAGAGACGTCCAGTTCACCCCGGATGTACCAACCTCTTAAAGACCATGAAACCTCGGATTTTGGCATGCTATCAAACGAGATTTCGGTACCAAGACCATATGCCAACGCACGTTGATCCACACATGATTCAGTTGATTTAAGTTTATATCATCGTGCCGAACTTGGAAATGATTTTGAGCCTACCGACACATCATTGTAGAGGCTACCTATCAGTTCCAATATTTTTAAGATGATAAGGGTCCAGACAGTCCAACTGATTGGTTAATATCATCTTCCCATTTTCACCAAAGAAACTCATTTTTGCATTTTTCATTTTTTTTTTGATTTTGGGCATTTCTCTTTTTTTTTTTTAATTTTTGCATTTTCTGAATGTTTTTGTATTTTTCTGAAATTTTCTCCCCCTAAAAATCTAAAAGTTTGCGAAAAGACAATATTTTTGGATTTTTCTAATTTTTTTAAAGAAAAATATTTACAAAAACGATTACCGATGAGGATCTAATCCTGCTTAACTTTAATGTCGTTTAAGATTAACAAGTACTCAAAATGAGGACCGTCAAAAGCTTTGGTGAATAAATCGGCACGTTGGTAGTCTGTGTGGATTTTTACCATATCGATAAGTTTCTTTTCATAGCAATCGCGTATGAAATGATACTTAACCAAGATATGTTTCGCCTTGGAATGGTTAACTGAGTCTTTAGCAAGAGCTATAGCGGACTCATTGTCACAGTGAATGGGAGTATTAAGAAATTTCAAACCGTAGTCTCTCATTTGTTGCTGTATCCAAAGAACCTGGGAGCAGCAGCTCGATGCTGCTACATATTCCGACTCGCAGGTGGATAAGGCGACTGAGGCTTGCTTCTTGCACTGCCACGAGACTAGTCTTGGTCCCAAAAACTGGCATCCAGCCGATGTGGATTTTAAGTCTGTCTTGCATCCGCCATAGTCAGCATCACTAAATTATGAGGTCAAACTTATCGTCATTAGGGTACCAAAGACCTTTGGTCGGACAACCCTTTAGATAACGTTAGATCCTCTTCACAGCAACCAGGTGGGACTGTTTCGGCCTTGACTGGTATCTTGATAGTAAGCATGTCGCGAACATTATATCAGGTCTTGATGCAGTGAGGTACATGAGTGAGCCTATCATAGCTCGATAGAGAAAAGGATCAACGGTTTGTCCTTTCTCGTCAGGCCCAATCCCGTGATTGGTCTGAATCGGTGTGCCTACTGGAGTAGAGTCTTCCATCTGGAACCGGCTCAAGATGTCAGCAACGTATTTTGTCTGGTGGATGAAGATCCCCGACTCTTGTTGTTCTACTTGTAGACCGAGGAAGAATTGCATCTCCCCCATCGAGCTCATCTCAAATTTATCCTGCATAAACTTTTCGAATTCCCTGCACATGACATCATTAGTAGACCCAAAAATAATATCATCAACATAAACCTGTACCAGAAGACGATCACCACCCTTTTCCTTGGTGAATAAGGTGCAGTCCACGAGTCCACGTTTGAACCCGTTGGATATCAGATAGTTGCTAAGCATTTGGTACCATTCACGCGGTGCCTGATGGAGTCCGTACAACGCTTTGTTCAATTTCTAGACTTTTTCGCGATGAAGCGGATCCTCAAATCCCGGTGGCTGAGCAGCATACACCTCTTCCTTCACGACACCATACAGAAAAGCACTTTTCACGTCCATTTGATACACCTTAAACCGTTTGTAAAAAGCGTAAGCTAAGAACATCCGGATAGCTTCAAGGCGCGCAACTGGAGCGTATACTTCGTTGTAATCTATTCCTTCGATTTGACGGAAGCCGAGGACAACTAATCGAACCTTGTTTCTTATAATTACCCCGCGGTCATCCCGTTTACACTTGTAGACCCACTTTGTTCCAATTTTATTCGAGCCTGGAGGTAAGTCAACTAAGTCCCACACTCCTAGCTTTTGGAACTGCTGAAGTTCGGCTTGCATTGCTTCAATCCATGGTTCTTCCCTCAGTGCCTCTTGCACAGTTCTTGGTTCAGTTTGAGAAACATACAAGGCGAAGGACCAATCGTTTTGATGACCTGCTTTTCTGATTTCCGAGTAGAGTGCCAGAGTACCTGTATTGTCACTTGGACTAGCATTTCTGAGCTGACTGCGCGTCATGACTCTGCTAGCCGGATTACCAATCACATTATGCATCGGATGAGTGTCGTGAATCCGAGATTCCGGATGTGCCGACACTGGATCATCCGAATGCAGATTAAGGTTCTCCAAACCTTGAGATAGATTTGTCTCTGCGGCGCTTGAACTAGAGGGAGCAGCGGGTTGCATATTAAAACCGGAGAGAACGATCCGAAGACCTATCCCTGGAGCTGCTGAAGAAGAGGGACCAGCTTGATTGTTTCCTGTCGGATTAACTGGAGCTGTAGTGGTAGATTCACCATTTCCAGCTTGTTCCTTAGTGAGAGTTTCATGAGACTCTGCAAAATCGTCGTCGGAAGATGAAGATTCGAGAACCTCTGCTGACGCCTCCTGAAAGACTTCCTCAACTTCTGCTGCTGCGGTTTTATCAGGGGGACCCGTGGATGCAGAGGCATCAGATGGAGCAGGCGCAGGTGCATTCACCACGATCGGACGCATTAGCGGAGAGCTAGCTGCGTTTTCACATTCGTAATACATTTGCACTACAGCATCATCCACCAAATTCTCCACGTTGAAGGAATCAAACAGACTCTTATAGTCGAACAACCAATCAGGTCCAACACCAGGTGCATTGGCAGTATAACGCTGAACATCGACATTAAGCCAATCTTCAACGTTGTTGGTTCTTTTGTTGTACACTCTTTTGTTGGGAGTGTTGTAACCAACAAAGAAACCTTCTTCTGCCTTTGCACCAAACTTCCCATCGGGATGTATCATGGTGCATGGAGCTCCGAAAGGTTCCAGAAACTCTAAGTTCGGTTTTCTTCGGTTCAGAAGCTCGTAAGAAGTTTTACCAAGCTTCTTTACTGTTAGAACCCTATTTAGAGTGTAACACGCGTAGTGAACTGCCTCGTTCCAGAAGATCACAGGCAAGTTCGAGTCTGCGAGCATAGTTCTGGCTGCCTCAATAAGAGTCTGATTCTTTCTTTCTGCAACACCGTTTTGTTGAGGAGTGTATGGCGCTGTGAATTCATGATGAATACCCTTTTCTGCACATAACGCCTCCATAGCGTGATTCTTGAACTCTGTTCCGTTATCGCTTCTGATCCTACGGATCTTTAGCTGATATAGATTTTCCAGTTTAGTAAACAGATTCTTCAAGTAATCAAAAGTTTCACTCTTGTTATTCATGCACACAACCCAAGAAAACCTAGAATAATCATCCGTAACCACTAAGCAGTATAAGTCACCGTTCTTGCTCTTCCGATTGACCGGGCCAAATAGGTCCATGTGTAGTCGTTCGAGTGGTAGACTAACTGAGTTTGTCTTCTTAGGCTTGTGAGACTTTCTTTTCTGCTTCCCTTTCTTACATGAGACACAGACGTCGTTTAAATGAAAATTCTTAACAGAAACACCTTCCACCAGTTGATTCTGAACCAGATGGTTCATTTTCCTCAGATGGATGTGCCCCATTCGTCTGTGCCACATTATCGATTCCTTCTCTGTCGCCTTTGACAGAAAACAAGTGACTTGACCTTTCGCTGTCATTGCTCGGCTCATATCCAGGACGTATAAGTTGTTGACCCTGGGAGCTGAGATCATGACCCACTCTTTCGGTATTTTGAATCCAGGCTTCAGAATGAAACATGCATTGTCATCAAAGAACACAGTGAACTTCTTGTCACATATCTGCGAAACGCTCAGCAAGTTGTGGTCTATCTGTTTGACAAAGCTTATATTTTCAAAGCTTACAATACCGTTGCTCATACTTCCTTCTTTTGTAATATAACCCCCTTTATTACCAGCAAAGGCAACATACCCCCATTGATATTCTTTATGTCAAAAAGCAGGGATAAATCGTCTGTCATGTGCCCTGAAGATCCACTATCAACAATCCATAGGATGCTGATAAGGCCCTGTGGAACTCCCTGCACAAACGTTCAAAGTTCAGTGGTTAAGGGGGACCCAAGCCTTCACGGTCTTGGGTCTACCATCTTCATCTAACGTCGGAAAGTCAACCCATCTTCCATTTGGAGTTGGTGTTGTTTCCGATGGTACGACATTGCTTTCTCCAGCAGATGATTCTCCACCTTTGGTTGGTGACTTGGGTCTCCAAATCTGTTCAGGTTTCTTTGGCTTGGGCTTCTTCTTCGCCTGTGGGCTAGAAGGTCCAGCCTTGGATTCCTTTGGAGGAACAGATTTTGGATCCACTTCAGACTTAACTGTACGTGGAGCAGCTTTGGGGTTGCCCTGCGGTTTAGCTGCAGCCTTTGCTGGTGGCTTAGGCGCTGTTTCAACCTTTGGAGGAACAGTGCTCCCCCTCAGCTGTGGACCCCTGCCATCAACTGGCTTTTGGTTCATAGCAATCTTGTTGCGGTTATCATAAACGACCTGCTTTCCCTTTTGTTTCTCAGAGAGTTTAGGGGAAACAGGTTGCTTGGGTTTGCTAGAACTGGGAGGATCATCCACCTTGATCCTTTCTCGTCTCAATTCAGGGCACGCAGCAACTAAATGCCCACGTTCCCCGCACTTGTGACAGGATCTATATTCTTCAAATCTAGGAGATTCGGGTTTGGTCTCCTTTTTGTTCCTTTTGTTAGATGGGCCGGAAAATGAGTTTTTGTGTTTTAGATCCTCAAGACATCTTCTTTGCTGATCGACTTGAGGATCGTCGTTTCTTTCATTGCCGCTCGATCTAACGAACTCAGTTACATGCTTCTTCGGACTTTTTCTTTGAGCATGATTTTGAGGATTAACGGTGTTCGACTTTTGATTTTTCTTGTTATTTTCATTAGGCTGATTACCCTGATCCTTTCTACCCTTACCCTTACCCTTCTTTTTATTCCAGGTTTCCTTTTCTACGGTAATGACAGATTCTTGCCAAATTTTGGCAACAAGACCAGGGGCGATACATTTGAGAGGGACTTCCTCATCATCATGCACCCTTTCAGACCCTTTTAGTTTATAAAACACCTTAATCCTCCTGCCATCCTCGGTTTGCACTTTTGGTTCCAGTTCACTCAAGGTTTCAGTGGTAATGATATGATTCTCAAGAGGAACATCTTTAGTTTTGACCGGTGCATATCTAGGAGGTTCATCGAGCTCATCATCCGAAGAGTCAGTGTCATATACACTGATATCATCAGCTTTCTCACACAGATTGACAGCTTTAGCAGGAGTAGCAGCCTTAGTAACCTCAGCAGGTTTAGCTGCTTCAGTAACTTTGGCCGCCTCTGCAGCTTTTGCTGCCTCAGCTGCCATGTCCACTAGTTCCTCCTTCGGGAAGACATCAAAATTATGATTTTCGAATCTCCCCGGAGGTGGACATTGTGAATATTTGGGACTGGTGGAGAAGCCTTCCTTTTCAGAGTGTTCTACTATGTGATCAAGGACATACTTGCAGTTTAAATAACTCTCAAGCTTCTTCCTGATCTTTTCATAGTCACAGTTAACAATGGCCAATTGTTTCTTAGTGTCTTCGACCTCATTGATGTAATTATTTATAGCAATTTGCTTATTAGCCAAGGTTTTTGACAGTTCAGAAACATCCTTCTTATAATTTTCAATTGTACTAAGAAATTTTTTCTCCTTTTGTCTCAAGGAATCAATTGACCTTTGTAACGGACCAACATCAGCTTTTAAATTCAGATTTTCTTCAGTTAATTCGTTAATTCTGAATTTTAACTGATTACACTCTACACAAACTAATTTAGGATCAGAAGAAGAACTTACCTAGTTCGACGATTCAGTAATGGCCATCAATGCATAATGAGCCGCTGTCTTCTGAGCTCCAAAGAATTCGCCGAAGTTCTTCTCTGTACAGTCAGCATCCACAAGAAACGATCTTTTACCAATCAGCGCATCTGCTTCAGCTAACAGATCCTCCAAATCTTCTCCCATATTAGAATCCCACTCCGAGTCACAGTCAGACGCTTCGGTTTCAGAAGTAATGATGTCAGACTGACTCGAAGTTTCTTCAACTTCGGCTGGTGCTTCAGCCGCTTGTTGAGCAAAATAGGCTGCACCACCTTGAGGAGCTTCTTCTCCAATGATCAGATGGTTCTAGTTAAAACCTTCATCAGCTTGAATAACCAGGGCTTGACCTTGATTGTTGTTTGCAGGAGGCCTCTGGTTCTGGTTCTGGTTGTTGACTGGGACAGTAGCACGCTCAGTATTAGGTTGTGCCTGAGCTTGCTGCCTCTGATTTTGATTCGCTCTGTTGTTGTTGAAGGGATTCTGATGTCCTTGCTGCTTAGGTTGGTCACATTCCCTTGCAAAATGCCCTTTTGTGCCACAGTTGTAGCATGTGACCTTTGTTTTGTCAAACCCAAACTTGGTGTTGTTATTGATCAAAACATCTCTCCTTCCCGTCCTGTCCATATATTCCTTTGCCCTTCTCACCACGCTTGCGAAGTGCCACTGTATGTCTATCAGATCCATGTCGTCTTTATCAATCTGTGAGTAATCCTCCTATGTAAGATGAGGATTCCCGATCTGCCCAGCACCCAGTCCACTATAGAAGTTTACCAAGGTCGACAGTAGAGCCATGTGTTCTTGAGCTAGTTCTACAGTCACCTTTTCTAAACCCGCGGTGTTCAGCTGCTCTGGGACTGTGTTGGTCCGATAGCCACCTTGATTAGAAGTTGAAGCACCTCTATATCCACCATAACTTGTAGTTGGAGCCCCGCCAAAATTTGAAGGAGAAGGTCCACTAAAGTTTGCAGTTGCCTGCGCTGGTGCTGCAAGATGAGAAAATGGGTTAACACCAAACTGGTTAGTATTGAAATTCAAAGGATACTGGTTTGGTCCAAAAGGATATGTAAGAGGAGGAACATCAGCTGGGGGACATAATTGTCAAAAGCATAAACCGGGTCCGGGTTAACCACAAAAGCAGTCTGTGGTTTGGTTCCACCCACACTGGTGTCCTGAAGAGGATTCCCATAATAGATGCTGGGATTCTGTGGGATGAGCGCCTTGTTTGCTCTCCTGATCTCCTCTATCTCCTTGTTCTCTAGCTCGGTAATGAACTCGTTGATGGAGAGAGTTTGGTATGCATTGCTTGACTTTAGAATATCCAACCATTGATGCCAATGAGGAGGTAGCGCCTCAGCAAATCTTTCTACAAGGTCCGCAGATGAATATAAGACCCCGTACTGATACATTTCAGACATCAGATGGTAGTATCTAGCAGTCAAGTCCCTCAGAGATTCGTTCCCGATAGCATTGAAGTTCTCAAACTCCTTCTTGAGTTGATCCATTTTAACCTTCCGCGTCTTCAGATTCCCTTCATTTCGCTCAGCCAGTGCTAGTCAAAGCATCTGTGATGTAGTGCACTGAGCTAATTGATGAAGTATATCCTTGGGAAGAGCTTGCTTCAATGCCGCCATCGCCTTCTTCTCATAATTATACTTCTTCCTCTGATCTTCATTCATGTCTTCAATTGAGATCGGAGTAGTGGAATTCTCAACCATAGGCCTACTATACCCAGTCTCTATCGCTGACCACACGAGACCATCAATACCCTCAACATACGTTTGAAATCTGCCCTTCCAACCATGGTAGTCGGACATGTATTGCAATTTCGGCGCCCTATTCGAACTACCCGTCTCTAAGTCACTCATGAGAACGGAAGACAGATGATTCGTTTGTGAGTTTGCAGCAGCTGCGAGTGCCCAAGGATTTGCATTCAATGCCTGTTGTTGAGCCGCTAGCGCCCACGGATTGATTCCGGCAACATTCGCTTGCATCTGCGCTTGTTGCATCCGTTGCGCGTTTCGCTCGGCTGAGTATTGCCAAGGGTTTGTGGGTATGTTCGTTTGATTGTTCATTTGTTGGTTATTAGGTTGCCTAGGTTGGTTCAGATGACCCCACGGGTTTGCCATATGTCAATATTTGTCAAATGTCCGATACTTAGTCAAATTTTTCAGTTTCAGGTCCTTTTAGGCGAGTAGGAACTCTATTTGTGTGTTCTTGAGGCGATTACAGTGTAAATGTGTGAAGTCTTCTTGTAATCGCCTAAGGCATAGGCGATTAGGGGCTAAGTGTGTAAAGGATCTTGTAATCGCCTAAGTTATAGGCGAGTAGGGGCTAAATGCATGAAAGATCTTGTAATCGCCTAAGTGATAGACGAATAGCAGCTAATCGTGTGAGAACTCCTTGTAATCGCCTATATATAGGCGATTAGGGTTTCCTAAATGCTAGAATGTCTGCGTAATCGCTAGATCTGATCTGTAACCCCACTTTTGCTCAAAAACAGCCGTTTTTGCCTCAAAATCTTAACCAAAACAATGTGTTTAAACCCCAAATGATTGGAAAAGTTTCCAAAACACTTTTAGAACAAAACCTAATCAAAAACACATGTTTTAATCCATAAACACACACCAAGAATTTGAAAAATAAGGGTTTTTTATCAAAAACTCAAAGTTTCAAACTTCAAAACAGGTTTTTGCTTAAAAATCACAACTTTCCCATAAAAACCTACCTGTTTTTGCTCGTTTTTGCTATCAAAACACTCGTGATAAGAGCCTCGGCTCTAATACCACTTGTAGGATCGACTAACGTGTCACCCGACAATCACGAGGGCTATATTCAAGGTGCGGAATCCCTTGAATATGTCTCAATAACAGAAGCGAAGATGAAACAATGAAAAACGAGTAATTACAACACACAAATGGGTCAAAAGATTCACGTTTATATCATTAAAACAGAGCTCGAGTGTTACAATGAACAAACCTAGCAATCTCAGACCTGGGGAGGGTGTTTGGAGAGTGTGTGTGGCAAGAACTAATGATTAGGGCAAAGATTGGGACTATTTATACCTCCCATACTCGTACAGACCCCTTTAGGCGAGTAGGAGGCTATCACACATGAACAACTAGCGAGTAGGGCCGTACTCACTATTAGCTTCATGCGAGTAGGGCTATACCACATCAATACTGATGTGGTATAGGCTGTAAATGCCTATAGGCTGTAAATGCCTAAAGCCACACCGTACTCGCCTGAAGTGTCCCAAACGTCCCGAAACGCGTATAAACATCTCCAAACACCCCGAAATACGTCCAAACAACATATATACTAGCCTAAGGACATCATGCACTTACAGGGGGGAATTTTAAATTCAAACGTTTGGGGTGAAAAACTTGAAATTCAAACGTTTGGGGGGAGGGGATTTGAAATTCAAACGTTCGGCCTATATTTTTTTATTTATTATTATTATTATTATTATTTAAATAAAAAAGAATAATTAACCAATGATTACTCAATCATTTATAAAGCCCCATAACCCCCCTTCTCACTACAACCTCTTTTTCCATAACCCCCCATAACTTCCTTCTATTACTTTTTAATATTTTAATACCCATAACCCCCCGTAACCCCACCACTACACATACACTAACAACACTTAAAAAATCATAACTGCATTATATAGATTTTACAAAGGGGCAACTGATGTGTTGCCAAATGCATCACATTTATATAGTAGTTTTGTATAGTTTTTAATCATTTAACGTTCGTAAATATCGTGTCTTAGATACTTATTTTTGTCTTGGTGTTAAGTAGGTGTTCGTAGGCTAAAACGAGAGAAAAAGAGTCTAATTGGAGGTGAAACGAGTGCACGGATGAATAAGCAGTGTTGTAAAAGGCGGCCTAAGCGGTGGTGAAACTTGGAATTTTGCCCTAGGCGGATTCCTCGGCGTTTTGGCAGTTAGTCGGAGCCTAGGCGGTCCTAGGCGGGCCTAGGCGGTCCTATTTTTTATTTTTTTTTATTATTTTTTATTTTTTTTATTAAATTTCTAAGTATTTCTAGGTATTTCTTAGTATTATGTGTATATATCTTAACATATTTTAAAAAAACCCCTAAATTTGTGTATATATATATATATATAATACGTATAAAATACCAAAACGCCTAATTCCGCCTAATTTTCGCCTAGTCCCGACTAGTCCCTAGGCTGGACCTCACCGCCTGCCTAGCGCCTTTTACAACACTGTGAATAAGGAATAAAAAGAACATAAAATATGTCAGATCACTTATTCATGCCCCATAAATAACCTCAGGAGTTATTCATGCCCCGTGAATAACTGAATTGGGTTGCAAAATGACTATACTGCCCTTAATGAATCCAGCTATTTACCCTTGTTACCCTCGCGAAGTTATGACTTATTCATGCCACGCGAATAAGTCAGGAAGTTATTCATGGGGTCGCGAATAACTCTTCAGCCCATAAAAAGCCCATTTTCGCAATAAAAACCTAATCAGCCGTTTGGGGATGCTATCTGAAGGGATATGGTATTAAAACATTACAAATACCATACCATCGCCCACTTAGAACAGGCTTTGCCAGACGCTCATCCGTCCGTTCTACGTCAGCGGATCGTCTCGCGCCCATCCGCCCGTTTTACGTCAGCGGAACGTCTGGCGTCCGCAAACCCGTTCTACGTCAGCGATGCTTCTGCCGTCCGACGCGAGCATTAATATTCTCGTTCTACGTCGACGGAACACCTGGCGTCCACCCGCCCGTTTTACGTCAGTGGTACATCCGACGCCAGGCGCATAAACGCCCGCCCCTTTCACATAGGCGGGCCAAACATACATCAAGGCTTCCTTGGCAAGCTTCACCACAAGTGGAAGATACCTTTCGGGGCAGCTTTGGGACTCACCCCTGCCCCAACCAAATATCTCTGCCATGACAGGTGACCCATCAGAGTTCCCCTCCAATCAAAGACTGTTTCTAGTCTGACGAGCCGAAAGAACGATGACGTGGCAGCCTCCCAGCCAAGATATCTTCCTGACGAAGCAGACTTTCTCTGCCCACCTCGAAATCCTGGAAAGCATAAACTATCCACCGACTGGATCCACCAATGGGCAAGCACCACGTGTCCACCGCCCATCAGCGTCCACTTACTGGGCGCCACGTGTACATGCGTCAGGACGGTAACATCCCCCCTAGCATTCTACTTTTTCCTACTTTACTAAAACCCACTTGCACCAAATGGGCTTGAAGGCTTGGGCCGGATTATGGAGACTCCTCTACCTGGGCCGGGCCCCATTAAGGGTAGAGGATGGGCTGAGAAAGTAGGAGATCTTGGTACTATAAAAGAAGGGCGCCCTCCTCCTTTTATTGGCATCTGATATCCAATACACTTTCACTCAAGAAGAATACGAACTTTCGTACCTTCTTCAACCCCTTGTTTATTATACTAACGATTAGAGGCTCGGCTCTTCTAATTGGTAGTCTCGTAAATCCTTGGTCTTACTTTTAGACCCACGCGTATTTTATAATCACACTCTCTTTATAAAATACAGTAGAATCACCACACGGATTGCCCTTCGTTGGACGATCCTCGAATACGTGTTTCTTTATTGGCGCCATCCGTGGCCTTACCACAACTACTCTAAACCCAATAAACTTTTACAGCCAAATCATAAAAATGACCCCACCTCCACCAGTGTACACTCCGTCTGGGGTCGTCGAAGACATCACTGACGCCACCCCAGGATCCCACCCAACATCAGGGGACCACAACAACCAACCCCCCCCCCCTTATAACCCCCAGAAATCTGGAGGCCCAGCTCACAGACCCAACTCCTCCAACTGAGGAGGAAATCGAGGCACTAAACAATGAGTGGTACGAACGCCAGAGACAAATCCTCGACGCACAGTTGGAACGACGCCGACTCACTGGCAAAGCACTCATGGGCTCCTCCTCAAGGCAGCCCGCAAGAACACCGGCGCCCGCCCGTCACGGGGAAGGTCCAGGGCAAACCCCTGAGGACCAGGCCCGTGCAGAGCGCAACCGGTTTGATGCCGAAGACTACGACAAAAGTTCGTGGGAGGACGATGCTTCCAGGGACTATCGTCATAGCCCATATTATAGGCGGGAACGACTCAACCGCTACAACGACGACGCTACCACCAACCTCTCGCTCCCTTACAGACCAACCGCATTTGCGGACAAGTCTAAATTTACTCGGCGCATCTCTCAGGCACCAATCCCACCAAGACAACGCTTACCGGCCAACGTTAAAATCTACGACGGCCTATCCGACTTAGATGACCACCTTGGCATATTCAACCAAGCAGGGGCCGTCATCGGTTGGACCCTACCCGTTTGGTGCCACATGTTCGCCCAGACACTCACCGTAGCCGCCAGGGTCTGGTTTGACAACCTCCCGACCGGAAGCATCGACAGCTACGAACAGCTGATCGAAAAATTTTCACTCCATTTCAGCCAACAGCGTCGCCACAAGCGCGACAAAAGCCAAATCTCCCTCTGCAAACGCAGAGACACAGAACCTCTCGAGGACTTCATCGTGCGGTTCAACAAAGAGGCCCTCCAGTTGGGAACCGGGGACGAGGCAACCCGAACCTCCTTCTTATCCAACGTCAACGATGACGGCCTACAACACACCCTACAAGGGAAAGACGGCGTCCCAGACGCCTGGGAAGAAGTGGTCCACATCTCAAAACTCTATGCGGGCAACCAGAAAACGATGCGCCAAAACCAGAGAGGGAGTTCCAGCAACAACCGCAGCCGCGGCATCAACCGAGCATCCGTCTGGAACCGCATCTCTGGTTCCACCGATGAAGGACGATACTCAACTTCCGGCGACGCCAGAAACATCATCGGCAACAAACAAAGTCGCGACCAACGCAACAGCGGACGCCGGAACCAGGATTGGACCACTCTCACCAAAACGCCGTCCCAAGTACTATCACAAGTCCTCTCCACCGGAGAGGTAACCTTCAAAATCCCGAAACCTATGGGGACAAAACGAAAAAATGTCGACACCACCAGGTTTTGTGACTTCCACAAAGACGTGGGCCACGATACCGACAACTGCTACAGCCTCAAAATGGAAATCGAGGCGGCCCTACGCTCCGGGAAACTTGCCAACCTGGTCAAAAATGTCCGCGCAGGCGGACGCAGGCAAGACGAGCCCGATAAACCCATCAAAGACATTAGAACACACTACATCCGCGACGCACACAACAGACAGTGCAACATGACGCGCAGCACCAAGCGGAAAACAAACTTCCCCAACATAGCAACCACATCTGAAACAACAAACTGGCGGGAGGCCCAAGTCCTCCTCCCTATAATCCCAGGGGGCGCTCAGTCAACGACCCCCCTCACTATCACAGCACTGTTCGGACACTACCGAACTTACAAAATGATGTGCGACGGCGGCAGCAGCTTCGACATCATGTACCAACAGTGCTTCGATCAACTAGACGAAGAAGACAAGGCACGCCTACAACCAGATACACCTATTGCCGGCTTCTTCAACGAGGTAATTCATCCCATTGGCAAGTTTGACTTTACAGTCACACTTGATGACGGCATACACAGCCGCTCAGAAGTATGCACCTTCCACGTCATCCCAGCCGTTTCCTCATATGACATATTGCTAGGAAGACAGGGTTTGCAAACTTCAATTCCACCGCATCAACTCCTCATCAAACCATGGGTTTCCCAACACCCACTGAGATCGCATACATCCGAGGTAATCAAGAATGCCTCATGACAACTCACCCGGCAGACGACACAGCAGCGCTTCCACCAAACCCACCAACTGACGAAAACTGGGTCCTCAACCCAGCTTTCCCCGAACAAACCATTACTTTGGGCCGGACCCTGTCCCCCCAAGTAAAGGCACACCTAAAACACCTACTGGTGGCGAACAAAGACATCTTCGCATGGCAATCATCAGACATGATCGGCGTCCCAAGACACATCGCCGAGCACCGCCTCAACACATACAAAGACGCGCGCCCAGTGGCCCAGAAAAAGCGGCCACTCGGCCCCGACAGAGTCAAAGCATTAATGAACAAGTCGACGATCTGCTAGACGCGGGCATTATCAGAAAATGTAATCACCAAACCTGGGTGGCCAACCCAGTAATAGTACTAAAAAAGAATGGGTCCTGGCGCATGTGCGTCGACTACAAGGACCTAAACAAAGCATGCCCCAAAGATCACTACCCTCTCCTAGAGATCGATTTGAAGGTTGACTCACTCGCGCCATTCAAATACAAGTGCTTCCTCGACGCATATCGAGGATATCATCAAATCCAAATGGCTTACGAAGATGAGGATCGAACAGCGTTCAGAACAGACCGAGGGGTGTACTGCTACACCAAAATGCCCTTCGGACTCAAAAACGCTGGCGCAACTGTAACGACCCTGGCTGACGTGGCCGGGTCGTCGGGTCGGGTGATCGGAGCTACGCAGCGGAATTCGGGTAATAACAGTCTTTAGTCTTTTTAGGATCCACGTCATCATATCTGTTGGGTTACCTGAACACATGTCAAAAATAGTTTCTGTCAACATAAAGTTGGTGAGGTCGTGTATTTTATAAAGTGAATGGTCAATTTGTTTATTTATAATTCTTTTATAAACTCTTTCATAAACATTCTTTTATAAACTCTTTTATAAACATTCTTTTATAAACATGCTTTACATTTATAATTCTGGAGGGGAATTCTATATAACCAACTCTATTATACATCCATTCAATCATAACCCAATTCTATTATGTGCCATTCCTAACAATGGTACCACTCTGATTGTGATTTCCCGTCGGGTTTATTACGGGATGGGTCCTATACCTTGGACAATGGTTCTTGCCCTCTAGTCGGTGCAAGAAAGGAAATGGCGGATACCGTCCAGTACTGTCCTCGTTGTTTCTATATATCCCCGTTTCTATTATATTTCTTTATAAATTCTATAAATAATCGTTTATTGTAAAGCAATTCTGGTTTTAATAAATGACATGTATTCCCCCAAAAACACTTAATAAAACAGTAAAAGTGGGGAGTTCACGATACTCACCGATTTGCATTATATCTTCAGCAAATCTTCTCATTACAATTATATGTTCTATATATATGGATACGTTTTACGCGTAAGACTTGTTAGATTGTAATACTTAGGATATATATCATATATACAATTTATATATATAGAATCTGATATATATTAGATAGTCCTAAACTCGGGGTTTGGTCTTCCTAGGCAAAAAGAAATAAAGCTGGCCATTACAGCTTGGCACGCGAACCTAAAAGAACTCTAGACACTTCTATACCCGAGTTTATTATATCGTTTTATATATCGAATCTTGTATATATAAACATATATATTTTATATATGTTTATTATTCTCTTATTATTATTATCAAGTCCGTACGTTATTCGTATTATATATATAATTCTTATAATTATAATAATCCTCGTCTAGTCCTTGGAACGGGTTCTATTCTGGTAGTTGACCGAGTCACTGAGTCGACTCGGTAACGACTCTAATTTCTCGATACGGTTAACGGTACCTCGCAATCAACATGATTATATATTAATAACTTATCAAATCGTAAGATTATTAACCAAATAACCAAATAGAGATATTCTTACCCATTTAATAACCGGACACTTTCCGGGTTATTATTGGAATACAATCGGAAGTTAACCGGGATTCGCGTAAGACCGGTTATTGGACTCGTCTTCCTTATTTGGTACCTATAACAACAATCACCAAGACAGGTTAATAAT
This sequence comes from Ambrosia trifida, assembly GCA_028751855.1. NCBI lineage: Eukaryota > Viridiplantae > Streptophyta > Magnoliopsida > Asterales > Asteraceae > Ambrosia > Ambrosia trifida. The sequence goes on from CM054128.1 coordinate 111,552,427, forward strand.
CAAGAGATTATACCCAATACTTCAATGATAATTGTACCATTTAACCAAATAACCTACAACTTTTATACGGATAGAAATATAACCGGACTGATTATAATAAACGGGACCCGGCTAATGGTTATAATAGGCTCATGACAGTCACCGTAACTTGGTGACTGTCTGGTTCGTTTAATCCGGACAGAAAGACGAACAGGGCCCGGGTTCATACAGTCTTCGAGTTCAGTTCAGAAACAAAGGCTAGGTTCTTGGAATTCTTATCTCAAAGGAGCAATATAAAGGTTACTGGTTGGCTTAGTGGGTTACCCGAACTCGCGGCAGTCACCCAATGAACTGGTGACTGTCCGGTCAAGGCCTCAAGACACAACAGAGAGATAGTCAAAAGCCGTAGAGTTATTATATCCAAGATCTGATCCGATAACAGTGGTTCGGGTGTTTGGTTTATAGGCGACAAGGTACTTCCGATGACAGTCACCATACCCGGTGACTGTCCGGTCTCGCTTATCAGTAACAGAGAGGAGAGGTTTCTGTGATAATTAGTCGCATCATAGGAAAAGAGAAAGGAATTCTTACCGGAGAAGAAGACATGTACGGTGGCGGTGGTGGTGATGACGGGACAGTGACCGGAGCAGCACGGAGGCGGCAACAGCCGCCATGGCTGTCTGATCAGTGGTGGTGCCCGGAAACTGAGGCGGCAGAAGCCAGCCATGAATTCCGGTTAGTGGTGGTCCGGCGAGAAGTTAAGGCGGCCGGAGAGGAGGGGTCCGGTTGGGTTTTCTTAATCAGGAGATAGTATACTTATGTGTGTGTGTGTATTGTCTGTATAAGAGAGAGGGAGTAGCGAGAATGAGAGACAAGAGGTGGTTTAAATAAGGATTAAAATTAAAGGGGTGTTTGGCCATAGGGATAATTACTGAAACGCGGGTACTTGGTAACAAGTATAAATACTAAATAAAAATACTTGGCGACGTTTTAATTAGCAGGAAAAGAGCGTTTAACCGCGGTAATAATAATCCAATAATTATTATTTCGATACTTGATTGAACCGGTTTGCCGCGCGATTCGAACTTGACTATTTTATTTCATAAACGGGTGGTTGGGTCCGACCTGACCCGTTTAGGAGATCCGTAACACGTCGGGGTGTTACAATTCTCCCCCCCTTAGAAAATTTCGTCCCCGAAATTTGAGTGATCTTGTCCTTTACACTCTTAATCTATAAGGATGTTACAATTTGGACCAAGATACTCGTCAACGAGACATGTTCAACTTTCGTGGATTGTGGTTAACTTGATTTTATACCAATCCAAGATTATAACTTATTAGAAACGTCAATCCGCAAGACTGCATCTTGATCAGATTTCTAATTCCGTTTTAACCTTTCTTGCTATAGTCATATTAATTCAAATACAGGGATTATCTGAATTTTTCTGGTATGGCTATTAAAGGTTTTAGATATAGATTGATATTTTCTATATAAGGACCTTGAGATTCTAATCGTTTTTCTTTTGAAAGATTTATAGACTTTTAGTAAACATTTCTAGAATCTCAAATTGATACAATATTCCTCTCATTTAATATTCGGTTTCAATTACAATGATGGATTCTATTTAGTTCTCAGGAGATAGATACGGAAATCCCACCATTATAATGACTTGAATGGGATCCGAGCTACTACCGCCCTTATTTGAACGTTAGAATTTATCATCATTGTAATTCTGATTTTTAAAGAGTAGGAATATTTTCTGATAACTCTCGGATTATTAGACGTATCTTATCCGGATTTTAAAGGTACCGGAAAAGACTAATTCATTGATGATTGAGATTTCTCTTAAATCATCTATAATAATCTCACTGACTATTTCATTGATGATTAACTGCATTGTATTTAATACATATTATTTGACTTTTCTCATTATATTATTGTGAAAGAGATCTTTCACAATTCTACAGTCAATATATGTAACTTTATCTTTATAATCTCGGAATCTACTGGTAACAGTCGTTGTTACGATTCTTTGATTTAAGATTCTTATAGCAATGCATCAATGATTCTTTCTCAAAAACATGATTATCATTCAGGTTTACTACATGAATACTTATTGCGTTAAGTATTTCTGCAGTTATTTCTTCTTGATATCACTTCGAGATTCGTTGACACTCTCGATTAAATATTTTATAATTTCTTCTTATATAAAAATATTCTTTATAAATTCTAGTCGTTCTTCTTACGACTTATTTTCCTTTCTATTAATTTCTTTCTATATATATATATTTATTAATTTCTGTTGGCATCTCGGATGCCTTCTGATCATAATTGGCATTTCGCTTGCCTTCTCGTGTTATCTGACATTTCCAATGCCTTATTTATTATTGTCCAGACATATCGGATGTCTGTTCGTATTATAATTCTTTTCATTTCTTGATTTATATTCTTTTATTTCCAAGCGAATACTGATAATCATTTATAGTAGGCACTATAAATATATCATTTCTATAATATATATGTGCTTGGAATAATTCTTTCTTATTCGATTAAATTCTATATTATTCGTGTCTGGAAATACGTTCCAATAGACTTATATATAGGCAATATACCATATTTTCTTAATCCAACTTATTATAAGCAAAGCTTATTTCGTCGAGATATTTATATAGATAATTCTTGCCAAAACAGTGATTTCTTAAATTATCTCTCACGACCTTTAATTCGAGACAGGAAATTCGTCATTCCTTGGTCGGAGAGTTTCACTGGAAAAATGAGCATAATTCTATTCATTTTTCGTTTTCATGTCGATCATACCTTGCGAATCTCTACGCGATTCCGCTTGGTATTTAATCATTTCTTGCTATATTTGATAATTTGGTGGATTCCACCGTTCCGGTTTCTGAATCCATATAAATTCATATCCGTTATATTTTAAAGATTTAACAAATCTTTCATCACTTCTTATTTATAAATTTCAACTTGGTAATATTTAACCGTTTTACCAATTTGATTATACAACAACTCACGCGAGTTTTTATACAGGAGTGACTGAGAAGATTCGTTCATAGTGTCTATATTCTTTCAAAGAATTCTTGTGACTTGGCGGCAAATGTCCGGATATACCTTCTGTAAAGGTCCAGATATCATTTGCCCCGGGAATTGCACAGGGAATATACACTATTTTTGATTGGCAATCAAAATCAATAAACTGATTCATAGAATTTAACCAATCGATGGTTTATATTCTGCAAATATATTCATAATCGTATTCCGCGAAGGAATTTTAACTAGATTGCCAATGATTTAGTCGTATTTTTCAAATACGATACGCTGATAATTCAGATTTATATTTCTTCTTATCATTTATTTCCTTTAATATGTTCGTGACTCAAACATACTGTGATCTCGATAAACTCTTACTTGAATGTTCCTGTGCCTGTGGTGTTCATAATTATGTCGCGATCATAATTACTATTCCACCTCACCTAACATTCCAGTATTCGTTTATTTTAATCACAATAGGTATGTGTCCCTCACATATTATTTCGATATTCTGTTCTTTATTTTCTCTTAGATTATATATTCTGGAAAGAAACATATTGATATAAGTCTAACGAAGTAGACTGTCAATCATTCAGGAATTTGATCGTGTCATAAGATATTCAATATAACCATCCATTCTTCTTAATATCCTTGACTTATTCGAGTCGTAGGATTAAGTTGGTAGTTATATTTCTGTATAGTCGATCGAATAGGAATTCGATTTCTTTAGAGTCAATTATTTTCGTCGCATGAATTCGAAATTATAATATTTCCGTTCGAAATATTATTTAACTTCGGGAAGAATCGATTTAAATTATGAACCGTAATATATAATACTTATCGTCCATATCGAAATAAAATATCAAAGAAATTATATAATCAAATATAATTACAAAATCGTGTCGAAAATACTTTTAACTTATATATATATATACGGATATAAATTTGATAAAAAAAATCTTTATGAAATACTGTTAAATGCGATAGGAAATATGTTTCGGTAAATAATACGGTCATGGTTCTTTTGTATAAAAACTTTTAGGAATAATTGATAATAACAATACCGATTCACGTTTCGTAATAATATTCGTTTTCAAAAATGATACGAACTACCAAGTAAAATAGGTTCGAGCAAAATAATATAGCCGTGGGTTTTCAAATAAGTCTTTAGGAAAAATTTATAATAATAATACTGGTTCGGGTTTCGTAATGATATTTATTTTCTTAAAAATAATAACTATTTGAAAGAGTCACGGTAAAACTTTCTTAATGTCCGAATTCTTTTAATAAACAAATTTCTTATTTCAGATCGGTAAAATAAATAGATTTCTCAAAACACGGTGATCAAAATTTTAAGGTTAAATGAATGTATTGGAATAAAACCTGAGATAGATTCTGGGGTTTTTCAAAAATTATCAATACTTATTTTGCTAAAAATATTAACAATTTTTCTTTAATCGTTTGAATAAATCGTTATTTAAAAATCGGGGTATATACTTTTACGAAGATCAAAATACTGGTTTGATATAAAAAAAATAATGACCAAGTATAAACTTCATAATTATACTGAAAGGATTTAAAACATTTTAAATAATCGCGGAATATATTTAATCTTAAATAATAGAAGAAAATTCTTTTAAAAACGCGATATTTATATGCTTCTAGTATATCAAATTTTATAAAATTTTCGGAATTATGGTGTAAAAATAATATTTCTGGAAACTCGAGCATAGGAATGTTCAAGTGGTAGTATAATAATTATGTTCTGTTTATCGTAATAACCGTGAGGTTAACGTTCTGAATGATTACTGAGACTGGAATAATTCAATAAACTTATACGAAGTTTTCTTGAATTAAGATGAACAGTTTATGTTTTATGATCTATATATTTTTCTATATCAACATATATATACTTTTTATAACTTCGTCATTTTATATCGAGATTCATTTTCTGATTTCTATTAATTTATCTGGTTTCTGTTCTGTATATATATTCTCATTTCTTATAGCCTTAATATCCTGTAAGATTTCCCAGAAATTAAATGTGTATATAAATTCACAACTGTGTACATAATTGTCAATTTATCCCACATAATCATTCTAGTAATATCCTGTAGTGGATTCATTCTGATTTCTAGTATACGATTATGGTTCTCACCAACTTTATAATGATTTTGACATTTAGGTACCCAAAAGTTTAATAACCTGATATTTTCTTTACTAATCCTAACATCCTAAATATTTCTCTAAGCGACATTTCTTTTTAGAAAAATATTCTGGTAGATCCCGAATGACTAAAGACTTCAAAACTGTTATTAGCGCGGCTCTGATACCACCTGTAACGACCCTGGCTGACGTGGCCGGGTCGTCGGGTCGGGTGATCGGAGCTACGCAGCGGAATTCGGGTAATAACAGTCTTTAGTCTTTTTAGGATCCACGTCATCATATCTGTTGGGTTACCTGAACACATGTCAAAAATAGTTTCTGTCAACATAAAGTTGGTGAGGTCGTGTATTTTATAAAGTGAATGGTCAATTTGTTTATTTATAATTCTTTTATAAACTCTTTCATAAACATTCTTTTATAAACTCTTTTATAAACATTCTTTTATAAACATGCTTTACATTTATAATTCTGGAGGGGAATTCTATATAACCAACTCTATTATACATCCATTCAATCATAACCCAATTCTATTATGTGCCATTCCTAACAATGGTACCACTCTGATTGTGATTTCCCGTCGGGTTTATTACGGGATGGGTCCTATACCTTGGACAATGGTTCTTGCCCTCTAGTCGGTGCAAGAAAGGAAATGGCGGATACCGTCCAGTACTGTCCTCGTTGTTTCTATATATCCCCGTTTCTATTATATTTCTTTATAAATTCTATAAATAATCGTTTATTGTAAAGCAATTCTGGTTTTAATAAATGACATGTATTCCCCCAAAAACACTTAATAAAACAGTAAAAGTGGGGAGTTCACGATACTCACCGATTTGCATTATATCTTCAGCAAATCTTCTCATTACAATTATATGTTCTATATATATGGATACGTTTTACGCGTAAGACTTGTTAGATTGTAATACTTAGGATATATATCATATATACAATTTATATATATAGAATCTGATATATATTAGATAGTCCTAAACTCGGGGTTTGGTCTTCCTAGGCAAAAAGAAATAAAGCTGGCCATTACAGCTTGGCACGCGAACCTAAAAGAACTCTAGACACTTCTATACCCGAGTTTATTATATCGTTTTATATATCGAATCTTGTATATATAAACATATATATTTTATATATGTTTATTATTCTCTTATTATTATTATCAAGTCCGTACGTTATTCGTATTATATATATAATTCTTATAATTATAATAATCCTCGTCTAGTCCTTGGAACGGGTTCTATTCTGGTAGTTGACCGAGTCACTGAGTCGACTCGGTAACGACTCTAATTTCTCGATACGGTTAACGGTACCTCGCAATCAACATGATTATATATTAATAACTTATCAAATCGTAAGATTATTAACCAAATAACCAAATAGAGATATTCTTACCCATTTAATAACCGGACACTTTCCGGGTTATTATTGGAATACAATCGGAAGTTAACCGGGATTCGCGTAAGACCGGTTATTGGACTCGTCTTCCTTATTTGGTACCTATAACAACAATCACCAAGACAGGTTAATAATCAAGAGATTATACCCAATACTTCAATGATAATTGTACCATTTAACCAAATAACCTACAACTTTTATACGGATAGAAATATAACCGGACTGATTATAATAAACGGGACCCGGCTAATGGTTATAATAGGCTCATGACAGTCACCGTAACTTGGTGACTGTCTGGTTCGTTTAATCCGGACAGAAAGACGAACAGGGCCCGGGTTCATACAGTCTTCGAGTTCAGTTCAGAAACAAAGGCTAGGTTCTTGGAATTCTTATCTCAAAGGAGCAATATAAAGGTTACTGGTTGGCTTAGTGGGTTACCCGAACTCGCGGCAGTCACCCAATGAACTGGTGACTGTCCGGTCAAGGCCTCAAGACACAACAGAGAGATAGTCAAAAGCCGTAGAGTTATTATATCCAAGATCTGATCCGATAACAGTGGTTCGGGTGTTTGGTTTATAGGCGACAAGGTACTTCCGATGACAGTCACCATACCCGGTGACTGTCCGGTCTCGCTTATCAGTAACAGAGAGGAGAGGTTTCTGTGATAATTAGTCGCATCATAGGAAAAGAGAAAGGAATTCTTACCGGAGAAGAAGACATGTACGGTGGCGGTGGTGGTGATGACGGGACAGTGACCGGAGCAGCACGGAGGCGGCAACAGCCGCCATGGCTGTCTGATCAGTGGTGGTGCCCGGAAACTGAGGCGGCAGAAGCCAGCCATGAATTCCGGTTAGTGGTGGTCCGGCGAGAAGTTAAGGCGGCCGGAGAGGAGGGGTCCGGTTGGGTTTTCTTAATCAGGAGATAGTATACTTATGTGTGTGTGTGTATTGTCTGTATAAGAGAGAGGGAGTAGCGAGAATGAGAGACAAGAGGTGGTTTAAATAAGGATTAAAATTAAAGGGGTGTTTGGCCATAGGGATAATTACTGAAACGCGGGTACTTGGTAACAAGTATAAATACTAAATAAAAATACTTGGCGACGTTTTAATTAGCAGGAAAAGAGCGTTTAACCGCGGTAATAATAATCCAATAATTATTATTTCGATACTTGATTGAACCGGTTTGCCGCGCGATTCGAACTTGACTATTTTATTTCATAAACGGGTGGTTGGGTCCGACCTGACCCGTTTAGGAGATCCGTAACACGTCGGGGTGTTACAGCAACCTACCAACGCCTCATGGACCAGGCGTTCATTAACCAGATAGGCGTCAACCTTGAAGTCTACGTTGACGACCTAGTCATCAAAAGCACTCAGGAGGATACAATGCTTATGGACATCCAGCGCACCTTCGAACAGTTGCGCAGCATCAAAATGAAACTAAATCCGGGAAAATGCTCCTTCGGAGCAGAAGAAGGGAAATTCTTAGGCGTCATTGTCACCAATGGCGGCTTCAAACCAAACCTGGAAAAAGTCCAAGCAATCCAACGCATGCCATCACCAAACTCGATAAAAGACGTACAGACACTGATGGGACGTCTAGTTGCTCTCAACCGCTTCCTGTCAAACTACGCCTCTAAGTCTTTTCCTTTTGTTCATACTTTATAGAATGTACTAAAAAACACAGTTCCGCTGGACACCAGAAGCGGAGGTAGCCTTCCGTGAAATGAAGCAATGTTTAACCTACTTGCCAACTTTAACAGCACCCTTTCCGAAGGAACCCCTTACATTATATCTATCTGCGTCAGAAACGGCAATAGGCGCCGTACTATTAGTAGAACGCAACAAAGTACAAACACCAATCTACTATATCAGCCGCACCCTAGCAGACGCAGAAACCAGATATTCAACAATGGAAAAACTCGTCCTAGCATTAGTCCACGCGTCAAGACGCCTACGAAGATACTTCCAAGGACATCCAATCAACGTCCTTACAGACTACAGGATAAACACCGTACTGTCCAAACCAGAACTCTCCGGCCGCTTGGCCAAATGGGCGATTGAGCTGGGTGCACACACCATTGTTTACAAACCAAGACCCGCGATAAAAGGGCAGGTCCTGGCAGACTTCATCGCAGAAATCCCGATTGACAAAATCCAAGACTGCAAAGACGAACAAGACCCCAAGCCCATTCCCAACGATCGAGTAACCTGGTCATTATACACTGACGGAGCTTCCAATGACCAGGGCTCGGGCGCCGGACTTCGCCTCGTCAGCCCCGACAAAACGGAATTCACATACGCCGTGCGCCTCGAGTTCCCAAGCACAAACAACGAGGCAGAATACGAAGCATTCTTGGCTGGCCTGCGCCTGGCACCCAAAATGGGCGCAAGGCACCTCAACGCCCATGTGGACTCCATGTTAATCGCGGGCCACATGAACGGCGTTTACGACGCCAAAGATCCAGTCATGGCCCAATACGTCGACCAGGCCAAGCTCCTCACCAAGAAATTCGTTACCTGCACCATCCTCCACATAAATCGCAGCGGCAACAAGGAAGCCGACGCACTCAGCAAAATGGCCTCCACAGCTTGGCCGCATATGGCCAAAGAGGTACGCATTGAAACCCTACCTCAACCTTCAGTACCACTTATATAGGTCAATATAACACAGACAGGGGCCGGGTCATGGATGACCCCTATTCAAGCCTATCTAGCGACAGGCACCCTGCCACCTCAAAAAGCGGAGGCTCGAAAAATCCAATACAAATCCCAACATTACCAACTAATGAATGGGATCCTGTACCGACGCTCATACTTGGGTCCATTACTAAAATGCATAGATACGGCGACAACCACCTTACTCATAAAAGAAATTCACGAAGGCATATGCGGGATCCATGCGGGGCCAAGAATGGTCGTCGCCAAAATCATGAACGCAGGATATTATTGGCCAGGTATGCATCAAGACGCCGTCAAAATCCTACGCACCTGTTTCAACTGCCAACAACATGCGCCAAATACCCTGCGCCCCAAAAACGATTTGGTACCAGTCACAGCCGCCTGGCCATTTCAAAAGTGGGCTATGGACCTGGTCGGCCCATTCCCAATGGCCCCTGGAAAGGTACAATACCTCATCGTCGTCGTCGACTACTTCACAAAATGGGTAGAGGCCAAGCCACTCGCTTCAATAAGCGCTGAACAAAAAAAATATTCATCTGGGAATTTATCATTTGCCGCTTCGGCTTACCCATGGAAATCGTCACGGACAACGGCACACAATTCACCGACAAAAAACTCCAAACATGGCTAACACAACTAGGCGTTGGCCAAATTTTCTCATCTGTGGCCCACCCTCAAGGTAATGGCCAAGTAGAACGCATCAACAGATCCCTGGTCGAAGGCATTAAGACTCGCCTAGGGTCAAAACGCACGGGCTGGGTAGATGAGCTCCCACACGTGCTATGGGCACACCGCACCCTCACGAAGACCAGTACCGGCGAAACTCCGTTAAGCCTAACCTATGGTTCTGAAGCCGTAATACCCGTGGAGATCACATTTCCATCACCACGGGTCCTCAACACAGCCAACACAGACAATGACAAAGAACTGTGCCTCAATCTAGATCTCCTAGACGAAAGGCGTGACATCGCCGCCATACGCGAAGCAAACTACAAAAAGCAATTGGAGCGCTACTATAACTCCAAAGTCAAAACTTGCGAATTCGACATCGGCGACTACGTCCTTAGAGACAATTATGCCTCCCACGCAGAACGCCCGGGAAAGCTCGCACCAAACTGGGAAGGGCCTTACAAAGTAGAGCAAGTACTAGGAAAGGGGGCATATGCGCTAGAAAAACTTGATGGAACACCCATACCTAGATCATGGAATGTAGCGCAATTGCGCAAATGCTACTTGTAAAAATACTTCGGTTTTACACTCATTCTTCTAACTTATGAAGTTAATTCACTCTTCATAACTGATCGAGCGCCCCATCGTTTATGAAGTTAATTCACTCTTCATAACTGATTCGGCGCACTCCGAACTTACGAAGTTAATTCACTCTTTATAAACTGATTTGGCGCACTCCTAACTTATGAAGTCAACTCACTCTTCACAACTGATTTTGCGCACTCATCATTCATGAAGACCATTCATTCTTCATAAATGACCCCGCGCAATCCTCACTTGTAAAGATTAATCTACTCATCAACAGACGACGCACAGACACATTAGACGGATCAACAAGATAGAAGAAAAAATGATTCATTTCATATTGTCAAAAATATTTACAAGAAAAGGAAATTACAAACAACCGAATGGGGAGGCTCATGGGCCGTCCCCGAGCTACCCGCACCGGACCGCTCCTTCTCCGCCCGCTCCCGCCCAACACGGTCGGACTCCTCCACCCAACGCTTAAACTTCGCGATAGGGTCAGGATCGGCCAGACATTGCCGCACGACCTGCAGCACGGGAAAGTCAATCGCCTCCAGCTTCCGAAGCTGCTCCATCAGCAGCTCATCAGTGTTCACATCACCGAAGGGCTGCTCTTTAACTGGCGCGCCATCCTCGCAGGCCAGATACCCCTCCAGCCAGCCGCTATGAACGCCCGTCGTGCGGGCAGCATCAACAACCTCGGCAATCTGCTCACCCATCTTGGGCGCATTCCAGCAGCGCTCAAACACCTGCACATCAAACAAAGGTTAAACTAAATAAGAAACAAAGGACGAAGGAAAAAGATAGCAAAACAAAAAAGAAAACACTTACTGCGGAGATCCCATCGGACATCACCCAGAGCGATTTCTCACAATAGCCCCTCTGAGCGTCCAACAGAAGCGCCTTCTCCAGCTCCCACGCTTCCCGCTCCTTGGCAAGCGTCTCAATCTGACCCTCCAGCTCGGACACCCGACTGGTCATCCGGACCACATCGGCATCCTTCGCCTTCAGATCACCAACTGCAGTGGCATATTTGGAGGAAAGCTCCTCCAACTCCTTCGCCTTCGCTGCCGAGACCTTTTTCTCTTCGGCCAAGGCAAGCTCAGCTTTCTGGACAAGCTGACGACGGCGTTCCAACTCGGTATTCACCACCGCCGTCGACTTAGCCCAGGACTTCTGCTTTTCAGCAGCATCAGCGTCCTCCTGGCGCAGTTCGGACTCCAACTTCCGAACCTGCTCCAGCAGGCGTATACGAGCCGACTCGTACACCTCCTTCTCCCTCGCAAGCCGCTCGGTCTCACCAGAAACCGACGCCCGATCATCCAAGAAATCACCCTCTCCTCTGTGCAGGGCATAAAGGTTGCCCAGGGTCTGCGTCAGGTTCATGCACATTTCGGAGAAGAGGGTGCTACGACTTTGAGCCCGATGATACGCGCGCTCAGCCGGCGGCAACGCGTAGCTTAAAAATTCCTCAGCCATAAAGGGATTGAGGAACCTGCAGCTTTCGGTTATACGCCACCCAGGCGTATAAACCGGAGCATCCAGGCGGAAGGCCGGGCCGCTTGAAGACGCCATCGTGCCTTCAGCCCTTTGAGATTGCTGGACTTCAGGCCCACCACCAGGGAAGGACGCCTCGGCGCCGTCCTTCTCGCTCAAATCAACAAAAACGGGCCCGCCCCGCGGACCCTCCCTACCCTGAGCACCCATCCCTTGGGCCTGCTCCTTCTTAACATGCACCAGGTCCTCGTGCTGTTTCAAAAGCACGAGGCGGCGCTCCTCCTCCTCTTTGGCGGCCACCTCAGCCAAGTGAGCATCCTCAGCTCGCTTGCGCTCTAGCTCCGCCAACCGAGCGTCTTCTGCTCGCTTGCGTTCCAGCTAGGCCTGACGAGCGGCCGCCTCCTCATCCTGTCTCTTCTTCAAAGCGGCTTCAGCAGCGCGCCTATCCTCCTCCTCCTTGCCTACAACCTCAGCCTGGCGCGCCGCTTCAGCCTGGGCATGCTCCTCCTCAAGCTTCTTCTTCCGTTCCTCCTGATATTGTTTGACAGAAGGAGGGATAGAGCCTACAAACAAGACACAAGCGGATAAATAACTTGCAAGAAAAAGAAAGAAAAAACAAAGGCTCGAAAGCCGCTTACTGCTCAGCTTCTTCAGCGCCTTCCTATAAAAGGGCTCACGAACCGGCGGCGGCTCAAGCACCAAATCATCTGGTGCATCACCACCATGAACCGCCCGCTTCGGCGACGAGCCACCGGTTAAGCCTTCGACAAGCGTGTCACACCCTCAAAATCCACTTGCGGAGTTTTACCGCGAGGCGCATGACAAACCAGGATCCAAGTCAACGATCACAATAAACAAGTCTAAATGAACATATGCAATTTCAAAAACATAGTTTAAATCCCCAATTACAGCGGAAGCTTATTCTCAAAACATAATCCAAAAGTAAACCAAGTTATTCAATGTTTGAAAACCATGCAATCCTAACTATACGCCGTGCAGACGCGTGCGCCCTAGTTCCGTAGTGCTACCTTAGCGACCTGAGAAAACATGTAAGAGTTACGTCAGCACAAAAATGCTGGTGAGTTCACAGGTTTTGTAATCAAAGTATCAAGTTCAGCCTGTTCATACTATATCAATTTGTAAACCAAGTACGCTAGCTAGGCGTATGTTTTGTTACTACCACGATTGGAAAACCATTACTAACTCGCAAACCAGATGTTGTGCCCGAATAGTAAACCTGTCCCTGTTTGAGACAATATGCACTCGCCCGGCCCTCCAAGCCGACGAGCGGGGTTGGTCACTCCCAATAGATCTATTCACATTTCCCCGTTGTGCTAACCCGCACATTCATGGTTTCCCCTGGGACTTCCAAAGATCGTATAGTAGGCCATAGAAACCCATAGTATGACAGTTGTTACCAAAACATAAGTTTAACACATGTTTTCTCCCCCAAAAAGTGAAACCAGTTAAAAGAGGGGCCGTAAACTCACCTTAGGTTGCGTTACTTCGTAATACGAATAAAATCAGCAAGCTATGTTAGCCCCGTAAGGCGGCGACCTAACATATGACAGTTACAAGTAATTAGACTAATAACCCGTAGGTTAGTTAATCCCTAGATGTCCAGACCATAACCAAGTTCGTTTGAAAACACCGTGACTGTTAAATTAACCCAATGTATAAGACTCGACATCCCATTGGTGACCCGAGACTCCCCGTGTTATACTTGCACTCTCAAACATACAACCATGCAATCACACTTAACATACGTTAAAGTCCAACAAGTTGTAGCACGTAGTTCAAGTATCACATAAACAAGTCCGAGCACATATTACCAAGTTACTAGGTATGTTACGGGGTTCCTAGCATGTTCCTAGGTGTCAAATCGGGTCTCGGAATGTCAAAATACACTTACAGCAGCAGTACAGGCGATTAGGAAAAGTCAACTAGTGATTACGTAGGTCAACAGGCATTTAGGAAGGCTAATCGCCTATACTATAGGCGATTAGGGTTATATAGTATGCAAATTAGGAGTTTATAGGCGATTACGTCGTAAGGCATGCAATTCAGGGCTTAACTAGCAATTAGGATCGTAAATGCATGAAGTAAAGGCAAATAGGCCCCTACTCGCCTATACTATAGGCGAATAGGACTCCATTTCAGGCGAATAGCCTCCTATTCGCCTATAGCATAGGCGAATAGGATCCCTATTCGCCTTTAGCCCAGCTGTTCCAGTTTTTCGCGCGTTTAACACTCCAAATCAGATCCAGAACGTGTGTAAACATCAAATATCAATCAAACAACCATACCAAACATATTTCAATCAAAATCCTTCGTTTAACCTCGTTCTATCAGCCCTGCATGCAACCATGTAACCCAAAAACAATACATAGCATGAAACATCACATTAACATGCATAACCGTAACCCTAATGAACAATTACTCAGATTTCATCAACATGCTATCATCATCAATCTGTAACTACCTTAATATCATGCTAACAATCCTTCTTGAATCACAAAAACCCCATCTTTTGATCATAAACACACATACAACATGCATAATAGTTAGAATCCAATTAACAACGATTATTAACGAATTTCAGAAAACACATACGTTTATAAATAGGTCTGGACCATTAGGGATTCAATAAAAACATTATTAAAGATTGCATGAATGAAAACCACACCTTAGATTTGTGATAGATTGATGTAATAGGCTTGAAATCTTGTGTTTTGATCCAAAATCGTGTTCCAGAGGTTGTGTGTGTGTTGGGGCGAGTTGTGGGACGACTAGGGTTGTTATAATGAAGTTTAGGAGGTCAAGTATGGTATTTATAGTCGTTTTTAGTCGTCCAGCACGTTATAGGCGAGTACGCAGCAGCATCAGGCGAATAGGGCTCCTAATCGCCTATAGTAGGGGCGATTAGGGCCTACTCGCCCCTGATGAAGCCCTACTCGCCTCCCCTATAGGCGATTACAGCTCCTATTCGCCTATAGGGTCTGGTTCAGCATATTTGGCGCGTTAAACTCCGTTTTAACATATGTTAACACATTTTCACATACCGACAAGTCACATAATGATTGTAAACACATAATACTTGCAAACAAACACATTCGCACTCGTTCACCAATTCCCGGGACTCGAGACTTGTATGTTCCCTATGCTCTGACGATTCTACGAATCGTCACCCTTTGTACACTTGGTTAAGGACTGACATCTAATGAGCCTTTAGACTAACATCTAATGATCCTCTATACTAAACTAACAGTTCCCGAACCGTAACACGACTCAACTAACCCCGTTAAGTATAATATACGCGTGACTCGCTAAGGTAGACTTTCATCTAGACAGCGTTGTTAACCAGAATTTGTCGGGTGTCACAAAGCGCTTCCGGCTGCTTTCGCTTTCGACCTACAAACAAAGGAAAAACTCTATTAAGACAAAACAGACAACAAAACAAAAAGAAGATAAGAGACACTTACTATCGGTCGGCGCATCCTCAGCCGCGCGACCCTCGGTCGTCGCATCCCCACCATGCGCCCCGGCCGATGATGATCCGCCCACTGCGCCACCTATAGACCGACGCGTACGATGTACTAAATCAGACGACGGGTCACTCGACTCATCATCAGATAGAAACACATAATCAACCCCCTCCGCCGTCTTGACAGACAGCGGGTCAGGGTTGATCAAAAAACCTACTTCAAGGTTAGAGGGCGCACCTTGAATAGGGCCGGGGAACAGGAAGTTCTCCACCATCTGCTCCATCTCCGAAACCCCCCCCCCCCCCTCAGGCACCGCCACGTACATAGTCTTCACAGACCGGGCGGCAAAGTAGTCAAACAGCAAATCCCCTGCGATAAAAAACAAAGGCATAAGATATAAAGGGAAACAAATATGTTGGACGCAATAGTAGACACTTACCCTCAACAGAAAGTGGCCCACCATCACCCGCAGGCGCCACATTGTACCCCTCCCTCACGCCCAGACGACTCAAACCCAGCAACCTAAGAATTCCCTCATCCAACTTATCCAAGTCATCTAAGCGACTTGGGTGCGCGGAGAGATCCTTAAACCATTCCTCCTCCTGGAAATCCTTCACCACCTCGAAGGATGGCACCTTTTGCCCAGGACGAAGCTCCAGCTTCGCCATCTCCACAGAAATAACCTCCTTCTTCACGAAGAAGAAACACCTCTTCCACTCCCGAAGAGTTTTTGGAGAACTCTTCGGCACTACCAGGCTTACACTCTTGGATCTCTCTACGAAAGAGATCCAGCCTGTTTCCTTCACTTCCAGCTTGTAGAACACGTTGAAGTGTTCAAACACCGGCTGCCTCCTCAACGACCGGCAGGTGGCCTCAAAGTGCATCACCCTCATCACCCCGAAAGGGCTCATTTGAGAGACATGCACTCCATATCTCTGAAGGACAGAGATGAAGAAACGGGACACCGGCAGCCGGAAAAGCCCCTTCTGAAAATATGCCTCGTACAGACATATTTTCCCCTCCGGGCAGTCCACCGGAGTCTGCCCCTTCTCCGGCAGCTCAGGGTCCCATTCACGGGAAATCCCATATTTATTAACCAAGGACCTGAACTTCTCCTTGGACCAGGAGATCTGGGCATCCTTCATCGACAACTCAACCTTCTTGTCTTCAGACGACATCTTCAAAGAGATTGACACGAAGAAAAACTAAATTTTTTTTTTTGATCGGAATAAAGGAAATCGCCGGAGAAAGTTCAAAGAGAAATCAGAAAAAAGGAAGAGAATGAAGGAACTCCAAGGGTAGAGACGACTATTTATACCCATCGCATTTAATGCAGGTAATGATGATGGGCAGGCTTTTCGCGCAAAGGTCCAATCACAGGCAGACACGTCGCACAGCCCACGTGCCAAAACGGCACACGCGCCGCGCGTGTCTCACTCGCGAGACGGTTGTTCTACCCCAGCTGGCAGTTGATGCCGATGATCGAAACGTGTACGCCCACGTTCAAAACCACCATCAACAGCTGTCCCCACTCACCAGATGTACGACACGTGGTGGCCTAGCAACTCAACAGTCGTACTAACTGTCAGTCACGATCTCCAAAGCAGGTGGACCAACCGTCAGGCACGTCTTTTCAAATTCAAAACATTCCCGCCTTTAATTTACACAAATTCCAAAGAGACAAATTCAATGCGGAGTAAATGCAGGCGCAGACTGCGACAAAAAATGACTTTTCATAGCCTCTGGCCGCGCAAACAAGCCCAACACCTATCTTGGCTCAACGCCTACGCGCCAGAGCGAAAATTTTGAAAAAAATCAAATTTCACAACCTCTGGCCGCGCAAATGCGAAAACTTTGAAAAAATCAAATTTCACAACCTCTGGCCGCGCAAACAGGCCCAACACCTACCTTGGCTCAACGCCTACGCGCCAGAGCGAAAATTTTGAAAAAATCAAATTTCACAACCTCTGGCCGCGCAAACAGGCCCAACGCCTACCTTAGCTCAACGCCTGCGTGCCAGAGCGGAAATTTTGAAAAAATCAAATTTCACAACTTCTGGCCGCGCAAACAGGCCCAACGCCTATCTTTGCTCAACGCCTGCGCCCCAGAACGCAACCAAGGCGCATCCCGTCATACGCCCACAGCTTGATCCTTGTGCGCGCACCAGTTGACGAAGAATAAACAAAAACACACGTCCACTTTGGTACATGAAAACCCAGTGACGACTGGATGTTACTCAAAGTACACATGTGAAATCAAGTCCAGCACTCCCCAAAGATACAGGTCAGCACTGGACTAGGGGGACTTGAAGGGATATGGTATTAAAACATTACAAATACCATACCATCGCCCACTTAGAACAGGCTTCGCCAGACGCTCATCCGTCCGTTCTACGTCAGCGGATCGTCTCGCGCTCATCCGCCCGTTTTACGTCAGCGGAACGTCTGGCGTCCGCAAACCCGTTCTACGTCAGCGATGCTTCTGCCGTCCGACGCGAGCATTAATATTCTCGTTCTACGTCGACGGAACACCTGGCGTCCACCCGCCCGTTTTACGTCAGCGGTACATCCGACGCCAGGCGCATAAACGCCCGCCCCTTTCACATAGGCGGGCCAAACATACATCAAGGCTTCCTTGGCAAGCTTCACCACAAGTGGAAGATACCTTTCGGGGCAGCTTTGGGACTCACCCCTGCCCCAACCAAATATCTCTGACATGACAGGCGGCCCATCAGAGTTCCCCTCCAATCAAAGACTGTTTCCAGTCTGACGAGCAGAAAGAATGATGACGTGGCAGCCTCCCAGCCAAGATATCTTCCTGACGAAGCAGACTTTCTCTGCCCACCTCGAAATCCTAGAAAGCATAAACTATCCACCGACTGGATCCACCAATGGGCAAGCACCACGTGTCCACCGCCCATCAGCGTCCACTTACTGGGCGCCACGTGTACATGCGTCAGGACGGTAACATCCCCCCTAGCATTCTACTTTTTCCTACTTTACTAAAACCCACTTGCACCAAATGGGCTTGAAGGCTTGGGCCGGATTATGGAGACTCCTCTACCTGGGTCGGGCCCCATTAAGGGTAGAGGATGGGCTGAGAAAGTAGGAGATCTTGGTACTATAAAAGAAGGGCGCCCTCCTCCTTTTATTGGCATCTGATATCCAATACACTTTCACTCAAGAAGAATACGAACTTTCGTACCTTCTTCAACCCCTTGTTTATTATACTAACGATTAGAGGCTCGGCTCTTCTAATTGGTAGTCTCATAAATCCTTGGTCTTACTTTTAGACCCACACGTATTTTGTAATCACACTCTCTTTATAAAATACAGTAGAATCACCACACGAATTGCCCTTCGTTGGACGATCCTCGAATACGTGTTTCTACACTATCTTCGACTTCCAGAGCAGAAAAGGGGCGATATTGAAGACTTTTTGCAGTTCCATTCATTCCGGTTAATGCCAGAGCAATCCAGAACAAGTTTTGAAGCCGAAATCATGAAGATGCAAGGCTAATCATCTTGCGGTTTCTCCGGGTGAACGATTTGGTTATTTTATCAATTGTTTTATGTTTGATACTTATTACTTGGATTAGATTTTGTGAACACCTTAATGTTCTTTACATCTAATTGTATGTTTGACTGATCTAGACAGTTTGGTTGATTAGTATTATTGCATTATGTTATCGTATCTTAGTTTTCTTGCACTAGGATTAATTTAACTTTGCAATTAATGTTATGATAGCTGAATTGGGTCGAACAACTTAAACAAAGTCATGTCTATGTGACTTCCTAGATAGGGTATTAACATAATTCAGTTGATAATTACCGAATCAGAAACCCGGAGTGACCGTTTTTCCATATTATTGTCTTTTCTAAAAAAATCAATCATCAATCTGTTTTGCAGCACTGCAGCACTTTTACATTAAACTTCATAAAATTACTTTAGTTAATTTTAATTTAATTAGTAGTTAGTAAATTAGCACTTTCCACAAACTCCCTGAGGTTCGACAACCCTACTTCCTATACTGCAGTCAGTTGTAGCTAAGGAGTAGTTTTTAAAATATTTTTTTGATTAGCACTCGACACGCGATCAAAATGGCGCCGTTGCCGGGGAATTCGTGCGCTAAGTGTTTTTAGTTTAATTATTATTTTTTTAATTTAAAAAAAACCAAAAAAAATATTTTTTTTTCTTTTTCTGTTGTCTTGTATTTTTCTCCATTTTGTTCAGTATTACGCAGGGTATGTTAGTTTTGCAGGAAAATTGAATTCAAGATGAATTGGGTGGATTATGATGCATGTGGGTGTTGCGAGAGCCCATATCATGTGATGCAGGATTGTCCAATTGCCCGTCAGAGAGTTAAAGCATATAATGCACGTAAAGATCGTATTATCTTTGGGCTAGAAAAAGATGAAGACTCATACTTATCATCCTCTTATTATTGGCCACAATATCAGAACTGTCAGCAAAGATACTATAAGCCAAACATTTATCAATCTAGGGAACAAACTACATATTACTACATGAATACTGATCCAATTGTTCATGGAGGCCAGAGTGTTGACTACGGTTATCAACAGCAAGAAAACAATGAAGAGGGAAGCAATGATCAGCTGAGTGAGATCTTAGAGGCCATAAAGGCTGTCCATGAACATGTAAAGGCGATCCGGGAAGATTTTAAGAGAATTCGGAAGGATAATGAAGTTCGGGACCACACCGTTGAGGCATTGTTTAAGCAAGTTGGTCAACTGGCAGCAGATTTGGAACTTGAAGATTTGATTGTTGAACCAGATATGGTTAACGTTGATGTGGCTGAAAAAGTTGAAGAGGCACATGTGGACCAGGTTGTGATGGAGGAAGCCTTAGAAAAGGAAGCTACAAGCTTTAAAGTAGACGTGACTTCGTGCGTACAACCACTTGTAGACGCACTTGCTGAAGAACCTGTGAACCGGGTAACCTTGGTGTATCCTAACCTTCCTCCCATATTTATGAGGAAAATAGATAAAGTTGAAGATGATGGCTTGAGTGGGCAAAAGAGGAAGGTGAGCATTGAAGACCTTGGACAAAGTATAGTGAAGTGGCCTAGCAATGATCCTGCAGACATGTCAAAGATAAGAAAGAAGATAAAGATTCGACATGTCAACTACCGAACATACATTGGGAATTCGGTAGGAAAATGTTCTTTGAGACCACCATGAATGAACATCAGGTATGATTTTTGTATATTTTGTATATTTATTTGTTTTTATGTTGTTTTATTTTAGTTTATTTTTATTTTGAGTGTGTTTGAGTCAGTTTTATTTTTATTTGAGTCATGGGATTGCTTGATATTATTTGAATAATCGATTGCCCTGCCCATACTCAATCTCCATTCGGGCGGGGACGATCCGGAAACCACTAATGTTTGCAGGCATCCCAATTTGTCTGTTTGTTTTTTTTTTCCTTTTTTGTTTCTTTGTTATAGGCTACGCAGTTTATTGACCGCGAATGAAATGCTATACGGTCATAGTGGGAGGAACTGAATGAGACTCATACGCGCACTGCATATATCCAGGGGAGTCTGTTCCTTTTTATTATTGTTGTACATTATTTTTATTTCTTCTTTATTTTATTCCTTAGCTCACATTGAGGACAATGTGCTGTTCAAGTGTGGGGGTGGGGAAATTTTGATTTTATTTGTTTTTAAGTCTTTTAAAAAAATCAAAAAAAAAATTAAAACTTAAAATTAAAAATGTCCTAAAAGCGGTCTGATCG
Organism: Ambrosia trifida; assembly: GCA_028751855.1. NCBI lineage: Eukaryota > Viridiplantae > Streptophyta > Magnoliopsida > Asterales > Asteraceae > Ambrosia > Ambrosia trifida. The sequence continues at coordinate 111,573,699 of CM054128.1, forward strand.
GGCATAAAAGCGACTGTTTCAATGCTTTCATTCTGTCTCTGCTTGTGGTGTGTGGGTCCTTAATCATGGTCCAATTCTTTAGAAGAGACATATGAATCGTTTTCAACAGGTATTTTAGAGAAAATGTTTAGAATTTGCCCGATTAGGTGTAACGAGCTGTCGGTAATAAATACATGCACACATCGGTAACCCATTTCCACACTTTGGTGAGATCTTGAGCCTACTAGATGATAGATTGATACACACACACACACACACATATATATATATATATATATATATATATATATTTTCATTTGTTGAGTGTAGGCCAGATGTTTCTCTGTTGCAGAACTTGTGTGATTTGATACACGCCGAGCCTGTAGACTAGATATGCACATAGATGATAAAGGCAATTTAGGTTTTTTCCCTTTTTCTTTTGATACCCACTTATTTGTTATGTTTGACCCGTTTACCTAAAATCACCCTTAGTAACCCATGTCGAGCCTATACTCTTTCATTTGATTAAACCTATTACCCAAATTGACTTGTTTACCTTTGTGTAATAAATTGATGACCTCCATTGTGTTTATGTTTTGATCAAGTGATTGCGTTATGTTTAAGCTGTGAAGAAAAAAAAAGAGAAAAAAGAAAAAAAAAAAGAAAAGAAAAAAAATAGAAGTATGTGTTATGGGTCAAATATGCCCAAAGTTGTGTGATTATTGTATTATGGTGATTAGTGAATAAGGATGGTCATTCAAGCGTGTTGAAACCCTTGTTTTTAAACCAATTGTTAGCCAAACCTATCCTACCTTTACCCGTAGCCCAAAACCCGTAAGTCCTTTAGATATGTGCATTGTCTATAGTTGAGGTGTGATTGTTATACAAGCCTATGATAACAGAGTTGCATGTTTGGTTTTGAGTGAAAATACTAACGCATTACATGCTAGTCCAGATATTAAACTAAGTGGAGTGAAAAATTGTGAGGGGTGTGTTGCATGAGAATAAAAGCTGAAAGCATGTTAGACTTAGTTGGGTGAGTTCTGTTTTCAAAATTGTGCATCATGGTTGCCTGTTGAATTAACACATCTAATGATGATCTATGAATGGGGTATGACTTTGGACCCTAACTAGTGCATGGCGGGGGCGTTTGAGGTATTTGTTACTTGTTCGTGGTAAGGTTCTGAGCAGATTTGCTTGAGGGCAAGCAAAAGGTAAGTGTGGGGGTGTGATGTGTTGCCAAATGCATCACATTTATATAGTAGTTTTGTATAGTTTTTAATCATTTAACGTTCGTAAATATCGTGTCTTAGATACTTATTTGTGTCTTGGTGTTAAGCAGGTGTTCGTGGGCTAAAACGAGAGAAAAAGAGTCTAATTGGAGGCGAAACGAGTGCACGGATGAATAAGGAATAAAAAGAAAATAAAATATGTGAGATCACTTATTCATGCCCCATGAATAAACTCAGGAGTTATTCATGCCCCGTGAATAACTGAATTGGGTTGCAAAATGGCTATACTGCCCTTAATGAATCCAGCTATTTACCCTTGTTACCCTCGCGAAGTTATGACTTATTCATGCCACGCGAATAAGTCAGGAAGTTATTCATGGGGTCGCGAATGACTCTTCAGCCCATAAAAAGCCCATTTTCGCAATAAAAACCTAATCAGCCGTTTGGGGATGCTATCTTCGACTTCCAGAGCAGAAAAGGGGCGATTTTGAAGACTTTTTGCAGTTCCATTCATTCCGGTTGATGCCAGAGCAATCCAGAACAAGTTTTGAAGCCGAAATCATGAAGATGCAAGGCTAATCATCTTGCGGTTTCTCCGGGTGAACGATTTGGTTATTTTATCAATTGTTTTATGTTTGATACTTATTACTTGGATTAGATTTTGTGAACACCTTAATGTTCTTTACATCTAATTGTATGTTTGACTGATCTAGACAGTTTGGTTGATTAGTATTATTGCATTATGTTATCGTATCTTAGTTTTCTTGCACTAGGATTAATTTAACTTTGCAATTAATGTTATGATAGCTGAATTGGGTCGAACAACTTAAACAAAGTCATGTCTATGTGACTTCCTAGATAGGGTATTAACATAATTCAGTTGATAATTACCGAATCAGAAACCCGGAGTGACCGTTTTTCCATATTATTGTCTTTTCTAAAAAAATCAATCATCAATCTGTTTTGCAGCACTGCAGCACTTTTACATTAAACTTCATAAAATTACTTTAGTTAATTTTAATTTAATTAGTAGTTAGTAAATTAGCACTTTCCACAAACTCCCTGAGGTTCGACAACCCTACTTCCTATACTGCAGTCAGTTATAGCTAAGGAGTAGTTTTTAAAATATTTTTTTGATTAGCACTCAACACGCGATCAGCAACTAAGCACGAACAAACTATTAGGTCATCTGTCATATCCATCATTCACAATTCACTGTCCCTCAACGTCATACACCTCCCCAATTACGCACCTCCACCATTCAACCTATATTAATACACACACCATTCACTAATATTTAACTTTTTAATACAGTAAATACTATTATAAAAGAATAATAATGGGCAAATGAACAGAGAGAGTAGGCTCCCACTCTCACACCAACTTAGCGGGATGGGAGTATGCGACGTGGGGTTCTCAATTGTCACCTCAACTTCCTACAACCTCTTACGTAGGTATAACACATGGCCTTACTATATCATCTACTAAAAATAGTTGTCAATTTCTTTTAAAACAATTACTTGAAAATGATTGATTTTGTCTTTCAAAAGGGAGTGACAATGTAACTTATAGCCTGTCATTCTCTTTTAATTTCTATTTTTAACAAAAAGAAAAAAGCTTAATTATATATAAAAAAATCACTTGATAACGATCCATTTTTTTTTATACAAACTTAAATTGCCAATGATGTTCGTTAGTATCAAACCCTAAGCCTTCAAAGGATAAAGTATGGTGGTAAAGTGTTTTCTCTATATCTATAAGAAGTCGAAGGGTTGCAATTTTCATTCCAAAAACATTTAAGATTGTGATCGAGAAAACTGTAAGCGTATAATATAACAAGTTCAACTCTACGTATAAAAATATTTAGGTGTATGTCAGCTTAAAAAATAAATAAATCCAACTCATACTAGGGGTGTTCAACGAATCGAATAACGAATTTTCGAATTATTCGAATCGAATTTCTCTAATTTTTAATATTTTTATCTTAATTCGTATTCGATTCGTATTCGCTTAAAATTCAATTTATTCGATTCTTATTCGATTCGAATAAGAAACTTGAATTCGAATCGAAATCGAATAAATTCGATTTAGTTCAAAATCACCATAAATAATAAATTATTTTACTTTTAATTTTAAAACCAATACAAACTCATTATTTTTAACATATAAAATAAAAATCTACAAAATTGATAAACAACAATATGTCAAATACGGGAATAGTAAAAATAGTAGAGAGTATAGTTTGTTAAAGTTTTGTGATGTATATTATAAATATGTAAAATATGGTTATGGTAAAAGTTGTAGACACTATAGGTTCTTAGACTTTGACCAAAATTTAAAAGTTCTTTTTTTTTCGATGTGTATATAATAATGTGTATGTCTATATATATATTTAAAAAATATACATGTACAATTTTTATTCGAATTTCGAATTGAATCGAATTTAAAATCATAAATTCGTATTCAATTCGTATTCGATTTACTGGACTCGAATTTTGAATTTTTCGAATCCGAATTGAATTCTACACACCCCTAACTCATACAAAACCACATCCTGTGGAACAATGGGGTTGTCGGGCTAAATCCGGATTATGAACAGGCTCTGGGCTACCTGCGTAGGTACCTCTCTGACTTTGATCTTGGCGGTTTCACTAATAAGGACATTGCCCTCCAAAGGCTCACAAAACTTTGGCGAGTGCCCTTGTTAGTAGAACCGCCTGGAATATGGGAGAATATTTTGTTGTATCCCTGCGGCAGAAAGCAGTGGTAGAATGTTTGCGAGGGCATCATGCCCAGAATTAATGCATGTTATCCCTATTGACGGGCTTGGGACGCGTATGTCGGCGGTTGAATATATGGTTGTCCTTAATTATCACTTGATATTCCCGTTTTCGTAGTCAATGAGCCTTGTCCCTTTTTGTCATAGGCTTGCGTTAACAAATTCGGGGAGCATGCAGTCCACAGCAAGGAGCAGCAGGGATTCAAGTACCGCCATGATGTGGTTTGTGATGTCTTATGGGATGTTCTTAGACAGGCATGTATATCTGCAAAAAAGGAAGCCCCGGTGAACTTTCTGACATACTCAATGGAAGGTGGGTCTATTTGGCAATCAGATGATGTTTTTGTGTTCGGTTAGGCGGGTTGGAAACATGCTTGCGTGGACCTTTCTAACGTATCCTCCTTGTTGGCCTTAGGGCTAGTGGATTTGTGGCGTGTCACGCAATGCTAAAGACGGAATAGAAGAAAATTAAGAAGCACGATAAAGCTTGCGCGGATAATCACATGCCTTCGTCAATTTTACCTTCGATAATTTTCGCTCTTTAGCCCCGGAAGCTATTAGGTTACTAGACAGATGTAGAAGGTCGTACACAACAATATGTCGACCCCTAGGGACCATTGTTTTGTTTTCATTTAGATAGGGTTTGGTATTTAGAAGGGGGTTATTTCGCAACTTATTCTCGTTTACCCACCATCCTGCTGTAAATTTAACCTTTTATTTTGAAATTTTAATATATTAGAAAAATAATACTAACTATGTTCTTTACAAAAACTCACAAAATAAAAAAAATGATTTTTTTAGAAAGCTAGATCACCTTATAAGTCACTTAGACCTATAGACACCCTACCCGAGTTTGAATCCAAACCCCTGCAGGTATTGCAACCCTCGGCCCTAGGGCTAATCGCACATTTCGAAACGAATGCTACATGAACCTGGTACTTCTCAGGTAAAAACCTTACCTAAATATGTAAACCTTTTCACTACCTTGTCGAACCAATGGACCAATAGATCATTGGCTACCATGTCAAGGCTGTAATGCATGACCAAGGCGACGCTAAAAGGCCCCAATAGTAAACTATTGTGATGAACTTTTTCCTATAATAAATAAGATTAATATTGATTGAGTAGATGACTACCAGATTAATATAGGATTTGTTAAGCCAAATGAATTTTCCAGATAGGTGGTGCTCGTGGATTCGTGGTGTATTGAGCTTGGCAAGATCGTCTGTGTTGGTTAACGGATCTCCTACGTATGAGTTCGACTGTAAAAGGATTGCGTCAAGGAGACCCCATCTCTCCGTTCTTGTTCATTGTGGTTATGGAGGCATTGTCGAGTATGTTTTCTAAAGCTGCGGAGTTAGGAGGTTTTTGAGATGTTAAAATGTGGAATGAAGGTTTGTCTTTATCTCATTTACTATATGTGGATAACGCAATGTTAATAGGGGAATGGTCGGAGGACAACATTAAAGTGGTGGTTAGACTTTTACGGGTTTCTTTTTTTATCTATGCTCGGGCTTAAAGATAAATTTGCACAAGTCCAGCCTATTCGGTGTGGGGGTTGGGGTTGCCGAGTTAGAGAGTATGGCAACTAGGTTGGGTTGCAAGTCTGGGTCCATTCCATTCTTGTATTTAGGGATCAAGGTTGGAGCAAATATTAACCGGATTTCTAATTTGGCTCCGGTGGTGGAAGTGTTTAAGACACGGTTGTCCAAGTGGAAAGCTTCTTCCTTGTCGATTAATGGCCGGGTGGTTCTCTTCAAATCAGTTTTAGAAAGTCTTCCCACTTATTATTTTTCTCTGTATAAGGCTCCTAAGAAAGTAACTGAAGACTTAGAGAAGCTCATAAAAAGTTTTTTTTGGGGGGGGGGGGTGGAAGAAAGGAAAATGCATTGGGTTGGTTGGAATAGGGTCGCGGCTCCTATTAGAATCTTAGTGGTTTAGGTCTTGTTAAGTTGTCGTGGAGAAATTTAGCGTTACTGCCCAAGTGGTTTTGGCGTTTTCGTAAAGAAGGAAGTGGGATATGGAAAAGAGTCGTTGAGGCGATTCATTACTCTAAGCGGAATTGGGATCTTATTCCTTGGAACTCTCGTTATGGGGGCACATGGAATAACTTGGCAATATGGGAAAGGGGTTACGAGTTAGATATCAACCGGGTGTTATACAGGATTTGTGGTGCGGTTGGTTATGGGAAATTGATTTACTTCTGGTTGGATTGTTCAGTGTCTAATGAGCCGCTCCGAGATCTTTTTCCTCATTTGTTTTGGTTGGAAAGTAAGAAGAAATGTTGCATTTTGATAGGTTTAAAGGTGAGGCGGGTATGGCTTAGAGCTGACGAAGACAACCTTCATCTGCTGCAGATAGGGCTGCAAATGAACCGAATGAACACGAACAAGGCCTTGTTCGTGTTCCTTTGTTAAGAAAACTATGTGTTCACGAACAGTTCATGAACACTTACCGAACGAGATTTTTTGTTCGTGTTCGTTTGTGTTCGTTTGTTAATTTTGTTCATGAACGCACACGAACGCAAACGAATATTAATGAACACAAAGAAGTGTTCATGAACGGAAACAAACACAAACGAACATATATTAACTTTTGAATAACATCGAATTCACATACATTATAAAATTAGCTAGATCCACCCAAAATATAACCTAATTGTCCAAACATACTTAGTATTGGAGAGAGGCGTTGGAGGAGGTGCATGGCAGAGGGCGTTGGAGGTGGAGAACGCTAGAACGTGAAAACATATAATGATCTTGGATAAAAAAAAAAAGTAAGTTTATTGATCTCATATAGTCATATATTTACCCCATATATAATATTTATTGAGTAAAATAAATAAAAATATAACAATATAAAAATAGTATAAAAATTAAAAACCTTAATAAACTATCGAGCACAAATGAACATAAACGAACATAAACAAACGAACGCGACCTTTGTTCATGAGCTCATGAATTGTCTCGATTTATTGTTCAATGTTCGGTTGTCAGGTCCTAATGATGGGTGGTGTTGTCCTCTTGATCATTAAAGGCGACGTTCATCAACATGAGTTTGTGTTCAGCTGGTGTAAATGGGTCCCGCTTAAGTGTAATATCTTCGCATGGTGAGCGGAGACGGATAGACTCCCGTAAAGATGGCTCTTATTAGAAGAAATGTGCACGTGGAGGATGTTCGCTGTGTGTTTTGCAGCAATGTTGAAGAAAGCTTGGAGCATCTGTTTTGTGCTTGTGGGGTCGCTGCTGGGGTATGGTGGCTACTTTCTACGTGGTGCTCCATTCCTCCAATTTTTGCGTTCAAGGCGCGTGACTTATTCGAGATTCATAAGCAGGTAGATATCCCACTAGTCAAGAAAAAAGCGCTACATGGTCTTATAATTATTACCTACTGGAGGATGTGGAAAGCACGGAACGAGGTCATTTTTGAAAATAAGAAGATTAATGTGATGAATATCATTATAGACGTGAAGGCTTTAGCATGTAGATTGGAGAATGTGGTGCCGTTTTGACATATTGTAATTGTTTTTGGGTTGCGGCTCTGTCTCGCCTTGAGACACAGCGCCACCTGTTTTTTGGTGTGCGAATGAAATTAACCTTAAAAAAAATAAAAAATTACCGGATTAGGATGTTAAACTGATAACTAGAGATCAAGCACTTTTTTTGCACCATAGTCCCAAGGTCATAGGGTAAAGGTAGGTAAGAGATTAAGATAAAAACCATAGAGTTAGAGATGCATGAGTGTGGTTGTATCCTGTGCATATAGAGTAGTACAGTACAGAGCATCTTGAGGTGTAGGACAAATGTCCCACAATTAACGGTTACGGGGAGTACTTGAAGGTTAAATGTCGTGTCAGGATAAAGATGAAGTACTTGTTTGTACTTCGTGCTTTCATTGTTTTTCACACCCAGCTGTTCATTAGCTGTTCCTCCTTTGACTTCAGTCAACGGTCAACATTACATCCCCGACCACAAATAAAACCTTCTTCATTTTTTATTTAATAATTTGTATAAAACACAAATCTTTAGAATATTTAAACTAGTTTTTCTTTTTTTTTTTTTAATAATGAAATGCTTATGTTTATCATTCGTAGTCAATGTATTTAATGATGATAAAATAAAATACTGCATACTAGTTTTAGGGATATCTAAAGTTACAATAGTATAATAATAACTAAACCTTCCCTAGAAGAATTTCTGACTATCATTTTTGAAACTTTAAAAAATGCTTCCAAAAAGATTTGAGACAATATAGTATATTTAATAATAACTTTCAGATTTAATTTAGTATCGCATAAACTATTTTTTAACGACTTAAGTTACACTAAATTCGTCTTTAACTAGGATCAAATTTTTGACTTAAGATTGTCATCATTTAAATACAAGAAATGAGTATAAAATAAATGTTAGGGGCATAAATGGAATTTGAATTTGATACAGGTAAGGGACATTAGGAAGAGATAGTTGCAATTGTTTGATACCTAAAAGACAAGGTAACAAAAAGGGAATCTTGTGAAAGAGATTGAGGTTGAAGTCAAATTGACTGTTAGAGATCCATTTATCCATCTACCAAAATTACAATTTCACCCTTCATCCCCAATCCAGTCATACCCTAACTTCTATGGTGATTCCCAAATGCACTCAAAATACCTAACATACCCCAAATCCTCTACCTAAAATTACAAGAATACCCCCCATCCTCCAATAAAAAAATCACCCATCCCCTCTTTACAAACAACATTCATACTCTCATTGCATCCTAAATTCCATATCCCTTGATCCTCCTTCATTCACCATTTCCTGCCATCATCATTACAAATACAAAATAAGAATGTATACAAAAATAGATACACATATATATAAATGTATAAACATTAAATATTCTATATAAAGATTTGTGTGTTTACACATAAAAATTACACAAAGATTCAATTTCAGAAAGACAACTTTTATATTACTTAACCTATAAAGCCTGAGCCGAATAAAATCAAATAATTTAAGTTTTATGAGACAGATTCCATTTAAGGATAGTATTTTAATAATATAAAAACCTTAAATATTCAATCAAAGCAACAACAAAACAAGAAATCTTGAAAATGGTAAGTAAATAAAAAAATAATGCATTATGTGGTGGCGTGGATAGCCAAAAGACAAAGGGGTACATGCACCGATCGGGTTTATCCTGATTGCTATGTGTTTTGTGCCTTATGTCCAAGCCTTGATACCAAACCACATCGAGCCGTCTCACCGGAAGCAGCATCTTTATTCTTAAGGGTAGAGGTAAGGCTGTCTACATCTTACCATCCTCAGACCCTACCTTAGCTTTGCTATAGGTGGGATTAACTGAGTATGATGACGATGAAATAAAAAAAACATTGTATCACATTTACACAAAGCAAACAAAAACATGTGAAATTAAATCAAATACTTTGGGTTTATGAGACAGATTCTAATTTAGAATGGTGTTTTAATAATATAAAAACCTTTCAAATATTAAAGTGACAATAAAACAAGAAATCTTTTAAAAATAGTAAGTAAATAACTACCAACATTATATCACACATACAAAGCAAACAAAACCGGTGATTAAATCAGATCTTTTAGGTTTTATGAGACAGATTCCATTTTAGGATGGTGTTTTAACTTTTTAATAGTATAAAAAGCTTAAATCTTATATTAATGTGACAAGAATTAAAAAAAAAAAAAAAAAAAAAAAGCTTAAACCTTTACACTAAAGTGACAATAAAACAAGAAATCATGAAAAATGTTAATCAAACAAATCATAACACAACATAACATAATAACATAACATAATAAAAATAATAACATAATGTAACATATTAAAAGAAAACAAAAACCTGTGAACTTTTGGAAGCAAGAGCAGAAGACCCATCACCCTTATCGGATCTTTTTGACCCGATATGCGATTTCCGGAGCCCTAAAAACCCTTTCCACCGAGCACTAGAAGAATTAGCCTTAGGTGGCCGTAAAGAAACACCAGAAGCATCATCATCGTCTTCTCCAGCAAGAAGCTCATCACGTAGAGTGGTTTTCTGTCCAACAACAGACCCTACATTACTATCTTTAAACGGTAACAAACGTCCCTTAAAGAAGAGTTCATCAGCTGTCATCATATTGTTGTTGGACACAGAGAACTCGAAGTCAGATGAGACAGGCGGCGCGTGGTAGTCACGGAACGTTTGTTGGCGGGAATGGAGAGAGTCAGCGAAGTCGTTGGAGAAGGAGATGCGTGGGCTGATAGGTGGGTTAAAGGTGGACTTATTAATATTATTATTGTTGTTATTATTATTATTATTATTATTATTATTGTTGTTGTTGTTGTTGTTGTTGTTGTTAGGGTGGTCAGGGTTTGGTTGGTGGTGGTGGTGATGGTTGTTGTACATTGTTATGATGATGATGATGATGATGATGATGATGATGTGTTGGATGTTTAGAGTAGTAGTAGTAGTACTACATGCCATGAAGATGAAGGAGGCATAGATGTAATGAAGAAGGTGATGATGGGGAAGAGGACAAAGGAGAGTCTGAAACACTGTTGGAAGGAGGATGATGGTGTATTTATATATATGTGGGGATCATGGATTTGTGGGGGGGAAAACCCTATCAACCTCAAATTTGAATCATTCAAGTTTTGACTGCTTTATTATGTGTGTATTATTATTAAAAAGTTTATCTGATTCAAATGTGGTTTTGATAGGGTTGACTCATGAATTGTGTTAGTCTTAATATCTCAGAAAAGTATGGTTTGTAATTGGTTTGATGTTGATAGTTTGTAATTGGTTAATTATTAATTGAAAGTAACTGATGTTTTTTTAACGATCAACAAAATATTATTCTACCGAGCTAGCAGGACACTAGCAATATACTATACAAGATCAATATATACATACAATCACCAACATAACAACCTAATCACCAACCAATGTTAGAAAGACTAAATTTACACCAAGTGTTCCAATCCAATGATGTTTGACCCGCCCTTGCTTTGACCCAAAAAAGACTAAGGGACTTAATATCACCAAATAGCTTTTGAAGTGAGACTTGTTGATTAAAAACCGCTTCATTTTTATGTTTCCAAATACACCAAATGGTAGTTAATATCACTGCGTAAAACGCCTTCTTTTTCTTCGTTGAACCACCAATGTGATAGTGAAGCTCTAGCAAATCTTTAAAGTGAAATATAATTGTACTTACTTTGCACCATTGCGCCACTAAATGCCAAATCGTTTGAGAGAACGCGCAAGTAATAAACAAGTGATCCGTTGTTTCAGCCACCTCACTGCAGAAACAACACAAGTCTGAACCAACAGGAACATTCCTGTGAAGTAATGCACGCTTAGTAGGCAACCGATCCAGTTCGGCTCTCCACGCAAGAACTAACGCCTTCTTAGGAACCCGGCCAAGAATTCTTCTTCATCACAAAAGAAACCTGCTGAAATCTAGTAGAGTGCAGAATCGTCTTGAAGTCGCCCACTGAAAAAAAACCCACGGCTGCCGAGACACCATTTCCAGCAGCCCGGGTTTGCAGACAGAACCGGAACAGCCACACTGCAGATAAAAGTCTGTAGTTCGGCCATTTCTGCAGCCGTAAAAGCATCACGTTTCCAGTCCCAACCCCACCCAGAGCCCACCTGCAAAACCCGATCAGCCACACACGCAAATTTGTCTTTTTGTAGCGCAAACAGAGCCGGAAACACGGAAGCCAAGGGCATATCCGCAGCCCAGCAGTCCAGCCAGAAATAAACGCCCAACCCATCCCCCACCACCCCATGTATAGCCCAACCCACGTCCACCCCAAGCCTTTTGACACTTTGCATAGACGAATAGATCTGCTTCCACGGACCGGGAATCGACACCTTTGACGGAATCGGATTCCAATCCCTAGAAGAACTATGAAAAGTCCAAACGACCTTCCTCCAAAGCGCAGTGGAGTCAACTTTAAATCGCCACCACCACTTTGCCAACATAGAAGCATTCGCGTCCTGAAGAGAGCCGAAACCAAGACCATCAAATTCAACCGGGGCACTAACCCTTTGCCACGCCACCCAATTCATTCTAGCCTTTTCTTCCGATCCACCCCAAAAGAATAACCTTCTCAATTTATCAAGTTCATCAATAACCTTCCCGGGCGCTTTAAAAAATAGAGAAGTAATACGTCGGTAAGGCGTTAAGAACTGATTTCAACAGCGTCACCCGTCCACCGAATGATAAAGTCCTTGCCTTCCACATAGACAACTTATTCTTAAAAGAATCCACCAAAGGTTTCCAATTCTTATAAAGGTTCATATTCGCCCCAACCGGAAGACCGAGATAAGTAAACGGAAAAGACCCGGCCCTACACAATAAAACATTAGCCATCTGAGCAACCTCATTAGAGTCCACCCCCAAACCAAATACACAACATTTCCTAAGATTAGCCTTTAACCCCGATACAAGGTAAAAGCATCTAAGGATCCGCTTTAAGTTTCTCGCATTTGCATTCGACCACTCCCCAAGAAAAACAACGTCATCGGCGTAAAGCAAATGTGAGAGAGTGAGTCCACCCGAACCGCACACTAATCCTCTAAACAGTCCCACCTCCGTAGCCCTTCGCATAACCCCGGACAAAGCCTCCATGGCCAATAGGAACAAGAACGGTAAGAGGAGATCACCTTGCCTAAGACCACGACTACACCCGAACTCATTAGTAGGGGACCCATTCACCAAAACCGATGCTCTAGTGGATCTCACAATAGCCATTACCCATTTGCACCACCTAATCGGGAAATTCATTTGTAACATAATAGACTCCAAAAAGTCCCAACTCAAAGAATCATACGCCTTTTCAATATCCACCTTGAAGATCATCCCTTGACGTCTCATCTTCTTCATCCACCCTACCACCTCATTCAACATAAGCGGACCATCAGTAATGTTTCTACCGGATAAGAAAGCCGACTGCTCGGGAGAGATTAACTTCCCAATAATCGGCTTAAGTCTAGCCACAAGAACCTTCGACATGACCTTATTAACACAACCTACCAAGCTAATAGGCCTATAATCCTGAAAGCCCACCGGATCATTTTTCTTCGGAATTAGTGCAATAAATGACGGGGCACTACCCGGCCCCAAACTCGCCCCACTAAAAAATCATCAAACAGGCGTACGAAGTCATCTTGGAAACCAGACCAACACCTTTTGAGAAATTTGAAATTAAATCCAACTGGGCCCGGTGACTTATTACCCTCACAATCCCACACCGCATCCTTAATTTCCCGCAATGAAAAGGGCCGACAAAGGGCACTCGCATCTAAATCCGAAACCTGATTCAGATGTGGACAAACGATCTTCGGCCTCACCAAGACGGGTTCCCTAAACTTCTCTTCAAAAAAAGCGTAGGCACTATCCTTGATAAACGTGAGGCTCGTCAACCAGTCACCATCAATCAACAGACCGTGTATCCTCTTACTAGACACATTTGAATTAATAATCCCATGGAAGAATTTAGAATTTTCATCACCATCGATAGCCCACTTCACCCTTGCCTTTTGTTTAAGATCTATATGCTTACGCCGATCAAATTCCAAAATGAAAGCCCTAGCGCAAGATCGCAGATCAAGTTCCTGTGACGACAAATCCCTAACCTCCGCCAACTGATCCAATTTTTCAACTTCCTTCCGTTTAATCTCATACTCCCCCGATAACTGCACCCTCTCCGCCCCAACCCATTCCTTAATCCTTTTTTTGAGATACTTCAACTTAGTATTGATAGCAAGATCAGATGGGCCAGAGAACGAAAACCCATCACAAAGACTCAAGACATAATCGATAAAACCTGGAAGCTCCAACCATGAATTGAAAAAACGGAAAGGAATGTGACCAAAATTAGATGGAGTCACCGATAGAATCACCGGGCTATGATCAGAAGCAAATCTAGTCAACGCCGTAACTGAGGCTGCCCCCCACTTAGACAAGAAATCATTACATACTAGGAACCTGTAAAGTTTACTTAGTTTCTCGCCATTGTCTGATATATACGTAAACTTCAAACCCCCCATGTTGTACTCATGTAAATCCGCCCTCCTAATAAAGTCATTAAAGAAATCCGCATTTAAGCTCACAAATTCCGTGTTCTTTCGTTCTTGTTGGCACCTCACATCATTAAAATCCCCAAATAGTACCCACAAACCAGTCCTAGTACTCCTAACCCCAAGTAAGGCATCCCACAATCTACGTCTAGTGACGGGATCATTAGGTGCATAACATTCCCCACATTTAAAACATCACCAGTTGCTACAAGAACACCCGTTGTAACAAGAAAATGCCTATATTTAACCACAGAAGTTACCTGGAAAACAGTCGGATCCCAGATACTAATTATGCCACCAGACCTACCTTCTGCGAATACCTGCTCCACCCTGAAAACAGATCTGCCCCAAAGACTGTTGAAATGAAAAAACGAGCTTTCGATCAATTTTGATTCCTGTACCCCAACAAAGTGTGAACCATGACTTGTTTTTAAACCTCTAATCCAGGATGTTTTCCTATCATCCCTAACCCCCCGTATATTAATACTCAAAAAATTCATTGTAGACCAAAGACAGCACCTTCGCCATTAACCACGTCCTGTACATGATCTTCAAAGCCTTCTAAATTCACACCGACAACCAACCCGGCTTGTACTGTAAGGTTGACTTCAGTTCGCACCTCCTCCACCACAACCCTACTCGGATCCCCAGCTTGAGTATTATTAACAGCCTCCATAGGATCACCAATTTGCGACTGAGTATTATTATCATTATGAGAAATATTATTATCATTAATAATGTTATCAGGAACCAAATTAGTAGTACGGATATTATTATTATCATTATGAAAAGGAATATCCTTCCTTACCCCGTGAACCTCCACCGAGTTGACTTCCTGAGTATCATCAACCAAAGTATCCCCTGTCGAAGCTACAACATCGTCAAAACACCCCAAGTTATCATTTTTGGCCTCATTTATACGGTCCATTAATGGAACACCATTTGAATCAGGCCCAAATTGGACAGATCCCACACCCACCGTTACTTGGGCTGGACTACCCGAGTACCTGGGCCTCTTCCTAGAATTCTTATGCTGGCCCAATGAATCACTATGACCCACTTAAAAACAATTGCAATTCATGTTCAGATCCACTGACCGATTGTCTCCCCCTGGTCCCACCTGGTTCCCCCCACATTAAATGGCATATCCTGTTTCCCAAAAAACCTTTGGGCTTCCCTATGATGACCTCCATCCCCATGCACATGCATGGAGTCCATAACCGGGCACTCCGTCACCTGCACCGGCGTTTTCTTTGCCGGAGAAACCATCATAGAATCTACGTGACGAAATTCCCCTTCCTCCAGGTCGTCTTCCTTAGCAACCGAACCTGCTGACCTCGGAGAAATCACCGCTTCCCCGGAAGACAATTGTCCGATCATCTCGTAAATAAACGGGTCCTCCACCTCCACAACCCGCACCTGAACCGAGACACCATTCCATACCACCCTTACCTCCTCATCAATGCGTTTGTCCAGACTAACGCTAACCCAAACCTTCCCTTCCAAATTATTAGGTGATAGCCAAGAGAAATTCGATTCCTTAACTACCTTACCAAAGAGTTGTCCCACTTGGTTAAAGAAATTCACCTCACGAAGCTGCAATGGCATCCCAAAAACCTTCAAACACACTACCCGTTCGAAATCCAACATACCCTCGTCCCATAGCACCGCAGAGAAAAGAAAAGGACCCCATAAGTCATCCTTCCGATTGACAAATTCAACGGCAGTTCTCTTATCCCTAAAGACCATCATCAACTTCAAACCACCAATTAGACTAACCGGGCTCTCCTCGTACCCCCCGGCTACCATCATATCCTTAATTTCTTTAATCGCTTTGAAGTCGACAGCTTCACCAATAACAGTACGCATAATACAATGCTCCGGATACAACGCACCTCTTTCATCCACCACCAAGACTTTTGCTGAAGATGAAGGAGGATCCGGCACCCCTGTCGTAGCCTCCTTAAAAGAAATACCCGTCCCATTCTTACCTGGCACAAACTTCTTAGACGTATCAACTCCCGCCCCTGATGAACCTTCTGATAGACCGGCTGCTGTACCAGCTGTACAACCCGCCTGTGATCTTTCCCGAACTTTGCGACCGTGATACCCACCTTAGCTTCAAATATCTTAACTGTATTCATGTTTCTCAGCACCTCCTTGACATCCTTAACACCCAAGTATCTAATGAAGCCAAACCAGTTCCCCCGTGTGTCCGTCTTCCGAGCAACGTACGCATCCTTAACAACCCCATGTGGCTGAAAGGCTTTCCAAAGAAGAGTATCAGTCACCCCCTTAGGTAGATTAGATATGAAAAAGGTAGTTATCGGCCTTGGATCAGATTGACCCCGGTTGAAATTTGGTCGCCGGAAATCGGCACCTCTTCGGCTCCCCATTTGTTTTTTCTTTGTATCCACAGTAACTGATGTAAATCACAATATTTAGAGCATTCATAATAGTGCCACTTTTTTTTTTTTTTTTTTGTAGAGGAACCCTATAATTTTGTATGGGTCGAAAGTGGTTGTGAGCAATGTTACAAAACAAGGTTGAGTGATTGATTACTTCCCGACTACTCGCTCCAGTGTAGATCGCCGAGTATAGCTGAGTTGGACGATTACTCCGAGTACTCCTCGCATAGGCCGATTTGTCCCCCGAGTACTCCCCCGATTAATCCGAGTACTCGCTTTAGGGTGGGTCGTCGAGTACAAGCCCAAACCGAGTTTTGCAACACTGGTTGTGAGTGAAGAAAATTGAGAATATACTGTTTATTGGTATATTTGAGGTTATTTGGGAATCTTTTGGGGAAAATAGAAAACTATAATTATTTTTTAATATTTGTTGAAAGTGATTGTGAGTGAAAGAGAGGGAAACTGTAATGATTTATAATGTAATATGTGGTTTTGATAATTTGTTAGTGAATGGGGAATGAGGAAACTAGTGTGAATGCTCTTAGACTATATGGTGTAATGATGGTTTCTCTCAACTTCTTCAAATGTCACATCAGTGCCACGTTATTTTTCTCTTCCCTTCTTTAAACCAAGAAAATGGTTTCCTCAATTCCATATTCTCCCTTATTATTATTATTATTATTATTATTATTATTATTATTATTATTATTATTATTATTATTAAATACTCACACACACACACACCACTCTTTCTTCTTCTTTCACACACTCAAACACACATATGCTCTGTTTCTTCTTCTTCTTCCTACATCGGAGCCACCACCGTCGCCACTCATCCATCACAACCTCCTCCGCTCCATCTTCGTCGTCGGCATCAAAGCCACCACTGTTGCCACTCTGTTTTTTCTTCCTGCTGCAATAGTGTATGTATGTATATGTATAAAGTTTGAATTAATAAAAACAAAACACTCAATCTCCTCTAACGTTAAAAAAAATGGGCCAATGAAATTGTTCGGTGAAGATGGTGGAAATCCACCGAAGGTACCAAAATAATCTGGGGGGTGTCCCGAATCAACCGAGTGCCACGTCACTCCACCGAGTCCCCTCACCAACTCCACACTATTTAGTCTTAGAACATTTATAAGTGTATGTTTGGGTGTTCATTTTGGAGCTTGTTTTAACTTATTGATTTAATTAAGAAGTTAATAAGGATAAAATAATGTTTGGGTAATGAGTTGAAAATGAGGTTTTATGGTTTAAAAGGAGATAAGTTATAAGTTAGGATTTGGGAATTTTTTACTAAGGAGAAAAAAGAAGTAGAAGAAGGAGATAAGGTGATGGACACCACAAATAAACATTAAAGACACGACTATTGTTGAAAGCGGGGTCTCATAGCTATCCAAACCGCAACGTTCGGATAGTTATCGTTGTGTATGGAACGGTATTCGTTATGGGCCTCCTCAATGGTACATGAAGCTTTAGGCATACCAATGGGGAAGAAGCCAGTGCTAGAAAAAAAATAGGGAAAGGAAGGGTTCTGAATCTACAATAGATGAGTTCAAGAATCAATTTGAGAAAAAGAAAGTTAGTGTTTCAATGATAACACCGGTGATTAGGCAACAACAAAAGGGTGGCCGGCTGTTTAAGCTGAATTTTCTAGTGTTGTGGAACACAGTTTTTGGGGAGATCACAAAGTCAACAACAATCAATCAAAGTTTTTTGCATGGTGTTGAAGATGAGGCTGATATTATTAATATCAATTGGTGGTCGTACCTAATAGAATGTCTTAGAAGAACAAGAACAGGATGGAAAGAAGGCAAGTATAACGGCCCAATTGCAATGTTGAGTGTAAGTATATAAACACACATGTATTTAATTTTAAACGCACTTGCATTTCTTGAAATATGTATAGATGCACCAATATATTCTTTTAAACACATTGATATTTTTTAACATATACATGATGCTTTATAACATGCAGATTATCTACACACATGAATACAACAAAAGACATTCATCTAAATTGAAAATTAGCACACCAACAGTTTCTTACATAGCATCCATTCATTGGCTGCAATACAAACTTCTCTATACGAAAACGGCCCATTGACTGATTTGGAAGAAGATAAAGAAGATGACGTGGGAGATGGTGAAGAAGAGAATGCAGATGGTGAAGAAGACGAAAGCAGTGATGAAATACACAAGGATCAAAATGTGAAAGAAGTCGTGGATGTGCTGATAGGAATGTAAGGAAAAGAGGCAGCTGATAAAACAACTTTGGATGGGGATGATTACAGTCTGAATATGGGAAGGACTCCACAAAGAAAGATCCAAGTTGATGATGATCAAGACTATGAAAATGCAGATTGGAGAGATTTTGGAATGAGTACGCAAACTCAATAAATGTTTAAATACTGCAACACTCTACCAGAACTAAGTTATAATCTGGAGATTAGACAGGCAGAGTATGATGCAACAATGAAAGCAAAGAAGGTACAAACTTTAAATACACTGTGAAATTTATAAGCACATGTGTGAAAAGTTTAAACGCACATGTGTGAAAAGTTTAAACGCACTGTGTAGATATATTGAACCGCACGTTTTAGTTTATTTAAACGCACATGTTGTGTTATACTGAAAATTTAAATGCACACATGATAATTTAGATGCACATATGATTTAACTATGTATTGCTCTTCCGTTATCTCAGATTTGGGTTAAAACCATGGATAAGAACATAAAGAAGTATCAAGCAATACAAAAAGAGATGGAAGAAATGGTTGAGCAAGCAAGAAAGAAGTATTACTGGGTGCCTGAAATGATGGAGAGGTGTACAAAGTGGGATGAAGTGAATAACAGACAATCGAAAAGCAAGTTGAATTTGATGTTGAACAAAATGTGGTGGACATAGAAGAAAATGTGGTACGCCTTGAAGTTGAAAAAAATGTTGAGTCTGAAGTTAATAAAACTTCAAACAGGAATGAGGCGAAAAAAGATGCTCGGGTTGAGGAACAAGAAGAGGCTGTTGAAGCTAATGAAACTTCAAAAGAGAATGAGGAGGGAAAGGATGATCGGGCTGAGAAACAAGAAAAAGCTGTTGAAGGTAATGAAACATCAAAAAGGAATGAGGGGGAAATGATGATCAGCATGAAGAGGCTGTTGAAATTAATGAATTGGCTAAGTATGCAAACTTGGAAGATAATGCTACTTCGGACAAGCATGAATTGGATAGGGATGCAAACTTAGAAGCTGAAAATCAAGAAGAGGATATAACAGACACAACAATAAACATGCTGCAAGCCGTCAAACCAAGTGTTTATGCGGTCAAAGATGTAAATGAAACACCAAATGCAGAAAAGCCCGAAAAGGAAAACCCAACAGAAAAAGCTCAAGGGAAAGACAAGGGGAAAGCAGTGGATGACGGTGGAAGGCCAAACAGGGACAAAGGCCATCATGGGCTTTAACAACTCTATACACCGGGAAGACCGTTTGCCTAATTGAATAACTAACAGAAGAGGAGATAAGAATATTAGAATACATGTTTGCACCAATTAGGGATAAATTGTAAGTGTGTTTTTCTTATTGTTTGTTAAATATTGTCGAATGCATACTAATTTTTAATTTCAAGAAATCCAGGAAAATTTGTTTTCACTCCGAGGCTGGGACAGAGACACCGAATATGATCTTTGAAAGTTTCCATCCAGGAATTTGGCTTCACACAAATGCCCTAAATGCATGGACTGATATCCTAAATTATAAGGAGGCTGGGAGAAGGAAAGAGGGGTCTGTTCACAAACTATTTTTGAGTTCAACAATGATGGTATGATTGTTAACTTTAGGCAAACATGTATAATAAATTAGACGCATGCATAAGAAATAAGAATTTTGTAAAATGTGACAAGGTAACATTTAAACACACATATAACAAACTTTAGACGCACACATAGAAACACTATGATTGGTAAATGCACACACAATTTATATTAAACGCACGTTTATATGTTTATTGATTTTTAGTTTCCTAGCAATGCAGCCTAATAGGTACTATGAGGAAGGGGTTAGTTGGACAACTAGGCTTGATACTTTTAGAAGCAATGTTGAAGATATACTACGAAAGTTCAATGCAAACTCATTAGACGATTTCGACATGATTATCGTGCCAATGTCGATAGATAAACATTTCTATGTCTTGAGTTTTGATGTGAGGAAAGTTGTGACACCTCACATTTTCTGGTTCCTACTTTAACTAAACTCTAGTTAACTTTACTTACATTCACAGCATGTTACTTAACTAGGGTTAGTTAGGTGAGTCACACGTTGCACAGTTATAGGCTAGTAACTGCATAACAGAGGTAATTCGGGGAATTACCGAACTACGTACACGAGTATCGAACCCTGAACGTTGGTGAATTGAGAAAATAGATAATTATGAATTAATTGTTTGATATTATTTGCAATTACGTGTTTCTGTGAAACTATATGTTAACTGCTACGTGATTATGTGATTTAAACCAAACGTGTTATTAAACTCGTAACCGATGAACCGTTAGGATGGTTGGGGTCTAAATACATGGGATTACGCTTGGTATGGTCCAAAATAACGAATACATTAAAGAAAACATGCAATACGCTGAACTGGGTTGCCCGAAACGGGTCGTGTCAAAGTGAACGACCGTTCACTGAGACCGAACGGCTGTTCGGCGGGCCCAGACGCGTGAAACCGACTTTAATCACCTATTTAAGCGACCTTAAGCCCCATGATTCTCATAACCACAACCCTAATCGTCCATAACAGCCCCCATATGAAAATATAACCTCATACACCTGCTAAGACTCAAGAATATCATTTAGGAAGGATTAAAGTTGCTTGATTTGATTGTTCGAAGAGCCTTAGGTATGATAATTGATTTCTTGTGTTTTAATCTTCTGTATTATGCTTTAAAACACCATAAACAAGTTTTTCCAGATCTGATACAAGTTTATAAAGATTAAAACTTGGGTTTTCTAATAGATTAACATGATAAACATAAAGATTTATGATGGTTATATGATTAGGTTTGCGTGTTAGTGTATGTTGTTGATTGTTGAACATCTAGGGTTTATATATGATTATGTTCATGATGAATCTTGCATGTTTTGGTCATGTTAATGTATGACAGGTCATGTATGATGATTATTTGAGGTTCTTGATCGATAAATACACCTAGGTTTTGATATAGTTGAAAATGTTGCATGTTTAAAATCTAGAGAGAATGTGAATGTCGACTTGTAGGCTTTGTAACGTGACTTTAAATATTGGTTTTGATCTATTCTTGTTATGTGCATGTCGTACATGGTCTTAGCTTTCTGGAATGAGTAAAATCATGTGATTTGGTTATCGTTTGATATGTTTTTGGAATTTTATTCGTATAAAGGTCTAAAATGATTTTCGGATTAAAAACTTAGGTCAACTTTAATCGGCTGTAACTCGAGTTTTATAAAGAGTTAGATCGTGAAATTTGGCCAGTAGGTTGATATTGGGAATAATTTAGCTTTTCCAAGTAGATTCATCCCGTTTGAATGAATACACGATTTTTGGGAATTTTTATCGTAAACTGACCTGATGTGAAAGTTTTCAGAACCTAGTCGTAGTGTATGATTTTTCATAATTTTTCAACAAGGTCTTGATGCGAAAAAAAAATAGTGTCATGACGACTGGTATATGTGTATATGTGCTTATCTGGAATCTCGTATGACTTGATTTTGAGTTGATCTTGCATGTACACTTATATGAAATGTAAATGACACGTATGATTGATAATAAACATAACGTTCACCAACGGGCTTGTAGGGTCTACTTGTGCATGTAGTTACGATTGGTGTCACTTAAACGTTTTCGCATAAATTAACGTCATGGACAAACGAGTTATGTGGTGTATCATGTATACACATGTACTCACATAGTAGCACATATAATAGGGATACGGTAGCACGTCCTTGTTGTGAAATTTGGATTTAGCATGCAACCTAAGGTAAGTTTTACTACTATTTTCTCAAAAGCATGCGTCTCGGGTTGAGACAACTTTCAAAACCTTTTCTAGTCCAGTTTCGAACTACTAATCTATCCCGGGTTTTGGGATACATGGATTCACGGGGTGAATCGGGGTTTACTAGTTCATATCTTTGTCCTTGATGAACTAAACTACACACTATCATTGAAGTCCTTCCTATACCGAATGAGTTGTCGGGTTGGCAAGCGGGTTACTAGTTGATAGCGCTATTAGGTTTCACAAACCTCACATCGTGCTTTGAGTACGGGTGTGAACTATGACTTAACATATTATCATTGTTGATAGGCAATGATGCAAGACACTTTTGCTCACTGTTGTGAGTGCACGTTGTTTAGCAGTTCGGTATTATTTGTGTTTAGTTATCATGAGTGGGTTAGCTACCCCTGGCATGCGATGAATTAGTGGTTACATGGTTTTGGAAACTTACACACTTACTTGCTCATTTACTTTACTTTGTGAACTCGCCAACTTTATGTTGACACACGCTAGCATGCTTTTGCAGGTCGCTAGGTTTGGAGCACTGTAGGTCATGCATCGTTGATTCGTGGGATATTGAACACTATTAAACTTATGCTTTATTTATTATTATTTGGTTATGCTTATGGGCACGCTCTTCTGTGCATGAACTTAAAACGATTATGTTTGGTTTACGCTTCCGCAACTTATTTAAACTTTTGACTAAACGTTAAATCATATTTTTGAAAACGAACTAAATGGTTTGAGCATTTAGAGTCGTTCTTATGACTTATGGCTATGGGATTCTGGTGTATCACGCGCCTCGCGGTATAAACCCTGCAGTGGAAATTTGAGGGTGTGACAAATGCAATCACAGAGTTGCTTGACAACTCTAAAGAGGACGAAGAGTTTGGAAAGCGATATAAAGGGGTGTCCGAAATATTGGTATGCAACAATCTACTATCATAATTAACACAAAAACATGAACAAATATTATGATAAACCAACTGATTTTTTTCAAAAATATTTGTAGAGAAAAACATTGAGCCATTGCTGGATGAAAAACTGTCCTTGAAGTCCAGGGGTTGACATTCTTTGCGCAAATCGTATTATAAGACGAGAAATGACGTGGCACATGGAAACTTTGAAAGGGCAGAAATTTTGGAATTATGGTTTTGCAGGTGAATCGGATTATCAAAGGAAGCAATTGAATGCATTGCGGTTCAAGTACGTAGCGAAGATTGTACTCTCACCTTACAACCTGGTCAGAGATTAATAGACGAAGCTAACAAGTTCGCAAAAAGACCAATCAAGGCAAAGACAAAGACGTTGGAGAATGCCTATAAAAAATACTTAGGAGGGCGGATGCAATATAAAGATGGTCATGGGGTTTTCTCATTGTTTAATGACTCAAATAGTTACCTTTGTAGTTTAAACGCACTTTTGTGTGACGAATGATCATTTGAACGCACATTACAAAAAAATCGAATAGATTATTCTGACTTCAATTAAACGCACTTGTACATGTCTTTACTTATTTCAAATGCACGTTACACTAAATAAGAAAAACACAAACATCAGAAAAAATTAATACAAACTACAAAACACACGTACATAAATCAGTTCCATGAGGAGTTTACATAGACTTTAGGAACTGAATTTTAAATTCAATCGAACACCTCAAAAGGGCTATGCATTTTGTAAGTTGTTCGACAGGATTAACATCACCTTTTTTTTTTTTTTTTTTGCATCAATCATAAATATAACTGCAAGTTTGTGAAGACTTGAGTTAGGCATACGCATAAGAAGCTTGGAAATCTCATCTCTCTTGCTCATGCCATCATTTATCCTATTTAGATTATCGGTTAAGCAACCCTCAGAAGCATAATCTTTTGAAAATTGCTTCTGAATCCTTTTGATAATTTCAGATTTTGTTGATGAAGATGAAGCCATTACTGGAAAACAAAAAAGAGATAAGTTGTGATTCAATTGTGTGGTTTGAAAGTGATTCTTAAGAGATAAATATATAAAGAAAACAATAATAAGATGACAAAATATCATTCACGAGAATTACTGTTATTATTTGTTTGCAATAATTGATCTTCAGACGCACGTGTAAAACATTGTAGACGCACGTATATGATTTGGATAAACGCACATGTAACCTGCTTAAACACACTTACTAAAACAATGAGAGACCACAGATGCATTTACATAGACGTACGTTGTAACCATTGATGAACCTTAAACGCATGTTTTATATCTTCATCTTCATCATTCAATTACAGTTAACCCTAACTCACAACCTGTACATCTTTCTATATGTAAATACATCCACGATCCTTGATTTTAATTAACAAACGTATAATCAAGATCTAAAAGTAAGAAAACCATACGATAATCAGTCGACAAGCAATCGTTAAAAAAAGTATATCGATTGAAAAACAGAGCATACTTATAATCGAAAATACCATTGGGTTTGATTGATTCGTGAGTTGATTCAACCAGGTTTAGGTTAAGTAAACTTAACCATAGTTGACAGGTGGCATGATTTGGTGGCTTCCTACACTTCTCACGTTAAGAATATTTTGTATAACGTGATTAAAAAAAGTAGAGTAGGTGGTACAATATAATGTCACTAAAATAAATGATTACTTAGAGTGAACGGAGGGGGGGAGCTTTCAAGCCCAAAACACCTCCCTAAGGTGGCGTGGAAGAGGGCGGGGACTTTTCGCCAGACGTGGGTCATATAG
Source organism: Ambrosia trifida (assembly GCA_028751855.1). NCBI lineage: Eukaryota > Viridiplantae > Streptophyta > Magnoliopsida > Asterales > Asteraceae > Ambrosia > Ambrosia trifida. The sequence goes on from CM054128.1 coordinate 111,598,942, forward strand.
TTTATATGAAAAAAAAAATTGAGAATGAGATTGATATGAAAAACATGTGAAGGTAAAAACAATGGAGGGGCATATAGCATCAGCTTATCATGTGACGATGGGATGGTTTTGTCACAACCGTCAGTATTTATTGTTGTGGCATGACGGTCAGTATTTATATTTATTGGTAGCGGATATTAATGCGTATCTGATATCATCCCAGTATTAAACTCTAAAGGGTTTTTCAACGTACAAAATTACTGTGTCGTGTTATATGAGTATACTCATGTTAAAAAAATATTTTATTTATTGGATTAGGGTATGTGTAGTGGTAGAGGGTTATGTTGGGGTTATAGGATTAAAATATTAAAAAGTAATAGAAAGGGGGTTATGTGGGGGTTATGGAAAAAGAGGGTGTAGTGGGAAGGGGGGTTATGTGGGGGTTATAAATGATTGGTAATGATTGATTAATTATTGTTTTTTATATATTTTTATTATTATTATTATTATTTTGTGTTGTATTACTTAATCAAACAAATAAACAAAAAAAAGTTGAAACTTATTTCAGATTTTCTATATGATTTCTTATGTTCACCTAAAAGAAAAAAACATGAATATTTATATCTTCTTATAAATCTATTTTGTTGAATGTTGACTAGTTTTCTGGGCCCAAATAACGTGAATAACTTATGTACTGGGCCACAAAAAATAAAAAGCCCAGATATCTCACTTCAATACTTCATCGGTTCATCTTCTTCATAACTTTAGACCTAATAAAACGCCGCCACCACCTCTGCAACTACCGGCTCCCGTCACAACCATCACAGCCACCGTCTTCATCATCAACATCATCATCTTCATCATCAACATCTTCATCTTCTTATTATTATTATTAATAATAATAATAATAATAATAATAATAATAATAATAATAATAATAATAATAATAAAAGAATGTCAGAGGCTGAAAACGCCCGCCATAGCCAAGACCCTGCACATCCATAATGCCGGATAGCGCCCCTGGGGGCGGTATTTAGGGGCGCTATAGGGTCAAAACGTCACATAACGGTAGCCACTACACATACTCTTATTGGACTAGCATACATTAATATTTTATATTCAATGTAATGTAAAAAGTCTTTTAATATGTAAACCACGAATTATTTAATTTAATTTACAAGAATCGAAAAAGCTAACTACAATATTAAATAAACAAAACATATATACACACACTCGATATAAATTTTTATTTTTATTTTATATAACATTTTTTTTTTTGAATGGCAAAAACTCCATATATATAAATATATATGCCAACAAGAAACACTTACATTGTTGTTGGGGCATGAAAACTACATTGTTGAGGATATGTGAACAACTAAGCATTAACATACTAATTTTTGTTACATAAGTGGTACGTCTTTGTTTTAATCAAAGATTCTGATCTAACAATCTTGCTAAGCAAACACTTACACATTTTTATATTGAGCATGTTGTAATGTTGTTAACAATCAAACATCGTCGTCTTATGTTGAGAATATCCACAAAAAAATGTTCTTGCCAAAAAACTTTAGCGACCGACTTTAATAAAATAATATGACCTTGACAACACAGCAGTACTTAATGTATTGGAAGTTCTACAAAAGTAAATAGGTGTTTTTTTTAACGGTAAATTTCTACTCCCTGTGAGACTTGAACTCATGACCTCCCTACTATTAGGTCACCAACCCCAATGATAAAGTAAATAGGAGAAATAAAAATAAGAATTTTTTAGGTGTTCATACCACCAAATCCTAAAGCAGCTCCAATTAAATTGCTTAATTATGGTATTCCTCTCTAACTTTAGTATATTAAATATAGATACATATATAATCTATACTATATTATCTATATCTATACTTACTACGGAGAGATGACTAAATAGTCACTTTATGTCAATTTTAAGATGACATACAAAAGGTCACAAGGTAAAAAACTATCTTTTTGTCAAATCTTTCCCTTTATGCCCCTATATGCCACATTTGATTACAATTGTACAAATAACTAATGCAAGTCATTAACTTATGCTTAATAAACTAAATAAGAAATTGATGGTTATGTCTAACATATTAATGGTCAATAAACCATCAAAGGTATATTCATAACCTTATCACTTTATCAAAATGTGTACATACAATACATCTTGATGATTATTTTGTGTGGCATGTATAACTATGTGGAAGTTTCATCATGACATTAATTTTTTTTGTGCTATATTTGGAGCACTCACCTCCACTTTATCATTCTTATTTTGCAATTACAGTATCACGCCACGGGTAATCTCTTCCGTGATGCTCCGCTCGTTTGACGTTGCAACCTATTTTTAACTAGGAAGTTTTATAACAGTGATCAAGTTGCAAATTTTTGCCCCGCAGCAACGCGCGTGTTTCTCACTAGTAAAGGATAAAGGAGGAGCCATGGGCAAAAAGGTCCAAAATGTCAAAGTTAAGATAGCATCCCAAGAGCCTCAAGTGTAATCCTCAAATTTTTTTACCTTTTCTTCCATTTATACCCTTGTGTACCACATTTCAAAGCAATTGTACAAAAAACTAATGCAAATCATACCATCTTATTGGTTTTGTAACTTCTCCTTTAACTTTAACTTCTCTTGAATTTTAACTCAATGAGCTTTCATATTTCACAACCGACAACATATTGAGTGTGAAATGTGAGCCAAATTTTTTTAACCATTAGTTCATTCTTGCCTTTAAATATTATTATATATTTTATTTATCATTAAATGTAGGAGGTTTTTAAAACGTGACAAAAACTAATAAATTCACTGACACGATTATGTAGATATGCAATGACCGGACAACTTACACAAGAGTGATGTTTATGTTCATATTAGTCTGTTACTGTAACATACCTTGGTTTATTAAGACTTGTTCAATAATGAGTACATGGTTTTTGTGGTGAACTGCAATCAGTTGTAACTGGCGGTGCACATTTCTTTTTTCTTTCTTTCTACAAATACTTGTTAAAACATAGTGTGCACATTTCTATTCTTTTTGCGCGGCAAAAAACCTAAGTATCATAATGTTGTATTGCAACCTATTTGTGGATTCCGCTGCAAAGCGCGAGTAAACCCACTAGTCAATCTAAATACCCTTTATCTTATATTTATTGTTATCAAGTGTAATATATACCTTTCAAAAAAAAGTGTAATATATAATGACAGGTATAACAAAACGTTGAAGGATTACAAGATCACTTAAAATGTGTTGTGTAAACAAAATTTGGAATTATTTGTCTACATAACTGAACTTTTTAAACTAAGTTTAAGATAATAGGTTTTTGAAAGTGTGAGATATGTCTAAGCTATTAGCGTGTTGAATACATCAAGTTCATAATCGTTTAAAAAATGAAATTCACTATTATTGCTTTCCTCAGCATCTAGAATATAACTATTTTCATCTTCTACAATGTTAAATAAGAAGTTTTAGTTAGAAATAGCAATTATAATACACTAAAATTATGTAAGATATGTAACATATATAACAAGTAACCTTGTGTTTGAAGAATTGATTTATGCTTTTTCCTCACCAAATTAAACATGTTATCTATATCATCATTATGAAGTTTTTCTTGTGGCTATTCTTCAACCACCCTAAAGATCCATAATTTAAAACCCAAAATTTACCTTGCACAAGTACCGGTATAACGGTTCAAACTGGTATACTGTATTTTACCTGCGGTACAAACTTGATATTGTTTCCCATTTATGCCGAGGTGTTTCGTAAATGGCTCACATCCGAAATTTGGTATTACGTAAAACCGGCCAGTATATACCGGTTTTTAAAACATTAACCCTAGTCAACTTGATCAAATATGTAGCATAAATGTACACCGATTTATATGATTATTTTTAATATCTTTTCTTATTAATTTAGTTTGTAAATCAACCGATTTAGGCTATGTGGTGTGGACTCGGGGATAGAAATCGGGGAGTCGACATGGACCTCGGTGAAGTGGGAAACCCCGCCCCCTCGGAAAAAAATCGGGGACTTCGGTGAAATTCTACCGAGTGTATCGAGAACTTTGATTGGCGAAGGTTTGTGAACGTTGCGATTTTTGTTTTTTTTTTAATTCAAACTTTTTATATGGTGGAGGTGTTGGACGGTGGAGGTGACTGTGAAGAAGATGGTGGAGGTGGCTGATGGTGAAGAAAGAAGATGCAGAAGATGGTGGAGGTGATCGATGGTGGAACCGTAGAGGAGAGAAAGATAAATATGAAGTTAAGATGAAGATGAGTGTGTGTGTGTCATATATACATATATTTTTTAATTTAGTGTATTTTTTAAAAATATAAAATATTAAATAGATTAAATAAAAATAATAAAAAAAGAAAGGGGAAATGGAGGATTGGGAGAAACAATTTCCTTAGTTTAAGGAAGGAAGTGGGAAAATAATATAACGCTATGTAGCATCCGGGAAACTATCACCACACCATATAGGAGCCTAATGTGAAATGAAATAACATGGGGAGCGGAAAGATAATTAATGTGCACAAATAAAAGAGAAAAACAGGAAAGTAATACCATGCTCAGATTTGAAGGTCAAAGCATCGCAGTTGCCATTATTGTGAAAGAAAGCTAACTCTGAGGCTGTTTGCCTGTTACTGAAACAATGTTTTTAACATTTTCTTTATTTTAATGTCATACAAAAATCGTCCTTGTCTTCTTTTCAAGCTCCATTTTCACCTCACAACATTGTGGTGGGAATGGAGCCTCGGAATTTGGGAAAGAGCTTGAGTTATCAACCCAAGCTCCAAACATTACCCCCATTGTTTCGTGAGTTGGGCGTGAGGAGAGAAGGTGGAGGATACTAATTGTTTTTTTTAAATAACTTTTCAAATATTTGAAATCCAAGACTCAAACCAAGCCTTTTCATTTCTTTCTCTTTTTAGGGTTTGAGTTTTAAACTTCAGTGTTGCCACATGACAACTTGTGTCACACTCATCTTCACACTACTCTACTTTTCTCTCAATCTTTTATATAAATTATTCGAACTTTTACAATAAAAAATGACAAGAAGAGAATTAAGTGATGATGAAGACATAAGTTTGATCACCTCTTGGATTAAGGTGTATGAAAACATAGAAGTAGGAACGCTATCAATTGAAAGAGTCGTTTTTCAAGCATTCCGTCAACGTGTAAGTGAAACCAATTGTTCTATAGACCAAGCTGGGCCGAGACAGGTGAATAGGGGCGGAAGCGATGGTCGAGGCCCTTCGTAAATACGAGTCGCTCTACAATAGAAGATTTAGTCACATTTTGTCGTGCCAATTACTAACAAACCATCCTGGTCTGTTTTCGCGTGTGTGTCTGAAAGTTTAAGTTTAATTATTTAGTTTGTTTAAGTTTAATTATATAATTTGTTTTATTTGATGTCTTTTAATTTATTTTTTTAATTATGCCTTTTTTTAATTTTCGAATTTCTTTTAATTTTCTGCAATTTATTATTTCCTAAATTAATTTAATCGTCTTTTTGCTTTAATTAATAGAAAGGTATTGTTTTAATTGTTTTGTATTTTTTAAATAATAATAGTATTAATTAAATAAATTATTTTATAAATTTTTGGGGCTTTGCATTTGCCCTTAATCACCACATCTTTGTGATGTGGAGCACAAAGCCACAGTGTTTATATGGTGCCTACGCGACATGATGGAGGCTCTCCCTTTGCCTTGCCATCATAACTCTGTTTAGTTTTACAACATGTATAAGCCATATATATTTTTGTTTTTAAAACAGTATGTCACCACCTACGAACATATACCAATCCCTTGAAACAATTTGGAAACACAAAGAAAACCCAAAAAAGTTGTGTACACTTGTTATCACTAACCTTTAATCAATCACAAATTTTCATCTCATTTCATCAAATCCATTACTAGGGCTGTTCATGAGCCAAATCGAGTCGAGCCAGGTAAAGCTCGCGCTCGGCTTGGTTATAAACCGAGCCGGATTGGCCCGGCTCGGATTTGAAAACGAGCTAAAAATCAAAGCTTGAGCTCAGCTTGGTTTTAAACCGAGCCAACTCGGCTCAGCTTGGTTTGGCTCGAACTTAAAAAGAAAAATGGATTTCAAAATTCTATAGTCTAAAATATTATTTAATAGTTAAAAATAACACATTTAAAATAAGTTCAATCTAATACATACAAGCTAAAATTAAGTTCAAGCAAACACAAGTAAGTCTCAAATTTCAACGGAATACAGTATAAGTTTATCAATATACGGATTAACCGCCTAAATATGTAATAGTTGTCTAATTGAATTCTTAAAATACTGACCTTTTTGAAATCAAAAGCAGTATTGAGTTTGATAACTTTAGGACAATTATCATTATGCTATGGCTTATTTAAATAATTTGAATAGTTGTAACTTTAACCTTAAGCATACAATCTCCAAGCTACTATTACCAAATATTAAATTTGTAACATGTTCCTCATCTTTTTTAACATTTTTGTAGTATATTATATGTGTGTGTGTATATATATATATAGGTAGAGGATCCGGTAGGAAAATTGTTTTGTGTAGGAAGTGTGGGAAAGGGTTATGACCCTTAGATCAAATATTGAGATTAAGGGCATTTAAAACTTTTCTATCATTTTTAAATCTCCCAAATCCCACTAATTTAACAAAATTGATTCTCAATTCAAATCAATTATCTTGTTATTCCAACTTAATTTCAAAGATCACCACACCAAAATAACTGAATACTACTAATTTATAAATCAATTGCTCAATTATACCACAAACCCACGATTATCATATCACTTTTTTTTTCAGATCTTCAATCATATCAATTCGTACGATCTCAATCACATAAAAGAAATAACAAACAGTGTTTTTATAACATCAAAAGTGTTTTATATAAATTTTTTTAACATAAGTGTTTTATATAACTAAATGATAAATCTTTTCAAATGCCAACAAAACACTTCTGATGTTGCACTGTTTTGTTTTTTTAATCCACCACAACTACCCTGCTTCTTTAAAAAAATTATATTAATAAGGGTAAGGATAACACTCCTTATGTTACAGTATGATGTTTGACCCTTAACACAAACAATGATATAAAAAACACTTTTCACGCTACAATAAAACACTTCTCATGTTACAATGTTTTTATAACACACTGCTTTGTTTTTTTTTTTTAATCCACCACAACAACTACCCTGCTTCTTTAAAAAAATTATATTAATAAGGTTAAGGATCTTTTGTTATTTTGTTTTTGATTTGTATTTGAGAAATAAAGAGAAGGGAGATAACATGTTAAGCATGATTTTAGGAGATGTTAAATAGTTTCTTTAATTAAAATAATATTATGTCAATTTTGCCCTCAATTAAAACACTTAATGGACAAATTTAACCCCATCAATTATAAGAATTAATTAGAATCTAAAATTTTTTATAGGTTTAATTTCAACCATCAATGTCTAGATCCAATGGATCAAAACACTTCCTACACTTCCTACAAAAAAATTATTTTCCTACAGGAACCTTACCCTATATATATTAAAAATTAGAATTATCCGAGCCAGCTCGGCTGGTTACGAACCGAGACGAGCTTGGCTCACTTTCTAACCGATCCGAGCCAGCTCGGCTCAGTTTCAAACCGAGCCATATCGAGCAAGCTTTTTTCAAGCTCAATCTGGGCGAGCTCCAAGCCACGAACTTTTTGAACAGCCCTATCCATCACACCATCACTAAATCACTGTCAACACATATCACTAAACCCCATTTCCATAACTAAACTTTGATTATTATTTTTCTTTACTTTTTTTATTAAATATAACATAAAAAAACATTTAATAAAATTAAATATTAAAAAGAAATTAAAATAAAATAACTATTAGAAATTAAAACCCTAAATAAAAAACAACGGTACAATAAAAAATAAAATAAAACTACATCTACTCTTCGTCGGGATCGGGAAAGCTATATTTAAAGCACCAATGTATTTTGTTAAATCATATTGTAGTCGAAAGTGGGTATTTTTCACCCGTAACTCCAAAACAATATCACCGAGAATGACTACCTAGGTTGGAGGGTCCATCGTGTAGTTTGGTGACATTGTGTGCCTCTCATCATTTATGATCATATCGTGCTGCTATATGATACATGCGTACACCAAGCTTCTTATTTTTGGTTGTGTATATAAAACAATTATATAATACTTATAAAAGCTTTATACCAATCTCTTTTTATGGCATAAAATACTTAACCAATTTAATTTATGACATAAAATGCCTAATCAGTTTAATTTATAACAACCATATTTTAAATAATAAAATATAATATAAATGGGTCAACCCACCTAGGTTGACCCCAACCCAACCCGTTTAGACTAAACTCAAACCCATAAGTTTCATGCTAGGTTCATGTCGTGTTTTCAGACCGTGTCAGAAATTCACACCCTTAGCTACTACCCTTATACCACTTCACCATCAATTGAGCTAACCATTGGAAACAAATTACTTACCAAAAAAGCTTGCAAAAACCGATTTACAACCTGACAAAAGAAACTATTTTAACTTCAAAAACACAAGTCCTCACAAAAAATATATATATAAAAACTACAAAACTTATTGAGGTTAACAAAAAAATCTGATCAAACTTTAAAAACTACCAGAAATGAACACCTAACCAACGAACGCCTAACCGGGGAATGCAGTGATGGTGGAGGAATGACAAACTGGTCGTACAAAGTACTAAGAGGGCAGGAGAAGGTGCGATGGTGGAAGCTCTGAGTCCACCGTTTGAGGATGATGGCTTGATGTTGACAATTATTGTTTGGATGCATGTTAAAAAAATAACCCAAAAATTGATGCCACGACAGATATTATTGCATCAAATCGTATCGCTTGATGAAGAAAATATGTGGTTTATGGCCGAAGGCCGGACCAACATATTAGTCCAAACCAAGCCAGCCACTCCGATAGTGGAGCTCCGGAGTAAAGGCCCATAGACCCTGAACTCCCGAAGCCTACCACAAAAAGTATACATACTCCAAGCGTTCAAGGGAACCCTCATTTAAGGATACTGGTAAACCTTCGAACCAAATACATTTCTCTCAACTTTATCACCTCTTAAAACCATACTTATTCCCACGTCGGAGGTGGTCATAGAGAGACATTCCCTCTCCCCTGTGACGAGCCTAACGGTGCCTGTTTTGCAGGTTTATCCAGATCTCATCCCTAACAATCAAATCCATTGCATCCTTGATCAGATTCCTTATTCCGAACAATACCAGAGGTAATTATTTCCTCTTCACTTGACAAGTTAGTTACACAACTAATTCATTAGTTCATTACCGCAAAATATAAACACAACGCTTTGATAAACGAATCGACCACACATCAATCTGGGTTATTGATAGCAACGAAGATATTGTCTACTCCAACTAGACACACTGTACCCACACATTTATTCTCATATGACCAAAGGCGGCCCTAAAAATTATTCAACTCTGTAGATTTTGGGATAGTGACCCCTATAAAGAATTGGCAAGAGTATAATCAAAACTGACTCGATAGATTGGTTAATCTTGTTTCCCTTAATCAAAGGTTAGGGGTTCAAACCTCACTCGGAGTTTTTTTCCATTCTTTTTTCTTCTTAAGTTAATGGGCCGTTTTTTGTACTGGGTTTAGTTGCTATTTGATGCTTAGATATATGAGTTGCTAAACGTTGGTTGCTTATCTCGTTAACGCATGCCAAGATGGTGGGAAAAAAAATTGGTGACCCGATATAAATTCAGACCAATTTTTTTTGGCCCATGTGACGAAGAATTTCTAGTTTTGCTACTCCGCCGCTGTCCATGTTATCAAATACGTAATTTTTTTAGAATAAGTTTTGAATGATGATGAAACCTTGCTAACCTTCATTTCAATTATGCTTTATATATAAGCACATTTCATTACAAACAGTAAACAGTAAGGCAAATTTCAAGTTGAATAAAAGGAATGCTATCCGGATTACCTGACGTCGAAGGGGCACATTGAACAAAGACGGGTGGTCCCCATAAACTTGTTCCTTCCCACACATTATGACTTGGCTCATTAAAACATTTCAAAAATCTGTTCCCAAACAGCAGTATAAGATACGATGCAAGTTATTTAAGGATCATGAAGCTGTGTACAAACTTACATTTATGGGCATTTCTGCAATCACAAGGCTGCTGCTTTCCTCAATGTTTTTAAGGGTAACCACTTCACCCCCAACAACCATATTGATCACAATCCCATCTATATTTAAGTGTTAATGCCATGGTCAAAAGATAGAACTAAAAAGTAGGATGTAATACAAAGTTAAAGAAAAACCTGCAGCCAAACAAGTCGCCATTCGCCTTGTATATGTTTCCTGAGTTTGAACAGTGGTACGTGATGAGATATAGAGAGCAAAAATGTGGCTTTAGAGAAAGGAAATAGCAGAAATAAACGCTTAAATAACCAATGAAATTCATAACTCATATCAGGTTACCTATTTCTATTTCAGCTAATCATTAAACCTATACCTGTAGTGACTCTCGATTGCAAACTAAAGGCCAGCGCAAAGTTTAAAAGAACGGAAAAGAGCCTCGAGGCGTTTTCCCTTCGCCTCATGAGGCGTAAGCCCCGAGGCGAACCGAGGCGTAAGCCCGATGCCCAGTCAAAAAAATAAATATAAAATTATGTATCTTATAAAAAAATAAAATAATTGACCTAGAAAAGTCTAAACAATCAAAAACACACATCAAAAATAAAATACTTGGCCCGAAGAGTCTAAAACACCAAAAAAACACACATCAAAAACAGCCTAAACCACCTGAGGCGCACATTTTCTTAGCGCCTCAGCCCTCGCATGTACAGTCTGAACTCCATGAGGCGCGCCTCGGACTCATTTTCTTAGTGTTTCGCCTCGAGGCGCACGCCTCACCCGTTTTTTCAAACCATGGGCCAGCGTAAAACTGAATGACGTGGATCACCAATCTTTGGAGTGATCTGGTATCCAGTCTGGTTGCAGCTGATATGAAACTAATTATTTCAGGAAACCAGAATTTGTTTATCCAAACACTGAAAACGATTATTCCTACATCAAGTTTTACATAACCATTTTCAAAAGGCAAATACAAAGACCACTTTGGATAGCCTGGAAAATCTATGATAGTTATGCATTTTGCATTAATGCTTTACGCCTTTGGACTATATATATATATTTTTTTTTGGTACAGGCATGCTATATCCGTGCTTTCTGCATTTATGCTTTACGCCTTTGGATTATAATTATTGTGATATAGCCATATAGGCATGCTATATCCATGAGCGGCTATCATATTCATGCACTCCCAGTTGCAAACCAAAGGCCAACTTAAAATGGAATGGTTTGGATCACCGGGCTAGGGCATCAAAGAAACTGTTTTCTTCTTTGCTATTTGGAAATTACTGGAAGTTCAAATGGGCCAACGTTACTATAATAAGTGGGGGATCAAGGGTAGTTTTTCCAATTTACATGTTTTACTAGTACTAAAGGTGCTATAGCATTGTATATGTATCGTTGTTACCATATAGACAAGATTATGTGAATCCCAAGTATTATGAACTGAAATAGAATTAAGAGTTTTGTTCTGACTGTGAGAAACAGTATGTACATGGTGTGATGCACGCTTATTAATCATGATCCATAATCAAAACATGCTTTATATTATTAATGCAAATAGACTAAACTGAAGATAATCAACATAAACGTCACTATAACTTAATAACAGAAGAATTTACTGATAAATTTCGGAAGTAATGATTGGTGAAAACAAACTAGGGATTTTAAATTGCACATACAATTAACAAATTACGTTAGGTGATGGAGTATCATAGCGCAATATCTTATCAGAACCAATAACTATTAACTAATATGTGAAAGCATGTCAAGGGTACCTTTTTTGCCGGTAATTCATAATTTATCAAAACACTAGAACTGATGGGAGATTCTCCTGAAGTAGAAAGAGGAAGACAAGCATCAGTTGCAACTATCATATGAGACTTTTGCTCTTCCTTTTCACATTCTTCCTTTCCAGACTGAACATCAGCATTTTGCTTCCATTTCATCGTCACGTGACGAAATTTATCCAAAATCAATGCACGTTCTGCTTCAGCAAGGTCACTGTACTGATAAACACATCCGCAAAAGCGCACATTAGGAGTATAGGTTAAAGTTTGTACCATAGTTGTTAATAGCGAATAGCGGACTATAGCGACAAGCTACCGATACGCTACATAGCATGATAGTAATAGCGATGAAATAATGGGCGCTATTTCATGTTTAGCGATACACTAGAAGAACTTTTTAGAGATGTTTTATATGTATATTTTACCAAAAAAAAAAAAAATACTAAAAATAGAAAATCTCGCTATTTCCTCGCTATTTGTTGCTATCAAACATATAGCGACACATGAGCGCTACGCTACACTATTCGCTATAGCGGGCGCTATGGTCGCTATTAACAACTATGGTTTGTACGCGCATTCCCCTTGTTTAATCAATAGCTATCTTGTCAAAAGCGCACTAGGTGCAGAAGCGCAGTGCAACGCGTGAATCAGGACAAGTTCAGACCAAATTCTGGCCAAAAATCGTCTGAATGGACCTAAAACAGCCTACATTAGTAGTACTAAACAAGCCTGCAATCAACCTAAAACAACCAAAAGATGCCTAAAACATGTCTAAACCCCTAAAACTGGTAATTTTTTTTATACTACACACCTTGCTTAAAAGTCCCTAGCTTTTTAGTGTTTTTTAAGCTACGTGTGCCTAGACTACAGGCGAGGCCTATGCGCCTATAATAACATAGAGCAATACGATAAAAGCTAAACACAATATGATTACTAATAAACAAAATAACAATAAAAACTTGGAAAAATACCAGAGGTGTAACAGAAATGTAGGAAATGTTAGAGACGGCAGAGCAAACTGCATCAAGCTCATCACGCGTGCTACAACAGACCACCATTGGCAGCCAGGGACGGCGACCTGCCATACCTAATAGATCCACCAACGTCTCCTGCAAAATATCCAATAACCTAATTGATAATAATCATTAATCAATTTCAAACATTAACTGTTGGTTGATCAGGGAACAATAAATATGTAAGTATTATCATATGAAGGGAGTTTGTTAAGTGAAGGTTAAATAGAGCAAGAGATGGACCATCTTATAGTGGATTCTGTCAACAGCGAGATAGAAATGACGTTGTGAACTGCAAGTTGAAGGATATGATTCGTAAGGATTAATTTCTGCAGTATAAGAAGCTTATTTGGAATAACAGATGAGTGAAAAGGAAAACAGAAATTGGGATACCTAATAGTAGCAGCAGGAGAAAGATGTGAAGCTGCTGCTGCTTCCGATGTCTCCATCTCCAATCCCGCCGATCGTATGCAGTTTTCGGGACCTGTTGTTGCCACCACCACTTCTTCCTGTATCAGGTTTCTATTTACAATTTTATTTTAATTAAAACACTGTTTCTCGTCATGTTTGAAATTAATATATATACTAATTCGGTCGATCGGCAAATGACTCGCGGCTCAGTTGGGGGAGAGGTGGGAGAGTTTATTTTTTAGGGAGGTTTTCGTTTGGGAAAGGTACACAGTTCGAATCCTAGGGCCAGCAAAAATACACCCCTTTACGTTGAAAAGGCTTATGCCCTCAGGGACGATGCGGAAAAATGGGATTCGAAACGGGGGTACCGAGGTGATGTCCTTAGCCGATAAAAAAAAAGTATTCGGTCTATCTAAACATAAACACTAAGGGGTTGTTTTGGTTGATTAAGTGATGAATTATTAAAAGGTCTAAATGGTTAAGTGTTGAATCATTGTTGCCCCTTTTAATGGTTAGTATTTTTGTCCCACATTGGTAGGAGAACCTCATTAACGTTAAGCCTAGTTCAGTGTTTAATGGTTCAGTACTTAATGGTTCAGCAACATCTCAAGTCTTAATGATTTAGCTTTAACCATTGCATTCAGAAGTTGAAACAAACGCACTGAATGCTGAATCATTCAGCACTGAATGGTTCAGAGCCTCATTAAGCGATTTACCAAACAGCCTTAACTATAAGTTAATTTATAATTTATATTATTTTTTTAATGGCAATGAATGACGTGCCAACCACCGTGGTCAAGGTTGACTACTCGGCCGTCGTCAGTCCCTTGGCCGTTCCAGATGTGCGGAAACCCGACTTCCACCCACCAAAGGCATGAAGGTGGAATAATCGGTAAAACTTCGTCTCTCATCCAAATTAAAGAGGCGTTGCCCGTATTTGCTCTTCACCCAGATCCGGATGTCATAATGGGTTTCTCTATTTACAAAGCGAGGATTCAGATTTTCTAATATTTAGAAGTAAATTACTTTATCGTTAAACAAAATTTAAACCTAAACCCCTCACTTCATTTTGCTTTGATTTATTACCTTTTTTTATTTGTTTTGTTGTTGTCAACTTTTTTCTCTGTCACTTGGTTCTTACGTTTTAAGCTTAGATTATGGGATATGGGAACAGGGAAGGGGACAAGGGGTCGGGAAGCCCATGTGGCATCCATCCCCGTCGGGGAACCTCCCCAATCCTGATTTCGGTGACCAATGTGAAATCTCCCTGTCCTCCTTTTTTTTCTTAATTTCAAACGTTGGAGTGAGTATGTGTGTGTGTGTGTGTCTGATACTCCCACCAGAGAACATCATCGGAGCACGTCAGTGGAGCAAGGAGGAAGATAGGTTTTTGTGCATGTGTGTGTGTCTGGTTTTAAGGGGAGAGAGATAGAGTGGTTTTAGAGAGAGATGGGGAGAGAGAGTGGGGTGAGATTTGGAGAAGATGGGTTTTGTGTGTTCGGTTTTAGTGTGTGAACGTTTTTTTATACTTAAAAAATTGGAAGGGGAATGGGGGAATCATTTCTCTCATTTGGGGATAAGGAATGGAGAAATGACGTGGTGCTGATGTGGACAATAAAAAGAAAAGGGGAAGGAAGAACCACATCCCTTAGCCTTAGGCTTAAAACTTGACTTACTTTATGGTTAGAAACAACATTTTTAGTTTAATAATGCTATTAAGCATTTCCTTGCTTTTGATACACCCCTTTGATTGACTGCAATGCTGTAAAACAAAGTCTAGGCGATCGAGTATCACTACCTACTCATCGAAACGATTTTCTCTAACTCCGTCTAATTATTCAAAATCAATCAAAGGTGTTCAACCTTTGCCAGAATCATATTTAGTCGGTTAACTTGGGACGAGTTTGACCTAAAAAATAAATATAATTTCTTTGTATATAATATTAATGAATGGATATCAATTTTTAAAATACTTTTGTATTTGAACATGTATCTTTTTTATTTATATTGATATTCATGTATTTTGTTCTAAATATTAGTCATCATCATCATCATCATACTCAGTTAATCCCACCTATAGCAAAGCTAAGGTAGGGTCTGAGGAGGGTAAGATGTAGACAGCCTTACCTCTACCCCTAAGAATAGAGAGGCTGCTTCCAGTGAGACCCCCGGCTCGATGTGGTTTGGTATCAAGCCTTGGATATAAGGCACATAACACTTAGCAATCGGGACAAACCCGATCGGTGCATGTACCCCTTTGTCTTTTGGCTATCCACGCCACACATGATGCATGATTAACCGTCCGTCGTTTTTAACGTTATTTTCAAGAAATTAGTAAAATAACGTTAAAACTAGTGCAACTTTACTTTTGCAACCAAGGGCCACAAATATATACATTATATGCGCACGCCGTAAGTGGGGCGTTTGTTCTAAATATTAGTAAAACTGTGATATTTAACCTATATATAAATTCCTGAAAATCAATTTTTTTATAATTTACCATGTTCGAGTACTTTCCGAGTACCTTCCACCTAAGTCAAGTACTCGCAAATCCCCAGTCGACAAACCTGAGAGTGCTTAACGATTTAAGCAACCATGATTCGTATAGTATCTTAAAACACACAATTTCAAAAAGATACCTTTACCCCACATAATGAATTTCATCTTCTTTGATATGGATAATAGCAATTTTTTTTTGAACGAGGACCCAATTGTTCATCAAACAGTGATATTCAGCCGGATGAGTTTAGGAGTCACATCAAATACTTTTGTTGGTACCAATGTTTGTCTCAGTGTTTGTCGTTAAGTTTTCGAATGGGGACACGAAGAGGGTTAGTAGTTTGTTCTATTTACGACACTATTACATCATAGGTTGTTTAACACGATCATAGAGGAGTTCAACTGAAACTGGGACTTGGGCGGAGCTCACAACCCCTTACTCGTGGCATACAAAGACCCACTTAGGGTATGTTTGGCAAAACTAGCTAGTGGCTGGTAGCTGAAAGCTTTTTAAATATATTTTGGTGTTTGGTAGAGTAGTTGGATCTTTTAATAAAATGTATAAAATGACCAAAATGGGCATAATAAAAAGCTTGTAAAGAAGGTTTTTATTTTATTTTGACTGAATTACAAGTTTTGTCCTTTAACTTTATACCATATTTCAAAGAATGTCCTTTAACTTCAAAATTGATTGGTTTTGTCCTTTATGTTTCAAAATCTTGCACCTTACGTCCTTTGACACTAACCCAGTTAGATTTTAACACTAATACGAAGGTAAATTTGTCTTTTTACCATTCTAGGGGCTATTTGTGTAATTAAGTTGATGTTTTGGACAAAAATTAATTTAAAAATTAATATAACCCCCTCTCCATCTCTCTCTCTCTCTCTCTCTCTCTGGAGACAACCAACCTTCGATCAGATGTCGTTTTCACAACCCCGAAACCCCAATTCTAACCCTCAATTTGTTTTTAGATATGAACAATGGGTGACCATAGGGTTCACGGCGTTGCATCAAAACCGCGTCTTCAGTAGTCCGTCACTCCATTACTCTTGATGTATAAAGGGTTCACGGCGTTGCATCGAAACAAACGAAATTCCTATTTCGATGGTGGGTGTCTACGCCGATAGTCTTCTCCGCTAAAGACGATGAACAACGATTGTCGTTCTTGACCATGAAACGGGTCCACCGGAGCATTTTAATCACGTACAGCGTCGAAGGTGATTTATGTAGATAGATGTAGAGGTGGAGAGATAATCACCACTGTTTTGTGTCTTTGGAAAACACATGCATCAGTTGAAAAGCTACATAATCACCATAGTTATTTGTTTGAACATATTTTGTGTAGTAGGTTAGGTGTTGATGGACATGGTTATGTGGTTTTATTTGATTTGATTGGTATTGGTGTTGGGGGTTTTGTGTGGATAAAGAATTTAAGAACGTTGCTAGTTTCAGGTGGTAAGGGGTGGGTAGTGGTTGTTGTGGGTTGGTGGTGGTGGTGGGTGAGAGAGAAGGGGGAGGGGTCAACAGTTATAGAAGATAGAGAGATATTTTTTTTATTTTGGCTTTTTGTAAAATTACTTTAAAAAAACGTTTTTTTTTTTTTTTGTATAAAACATATGTATTTACATTTTGGTTCAAAACTTTTAGGTAGTTACACAACTAGTCCCAAAATGAGTAGAAAGACGATTTTACCCTCACATTTCAGTTAAAATCTAACTGGGTTAGTGTCAAAGGACGTAACATGCAAGATTTTAGAACATAAAGGACAAAACCAATCAATTTTGAAGTTAAAGGACATTCTTTGAAATATGGTATAAAGTTAAAGGACAAAACTTGTAATTCAGTCTTTTATTTTTAAAATAGAATGGGTATTTGTGTCATTTACTAATTAAAAGCTTGTAGCTAGTAGAGTTTTTTCTTAAAAGCTAGTACTAGTAGTTTTTTACTATAGAACTTTTTCTTTAACCTAAAAGCTTCCAGCTCCTTTAACCAAACAAGGTTTTTTATTGAGTATGAACTTTTTTCTTAAAATCTTAAAGCTTGAAGCTCCTAAAAGCTCTTAAAAGCTTATTGCCAAACATACCCTTACTCGTGACATACAAAGACTTCCATCGAAACGCCCCATACTTTGGTATTCTCCTATCATCAATTCATCATTGCCACTTTGTCACCGTCGGAAAACCATGATATTTAACAAGAACTTCAACAATTTTATTCTAATAAAATTAAACTTTCAATCTCTGAACGAACATAACGATAAGAAGACTGAAACAACTCGCTAAGAATTTCTCACACCCTCTCAAATCAATAAATCTAAATCTAGATACCGATTAGAAATAGAAAGAAGATAAACCTACTAATTCACAACACACTCTAATCATCAAGAGAAATAATGAGAGGAAAACATACGAAGCGAGAGAAAGTATATCCTTCTTAATGGAAACGCTCAATAGCCATTTTGTATATCAGAGAGAGTTAGGTGTGTAAAGATGTTATGATCTCTCTATCTTATGATCTGAACCTGTGACAACTGGTTAGACTAATTGGTGTGGTTTCAGGGAAAGTTTTAGGGGTGATGATGTGTACAATTCCGCCAAGGAGAATGTGATTGGCTCTTTTTCTTTTTTCTTTTTTCTTTTTTTTAATTAAACTTTATATAATAAAAAAAATGAGAGGGGAGTGGGGGAATTAAGGGAATACCATTTCCAAAGTTTGGGGGAAGAAATGAGGAAAATGAGGTGGCGCTGATGTGGCATTTGGGGGAGTTGGGGGAATGCTACGACAACTCCACCGCCTCAGCTTGATATCTACCATCCAGATAGCCCACTTGTTTAGCCCAACATCCATATAGCCCGTCAGCATCAACCATGACTAGTTTAGCCCGACAGCAACAACTCAGTTACATGAAAGATCAAAAAACAAAAATAAAAACAATCATAAGTATTACATTGAACATTATCAGCCTATATATTTTCAACAGTCACAAGGGCATCTTTCAAGCTCATTTGTGGGGTGCCTGCCGAGTGCCAGCCAACCCATCACACTTATGATACGGGTCACTGGTTTAGTTATGCCTTGGACTCATCAGAAGACGCAAACAACTCCCAACCAGTAGCGTGCCTGCTGTGTAAACATGACTAGGCACATATACCTTCTAATTAACTGTTGAGGCCGTCCTCGATGAACACCTGAAGTAGCCAGGAAACCCACATGTTCAAGTACAAAAAAATTGCTATTATCATTCGAAGATGGCTATTTAATGTTCGATGCAAGAGCCCCACAACGGTGAAGACCCAGAGCCTTAGCTTTGAAGGGATACATGGTTCTTTTCTTCAGTTAGTTGTTCTCTGAACATGAACGTTTTAGACACAAACGTTTTCCTTCCTAAAATAGTTAAACGAGGAAGACTTGAGTTGTTACCCCTTAATAAAAACACAAATAAAAGCTTAGTATTGTATGAAATACAAAGATAAACACTTAGTATTACATGAAATACAAAGATAAACACACCATCAAACTTCAAGACTTAAAAATGAAACAAACACCTTATTGCAAGACACAAAATATGAAGGGAAAAAAACACCACACTAGGAATATTATCTAATATTTTACATATACTTTTTTTGTCCCTTTTCAGCAGTGTTTTCAGACCCGGACCGGACCGGCCGGTCGGACCGGTCGGGCCGGGAAACGGACCCTCCGCCGGTCCGGGTTGATGGTGAGGACCGGTTGTGCATTGGATCGGTAGTTTGGCCGGTGGACCGCCGGTCGGACCGGGAAACCGTGGAAGGAGACCGGACCGGAGATGAAAAAGTTATCAACGGTGCTAAGCAATCTGCATCGGAACTCTCAGATCTGTATCTGGAATTGACATTAATCGTCTCCTTTTAGCCAAGTTTTTACCGAACCTGAGCCATGTCAACCTTCGTTTTTGTTGATCGGGAAAAGACAACGACTTGTGATGATATTTATGGAGGTTAATTAGCTAGAGAAACCACTGGAAGTTGGAGGAGATGAAACTTGAAAGTAAAATATGAAAATTTAGAAAAGAAAATTCACCTTTTGCATATAAGTACACTGTCTTTTTTTTTTTGTCTTTGTGTATTATTATAATACACGAGTATTATTGAATGGTATCTTACTAACTTATTTATTTATGTTTTTTATGTTTTATATTAAAAATGATATTTTATTATTCAACTCTATTATGTATTTTAAAATTATTTAATATATTGTCCGGTTCTTAAGTCCGGTTAAACCGGTCTGACCGGTCCGACCAATGAACCAGTAAGACATCCGGTTCAATGTCCGATCCGGTTATAAAAACATTTTCAGAGGTTCGAGATTGTTTCATGTTCCCTACTCGTGAAGCAAATAAACCAACACACTTCATACGACGAACCCGGGACACGTGACGCAGTTTCACACCACCAATCTTCCACTCTCATCAGTCGACACATAACACCTTCAAATATAAATAATAATAATAATCCCTCTCTTCTATTGGAAGAAACCTCTCAAAATCCTCATAACCAAATTATTAAAAAAACAAAACTACATAAATATATAAATATAAAGATCACATTCAAAGCAACTTCCACCCCATATTGCCATAACGTTTAAACCATTATTAAACCATCAAAATCATTTATTCATTTATGCATTTCTTAATTCACCATCCACCTTCCTATGCTCAACTTTATAATCACTCTCAGGAAAATTAGTCTTTGCTTTAACCCCACGGAAGTGTATGGCGGCCCGGTCATAAGCCCGGGCCGCCATCTCAGCGGTTCCAAAAGTACCCAACCACACCCTCACCTTCCTCATCGGGTCCCGAATTTCGGCCGCCCACGTCCCCCATTGCCTCTGCCTTACTCCCCTATACTGCCTCTTCCTCTTCCTCCCTTTTTGCTTCCCACCAATATTAGGTGGTGCATTTTGCCAGAAAAAGTCACACCCCAAACAACCTATAATGTTACACACGTTACACACTTCCATAGGGTTTGCACACAATGTCATTAATGACGTCTCACTATTTGTAGTAGGAAAAGATGATGATGACGTCATGAGGTTTTGGTTTGTGTTTGTGGTTGTGGTAGTGGTTGTGGTATTGGTGTAACCCGAAATTACGGTTTTGAGAGCGGATACGATTATGGAATGCTCCTCGTCCGTGGTGAACGGACGATGGAGATAATTATGGTCTGTGTGAAGTGTGTGCATGGTAAATGTTTTGTAATAAGAGAGTGTATTTTTTAACTGCGAGTAAAACCAAAAGTAAAAAAATTGAAATGAAACAGTTGGAAGGGTACGTCAAGTTTGGTGTTTATATAGTAAGGATATGGAGTGAGTAACTGGGTGTGATTAGTTGTACACGGTGGCAAGATGGTTGATGATGACGTACCACGTGTAATGAAGGTGTATGGTTGATTAGGGATGATGACGTCGGAGCAGAGGGGAGACGTGGCATGCGTAACGGGAAGACGTGGCAGGTGGAGAGGAGCTTACTTATGGAGGGTAAGTTTGTTTTTCTAGGATTTAATTAATGTTTTTGTTGTAGTGAATTTAGTGACGCTTAACATTGAAGTTTGTTTCCTAAATAATTTTTATTTCTTTTTCTTAGACTATGAAGTATGGCCCTCTTCTCTCTTTCCTCCCCCTTCTTCATATCAGCATCACGTTAACTTCCCTCTTCTTTCCCACTTTTAAGAGAAATAGTTCCCTCTTCTTACCCTTTCCCCTCCCCTCTCCCCTTTCCTTTTTATGATGATTTTTTAAACATAAAAAGACAAATATATATATATATATATATATATATATATATATAATATTAATATGCCTTGGTTTTTGGAACGTGGAGAAGGGGAAGATTTCCTCGAGCACACCGAAGGAAAATCGAGGGGGGGGGGGGGGGTGTTCCCTTTGGGGAAAAGCTCCACATCAGCTATCCCGATCTCCTTCCCCATCCATACCCCTTAGTCTTATGCATGAATAATGATAAAAGTAATTGAGTTTTTTTTTTTCAATGAATGCTATCAGTTGGTGAAACAAGGAGAAGCTAGAGCGGATGTTATGTGGAGGTTGAAGGTTTCATATTTATCACATTTCGGGGTTCCACATGAGGAGATCCTCAATTCAGATGAAATGAGTAATCAGTACAGGCTAGCTCAGGGTGTTAGTTGGAACTTCACAGGTTACGCCATGAAGAGGAAAAAAGTTACCTCCTACTGGTTCAGAATGACGAGATTAATCAAAGATGTTTAATGAGACTAGTTATTAAGCTTAGATCTTGATGAACATGCAAAATAGAGCACCGTTAGGCTTGTCACAGGGGAGAGGGAAGGTCTCTGTGACCACCCTCTAGCGTGAGAATAAGAAGGGTTTCTAAAATGATAAAATAGAGAGTAAAGTCTCTGGTTCGGAGGTTTACGCAGTAAAAAAAATTGAGTTTTTTCTAAAAACAAGTGTTTTTGAACCCGAGGGATCCGGGGTATGGTTTCCTCTGGTAGAGGTTAGAGGCAATGGCTTAAGGTCAAGGTTCAAAGGTTTTCAAGTAAAGAACTTTTCATTCAGACATAATACCTAAAGAAAATTACAAAAATGATCACTTTTATAAAAAAAAATTAAAATACAGATACTATATTTACTTTTTATGGTAGGCAATAACCATCATGGTTGCCTCACAGGGGTAGGATGTTTGCGGATTTTAAAATAAACTGTGAACGTACTAAATTGGTTAGCAACAGTTTTTTATATTTGCAAACCAAAACCGAACCATTAGACTCTTAATCCGAACCAAACCAAATTGTTAGGAATGGTTTGGTTTCACGGTTGAACTTGTTAGGCCTGTATACAAGATATTTAAAATAAGGTATGATACGTGTGCGTAGAAACTTGTCCATAGTTTAACACAGTCGCTCTTAAAAAAGAGTCATAGGAAAAATGGGAACAAGCTTACTGTTTTAACTCTTGTACTTATGGAGGGTAAGTTTGTTTTTCTAGAATTAATTAACTAATATTAATAGCTTTGCTCTTTGAACAGTGATTTCCTTTTCCCTCATCTCGCTTATTATTTTTGTATATAGATGGTTTTCCGGAATTTTAATAATAATATCCTCTGGCATCTTGGTTCCTGGTTTGTTTTCTTAAGTGGCTATTTTGGTGCCGGCACATACCCTTTCCCCCTTTGCTTTTTTGCCTGCTGACACGTGCCTTTTTTGTCATCTGCCACACCATACAATTCCTCCTCCTTCTCACCGCCTTTATTTCTCACAAAACACGCAAAATCAGTAAATAAGAAAGAGATAGATGAGAGGACAGGTTGGTTTCCCCCACGAATCATGACGGAACCGCTGCGGCGAATCCCGAATTTAATCCAGCGATACAACTACTTCTCCTTCAATTGATGCTACGGTCAATGTTCATCGTTGAGGAGCGGGGTTCATTGTAACTCTTTCCTTTTTAAAGAGAGTAACAGAGACGGGTTCCTTTAGAAAGAAACAGAGAGGGGGTTTTGTAGTTAGCGGCTCTGGCGGTCGATTTGATAGTGTTAGGTTTAGGCGGTGTCGTATGAGACGCAGTTGGACTGGCCGCCTCCGCTGAGCTTATACTCGGTATCGGTTTTAGTTTGTATGGTTGTCAGGTTTAGTTGGATACTTTGCGGGTCTATCAAATCTCGATTTGTAGCAGAAATTTGGTTATGATGGCTATGATGCGTCTCAATTTGTTACAGAAATTCGGTGAAGAGATGGTTTGCCGAGGTTGCAGGATGGTAGGTTTTTATCTACAACACACCTCGCAACCAACTTTTGGGGACTTTGAGCCTCTCAGTTTCATTGATTTGTTTTCCTTTTGTCGATTAGTTTGCTGCTGTTTGTTGTTTTCTTACTTTATTTGCAACTGATATAATTATCTCTGTTTAGTTGCGTTGGATTGTTATGAAATGATCTTTGTGGTTGTCATGTTTTCATGATTGTGTAAAATTGTTGTTGGTTTACATGATTAATGTTTACTGAGTATACGCCTTTCAGGTACCTCAGTGGATCAATCGGGAGACGACGATGATGATAATAGGCGCAAGGATCAATCGGGAGACGACGATGATGATAATAAGCGCAAGATTCTCTGCATGTAAAATCTTAAAAATCGCTGAAATTTTCAGTTGAAGCTCTTACATCAAGGTATGAAATCATGTGTCTCTTAAAGTTAGCGTATAGTGAAGAAAACATATGCTTTTATTGAACTAACTTAACAAATATGTATGTTTGTTCTTTGTGGTAGCTGAAGATGGCTGCTTTATGCTATTTTGATTTCCATAGCCAACTTTTTAGTTTCATTAACAAATGAAAATATGAGCTTCTGCAGTTTGATATGAATTGGAAGTTTACCAACTCGCTTTCATCCTTCCCGTTCGTGTTCGCAGGCGCTTTTTTAGTTTTTAATAGGGGGTGCAACCAAGGAGATAATTCTTGATTTCTAAATCGAATAGATTTTTGATTCGTGTTATAAATATGTTTATTATGTTTATTTAGTTTGCACATGATTTAACTATGTCAATTGTGTTTGAAATTGTGTTGGATGCTTTTTTGTTTGTGTAGAGATTGATCAATTTCATGTGTACAAATATCAAATTGATGTTCATTTTAAGTCTTTTGCAAAATGGTGTACTTGTAATGAAATTTCATTTCTAACCAATCATGTTTATGTGTGCTTATTGTTTAGTTCATGCATGGTGCTTCAAGCATATATGCAGTCTTATTTTTTAGGACCACACTGTCTGCTCAAATTGACTTCTGCACGTTTTTTTAGTAGCTGCATGCGACATGTAGGTGTTGTGATGTGTCGGACGCTGATGTAGCTTCTTCGTCTAACCGCCCTTTTCCTTAGTTAGTAACCTCACATCGTCAACCTGCGTATCGAACTTCTATTGCGCGCTACAGGATGCGGACTGGGCGTCGTGCCAGACGATTTGGCACCTTGAATTAGTCACAAACATAAGTAAGTTATTTAAACTTCTTTTCAAGATCGTTTTATTTTTATGGATAGATAAATGTTCAACTATGTGCTCAATCCTAATACCCCATATTGAATTTATAAATTTCGGTACGCCTAGATGTGTTCCATGTTACACACACGCATAAAGTTTCATACAAAGAGGTTAATTTGGAATTTTTTTTTGCAGCCTCATGCCACTCATCAATGTTTACTATTAGACACACAAGAATCACATAGACATGTATCCAACTATGCAATCTATTGATTAGCCTGTAAACCAAGCTGGTCATCTGAATTTTGAATTACTAAATGTTACAGTTACTATAAGTAGTGACAGAAAAGAAGGTAGGATCATAAATTGCAACAAATGTCTAGATGGCAGGCATATAATAGTATTTTATATTTGCAAAATGAGCTTAACATAGATAAAATTATTACTTGCATATTCTTTTCAGGTTCAAGTGTATAGATTTGGATGGAAATGGCATGGAATGCATGGCTCAAGAGAATGTTCTTTTTTAGGACACATTATACATATAGTTGACATTTGATGGCACATATTGGAGGATCTCATATGATGGCACATGCTTGCGATATTGTTCATGGCCGATGTCGTGGTTTGAAAAAATGCAAATGAATTTCTTATATGTCGGATCAAATGTAATACGCTTCAATTTGACGGTACGAATTTCATGTAAATTTAGATCGATTGTAGCCTCTATCATACGACGTCACGTACGACGCCGCCGTAACGCGGCTGTGAGGAAAAACACTAGTTTAATTAATGTTTTTGTTGTAGTGAAGTTAGTGACGCTTGTAACATTGAAGTTTGTTTCCTAAATAATTTTTATTTCTTTTTCTTATGCATAAATAATGATAAAAGTAATTGAGGTTTATTTTTTCAATGAATCCTATCTTAGTTGGTGAAACAAGGAGAAGCTAGAGTGGATGTTATGTGGAGGTTGAAGGTTTCATATTTATCATATGTGGGGGTTTCACCTGGCGAGATCCCTAATTCAAATGGGATGGGTAATCAGTATAGGCTGGCTCAGGGTGTTAGTTGAAACTTCACCGGTTGCACTATGAAGAGGAAAAAAGTTACCTCCTACTGGTTCAGAATGACGGGATTAATCAAAGATGTAATGAGACTAGTTATTAAGCTTAGATCTTGATGAACATGCAAAATAGAACACCATTAGGCTTCTCACAGGGGAGAGGGAAGGTCTCTGTGACCACCCTCCAACATGAGAATAAGAAGGGGTTTCTAAAATGATAAAGTAGAGAGTAAAGTCTCTGGTTCGGAGGTTTACGCAGTAAAAAAAATTGAGTTTTTCTAAAAACAAATGTTTCTGAACCCGGGGGATCCGGGGTATGGTTTCCTTTGGTAGAGGTTAGAGGCAATGTCTTAAGATCAAGGTTGAAAGGTTCGAAGGTTTTCAAGTAAAAAACTTTTCATTCAGACATAATTAATACCTAGAGAAAATTAAAAAAAATGGTCACTTTTATAAAAAAAATTCAAATACAAATACTATATTTACTTTTTAAAGCAGGCAATAACCATCATGGTTGCCTCATAGGGGTAGGATGTTCGCGGATTTTAAAATAAATCGTGAACGTACTAAACTGGTTAGCAACAGTTTTTTTATATTTGCCAACCAAAACCGAACCAAACCAAATTGTTAGAAATGGTTTGGTTTCACGGTTGAACTTGTTAGGCCTGTATACAAGATATTTAAAATAAGGTATGATACATGTGCGTAGAAACCTGTCCATAGTTTAACACAGTCTCTCTTAAAAAAGAGTCATAGGAAAAATGGAAACGAGCTTACTATTTTGACTCTTGAGATTTTAGAGTGTAAAAATGGACTCAACCCAATTTTTGATTTAGTTAGAACTAGAGATATTAGAATGTAAAAATGGAATCAACCCAATTTTTGATTTAGTAAGAACCAGAAGGAATTTATTTTAACCATGCCTAAACTATATCTCTATTTCTCTATTACCTTATTAAGGGTCAAAGGTGACCAATAAGGTAATTTTACACTAATTTTAAGATGAGAGTTAGAAAGGCTTTTCACAAATGGATACAATTTTGTCATTTTCATTCATTTATGCCCATTGTATACAACATGCAAAGCCTATTGTATATATAAGTAACTAGATTATACCCCGAGAACGTCTCGAGGTTGAAAAATCTAATATGACATATCAATTTTACATATAAAATAGAATGATGCATTTTGTAGTTACATGCAGGATAGCTTCGGGTAGCACCTAACCTAAATCAATTAACAATGTATCTTCAATGTTAACGTCTAACCTGAAACAATGTATAACTCTAATATTAATACCTAACCTAAAACAATGTACTACTCCAATGCTAACACATGATGAAAATATAATTCATATTTACTAATTTGAACATAATTAGTGACTTTCTTATACATGATTAATGAATTACTTGAACACTGTGTTTTTTTCCTGTATGAACAAAATCTCACAAAAAATAGTCATTTTTTCTCCATTTTTTATATACCACCATGGTACTCGTTGGAAAGATAATAAAACACTCGTTATTTTCGTGTAATTTTTTTCTTTAAAAAATATCGTATATAAAAGATATTAACGTTTAAAAAATTATGGGAGGAAACATGAGAGAGAAAAATCCAATTTTGTTTTTAATTTTTTCCCTAAAATTAATTAATGCCACATGACACGCTTAAAGAGGAGGATCCCTCTTTGATTGCCATGTAAGATTTATTGCTTTCAATTATATAATACATACACACTCTTTATTCCTTCCATATGTAACCCCGTCTTTAAATTTCAGTATTAAAACTTCATCAATTTCATTAAAACACAATACAAATCTATATTATCTATATCTATATCTATATTTTATTATTATATATATATACATTTAGTAAGCTCTTTATGCATACTTTGTTATACTATACAACTCAAAACTTGATTCTCTCACACCTCTATCACAAGCTTGATATATAATGTTTATATAGGTTTTGTTTAAAGCTTAACAATCCTAATTATAATACAAAAGATGATATTAAAACAAATCCTATGTTTATCTAATAAAGAAAAACAATCATTATCTTCAACTAAGTCGGTTCCCATCAGCTTGGTTATCTGATCGATTTACCCATCTGCTCAGGTCTTGTTTTAACCGACCCATGTGCTCGAGTCAGTTCAATTAGTCCAACAATCACCCCCTAATTTCCAACTTGAAATAGAAGTTCTTTGACCCCGAGTAACTCTCGCATTTCTTCAAACTTTATCCTTGCAAGAGCTTTAGTTAGAATATCGGCACGTTGTAAATCACCTCTTATATGCTCAAATCTTACTTAGCCTCTTTCGACACACTCACAAATGAAATGATAACGTGTATTTATATGCTTGCTCCTTCCGTGAAACACCAGATTCTTCATTAGTGTAATGGCCGATTTGTTATCAACAAATAAGGAGGTGTTTGGGATTGATTATTCAAAACAGATTATGCGTTTTGGAAAAGCAAGGGTGGAGCTGCTTATAGATTATTGTGTTTTGGTAGCCTAAAAAACTGTTTATCTACGTTTTCAAAACGCAATCACAAACACCAAAAACTTATTATCTGCGTTTTCAAAACACAATAATCTAAAAATTAGATTCAAAACACAATCCCAAACACCCTCTAAGACCACCACTCTCCCCTCTATCCCGATTATCTCACTCAATAATCCCCGCAGCCATAAACCTTGACACGATGCTGTAGTAGCAGCCATAAACTCGGCTTCGCAGGACGGCAACGCTACCGTGTTTTGATTTTGTGAACACCAAGTAATCGGTGATTTACCTATATAAAACACATGCCCGGTTGTGCTTCGACCATCATCTCGATCCACATTATAACTACTATCACAGAACCCAACTAACTGCTTGGTCTTCTCTTGATTATATCGCACTCCAAAATTCAAAGTTCCACAAATATATCAAAATATTTGTTTCACAGCCATCATGTGTGATTCTTTTGGATCCTGTATATATCGATTCACTAAACCAACCGAATATGATAAGTCGGGTCATGTGTGTAGTAAATACCTTAGACAACCAACTCGTCGTCTATACAAAGTAGTATCAACCGATTTTCCTTTTTCATCTAAGCATAACTTCACTCTTGGTTCCAATGGACATTGAGTAGGATTCGCCTCATGCATCCTAGCATCTTTCAATATCTTCAAAGCATAGCTCGCTTGATTTATCTTGATACCCGTATCCTTTTGCTTTACTTCAATCCAAGGCATTAACTTACTTTTCCTAAGTCACTCATTTCAAACCTCTCCTTCATCTGTTTCTTGAACTCACCGATTTCGCCATGCTTCGAACCGGTTACCAAGAGGTCATCGACATACACTGCAATGATTAGAATTGAATTGCTTGATTTCTTCACATAAACGACTTGTTCGTGTAGGCACCTCTTGAAAAATAATTGCTTCAACACTTTGTCTAGTTTTGTATTCCACGCCCTCGGAGCTTGTTTAAGACTGTAGAGTGCCTTCTTCAACTTATAAATCTTTCTTTCTTCACCCTTCTTTATACGTGATTTCGAAGTTTTTACACTTCGATTTGAGATCCCCATACTTGTGGGAGATTGAATCACAAGTATGTTTGGTTCCCCCGTCGAGGTTACCAAACTCGACTAGCACTTTACCCAACTGTGGTCCGCGACTTCGAGAACCAAGGCTTGTCGACGCGCCGTCGTTGTGCACTTGATTGTACGTGATTATTAACGCGAGTTCCTCCTCTTCGATCCATTGCACCATGATTTTGATTGATTTTTAAAGAACTTGAGTAAAAATTGGGTGAAAGTATGAAGAAGATGGAGAAGAATGAAGACGAAGATGAAGAATGATGAAGAAGAAGCAGTAAATATATATTGGTTAAAAAGTAATTAATGAAAATGGTAAAAAAAAATTTTTTAAAATTTTCAACGGTCATCAAGCGATCGTCATCGCGTGTGCTCGCTCGCGAACCGGATAGCGCGTGTGAGTTGTGATGCTCGCCAGCCACGTGACTTAGTTGGTGGCTGCGACAGCTCGCTCACGTACCACAACAAATAGTCTTAAACGGCATCTTTGTGACATCCGCCACCCTCGTCTTTCGTCAAATTGACAACAATAGCCCTTCAAATATTTCCATTATAGCCCTTGTAAAGTTCGTCATTTTCAAATTTAATTTTAGAGCAAAATAAAATTTATCATTTATATATATTATGGACCGGGTAGAAATTTTAATCAAATGCGTATGTTAAAACCCCTTTATCACAGATCGTTTATCATGTGTCAATCGGGTTATTGAAATCGGGTTCTAGGGTTAGGGTTTATAGTTTATATTGGGGAAGAAGATGACATTTATTAATATGTTAAATATATTTATGTTTGAGTAAAATCAACAAAAGATGCTATAGAGTAGTGGTTAGCGTGTGTGCTATGTCCAGCCAAGACCCGGGTTCGAGTCCCTCTACCCACGGGTCTGGCTTACCTTTTTTTTTTTTGTCTTTATTTTCCTTTAAATATCATTATATATATGTATTATTCTTTTAATATCCATAGAAAATCCATTTTTGCTCCAAAAATTATAAAAATTTAGGAGTAACATCTTGACACTATAAAGAAAATTACCACACTTTTATTTTCTGGAAAATATCTTATTTTTATATTTTTATTGAATTTATTTGTTTTAATCGTATTTAATTGATTAAAAATTCATTTTTAATGATTTTAATCTCAAACTTTTTGGGAATTTATTTCTAATCATTTTGAACTGAAATAAAAATATTTGGTTCAGAAAATATTTATTTTTATTAATTTTCCTATTTTTAATCATTTAAACATGATTTAATCTCATTAAATCAGTTTTAAATATAAATAAGTTTATAAAAATTATGGGAAATTTATTTTCATTAATTTACATCAGAAATCACCCATTTTCTATAAAAATAGCATTTTTGGATCATGTCTTGAATTATTAGTCTTATTTATGTTTAATTAGACATAATTAATCATTTATTTATTTACACTATTTAAACATCTATTTTATAAATATTTTTCTTATAAAATAGAAATGTTTTATGTTTGAATATATTAGTTACCATTTATTGGGTCATGGGGTAACTCATAAATATGTGTTTAAACAATTATGATTATTGTATTTATTTACAATAACTTAGTGAAAGTAATTAATTAAATTTCTTTGTCGTAATTATTCAAACATATTTTTTTTTATCTAAATATTCAATTGGTAATAATTAAATTACCTGAACCACATTTACAACCTTTTATATATTAATTGTGAGATACAACTTTTACATTAACGCGACTTATCATAAAACTCTAATTCCCCAAATCGACTTAGCAAACCCTAATGCCTTAGACCCTAGATACCTTAGACTTTTTAGACATTTCCTTATTAGCACTCTTATACATTATAGGTTGAATTTCTCTGAATTCTCATTACTTAACTCATGACCGCTTAAGTGGATTTTGATCGCTTTCGCAAAATGTGAGTATATCTTTCCCCTTTTTCATATTTTACACTTTTGGGGCTGTTCATGTACACTGTGACTAAATCTTATTCTTTCACTAAATGCAATTCTCATGTGTGTTTACGTTATGTTAATTTGTGTGTCTATGACTTGTCAAAATCATTAACCTTTGAGGGCCTGGCATTTCAATGAATAGTACTATAGTATATACCTTTGTGACTCTGTTGAGAGTCCTCGTCATTGCTATGTATTACATTACTACTAGCGCATACTATATATATCTACTTTTCTTTACATAGGGTTGGTTTTGGACGGATATTACTTATTACATAATTGCAAATGGTACCGCACATGAATTGCTAAACACTTTTCCTACTATATTTACTCAAACAGGGTATGCTCACCAATACATTTTGTATTGACCAAATCATTTTCGTACATGTTTCAGGTTATTTATGAGATGACTTTTAAGCTTTTGGAATTTTACTAAGATTTTGGATTCATTGTATTTCGGTTTAGTTGACATTTAGAATCGTTGTAATTCATTTCAATGTAATAAACTATTTAAATCAATGTATCAATATTTACACTTTTAGTCCATGAGCTATTGAACAATCGTCACTACATGACACCTCGATGTTTCCGCCATCGGTTGGGGTGTTACAATCTTAAAACTAACACCTTTCACTTAGTGTTGGAAAAACTATTGTAACCCTTCACGATGTGCACATATTTTGTTGTTTGTTTGTTGAGGGTGATACTGTTAAAGGTATTGGTTATAAAATGCCGGGTGTGCATAGGTCGTTTTTTGCTAAAAAAAACATAGTCATACCTGAGATGTCGGTTAGTGGATATCATAACCGATTTGGTTATGGTGGTTTTAGTTAATAGGTTTCAAAGGTTACAGCGGTCGGTTAACTATGAATTTGAGTCTAGCTAAAAATAGCTAAAACTTATTTAGTCATTTCACATTTCTATTGTTAGTGTACATATTAAATAGAATTACGAAGTACAAATAATCTATAATATTAATACTAAGGGATAAGATCAAATACACAGTAAAAAAATATAGGAAGTCATAAGAAAGGTATCAAACGGATTCCGATTGAACTCATTAAAGCGGCATTGGAACCGTCTTATCGAATCCTACGACGTTAGTTTTTAGGTCTTTGTTTTTTGGGGTTTTAGCTTGTAGTTTTTAGAATATGAGTTATATCATTGTGTCTTTTATGTACCATTGTGTCTTTTTCTTATTTTCATAATTGTGTCATTTTTTCAATTCATTGTGTCTTTTTTCTTCAGCATTGTGTTATATTTTTTGGCACCGTGTTATATTTTGTGGCTCATTGTGTCATATTTCATAATCTATTGTGTTTTTATATCCTTCACACCCTTTTCATTTTTGTTATACCGTGTAGAATAACTTAACCATTTAACAAAAAAATATGATAAAATCCATAAATTTAAAAAAATCTTCAACCAAAAACATCAAAAATTGAAAATACGGTGAAAAGTCCGAAATCCAACAAAGCCTTTACATGTCGGTTGGGTTCAATTATGGTGGGTATGGAAACATTGATAACTATAAATGACTCACAATCAACCGACCCACCGGTTCTTTTGTTGGTTTGTTTTTTTTTTTGTTTTTTTCAGTTTGGTTTTGTTAGTTAATTTGGTTATGGTCGATTAATTCGGTTATTTTCACTCCTCTAATAAAGTGACATGCCAGCAAAATGATAAGTACGTGTCAGTATATAACAAGGTTTACATATGTGTCTGGTGTAATTGTTAGGCAATTCAATAAGATGCAACATAGACCTCGTTTCCTGACGAATGCAATCGCTTTGAAAGTATATGGCAAGCTAGCTTGTGTATAATGAATTTGTTGGGTGGGCACAGTGTACACTGTGTTAGTGTGTCCCCTTATTTCTTCTAATCGTTTAGATCATTTTATCATTCCATGGTGATATTAGTTGGGTAATGTTTTTACCATGTCTTTATAGAGATGCTAGCTGATTACTCCGGGAGGGTCCCGGGGTTGAAAAATCTAATTTTATGTGATAACCTATTGTAAATGGCTCAAGTTAACTAACCATAAAATCTCTCAATCATTGCATGTTCATAGTATTCTAATCAGTAATAACTCATATTCCCTACAAAATCTAATTTTACGTGATAACATGAACACTTTGTGTGTTTTTTTCCTGTATGAACGAAACCCCACAAAAAATAGTCAATTTTTTCTCCGTTTTTTTATATAGCACTATGGTACTCGTTGAAAAGATAATAAAACGCTCGTTAATTTGGTGTAATTTTTTTCTTTAAAAAAATCCCGTATATACCTTAAACAATGTATAACTCTAATATTAAAACCTAACCTAAAACAATGTACAACTCCAATGCTAACACATGTTGTAAATAAAATTCATATTTACTGGTTTGAACATAATTAATGACTTGCCTATACATGATTAATGAATAACCTAAACATTTTGTGTGTTTTTTCTTGTACGAACAAAACCACACAAAAAATAGGCGTTTTTTTCCTCCGTTTTTTATATAGCACTATGGTACCCGTTGTAAATATAATAAAACGCTCGTTAATTTGGTGTAATTTTTTTTCTTTCAAAAATCTTGTATACAAAAGATATTAACGTTTAAAAGTTATGGGAGGAAACATTAGAGATAAAAATCTAATTTTGTTTTTAAATTTTAAATTATTATTTTTCTAAAATAAAGCCCTTGCCACATGGATTGACACATGACACACTCAATGAAAATAATACCCTCTTTAAATGACATGTCATTAAAATGACTTTGGTTTATTACATGTATAGATTTGTACAAAGCAAGGCGTGTGATGTTTGCACCTATTGTGGCTTGGGAGAGATTACTCGATCTGCATGAATTCTGATAATCTATTTTTATGATCAATTTAATAGTCATTCCTTTTTTTTTTTTTTTTTCATTAAAGTTACAATAAAAAGACAAATTTATAGCACATGTTTTTGGTTAATAGTTTTAATTTATAATAAAATTTTTGGTTAAAAATTTTTAAATGGAGAGGAAGACTACGTTATTGAAACACATGTTTCCCAACTAAATGATTTATATGAGAACAAAGCAATTCAAGTTAAATCATCATCATCATACTTAGTTAATCTCACCTATAGTAAAGCTAAGGTATGGTCTGAGAAGAGTAAAATGTAGACAACCTTACTTCTACCCATAAGAATAAAGAGACTGCTTTCAGTGAGACCCCCGATCGACTCGATGTGGTTTGGTATCAAGCCTTGGACATAAGGCATAGAACACTTAGCATTCCGGACAAACCCGATCGGTGCATGCACCCCTTTGTCTTTTTGCTATCAACGCCACCATATGATGCATGATTAACAGTCCGTCGTTTTTAACGTTATTTTCACGAAATTAGTAAAATAACGTTGAAACTAGTGCAAACTTTACTTTTGCCCCCGAGGACCACACATATATACATTATATGCGTACACCGTAAGTGGGGCGTAACAGTTAAACACGGACATAAATTACATTACTTTTAAATCTTTATGTTTTTAATAATTCCAAATCTTTATGTCTTAACAATTACATTATATTTGAGTATATATAAAAGTTATATTTCTAGAAACGACAACCTTCAACAATTCCATGAATACGTTACAGGCATATATGTGTGGCCACTTTTTTACAACCCACAATTAGAGGTGCACAAAAAAACCGGAACCGGAATTGGAACCGAAAAAAAACCCGGAACCGTACCCGACTCTACCCGCCGGGTACGCATAGGGTATACATTTCTATGTAAAAAACCGGACCCGGAACCGGACCCGATTTATACCCGGTTGTACCCGGTTTTTTAAATACCCGGAACCGGGTTGTACCCGGCACCGGGTTTTCCGAATACCCGAAACCGGGTTTTTTGAATACTCAAAAAGTATGTGTCAAGCGACGGGACTATTTGGCATTTTGATGTTGAGGCGGAACCGGGTATTAAAAAACCGGAACCGGGTTTTCCGAATACTCAAAAAGTATACTCAAAGAAATCTATAATTGCGTTATAATCATCTAAATCGCACTACCCTTCGACATGATTGTATAAAAAAAATTCAATACCCGATATACCCGGGTTTTTTAAATACCCAGTGTACCCGGTTTTTTTAATACCCGATATACCCGAAACCGGTTCCATACCCCGAACCGGGTATTGAAAAAACCGGAACCGGGTATTGAAAAACCGGAACCGGTATACCGGGTATGGTTTTTTATGCTAGGAACTGGAACCGAAACCGGTTCTTTCAATACCCGGTCGAAGTAATACCCGACCGTACCAGGAACCGGTTCCATACCCGAAACCGGGTATTAAAAAAACCCAATTTGTGCACCTCTACCCACAATTGTCAATTGCACTGATTGGTTATGCAAGCCATGATTGTATTAATCCAACAGGGTATTAATCAGCCCAACAAACAACACGTCAGGCGAACATCATGAATCAGAAGCCCACCATTTTGATAGACCCAAAAGTAACCCACGATTTGAGTCAGCCCAGAGGTGTGTGTACAAAAACATTTTTCTTCCCTAACACTCAAAGGTGTGAGTTCGGAGAGTGGGTTGGGGAGCTTAGGTGGCACCCTCCCCTGTCGGGGAACACCCCCGCCCTTTGTTCGGTGCAACTGGGGAGTAATCCCTGTCTTCTCGTTCAATACTTGGTGGTTAGCATTTAACCAAAAAAAAATTGAAGGAGAAAGAGGGAACCACACCATTTATTGGGGAAAGAGGAAAGGGAGTGTAACATGGCGCTAAGGTGGACAAAGGGGAAAAGTGGAAGGGGAAACCACATCTCTTACACTGTGTTCCCAAGTTTCATTAAAGGAGGGAAGAGAAAGGATCTCTCTCCTCTTCATTTCTCTCCAATTCCTTCCAAATTGGAAAGATTGAAAATCACCCTAAAAACCTGTTTATTATCCCTCTCATTCCCTCCCTTTCCCTCCTATAAAAAACTCTGGAACACGTTTTTTTTCCACTTCCTTCTCAATCCTTTCTCTTCCATCCTTTAATGAAACTCTGGAACAGAGTGTTAGCCTAACTGGTGGGGTACTAGTTTTTTTCTTCTCATTTTTACTCTAACCGGATCAATTAGTAACCAATTTATTTTCACTTTTCTAGTTATTAACTTTAACTGGTTTAGTTAATAACCAATTTTTTTTTTGTCATTTAACCGGTTTTTTCCTATTTTTATTTTCGGTTAATTGGTAAATCAGTTAAAAACATGGCTCCTCCCAAAAGAATTCCTAACCGGCTGCGAACCTCCAGTTAAAAAAACCATTGATAAGTTAATCAAATGTTAACCGGTTACAGTTTCGATTATTTTCTCTAACTGGTTCGGTTAACTAGGCCGCCAATTTCTAATTTTTTTCTTTAACCTATTTTAGTTTAATTGCTTCGGTTAATAACTGGGTTTTTTTTTTTCGGGTAGTTTAACGGATTATGTTAATAACCGGGTTTTCAGGTTAATTATCCGGGCATTCTTATTTTTTTTATTTTTCCGGTTAATTCGTAAATCAAATAAAAACAAGTTTCTTCTAAAAAAAATCCCTAACCGATTACGAATCTACAGTAAAAAAAACCCTAATTGGTAACTCCTCAATCAGTTATTAACCGGTTACAGTTTTGATTATTTTAATCGGTTAGTTTGTGCACCTCTAGGTAAGCCTAACAACATATTATGATCGTTTTTTTTTTTTTTTTTTTTTTTTTTTTTTTTTTTTTTTTTTTTTTAAGTTAGTGTAGACTATAAGATATACACTTTTAGGTTAGATAATCTTCACTCTACAAGTAGTCTTAATCACAGGATTAGTTTTATGACGACCAAAATCATCCAGTAACTACAAAGTTAAGTTAAAATTAATGCGTGGTTTGCTTCACCTGAATATTGAACATCTACTCACTTTGACCCTAAGTTAGTTTTGCCAACAAAAAAAAAAAAAAGGATAATTGGATTTAAATACTCAAAACTATTGCTCGCTAGCCGATATCACTTTTAACTATCACTTTAACTATCAATGCTTCCAACTTTACGCTTTATTTGTTATCTCACCCCAAAACTAACAAAACACTAACTCCGTTAGTTTTTTAATGACGTGACATTTTTTGCCTGCGTGGCATGAAGGACAACTTAAAGCCTCATTGGCCTTACATTGCCATACTCACAAATAATTTTTGTAGCATTACAACCGCCACAAAATGAACCATATATAGCGGTTTCTTTTATGATCTAGCCGTCAACTAATCCAAAATGAAGTACCATGCTGAATATCATCATCACTTTAGCTATGAGCATGTCTTTTACCATGTGAAGAACGAACCAAAATGGCATGAATTGTTCCCAATGGTGTCAAAAAGGTCCAAAACATCAAAATCATGAGCGTATATATTGTCTGCTTCCGGTACATATGACCTGAACGACAGCGAAATTCCGACCCAGGTTTGGTCTTTGGATATCAATCTTGGAGATGATGATGATACCTCAATCGCGTTTGAAGAGTTGCCTTGTCCAATGGGACAAAAAAGGGCTAAGGAGGCTTGCCAAAAGGCAAGGAAATGATCAAAATACAAGGAAACGACGAGTCCGTCCGTAGATGGCCTGATCAAGCTTTAGATGCAAGAATATATTAGGAAAAAGGAAGACTTGATTGACGGGTTCAAAGGAAAACTACATAAATTTGTTGAAAATCAAGACTTAACCATCCTCTTCATGGACAACTTTAACATGGACCCGGTTTGACATCAAATTGATGATTGAGTTTGTAAGGTAATAAGGAATAAACGAGGATTTAAAGTATGTGTTTTTTTATTTTTTGTATCGTTTTAATTTTAGTCTAGTTTAAACATGTTTTTTTATTTAAATTGTTGTAACTTTATGCTTTAAGTGAGTTTTTTTAAATTGTTGTAATTTTAGGCTTAAGTGTGTTTTTTTTTATTATATAAATTATGTTGTTTTTAAAATTATTTTTTCATACTTTTTACTACTTTAATTAATATATAAATAATATTCTTATAAGTAAAAAATAAAAAATAGAGTATATAAATTTAGATAGAGGTTAAATAAAAGGGAAACGTAGCTGATTAAGTAAATAATAAGGTGGAGGTTTTGAATGATTTACGGTTATAAAAAATAGGTTTAAAGGAGTAATTATGGTTTGGAAAGATGTGACATAAAAGACGGCGGTTTGAAATTCCAAACCACCAGACACTAGTGTTACCAATTTGGTAACATGGGCGCTAGTCTTCCGGTTAGTGAAATCGGGTGATGGTTGCGGATGAAGTGTCTATGTGGATAGGAGGCTAGGAGATGGAGTATTGTGTAGATGGACAGTAGTGTAAAAGGGTGGAGCAAATATCCTAATTAACAAGACAAGAAGCCGACCCGTGGTACAAAGGACGGCAATGGTGGTCCAATCCAATATGGAACGAGGTGACATGACATACGAAATGTGTGATTGTGAACGCTTCACTTTCAAATAAAACAACTTATTTATCTTTCTAAAAAAAGAAACTTTAGTTTATAAATCATGTAGAAATCACTTTCATATTATCGTAGTTCATGGATACGAGATATTAATCGGATAATTAAGAAATTTCAACTATAATTGGAGTGTATTTAAAATATTAACATGTAAAACAAAGATTTTCCATTTATTGGTTGGGAAAAACATAGCGTTTAAGTTGAAATGACATTACTCCTCACAAAGGAGTGTGTCAGGCTAGCGTTTATTAATAACTGTTATTCAGTTATATTAACAGATAAAACCCGCACAAGTAATTCTTCATTAATAACACAAATATTGTCGATGATTGGATTGTCATTAGTAGTTTGCCCAAGTTACTACCGATGCAAACCAGGGCCGGCTCAACCTTTATATAGGACTAAAGCTAATGCAAAAATGGAGCCTTTTTCTAAAACTTAAAAGTCATCTTAAAATGTGATGATAAACACTAATTGCAGAATTATAACTATTTGCATGATAAATACAATAAAAAATACTTGCAAAATATTAAGTTAAAGTTTCTTATATTATTACAAACAAATATCATATATATTAAAAAAATTAAAATATGGGGGCCTAAAGTTTAAAATACCACCTTGAGTCGGCCATCATGCAAACTTACTTTTGATACCCGTTGTTTCTAATGCCTACTACCAGACCTTACTAGTAGACCTAGAGGGTGTTTGGAATTGATTATTCAAAACAGATTATGCGTTTTGGAAAAGCAGGGGTGGAGCTGCTTATAGATTATT
Source organism: Ambrosia trifida (assembly GCA_028751855.1). Taxonomy (NCBI): domain Eukaryota; kingdom Viridiplantae; phylum Streptophyta; class Magnoliopsida; order Asterales; family Asteraceae; genus Ambrosia; species Ambrosia trifida. Next base: position 111,638,654 of record CM054128.1, read on the forward strand.
GCGTTTTGGTAGCCTAAAAAACTGATTATCTGCGTTTTCAAAACGCAATCCCAAACACTAAAAACTGATTATCTGCGTTTTCAAAACGCAATAATCTAAAAATCAGATTCAAAACGCAATCCCAAACACCCTCCTAGTTGATGGATCATTACTGACCAGTGTACTGTCGATGTTTAGTTATCATTGATAATCAGTTTCCTCCATTGATTATAAATTTCCATTTAATTTTTCATAAATAATGTAAATCCAAAGCAACCTTCAATGGCTATTCAAAATTGTACAAACATGAAATTTTCTATTATGGACACAACTCGCTGACTTGGCCGCAAGACTACCACAAGTGTAGCACCCCCTTGACCCCTTGTTTTTGTTGGTATCCAAAATCATTAAACAAACGTTCACTCAATGTCTTCTACCTTGTATTTCATCTATATTAAAAATTCACCCATGATTTATTAAATCCAACAAAAAAAAAAAAAAAAAAAAAACAGATTTATGATGAATCTACCCATAGTCCTACACCAATTAATTCTCTCCTAGTCTACGATCGATGTGGTTTTTACACATACAAAAAAAAAAAATGTTGTGTACATATATCTCACATCCTTTACTTAGCATTTTATAATTTTAAACCTTCAATTCCTCTTTATGTCACCACCTTCTTCCGGTTGAATCTTCACATACTCTTCGACCGGAAAATTAGTCTTGGCCGTCCTCCCTCGATATCGAATGTTCGCAACGTCGTAAGCTCTGGCCGCCTCTTCCACTGTCTCGAATGTCCCCAGCCACTTCCTCTCTTTCCCTGGAACCATTATCTCTGCCGCCCATTTACCCGAAGGCCGTAAACTAACCCCTCTATACTCCCTCTTACGTTTTCTCCTCTCTTTTCCATCACCACCATTAAAGAACTCACATCCTAAACAGTCTGGCGTCTGCATTCCACAGTGGCTGCATCCTTCTTGCTCCAGTAGTCTCTCTCCGATCACAGAACCGTCGTTGCCGCCTGTTATGACATGGCTGAGTGCAGCAACCATGATGGAATTAATGTCATTGGTCTTTGGGATATTCATCTTTCATATAGAACAGTGAGTGTGGCTTAATAGATATTTTTTTAACGGCGAAAGATCTATCAATATTATTGAGAACTGGCGAACAAGCAAGAAGGGTTATATATATAGCTTTCCATGGAAGTTGAGAAGAAGTTAACGTCGGCATGCCTTTCTGTCCTCTAACTGTCCTATGGATGTTTAGTCTGCTATACCGAGTGTAGTAGGGACGGGATATAGAGGAACTTTATTGGCTCACAACTCTTTTTAGGGTTTTAAAGTACTAGTCCCTAAGGTTTTAAATATTATAATCATAACATATATGTTTTTTTATTAAATTTAAGGCTCCGGTTATTCACACATGAATCTTTTTATTTGCACAATACTATACGGGTCGTAGAGGGCTCTACGGCCCGTATATAAGAAAAAAACGAGGTACAAGGTCCAAGCATGATATCCAATGATTGTGATGGGCTCTACCGTGGGATTGAGAGAACATAGAGAATCTAAAAGATATATTCTTTATTGATCAAACATTTTAATTACAAATGAAAGGGTATGTCCGGTATATATAGTACCGAACCATTGCGATGTTTACATGTATGGTTGTGTCGGTTGAGGAGTAACCGACCAAACTTATGATAACAATAATAATACAAACAACATAATAATACTTAGGATTATAATCAAGAATTATGTCTAACATTCTCCCCCCTAATTCTTGAATTCTTCTTCCATGCTTCTTTAGCTCCTTTCTTCATAGCTTGATTTGTATCACACAAATTCTCTTGCCTTTTACTTTTCCTTTAATTGTCTCACACAACTTGCTGATTTTCTTGAATCACACGCGGATGATTAGCTAGCTTCACACTTCTTTGTTTGTTTCATACAAACGACTTTTATAGTTTTCTTGATTTAGATTGTTGTTTCACACAACTTTGCTTTCACAGCTTTCCTTGGATGATCCGAGTCACACGGGTCTCCTTCTTTATTAATTCCTTCACGGCTTTAATCGTATCACGCGATTCTTCTTTACATGGTTGCCTCACAAATCATGATCAACTTACATCTTTTAGTTCTTTAGTGCCTCACACACTGATTCTTATTCTGATCACTTCACATGACCTAACTTCTTGCTTTTGATCCACTCACTGGATTTCGCCATTGTACCCATCACAGGTTGTTTTCGTATCACACAGATATTCTTCTTTAATCATATCACATGATTAGTTGTCTTCTCTTCTTTTCCTTTGTTTATTTAGACATTCATAGGCATAATGTCCAATTGTCTCATATCGATAACACTTGGGTTGAGACTTATCATTTGTACTTGTTTCTTCTTGGTGGTTGTCTTCACGACTTTAACCTTGGGTTCTTTGAAACTTGTCTCGTCTACCATCTTTTCTATCATTAATTTTACCACGACTTCGATTAGAATCTCATTGTCCTTCTTGACTGATCTTTCTTTTGTATTGTGCAAGTAGAAGTTTATCATAGTCATTTCTATAATTTCTTTCATCTCTAGATCAGAGACGCTATTCATAAGCTTTTAGTCTACCGATTGCTTCGTCAAGTGTCATGGTTTTCATATCGGAGTATTGTTCTATCGATGCAATAATTTGTAAAAACTTGTCTCGTACTGAGTCCAATAATTTACGTACCAAAATAGGTTCTTCGAACTTCGATCCGAGGGTCTTTGACTTTGTATTTAACGCACTTAATCAACCAGCAAATTGGTCTATGGTTTCTTTCTCTCTCATTGATAACATCTCGAATTCTGTGCGTAATGATTGTAGTCTTGCTTTCTGGACTCGATGAATTCCAATTGTACGATCTGCTAACGTGTCACCCGACAATCACGAGGGCTATATTCAAGGTGCGGAATCCCTTGAATATGTCTCAATAACAGAAACGAAGATGAAACAATGAAAAACGAGTAATTACAACACACAAATGGGTCAAAAGATTCACGTTTATATCATTAAAACAGAGCTCGAGTGTTACAATGAACAAACCTAGCAATCTCAGACCTGGGAAGGGTGTTTGGAGAGTGTGTGTGGCAAGAACTGATCATTAGGGCAATGATTGGGACTATTTATACCTCCCGTACTCGTACAGACCCCTTTAGGCGAGTAGGAAGCTATCACATATGATAAACTAGCGAGTAGGGCCGTACTCGCTAGTAGCTTCACACGAGTAGGGCTATCAAGAATGAATACTGATATGGTATAGGCTATCAAGTATCAATACTGATATGATATAGGCTATCAAGTATCAATACTGATACGGTATAGGCCGTAAATGCCTAAAGCCAACTCCTACTCGCCTGAAGTGTCCCAAACGTCCCGAAACGCGTATAAACATCTCCAAACACCTCGAAACACGTCCAAACAACATATATACTAGCCTAGGGACATCATGCACTTACAGACTCCCCCTTAGACCAGGCTAGTATACGTACAAAGATTACATAAGACATCGTTTATAGCAACTACCAACAACTTTACAGACTCGAAAATTGAAAACATACACAGCAAACATAACATAAACAAAACATGCAGCATCTTCTGTCTTCATCTTCAGCTTGACGTTGTTCTGACCCTTGTGATTCTCGACCAATCGCATCCTGCATGAACCTTGTTGGCGTAGCAAAACTGGATCACTCTTTGAAACTTCATCGCTTGATCGGCTTCAACTGGTAAATGCATGATTGGATGTTGGTACAACGTCTCCACGTCCTTCTCTGAGCAGTTGATCAACCACATAGGATCCCAAATTCTTATCTTTCTGCATGGGTTCGGACTGTTGCTCAAGACAATCACGGCTTCTGTAGTTGCTGCATCATAATGCCAGTAGTACAGCTTAGAAGAAAAATCTTGCTCAACTGGAACGATGGGAATCCTTGAGACACATTTCGGTGGCTTGATCTTGTGTTCCCAGATAGGCTTCAAAGTGAAAGGATGAATCTTGTCTGTTGGATATGATTTGGGATACTGAGGCTCGAATTCTTTCCATCCCTCTGAGCTTTCTCGCTTCAACTTTGTGTAAAAACCCTGAAGAGAAGCAGTTTTCTCTTTGTACAACGGATAATCGAGACGAACTAAATCACGAATGTACCAGAATGGCAGGCTCAGAATGTCTTTGTATTCCCTAAAGTACAATACACCTTCTTGCCATATTACCCCGAGCATTCTTGTGTGACTCACGTACGCCCAGCTTATCACATTTCCAGACATCTTCGTCAATCTTTTCTTGAAGATGGATGCTCACTCGACTGGCTTTTTCTTCTCTTCGGGCTTGAACCATTTGGGATAACGCTCTCTGATTTTGTCATGTCGTGTCTTTACTTCATCAGGAACTTCAGCAGAGTTGGATTTCAACTTCTCTTCGGCCTCACGTACCATTTCTTCATCAATGTTTGGAATTCCAGCGCCCGAGTCATTTACAACGTACTCAGGAGTTGGTACGCTGGTTCCATCTTCGAGATCCACTTCATTGTACTCTGGATGCACTTCAGGAGGAACACTTTGACTTGCACTGGAAGATTCTCCAGATGCAAAGCCATATACTTTAGCCATATCCTTTGATGTCATCTCAGGTGGAATCTCTCCTTCTTCCAGATCATATTCAGGCATGGCAGGAGGTGGGAGCAAGTTACCTTCGTCATCATATGCAAAATAACAGTTTAGAGGCTCCACGTATTCAACTAGAACTATCGCTTTCTTCTTCACTTTATCACGTAGTTTTTGAATCTTGCTCATCATAGGTGCAGGCTCCCCCTGAGCAGAAGAACCTGCTTCGGGATCATTGCCTTTGCGATCATGACCTTTCTTTGTTCGTCTCGATGCAAAACCACCCGATGATCCGCCCCCGCATGTGGCTCCAGGATCACCACCACCACCCTTTCCAACATCATCATCACCATCTGATTCATCATCATCGTCGTCCTCATCATCATCTTCCTCATCATCATTATCTTCATCATCATCATCACCAGCACCAGCCTCTGAACTAGGACCACCAGTGAGTCTAGGTTGAGTTCCAGTCAACTCATTTATCCTAGCCCTCAGCTCGGTATTTTCTTTTTCAGTCTTCGTGATCCTTCGCTCATTGTTCACATTGATCAGGCGAAGTTCGCTATTTGAGGCCTCTACACCTGCAAGTATCTCCAAAGTACTTTGGTTCGACTGTATCAGCTGCTGATGAGATTCCATCATTAGCCTGTTCGACTCTATGACCTGCTGGTTAGATAATGTGAGCGCATCTACCATCGTTCTCAGCTCTGTGTTAGACTGAATAGATTCTTCGATCAGCTCAAGCATTGCGTTCTCATTTTCTTCTATGCTTGCATTCTTCGTTCGCAATTATGCTATATCACGTGCTTGCGCAGCTACTATGGCAGTTAGCTTGCTAATCTTTCTTTGAAGTTGTTCATTTGTAGCAGACGCAGACGAAGAGGTCTGATCGGATGACCCGGAAGTTGTGGGTCGAACTTTCTGTCTTATACTTCGGATCCTGTCACCAATAGTATTAGGAACAATCTGCGAGCTTGTCGCTGCCTCGGTAACTGAGACTGGCTCAGTGAAGATTACCGAAGCAGGCATTGACATAGTGACACTGGCAGGCATCGCTGCGCTAACTGTAATAGGAGCCGAAGATGTCATTGCTGCTGTTGCTGTTGCTGTTGTTGTAGCTGCTGCTGCTGCCGCTTGTGAGGATTGAGTGACTGGATCCCCAAAAGCGTCAGGAAGGGTGAATCGTCTATTTCTTGGAGGTTTCTTCGTTTGAGGTTTAACAGACATCGTCTTCTTACCTCGAACCCTGTCCTTCTTGGCAGTTGTCTTTTGTCTCTTTGCTGGAGGAGAAGAAGCAAGCTCTGCATCTATTTCAGCTATTTGATCCGCCTCCACAACATAGGTGGGATCTTTAGCAAGCTCTCTAATCGCAGCAGTCGTAGCTAAATCCTCCGCTGCCTTTCTCTTTGCTCTTAGCTATTTTCCAGCGTCTGTATCGGGGGAATCACTTTCTGTTTCATCAGAGTCATCTTCTGCATCAGTTATGTCAACTGGTGCGTCTTCATCAACATGTGCTTTACCTCTTCCAGACTGAGAGGCATCAGGTTCTTGTGCAGTACCAGAAGGTTCAGAGAAGTCTAATAAATTCGGATCAAACTCCTCTTCATCACCTTCAGCCGTGTCAGAGATCCTGCCCGGGGCATTCTCACCCAACTCATCTGTTTTACGCCCTATATTGTCCCCCTCTTTAAACACCAACCTGTGGATACGGAAGTCATCCTCTGAATCACTATCTTCGTGTCTCCACCTGTTGCCTGGTGGTGACACATAGTCTTCTCTCTTCAAGTGCCCATATAGTCGTCTACTTGGAGGATATTCAGACTTCGGTCGGCCTTTGTAACTCCTCATCCTGTTCATTTCTACCTCAGTAATATCATCAGTCCCTATATACTCATTAGGATGCTTCACCAAATCAGGTACTTGATTATCAATGATCAACTGTAAGAACCGGTGATAGACTATGAAGGTCTTCTTTGTCGGTGGCAATAATATGATCTCCTTTAACTGATGCAGGATCATCTTGGAGAAGTTGAATGGCTTGTTGAGTGTCAAAGCGACAATCGCAGAGGCCAAAGTGTCTCTAATCTCATCAAAAGCACCTTTTCTCGGACCAAGGCACTTCAAGACTACATGTGTGAGATATTTGATCTCAGGCGGAAGTAATCCTTTCTTAAACATCTCCTGTTTGACGACTTTACTTAAATACTTCATCCGTAGAAAGCCGCCACGTATCAGAATAGCGTCAAACACAATAGGATCAGCGTCAGAATCTCCAAACTGTAGCACTTCTCGAATTATCTGTTCGGTGACAATAACATCCTTCCCTTGAATCGAACTAGTAATCACGATCGGATCAGCCTTGGGATCAACCTTGGCGTTACGGTAGAATTCCAGTAGGATATCCTTGTATGCAGCGTGCTGCTTGGATATCGCATAGCGTATTCTCGATCGCTTCAAGAAGTCTATAACACCCTGAAAGATCCTGCCTTTATCCTTAGTAACCGGTCCGAGAAAAGCACAACAGTTGTGCTTGGGAGACGATGTCCAATTCTCCATCCTGAACAACAAAACACGTTATAAGTATCATAGGCAGATCAAGCATGCATAAAACGGACAAAACGAACTAAAAGTTTGACAAAAATTGGTCAACAGGTAGCTATAGGCGATTACAACATTGTAATCGCCAATAACAGAACACGATTGTAGCTATTCACGTGAACTTATTGGCGATTAGAAGCCAAAATTCCTCATTCGTGTTACTGTTCACACGATTAGGAATCCTAATCGCGTGAATCCTAATCGCGTGAATCAATACCCTTGTTCACCACATCTTAGCCAATCTTCAACCATCTTGTTTGGAGTCCGGATTTGTCACATTGAAGACTTATAATACCCAACAAAGGAACCCCTATGACTATAATACCAAACGGATCAGAATCAAAGGTCAATTTGGGTTTTCAAAATTAGGGTTCATAAGCTTTTAAAATTGGGACTTTTTGATTTTGACATGATTTTGTTTAAAACTTTGTGTGATAGGATCCTAATAGTGCCGATTATCAAACCCCCATCAAGATTAATCAATAACAAACACATTTTAGTGGTCTAATGATCCGTTTTTGTCTGTTAGGGTTTCGGCACTAGTTAGACAGATTTGAGCATTCAAAACATGATATTAGATCCTGAAGATTTGACGATATGTTACCTGTGTGATGTGGAACAATAATCTAGGATCAAAAATAAACGGGCAAGAGTTTTGGATTGAGACGGGTATAGAGGGAAATGAACGAACAGTTGTGGGTTTTGAAAATAATATGAACAAGAAAGAGTTAAGTCTCCCTTATATACCTGTTGATATTCGCTAATATTATAAGCGAGTGTGTTTGTATTCGCTAGAAGAGACAAGCGAGTAGCTTGTAATCGCTAGACCAATGGCAAGAATATAACTCTAATCGCTTATTCTAGCATGCGATTAGAAAGGTAAATGCCTAATGTGGTTTTTTAAGGACATAACACTTGATAGAGTCTATTCGCATGACATGTTCACACAAGTGTCCCCTATTCGTTCATTAAGATAAGGCGATTACCCGTACTCGCCTGTTTACACAAGCGATTAGAGCCCCAATTGCATCTAGCTTTCACACAAATTACCATTTTGCCCCTGCAGCACCAAAACTCACATTTTTGACCCGTTAAGGTTCAAAACATGCGTTTTTCACCTCGTTTCGACACATGACACAGATGACGACTCACGACTTTGAAAAAACTTTCATTTTCAACCCCCGTACTTAAGAGAAAGTACGGTTTTGACCCGGCAAAAACACAATTTTCGACAAGTTGATTTTCGGCGTTTTATTTTTGAAGAAGTAAGATTACAATGGATTAGGATTCCATCATCGGCAATCAAGAATAATTAATTAAGCTAAACTAAGCATAAATAAAACAAAATGGGAGATCAACTAACTGTACACTATCATATTTTTGCGAGTTTCAACGGTTAGGGAATCATATCAGTGTACGGACTTTACTAGAACCCTTATATTTTCAGTTTTCGCTTAAATTACCAATAAGCATCCTACAACAACTGTCGATATTGTTGTCCACCTAAACTCAAAATCAAGTTTTATCGCTAGACACTTTAGATACGTTTAAGGTAATATTAAGACTGAGATTCAAGGTGTTCCCCGCCACGCGACACATTCCCGTATCAAGTCATGCACAAAGCTTCCTCGTAACCGGTGAGTAAGCTGTTGTCATCCGTATTTTACAAGGAGTGGACTCAGTGGTGATCAGATCTGCAGAAACGCTGCAACAGAGAGACCAGTGAGATCCAAACCAGGGTTCAAGTCAAATACCTTATATTTGATTTTTCACGGTACGATGCTTTAGGTATATGATTTGATACCTTAGAGCGAATTCTCATTGAGAATAGGGTTTTGGCATATATGAATCTTTTTGCTCTTTTAGGATTCCCGGACGTCTCCTGATCAGAATTTATTCTATTTTTTTTGTTTTTTTTTTCAGGAAATGACATAGGGGTGTCTCAGTCGTAGGCTACGACCCCAACGTACGACACGTGTGCCATTCCTATTTATTCTGAGAGACGTCCAGTTCACCCCGGATGTACCAACCTTTTAAAGACCATGAAACCTCGGATTTTGGCATGCTATCAAACGAGATTTCGGTACCAAGACCATATGCCCACGCACGTTGATCCACACATGATTCAGTTGATTTAAGTTTATATCACCGTGCTGAACTTGGAAATGATTTTGAGCCTACCGACACATCATTGTAGAGGCTACCTATCAGTTCCAATATTTTTAAGATGATAAGGGTTCAGACAGTCCGACTGATTGGTTAATATCATCTTCCTATTTTCACCAAAGAAACTCATTTTTGCATTTTTTTTTTGAATTTTTTTTTTGCATTTTCTGAATGTTTTTGTATTTTTCTGAAATTTTCTCCCCCTAAAAATCTAAAAATTTGCGAAAAGACAATATTTTTGGATTTTTCTGATTTTTTAAAGAAAAATATTTACAAAAACGATTACCGATGAGGATCTAATCCTGCTTAACTTTAATGCCGTTTAAGATTAACAAGTACTCAAAACGAGGACCGTCAAAAGCTTTGGTGAATAAATCGGCACGTTGGTAGTCTGTGTGGATTTTTACCATATCGATAAGTTTCTTTTCATAGCAATCGCGTATGAAATGATACTTAACTAAGATATGTTTCGCCTTGGAATGGTTAACTGAGTCTTTAGCAAGAGCTATAGCGGACTCATTGTCACAGTGAATGGGAGTATTAAGAAATTTCAAACCGTAGTCTCTCATTTGTTGCTGTATCCAAAGAACCTGGGAGCAGCAGCTCGATGCTGCTACATATTCCGACTCGCAGGTGGATAAGGCGACTGAGGCTTGCTTCTTGCACTGCCACGAGACTAGTCTTGGTCCCAAAAACTGGCATCCAGCCGATGTGGATTTTAAGTCTGTCTTGCATCCGCCATAGTCAGCATCACTAAATGCGACGAGGTCAAACTTATCGTCATTAGGGTACCAAAGACCTTTGGTCGGACAACCCTTTAGATAACGTAAGATCCTCTTCACAGCAACCAGGTGGGACTGTTTCGGCCTTGACTGGTATCTTGATAGTAAGCATGTCGCGAACATTATATCAGGTCTTGATGCAGTGAGGTACATGAGTGAGCCTATCATAGCTCGATAGAGAAAAGGATCAACGGTTTGTCCTTTCTCGTCAGGCCCAATCCCGTGATTGGTCTGAATCGGTGTGCCTACTGGAGTAGAGTCTTCCATCTGGAACCGGCTCAAGATGTCAGCAACGTATTTTGTCTGGTGGATGAAGATCCCCGACTCTTGTTGTTCTACTTGTAGACCGAGGAAGAATTGCATCTCCCCCATCGAGCTCATCTCAAATTTATCCTGCATAAGCTTTTCAAATTCCCTGCACATGACATCATTAGTAGACCCAAAAATAATATCATCAACATAAACCTGTACCAGAAGACGATCACCACCCTTTTCCTTGGTGAATAAGGTGCAGTCCACGAGTCCACGTTTGAACCCGTTGGATATCAGATAGTTGCTAAGCATTTGGTACCATTCACGCGGTGCCTGATGGAGTCTGTACAACGCTTTGTTCAATTTGTAGACTTTTTTCGCGATGAAGCGGATCCTCAAATCCCGGTGGCTGAGCAACATACACCTCTTCCTTCACGACACCATACAGAAAAGCACTTTTCACATCCATTTGATACACCTTAAACCGTTTGTACGAAGCGTAAGCTAAGAACATTCGGATAGCTTCAAGGCGTGCAACTGGAGTGTATACTTCGTTGTAATCTATTCCTTCGATTTGACGGAAGCCGAGGACAACTAATCGAGCCTTGTTTCTTATAATCACCCCGCGGTCATCCCGTTTACACTTGTAGACCCACTTTGGTCCAATTTTCTTCGAGCTTGGAGGTAAGTCAACTAAGTCCCACACTCCTAGCTTTTGGAACTGCTGAAGTTCGGCTTGCATTGCTTCAATCCATGGTTCTTCCCTCAGTGCCTCTTGCACAGTTCTTGGTTCAGTTTGAGAAACATACAAGGCGAAGGACCAATTGTTCTGATGACCTGCTTTTCTGATTTCCGAGTAGAGTGCCAGAGTACCTGTATTGTCACCTGGACTAGCATTTCTGAGCTGACTCCGCGTCATGACTTTGCTAGCCGGATTACCAATCACATTTTGCATCGGATGAGTGTCGTGAATCCGAGATTCCGGATGTGCCGGCACTGGATCATCCGAATGCAGATTAAGGTTCTCCAAACCTTGAGATAGGTTTGTCTCTACGGCACTTGAACTAGAGGGAGCAGCGGGTTGCATATTAAAACCGGAGAGATCGATCCGAAGACCTATCCCTGGAGCTGCTGAAGAAGAAGGACCAGCTTGATTGTTTCCTGTCGGATTAACTGGAGCTGTAGTGGTAGATTCACCATTTCCAGCTTGTTCCTCAGTGAGAGTTTCATGAGACTCTGCAAAATCGTCGTCGGAAGATGAAGATTCGAGAACCTCTACTGACGCTTCCTGAAAAACTTCCTCAACTTCTGCTGCTGCGGTTTTATTAGGGGGACCCGTGGATGCATAGGCATCAGATGGAGCAGGCGCAGGTGCATTAACCACGATCGGACGCATTAGCGGAGAGCTAGCTGCGTTTTCACATTCGTAATACATTTGCGCTACAGCATCATCCACCAAATTCTCCACGTTGAAGGAATCAAATAGACTCTTATAGTCGAACAACCAATCAGGTCCAACACCAGGTGCATTGGCAGTATAACGCTGAACATCGACATTAAGCCAATCTTCAACGTTGTTGGTTCTTTTGTTGTACACTCTTTTGTTGGGAGTGCTGTAACCAACAAAGAAACCTTCTTCTGCCTTTGCACCAAACTTCCCATCGGGATGTATCATGGTGCATGGAGCTCCGAAAGGTTCCAGAAACTCTAAGTTCGGCTTCCTTCGGTTCAGAAGCTCGTAAGAGGTTTTTCCAAGCTTCTTTACCGTTAGAACCCTATTCAGAGTATAACACGCGCAGTGAACTGCCTCGTTCCAGAAGATCACACGCAAGTTCGAGTCTGCGAGCATAGTTCTGGCTGCCTCAATAAGAGTCCGATTCTTTCTTTCTGCAACCCCGTTTTGTTGAGGAGTGTATGGCGCTGTGAATTCATGATGAATACCCTTTTCTGCACATAACGCCTCTATAGCGTGATTCTTGAACTCTGTTCCGTTATCGCTTCTGATCCTACGGATCTTTAGCTGATATAGATTTTCCAGTTTAGTAAACAGATTCTTCAAGTAATCAAAAGTTTCACTCTTGTGCTTCATGCACACAACCCAAGAAAACCTAGAATAATCATCCGTAACCACTAAGCAGTATGAGTCACCGTTCTTGCTCTTCCGATTGACTGGGCCAAACAGGTCCATGTGCAGTCGTTCGAGTGGTAGACTAACTGAGTTTGTCTTCTTAGGCTTGTGAGACTTTCTTTTCTGCTTCCCTTTCTTACATGAGACACAGACGTCGTTTAAATGAAAATTCTTAACAGAAACACCTTCCACTAGTTGGTTCTGAACCAGATGGTTCATTTTCCTCAAGTGGATGTGTCCCATTCGTCTGTGCCACATTATCGATTCCTTCTCTGTCGCCTTTGACAGAAAACAAGTGACTTGACCTTTCGCTGTCATTGCTCGGCTCATATCCAGGACGTATAAGTTGTTAACCCTGGGAGCTGAGATCATGACCCACTCCTTCGGTATTTTGAATCCAGGCTTCAGAATGAAACATGCGTTGTCATCAAAGAACACAGTGAACTTCTTGTCACATATCTGCGAAACGCTCAGCAAGTTGTGGTCTATCTGTTTGACAAAGCTTATCTTTTCAAAGCTTACAATACCGTTGCTCATACTTCCTTTTTTTGTAATATAACCCCCTTTATTACCAGCAAAGGCAACATACCCCCCGTTGATATTCTTTATGTCAAAAAGCAGGGATAAATCGCCTGTCATGTGCCCTGAAGCTCCACTATCAACAATCCATAGGCTGCTGATAAGGCCCAGTGGAACTCCCTGCACAAACATTCAAAGTTCAGTGGTTAAGGGGGACCCAAGCCTTCACGGTCTTGGGTCTACCATCTTCATCTAACGTTGGAAAGTCAACCCATCTTCCATTTGGAGTTGGTGTTGTTTCCGATGGTACAGCAGTGCTTTCTCCAGCAGATGATTCTCCTCCTTTGGTTGGTGACTTGGGTCTCCAAATCTGTTCAGGTTTCTTTGGCTTGGGCTTCTTCTTCGCCTGTGGGCTAGAAGGTCCAGCCTTGGATTCCTTTGGAGGAACAGATTTTGGATCCACTTCAGACTTAACTGTACGTGGAGCAGCTTTGGGGTTGCCCTGCGGTTTAGCTGCAGCCTTTGCCGGTGGCTTAGGCGCTGCTTCAACCTTTGGAGGAACAGTGCTCCCCCTCAGCTGTGGACCCCTGCCATCAACTGGCTTTTGGTTCATAGCAATCTTGTTGCGATTATCATAAACGACCTGCTTTCCCTTTTGTTTCTCTGAGAGTTTAGGGAAAACAGGTTGCTTGGATTTGCTAGAACTGGGAGAATCATCCACCTTGATCCTTTCTCGTCTCAATTCAGGGCACGCAGCAACTAAATGCCCACGTTCCCCGCACTTGTGACAGGATCTATATTCTTCAAATCTAGGAGATTCGGGTTTGGTCTCCTTTTTGTTCCTTTTGTTAGATGGGCCGGCAAATGAGTTTTTGTGTTGTAGATCCTCAAGACATCTTCTTTGCTGATCGACTTGAGGATCGTCGTTTCTTTCATTGCCGCTCGATCTAATGAACTCAGTTACATGCTTCTTCGGACTTTTTCTTTGAGCTTGATTTTGAGGATTAACGGTGTTTGTCTTTTGATTTTTCTTGTTATTCTCATTAGGCTGATTATCCTGATCCTTTCTACCCTTACCCTTACCCTTCTTTTTATTCCAGGTTTCCTTTTCTACTGTAATGACAGATTCTTGCCAAATTTTGGCAACAAGACCAGGGGCGATACATCTAAGAGGGACTTCCTCATCAGCATGCACCCTTTCAGACCCTTTTAGTTTATAAAACACCTTAATCCTCCTGCCATCCTCGGTTTGCACTTTCGGTTCCAGTTCACTCAAGGTTTCAGTGGTAATGATATGATTCTCAAGAGGAACATCTTTAGTTTTGACCGGTGCATATCTAGGAGGTTCATCGAGCTCATCATCCGAAGAGTCAGTGTCATATACACTGATATCATCAGCTTTCTCACACAGATTGACAGCTTTAGCAGGATTAGCAGCCTTAGTGACCTCAGCAGGTTTAGCTTCTTCAGTAACCTTGGCCACCTCTACAGCTTTTGTTACCTCAGCTGCCACGTCCACTAGTTCCTCCTTCGGCAAGACATCAAAATTATGATTTTCGAATCTCACCGGAGGTGGACATTGTGAATATTTGGGACTGGTGGAGAAGCCTTCCTTTTCAGAGTGTTCTACTATGTGATCAAGGACATACTTGCAGTTTAAATAACTCTCAAGCTTCTTCCTGATCTTTTCATAGTCACAGTTAACAATGGCCAATTGTTATTTCTTAGTGTCTTCGACCTCATTGATGTAATTATTTATAGCAATTTGTTTGTTAGCCAAGGTTTTTGACAGTTCAGAAACATCCTTCTTATAATTTTCAATTGTACTAAGAAAATTTTTCTCCTTTTGTCTCAAGGAATCAATTGACCTTTGCAACGGACCAACATCAGCTTTTAAATTCAGATTTTCTTCAGTTAATTCTTTAATTCTGAATTTTAATGGATTACACTCTACACAATCTAATTTAGAATCAGAAGAAGAACTTACCTTGTTCGACGATTCAGTAATGGCCATCAATGCATAATGAGCTGTTGTCTTCTGAGCTCCAAAGAATTCGCCAAAGTTCTTCTCTGTGCAGTCAGCATCCACAAGAAATGATCTTTTACCGATCAACGCATCTGCTTCAGCTAACAGATCCTCCAAATCTTCTCCCATAACAGAATCGCACTCCGAGTCACAGTCAGACACTTCGGTTTCAGAAGTAACGATGTCAGACTGACTCGAAGTTTCTTCAACTTCGGCTGGTGCTTCAGACGCTTGTTGAGCAAAACAAGCTGCACCACCTTGAGGAGCTTCTTCTCCAGTAATCAGATGGTTCCACTTAAAGCCTTCATCAGCTTGAATAACCATGGCTTGACCTTGATTGTTGTTTGCAGGCGGCCTCTGGTTCTGGTTATGTACTGGAACAATAGCACGCTCAGTATTTGGCTGAGGTTGAGCTTGAGCTTGCTGCCTCTAATTCTGATTTGCTCGGTTGTTATTGAAGGGATTCTGGTGTCCTTGCTGCTTGGGTCGGTCACATTCTCTTGCAAAGTGTCCTTTTGTGCCACAGTTGTAGCATGTGACCTTCGTTTTGTCAAACCCAAACTTGGTGTTGTTGTTTATCAGAACATCTCTCCTTCCCGTTCTGTCCATGTACTCCTTCGCCCTTCTCACCACGCTTGCAAAATGCCATTGAATGTCTATCAGATCCATGTCGTCTTTATCGATCTGCGAGTAATCCTCCTGTGTAAGGTGAGGATTTCCGATCTGTCCAGCAACTAGTCCACTGTAGGAGTTTACCAAGGTCGACAGTAGAGCCATGTGTTCTTGAGCTAGCTCCACAGTCACCTTTTCTAACCCAACGGTGTTCAGCTGCTCTGGGACTGGATTGGTCCGATAGCCACCTTGATTAGAAGTCGATGCACCTCCATATCCACCATAACTTGTAGTCGGAACCCCGCCAAAACCTGAAGGAGAAGGTCCACTAAAGTTTGCAGTTGCCTGCGATGGTGCTGCAAGATGAGAAAACGGGTTAACACCAAACTGGTTAGTATTAAAATTCAAAGGATACGGGTTCGGTCCAAAAGGATATGTAGGAGGAGGAACATCAGCTGGGGGACCATAATTGTCAAAAGCATAAACCGGGTCCGGGTTAACCACAAAAGCGGTTTGCGGCTTGGTTCCACCCACGCTGGTGTCCTGAAGAGGATTCCCGTAATAGATACTGGGATTCTGTGGAATGAGTGCCTTGTTCGCCCTTCGAATCTCCTCTATCTCCTTGTTCTCTAGCTCGGTAATGAACTCGTTGATGGTGAGAGTCTGATAAGCGTTGCTTGACTTCAAGATATCCAGCCATTGATGCCAATGAGGAGGTAGCGCCTCAGCAAATCTTTCTACAAGGTCTGCAGATGAATAGAAGACCCCGTACTGATACATTTCAGACATCCGATGGTAGTATCTAGCAGTAATGTCCCTCAGTGATTCGTTCCCGATAGCATTGAAGTTTTCGAACTCCTTCTTGAGTTGATCCATTTTAACCTTCCGCGTCTTCAGATTACCCTCATTTCGCTTAGCCAATGCTAACCAAAGCATCTGTGATGTTGTGCACTGAGCGAATTGATGAAGGATATCCTTAGGAAGAGCTTGCTTCAATGCCGCCATCGCCTTCTTCTCATAATTATACTTCTTCCTCTGATCTTCATTCATATCTTCAATTGAGATCGGAGTAGAGGAATTCTCAACCATAGGCCGACTGTACCCTGTCTCGATAGCTGACCATACGAGACCATCGATGCCCTCGACATACGTCTGAAATCTGCCCTTCCAACCATGGTAGTCGGACATGTATTGCAATTTCGGCGCCCTATTCGAACTACCTGTCTCTAAGTCACTCATGAGAATGGAAGACAGATGATTCGTCTGTGAGTTTGCAGCAGCCGCGAGTACCCAAGGATTCGCGTTCATCGCTTGTTGTTGAGCTGCTAGCGCCCACGGATTGATTCCGGCAACATTCGCTTGCATCTGCGCTTGTTGCATCCGTTGCGCGTTTCGCTCGACTGAGTATTGCCTAGGGTTTGTGGGTACGTTCGCTTGATTGTTCAATTGTTGGTTATTATGTTGCCTAGGTTGGTTTAGATGACCCCACGGGTTTGCCATATGTCTGTGTTCGATAACAGTTCAATACTTGGTCAAATTTTCAGTTTCAGGTCCTTTTAGGCGAGTAGGAACTCTATTCTTGTGTTTATATGCGATTAGGGCTTTGTTGGGGCGAGTACGGTTGTAATCACTAGTATTACATGCGATTAGGGTGTAAATGCTAGTGTATGGGGACCTTGAGGCGAGTAGGGGCTATATCACACGAAGTTTAGGCGAGTAGGCCTCTATTTGCTAGAATTAGAGGCGAGTAGGCCTCTATTTGCTAGAATTAGAGGCGATTAGAGCCTAATTGTGTAAAGACTCCTTGTACTCGCCTAAGGTTTAGGCGATTAGGACTTGATGTGGTATAGGAACTTGTATTCGCCTAAGATATAGGCGAATAGCAGCTAATCGCTTAAAACTTCTTGTAATCGCCTATATATAGGCGAGTAGGGTTTCGTAAATGCTAGAAGGTCTGCGTAATCGCTAGAACTGGTCTGTAACCTCACTTTTGCTCAAAAACAACCGTTTTTACCTCAAAATCTTAACCAAAACAATGTGTTTATACCCCAAATGATTGGAAAAGCTTCCAAAACACTTTTAGAACAAAACCTAATAAAAAACACATGTTTTAATCCATAAACACACACCAAGAATTTGAAAAATAAGGGTTTTTATCAAAAACTCAAAGTTTCAAACTTCAAAACAGGTTTTTGCTCAAAAATCACAACTTTCCCATAAAAACCTACCTGTTTTTGCTCGTTTTTGCTATCAAAACACTCGTGATAAGAGCCTCGGCTCTGATACCACTTGTAGGATCTGCTAACGTGTCACCCGACAATCACGAGGGCTATATTCAAGGTGCGGAATCCCTTGAATATGTCTCAATAACAGAAACGAAGATGAAACAATGAAAAACGAGTAATTACAACACACAAATGGGTCAAAAGATTCACGTTTATATCATTAAAACAGAGCTCGAGTGTTACAATGAACAAACCTAGCAATCTCAGACCTGGGAAGGGTGTTTGGAGAGTGTGTGTGGCAAGAACTGATCATTAGGGCAATGATTGGGACTATTTATACCTCCCGTACTCGTACAGACCCCTTTAGGCGAGTAGGAAGCTATCACATATGATAAACTAGCGAGTAGGGCCGTACTCGCTAGTAGCTTCACACGAGTAGGGCTATCAAGCATGAATACTGATATGGTATAGGCTATCAAGTATCATTACTGATATGATATAGGCTATCAAGTATCAATACTGATACGGTATAGGCCGTAAATGCCTAAAGCCAACTCCTACTCGCCTGAAGTGTCCCAAACGTCCCGAAACGCGTATAAACATCTCCAAACACCCCGAAACACGTCCAAACAACATATATACTAGCCTAGGGACATCATGCACTTACACCAATATGTCTCGTCTTTAATGTTTCCCATATGTCTTTGGCTGTAGTATGTGATGCAACCTGCATCACCATATCTTCTAGAATTGCTTGAAATAGATAGGCAACCACTGTCCTGTCTTTCTTGACATCTACCTTTGCTCCTTCTGTGGGTTCCACTACTTTCCAAAGGTTATTGGCATTCAATATTGCCTTTGCACGAACAGCCCAAATCGTGTAGTTCGTATATGTCAACATTGGGGTTTGGAGGCTAAACGTGAGTGTTTCCTTGTGACAATTTCTCCCTTCTTGTCATCTTTCGTCATTGTGGGTTTCACCGGTGTCTTTAGTGCACTACTATGTTTATGTTTCTTCCCTATTATCCAAATTTACTTGAACAATTTAAACACCACGTTTGGAACTGGTTTGACTTTCTCCTTGTCAACCTTGATATTCTTTGTAGATTTTGACGAATCCTAGTAGTTTGTAAGGCCTAAAACACGCTACTTGGGGTTTCGCTAATGGGAATAGGCTTTCTCGTAAAACCTAGAATATCAACTATTGTTCCCAAAATATCTAAAGTCAATCCCTTTAACTTTTGTAAATATCCTCCAAATTATAAAACAAATCAATTTTGTTTAATAAAACAAATCGTTAATTAATAATAGAATTCTTGAATTTGTATATGTCTTGTAATACGACAAATATACACTGAATCCAAAGAAACTATTATAAAATCTTTCGGAAAAACTGTTTTTAATTTTTTTGTATAGTTTGACTTTCCAAAAGTCAATTTTCCTTTCTTCTTTGTTTTTCCCACGCAAAACTTCTGCCCAACAAACTTTCTTCTTCGCGCCTTGTTGCAAAATCAATTCGGATTTCCATATCTCCAAATGAATCGATATAACACTATGATTCTAATACTATAAACGAATCAATAAACTTCCTATATAATCGAATAATCTTCTCCTACGATAAATGTTTGTTCGGTGCCGTCCGAAACAAACAATCTTAACCCAACGTTTAAACGATTTGTGCAATCCGGTTATGTTGTTATCGATTCCCGACTACTGTTTCGATAAACAAAAATCAAATTTATGTAAAATTTTCTTTAAAAAAATTGGCGAGAAATCCGACTTATCACGATTTGTTAAACAAGAACAATGAATTCTTGTTTTTTATGAACCAGATTTGGATTAAGACTATGAATTCGATTATAATACTTAAAGAAGGGGGAAGGAATATGTAACTGTATGATGTGCGAACTTGTTTTTGGATAATCCGGTGTCTCGCCGGCGTTTCTCTTTTCTTGCCGGAATTCTTTCTTCCGGCCTGTTCTTTCGAATAACGGTTATAATCTTCTAAGTAATGATCTTTCTGATTGATCTTGGTTGGCCAATAAACATATGTCTTGGTAAAATCGTTTCTGTGATTGTCTCTGTTTTCGGATGAAAACAGGGGATGAAGTTTCTTTTGTTCTTATGATTGAATCACTCAATCTACTTTCCTTTCTATTCTTCACGAAAAGATTTCACAGGTTTCTTTCTTCTTATGATCGAATCACTTGATCGTCTTTGTTACGATATCGACTCACTCGGTTTTCTTCTTCACAGGTTCTCCAAGATCTTAACGCTCCGATGCCAAATGTGGGATTGAGAGAGAACATAGAGAATGTAAAAGATGTATTCTTTATTAATCAAACATTCTAATTACAAATGAAAGGGTATGTCCGGTATATATAGTACCGAACCATTGCGATGTTTACATGTATGGTTGTGTCGGTTGAGGAGTAACCGACCAAACTTATGATAACAATAATAATACAAACAACATAATAATACTTAGGATTATAATCAAGAATTATGTCTAACATCTATGACCTGTAGTTAAGTTTGATTTTTTTGATCTTCAAATTGGGTGAGATGGATGAGGTTGGATGGGATCTACCACCCGTAGAGGTCTCTACGGACAGTAGTCAAAGTCTGATTTTTTTGATGTTCAATTTGGGTGGGATGGATGAGGTTGGATGTGTGTATAAGATGTGTAATGTTATTTTTTTTATAAAAAAAATAAAAATATATGCAAGTTTTTAATTTTATGTAAATTTTTTTTAAAATATTGATTTCTGTGTAACTATAATTAGAAAACGTGTTGTTTTTACTAAAGTCGTCTCGATAAACATGTTTTTTTTTATAAAATGTTGTTTTTATACTAAATTTGTTGTTATGTTATATTTGTTAATTTTGATTACCAAATTTTTGTTATTTGTATAAAATGTTATTTTTTATTACTATAAATGTTATTTTTTGTTACCTTTACCGTCTCGATAAGCGTGTAACCGTCAACACAAGCAGTTATATAAACGTTTATAATATAAACAAATAGTTAAGATAAAAAAAAGTGTATCATCAGTCATAAACGTTTACAAAATATGATAACAAAGATAAAACTACAGCATCTGCGAATCATCAGTCGGCGACTGCTGCGAAGACGTCCCGACCTGCAGCGAGGACGTACCGTCCTGATGCGTGGACGTGTGGGTCTGCTGCGTGTTGGGCCCTATAATCGGTGCGACACGAGGCTGCATGTCCAGGCGGGCATAGATCTCCTGCTGGCCAACAATAACCAGCGCATCGTCTCGTCCATCCGCTGACGCCACTGACGCGACTCAGCAGCCTCATTTATTGTACTGACACCCTCTACGGGCTGTAGATGCCTCTACGGGCCGTAGAGGGTTGTGCAAACCTATTTTTTTTATTGGGTAAATAACATGCCTCTAAATATAATATAATTAGCTAAGACTATATGGTGTGGTGTAACATTCCCCCAAATGTCACATCAGCGCAACCTCATTTTCCCCTTTTCCTTCCCCAAAGTTTGAAAATAGTATTCTCCTAATTTCCCCAATCCCCCTTCATTTTTGTTATCATATAAACTTTGATTAAAAAAAAAGAGCCAATCAGAAGACAAGAGGAGAAAGCAGTGGCGCAGCATAGTAGGGGTGGGGAGGGGCGGCCGACCCCCTCGGATTTTCACGCAGAGGTTCCGATTATATAGTATTCGTATAGAAAATTTTGAAAATATAGGGTTTCGACCCCCCGAAACTAGTGACTTCCAACCCCCGGTGACTTCCGACTCCCCGAACCTTCGGATCAAGCTTCGCCACTGGGAGAAAGAGGAAAAAACCCTCAACTCACCGAAAATGAAGGGGGGGGGGGGGGTACAAAATTACCGAGAATAAAGTAATCTTATTTAACGTTTGAATTAACTCTTCTAACCCTCTATTTATCATGTGCCATTATTATTTTCTTGTGATTGTAAATAATTGGTAAAATGCACGAGGGGGGTAGTTTTAGCGGCTCAGGGGGATCCACCATACTCATACTTTCAGCTACGTTCACACAAGTTGAGTGTAGTGTAAACATAAGTTTCTAGATAAATTCAAACCATGCAATTCAGTCCTATAGAAAATGACAAAAATCTTTATTGAGTTAATTATTGCATCTATAGAACAGACTACTTTCCTTAAATAATTGGCACTCTATTTTTTTCTTTTTTCGGCAATTTAAAAAAAAAAAAAAAACGCACCAAAATAAGTGGCTAGCAAGCTGCTAGAAGTAAAGAACCACCTTACCAATATATATCGGCTATTCTAAAATCTTAATAATCATATCATCATTTTTGTTTTACTTTTTAAGTTATTACTATTGTAAATTTGTAAGAATATGTGTATTGACAATGTTTTTTTTTTTTTAAAGAGATTATTATAAGACTTGAAGAGTAGTTGTATAACTATTCTTATATGGTGCAAGTAGTCCTGACGATTTCAGACACAGACACAATAACACGACATGACTTTAGCATGTTGCGTGTTTGACCTTAACAGGTTTCGTATATTAAATAAGGTGATACTATAAAACATGTGAATTTTCATGTTTAAAGAGGTTGAAGATCTGTTAACATGTTAAGCACCCATTAAAAGATGTTAATAATATTTATTAAAAAATAGGATGTAGGGCGAGTGTTTACTAACAAACACAGACTCAAAAGTGAAAAAAAAACCCTAGTTTTGAAATCGTATCTCAAAATATATTCTCCATCTGAGTCTCACCGTCAATCACATTCACAAACCTTAACCCTACATGTTTTATCGTGTTAACCTCTTATAAACAAATTCATGTTTGGGAAAAAATTACACGATAAGTTATCATACTGTTTTCGCGTTTATCTCCTCAGGTCATCATGTCTTATTTTATCATGTCTGACACGATATGTTAGGCCTAATTAATGTTTTTCTTTCTGTATGTACTTTCTCTATAGGCATACAAAATGGGAACCCAAAATCATCTCTTGTATCAAACCCATTATTTATATTGTATTAAACATCTTGAATGGATGTATAATTGGTTTAATGATCAGTTGTTAATTAGTTAAAACGCTTTAATTCATCGAACGTCTTACTAGTTATTTGGTATCATATCATATCACCCATCAGCAGCAAATCAGCAATAGACCCGAGCTATGGCACTAATTCAAAGTATATATATATATATAATCACCCAACAAAAAAAATACCGAAAAAGAAAACATTTTGCGCAACAAAAAAAAAATATAAAATGTTTTGCTTATTTCACATCTTTTAGACTTTCATTTAATCTTTTTTAACCTCTCTTTTTTTGGTCTTTTCTTTAAGCCCTCAAATTCTTCCGGTTGAATCTCCGGGTACTCCTCGACCGGAAAATTAGTCTTGGCCGTCTTCCCTCGATATCGAATATTCGCAACGTCGTAAGCTCTGGCCGCCTCTTCTACTGTCTCGAATGTCCCCAGCCACTTCCTCTCTTTCCCTGGAACCATTATCTCGGCTGCCCATTTACCCGAAGGCCGTAAACTAACCCCTCTATACTCCTTCTTCCGTTTTCTACTCTCTTCTCCATCACCACCATTAAAAAACTCACATCCTAAACAGTCTGGAGTTTGCATTCCACAATGGCGGCACACTTCTTGCTCCAGCAGTTTCTCTTCGATCACTGATCCGTTGTTCCCGCTGCCTATGACGTGGCTGAGTGCAGCAACCATGATGGAGTTAATGTCCATATTTCATTAATGGAAATGGGGGCGTTGATTGAATAGTTGTATAAATAGCTTTTTGTTTGAAGGTTCGATCAGGCTCGTCTTGCTAGACGCTGATTGTACGCTGAGGAAATTGGAAAAGAAGTGTGTGTCGTTTAGTGTTTTATAGGTTACGGCCCATTTAATTTAACAATTTTAAATTATCAGTCCCTAGGGTTTGAAGGATTATATACAAGGGTTATAAGTTCATGTGTAGTGGAGGGGGTTTATAGGGCGTTATAGGGATTAAAAATAAAGTAATAGAAGGGGGGTATGAGGCGTTATTGAAAAAGAGGGTGTAGTGGGAAGGGGCGTTATGAAGCTTTATAAATGATTGGGTAATAATTGGCTAATTATTCTCTTCTTATTTAAATAATAATAATAATATTAAATAGCTTATAATATTTAATTAAATAAAAAAATTACAAATACTAAAAATAAATTACAAATACTAAAAAAAATTACAAAATACTAAAAACTACAAATACTTAAAAAAAAGTTACAAATACTAAAAAAATTTACAAAATACTAAAATTACAGGGCCGTAAACCGGATTCTCAATTAAATAATCATTCATTAAACGCTCATTGGCGGATACATGGTCTCGCTCTATATATTGCCTAGACAATATCGGCCGTGGGGCGGAATTATTTATATGATGCATCGCGCTCGACGCTAGCATAACTGCACTCGTAACGGCTTCTTCCTCTTCTGTGCCGTCTTCGTGAAAAAACTGTTTATATAGATCGACAAACGAGTCTTCGGAGGGAGGAGACGACATTTTGGTGATTTGTATGTATGATGAATTTGTCTGTGGGTTGAAGGATGTATGTGTGTATTGTATGTGTGAAGATATGTAATATATATAGATTGAATATGATCGTTGACCGGTCTTCAACACACAAACCAATTTGAAACGCCTGTTGAATATATAACGCTTGCACACAAAACGCCTCCATAGCGCCCGGGGTGGGGGCAGTGTTCCCCGGCGCTATGGGGCTCCATAACGCCCTTTAACGGGCCACTACACATGCCCTAAGAATATATATATCTATAATGCTTTGTCAAATACCCTACTCTAAATCGTCACGTCATCGTACTATATTATTTCAGATCATTTCAAACCAAACTACATTTTTTTCTCCAACCTCAAACCATTCCAAACGTTCACCACATATCCACCTTATCACCCACTTTTCATCTTTTATTTAACTTTTATCTAAATGTATATACCCTATTTTTTTTATTAAACAAATAATATTATTTATATATTTAAAGTTGTACTTTTTTTTGTAATATTTTATTTTCTAAGGAACTTCACTTGACATGGGAGGGACACGCCTTTACTGCTTGGGTCCAAGAGGTTGATGCGTTATGGAGACCCTCTTTTCCGGTTAATGGGCTACAGGAGTGTTCTTCGAATGATGATCGGAACTGCCAACCGGAATTTGTTTCCCAGTCGGTCGTTAAAAAAGAAGATGAAGGGTCGAAGGTGTTTAGTGCATGCATGGGGAGTATGGAAAAGAAAGGGGGCGGCACAGAGTCCGAAGCGGATGTAGCAATGAATTTGTCTCCACCAACTGTTTGCATTGGGAACTTAGATGTTCCAATTAATTCTCCAGGTGGGCCCTCCACTCCTTTTTGTCCTAAGCCTGGGTCTCCAATTAGCTTTGGGCCACCTAATCTGGGCCACCAGGATTCAAAGTTTGTTAATAATGGGCTGAGCTTTGTTACTATACGTGTAAGTTCCAAATACTAGATCTTGTTAAGTGCAAGAGATTGTTATCACTTAGAAACACCTATGGATTAGGTGTTTTAAGTGATTAATCTTCTACAACAAAGAAACTAGATGAAAAAACTGACACACAAGACGAATAATAACACGATTCCATTACTGATTTGTCACTGAAACACCATGGAAACCATACAAGTACGCACCTAAATGATCTTGTGCTACAAAGATAATAAAAAACCCTAACCCTAGTGCTGCAACATGTCTTTCTATATATAGAAGAGCTGATGGGCCTGCGCACTTAAGCTAAGTGCGCAGGGCTCGTGGTTAAGTACGCAGCCCACTAGGGTTTGCTAAACAACTATCCATTAATTACATAACAAGTCCCTTGACTTACACACTACATAGTAAACTAACAAAAGTCTTCATTCTGGTAACCGTGGTCTCAAATAAACCCAACAAAACTCCACCTAGACCACAGCTACCAGCTCTTCTTCCATCTCAATCAATTGTCACGTCACTTGTCTCCCCCTCTTCTCTCTTTGCCCGCGCCGGGGGATCTTGAATGAAAATGGCAGCAAGATCTTCTTCAACCACAGGTGGTTCTTGAGTAGTCTCAGCTGCAGGTTCTTCTTGGGCGGGTCTCCCTGGATCAGATGCTGTTGCAGGTTCTTGAATCGGCACCTCTGAAGCAGTTTCAGCTACAGCTTGTGTTTCTTCTGCAGCAGCATATTTGGCAGCTTTTGCTTTCTGTTCTTTAGCAAGATCTTCTACATTGATTCTGTCCACTATGTCAAGCATCTCTTGCTTCAGCTTCATTGCTCGATCCACTGCCCTTCTGAATAGAATAGCTTCTTCAAATAGTACATTTCCCGCTCCTACGTTGATCTGATTCGCAAACAACATATTCAAGTCCGATAGGTTAAAAGCAAATACATCTACCAGATCAAGAATCCTCATGATCTCTGCATCATCCTTTGATTTGATTACAGCTTCACCAGTCTTACTATCATAAAACCATTTCTTGAAGTCTTTCAGCATGACTGGAAGCTCTGGACATATCGGGACTCTAGTGACGACCTTGGGGGGGGGGTCTATCACATAGGTGATCCGTCCCTGTCCGGTAGCAGGATCGATTTTCTTCTTTGAGATCCGTCTTCTCGGCTTCTGTGGCTTGAATATCTGGAAATCACTTTCACATTCCTTCTCAATGAATATAGCCAGCATGGTTCCAGTGGAATCGTTGGTATGGTTGATGAAGGGGGCTCTGCTTAGTTCCCTGATATCCCAGCGAGGGAGAGACTTTAGATCAGTTCGACCTTTGAAGTATTGGATAACTCCCCCTCGTCTCTTAATCACGAACAACCTCTTCAACTCGTCGTACTTCCACGAGATGATCTTCTCTTGGTGAGCTTCTCTTGTATGGTGGATGTTCTGATGGAGAGCTGGAATAGTAATAGGCCTTCTAGGGAACCAAGTGGATCTTTCTGGACACACCTTATGACCATCAGACGTCTCATAAACTGTTTCTTCTTCACCACCCATTTCTACAAACATCTCTGGCATCTCGTCTTCACTAATATCATCAACGTCACTCTCTTCAGCTATCCTTTCTTTCTCTTTCTCTTCTTCAAGGAACTTCCCGAAATCAAAAAGTTCATCAGATGTTATGCTTGGTGCAATGTTGTGCTGCTTCTGCCATTCCTGAAACATGTCGAACATCTTCATCTGTACTTGGGTCTGAAACTTGATGAGATATCTTTGATCCCTCACAACCTTCTCAAGATTCTTGTTCTTGTGTTTCAGCTTCTTGATCTTTCTTTTCAGCTCCTGATTGCTGTGCACACAGCTTTTAAGAGTACAGATTTCCTTTGCAGCAGTCTTTCCTACTTCTTTAGCCAACTTCTCATACAGATCCTGGTGCACTGGTTTGCGGTGTTGTGCAGCAGGAGCTGAGGAGGATGGTTCAGCTGGCCTTTGTGCAGGAGCTTTGCGGGCTGGAGCACTAGCAGTTGACGGTCCAGGTTGATCTTCGACCCCAAACATTGATTCAAGAATCGCTTCCTCTTCAACATCATCCTCAGTCATCACACGAGGAATTTCAGAAGCCAGTAACTGTTCCCTTCGTCTTTTTCTTTGGGCCCTTTCAAATTCTGCTACTTGTCGTCGGTCTTGTGCAGTTTCCAGCTGTTCCTCTGTTTGTGATTCTCTGCCTTCTTGCAACAGACCAGTCGGCCTCTTTCTCTTAACCATCTTTGAGGGAGCTGCTTCAGTGACCACCCTTTTGCCTCTAGATTTCTCTCGAGATCTTTCTTCAGCAGTTGGTTGAGCTGAGGAGGGAGCAGGCTCAGATGGAGCTGGTTCAGTAGTTGTTCTCTGTTGAGCTTCTGCCATGTCTTGCTTCCTTTTCTGAATTTTGTTGTATAGTTCTAAGATAGCAGGGTAGCGTTGGGCCGGGTACATGTTCTCAAACATAGGCTCCCAATAAGTAGTGTTGCACTCAGTAAAAAATCGTGCTCCTCTGGTAAAGTTGTACTCGTCACCAAGAGGCAGATTCTCATGCTGTGCATTAATCATCATCTGCACAAATCTAGGATAATAGCCCACTTGTTGGAATCAGTCTGAGCGTTCTTTACCAGGTAGTCAAAAATCAACCTCGACAGATTAAACGGCTCATTCTTACAGATCTTGATCATAGCACTCGACCACTCCGTGCTAAGAGCATTATATCCCCTTTCCTGTGACATAGAGACATGATAAATACGTGACTAATCAGTCTCCAATCCCTGGTCAGCTTGCTCTTCTTGATGTCCCCTCTTTTGTCGAATTCTTCTTTGTACCCGACTTTCTTGAACTCACTGTGAATATCAGCTTTGGATAAGAATCTAACTGCTCCAGTGTTGATGCACTTTCTGTGGACGTCACTGTCGAATAGACCAGGGTTGAGTCTTTGTATGTTGTTACATGAGATTGTGGTGATCCATAAGGGCATTATATGGATCTGACGCATTTGTAAAATATAGGACAATACCAAAGCTAGATTCGACCTATATACACTGGGCGAATGTGGAAGTTTTCCACAATCGACCATTACAAATGGGCGAATGTGGAAATGCTCCACATTCGACCATTCAAAAGGGGCGAAGGTGGCTTTTGGGTATTGGACTATAAATAGCAATCTCATGTGTTATTGTTCATTTGGTGATTTGAGTTTGTACTTTGAATGCTCTCCAGGGGGAGGTCATGCCCGACCTCCCCCGGCCCCGAGATAGATGTTTATCCTACTGATGACAGTGTTTGTAACCGTTTCTGAATTAATACGAATCTGTGATGACTTTGTTATCGTATGTTTCTGTCTCGTCTCGAATCTCCCGTCTGAAACCGAGTTGTTTTCGCTTAATCGATTCATGAATTCGGTTATTAACCGGATTCTCAACTGGTATCAGAGCTATGGTACCGATTTGAACGATCTAACAGTCGTTTGAATCAATCACAACTCGTTTTCATGATTTCAGACGTTAAAGTTCAGTTCTTGATTGAAAGGTTGAAACCCTAGAAACCCTAGATTCTTAATTGAACCCAAAACCATGTGATTTCACCATGTTTTTGTGAATTCGAGGGTTAGGTTTTCATTTCCGCACCTTTCTGAACAAGTTTCATCATCAAATTCAAAGAATTAGAGTGATTATGGACTGATTTGAAGAAAATATTGAACAAGAACACGATCAGTCTGCACATTCGCCCCTTTCATAAAGTCGGGCGGGCGAACGTGGAATTCCACTGGGCGAATGTGGAATTCTACTGGGCGAATGTAGCATGTTTTGGGCGAACCTGGAATTTTGTTATGTGGATTTTCACTTTCGGGTGTCTATTTCACCTTCGGTTCATCGGGCAGGCGAAGGTGGATAGAAAGTGGACGAACGTGAGTGTAAATGGGCGAAAGTGAAAAGTATTATTCATATTCTACATTCGAGTCTCTATTTTGGGCGAAAGTGGAGTTCCCAGGGGCAATTTTTGAAGATTTTTGGGAAGAATGGTGATGATGTCTTCACAAATTGTTGAAGAAATGATGATGAAAACGTTTTATTGTGGTGTAGTCATGAGAATCAACAGTATGATAATCAGATTCAAATGACTATTATGGGCCAGAAAATAGACAGATTTTATTCCGCATGATGAGAACAGTCAACCCAGTTCCTGTGTGTTTGAAGGAACTTGTTCTAAAGAGTTGTTATGAAGAAGGAAATCAAGTTTGAGATTTCAATGTTCTGAAAGTAATGAGGTATCCTAGTAGGAGTCATGTGGCACGTAGGCTCAACGAAAGTTTCAAGATCACAGTCCTGAAGAATTTCAAGAGCTATTGGTAGATATTGTTGGCCCCGCCGAAAACTTCAGTTTCTGAAGCATTTCAAGTCCTTCAATTAGTACTGGTAGTTCCTGATGAAAGCTTCTGATTGCTTGTTCCACTCGTCTACGGCTTGTATTCTGTCGAACAGATGAAGTTACTCAAGAACATGATTGATTTATCATACGGGATCTCAGAGAAACTTGGTGAAACATCAGTTAAGGGGGAGATTGTTGATGTAACAATGTGTCTGATACTTCAACAATTATTGACTGAAGATGCTAGGAATTTTCAAAGAGGAGAATGTGTTGATGTGCAAGAGATTTGTGGATTCGCCAGCAACGGCCAAGGGGGAGATTGTTGATGCACTTTCTGTGGACGTCACTGTCGAATAGACCAGGGTTGAGTCTTTGTATGTTGTTACATGAGATTGTGGTGATCCATAAGGGCATTATATGGATCTGACGCATTTGTAAAATATAGGACAATACCAAAGCTAGATTCGACCTATATACACTGGGCGAATGTGGAAGTTTTCCACAATCGACCATTACAAATGGGCGAATGTGGAAATGCTCCACATTCGACCATTCAAAAGGGGCGAATGTGGCTTTTGGGTATTGGACTATAAATAGCAATCTCATGTGTTATTGTTCATTTGGTGATTTGAGTTTGTACTTTGAATGCTCTCAAGGGGGAGGTCATGCCCGACCTCCCCCGGCCCCGAGATAGATGTTTATCCTACTGATGACAGTGTTTGTAACCGTTTCTGAATTAATACGAATCTGTGATGACTTTGTTATCGTATGTTTCTGTCTCGTCTCGAATCTCCCGTCTGAAACCGAGTTGTTTTCGCTTAATCGATCCATGAATTCGGTTATTAACCGGATTCTCATCCAGGCTGATCTCCAAGTCTCAGCACGCTTCTGACTGTTTCTTCCGAGATAATCACTGGTTTGTTTCTGACTGTAGCGTTGATTCTTCTGACGCTATCGACGACCTCAACTCTAGCTGATCTCCAAAAGTATTCAATATGAGCTAAATAAACATGTAGACTATGCTCCACCGCATATCCGATCCTGCTTCGCCGGATCCAGGCAACCACATCTCTGAATTTTATATTGTCGGTCTCGAGATTGATGGGCTGGTTGTGCATGCCTCTTGGGTCCCATTCAAGTGCCATCTGTTTCAGGTCATGTGCACGAAAAACAAGTTAGAACTCTTGATTGTAGGTAGAGGACCAATGACTGATCTTAGGTTTAGACGGATAACGGACTTAGACCATTTTAAGTTCTTCATGTATGGTGTTTTGGTCAGTCATAAGATTATGTTTGATTAATTTGTTTTATAAGTGTGCAAGGTTCATTTGATTTTCCAGTTTATGATCATTAATGTCCAAGGTTAAGTGCACAGGTAACAGGTCTAAATACGCAATCCGGTCAATGGTCTTGGATAGTCAAGTGAATGGTCATATGTGGTTCAAGTGTTCAAGTACGCATGACATTTTGGTGAGTTAAGTGCTCAGACAAGTACGCAAGTTATATCAGACTTAGTGTCCTGATCACTTAGTCAAGTACGCATGACAAATGAGGACCTTGTGAACTAAGTACTCAGCCAAGTACTCAGGGTCCTGATCTAGAATACATGAGAATACAAGTGCGCAGGTCCGTCAAGACTCGGGCATGGTAACCCCATAGCCTTGACAGACCAATCTGCGTACTAACCAAGTACGCAGACACTTAAACTCTCGTTTAAGATTTATGTGCGCAGCACAAGTACGCATGATTCTAGGGTTTCAGAGGTTTGAACATGGATGAGACAAGTGCGTAGTTTCTAAGAAACAAGTGCGCAATGTTCATCATTAAGTACGCAGTCTTCAAAATCAACCCAATTTTCAAAACCCTAAAGCCATGACTGATTTCTTTTAATCATGCTTGTAATCCTTGTAATAAAAAAGATAAACATTCAGCACACATTATCTACCTTAACAGTAGTGAAGATCAACAAAAAGGAGAAGAAATGAACGGATTAAAGGTGATTAAAGGTGATTAGTGGGTGATTAAGGGTGAAGATGAAAGATGATGATGATGGTTTGATTTGGGTAAAAATAAATTAGGGTTTGAGATGGTAATTACTGTTAAAAAGAAATTTACACAGTATTTATACAAAAGACATATGGGCCTGCGCACTTAAGCTAAGTGCGCACAGCCCATCAAGTACGCAGGGGCCCAACTTCAGCCCAATAAGTACTCAGAGGCCCAAATCCATTCCAATAAATGGGGATTTACCATATCTCACCTTCTTCATTAAAGATCATACTAACCATACCTGTCAGATCACGTTTCAACTTCCCGTTGGATAGCTGCAGCCTAAGAAAAACTGTCGGTATGCTTGTCCACTTAAATCCATGCCTTTTCTCTTTCAACATGTGTTTGGTGATGATGTTTATCTTATTTTCGGTAATATTGACTGTAAGTGCATGATGTCCCTAGGCTAGTATATATGTTGTTTGGACGTGTTTTGGGGTGTTTGGAGACGTTCATACGCATTTTGGGCTTGGTTGGGTATATCAGGCGATTAGGATATCCATATAGGCGATTAAAGTGTCAATCGCCTATAATATATGCGAATAGACTTCTATTCGCTAGTCTCTTCTAGTGATTATGGCTCAATCGCTAGTTATTCAGGTCTAATAGGATCCTAATCGCCATTACTGACCTGTACGAGTACGGGAGGTATAAATAGACCCAATCATTGCCCTAATCATCAGTTCTTGCCACACACACTCTCCAAACACCCCCCCAAACACCCTCCCCAGGTCTGAGATTGCTAGGTTTGATCATTGTAACACTCGTGCTCTGTTTTAATGATATAAACGTGAATCTTTTGACCCGTTTGTGTGTTGTAATTGGTCGTTTTTCATTGTTTCATATTTGTTTCTGTTATTAAGACATATTCAAGGGATTCCGCACCTTGAATATAACCCTCGTGATTGTCGGGTGACACGTTCGTCGATCCTACAAGTGGTATCAGAGCCGGGGCTCTTATCACGAGTGTTTTGACAGCAAAAACGAGTTAAAACAGGTAGGTTTTTGTGTGAAAGTTGTGATTTTTAAGCAAAAACCTGTTTTGAAGTTTGAAACTTTGAGTTTTTCTTAAAAAAACCTTATTTTCAAATTCTTGGTGTGTGTTTATGGATGAAAACGGGTGTTTTTTATTAGGTTTTGTTCTAAAAGTGTTTTGGAAACTTTTCCAATCATTTGGGGATTAAACACATCGTTTTGGATAAGATTTTGAGGCAAAAACAGTGGTTTTTGAGCAAAAGTGAGGTTACATATCAGAACTAGCGATTACACAGACCAGTCACTCCCAATCGCCTATTGTATAGGCGAGTAGAAGAATTCACACACGAATAGGAGCATACTCGCCAATTCTGCATGCGATTAGGGCTCTAATCACCATTTTCTTATATGGTATAGACCCCTAATCGCCTATAAGCGTCTACTCTCCTGAAAATTGTAATCGCTCAACTGTTCACTAGCAATTACACCCTAATCGCGTGTAATACTAGTGATTACAACTGTACTCGCCCCTACAAAACCCTAATCGCCATTTAACACCAGAATAGAGTTCCTAATCGCCTGAAAGGACCTGAAAATAAAAATTTGACTAAGTATCGGACTTTTAACGAATTTAAACATATGGCAAACCCGTGGGGACACCTGAATTAACCAAGGCAACAATATAATCAACAAATGAACAATCAAACAAACGTACCCACGAACCCTTGGCAATTCTCAGCCGAGCGTAATGCGCAACGGATGCAACAAGCGCAAATGCAAGCGAATGTTGCCGAAATCAATCCGTGAGCGCTAGCGGCTCAACAACAAGCAATGAATGCAAATCCTTGGGCACTCGCGGCTGCTGCAAACTCACAGACGAATCATCTGTCTTCTGTTCTCATGAGTGACTTAGAGACGGGTAGTTCGAATAGGGCACCGAAACTGCAATACATGTCCGACTACCATGGATGGAAGGGTAGATTTCAGACGTATGTTGAGGGCATTGATGGTCTCGTATGGTCAGCTATAGAGACATGGTACAGTAGGCCGATAGTTGAGAATTCGAATACTCCGATCTCACTAGAAGATATGAATGAAGATCAGAGGAAGAAGTATAACTATGAAAAGAAGGCGATGGCAGCATTGAAGCAAGCTCTTCCCAAGGATATACTTCATCAATTCGCTCAGTGTACTACATCACAGATGCTTTGGTTAGCACTTGCTGAGCGAAATGAGGGAAATCTGAAGACTCGAAAGGTTAAAATGGATCAACTCAAGAAGGAGTTCGAGAACTTCAATGCTATCGGGAACGAATCACTAAGAGACATGACTGCAAGATACTACAATCTGATGTCTGAAATGTACCAGTACGGGGTCTTATACTCATCTGCAGACCTTGTAGAAAGATTTGCTGAGGCGCTACCTCCTCATTGGCATCAATGGTTGGACATCCTGAAGTCAAGCAATGCTTATCAGACTCTCACCATCAACGAGTTCATTACCGAGCTAGAGAACAAGGAGATAGAGGAGATCAGGAGAGCAAACAAGGCGCTCATTCCACAGAATCCCAGTATCTATTATGCAAATCCTCTTCAGGACACCAGTGTGGGTGGAACCAAACCACAGGCTGCTTTTGTGGTTAACCTGGACCCAATTTATGCATTTGACAATTACGGTCCCCCAGCTGATGTTCCACCTCCAACATATCCTTTCGGACCAAACCAGTATCCTTTGAATTTTAATACTAATCACTTTGGTGTTAACCCGTTTTCTCATCTTGCAGCACCAGCGCAGGCAACTGCAAACTTTGGTGGGCCTTCTACTTCAGGTTTTGGTGGGGCTCCAACTACAAGTTATGGTGGATATGGAGGGGCATCGACTTCTAGTCAAGGTGGGTATCGGACCGACCCAGTCCCAGAGCAGCTGAACACCGCAGGTTTAGAGAAGGTGACGGTAGAGCTAGCTCAAGAACACATGGCTATACTGTCGACCTTGGTAAACTCCTACAGTGGACTAGTTGCTGGACAGATCGAGAATCCTCATCTTACACAGGAGGATTACTCGCAAATCGATAAAGACGACATGGATCTGATAGACATTCAGTGGCACTTCGCAAGTGTGGTGAGAAGGGCAAAGGAGTATATGGACAGGACAGGAAGGAGAGATGTTCTGATAAATAACAACACCAAGTTTGGGTTTGACAAAACGAAGGTCACATGCTACAACTGTGGCACAAAAGGGCACTTTTCAAGAGAATGTGACCGACCTAAGCAGCAAGGACATCAGAATCCCTTCAACAACAACAGAGCAAATCAGAATCAGAGGCAGCAAGCTCAGGCTCAACCTAACCTAAATACTGAGCGTGCTATTGCTCCAGTAAATAACCAGAACCGGAACCAGAGGCCTCCTGCAAACAACAATCAAGGACAAGCCCTGGTTATTCAAGCTGATGAAGGTTTCAACTGGAACCATCTGATCACTGGAGAAGAAGCTCCTCCGGGTGGTGCAGCATGTTTTGCTCAATAAGCGTCTGAAGCACCAGCCGAAGTTGAAGAAACTTCAAGTCAGTCTGACATTATTACTTCTGAAACCGAAGCGTCCGACTGTGACTCGGAGTGCGATTCTGATATGGGAGAAGATTTGGAGGATTTGTTAGCTGAAGCAGATGCGCTGATCGGTAAAAGATCGTTTCTTGTGGATGCTAACTGCACAGAGAAGAATTTTGGCGAATTCTTTGGAGCTCAGAAGACTGCAGCTCATTATGCATTGATGGCCATTACTGAATCGTCAAACAAGGTAAGTTCTTCCTCTAATACTAAGTTAGCATGTGTAGAGTGTAATCAGCTTAAATTCAGAATTAAAGAATTAACTGAAGAGAATCTGAATTTAAAAGCTGATGTTGGTCCATTGCAAAGGTCAATTGATTCCTTAAAACAAAAGGAGAAAAATTTTCTAAGTACAATTGAAAATTATAAGAAGGATGTTTCTGAACTGTCAAAAACCTTAGCTAACAAGCAAATTGCTATCAATAATTACGTCAATGAGGTAGAAGACACTAAGAACCAATTGGCCATTGTCAACTGCGACTATGAAAAGATCAAGGAGAAACTTGAGAGTTACCTAAACTGCAAGTATGTTCTTGATCACATAGTTGAACACTCTGAAAAGGAAAGCTTTTCCACCAGTCCCAAATATTCTCAGTGTCCACCTCCGGTGAGATTCGAAAATCATAATTAATTTGATGTCTTGCCGAAGGAGGAAATTTTGGACGTGGCAGCTGAAGCAGCAAGAGCTGCAGAGACGGCGAAAGTAACTGAAGCTGCTAAATCTGCTGATGTTACTAAGGCTGCTACTCCTGCTAAATCTGTCAATCTTAGTGAGAAAGCTGATGATATTAGTGTATATGACACTGACTCGTCGGATGATGAGCTTGATGAGCCTCCTAGGTTTGCGCCGGTCAAAACTCAAGATGTTCCTCTTGAAAACCATATTATTACTACTGAAACCTTGAGTGAACTTGTACCGAAAGTGCAAATCGAGGATGGCAGAAGGATTAAGGTGTTTTATAAACCAAAAGGGCCTGAAAGGGTATATGCTGATGAGGAAGTCCCTCTCAAATGTATCGCCCCTTGTCTAATTGCCAAAATTTGGCAAGAATCTGTCATTACCGTGGAAAAGGAAACTTGGAATAAAAAGAAGGGTAAGGGTAGAAAGGACCAGGGTAATCAGCGAAATGAGAATAACAAGAAAAATCAAAAGACAAACACCGTTAATCCTCAAAATCATGCTCAGAGAAAAAGTCCGAAGAAGCATGTTACCGAGTTTGTTAGATCTACTGGTAATGAGAGAAATGACAACCCTCAAGTCGACCAGCAAAGAAAATGCCTTGAGGATCTAAAGCACAAAAACTCATTTGCCAGTTCATCTAGCAAAAAGAACAAAAAGGAGAACAAGTCCGAATCTCCTAGATTTGAAGAATACAGATCCTGTCACAAATGCGGGGAACATGGGCATTTAGTTGCTGCGTGCCCTGAATTGAGACAAGAAAGGATCAAAGTGGATGATCCTCCCAGTTCTAGGAAACCTAAGCAACCCGTTTCCCTTAGACTCTCTAAGAAACAAAAGGGAAAGTAGGTTGTTTATGATGGTAGACCCAAAAGCCAGTTGATGGCAGGGGTCCACAACTGAGGGGGAGCACTGTTCCCACAAAGGTTGAAGCAGCGCCTAAGCCACCAGCAAAGGCTGCAACTAAACCACAGGGCAACCCTAAAGCTGTTCCACGCATAGTTAAATCTGAAGTGGATCTAAAATATGTTCCTCCAAAGGAATCTAAGGCTAGATCTCCTAGCCCCAAGGCGAAGAAGAAGCCCAAGCCAAAGAAACATAAACAGGTTTGGAGACCCAAGTCACCAACAAAAAGTGGAGAATCATCTGCAGGTGAAAACACTGCCAGACCATCGGAAACAACACCAACTCCATCTGGAAGATGGGTTGACTTTCTGACATTAGATGAAGATGGTAGACCCAAGACCGTGAAGGCTTGGGTCCCCCTTAACCACTGAACTTTGAATGTTTATGCAGGGAGTTCCACAGGGCCTTATCAGCAGCCTATGGATTGTTGATAGTGGAGCTTCAGGGCACATGACAGACGACTTATCCCTGCTTTTTGATATAAAGAATATCAACGGGGGGTATGTTGCTTTTGCTGGTAATAAAGGGGGTTATATCACAAACGAAGGCAGTGTGAGTAATGGTATTGTAAGCTTTGAAAAGATAAGCTTTGTCAAACAAATAGACCACAACTTGTTGAGCGTCTCGCAGATATGTGACAAGAAGTTCACTGTGTTCTTTGATGACAATGCGTGTTTCATTCTGAAACCTGGATTTAAGATACCGAAAGAGTGGGTCATGATCTCAGTTCCCAGGGTCAACAACTTATACGTCCTGGATATTAGCCGAGCTATGACAGTAAAAGGTCAAGTCACTTGTTTTCTGTCTAAGGCGACAGAAAAGGAATCGATCATGTGGCACAGACGAATGGGGCACATCCACTTCAGTAAAATGAACCATCTGGTTCAGAATCAACTAGTGGAAGGTGTTTCTGTTAAGAATTTTCATCTAAACGACGTCTGTGTCTCATGCAAGAAAGGGAAGCAGAAAAGGAAGTCTAACAAGCCTAAGAAGACAAACTCAGTTAGTCTACCTCTCGAATGACTGCACATGGACCTCTTTGGCCTAGTCAATCGGAAGAGCAAGAACGACGACTTATACTGCTTAGTGATTACGGATGACTATTCTAGGTTTTCTTGGGTCGTGTGCATGAAGCACAAGAGTGAAACTTTTGATTACTTGAAGAATCTGTTTACTAAACTGGAAAATCTATATCAGCTAAAGATCCGGAGGATCAGAAGCGATAACGGGACAGAGTTCAAGAATCATGCTATGGAGGCGTTATGTGCAGAAAAGGGTATTCATCATGAATTCACAGCACCGTACACTCCTCAGCAAAATGGGGTTGCAGAAAGAAAGAATCGGACTCTTATTGAGGTAGCCAGAACAATGCTCGCAGACTCGAACTTGCCTATGATCTTCTGGAACGAGGCAGTTCACTGCGCGTGTTACACTCTAAATAGGGTTCTAACGGTAAAGAAGCTTGGAAAGACTTCTTACGAGCTTCTGAACTGAAGGAAACCGAACTTAGAGTTTCTGGAACCTTTCGGAGCTCCATGCACCATGACACATCCCGATGGGAAGTTTGGTGCAAAGGCAGAAGAAGGTTTCTTTGTTGGTTACAACACTCCCAATAAAAGAGTGTACAACAAAAGAACCAACAACGTTGAAGAGTGGCTTAATGTCGATGTTCAACGTTATACTGCCAATGCACCTGGTGTTGGACCTGATTGGTTGTTCGATTATAAGAGTCTATTTGATTCCTTCAACGTGGAGAATTTGGTAGATGATGTTGTAGCGCAAATGTATTACGAATGTGAAAACACAGCTAGCTCTCCGCTAATGCGTCTGATCGTGGTGAATGCACCTGCGCCTGCACCATCTAATGCCTCTGCATCCATGGGTCCCCCTGGTAAAACCACAGCAGAAGAAGTTGAGGAAGTCTTTCAGGAAGCGTCAGCAGAGGTTCTCGAATCTTCATCTTCAGACGACGATTTTGCAGAGTCTCATGAAACTCTTACTGAAGAACAAGCTGGAAATGGTGAATCTACCACTGCAGCTCTAGTTAATCCGACAGGAAACAATCAGGCTGGTCCTTCTTCTTCAGCAGCTCCAGAGATAGGTCTTCGGATCGATCTCTCCGGTTTTAATATGCAACCCGCTGCTCCCTCAAGTTCAAGCACCGCACAGACAAATTTATCTCAAGGTTTGGAGAACCTTAATCTACATTCGGATGATCCAGTGCCGGCACATCCGGAATCTCGGATTCACGACACTCATCCGATGCCATAATGTGATTGGTGATCCGGCTAGCAGAGTTATGACGCGCAGTCAGCTCAGAAATGCTAGTCAAAGTGACAATACAGGTACCTTGGCACTCTACTCGGAAATCAGGAAAGCAGGTCAACAGAACGATTGGTCCTTCGCTCTATATGTTTCTCAAACTGAACCAAGAACTGTGCAAGAGGCACTGAGGGAGGAACCATGGATTGAAGCAATGCAAGCCGAGCTTCAGCAGTTCCAAAAGCTAGGGGTGTGGGACTTAGTTGACTTACCTCCAGGCTCGAAGAAAATTGGAACAAAGTGGGTCTATAAGTGTAAACGAGATGACCGCGGGGTGATTATTAGAAACAAGGCTCGATTAGTTGTCCTCGGCTTCCGTCAAATCGAAGGAATAGATTACAACGAAGTATACGCTCCAGTTGCGCGCCTTGAAGCTATCCGAATGTTCTTAGCTTACGCTTCGTACAAACGGTTTAAGGTGTATCAAATGGACGTGAAAAGTGCTTTTTTGTATGGTGTCGTGAAGGAAGAGGTGTATGTTGCTCAGCCGCCGGGTTTTGAGGATCCGCTTCATCGCGAAAAAGTTTACAAATTGAACAAAGCATTGTACGGACTCCATCAGGCTCCGCGTGAATGGTACCAAATGCTTAGCAACTATCTGATATCCAACGGGTTCAAACGTGGACTCGTGGATTGCACCTTATTCACCAAGGAAAAGGGTGGTGACCGTCTTCTGGTACAGGTTTATGTTGATGATATTATTTTTGGGTCTACTAATAATATCATGTGCAGGGAATTTGAAAAGCTTATGCAGGATAAATTTGAGATGAGCTCGATGGGGGAGATGCAATTCTTCCTCGGTCTACAAGTAGAACAACAAGAGTCGGGGATCTTCATCCACCAGACAAAATACGTTGCTGACATCTTGAGCCGGTTCCAGATGGAAGACTCTAATCCAGTTGGCACACCGATTCAGACCAATCACGGGATTGGGCCTGATGAGAAAGGACAAATCGTTGACCCTTTTCTCTATCGAGCTATGATAGGCTCACTCATGTACCTCACTGCATCAAGACCTGATATAATGTTCGCGACATGTCTACTATCAAGATACCAGTCAAGGCCGAAACAGTCCCACCTGGTTGCTGTGAAGAGGATCTTACGTTATCTAAAGGGTTGTCCGACCAAAGGTCTATGGTACCCTAATGACGATAAGTTTGACCTCGTCACATTTAGTGATGCTGACTATGGTGGATGCAAGACAGACTTAAAATCCACATCGGCTGGATGCCAGTTTTTGGGACCAAGACTAGTCTCGTGGCAGTGAAAGAAGCAAGCCTCTGTAGCCTTATCCAGCTGTGAGTCGGAATATGTAGCAGCATCGAGCTGCTGCTCCCATGTTCTTTGGATACAGCAACAAATGAGAGACTACGGTTTGAAATTTCTTAATACTCCCATTCACTGTGACAATGAGTCCGCTATAGCTCTTGCTAAAGACTCAGTTAACCATTCCAAGGCGAAACATATCTTGGTTAAGTATCATTTCATACGCGATTGCTATGAAAAGAAACTTATCGATATGGTCAAAATCCACACGGATTACCAACGTGCCGATTTATTCACCAAAGCTTTTGACGGTCCTCGTTTTGAGTGTCTGTTAATCTTAAACGGCATTAAAGTTAAGCAAGATTAAATCCTCATCGGTAATCGTTTTTGTAAATATTTTTCTTCAAAAATAAGAAAAATCCAAAAATATTGTCTTTTCGCAAATTTTTAGATTTTTAGGGGGAGAAAATTCAGAAAAATACAAAAACATCATAAAATGCAAAAATTCAAAAAAAAAAAAAAAACAAAGAAAATCCTAAAATAAAAAAAATGAAAAATGCAAAAATGAGTTTCTTTGGTGAAAATGGGAAGATGATATTAACCAATCAGTCGGACTGTCTGGACCCTTATCATCTTAAAAATATTGGAACTGATGGGCAGCCTCTACAATGATGTGTCGGTAAGCTCAAAATCATTTCTAAGTTCGACACGGTGATATAAACCTAGATCAACTGAAACATGTGTGGATCAACGTGCGTTAGCATATGGTCTTGGTGCCGAAATCTCGTTTGATAGCATGCCAAAATCCAAGGTTTCATCGTCTTTAAGAGGTTGGTACATCCGGGGTGAACTGGACGTCTCTCAGAATAAATAGGAGTGGCACACGTGTCGTACGTTGGGTTCGCAACCTACAACTGAGAAGCCTCTATGTCGTTTCCTGAAAAAAAAAACAAAAAAAAAAATGGAATAAATTCTGATCAGGAGACGTCCAGGAATCCTAAAAGAGCAAAAAGATTCATATATGCCAAAACCCTATTCTCAAAGAGAATTCGCTCTAAGGTATCAAATCATATACCTAAAGCTTCGTACCATGAAAAATCAAATATACGGTATTTGACTTGAACCCTGGTTTGGATCTCACTGGTCTCTCTGTTGCAGTGTTTCTGCAGACCTGATCACCACTGAGTCCATTCCTTGTAAAATACGGATGACAACAGCTTACTCACCGGTTACGAGGACGCTTTGTGCATGACTTGATACGGGAATGTGTCGCGTGGCGGGGAACACCTTGTACATCAGTCTTAATATTACCTTAACGTATCTAAAGTGCCTAGCGATAAAACTTGATTTTGAGTTTAGGTGGACAACAATATCGGCAGTTGTTGTAGGATGCTTATTGGTAATTTAAACTAAAAACTGAAAATATAAGGGTCTAGTAAAGTCCGTACACTGATATGATTCCCTAAACGTTGAAACTCACAAAAATATGATATTGTACAGTTAGTTGATCTCCCGTTTTGTTTTATTTATGCTTAGTTTTACTTGTTTAATCATTCTTGATTACTGATGATGGAATCCTAATCCATTGTAATCTTACTTCTTCAAAAATAAAACGCCGAAAATCAACTAGTTGAAAATTGTGTTTTTGCCGGGTCAAAACCGTACTTTCTCTTAAATTCAGGGGATGAAAATGAAAGTTTTTCAAAGTCATGAGTCGTCATCAGTGTCATGTGTTGTAACGTGGTGAAAAACGCATGTTTTGAACCTTAACGGGTCAAAAATGTGAGAATTGGTGCTACAGGGGCAATTTGGTAATTTGTGTGAAAATTATAGGCCCTTAGTGTTCTAATCGCGTGTATGTGGGCGATTACAACCTATTCGTGTAAAAATTATGGCGATTACACCCTAATCGCTAATATTAATGGCGAGTAGAAACTTTCAATCGTGCGTTTGTATAAGCGTTTGGGAGTATTCGTTTATTTCTTCTAGCGAGTACAAACTCATTCGCCTATAGTGATAGCGAATAGAACAGGGTATAAGTTCAACCCTTAGCCATTTTGACTTCATTATTTTCAAACCCATTCACTGTTATCTCTCGTCCCTCCAAACCCGATAATTAGCCAATCTTTTCCCCGTGCCCGTTTGATCTTAAATAGTTGTTCTGTATCAT
The DNA here is from genome assembly GCA_028751855.1 of Ambrosia trifida. Lineage (NCBI taxonomy): Eukaryota > Viridiplantae > Streptophyta > Magnoliopsida > Asterales > Asteraceae > Ambrosia > Ambrosia trifida. Next base: position 111,681,423 of record CM054128.1, read on the forward strand.
CAAGGTAACATATCCTCTCAATTTCTGATCTTAACTTCTAGTCTTGAAGGTTAAATCTGATTGTTTATAAGCCGTAACCCTAGGTTCATGTTTTTGATCGGGTAGAGTTATATGGTGTTGCTTGATGATAAATTTTGATGAGGGTCTCTTAATCGGCACCTATAGGGTCTGTTTGTACAAAAGTTTTAATGTTAAACATCAAAAATAAAAAAGCCCCAAATTTAAACCTATAAACCCTAATCTTTTGAAAACCCAAATTAATCTTTGATACTGATCCGTTGGTATAATAGTCATAGGGGTTCCTTAGTCGGGTGTTATGAGTCTTCAATGTGACAAAATCCGGACACGAATCAACACGTTTCAAGATCTGACAAACCTTGGTGCCTGAAACTACTGTTCACGCGATTAGATCTTCTAATCGTGTGAACAGTTAAGCGTTTGGATGGACTATTGTTCTAATCGTGTGAACAGTAACACGATTGGAGTGATCTTGGCTTCTAATCGCTTATAGGATCACACGAGTAGTCTGTTTAATACTGATTATTGGCGATTACCATCTGTATTCGCCTATAGCAGTTGTTAACCAAAAAGTCGTCAAATTTTGTCCGTTGCTGTCCGTTTTATGCATATATGATCTGCGTGGTATATTTATAACGTGTTTTGATGTTCAGGATGGAGAATTGGAAAACATCTCCCAAGCACAACTGTTGTGCTTTTCTCGGACCTGTTACCATGGATAAATGCAAGATTTTTCAAGGCGTTATTGACTTCTTGAAGCGGTCAAGAATCCACTACGCGATAACCAAGCAGCACGCTGCATACAAGGATATCCTGCTGGAGTTCTACAAAAACGCCAAAGTTGACTACAAAGCTGTTCCGATCGTGATCACCAGTTTGATACAAGGAAAGGAGGTCATTATTACTGAACAGATCATTAGAGAAGAATTACAGTTTGGAGATACTGATGCTGATCCCATAGTGTTTGACGCCATTTTGATTCGTGGCGGCTTTCTAAGGATAAAGTACTTGGGTAAAGTCAACAAACAACAGATGCTCATGAAAGGGCCACTTCTGCCTGAGATCAAGTATTTGACACATGTAGTTTTGAAGTGCATTGGTCCGAGAAGAGGTACTTTTGATGTTATTAGGGACACGTTGGCCTCTGCGATTGTCGCTTTGACTCTCAACAAGCCATTCAACTTTTCCAAGATGATCCTGCATCATCTGAAAGAGATCATATTATAGAAGTCGACGAAGAAGTCTTTCATAGTTTATCCTCGGTTTCTACAGATGATCATAGATAGCCAAATACCTGATTTGATGAAGCATCCTGCTGAGTATATTGTGATTGAAGATGTATCTCAGAAAGAGATGAGCAGGATGAGAGGTTACAAGGGCCGACCGAAGTCTGAGTATCCTCAGAGCAGACGCGTTTATGGGCATTTGAGCAGAGAAGATTATGTGTCTCCACCGGGCAATAGGTGGAGACATGATGATAGCGATTCAGAGGATGACTTCCGTATTCACAGGTTGGTGTTTAAAGAGGGGGGTGATATAGGGCGAGAGACTGACGAGTTAGGAGAGAACGCTCCTGGCAGGACCACTGATACAGCTGAAGGTAATGAGGATGAATTTGATCCAAATGTTATAGACTTCTCAGAACCTTCTGGTGCTGCACAAGAACACGAAGCCTCTCAGTCTGACAAAAGAAAGGCACATATTGATGAAGATGCACCAGTTAACATAACTGATGCTGATGATGACTCAGATGAAACTTAAAGCGATTCCCCCGATACTTTTGCTGGAAAACAGCAAAGAGCAAAGAGAAAGTGTAACACCCCAACCGATGGCGAAATCATCGAGGTGTCACGTAGTGACGATTGTTCAAAAGAACATGGTACTAAAATGTAAATATATTATTGAATAATTTAAATTGTCTTACATAGATGAAATGGGAAAAATACAAAAGTCTGAACGAAACATGAAATTTGAAATAACTTTTTCAAAGCAAGCACTAAAATCCAATGCTATGGAACTAAGATCAAACTGCACCTGAAACATGTACAAAATACGTTTTGTCAACATATGAAATGTTGGTGAGCATTCCTAGTTTTAATACATATAGTAAGCTGGAAAATGGTATACAATTCAAGTGCAAAGCTACAGTGCAATTATGTAAACTATGTATCATACAAATGTGCGAAATCAATCCTGTGACTGTATAAATGTACTAAATGAACGGCGGTGTACTTATCCAATAAATGGATAATAACTTAACAATGACCACGGATTCTCCGATGAAAAAGGGGGAGAATCAACCTAGGCGGGTTGTCAATCCAATAGCGCTATCCAATGTTAAGGTCGGCTTGTACATGGTTAATGATTTCACTAAGTACAAATGTATTCTACATGTAATGTCTAAGCATAAAGCACATATGGAAGCAAATGCACAATGTACTAGAATTGTATTGTAAAAATGTGAACTTGTATGTGTATTTTGGATAAATGTACATGTAACACCCCAAAAGTGAATAAAGACAAAAAGGGGATATGAAATACTTACTTTCGCCAAATGACTAGATGACTAAGCGAGCGTGAAAATGCAAGCAATCCAAAGGTTCAACAACGAAACTAGTCCAATTTAGAAGAAAAGAAACCGAATAGGAAAAAATATCAAGCTTCCAATTCGCCAATTACAAGAGCTTATAATCAAAGCTTCAAACGTAGAAGTAATATACTCTAGAAGAAATGTATGAGGGAGAGTTTAATCGAATTGAAACAATTGAATTAGAGGAGCAAAGTGTAATGGGTCATAGGTGGGTTTTTATACTAGTTTTGGATTCAATTAGCCATTAAAATTGGTCAACACCATAAAGTAAGGTTTTATGATGAATTGAATATTTGACTAGGACTTTGACTGTTTGACTAAGACTTTGACTAGGACATTGACTGGGACTTTGACTGAGACTTTGACTGGGACTTTGACTGAGACTGTCTTAGCGGACCGCCAGGGCTAAAAAAAAATAATTTTTCTAATTTAATCAATTTTAAGTTAGAGACTTGTCTCATTCTGTTTCTAAGTTGTTTTAGGACCGAAAATTAAGGGCTTTGAGTATCAAGGTCTGAAAAATACGTGCTCGGGTGTAGATGTGAGTATAAAACGTGCATACTTTTACTTATAAAAATTATAAGTTTTATTAAATTGTGAATTTTGGTCCTATTAAAATACGAGGGTTAAAAACGAAAATTTTGAAATAGTTGAGGAACCAATTATGCACATTTATGAAGAGTGAAGGGTGCAGGTTGTCACAGTCTCCCCTACTTTAGAAAATTTCGTCTCGAAATTACTTTCAAGTGAAGGTTTCCATGAAACAAAAGACATTTGTAAAAAGGAAAGTAGATTTTAAGAAATGCATCAGCCATGATTTGACAAAGTTTGAAGTAGTTGTTTAATACCCAAAATAAGAGTTTGAAAATCCTTAAAGTTTGACCCAAGGTTAGAGAATTAAGAGTTTATAATGAGCAAGGTTTGGGAAAAAGTATGTAACTGGTTAGAGCAGGGTAGTGTTATAGTAGCTTCCCTTACTTTAGAGAAGTTTCTGACCGAACTTTATTAAGGACATGCAACAGGATTTCGACTAACAGAGAGTGTAAGAGTATAGAAAGTTTGCGTTTTCTGTGTGGATGGTCCAGAGAAAGACTCTAGGAAGTCGAATTGAAGCTCGTGTAAGAACATTCTTTATGAAAATGCTAGCTATTAGTAAACGATCTAATAAAGACATAGTAATGGGTAGGTTCTTGGTAAGACTCCTAGTCCGCTCCCGCAGTATCGCTCGTGCTTATATATAGGGTGTACCGCAGCTAACCCACCACACTACTAATACTTTGGACTCGTACTGATTGTCTACCAATAGCCTAAGTAGAATCACACACCACCCTCATGTACCTGTAAATCTATGATTGCGTTCCGGACCGTAATCATCGATTTACCTTACACTAGGGTGCTATGCTCTTCCATAACACTAACATAAATAATACAAGAAACAATGCGTGCAACCAAAATGTGTTAAGTAGTAGATACTGCTCAAGTATAAGATGCGGTTAGAGGTTCTTCCCTTTTCAGGTTCACCTTTAACCGGTAAATTTTTGTTCACATCATTGGGCTTTAAACAACCATATTGATAAACTCTGAGGATTACACCGTTCCCCTTAGGTTAAAGGAATACTCTGAACCGAGTCGTACATGGGAACTGGCTTAGATCTCATACGAGCTATCAATTAGTATGTTCGTTGGTCATGATGATGAACAAAATAATGTAAAATATAACATGGTTTTGCTCACAACAAAAAAAAATATGCATACCAAATATGCGTTCATGTAAGTATATAAGTATAACATAAAATTTCAATTGAAAGAATAGCATAACGTAAATCAAGTAAATCGCACAATTTGCACAAAATGAAAGTAAGCGAGTTAAATTAATGCTCAAAACTAGTGTTCTAAGAATAACTACTAATAACTAGTACGAGAATAGTTGCGAATAACGCGTGAAAATAACTACCAACAAAAGAATAATACAAAAATAATAAGATAGTGTACGAACGTAACTATAAATAGAATAGTGTAAAAAAATAATAAAATTTACTGTAAATGAAAGTGCGCAGAACAGACGTATAGTCTACTGGTATGAGGATAACTTTTTGGAAACCGAAGAATGTTTTAAGTTCAAAACAGGTTCACTTGAAAAGATTTCGTAGGTACACATTTTCATGTGTTTACGAGAAGTGGAGTTTGAAAAGTGTTATAAGGTATATTATTAGTTGCAAATTCCTCCCGAAAACATATATTAGATACGTTATATGAAAACATGCAGATTTACATTTGATTTGTAAAATATGCAATGCAAGTTTATAAAATGCAAGATGAAACCATTTCATGAAGTGTGTGTGTAAATCTAATGTGTTTCGAAAGACCAAGATTTAAACTGATGTGAAGGTTGTGAAAGATCCCAGATGCCTTGACGAATTTTGGAAAATAAGATTTTCTGTATTTAAACATTTCTTTAACTTGTGGGTTGAAAAAGTCGGAAATTTTTAGTTGTTATGAAATATTGAGAAAATCGAAGTGTTACCCGTTAAGACTGGGTAAACTTGAAACCTTTTAAATTTTCAAACTTTTACGAAATTTATACATTGAAAGATCATTTATTTGCAGGATCGTTAAGGCATCTCTTTGGGCTCATAGCGGGCTATTTGTTTCAAGATACAAGGTGTATGAAAAGTGTGTTCTAATTTGGCGAATAGGCTTTGTGAAAAGACTTATAGAATAAGTTGTCAAATTAATCATTTTAGAGAGTAGTGTACTAGTGCGTATCGTGTAGGTAGGCATTTATGTATGAGTTTAGTCTGACTAAGAAGTTCTAACTAATGGTAGTTGGCTATGGCTTAAGAGACTGGGTGCAGCAATATTAGTATTAGGTATATGAGGATATACTGTGACTTCGATTTAAGTTAGAGACTTGTTTCCTTCTGTTTCTAAGTTGTTTTAGGACCGAAAATTAAGGGCTTTGAGTATCAAGGTCTGAAACATACGTGCTCGGGTGTAGATGTGAGTATAAAACGTGCATACTTTTACTTATAAAAATTATAAGTTTTATTAAATTGTGAATTTTGGTCCTATTAAAATACGAGGGTTAAAAACGAAAATTTTGAAATAGTTGAGGAACCAATTATGCACATTTATGAAGAGTGAAGGGTGTAGGTTGTCACAGAAAGGCAGCGGAGGAGATAACTAGTGCAGCTGCGCTTAGAGCCCTTAATGAAGATCCCACCTATGTTGTGGGAGAGGGGGATTTAATTGCAGACATATATGCACAGCTTGAGACGTCACCTCCTCCAAAGAGATATAAGACGACTGCCAAGAAGGATAGTGTTCGAGGTAAGAAGACGATGTCACATAAACCTCAAATGTAGAAGACTTCAAGGAAGAGACGATTTACTCTTCCTGAAGCATTTGGGGCTCAAGACACTCAATCCTCTCAAGCTGCAGCAGCAGCAACAACAACAACAGCAACAACAACAACAACAACAACATCATCAGTCCCTATTTCTGTTAGTGCAGCTATGCCTGCCAGAGTCACCGTGTCAATGCCTACTTCGGTAATCTTCACTGAGCCAGTCTCAGTTACCGAAGCAGCGACTAGTTCACAGATTATTTCCAATCCTATTGGTGACAGGATTAGGAAGATGAGACAAGAAGTCCGACCTACGGCTCTTAGATCTACCGATCAGGCCTCTTCTTCAGCTTCTGCTACAAATGAACAACTTCAACGAAAGATCAGCGAGTTAACTGCTATAGTTGCTACGCAGACGCGTGAGATAGCGGAGTTGAGAACGAAGAATGCTAACATTGAAGAGAATGAGACAGCAATGCTTGAGCTGATCGGGGAAACAATCCAGTCGAACACAGAGCTGCGATCGACAGTTGATGCACTCACATTGTCTAATTAGCAGGTTATAGAATCGAACAGGCTGCTAATGGAATCTCATCAGCAGCTGATGCAGTCGAACCAAAACACTTTGGAGAGACTTGCAGGTGTAGAGGCCTCGAACAGCGAACTTCGACTGATAAATGTGAACAATGAACGAGGATCACCAAAACTGAGAAAGAGAATACAGAGATGAGGGCTAGGATACATGAGTTGACTGGAACTCAACCTAGACTCACTGGTAGTACTAGTTCAGAAGCTGAGGCTGGTCCTGGTGATGATGATGATGAAGATAATGATGATGAAGAAGAAGATGATGAGGACGATGATGATGATGAGTCAGATGATGGTGATGATGATGCTGGTAAGGGTGGTGATGGTGGTGATCCTGGAGCCACAGGTGGTGGCAGATCATTAGCTGGATCTGGATCTAACGTACGAAGAAGAGCCATGACAGACAAGGCAAGGATCCCGCAGCAGGTTCTTCTGTTCAGGGGGAGCCTGATCATATGAAAAGCAAGATTCAGCAACTCCGAGATTCACTGAAGCAAGCAATGGTTACTATAGAGATTGTCGAGCCCCTAAACTGTTATTTTGCTTATGATGATGATGGTAACTTGTACGTACCTCCCGAGTCCTCTGAGTATGATTTAGAAGAAGGTGAAATACCTCCTGAGGTTACACCTGAGGATTTAGAAAAGATCTTTGGCTTGGCACCAGGAGAATCTTCCGGTGCAAGTCACACTCCTCCAGAACTGAATCCAGACAACCATGAGGTAGAGATGGAAGATGGAACCAGTGTGCCTACTCCTGAGTATGTAGTTGGTGATTCCAGCACCGGGATACCTAATATTTCCGAGGAGATGCTTAATGAGGCTGAAGAAAAGCTCAAGTCTGATCCTACGCCTGTTCCTGACAAAGTAAAAGAAAGACATGACAAGATCAGACAGAATTATCCCAATTGGTTTCCATCTGGAGATGAGTCTGAGAAGAAGAAAGATCCGGTACAAGCATCTATCTTCAAGAAGCAGTTGCTGAAGATGTAGGGAAATGTGATCAGCTGGGCCTACATCAAGCATATGTTGAGAGTGAAATGGCAGGACGGTCTGCTTTATTTTCAGCCGTACAAGAAGGTCCTCAGTCTGCCTTTCTGGCATGTTCGTGATCTAGTTAGATTACATTATCCATTGTATCATGAGGCTAGTGATTTTAGGAAAAAAATTAAAAACAAAATTGGATTTTTCTCTCTCATGTTTTCTCCCATAATTTTTAAACGTTAATATTTTTTATATACACGATTTTTTAAAGAAAAAATTACACCAAATTAACGACCGTTTTATTATCTTTCCAACGAGTACATGCTATATAAAAACGGATAAAAAACGACCATTTTTTGTGAGGTTTTGTTCATACAGGAAAAAAAAACACAAACTGTTCAGGTAGTGCATTAATCATGTATAGGTAAGTAACTAATTATGTTCAAACCAGTAAATATGAATTTTATTTTCAACAAATATTAACATTGGAGTTGTACATTGTTTTAGGTTAGGTATTAATATTAGAGTTATACTTTGCTTTAGATTAGATGTTAATATTAGCGTTATACATTATTTAATGTTAGGCGTTAACATTGAAGATACATTATTAATTGTTTTAGATTAGGTGCTACCCGAAGCTTCTCTGCATGTAACTGTAAAGCGCATCAGTCTATTTTATATGTAAAATTGATATGTCATATTAGATTTCTCAACCCCGGGACGCTTTCGAGGTATAATGTAGTATATATATAAAAGACAAGGGGTGGGACATATGACACTTGATGAGGCCATCCCACCCTTTGATTTCCCTTAAAAAATCTTTTTCTCTCTCATGTGCATGGCACATGCACTTCTTCCCACAATTTTTAAACGTTAATACCTTTTATATACAACATTTTTAACAAAAAAAAAATTACACCAAATTACCGAGTGTTTTATTATATTTTCAATGAGTACCATAGTGCTATCCAAAAATCGAAAAAAAAAACAACATTTTTAGCGAGTTTTTGTTCATGTAGAAAAAAACAACACAATGTGTTGAGATGATTTGTTAATCATGTCTAAGCAAATCACTGATCATATTAAGAAATTATATACGTTTTTGAACCTATACATATGTAGGATCGACTAACGGGTCACCCGACAATCACGAGCTTGATATTTAGCGTGCGGAATCCTCTAAATATGTTCTAATAGCAGTAACGAATATAAAACAATGATATATGAGTAATTAACACACACAAATGGGTCAAAAGATTAAATATTTATCACTAAAACAGAGCTCGAGTGTTTACAATGATCAAATCAGACCTTACAGACCAGGGGAGGGTGTTTGGAGAGTGTGTGTGGCAAGAACTGATGATTAGGGCAATGATTTGGACTATTTATACCTCCCATACTCGTACAGACCCCTTTAGGCGAGTAGGAGGCTATCACACATTAACAACTAGCGAGTAGGGTCGTACTCGCTAGTAGCTTCATGCGAGTAGGGCTATACCACATCAAGACTGATGTGGTATAGGCTATAAATGCCTAAAGCTAATGTGGTATAGGCCGTAAATGCCTAAAGCCACACCGTACTCTCCTGAAGTGTCCCAAACGTCCCGAAACGCGTATAAACATCTCCAAACACCCCGAAATACGTCCAAACAACATATATACTAGCCTAGGGACATCATGCACTTACAGACTCCCCCTTGGACCAGGCTAGTATACGTACAAAGATTACATAAGACATCGTTTATACCAAAAGCAAACAACTTTACAGACTCGATAAGCAGAAACAAATACAACTAAACACAAATGACTAGCAGCATCTTCTGTCTTCATCTTCAGCTTGACGTTGTTCTGACCCTTGTGATTCTCGACCAATCGCATCCTGCATGAACCTTGTTGGCGTAGCAAAACTGGATCACTCTTTGAAACTTCATCGCTTGATCGGCTTCAACTGGTAAATGCATGATTGGATGTTGGTACAACGTCTCCACGTCCTTCTCTGAGCAGTTGATTAACCACATAGGATCCCAAATTCTTATCTTTCTGCATGGGTTCGGACTGTTGCTCAAGACAATCACGGCTTCTGTAGTTGCTGCATCATAATGCCAGTAGTACAGCTTAGAAGAAAAATCTTCCTCAACTGGAACGATGGGAATCCTTGAGACACATTTCGGTGGCTTGATCTTGTATTCCCAGATAGGCTTCAAAGTGAAAGGATGAATCTTGTCTGTTGGATATGATCTGGGATACTGAGGCTCGAAATCTTTCCATCCCTCTGAGCTTTCTCGCTTCAACTTTGTGTAAAAACCCTGAAGAGAAGCAGTTTTCTCTTTGTACAACGGATAATCGAGACGAACTAAATCACGAATGTACCAGAATGGCAGGCTCAGAATGCCTTTGTATTCCCTAAAGTACAATACACCTTCTTGCCATTTTACCCCGAGCATTCTTGTGTGACTCACGTACGCCCAGCTTATCACATTGCCAGACATCTTCGACAATCTTTTCTTGAAGATGGATGCTCGCTCGACTGGATTTTTCTTCTCTTCGGGCTTGAACCATTTACGATAACGCTCTCTGATTTTGTCATGTCGTGTCTTTACTTCATCAGGAACTTCAGCAGAGTCGGATTTCAACTTCTCTTCGGCCTCACGTACCATTTCTTCATCAATGTTTGGAATTTCAGCGCCCGAGTCATTTACAACGTACTCAGGAGTCGGTACGCTGGTTCCATCTTCGAGATCCACTTCATTGTACTCTGGATGCATTTCAGGAGGAACACTTTGACTTGCACTGGATGATTCTCCAGATGCAAAGCCATATACTTTAGCCATATCCTCTGATGTCATCTCAGGTGGAATCTCTCCTTCTTCCAGATCATATTCAGGCATGGCAGGAGGTGGGAGCAAGTTACCTTCGTCATCATATGCAAAATAACAGTTTAGAGGCTCCACGTATTCAACTAGAACTATCGCTTTCTTCTTCACTTTATCACGTAGTTCTTGAATCTTGCTCATCATAGGTGCAGGCTCCCCCTGAGCAGAAGAACCTGCTTCGGGATCATTGCCTTTGCGATCATGACCTTTCTTTGTTCGTCTCGATGCAGAACCACCCGATGATCCGCCCCCGCCTGTGGCTCCAGGATCACCACCACCACCCTTTCCAACATCATCATCACCATCTGATTCATCATCATCGTCGTCCTCATCATCATCTTCCTCATCATCATTATCTTCATCATCATCATCACCAGCACCAGCCTCTGAACTAGGACCACCAGTGAGTCTAGGTTAAGTTCCAGTCAACTCATTTATCCTAGCCCTTAGCTCGGTATTTTCTTTTTCAGTCTTCGTGATCCTTCGCTCATTGTTCACATTGATCAGGCGAAGTTCGCTATTTGAGGCCTCTACACCTGCAAGTCTCTCCAAAGTACTTTGGTTCGACTGTATCAGCTGCTGATGAGATTCCATCATCAGCCTGTTCGACTCTATGACCTACTGGTTAGATAATGTGAGCGCATCTACCGTCGTTCTCAGCTCCGTGTTAGACTGGATAGATTCTTCGATCAGCTCAAGCATTGCGTTCTCATTTTCTTCTATGCTTGCATTCTTCGTTCGCAATTCTGCTATATCACGTGCTTGTGCAGCTACTATGGCAGTTAGCTCGCTAATCTTTCTTTGAAGTTGTTCATTTGTAGAAGACGCAGACGAAGAGGTCTGATCGGATGACCCGGAAGCTGTGGGTCGAACTTTCTGTCTTATACTTCGGATCCTGTCACCAATAGTATTAGGAACAATCTGCGAGCTTGTCGCTGCCTCGGTAACTGAGACTGGCTCAGTGAAGATTACCGAAGCAGGCATTGACATAGTGACACTGGCAGACATCGCTGCACTAACTGTAATAGGAGCCGAAGATGTCATTGCTGCTGTTGTTGTTGCTGTTGTTGTTGTTGCTGTTGTTGTAGCTGCTGCTGTTGTAGCTGTTGCTGCTGCCGCTTGAGAGGATTGAGTGACTGGATCCCCAAAAGCTTCAGGAAGGGTGAATCGTCTATTTCTTGGAGGTTTCACCGCTTGAGGTTTAACAGACATCGTCTTCTTACCTCGAACCCTGTCCTTCTTGGCAGTTGTCTTTTGTCTCTTTGCAGGAGGAGAAGAGGCAAGCTCTGCATCGATATCTGCAATAAGATCACCACTACCTGGAGTGAAAGTGGGATCTCTTGCAAGATCTCTCGCCTCGGCTGTGAGAGCTCTATCCTCTTCTAGAGAGAGTAAATCGGGTGAATCATCTTCTGTAGCTTCTGAGTCGTCATCTGCATCAGTTATGTCAACTGGTGCGTCTTCATCAATATGTGCTTTACCTCTTCCAGACTGAGAGGCATCAGGTTCTTGTGCAGTACCAGAAGGTTCAGAGAAGTCTAATAAATTCGGATCAAACTCCTCTTCATCACCTTCAGCCGTGTCAGAGATCCTGCCCGGGGCGTTCTCACCCAACTCATCTGTTTTACGCCCTATATTGTCCCCCTCTTTAAACACCAACCTGTGGATACGGAAGTCATCCTCTGAATCACTATCTTCGTGTCTCCACCTGTTGCCTGGTGGTGACACATAGTCTTCTCTCTTCAAGTGCCCATATAGTCGTCTATTCGGAGGATATTCAGACTTCGGTCGCCCTTTGTAACTTCTCATCCTGTTCATTTCAGCTTGAGTAATATCATCAGTCCCTATATACTCAGCAGGATGCTTCACCAAATCAGGTACTTGATTATCAATGATCAACTGTAAGATCGGTGATAGACAATGAAAGACTTCTTAGTCGGCTTAATCAGTATGATTTCTTTTAAGTGGTGCAGAATCATCTTGGAGAAGTTAAATGGCTTGTTGAGTGTCAGAGCGACAATCGCAGAGGCCAATGTATCTCTTATCGCATCAAAAGCACCTTTTCTCGGACCAAGGCACTTCAAGACCACACGAGTAAGATATTTAATCTCCGGCGGAAGTAATCCTTTCTTCAGGATCGTCTGTTTGACGACTTTACCCAAATACTTCATCCTAAGAAAGCCGCCACGTATCAGAATAGCGTCAAACACTATAGGATCAGCATCAGAATCTCCAAACTGTAGCACTTCTCGAATTATCTGTTCGGTGACAATAACATCTTTTCCTTGAACCGAACTAGTAATCACGATCGGATCAGCCTTGGGATCAGCCTTAGCGTTACGATAGAATTCCAGCAAGATATCCTTGTATGCAGCATGCTGTTTGGATATCGCATAGTGTATTCTCGATCGCTTTAAGAAGTTGATGACGCCTTGAAAGACTTTGCCTCTATCCAAAGTAATCGGTCCGAGAAAAGCACAACAGTTGTGCTTTGGCGATGTCATCCAATTCTCCATCCTGTACACCAAAACACGTAATAAGTATCATACGTTGATCATATATTCATAAACAGTCATAAACGGACTAAAACGGACAAACTTTGACAAATTTGGTGAATCAACAACTACAGGCGATTACACTCATGTAATCGCCTATGATTTTGCACGAGTAGCCTGATTATACGCGATTGGACATCAATTTAGTACTATTCATGCGATTATACAGCACAGATATCCTAATAGCCTATGCTTTATGCGATTAGGGAACAAAACAGCCTAATCGCTTACTGTTCATGCGATTAGGACAGTTTTTTACACGAGTAGGAGATAACATACACGATTAGAACAAATATTACCCTAATCGCTACATGGTTCATGCGATTAGGGAATAACACCTACACTCGTTTACATGTTCACACGAATAGTGACCCTATTCGCATGAACAGTACGCATGGGCACCAAATTTGTCGAAATGTTTGAAACGTCTTGTTTCGAGTCCGGATTTAGTCACATTGAAGTCTAACACAACCCAACAACAAAACCCCTAACACTAATTATAACATTCAGAACAAAAACGGGTTCAATTGGGCATTTTAAAAACTAGGGTTCATAAGGGTTCAAAATTTGGGGCTTTTGATTCTGGAATGATTTAGGTTGAAATGTTGGTTGAACAAGATCCTAGGGGGGGCGATTAACAAACTCTTAACAAGATTTTGGATCAACAAACATGCATTAATGCCCAACGATCAAAAGAAAACGACCTAGGGTTTCGGATAAACAATCACTGATTTAACCCTTAAAAACATCATGTTTCTGTCTGAAAATTTGAGTATAGATTACCTCTATGATGATGAACAAGGTTCTAGAACAAGTAAATCACGGGCAAGAGGGTATGGTTGTGTTAGGATTAGAGGGAAACGGGTGCACTGATATGTTGTTTGAAAATAATGAAAAGAAAAGGCTAAGTGTTGCTTATATAGTAGCTGGTAATCGCGTGTTCTTTAGGCCATTGAAAGTTCATTCGCATAAAAAGACCTCACGAGTACAGATAATCGCTTGCCATAGCACACGAATAAAGGTCTATTCGCCAATAAGTGACACGAGCAGAGGTTCTATTCGCTATACAGGTTCATATATGTTATAAATATCCAAAAGTTCTAATCGCTTGTAATTTTAAGCGACTTGAATATACTCGCTTAAACCTATACACGAATAGGCCACATTCGCCCAAAACAACTAGCGATTTGACTCTAAATGCTTAAAGCTTTTCACATAAATTACCAAATTGCCCCTGCAGCACCAAAACTCACATTTTTGACCCGTTCAGGTTCAAAACATGCGTTTTTCACCACGTTTAAACACATAACACAGATGACGACTCATGACTTTGAAAAACTTTCATTTTCGACCCCCGTACTTAAGAGAAAGCACGGTTTTGACCCGGCAAAAACACAATTTTCGACAAGTTGATTTTCGGCGTTTTATTTATGAAGAAGTAAGATTACAATGGATTAGGATTCCATCATCGGCAATCAAGAATGATTAATTAAGCTAAACTATGCATAAATAAAACAAAACGGGAGATCAACTAACTGTACACAAACATATTTTTGCGAGTTTCAACGGTTAGGGAATCATATCAGTGTACGGACTTTACTAGAACCCTTATATTTTCAATTTTCGCTTAAATTACCAATAAGCATCCAACAACAACAACTGTCGATATTGTTGTCCACCTAAACTCAAAATCAAGTTTTATCGCTAGGCAATTTAGATACATTTAAGGTAATATTAAGACTGAGATACAAGGTGTTCCCCGCCACGCGACACATTCCCGTATCAAGTCATGCACAAAGCTTCCTCGTAACCGGTGAGTAAGCTGTTGTCATCCGTATTTTACAAGGAGTGGACTCAGTGGTGATCAGGTCTGCAGAAACGCTGCAACAGAGAGACCAGTGAGATCCAAACCAGGGTTCAAGTCAAATACCGTATATTTGATTTTTCACGGTACGATGCTTTAGGTATATGATTTGATACCTTAGAGCGAATTCTCATTGAGAATAGGGGTGTCTCAGTCGTAGGCTGCGACCCCAACGTACGACACGTGTGCCATTCCTATTTATTCTGAGAGACGTCCAGTTAACCCCGGATGTACCAACCTCTTAAAGACCATGAAACCTCGGATTTTGGCATGCTATCAAACGAGATTTCGGTACCAAGACCCTATGCCAACGCACGTTGATCCACACATGATTCAGTTGATTTAAGTTTATATCACCGTGCCGAACTTGGAAATGATTTTGAGCCTACCGACACATCATTGTAGAGGCTACCTATCAGTTCCAATATTTTTAGGATGATAAGGGTTCAGACAGTCCGACTGATTGGTTAATATCATCTTCCCATTTTCACCAAAGAAACTCATTTTTGCATTTTTCAAAAAAAAACTTTTTAATTTTGGGCTTTTCTCATTTTTTTTTTTTGGAATTTTCTCTTTTTTTTTTTTGAATTTTTGCATTTTCTGAATGTTTTTGTATTTTTGTGAAATTTTCTCCCCCTAAAAATCTAAAATTTTTCGAAAAGACAATATTTTTGGATTTTTCTGATTTTTTTAAAGAAAAATATTTACAAAAACAATTACCGATGAGGATCTAATCCTGCTTAACTTTAATGCCGTTTAAGATTAAAAAGTACTCAAAACGAGGACAGTCAAAAGCTTTGGTGAATAAATCAGCACGTTGGTAGTCTGTGTGGATTTTTACCATATCGATAAGTTTCTTTTCATAGCAATCGCGTATGAAATGATACTTAACCAAGATATGTTTCGCCTTGGAATGGTTAACTGAGTCTTTAGCAAGAGCTATAGCGGACTCATTGTCACAGTGAATGGGAGTATTAAGAAATTTCAAACCGTAGTCTCTCATTTGTTGCTGTATCCAAAGAACCTGGGAGCAGCAGCTCGATGGTGCTACATATTCCGACTCGCAGGTGGATAAGGCGACTGAGGCTTGCTTCTTGCACTGCCACGAGACTAGTCTTGGTCCCAAAAACTGGCATCCAGCCGATGTGGATTTTAAGTCTGTCTTGCATCCGCCATAGTCAGCATCACTAAATGCGATGAGGTCAAACTTATCGTCATTAGGGTACCAAAGACCTTTGGTCGGACAACCCTTTAGATAACGTAAGATCCTCTTCACAGCAACCAGGTGGGACTGTTTCGGCCTTGACTGGTATCTTGATAGTAAGCATGTCGCGAACATTATATCAGGTCTTGATGCAGTGAGGTACATGAGTGAGCCTATCATAGCTCGATAGAGAAAAGGATCAACGGTTTGTCCTTTCTCGTCAGGCCCAATCCCGTGATTGGTCTGAATCGGTGTGCCTACTGGACTAGAGTCTTCCATCTGGAACCGGCTTGTTGCTACAACAAGGAAAATGACCGGTATTAGGTTAGGAGATGTTTAGGATTATAGGTTAATGGCATGTTAGATTGAGATTAAGGTTTTAAGCTTAGGTTTAGATTTGGTTATAGGATCAGGGGTCTTCAAGTTCCTGGAAGAGACCTGCACAAAGGTAGCAGACACCGTTAGCCTTAACGCAGGAGGGAGCCTCCTGCGTTTGGACTCCGACGTGAGAATAAGTACATATTCATTTGGAGTTGGGAAAACAATGAAGTAGAGAGTATGAGAGTAGAGAGAATGAGTGAGAAGTGTGTGTGGAATGTCTACCCAAGGGCCTCCTTATATAGGCAGTCGAATTCTGCCCAGGAGCTCTCTCAGGGTAGCTTCCTTACCATACCTGGATGTGTTTGACCCTCTTTTAGCTCCCAGCAGTGAGACTTTTCCCTTTTAGGATGTTTTCAGCTTTTATCATTTCCAATGCAAGGCTTGGAGCTGTGTGGTGTTTTGTCCCTTGCCATGATAATAAGCCAAAATCCCCTTTTGGGATTTCCAAGACATTTTACTGTTTGCTTTCTGCCCTGAGGCTTCCATATGGCAGGTAAGCTGCCTTATATCAGCTCCACTAAGTCAGGCAACCTCTTAATCAAATTTATTTTGCTTATCTTTTTGACGAGAGGTCTAAACGTTGTCGTTTTAGGACACACGTCATCAGCCCCCCAGTCATAAGCATTTGTAATGAAGTTAGAAGTGCTTGTGACTTGTACATTGTCATATGCCCCGGTGGTAACGCTGCTTAAGCTTGTGTTGTTACCGGGTAATTTTTTAAACCCCGAGCTCCCTCATCGGAGCGTTGGTTTGTTATTTCTTCCTTCATCAAATTTCGTGCAAGCTTTTGGCCTTGCATTTGTCATGATGGTCTAATTTTTTAATTAATATGGCTATCCATCATTACTCCCTAGGGAGCAGACGCGTGTCCCATCAGCCGTCCCAGACGACTGTTGACATGACAAGGGGCTAGGCTGACGTCATCCCCTAGGACAGCTGAATGATGGTTTCCCTTGGTAACCGTTCAATGCCATTAAATTCAAATTTTAAATCCCTTATAAAGAGATAACCCCTATTTCTTCTTCACTTTATTCCCTAATTAGAAAACCGTCGTTTCTCTCCCACGATTGTTCTCCAACCGGCGATCCTCTTCTTTTCCTATAAAATCTGGTAAGTAACCTTTCCCTTCTTTCATACTTCGTCTTTTATTATGTCGAAAACCGATCTCGCGTCTCAGTTTACTCGTTTATCCAAGTCTGATGTTGAGCGATTCTGTACTGAGATCGGAATTCCTTTGTCTTTTAACCCTTCTGTTCCAAAGGGGAAAAACCCTGTGACCTCCGTTCCCTCTGGCAAGGTGGCGGTGTACACCCGTCAGTTTGACCAGGGTAACCTTAGGTATCCCTTTTCCACCTTTTTTCTGAATGTTCTAGAGTATCACCAACTTTCCCTTGATCAGTTGTGTCCGTCTGGAGTTGCTAGGATTTTGCACTTCGAGATAGTGTGTCGTTGCCATGGTCATGAGCCTTCCTTGGCCATGTACCGGCGGTTTTTTAGGTTGGCTAAAAATGGGAACTGGTTTACCATTGAGAAGACTCAATGTGAACCGGCTCTCATTTCTAGTGTCATCGGACTTGTTTCTTCCTGGAAAGACAAGTTCTTTTTCTTAAACTCTGACTTTCTACCTTTTAAAACTCCACGGAGGTCTTCGGATGCTCCTCTAAACGAGAAGGAACCTGATCCTGATACTCTTGACCAAGTGTTGTTGGAGAAGCTGCGTAGCTTTCCTACTCGTCTTCGTACCTTCCCTGAGGATTTTCTGGTGATGGTGGGCTTGAGTGCTAACTGGGATGATCCTGGGACTGACCCAGTGATATATCATGGTGGGAAGGGTAGGTGTCTCCCTGTCTCCTCCTTGGTATCCTTATCCTTGTTATGTTATCTAACCGTTTTGTCTTTTTGCAAAAATGAGTACTCTGGATTTCCTGGCTCTGGATGATATTAC
Source organism: Ambrosia trifida (assembly GCA_028751855.1). Taxonomy (NCBI): domain Eukaryota; kingdom Viridiplantae; phylum Streptophyta; class Magnoliopsida; order Asterales; family Asteraceae; genus Ambrosia; species Ambrosia trifida. The sequence goes on from CM054128.1 coordinate 111,699,770, forward strand.
TGATGTGAAATTTAAGGTTCGGAATGTTGCTGAGGGTAAGAATGTTGTAGTGAAGACTGAGCATGTTCGCTTCAAAGGAGAGTATACGAGTGTGATCACGTCGTCTGTTGCTGCTGTTGAGCCTTCTGGGGAGAAGTCTGTTACTGTCCGTCGCTCCAGCAAGCGACTCCAGACTGCTTCCTCGAGTCAGGGGGGTTCTTCTGCTGTGCCCTTGGTTTTTGGAGATGAAGATGAGGATACTTCTCTGATTTCTTCTGCGTTGGGGTATACCGCTGCCCCCGGGAAGGGCAAGCTTACATTGTCCTCCCCGAAGAAAGACGATGTTGTTTTCAAGAAGCCAAAGGACATTGTTTTCAAAGGTCCCAGTCCGAAATTGTTGCGAGTCGAAGGAGGTGAAAGCTCTAAAGCTGCTGTTGAAGATGTTTCTGATGTTCCTGCCCAGCAGGAGTCTGGTGAAGGAGTGTTTGTGCCGGATTGGGATATCAAACCTACTGATTTGTTGAAGAAAGCTTCCGTTTGCCATGATCTGATAGACCATTGTGTTCCTGATGCTGAGAGAGAGCTTCATAAGGAATGGATGGATAAGGATGTTATGAAGAAGATGTATTATCACTTTGGGCAGTTTCTGTCTTTGTTCCATGATAGTATGGCCAGGTGGGGGGAGTTGATGGCAAGAAGAGAACAAGTGGAGGAGTTTTTTGAAGAGCATGAGGCCGAGTTGGTTAAGGCGAGGGAGGAATTGACCAAGCTTGCTGCTCGGGAGAAGGATTTGGTTCAGGAATTTGCTGTGTCGAAGACCCAGCTTGGTTTAGAGAAAGAAAAGTTTGAGAAAATGTTCAAAGGTCTTCATGATGAGAAAGCAAAAGTTGCTGAGGAGAGGGAAGGGTTAGCTCGGGCACGGCAGGCAGTCAAGCAGGAGCTGGCCTCGGTGGAGAAGGTGGGAACAGAGCTCTGGGTCTAGGTGGACCGCTTGACCGAAGAGAAGGAGTGGCTAATCTCCAAGGGGGTAGCTCTTTTCGTTACCAACCTCCTGCACTCTTAAGAGTTTAATGCTCCTCTGGCGGACATTTATGCAAAGGCCATATCTTTTGGTCGCCATGGAGGAATTCAAGCCGGTTTCAAAGCGGCTCAAGAGGGTCAGGATCTTGAGGAGCTGCCATCCTTTAAGCCTTCTTCCGGTGATGAGTTTGTGAATGCTGTGAAGGCAATGGAGCTTGCCACCTATCCCTATATCTCTGCTATTGCCAAGGCTTCTGAGCAGCCTCTCTCCTTCCTTCAAGACTTGGAGCCGGAGGGCCTAAAAAAGGATGTGGCCAATCAAGTGTTTGGCTCCTATGTGTCAAAAAGGCCTCTTATGATCATGTTGGAGGGAGCCGACGGTGGGGAGGGTAGTTCCAAACGTGCAAAACCTGCTGGCTCTTCCAAGGTTCCCAATCTGGAGCAGGTATTCGAGAGTCCTTCCCCCCTGCAAGCTCTGGAGGTTGAGTCTATCCCTCCTTCCAGCGAAGATGATCCATTCTCCTGTCTTGACACTGAGGGCCTTTATGACGATGTTGGTAACCGAGCCCTGGCTCCCCCTGGTGAAGATGATGCCACCCATGAAGCCGAAGACCCAGCTACTCCATGATTCAACTTTGTTTTAGTTTTTTCAAGTTTTTAGCATGTCTTTTGTAATCGAACTATGCTGTACTCAGCCCTTGGGGCGTTTAATATTTGTCTTTTAATGGAATGCTCCCCCTTTAGGGGTGATGCTTTATCTATGTTTAACGTTTTGTTGTTTTGACTCTGTTACTTGTCGTTTATAGTGTTTGCAATGTCTTTAACATTTCTCCTTGAGTTGAATGCTGCAGTCACCCAACTTAGGATACTTAGCTAAGGAACCGATGCAATGCTTACCCTATCAGCTTGTTTGTTTATGTTTAAACCTTTTCTTGAATAATTTTTCAGTGATATGTTCGTTTTTGTATGTTGTGAACATGTGGGAGCTGTCGTAGTGTGAGGAGCTCACCCTCTTTCATGGGTTTAGGTATTCCTTCCAAGGACTTGTCCCATGGAGTCGTGGATTGTATTAGGGACTCACCCTGTATACAGGAAGGTTACTTAGCCTTGTTCCCTGTTGAGCAGTTGTGGCCTGGGAGCTCATCCCCGTTTCATGGGTAGGTATAGCGCCGGATCCCATGGAGCCTAGTTAGGAGGGGCTCACCCTTTGATAAGATAAGCGACAAGTTAATAATTTGAAACATAGTTCATTCATTAATCATTGTTTTTGAAATACAAAGAGGCGTTACAACAGTTAAACATAAAAACGTTTCAAGTGTTTATCACTCCAATGCCTTGGGATCATTTTGCCATTAGTGTCGGCTAGCTTGTAGGATCCCCCTTTGTGTGCTTCTTTGACAACATAAGGCCCCTCCCATCGGGGACCTAGCTTGCCTACGTCTTGCTGCCTGCTGGCTTCGTTGCATCTTAACACAAGGTCCCCCGGCCTGAAGGCTTCTTTCCGCACCCTTGTGTTGTAGTAGGCTTCAAGCTTCTTTTTGTACCTAGCCTCCGTGATAGAGGCTTGGTCCCTTGACTCTTCGAGGAGGTCCAGGTTGAGTAGGACCTCCTTTTGGTTGTGTTGAGCGTCTTGTCGAGCAATTCTTCCTGAGCTTACCCCTATCTCGGCTGGTATGACAGCTTCGCTTTCGAAGACAAGGCTATACGGTGTTCTTCGGTGGCTTGTTTTCTCCATGGTCCTTATAGCCCAAAGGACACTCGGGAGTTCATCCACCCATTTCTTACCACATCTTCCTAGCCTTGCTTTAATACCTTCAACAATGCTTCTGTTCATACGTTCAACTTGTCCATTGGACTGGGGGTAGGCTACTGAGCTGAAGACTTGCTTGATTCCTAGCTCGGAGCACCAGCTGCTGAAGGGTTTGTTGGCAAATTGCTTCCCATTGTCTGTCACCATCTCCCCTGGTAACCCATACCGGCAGACTATTTGTTCCCACACGAAAGTTATCACCTGTTTCCCCGAGATGGTAGCCAATGGCCTGACTTCCGGCCACTTGGTGAAATAGTCAACAGCTACAAGGAGAAATTTCAACCTTCCGGGAGCTTGTGGGAAGGGACCCACAATGTCCATTCCCCATTTGTAGAAGGGCCATGCCGAGATAATGGGAACAAGATCATGCTTGGGGTTGGTCTTCACCGGTGTTTGTAGTTGACAAGCTTCACATCTTCGGATAGTCTCGAAGGCATCCTTGTGCATGGTAGGCCAGTAATAACCCAAGTTCATGAGCTTTGACACCACAGAGCGAGGTCCGGCATGCATGCCACATATACCTTCATGTACCTCCCTGATGAGGTAATTGCTTTGATTGGGACATACACACCTTAGTAGAGGTGCCAAGTATCCCTTCTTGTAGAGCTTGTCATCTTCGATTACATATTTCCTCGCCTTCATAACCAACCGCTTAGCTTCTTGTTCGTTTTCTGGTAGCTTCCCTTCCTTCAAGTAGGACATGATGGGTGTCATCCATGTGGAGTCTGTTTCAGTGACGACATCTTGTATTTCCTTGTCATCGATGGATGGTTCTTTCAGCACCTCGACTAGGACCTTCTTGGTTAGGTGAGCAAAAGTCAAGGAGGCTAGCTTGCTGAGGGCATCTGCCTGCTTGTTCTTTGTTCTTGACACCTGTTCTAGTGTGAAGACTTTGAATTCCTTTATGAATTCTTTGACCTTGTCTTTGTACCTAATCATTGAAGGCTCTTTGGCTGTGTATCCTCCATTTACTTGTTTGACCACCAGATTTGAATCAACGAAGACTTTTAGTTCTTGTACCTTCATACTCTTTGCCAATCTCAACCCAGCCAGGAGGGCTTTGTATTCAGCAACATTGTTGGTGCAGGGGAAGTCTAGACGGAGGGCATAAGTGTATTCGGTTCCGTGGGGGTCCTTGATGACAAGACCTGCCCCGGAACCTTCTACACTTGAGGCTCCATCAGTAAAAAGACACCATTTCCCCTTGAGGTCAGGCTGTTCTTCGACCTCGTTCATCTCTTCTTCTGCCTGCGGGATGGGTAACTCAGCGAGAAAGTCAGCAAACACTTGCCCTTTGTAAGCTCTCCTTGGTAGGTACTCTATCTTGTGCTCCCCTAGACCAATGGCCCACTTTGCCAATCTTCCCGAATCTTCTGGTTTTTCTAAGATGGATCGTATGGGTTGATCTGTGATGACCTTTACTGGGTGAGCTTGGAAGTACCGCCTTACTCTCTTAGCAGTGTGTACGAGTGCCAACACAAGCTTCTCTATGGGAGTGTAGTTAATTTCAGCGTCTTTGAGGGCCCTGCTGACAAAGTAGACTGGAACTTGCTCTTTACCTCGATCTACCAAGAGCACTGAGCTTACCGCTTCCATTCCTGCAGACAAATAAACTGTTATTACTTCCCCTTCCTTAGGGGCTGCCACTTCGGGCAGGGAAGCTATGTGTTTCTTGAGTTCCAGGAAGGCAGCCTCTGCCTCAGTTGTCCAGCGAAAATCCTTCTTATCAACACAATTTTTTAGTGTTTTAAAGAATGGCAAGGACTTTTCCGCGGACTTAGGCAAGAAACGTTTTAAGGCAGCGATTTTACCGTTGAGGCTTTGCACTTCCTTCTTTGTGGCAGGAGACTTCATATCAAGGACGGCTTGGACCTTGCTCGGGTTAGCCTTGATGCTTTGCTATCCAACAATATGGCCTAGAAACTTCCCCTCCTCGAACCCAAAGGAGCACTTAACAGGATTAAGCTTCATGTTTATTCTTCGAAGGTTGTCAAATGTTTCTCGGATGTCTTGGATCATTGCCTCCCCTGATTTGCTTTTGATGACCAGGTCATCTACATAAGCTTCCATGTTCCTTCCTATTTGCTTTGAGAAAGCCTGATCCACTAACCGCTGGTAGGTAGCACCTGCGTTCTTCAAACCAAAGGGCATCTTTTTGTAGCAAAAGATCCCCTTATCGGTGTGGAAGGACGTCTTCTCCTCATCTTCTTGCTTCATTTGAATTTGGTGATACCCCTTGTAGGCATCTTAGAAGCACTTGTATTGGAAGCCGGTAAGGGAGTCTACCTTCCAATCGATCTCGGGCAAGGGATAGCAATCTTTAGGGCAAGCTTTGTTGAGATCCTTGAAATCAACACACATCCTCCAAGATCCATCCTGTTTGGCAACCATGACCGGGTTTGCTACCCAAGAGTGATACTGAACCTCTCTGAGAATATCTGCCTTGACCAGCTTCTCCACCTCCTGACAAGCAGCCTGGCTCCTGGCTGGGGCCAAACTTCTTTTCTTTTGGACGACTGGCTTGTATGAGGGAGCTATGTTAAGAGAGTGTTCAGCCATGCTTCTAGGAACACCAGTCATGTCTCCGGGGCACCAAGCAAATATGTCCCGATTATCCTGCAAAAGGTTGATTAGTTCACACGTAATCTCATCAGGGAGCATATTGTTTACTTTGATGGTCTGCTCCTGGTAGGCAGGGTTTATGCTGACTTCCCGGATGGGACCGTTGCTTGGTGTTTCTGATTCCCTGAGACCTTTGGTTTCTTCTATGGAGGCTATCAAAAGAGCTTCTGCTGTTGGCTTCAGGGTTGCGATTCCATTAGGGGTGGGTAGCTTCATTAAACCATGTGTTGTTGATACTACCGCGCCGAAAGTGGCAATTCCCATTCTTCCAATAAGGACATTGTAACTCGAAGGGTACCTGATAACAGAGAAAGTCAACTCTTCTGTCCTTGACAGAGAAAAGGTGACAATGTAACTGGTAGGGTACCTGATAATAGAGAAGGTCAGCTCCTCTATCCTTGATAAGTCTCCGTCTCGGAAACAGACGCTTAATGTGAGCTTCCCTAAGGGATGTACTCGTTCCCCTGAGAAACCCACCAGTGAGGCGTCGGATGGTCTGAGCTTGGACTTGATCTCCGGGCTCAAGGATTCAAAGCACCGTTCATACATCACCTCTGACGAGGCTCCGCAGTCCATGTACACCCTGTCTATAGGGAAGCCATCCAGTTCAGCCTCCACTATTACCGGTGTGATGATCAGCTCATCGGGAGCAGGAGGAAGACAAATGTACTGTTTGTTCCAAGGCTCAGTGCGAGCCTTCTTTGCCTGCTGGGCTCCTTCAAGCCTGACCATGTTGACCTCCTTATCTTTCTTCCCTTCGTCCCTTCTTCCTTTGATGTCTTTGATTAAGTGAGCCAGCTCCCCGGACTTAACAGCTTCCTCTATCCTCTTTTTCAGCTGGTAACAGTCGTTCGTGTGGTGCCCCGTATCATTATGAAAGGCGCAATGCTTGCTGGCGTCCCTCTTGTTGGCTGGCTTAGTCAAGGGCCTGGGAGGTCGAAAGGTGTACTTGACTTCCTCCGTGGAGAGTATCTCCTGAGGGGTCTTGGTGAGAACGGTGAAAACCTGTTTTTCTTTATCATGGTATCTTCCTGCCCTTGGGGAGCGTCGTCTTTCCTCACTCCTTTGGTTGTCAAAGGACCTCCCCGATCGCCTTTCATTGTAAGGCTGAAAGTGAGGTCTCCGGGAGCTTGTTGAGCTGTCTCTCCAGCTTCCTCGATCCCTCTTCCTGGTGTCTTGCCGAGTTAGTGCTTCTTCTCCCCTGAGGAAGGCTTCTGCTCTCTCGAAAGCCTCCTCCATGGTTTGGGGGACATCTTCATGAAATCTTCTTAACAATTTCTTGGGACGAATGGCTCCCATGAATCCGACACCCGTATCTTCTCGGTGGCACTACTATACTGCAGACCTTCCCTCTTGTACCTCTCGATGAAACTACGGAGGTTTTCATGCTCCCCTTGTTGGATTTGGTGCAATATGGCGGCATCTTTGGTACACTTCCTGAGGGGGTTAAAGTTTGAGGTGAAACCTCTCCTTAAATCATCAAACGAAGAAATGCTCCGAGACGGTAGGCCACTGAACCATAGGCGAGCTGGTCCTACCAGGGTCTGCATGAACATGTGACAGCACTCGGCATCATTCCATTTTTCTACAGTGGCTGCCCCAGAGAAGACGTTCAAGTGGTCATCCGGGTCTTCTGTGCCGTCGTATGTTTTCACATTAGCTGGCATTTTGATCTTGTTGGGGAAATCAAAATGAGCGATGTGTTCAGCAAAGCATTCCAATGACTTAGGTCGGTCCGGCTTAGAAGGTGTAGTTTCTGCTCTAACTTCAGCTACAGGAGTTTGAACCAAGGGTGGGGAGGTCATGGGACCCTACCCTCCCACAGGGGGAGTTACTGGTACTTGGTTCAAAGCCGAAGGATACTGCCAGGGATATCCTCCCGGCCATATGGGGAAGTATTGAGACTGTGAGTAGTTAGGATACATAGCTCCTGGAGGAACGACGAATCCTCCGGCAAGACTTCCTGATCCCGCAAGGGAGGTGGCTGCGGCACTGCTGGCCAACGGTAACCATCTTAAAGCTTCTTCATAGGAGAGTGGTATGGAGGTCCCCGGAGAGAGCGCAGAGCTGCTAGGACCTCCTCCTCCTGAGTAAATGTACCCTCGACTGTTCAAGTAGGGGTGAGGGTTAGTGTAGTCACGCTGGGTTGCTGGTGAGGTGGTGGTTCCCAGCAACGGAGGGCTAGGTGAGAGGGTGACAACGGGCTCTTCGTCATAGGACAACCTGACCCTGACTCCTCTAGACCTCTCCTCTCGCACATAACCATTCAGAAGGTCTCGGAGTTGCAAGAAATTTCTTCGTACTCCCTCCGGGGTGATATCCATTCGTTCAACCGGAAACAACAAGTCATCTCTAGGAGACGAGTTAACAGCCCTTGAGGATGGCGGTGTTTGGAAGTTGAGCATGTCTCCTAGAGACGGTTCGACTTGTTGTCCGTCCGTTCCAGGCGTTTCATGGCCATAAGCATCACCCGAGGTGTGACTAGTGGCCGGAGTTTCTGAAAGACCCCCTCCTAGGCGGTTATCTCCACCAGTCATCACAAAAGGAGGTTACTTAGGAACAAATGGGACTGTAGGGAACTCTCAACAGTTTTGTTCAAAGTAGCGACAGCCCCACGGTGGGCGCCACTTGTTGCTACAACAAGGAAAATGACCGGTATTAGGTTAGGAGATGTTTAGGATTATAGGTTAATGGCATGTTAGATTGAGATCAAGGTTTTCAGCTTAGGTTTAGATTTGGTTATAGGATCAGGGGTCTTCAAGTTCCTGGAAGAGACCTGCACAGAGGTAGCAAACACCGTTAGCCTTAACGTAGGAGGGAGCCTCCTGCGTTTGGACTCCGGCGTGAGAATAAGTACATATTCATTTGAAGTTGGGAAAACAATGAAGTAGAGAGTATGAGAGTAGAGAGAATGAGTGAGAAGTGTGTGTGGAATGTCTACCCAAGGGCCTCCTTATATAGGCAGTCGAATTCTGCCCAGGAGCTCCCTCAGGGTAGCTTCCTTACCATACCTGGATGTGTTTGACCCTCTTTTAGCTCCCAGCAGTGAGACTTTTCCCTTTTAGGATGTTTTCAGCTTTTATCATTTCCAATGCAAGGCTTGGAGCTGTGTGGTGTTTTGTCCCTTGCCATGATAATAAGCCAAAATCCCCTTTTTGCATTTCCAAGACATTTTACTGTTTGCTTTCTGCCCTGAGGCTTCCATATGGCAGGTAAGCTGCCTTATATCAGCTCCACTAAGTCAAGCAACCTATTAATCAAATTTATTTTGCTTATCTTTTTGACGAGAGGTCTAAACGTTGTCGTTTTAGGACACACGTCATCACGGCTCAAGATGTCAGCAACGTATTTTGTCTGGTGAATGAAGATCCCCGACTCTTGTTGTTCTACTTGTAGACCGAGGAAGAATTGCATCTCCCCCATCGAGCTCATCTCAAATTTATCCTGCATAAGCTTTTCGAATTCCCTGCACATGACATCATTAGTATACCCAAAAATAATATCATCAACATAAACCTGTACCAGAAGACGATCACCACCCTTTTCCTTGGTGAATAAGGTGCAGTCCACGAGTCCACGTTTAAACCCGTTGGATATCAGATAGTTGCTAAGCATTTGGTACCATTCACGCGGTGCCTGATGGAGTCCGTACAACGCTTTGTTCAATTTGTAGACTTTTTCGCGATGAAGCGGATCCTCAAAACCCGGTGGTGAGCAACATACACCTCTTCCTTCACGACACCATACAGAAAAGCACTTTTCACGTCCATTTGATACACCTTAAACCGTTTGTACGAAGCGTAAGCTAAGAACATCCGGATAGCTTCAAGGCGCGCAACTGGAGCGTATACTTCGTTGTAATCTATTCCTTCAATTTGACGGAAGCCGAGGACAACTAATCGAGCCTTGTTTCTTATAATCACCCCGCGGTCATCCCGTTTACACTTGTAGACCCACTTTGTTCCAATTTTCTTCGAGCCTGGAGGTAAGTAAACTAAGTCCCACACTCCTAGCTTTTGGAACTGCTGAAGTTCGGCTTGCATTGCTTCAATCCATGGTTCTTCCCTCAGTGCCTCTTGCACAGTTCTTGGTTCAGTTTGAGAAACATACAAGGCGAAGGACCAATCGTTCTGATGACCTGCTTTTCTGATTTCCGAGTAGAGTGCCAGAGTACCTGTATTGTCACTTGGACTAGCATTTCTGAGCTGACTCCGCGTCATGACTCTGCTAGCCGGATTACCAATCACATTTTGCATCGGATGAGTGTCCTGAATCCGAGATTCCGGATGTGCCGGCACTGGATCATCCGAATGCAGATTAAGGTTCTCCAAACCTTGAGATAGGTTTGTCTCTACGGCGCTTGAACTAGAGGTAGCAGCGGGTTGCATATCAAAACCGGAGAGATCGATCCGAAGACCTATCCCTGGAGCTGCTGAAGAAGGACCAGCTTGATTGTTTCCTGTCGGATTAACTGGAGCTGTAGTGGTAGATTCACCATTTCCAGCTTGTTCCTCAGTGAGAGTTTCATGAGACTCTACAAAATCGTCGTCGGAAGATGAAGATTCGAGAACCTCTGCTGACGCTTCCTGAAAAACTTCCTCAACTTCTGCTGCTGCGGTTTTATCAGGGGGACCCGTGGATGCAGAGGCATCAGATGGAGCAGGCGCAGGTGCATTAACCACGATCGGACGCATTAGCGGAGAGCTAGCTGCGTTTTCACATTCGTAATACATTTGCGCTACAGCATCATCCACCAAATTCTCCACGTTGAAAGAATCAAATAGACTCTTATAGTCGAACAACCAATCAGGTCCAACACCAGGTGCATTGGCAGTATAACGCTGAACATCGACATTAAGCCAATCTTCAACGTTGTTGGTTCTTTTGTTGTACACTCTTTTGTTGGGAGTGTTGTAACCAACAAAGAAACCTTCTTCTGCCTTTGCACCAAACTTCCCATCGGGATGTATCATGGTGCATGGAGCTCCAATAGGTTCCAGAAACTCTAAGTTCGGTTTCCTTCGGTTCAGAAGCTCGTAAGAGGTTTTTCCAAGCTTCTTTACCGTTAGAACCCTATTCAGAGTATAACACGCGCAGTGAACTGCCTCGTTCCAGAAGATCACAGGCAAGTTCGAGTCTGCGAGCATAGTTCTGGCTGCCTCAATAAGAGTCCGATTCTTTCTTTCTGCAACCCCGTTTTGCTGAGGAGTGTATGGCGCTGTGAATTCATGATGAATACCCTTTTCTGCACATAACTCCTCCATAGCGTGATTCTTGAACTCTGTTCCGTTATCGCTTCTGATCCTACGGATCTTTAGCTGATATAGATTTTCCAGTTTAGTAAACAGATTCTTCAAGTAATCAAAAGTTTCACTCTTGTGCTTCATACACACAACCCAAGAAAACCTAGAATAATCATCCGTAACCACTAAGCAGTATGAGTCACCGTTCTTGCTCTTTCGATTGACTGGGCCAAACAGGTCCATGTGCAGTCGTTCGAGTGGTAGACTAACTGAGTTTGTCTTCTTAGGCTTGTGAGACTTTCTTTTCTGCTTCCCTTTCTTACATGAGACACAGACATCGTTTAAATGAAAATTCTTAATAGAAACACCTTCCACTAGTTGGTTCTGAACCAGATGGTTCATTTTCCTCAAGTGGATGTGCCCCATTCGTCTGTGCCACATTATCGATTCCTTCTCTGTCGCCTTTGACAAAAAAACAAGTGACTTGACCTTTCGCTGTCATTGCTCGGCTCATATCCAGGACGTATAAGTTGTTGACCCTGGGAGCTGAGATCATGACCCACTCCTTCGGTATTTTGAATCCAGCCTTCAGAATGAAACATGCGTTGTCGTCAAAGAACACAGTGAACTTCTTGTCACATATATGCGAAACACTCAGCAAGTTGTGGTCTATCTGTTTGACAAAGCTTATCTTTTCAAAGCTTACAATACCGTTTCTTATACTTCCTTCTTTTGTAATATAACCCCCTTTATTACCAGCAAAGGCAACATACCCCCCGTTGATATTCTTTATGTCAAAAAGCAGGGATAAATCGCCTGTCATGTGCCCTGAAGCTCCACTATCAACAATCCATAGGCTGCTGATAAGGCCCTGTGGAACTCCCTGCACAAACATTCAAAGTACAGTGGTTAAGGGGGACCCAAGCCTTCACGGTCTTGGGTCTACCATCTTCATCTAACGTCGGAAAGTCAACCCATCTTCCATTTGGAGTTGGTGTTGTTTCCGATGGTACGACATTGCTTTCTCCAGCAGATGATTCTCCACCTTTGGTTGGTGACTTGGGTCTCCAAATCTGTTCAGGTTTCTTTGGCTTGGGCTTCTTCTTCGCCTGTGGGCTAGAAGGTCCAGCCTTGGATTCCTTTGGAGGAACAGATTTTGGATCCACTTCAGACTTAACTATACGTGGAGCAGCTTTGGGGTTGCCCTGCGGTTTAGCTGCAGCCTTTGCTGGTGGCTTAGGCGCTGCTTCAACCTTTGGAGGAACAGTGCTCCCCCTCAGCTGTGGACCCCTGCCATCAACTGGCTTTTGGTTCATAGCAATCTTGTTGCGGTTATCATAAACGACCTGCTTTCCCTTTTGTTTCTCTGAGAGTTTAGGGGAAACAGGTTGCTTGGATTTGCTAGAACTGGGAGGATCATCCACCTTGATCCTTTCTCGTCTCAATTCAGGGCACGCAACAACTAAATGCCCACGTTCCCCGCACTTGTGACAGGATCTATATTCTTCAAATCTAGGAGATTCGGGTTTGGTCTCCTTTTTGTTCCTTTTGTTAGATGGGCCGGCAAATGAGTTTTTGTGTTTTAGATCCTCAAGACATCTTCTTTGCTGATCGACTTGAGGATCGTCGTTTCTTTCATTGCCGCTCGATCTAATGAACTCAGTTACATGCTTCTTCGGACTTTTTCTTTGAGCATGATTTTGAGGATTAACGGTGTTCGACTTTTGATTTTTCTTGTTATTTTCATTAGGCTGATTACCTTGATCCTTTATACACTTACCCTTACCCTTCTTTTTATTCCAGGTTTCCTTTTCTACGTTAATGACAGATTCTTGCCAAATTTTGGCAACAAGACCAGGGGCGATACATCTGAGAGGGACTTCCTCATCAGCATGCACCCTTTCAGACCCTTTTAGTTTATAAAACACCTTAATCCTCCTACCATCCTCGATTTGCACTTTCGGATCCAGTTCACTCAAGGTTTCAGTGGTAATGATATGATTTTCAAGAGGAACATCTTTAGTTTTGACCGGTGCATATCTAGGAGGTTCATCGAGCTCATCATCCGAAGAGTCAGTGTCATATACACTGATATCATCAGCTTTCTCACACAGATTGACAGCTTTACCAGGAGTAGCAGCCTTAGTAACCTCAGCAGGTTTAGCTGCTTCAGTAACTTTGGCCGCCTCTGCAGCTTTTGCTGCCTCAGCTGCCACGTCCACTAGTTCCTCCTTCGGCAAGACATCAAAATTATGATTTTCGAATCTCACCGGAGGTGGACATTGAGAATATTTGGGACTGGTGGAGAAGCCTTCCTTGTCAGAGTGTTCTACTATGTGATCAAGGACATACTTGTAGTTTAAATAACTCTCAAGCTTCTTCCTGATCTTTTCATAGTCACAGTTAACAATGGCCAATTGTTTCTTAGTGTCTTCGACCTCATTGATGTAATTATTTATAGCAATTTGCTTATTAGCCAAGGTTTTTGACAGTTCAGAAACATCCTTCTTATAATTTTCAATTGTACTAAGAAATTTTTTCTCCTTTTGTCTCAAGGAATCAATTGACCTTTGTAACGGACCAACATCAGCTTTTAAATTCAGATTTTCTTTAGTTAATTCTTTAATTCTGAATTTTAACTGATTACACTCTACACAATCTAATTTAGAATCAGAAGAAGAACTTACCTTGTTCGACGATTCAGTAATGGCCATCAATGCATAATGAGCTGCTGTCTTCTGAGCTCCAAAGAATTCGCCGAAGTTCTTCTCTGTGCAGTCAGCATCCACAAGAAACGATCTTTTACCAATCAGCGCATCTGCTTCAGCTAACAGATCCTCCAAATCTTCTCCCATATCAGAATCGCACTCCGAGTCACAGTCAGACGCTTCGGTTTCCGAAGTGATGATGTCAGACTGACTCGAAGTTTCTTCAACTTCGGCTGGTGCTTCAAAAGCTTATTGAGCAAAACAGGCTGCACCACCTTGAGGAGCTTCTTCTCTAATGATCAGATGGTTCCAGTTAAAACCTTCATCAGCTTGAATAACCAGGGCTTGACCTTGATTGTTGTTTGCAGGAGGCCTCTGGTTCTGGTTCTGGTTGTTGACTGGGACAATAGCACGCTCAGTATTAGGTTGTGCCTGAGCTTGCTGCCTCTGATTCTGATTCGCTCTGTTGTTGTTGAAGGGATTCTGATGTCCTTGCTGCTTAGGTCGGTCACATTCCCTTGCAAAATGACAGATTCTTGCCAAATTTTGGCAACAAGACCAGGGGCGATACATCTGAGAGGGACTTCCTCATCAGCATGCACCCTTTCAGACCCTTTTAGTTTATAAAACACCTTAATCCTCCTACCATCCTCGATTTGCACTTTCGGATCCAGTTCACTCAAGGTTTCAGTGGTAATGATATGATTTTCAAGAGGAACATCTTTAGTTTTGACCGGTGCATATCTAGGAGGTTCATCGAGCTCATCATCCGAAGAGTCAGTGTCATATACACTGATATCATCAGCTTTCTCACACAGATTGACAGCTTTACCAGGAGTAGCAGCCTTAGTAACCTCAGCAGGTTTAGCTGCTTCAGTAACTTTGGCCGCCTCTGCAGCTTTTGCTGCCTCAGCTGCCACGTCCACTAGTTCCTCCTTCGGCAAGACATCAAAATTATGATTTTCGAATCTCACCGGAGGTGGACATTGAGAATATTTGGGACTGGTGGAGAAGCCTTCCTTGTCAGAGTGTTCTACTATGTGATCAAGGACATACTTGTAGTTTAAATAACTCTCAAGCTTCTTCCTGATCTTTTCATAGTCACAGTTAACAATGGCCAATTGTTTCTTAGTGTCTTCGACCTCATTGATGTAATTATTTATAGCAATTTGCTTATTAGCCAAGGTTTTTGACAGTTCAGAAACATCCTTCTTATAATTTTCAATTGTACTAAGAAATTTTTTCTCCTTTTGTCTCAAGGAATCAATTGACCTTTGTAACGGACCAACATCAGCTTTTAAATTCAGATTTTCTTTAGTTAATTCTTTAATTCTGAATTTTAACTGATTACACTCTACACAATCTAATTTAGAATCAGAAGAAGAACTTACCTTGTTCGACGATTCAGTAATGGCCATCAATGCATAATGAGCTGCTGTCTTCTGAGCTCCAAAGAATTCGCCGAAGTTCTTCTCTGTGCAGTCAGCATCCACAAGAAACGATCTTTTACCAAACAGCGCATCTGCTTCAGCTAACAGATCCTCCAAATCTTCTCCCATATCAGAATCGCACTCCGAGTCACAGTCAGACGCTTCGGTTTCCGAAGTGATGATGTCAGACTGACTCGAAGTTTCTTCAACTTCGGCTGGTGCTTCAAAAGCTTATTGAGCAAAACAGGCTGCACCACCTTGAGGAGCTTCTTCTCTAATGATCAGATGGTTCCAGTTAAAACCTTCATCAGCTTGAATAACCAGGGCTTGACCTTGATTGTTGTTTGCAGGAGGCCTCTGGTTCTGGTTCTGGTTGTTGACTGGGACAATAGCACGCTCAGTATTAGGTTGTGCCTGAGCTTGCTGCCTCTGATTCTGATTCGCTCTGTTGTTGTTGAAGGGATTCTGATGTCCTTGCTGCTTAGGTCGGTCACATTCCCTTGCAAAATGCCCTTTTGTGCCACAGTTGTAGCATGTGACCTTTGTTTTGTCGAACCCAAACTTGGTGTTGTTATTGATCAAGACATCTCTCCTTCCCGTCCTGTCCATGTATTCCTTTGCCCTTCTCACCACGCTTGCGAAGTGCCATTGTATGTCTATCAGATCC
Organism: Ambrosia trifida; assembly: GCA_028751855.1. NCBI lineage: Eukaryota > Viridiplantae > Streptophyta > Magnoliopsida > Asterales > Asteraceae > Ambrosia > Ambrosia trifida. The sequence goes on from CM054128.1 coordinate 111,715,249, forward strand.
ATGTCGTCTTTATCAATCTGCGAGTAATCCTCCTGTGTAAGATGAGGATTCCCGATCTGTCCAGCAACCAGTCCACTATAGGAGTTTACCAAGGTCGACAGTAGAGCCATGTGTTCTTGAGCTAGCTCTACAGTCACCTTTTCTATACCCGCGATGTTCAGCTGCTCTGGGACTGTGTTGGTCCGATAGCCACCTTGATTAGAAGTAGAAGCACCTCCATATCCACCATAACTTGTAGTTGGAGCCCCGCCAAAACTTGAAGAAGAAGGTCCACTAAAGTTTGCAGTTGCCTGCGCTGGTGCTGCAAGATGAGAAAACGGGTTAACACCAAACTGGTTAGTATTAAAATTCAAAGGATACGGGTTTGGTCCAAAAGGATATGTAGGAGGAGGAACATCAGCTGGGGGACCATAATTGTCAAAAGCATAAACCGGGTCCGGGTTAACCACAAAAGCGGTTTGCGGCTAGGTTCCACCCACGCTGGTGTCCTGGAGAGGATTCCCGTAATAGATACTGGGATTCTGTGGAATGAGCACCTTGTTCGCCCTTCGAACCTCCTCTATCTCCTTGTTTTCTAGTTCGGTAATGAACTCGTTGATGGTGAGAGTCTGATAAGTGTTGCTTGACTTCAAGATATCCAGCCATTGATGCCAATGAGGAGGTAGCGCCTCAGCAAATCTTTCTACAAGGTCTGCAGATGAGTATAAGACCCCGTACTGATACATTTCAGACATCAGATGGTAGTATCTAGCAGTCATGTCCCTCAGTGATTCGTTCCCGATAGCATTGAAGTTTTCGAACTCCTTCTTGAGTTGATCCATTTTAACCTTCCGCGTCTTCAGATTACCCTCATTTCGCTCAGCCAGTGCTAACCAAAGCATCTGTGATGTTGTGCACTGAGCGAATTGATGAAGTATATCCTTGGGAAGAGCTTGCTTCAATGCCGCCATCGCCTTCTTCTCATAATTATACTTCTTCCTCTGATCTTCATTCATGTCTTCAATTGAGATCGGAGTAGTGGAATTCTCAACCATAGGCCTACTATACCCGGTCTCTATCGCTGACCACACTAGACCATCAATACCCTCAACATACGTCTGAAATCTTCCCTTCCAACCATGGTAGTCAGACATGTATTGCAATTTCGGCGCCCTGTTCGAACTACCCGTCTCTAAGTCACTCATGAGAACGGAAGACAGATGATTCGTCTGTGAGTTTGCAGCAGCCGCGAGTGCCCAAGGATTTGCATTCATTGCCTGTTGTTGAGCCGCTAGCGCCCACGGATTGATTCCGGCAACATTCGCTTGCATCTGCGCTTGTTGCATCCGTTGCGCGTTTCGCTCGGCTGAGTATTGCCAAGGGTTTGTGGGTATGTTCGTTTGATTGTTTATTTGTTGGTTATTAGGTTGCCTAGGTTGGTTCAGATGACCCCACGGATTTTCCATATGTTAATATTTGTCAAAAGTCCGATACTTAGTCAAATTTTTCAGTTTCAGGTCCTTTTAGGCGAGTAGGAACTCTATTCTTGTGTTTATAGGCGATTAGGGCTTTTTTGGGGCGAGTACGGTTGTAATCACAAGTATTACACGCGATTAGGGTGTAAATGCTAGTGTATGGGGACCTTGAGGCGAGTAGGGGCTATATCACACGAAGTTTAGGCGAGTAGGCCTCTATTTGCTAGAATTAAAGGCGAGTAGGCCTCTATTTGCTAGAATTAGAGGCGATTAGAGCCTAATTGTGTAAAGACTCCTTGTACTCGCCTAAGGTTTAGGCGATTAGAGCTTGATGTAGTATAGAAACTTGTAATCGCCTAAGATATAGGCGAATAGCAGCTAAATGCTTAAATTTTCTTGTAATCGCCTATATATAGGTGAGTAGGGTTTCCTAAATGCTAGAAAGTCTGCGTAATCGCTAGATCTGATCTGTAACCCCACTTTTGCTCAAAAACAGCCGTTTTTGCCTCAAAATCTTATCCAAAACAATGTGTTTAAACCCCAAATGATTGGAAAAGTTTCCAAAACACTTTTAGAACAAAACCTAATAAAAAACACACGTTTTAATCCATAAACATACACCAAGAATTTGAAAATAAGGGTTTTTATCAAAAACTCAAAGTTTCAAACTTCAAAACAGGTTTTTGCTCAAAAATCACAACTTTCCCATAAAAACCTACCTGTTTTTGCTCGTTTTTGCTATCAAAACACTCGTGATAAGAGCCTCGGCTCTGATACCACTTGTAGGATCGACTAACGGGTCACCCGACAATCACGAGCTTGATATTTAGAGTGCGGAATCCTCTAAATATGTTCTAATAGCAGTAACGAATATGAAACAATGATATATGAGTAATTAACACACACAAATGGGTCAAAAGATTAAAGATTTATCACTAAAACAGAGCTCGAGTGTTTACAATGATCAAATCAGACCTTACAGACCAGGGGAGGGTGTTTGGAGAGTGTGTGTGGCAAGAACTGATGATTAGGGCAATGATTGGGACTATTTATACCTCCCATACTCGTACAGACCCCTTTAGGCGAGTAGGAGGCTATCACACATTAACAACTAGCGAGTACGGCCGTACTCGCTAGTAGCTTCATGCGAGTAGGGCTATACCACATCAAGACTGATGTGGTATAGGCTGTAAATGCCTAAAGCTAATGTGGTATAGGCCGTAAATGCCTAAAGCCACACCGTACTCGCCTGAAGTGTCCCAAACGTCCCAAAACGCGTATAAACATCTCCAAACACCCCGAAATACGTCCAAACAACATATATACTAGCCTAGGGACATCATGCACTTACAACATATATATTTACATATGTAGTCAGTTTGGTAAGAATCTAATTTCTTTTATTTTACAACAACAAAGTTGATGACAGGTAATTGCTAATTAAGTACATAATGTGCATGGTTATCGGATTGTGTAATGTTAAAAAAAGAAGCTTTGAAAGCATGTAAACATTGATAGACATACAAGTTTAATCAACATGTATATATATCTAATATATGCCTTTCATATACAGTCTTAATTAGAAAAATAAAAAGTCCACACGTAGAATTAGTAGGCTTTATGAATTATCGAGTGTTGATCGAATACATTTTTTTTTCCTAAAAAAATGACTTATTCCTTTTACGTTACACACATTTTGTCACTTCATATTAGATTTGTCTATCCTGGGAACCTCCCGGGAGATAATCTAGTTTATTATGTGGCCATCATTATCATTTATATTATATTAATGGGAAATTGGATTTTAATACCCTGAACTATTGACAATTGGCCGTTGACGCACTGAACTACAAAATTGAACAACACCGCACTGTACTTTCAACTTATTGGCTTGTATCACCCTCAGACTAACCATGGTTAAGTTTTGCTGATGTGGCAGGGTGACGTGTCCATTTTGCTGACGTGGCATGGGAATAAGCTGACGTGGCATGGATACATCACCTGCCACGTTAGCAAAATGGACATGTCACCATGCCACGTTAGCACAAGTTAACCATTGTTAGTCTGAGGGTGATACATGCCAATAAGTTGAAAGTACAGTGCGGTGTTGTTCAATTTTATAGTTCAGTGCGTTAGCGGTCAATTGTCAATAGTTCAGAGTGTTACAATCCAATTTCCCTATATTAATCAATTACTATAATATCTCTAAGTTTATAATAGGTGATTCTTTGATGGACGGAAATACCCTTACTAACATTATTAAAGTGTCCCCTGGGTGTATGTATATAAAGAGAGAGGTTATTATGAGATTAAGGTTGACACAATCATAACACCATAACCACTAATGTAGCCGTCCCCATTACTCCCATCTCTCTCAATGTATTCATGGCTTAAGAAGGCATAAACCATCAGAATGATACACCCTAAAAAGAACCAGATCAAGATTATGGTGTCTTCCATTACTGAGATTCCTAAACGGTTAAGCATATCATGTACATATGATTAAATCTTACGATTATGCCTTATATTCTCATTAATATAATCATAATCAATGATATCCCTAACATCTAAACTGACCCATTATGACACTTAGACTGGTATCACTTTACCCAAACCCATCCATAACAGTTTATATAAAGTATAAAATGATACAAACTTTAGCATTTGGGTCACGATTACCCCTAGTTACCTAGTTTTAAAATTGATATGTAAACACTTGTTATATTTTATATACACCCTATATATATTTTCTAGAGTAAAGATCAAATACAAATGAACTGAATCTACTAAACATGAGAAGTGAAGGGAGGAATTTTTTTCCTATTTTCTTAAACACGCTTTTAAGATGAATAATATACAAAAATTAGCGTAATTACATTATTAGAGTAGTTACGTAATTACTCTGCAGGAGTAATTACTCTACACTATTTTTTTTAGATTTCAGTACTAAAATACAAGTTTACCAAGATTCGAAAAAAAATTTCTAAAAAAATTAAAAACAAATTCCCTCATTCACTTCTCACGTTAAGGGCTATTTAAGAGATAAGACCCATTTGTACAAGGTTGTTCCTCATATTTTCTATTTACAAACACACACGTACATACACATATATACTGCAACAAAGCATGTATAATTTTTTTACCCTCTTTCGAGAGGAAGGGGCACTATCCTAGCCAACCTCACCACTCATAAATCCTATATTAACACCTTAAACCATAAAATCACTTGTAGCAACTGTCGCCATATACCCTAGAGCTTTCATATACCCTAACCCTACGGTCTGATATTTAATGGCTAGTTATCATCTTTCAGCAGGTTAGGCAAACCAAGAACATCAACCCGCTATGCAACCGAGAGGGTGGCAACGGTGTTCTTTCACGGGCTCAAACCCGGAATGTTGCACCCGCATGGTGCCCCGACCTCCTTAGTTTGAAAGTTTTTAGACTTAGCATACACAAAATCACATTTTATTTTCTAATTTATTTTCTATACCAACAAATGTCACAGGCACAAGTTTTCACACAAATGCAATAGGTTCCCACAACCCCGCCAAACCCTATACTACCGACATGTCGTTGCTATAGACAAGGGCGGATTCAAAGGTGTTTGGTAGGTTCCCGGGAACCCAGTCAGCTTGAAAATTATAGTGTTAATGTATATATAAAATTAGAAAGGAACCTATAAGTAAAATGTTTTAAGGAACCCATAAACAAAGATGTAAAGTGATCTACTGGTTGAAATGCTCATTTGAATTCAACAGGTCCCTGGTTCGAATCCTGCAGGCGGGTTAAAATTTGTTATTTTTCTTTCTATTCTTTTTTATTCAAAACTCACTCTAGCTAGGGTGATAAAGAAACAAAGCAAAGATACATAAAGAAATAGAACACGTAGCCTCCTCCTCTCCTAAACCCTATCGCCCCTGCCTCATCTCCTCTGGTCGGCCTCCACCCTGTAAAACCTCCCCCTATTCCTATTGTGACCTGTAAAACTGCCCCTGCGGCCTGCCTCCTCCCCTCAAGACCTCAACCTCTCCAAAACCCCATGTAAAGTTTTGTGGTTTTAATTTCTAAATTCTAATTTAATTTCTGGTGTTAATTAAACTATCATTTAACATACTTTGTTTAGTAAATGGTATAACTTTATTTATTTGCTTACTTATTTTTTCCCTGTGGGGGTAGGACTCCACCAACGATCCGCATTGAGTCCGTTCCTTTTTGTAGTTGTCTTGGATGAATTGTCCAAGCCGATTCAGGAGGCAGCTCCATGGTGTATGCTTTTTCCTGATGATATTGTGTTAGTTGCAGAATCCAAATATAGTCTGAATGAGAAGCTAGAGGGTTGGCGTGTAGCTTTAGAGGGCAAGGGTTTAAGGATAAGCCGTTCTAAAGCTGAGTACATGTACTGTGGATTCAGTGGTACACGTCATGATGAAAATACCCATGTTACAATTGAAGGCCAAGTTGTCCCGCATGCAACTAAGTTCAAGTACTTAGGATCATTTGTTCAAAGGGATGGTGAGCTAGATAGTGATGTCACTCATCGCATACAAGCTGGTTGGTGTAAGTGGAGGGCCGCCAGTGGGGTTTCATGTGACAAAAGGTTCCCAACTAAATTAAAGGGAAAATTCTATAGGGTTACAGTGAGACCTGCTATGTTATATGGGACAGATTGTTGGGAAATCAAAAAGACACAAGCTCGCAAGATGGAGGTCGCAGAAATGAGGATGCTAAGGTGGATGTGTGGTCACACTAGGGTGGATCGAATAAGAAATGAGGATATTAGGGAAAGGTTAGGGGTAGCTAGTATATCTGACAAGATTAAAGAGGGAATATTAAGATGGTATGGGCATGTGAAGAGGAGGCAAGTGACGGCACCAGTTAGAGTAGTGGAAACCGTCACTGTAGATGGAAAGAGGTGTAGAGGAAGACCCAAATTGACTTGGGATGAGCGGGTTAGGCATGATTTAGTAAAGATGCACCTCTTTGAGGACATGGTCGAGGATAGGGTTTCATGGAGGCACAAGATTAAGGTTAAGGATTAGTAGGGAGGGTTGGGTTGTATCATAGTGTGGTACTAGGAGCTTAGTCTTCTTTCTTTCACCGGTAGGAGGTTGGTATGGGTTACTTGTTTTTCTGGGTGCTTATGGGTTATGTTGTTTTTATGGCATATATACCTTTGTTTTAATACATGACATTTTCAATGTTTTTATATGGGTTATATTGTTTTTATGGCATATATACCTATGTTCTAATACATGACACTTTCAATGGTTATATAAATCCAGTATCTCTTTATTAGTTTTTAGTGTTGTTTACTGGTCGATTTTGTGTTGTCGAGCCGGAGGTCTCTCTGGAAGCAGTCTCTCTATCCGCAAGGATAGGGGTAAGGTTTGCCTACATCCCACCCTCCCCAGACCCTACTCTTAGTTGTGCTACTTGTGGGATTTACTGGGTATAAGAGCATTCACAGCCCGACCCTATCCCCAACCATATAATTTAAGGAAAAATTATCGTTTTCTAAATTTGTCTCTCACTTTTCAAATTCTCTCACATCTCATTCCCCATTCATATCCCCTATAAGTTATTTTTTATTATTATTTTATTTTTTTTACATCCAACATCAATCCACTTCACCTTCCATTTGTATTATTTTATTATTATTAAATGATATGGAGGAAATATGGAAGACCCCATATATGGGGGCTCAACATAGGATTTTTGTAAATTTTAGAAATGGGGTATGGGAAAAGGGGTTGGGATAGAGTGAGTTTTTATGGGATTTTCTTAAATTTTAAGAATTGGGGAAGGAATGGAGAATGGGTTGTGAATGCTCTAAGGTTGTTTATATTTATTTGCTTAATTATTTGGTTTTTTTTAACTGAGTTTATAAGGGTTTACTTTGTTTTTGGTGGTTAATATGATCTAGGGTTTGATTGTAACTGTATGTGATATGTGTGTTCCACTCCCACGATCTCGATCTCGATCTCGTAATTGTTTATGTTTGTTTTTGTTTCTGTGTGAAATAAAGGGATGAGTGGGGAGGTTATTTGCATTTTTAAATTTACTTGTATTTAACAGGGTTGAATAAGAAGTGTGAAAGTATGAAACTTGAAAACATAGAGATAGAGGTGTTATATAAATTACTGATTTGTGCTCTACGTCCCAAAACAGCATGTCTCACATACCAAATAAATTTACCATGAAATAATTGAGTCAATTGATGTGTTTAGCAAGCAAAGATATTTTACAAAATGGCCCTCCACATAAAAGTGAATGTAACTAGGATACTTTGAAAAACTTCAGATGTGAACAACAATTAATAGTGTTAATAATTGTCTAAAGTTTGAACTAGCTAAGAAATAAGATAGCATAAAGCTATAGTGACATGGATAGAGGAATTGAATGATAACCTAAATAATAATCCTACTAGTTTTATTTGGAATTTCGTATTATAGGAAATGTCCTCTTGATTTGAAGGAGGCGATTTCAAGTCTATGTTTCAAGTCTAGTGTTGAAAGATGTTTTTCTTCAATGAAGTATGTGAAGAAGGAATTGCGTAATAAAATGGGTGATGGATACATGAGCGACACTTGCATTTGTTACATTGAAACGGAGTTACTACCACAAGTTTCAGTCGAGAATGTAATTCAACGCTTTCAAAAGATGAAAACTCATAGGGAACAACTATAGGCATGTTTTTTTATCGTTAAAGACAATCGTATTTATATTATGCATGTGCTTTAAATTTCTAATGCCAATGTTTTTTCATTATTACATCGTATTTTTATTATGTGATGAACCTTATCCGACCCAAACTGGCAGACCGAACCGAACCCTTGAACCACCCAAAATTTTTATGTTTGGTCATATGAAATTGAAACACCTAAAAATGGAACCCAACGAAAAAAAAAATCTTGAATCCACCACTGGCTATAGAGTTTGACTGGTTAAATTCTGAAAGCCTCTAAAGTGATGGTATATCGTCACTACAAGGTGACATATTTTGACAACATACGTCATCGCTATAGATGCCGTCGGTATAGGGTTAACCTATCGTTGGTATAGGTTTTAATTGTTGTAATGTCATTTTTTTTAGTGATGTACAAAACATTGTTTGGGTAAAGTTATTGTATAAATGAGTTTTATCATACAAATGGTTCTTAATATGAGAAGTGAAAAAGAATTTTTTTTTTAAAGTTTTTTTTTAATCTTATTATTCATGTTTTTAGTTCTGAAAATTAAAAAAATTAGTTACTCTTCTGGTTGCGCTATAATTACTCTACTGATGTAATTATATAAAAAAGAAAAGAAAAAAGAAAAATCAGTCTCAACATTATCTAATAGGTAGATGTTATTTGCACCGGAGGTTTTTTTAGGGTTTTACACAACTCTACTGCTCGTAGAGGCCTCTACGAGCAGTAGAGGTGTCAGAGCACTGAAACCCACAAAACTCTACTACTGGTAGAGGCCTCTACGAGTGGTAGAACTTTGTTGCCTTAAAAACCTAACCCTACTACGACTCGTAGAGGCCTCTACGAGCCGTAGAGATGGAGGCCCACAGAACATTCAATGTTCAGAGTGCATACAGGCGTGTCAGTCAGCTCTACGACTCGTAGAGACCTCTACGAGCCGCAGAGGCATGGCAGTTGATGTAATTAAACCCTATACGACCAGTAGAGGCCTTTGCGAGTGGTATAGGGTTAGAAAGTACGACGTATCCGAGTATCAGACTGACATTTCAGTGAAATCACCCCTCTGCGGCCAGTAGAGACCTCTACGAGCTGCAGAGGTCTGGTTGTTGTGAGCATTTATATGCATACTCTACGACCAGTAGAGACCCCTACGACTGGTAGAGTTTTCTTTTAGCACTTTAAACCATCAACCATGCACGATTTTCAGTCCAGACCTTAAAATTTCAAATTTTTTTCTCCGACGGTTCCGGAATTTCTCCGGCGAAAATACCATCCGGCCAACCAGTTCGTAACACAATGTCTTCGGGTGAATGTTTTGATGTATGTTGCGTCCCGGAAAGCGATAGTGAGCATGGTGAGCCAGAGGTTATATCCGGGAAATCAGCGGCGCGTCAGTGGCGGCAGCAGATGGCGGATGAGGCTGCGGCGGCGCGTCAGTGGCGGCAGGGAATGGATCAGGCTCTCAGTGTGCTGTTTGCGAGCGAGCAGGAGAGGCGTGCGCGTGACGGTTTGAGACCTTTATCACTGCCTGGTGCAGGCACCCATGCCGGGACGTCCTCCCAGCAGCCTGGTTCATCTTCCCAGGAGCCTGGATCGTCCTCGCTGCAGCCGCCGCCGCCTGTTGACACCACGCAGCAGACGCCCCCCAGTAGTGTTATTTTGATATGATGCATGCTAGTACACTCTTATATTATATTATTATTATATTTTCGTATATTATGTTTGGAAATGCTTGCTTATATTTATCTGTTTATTTATATAAATGTTTGTTATATGCTTACACGCTTATCGAGACGACAACTGAAACAAAAAAACCGCTTACAAATAAAAAAACTAAAAACTAAATGTGTAACGAGTCGTAGAAGAACGCACATTGTTATTTTATTTTTTTAAATAATCGTAATAATTTAAAATAATAATAAAAAATTATTTTTGTAATATTTGTTCAGTTTTTTTATGTTCATGCCATCCAAAACGAAAGGAAAAGAATTCAAGTGAAACTCTACTGCTCGTAGAGGCCTCTACGAGCAGTAGAGGTGTCATTAAATGATTGTCAATGATTGGCAAGCGTGGACCACATTTGACAGAGTTCTCTACGAGCAGTAGAGTTCCCTCTACGGCTCGTAGAGACCTCTACGAGCCGTAGACAGGTGCAAATAAGTTTTAAACGGGTGCAAATAAGAGGCGCCATCTAATATTACAACGTAAATAAATTATTATTTGATGGGGAAATTATATAATAAATTTTAATATATTAAGTTTTAATAAACTCCTAGTCGTTTAGTTACCAAGAGCGATAATAAACGGCTTGTGATCAATGAGAAAATATAGAATAGATTGAAGGCGTTAAAGTGTAAGAAACTGATAATATGGGGGTGGTTAAGTAAACATTTGTTGATTAAAGGGTCGTGACTCCAAGTCGACAAAAATGTGGATGCTTTCTGACGTGTATAAACAGCGGAGAATCTTAGGTGGTCCTAGATATTTTATCAAGCAGAGTTCAAAATTGAGAAAAAGATACGCTAGAAAAAAAAATTATTTAGAGAGAGAAAATGACAAATGATTGCTTTTTATATTACAAAAAATTACATTACAAATATATTAATGCATCCTGTAAATTGAATAGTAAGTTGATAAGTTTGTCTTCGGTGGTCTTCTCTCATTGGCCTATGTGGGAGGTCATATCCTTGTCATCATACTGGACACGCGTCTTTACATCCCCATCCTTTTTCCCGTCTTATCAAGAAGCCTTCCTCATTTTCTCTTTTTTCATCCAACCCCCCCTCTCTCTCTCTCATACAACCACTCAGTCAACCTGTGTGTTAGAGATGGTGGTGGTTTTGCTTGGTGGCTATCGTGGCTTCGTTGGTGGTAGGTGGTACTGTCGGATGGTGTTGGGTTTGCGTTATCACTGCCATTAAACAACTACCACCAGCACAACACCACTAGCCGTCGGCAGGTCCATTCATCATCATTCAACGAGATCTGAGACCTCAACCATCGTTCACCTTTAACACCAACAAACCCGAATCAAATCTGAAACCCTTCTCCTTCCGCCACTAAACCGACCACCTGTCGTTTTTCTTCAGCCGGTCACTCTCTCTTTGAGATTTGCTGAGTTATTGGGTTTCCCCTGTACACGGATGGGTAAGTTTTGTGATTCAATTGGGTTTTCTAAGCTTCTATTATAAAGCATTTATTTATTTTGCAGTCCAGAAAAATAACTTTAGCTGTATAATTTACAGTTGTATGGCACGATGACCTTGCGTCAAGAAGAGAATTTTTTTGTTGTGTTGGAGATTTTATGTTCAAATTGTTTCATTTCATTGACGCTTTTACCCCTCAAACGTCTATTATGATACGGTTTTAAGAAGTTGTGATTGGTTGTTATTAACTTCTGTTTTTTTCGTTTACAGATATATTTGAGTTCTGTGATTTCCTTTCTGATTGCATAATAACACACCTAATACTGCCATCTTATGAAAAGGTTTAGGGGTCACGTATATATATCTATCAACAGTCACAAACATGAATGTGTGTATGTTTAATGTATGTGAATTATTAATTATCCTTTATTGTTCTCTATTTTATCCGCTGCGCTCAATCCGGTTTTACTTTTTTGTCTCTGGACCATATCACAGATGAGTTCTAGAAGAAGAGGTGGTCAGTTAGACAAAGGTAAAAACATAATCAGGAATTCTAGCACGGATGTTGATGATCTAAACCAGGCAGTCCAAGATATGAACATGGACTCCAGTCATGATGGTAGTAGGAAGCGTTTCTCTAAAAGGAAGAAAACAGAGCTGCAAATGGTGCTTCTTCCAAACACTCAGGTTCTCAGATTTATAAACCAAATCCACAGCGAACCCGTAATGTGCAGCCGCTAAGGCCTCCAAATAACGTGTGGGTTGCCAACCAAATGGGCCGCAGATACAATGTTCCTCCACCACTGCCCGGGGCAAGGGCCAACATGGCAGTTCTTCAACCTTATGAAGTGGAAGATCACAATGATAGTACCTAACTTGTACTCGCCCTGACATTACTTATGCAGTCCAGCAGATTTGCATGCACATGCACGCCTCATGCACCACTCACTGGCACGCTTTGAAGCGCATTATCAGGTACATTAAGGGCACTGTTACTTTTGGTTTATCATTGGGTCCTTCTACCACAACATCTTTGGTGGCCTACACTGACGATGATTGGGCCGGGTGTCCTGACATTCGCCGCTCAACAAGTGGTTACTGCATTTATTTTGGTGAAAACTTGATTTCTTAGTCCTCTAAGCGTCAGCCCACAGTTTCTTGCTCCAATGCCGAGACCGAATACCGCAGCGTAGCCAATGTAGTTGCTGAAATTTGTTGGTTACGAAACTTGTTACTCGAGCTGTCCGTTCCAATATCTCGTGCGACTATGGTCTATTGCGACAATGTCAGTGCTATTTACTTATCAGGAAACCCAGTGCAGCATCAGCGTACTAAGCACATCGAGCTGGACATTCACTTTGTTCGAGAGCAAGTTCAACGGGGTCATGTTCGCATTCTACACGTCCCATCCAGATATCAGATTGCAGATATTTTTACAAAGGGATTGCCACGTATATTATTCGAAGATTTCAGATCCAGTCTCAACATCCAGTCACCTCCCGCTTCGACTGTGGGGTGTAATAGATTATATATTTAGTAATGTTATTATTTGTACTTATTTGTAATTATCTCTTACCATAGTTAATAGATAACATTGTATTATTTATACCGATTCAATGAATAAGAAATGCACGGGTTTGCATTCTATCAATTTTGACTTTGCAATGAACCTCAATTGTATATACCACTACTTATAGATTATAGAATACACAATTCGGACGTTCGAATAGCGCTTTCATTTTAATTTTTTAAAGAGATGGAAGTGTGGCGTATGCACAATTTTGTTTTACAATCTCTAAAATCTTGAAGACAAATGCTTTTCTTTGTTACATAAACAATTGGCTTAATGTTTCAAATTTATTAAGTTGAAAATACGTACATGTGGAATGAAGGATGTCTGAGTGTCGGACTACCTAATGTATCTTTTGTTTGCTCTCCTAAACTATAATTGTCCCCTTTACACATCTTTTAGTCAAATGTTTTAAAGAACGAAAATCATTGATATTTTAAAGAACGAGAATAAAATATACTGGTCGGCCCTAATGGGCCGGTCTCTTTAACGCAAAATTTAAGTAACACCAATGAATTCGTTTGCGAATCACTTTTCTAATTCACATTACATTTCACCATGATGTAGTGAATACACTATATGTAAATATAGAGAGTATTAACTTGTGACCACAAGTAAGCATGAGTGACCGATATACAAGAAATTGATTTCGTGGTTTTGGTTTAGGAAGTAATTATCAAGAACCATTGCCGGCTATCAGTAGGGGAGATGAGGTTGACAATTCTAGACAACATTTTTCCGAGGGCCTTGAGTTTTCTAAGAATAAAATTATATATACGTATACTTCCTTTAGAAAAAAAAAAAAACTATACATGGTGGTTCAATGGCAAGGCAAAACCTTTTAATACACTAAAAGTGTGAGGTCTTGAGTTAAAGTCTCACAAGAAGCAAGAAATTTACCTTTCAAAAAAAAAAAAAAATTGTGAGCAATTATGATCACGTGTTTTTCAACAACTGACCCATCTAATAAAACCCAAATAACTTAAATTTATAAACCCAAGATTACATTTAATATATATCCATATATTATTATTATTATTATTATTATTATTATTATTATTATTATTATATTTGAAAATTCACAAAACCTAGAAATTACTACAAAAAAAAATATACAATTCAATTTTTTATTATATATATACTACTTTTTTTTTTTTGGAGAGTGGTGTTTCAGCGGTAAATCCTGTGTTGTAAAGCGACCACTGTCCAGGACCGAATCCCATAGCACCACACGGGTTTCTCCTTTCAAACCCAAGCGATTATTTTTTTGGTGGAGCGCGAGATTCGAACCTGAGACCAAACCCGGGCAGGAACCTTAATCTAAGAAGGTAAACCTTCCCACCTCAAACCAGCTGGGCTGAAGATCATTAGCATACTACTTAATATTTATCACTACTACTAAATAATTCTTTGATCATTGTTATATTTATTGTTTAGGTTTTATAACATTCGGATTGTTGTAAGCGGCTACTCAAATGTATGAATACTAATTCGGCCTTCTAGCAGTACTAGAAAGTAGCCATAAATTGCTACTCACAAACCGAGGCAGGAACCCTCCAAGAAGGTAAACTTTCCCACCTCAAACCAGCTAGCTTGAAAATCATTAGCATACTACTTAATATTTATCACTACTACTAAATAATTCTTTGATCATTGTTATATTTATTGTTTAGGTTTCATAACATTCGGAGTGTTGTAAGAGGCTACTCAAATGTATGAATACTAATTCGGTCTTCTAGCAGTACTAGAAAGTAGCCATTTTATTACAAAGTTTTTTTACAGAAAAAAATACATCACAAATTTTGTAAAATTGCTAATCATTTATGAAGACAAAAAAAACTCTATTTTTTTAAACAAATTTGTTACACAATAGTGACAAATACTTCGGAAATTGCGTAAGAAATGCATCACAAATTTCCAACACCATATTTTAATAGGAAATACGTTGAAAATTGCGTAGTAATTGGTTTCCGACGAGGTTTTTTCCAAGAACAAGGTTTCGTTGCAAATGCGTAGCAAATTTGAATTTGTGACGCATTTGCAACGAAACGTTGATGTTGAAAAAAAACCTCATCGGAAACAAATAACTACACATTTACTACGTAATTTTCAACGTATTTCCTACGAAAATATGGTGTATGAATTTTGCGATTCATTTCTTACGTCATTTCCTACACAAATTTCTATTTATTTGTCCGTATTATGTAACAAATTTGTTTAAAAAATTATAGTTTTTTTTTTTTTAATTTGTTTCTAACTAGATAGTTGCCGTAGGCCGCGCGTTGCGGCGGCGACACTTCATGTGATGCGTTAACCATACGAAAATATACAATGACTCAATTTTACACCATCGAATTAAAACAAATTATATTTGAGCCGACTCATGTGTTTTCGAACATAGTTTAAGTCAGAAACGTTGGTAACTCGGATTTTTACTGTCGAATTAAAAGATTTTATATTTAATCTAATTCATTTCCGAACAAAATTTACGTAAGAATCGTAGACCAACCGATATCATACGTAAAACTAAGAAGGAAAACGTTTTACTTTTGACCAGACTCGTTTAAGAAAAAAAAAGCCCTATGTCGAAACGTGTATTTATACTTGCGATAGGTCACGCGTTGCTGGGCAACGCCTAAGTTGTTTATCGGTGGCGGCATGCCATGTGACATGTTAACTGTATGAAAATGTACAATAACTTGATTTATACCATCGAATGAAAACATTTTATATTTGAGCCGACTCGCTTGTTTCCGAACATAGTTTACGTCAGAAACGTAGGTAACTCGAATATTTACTGTCGAAATGAAACATTTTATATTTGATCCGACTCGTTTCCGAACAAAATTTACGTCAGAATAGTTTTCCAACTGATATTATACGTTAAAATAAATAAAACGTTTTATATATAACCAGACTCGTTTCAGAAGGGAAAAAACCCTATGTCGAAAAGTGAATTTATATCGTTTATAGAAAAGTTTGGTGATATAATAGGTTACACGTAAAAAGTTAGAAGGTTAAAAAGAAGTTAGAAAGTAAGAATGTCTTTTTTTGTCAAGTTAGAAAGTAAAGGGGTCAATTCTGTTAAGCCAGAAAGTTAATTTTGTCAAATATAAACTTAAAGGGTGATATTGCCATTTTAATAAAGTTGAGGGGTTGTGTCTTAAAGAGCATGGTCACCACCACCGACCATGCTCTTTAAAATATATATATATATATATATATATATATATATATATATATATATATATATATATATATATATATAATTTGATAAAAGTATAAAACAAAAACCCTCAACCTTTAAGGGTGACATATCATCTGTAAAGCTTTCCAAACTTTTAACTATCTTTTTACTCTCCTTCGTTACCGATCACATTATCGTTTATTCACTACAAGAAATTCGGGCTTTAGGGGCGACCCGCTTTTTGGTCGCCCCTAAAGGTCAATCCAATCCCTAGCCGTCGGATTAACGATCAGAACAACGACTCACGTTTTATCGTACCTATAAGATTTAGGGGCGACACCTTTAGAAGCGACAGTCGCCCCTAAAGATCAAAAAATTTAAAAAACCCGCCATTTATCTTTCTTTTCCTCTTCTCCTTTTTCCTTTACCCCTCAAAATTCCGCATCTCTCCATCAACAACAACAAAAAACAATTACAACACCACTTGTTGGGCTAGATTTTAGAGGTTTGCGTTGTCTTGAGTTACTTTGTTATTGGTTTATACGGTATTGGGTTCGGCCTTATTGGCCCATGTATGATGGCCGCCCTATGTAACTATAAATAAGGGGTTCATTAGACATTTTGGGGTTGCTAATATTTTCTTTTGTTTTGCATTCGTGTACCAGACTGTGACATTCGTAGCCCTTACACTTTGAAACTTTGGCAAGCTTAGTCCTCGTAACTTTACTATGTTTCGCATGTTGGTTCTTATTTTTCTTTGAAACTTGATTATTATGAAATCATGTTTTATACTCACGCTTAAGTCCGAAATTCGAAATTTATGCTTGAAACGATATTTCTAAACATATTTAGTTGAAAAATAGGGAGAAATAAAGTTAGAGTATAAAAATGGTGATTTTAGTCGCAACGCGCGATACCGCGCATTCTGCGCGCCTATATTATGAAAATTCGCCATTTTTACGCTGGATAGCACCTAATATTAACTCGACATACATATTTTTATGTCCGGAGTCAAAAATATTATTTTTAAGGGTGTCGGGTATTTAAAACAGTTTAAGGACTTGTACCGCGTTAACTAGTAATATACCCGCTAATCTACACCCAATACCCACTAATTATTAAAACTACTACATGTTGACAACCAATCCATGCTATATGGGGGTGTGTGTCGAGCATGTGTGCAGCCAACACACTCAAATTGGTGATTCATGCATGCTATAGCCTAGGGTGATGATTATTATATAAACTAACACTCTAACCCTTCAACTTCATCACCACTTTAGCACACAAACCCTTCCATTCTTCCTCTCTCATCCGCCAATTTCACTCTCCCTCTCTATAATATTATTTTTTCAACTAAAACCCATAAAGAAATCAGCCATGTTTGAATCCAAAACATCCAAGAAAGCTTAAGAAATGAAGATTTGATCAAGATTTTTAAAGGGTTTTCAAGCTAGTTTCTTTCTTGTTTCAAAAAGGTATAAACCCTAACTTATTTCATATGATTTTCCATCTTTTTAACATTAAACTTGGATGATTCACACAACCAAATTTACAAATATATGGTTTTCATTAAAAATAAAGAGAGATAAGATGTGTTGGTGTGTATATGCGTGAGTTTGTATGCATATATGTATATATGCCGTGTATATATACATGTGTGTATGAATTTGTATTTCAAAATTTAACTCAAAAACCCTATTGCATGTATGATCTAACACTTGATAAACAAGATTCAAGCATTTACACATGATACTATATAATGAAGGATGATAATGTATGAGTTAAAAATGGGAAAAAACATAACTAGTTATATATATATATATATATATATATATATATATATAGCCGTGTGTGTGTGTGTAACTATGGATTTTTGTTAAAATTCTTGTTTATAGATGATTAAACTAGACTTAGAATGTGGGATTTTGATTCAAGAATGGAAAATAAAAGATGTTATATATATATATGTATGTATGCCGTGAGGTGTATGTATGTATGTATAAAATTGGAATTTTCTTGATTAAACACAAGTTAATGGGTTTTGTACATACTAAACTTGATTTAAAACATGGTTTGACATATGGAATTTAACTTTGAAAATGTTAGTTTAAAACAGAAAATTTCATAAAAATAAAAGTTTAGAAAATCCACATTATGGTCTTGGTTTATGGATGACAAGTTATGAACCAATGGTGAAAATATGGACATAAAATCTATAAAAATTTAAAGGTTTTATGGAGATTTTAAAATCTAATCTAGATCAGTAAGTTTGGCTTGTAAATATGTATAAAATGACCCATGTTTGAAAGAAAATGATTAGATTTTTTAATTATAAGAAAATGGGTAATTTTTGGACCTAAAATGCTTGAATTATGGACTTTAATAGGTGATTTTAAAAGAAAATTTGAGGTCTGATTATTTATGCTAAAAATCACATAAAAGTTCATCAAATAACTTATTTCGACCAAAAACTTTGAGTATTGGTTCAAAAACTAAATTTTGGCGAAGTCTGGTACAAAACTATGTAGTAAAAAGGCGAAAAACGGCTTAATTTGTATAAATTTCAAATCTGATTTAGAACAGGTCTTAAAAGTGTATTTTTGAAATAAAAACATGTAATTAAAGGTATGTTTAAAATACTACATGTTTTTACAAGTCACACGAATAGGAATTTTGAGAAATTGCTAAAGTGTCGCCTAAAACCGACAAATTGTGTAACTAGGTGTCTTGCTACCTTAACACCTTAGACTTTTAAAACATATCCTTCATTAGCATTTTTATATATATAGGTTGAGTTCTTCGGAATTCTTAAGCCTTTACGACGAACTTTCTCGGAATTTACACTTAGCGAAACTGTGAGTATATCTTCCCCTTTTTCATTTTACTTTTGGGGCTACTCATGTACTTACTATCAAGTTTCTATTTCCTTTTACTAAAATAGCAAATCTTATGTGAGTTGTTTGTGTCATTACGGGTATCTATGACTTGTCAAATCATTAACCGTTGCGGCCTAGCATTTCAATGAATAGATCTATGGTATATACCCTTGTGACTCTGTTGAGAGTCCTTGTCATTGCTATGTATTTCATTACTACTAGCGCATACTATATATATCTTCTTTCCTTTCACAGGGTTGATTTGACCCGGATACCAATTGCTACCTTTTGCAAACACTATGTTACATTTGATTTGCTAAGTTTTACCTTACTACATATATCAAACGGATGTACTCACCAATACATTATATGTGTTGACAGATATTATTTTGTACATGTTTCAGGTGACGTTTGATCTTACATGCTTTCACGCTTAGGCTGGACCTAGTGCTTAAATAAAAGACTGAATATATATTTATCTATGCTTGGGATTTCTATTAAGACTTTTGTATTTCCTTTTGGACAATGAAAAGTTTGTTTGCTATTAATATTTATAATCTAGTCCATGTGCTATTGAACAATCGTCACTACGTGACACCTCGATGTTTCCGCCATCGGTTGGGGTGTTACAGATTGGTATCAGAGCCATGGTTATAGGGAATTAGGCTATTAGTAAATGCTTTTGACCTAGACTATAACTAAGTTACCCTTTATATGCTTTCTTTTATCCTCTTATTACTTTAGATAGATTTTCTCCTTTTACTTTTCATTATATTCAAGAAGATCATATTCCACAAATGAAACGAAAACACCAAGTTAGGAGTGATATCCATATCTTGGTGAATAGTTTCACTCCTTACATGTTTTTATTTATTTATCTTGGAATATTTTTCTTTCGAGATAGGAGACGTCCAAATCTCAAGGAATCTATCCCTCCAAAAGAAACTTAAATCACTAAGCTAAGAGTGATATCCTTATCTTAGTGACCAGTTTCACTCCATCGTGTTTTTTTTTTACGTTTTGAAAGTATATCTTTGAGTTAGGAGTGAAATCCACATCTCAAGGATATATATTTCCACATCTCAAGATCCGCTAGAGTTTTGGAATTTATTTGTGACGGGGCACGTGCAATCTGGAAGGGTGAGCGCCTGTATTTTGAGTTTTTTGTCTAGGCCTGGCATTTCGCATAAATCCCAATCAGACGAGGGACCCGTATGCTGACCTGGGAACTCTCGGGATGAGCATTCACTTATAGGCTAAAGTACGCCCCGACAAGTCCCAAATAATATTTCAATTACTTTAGTTAGTCAACAGTTTCCTTGGAAACACTCTTATACCTCGTTTTATACATGGTATTGCTTTCCACTTGAAGTTTATCATGACTTTCTTTATGATATTCATTTATATTTACTATATTTCATGTTATGAGTTACTTGTCTTGATATAAACTATGACATTTCCAAGTTTTTGGAATCAAATCTCATAATTTCTGTTGCAATTTTGTAGATGTCTGATCGTGAATCTCGTAAGAGAGCCTCAAAGCATCAGGCTAAGTTGAAATCTGATCGTCGTATTGCATCCATGCTTAATGATAAGTTGGAAACACTTGTTCCTAACATCATTAATGCTATTATCCCAAACATTAACCCGAATGGTAGCTCGAATGGGAACTCTAACGGGAATGCGGGTGGAAATGGTGGAGCTAGTGAGAATAAGTGCACTTTCAAGCATTTTAACTCTTGTCATCCCAACAAGTTTAATGGCACTGAGGGAGCCCCTGGGTTACTTGAATGGTTCGAAAGTATGGAGAATACGTTCATTAATAGCGACTGTCCAGACAACCTACGTGTTCGTCATGCCACGGGTGTTCTTCAAAAGAGAGCGCTCACTTGGTGGAATGGTGAAAAACATGCTCGAGGGACGAAAGCTGCTTTAGCTATGTATTGGGATGATTTCAAAATTGCCATGACTACTGAGTTCTGTCCTCGTAGTGAGATGAAGAAATTGGAGGATGAGTTCTATCGCCTCAAACAGGATAGTGGAAACAACGTTCCCTACAACAACCGTTATCACGAGTTGAGCTTACTGATTCCTCGTATGGTGACCCCACTACCCTTAGCCATTGAGAAGTATATTGAGGGACTGCCACCTCAGATCCATGATACAGTCATGGGGAGTAAACCTGCTACTGTAGAGGATGCCATTCGTCTTGCAGCATCTCTTACCGACAAGCATGTCAAGGATGGTACTTTAACTCGTAAGGGTACTAAACGGTCTACTGAACCCACTTCAACCCCTGCCACCACTGAACCCTCCAAAGCAACCTCTACCTCTAGTTCTAATAAGAAACGAAAAGGTAGAAACCAGAACTATGCTGTTGTTACACCCCTTAACCAGGTTCCTGTTGCAAATACACCTACTGCACCCCAAACTCAAAAAGTTCAGGGAAACTACTCAGGTTCGTACCCTAAATGCACTTCATGCAACTTTCACCATCCAACTACTCGACCCTGCTATAAATGTGACACTTGCGGCAAAGTAGGCCATACTGCTTCTCACTGCCGAGAAACTAAACCTGGGAATGCTCAAAACCAAAGGCCTAGTCAACCCAGAGCTTGCTATGCTTGTGGTGATCCTAACCACAGGCAAGATAGGTGTCCTCATCTAGCTGCTTTCATTCAGTCTCGTCAGCAAACCCCAGCAATTCCAGCAGCCCCAGCAGTTCCAACAATCCAAGCAGCTCCAGCTCGTGGACGTGCTTTCAACATTAATGCTAATCAAGCTCAAGCTACCAATGATGTGGTCAATGGTACATTTCTTATTAATAACTTATATGCTTCAATTTTGTTTGATACCGGTGCGGATAAGAGTTTTGTCTCGTTAGAATTCGAACCTATGCTTGCTCGTGCTCGTTCTCATCTTACACATCCTTTTACTATGGAGGTCGCTGATGGCAATCCCATTGTTATCAAATCTGTGATCCGCAATTACACGTTGAATCTAAATGACTATGATTTCTCTATTGACCTGGCACCCATGAAATTGGGTAGTTTCGACGTCATAGTAGGCATGGATTGGCTTTCTAAACACCATGCCGAGGTTGTTTGCTTTGAAAAGTTTATTCGAATTCCACTTTCGTCTGGTGACTTTCTGCGTGTTTATGGAGAAAAGTCATCAAAGGGTTTGAAACTTATGTCTTGCACTCAAGCTCAAAAATGTCTTCGTAAGAAGTATGTATCTTTCTTGGCTCACGTTGTGGAAAAGAAGGACAAGGGCAAGAGTATTCAAGACGTTCCCGTTGTGTGTGATTTTCCAGAGGTTTTTCCTGATGATTTATCTGGCTTACCTCCTGTTCGCTTTGTTGATTTTCGTATCGACCTCATCCCTGGTGCTACTCCAATCGCTAAAGCCCCATATCGTCTTGCACCTTCAGAAATGCAAGAACTTGCCAGCCAACTTCAAGAATTGACTGACAAGGTTTTCATTCGTCCGAGTTCCTCGCCTTGGGGAGCTCCAGTTTTGTTCGTTAAGAAGAAAGATGGGACTTTTCGTATGTGCATCGACTATCGTGAACTTAATAAGCTTACGATAAAGAATCGATACCCTCTACCTCGCATCAATGATCTTTTTGACCAACTTCAAGGTAAAGTTTGTTTTTCGAAGATCGACCTTCGTTCAGGATATCATCAACTTCGAGTTCATGAGGATGACATCCCCAAGACTGCTTTTCGTACTCGTTACGGACACTACGAGTTCATGGTGATGCCTTTTGGTTTAACCAATGCACCCGCGGTTTTTATGGATCTTATGAATCGAGTTTGTAAACCTTTTTTGGACAAATTCGTAATTGTTTTCATTGACGATATCCTCATATACTCCAAATCCATAACTACCCATGAACAACATCTTCGTCAGGTTTTGAGCCTTCTTCGTGATGAACAATTGTATGCCAAGTTCTCCAAATGTGAATTTTGGCTTAAGGAAGTTAAATTCCTTGGTCACGTAATAAATAACAAAGGAATACACGTAGACCCAGCTAAGATCGAAGCCATAAAAAGCTGGATTGTACCCAAAACTCCCACTGAGGTTCGTTCGTTTCTTGGCCTTGCTGGTTATTACCGTCGTTTCATTGCCAATTTTTTAAAGATCGCGGTCCCACTTACCTCTTTGACTCACAAAGATAAACCTTTCATATAGGGATTCAGTCAGGAAGAAGCTTTTCAAACTTTGAAACGAAAGCTTTGCGACGCTCCTATTCTTTCTCTTCCTGATGGTGTGGAAGATTTCGTGGTGTACTGCGATGCATCCAACCTAGGTCTTGGTTGTGTTCTCATGCAACGAGGCAAGGTCATCGCTTATGCATCACGACAATTGAAAACGTCTGAGAAAAACTACACCACCCATGATCTTGAACTTGGAGCCGTTGTGTTCGCATTGAAAATTTGGAGACACTACCTTTATGGTACTAAATGTGTGGTTTTCACTGATCACAAAAGTCTTCAACATATTTTCAATCAAAAAGATCTAAATATGCGTCAACGTCGATGGGTTGAATTTCTAAACGATTATGATTGTGAGATTCGCTATCATCCTGGAAAAGCGAATGTTGTGGCTGACGCTCTTAGTCGCAAGGCGTATACTCAACTTAACTGCATTCAGACCCATGACCTCAAACTTCGAATCTATGAAGCCCAACATGTTTCGGTCACTGAAGGCAACATGTACAATGAAATGTCATGTGGAGCTGAAAATCTTTTGGAGACGAAACATGGATTGCTCTATCTCTCCAATCGTCTATGGATTCCTGATCGTGACAATCTTAGAACCTTTATCATGGACGACGCTCATAAGACTCGTTACTCCATTCACCCTGGTGCTGATAAGATGTATCAGGATCTGCGTCCCATGTATTGGTGGCCTGGTATGAAAAAGGATATAGCTCACAACGTGGCTAAATGCCTTACTTGTGCCAAGGTCAAAGCTGAACATCAACGTCCATCTGGTTTGCTTGTGCAACCAGAGATTCCTGTGTGGAAATGGGAGAACATTGCTATGGACTTCATTACTAAATTACCCCGCACTGCACGAGGTCATGATAGTATTTGGGTCATTGTGGATCGCTTAACCAAATCTGCACACTTTTTACCCATTCGTGAGACTTATTCGGCTGAGAAATTGGCTAATCTTTATATCGCCGAGATCATTAGTCATCATGGAACCCCTTTGAGCATCATTTCTGATCGGGACAGCAAGTTCACTTCTCGTTTTTGGCAAACTCTTCATGACGCGTTGGGAACTAAACTAAATCTTAGCACAGCATACCATCCTCAGACAGATGGTCAAACTGAGCGTACTATTCAAACATTAGAAGATATGCTTCGGGCTTGTGTCATAGATTTTGGTGGTAATTGGGATTCACACTTGCCTTTGGTTGAGTTTTCGTATAACAATAGCTATCATGCCAGTATCCGTATGGCACCTTTTGAGGCCCTTTATGGCCGCAAATGTCGTTCTCCTGTGTGCTGGAGCGAGGTCGGTGATACTCTAATTACCGGTCCTGAACTTGTCCAGGAAACAACAGACAAGATTGCAGTTATTCGTGAATCCTTACTGGCAGCTCAGAGTAGGCAAAAGAGCTACGCTGATCAAAGGCGTAAACCCTTGGAATTTCAAGTTGGTGACATGGTCCTTCTCAAGGTTTCACCTTGGAAAGGCGTGTTTCGATTTGGGAAGAAAGGGAAACTTGCGCCAAGATATGTAGGCCCATTCAAAATCTTGGAAAGGATTGGGAAAGTGGCTTATAAGTTAGATCTTCCGACCGAACTCAGCAGTATTCACCCAACTTTTCATGTGTCAAATTTGAAGAAATGCTTAGCTGAT
The DNA here is from genome assembly GCA_028751855.1 of Ambrosia trifida. NCBI lineage: Eukaryota > Viridiplantae > Streptophyta > Magnoliopsida > Asterales > Asteraceae > Ambrosia > Ambrosia trifida. Next base: position 111,740,057 of record CM054128.1, read on the forward strand.
GAGAATCTTCATGTTCCGCTTGAAGACATCCAGATTGATGAAACAATGCATTTCATCGAGAAACCGGTGGAAATCATGGATCGTGAGATCAAGACCCTTAAACGTAGTCGTATTCCTATAGTTAAAATTCGTTGGGAATCTAAACGTGGCCCAGAATTTACATGGGAACGTGAGGACCAAATGAAGACGAAGTATCCTTATCTTTTTCTGGAATCCTCCACTTGAAGTAATTTCGAGACGAAATTTCTGAAAGTAGGGGAGACTGTGACATTCGTAGCCCTTACACTTTGAAACTTTGGCAAGCTTAGTCCTCGTAACTTTACTATGTTTCGCATGTTGGTTCTTATTTTTCTTTGAAACTTGATTATTATGAAATCATGTTTTATACTCACGCTTAAGTCCGAAATTCGAAATTTATGCTTGAAACGATATTTCTAAACATATTTAGTTGAAAAATAGGGAGAAATAAAGTTAGAGTATAAAAATGGTGATTTTAGTCGCAACGCGCGATACCGCGCATTCTGCGCGCCTATATTATGAAAATTCGCCATTTTTACGCTGGATAGCACCTAATATTAACTCGACATACATATTTTTATGTCCGGAGTCAAAAATATTATTTTTAAGGGTGTCGGGTATTTAAAACAGTTTAAGGACTTGTACCGCGTTAACTAGTAATATACCCGCTAATCTACACCCAATACCCACTAATTATTAAAACTACTACATGTTGACAACTAATCCATTCTATATGGGGGTGTGTGTCGAGCATGTGTGCAGCCAACACACTCAAATTGGTGATTCATGCATGCTATAGCCTAGGGTGATGATTATTATATAAACTAACACTCTAACCCTTCAACTTCATCACCACTTTAGCACACAAACCCTTCCATTCTTCCTCTCTCATCCGCCAATTTCACTCTCTCTCTCTATAATATTATTTTTTCAACTAAAACCCATAAAGAAATCAGCCATGTTTGAATCCAAAACATCCAAGAAAGCTTAAGAGATGAAGATTTGATCAAGATTTTTAAAGGGTTTTCAAGCTAGTTTCTTTCTTGTTTCAAAATGGTATAAACCCTAACTTATTTCATATGATTTTCCATCTTTTTAACATTAAACTTGGATGATTCACACAACCAAATTTACAAATATATGGTTTTCATTAAAAATAAAGAGAGATAAGATGTGTTGGTGTGTATATGCGTGAGTTTGTATGCATATATGTATATATGCCGTGTATATATACATGTGTGTATGAATTTGTATTTCAAAATTTAACTCAAAAACCCTATTGCATGTATGATCTAACACTTGATAAACAAGATTCAAGCATTTACACATGATACTATATAATGAAGGATGATAATGTATGAGTTAAAAATGGGAAAAAAACATAACTAGTTATATATATATATATAGCCGTGTGTGTGTGTGTGTAACTATGGATTTTTGTTAAAATTCTTGTTTATAGATGATTAAACTAGACTTAGAATGTGGGATTTTGATTCAAGAATGGAAAATAAAAGATGTTATATATATATATATATATGTATGTATGCCGTGAGGTGTATGTATGTATAAAATTGGAATTTTCTTGATTAAACACAAGTTAATGGGTTTTGTACATACTAAACTTGATTTAAAACATGGTTTGACATATGGAATTTAACTTTGATAATGTTAGTTTAAAACAGAAAATTTCATAAAAATAAAAGTTTAGAAAATCCACATTATGGTCTTGGTTTATGGATGACAAGTTATGAACCAATGGTGAAAATATGGACATAAAATCTATAAAAATTTAAAGGTTTTATGGAGATTTTAAAATCTGATCTAGATCAGTAAGTTTGGCTTGTAAATATGTATAAAATGACCCATGTTTGAAAGAAAATGATTAGATTTTTTAATTATAAGAAAATGGGTAATTTTTGGACCTAAAATGCTTGAATTATGGACTTTAATAGGTGATTTTAAAAGAAAATTTGAGGTCTGATTATTTATGCTAAAAATCACATAAAAGTTCATCAAATAACTTATTTCGACCAAAAACTTTGAGTATTGGTTCAAAAACTAAATTTTGGCGAAGTCTGGTACAAAACTATGTAGTAAAAAGGCGAAAAACGGCTTAATTTGTATAAATTTCAAATATGATTTAGAACAGGTCTTAAAAGTGTATTTTTGAAATAAAAACATGTAATTAAAGGTATGTTTAAAATACTACATGTTTTTACAAGTCACACGAATTGGAATTTTGAGAAATTGCTAAAGTGTCGCCTAAAACCGACAAATTGTGTAACTAGGTGTCTTGCTACCTTAACACCTTAGACTTTTAAAACATATCCTTCATTAGCATTTTTATATATATAGGTTGAGTTCTTCGGAATTCTTAAGCCTTTACGACGAACTTTCTCGGAATTTACACTTAGCGAAACTGTGAGTATATCTTCCCCTTTTTCATTTTACTTTTGGGGCTACTCATGTACTTACTATCAAGTTTCTATTTCATTTTACTAAAATAGCAAATCTTATGTGAGTTGTTTGTGTCATTACGGGTATCTATGACTTGTCAAATCATTAACCGTTGCGGCCTAGCATTTCAATGAATAGATCTATGGTATATACCCTTGTGACTCTGTTGAGAGTCCTTGTCATTGCTATGTATTTCATTACTACTAGCGCATACTATATATATCTTCTTTCCTTTCACAGGGTTGATTTGACCCGGATACCAATTGCTACCTTTTGCAAACACTATGTTACATTTGATTTGCTAAGTTTTACCTTACTACATATATCAAACGGATGTACTCACCAATACATTATATGTGTTGACAGATATTATTTTGTACATGTTTCAGGTGACGTTTGATCTTACATGCTTTCACGCTTAGGCTGGAACTAGTGCTTAAATAAAAGACTGAATATATATTTATCTATGCTTGGGATTTCTATTAAGACTTTTGTATTTCCTTTTGGACAATGAAAAGTTTGTTTGCTATTAATATTTATAATCTAGTCCATGTGCTATTGAACAATCGTCACTACGTGACACCTCGATGTTTCCGCCATCGGTTGGGGTGTTACACAGACGGTTCACTAGAAACCGTGTGCACTTGATTAATACAATCATTCTCTTTCAAGTTTCTTCTTTGTTCTTTCCATACAATCATTGTTTCCGCCTTTGATTGTGTGTTGTTTTGATGCCCGGTAGAGAGGATCTTGGACTTACAATTGGTATCAGAGCCTAAGAAGTCTTTCGAAGGCTCGGTTGCGGTATTAAAGGAAGAAGATCAGAGAAGTTCTTGCTATTGAAAAGGTTGTTTTTTCACTGAATTGATTTATATTGATTTCATAATTATGTGTTTTATTGCTAATCATGTTGTTCAGTGCAGCTATGTTTCGTGTTTCTTTTAATTATGTTCATCAATGTTTTCGTTCAAAAACTTCATAAAAAGCTTGTTTTGATCCGATTTTATTGAAAGTCACAGGTGTTTGCTTAAATCAAGGAGATAATTTGTTTTTAAAAAGGAATTGTTTTTATTGCTTGATTATCTCCTTAAAAATTTTAAAATTTTCGCAAATCTTGGAAAGTTTGTTACTAATCTTATGCAGGTTTCCATATTCAATGGGTGTTCGACGTCTTCATTGGAGTTTGACATTGGCATGAGTTCGACGTCTTCATTTGAGTTCGACCTGCTTGCCTGAGTACGACCAACTGCCTGAGTTCGACCAACTGGCCTGAGTTCGACCTGCTTGCCTGAGTTCGACCTGCTTGCCTGAGTTCGACCTGCTTGCCTGAGTTCGACCAACTGCCTGAGTTCGACCAACTGCCTGAGTTCGACTAACTTTGCCTGAGTTCGACCTTAGACTAAGTTCGATGAACTGATTGGTGTTCGACCTACTATATTGGACTGGACTTCAATAATTGTTGGACTAAAATTAAGCCGTATAAATCTGCACTGATAACTTTAAAATTTTCTTTCAGAAATGGATCAAATGGTTAGCCAAACAAATTTGAACGGACTTAATACTGACCAATTACTTGTAGCTGCTCAAGTGGACAAAGCCATGGAATCTGTCATTGGCACACATCAGAAGATACCTGTTCTTCAACTTGGAATGTCCTATTCTGAGTGGAAGTTCAGATTCATTCAAGTTATGAAAATAAAAGATGCAAAGGCTCTGAGATCTATCTTGAACGGACCCTGTGTGATCACATATGTGGTTAACGAAATAACTGGAGCCACTGCTATCAAACCAAAGAGTATGTATACTGATGAAGATCATGAAAAGACTGATATTGATGAAAGAGCAATTGCTTATCTTCATCAAGGACTTTCACCTGATGTATCAATTGGAGTTCGTGACAATGCCACTGGCAAAGAACTTTGGGAAGCTCTTGAGAATCTGTACGAGGGAAATGAAGAAATGAAAGAAAGCAGAAGAGAGATGCTGAGTCAGAAGTTTAATGCTTTTAATCACATTCCTGGAGAATCACTCGAAAGCCAGATCCAGCGTTTTGTGGCTTTAGTGAGTGAGATGAAATCAAATGATATGGTGGTAGATAATTCCGTTATGAACAAAAAGCTGCTAAATACTCTTCCAAGGAGTTGGGAGTCAATTGTAACTCTTATCAAGAGAACCAAAGATTTAGCAAGACTCACTCTTTCTGAGACCATATCCTTAATCAAGTCCTATGACCTTGATGACAGGCAACGATACATGACTCAGACTGCCAGTTATAATAATGCAATCATCGCAACTCCCAGCAATGCCCTAATATCTCAGCAAGAACCTCAGCGTCCCTCGTTGTACTATTACCCAACCAGTGGATTTTCGTATCCACCTATGTTTGCACTCAGTGCCTCAAAAGGGTCAGCTATGCCTGCTTCCTCTGTATCCACTTCTGCTGGACCTTCGTCATCTGCATCACTTTCTTCAGCTGCACCTTTGTTAGTAGTCAAAATTCCAAAGGAGCTTGAAAGTAACTTAGGTTTATTTGCTGGATTCATGAATTGCTATAATGCCTTTCTAACAGGTCAACTTACTGCGAAAGATGTTGGAGGATGTGACTTAAATGACGTTAATCAAGATGATATTGAAGAGATGGACTTGACTTGGCAGATAGCTATGGTGGTGCATAGAGCGAATAAGTTCGTGAAGAAGACTGGGAGAAATGTATGGGAAAACCCAACAAAGAAACTGGGTTGGGATAAGATGAAGATGCGTTGTTATAACTGTGATGAACTTGGACATTTTGCTCGTGAATGCACCAAGCCGAAGAAAGAAGTAGACAACTCTACTCCTGTAGCCGCTTCTCCCACTGCAACTCCGGGAAGTCAATCATCTACCACTCACACTGGATCTGAATCCTCTAACTCCAACAAAGCCATGGTCGCTCCATCAGGAGGTGGATGGGATTGGTCTTCTCAAATGGAAGATCTGAAGATTGTTGAAGATACTGTGTTCAAGGCACTCATGGCACAGATGGATGATGATTATGTTCCGTCAGCGGCTGAGGTACATTCTGAAACTTTAGCTGAATCATGTTGCACTGAAAGGTGTAAACTTAAAATTAAGGGTTTTAGAGAAGAAACTCTCTCTGCATACAAACAGCTTGAATATGAAAAGATGGCCACTTGGGACATTAAAATTTTTTTAACTCCTATAAAGAAATGGTCAAAAAACAAAGACTTGATATCAAGCGTTTGCATCAGGAGGTGAGTGATCATAAATGTCGATATTTACACTTCAAACGACTTTCTGACACTTTGACCACGAAATTGATCGACATAAAATCAAAATTTGAAAATGCAGATTTTCATTTCAAAAAATTTGATTGTTCTAGTCGTAAAGTTGAAAAAATGATCAATACCCAGTTAAAGTACAGACCAAAGGAAGTGAGAAATAAGGGCATTGGCTTTGTGGAAATTCCTCCACCTTTCAATGAAAATTATTCCTCAATTCCTATGTCGGATGAAGAACTGTTGGCTCTTCCTGTGAAAGGATATGGTCCACCAATAGAAGAGCCAACCAGTCGACCATCACGGGATCAAGTTGAAGTCACTAAACCTGCATCAACCCAAATTAGAATCTCTAAACCTAAACAAAAACAATCTAAGCAAGAGCAGGCTCCTTCAAAAACATTTGTCAAGTCTCAAGATGCTTCAAAGCAGGCTGGGACATTAAATTATGAGAAAAATAAAGAGGTTGATAGAGTTTTTGAGGTTAGCAAAGATGAGGTTCCTTCTTCATCTGAATCTGATGAATCATTGTGTGTTTCTAAAGAGTCTAAACATGAATACATACAAGTAAATGAACCAATTCCTGCTTCGACCACCCAGCAAAACTCAAGTGTGAGCTATGAGTTTGATTTCATGAAGCAAATTAGGGAGCTTTGTCTAAAGCAAAGAGCAAACAGTGAAAATAATCTGACCGACTCTAAGTCTCACTCAGATGATTCGTCAGTGACTGAACCTGAGTCTGACTCTGATCCAGACTCAGGAAAGACCGACTCATCTAGCTATCAGTCATGTGAAACCACCGAATCATCTGAGGACATGTCCAAAGTGAATGAATATGTTTCTGTGTCTACTTCAAACTCATTTGATTCAGAAAAACCGTGCTCAATATCTTCTGAATCTCCTATTTCTTCTGTGGCTGAAAACTTCTCTACTAGAAAATTGCTTTGATGTTTCTAATGATGTGAATATTACTAATTTGGTTGATTTTTGTGCAGAAAATGTGATTGTTGAGGATTGGGTAGATGATGGGGATGAAGTCGATGACTCTGATTCACTTGCATTTAATAATAAAAATCAGAAAAACAATTTTTCAATTTCTGCTTAGAACAAAAATATTTGTGTGGGCTCGTTTGTTTTGAGCATAAAACCTTGTGACTTTTCGTCTGACTCTTTGTTTGTTCATTCAGATTCTGTTATTTTGCCAAATGCTTATGATAAAACGAAAAATCTTTTGGTTAAACAATCCAGTACGGATCAGACTGGGAAATATGTCCCACCAAAACATGTTTTACCAAAATATGAAAAACAGAATTTTTCAAATCAAGGGACATGGTATTCCAAAACAGCATCACACAGGTATAGAGATGTAACCAAGCTCTCTGAGCTTGGAAAGTCTGCAAGATCTCAGGGGGATCCACATGTAAAACGTCAGACATGCTACACATGTGGAATCCCAGGACATATTGCCAGAAATTGTAAAACAAATCTGAAACCTTTTGCAAGCTGGAAACATCAGAAGGCTCAAAACGGGAACAATAATCATCCCAAGCCAGTGAAGACTGAGAAGTCTAAGGCAATGCGGAATGACAAATCCAAGGTCAAGCCTTCTGATGGTGATTGGAATAGAAATAAAAGGTTTAAACAGTCTAGTAAAAGGTTAAACTCTCAGACTAAGCATTACATGGCAGAATCTAGTTCGAATGAAAAGATATTTTCACAAAACAAATTTCACTGGAAACCAAAATGCTCTATTCCAATCTCTTCCCCGTCCGTAGGTTCTTCTTGTTCTGTGAATGATATATCTAATCTCTGTGCTAATGTTTCAACTGCTGACATGCAATGGAAGAAAGTCCAGTATATGGACACCAACGGTGTACCCAAAAAAACTATGGCTTGGGTACCTATAACTAACTGATCCTGCATCATGTGCAGGAACGGCTGTGGAGGACTATCATTCGTCTCTGGTACATTGATAGTGGCTGTTCAAGGCACATGATAGGAGACTTATCCCAGCTTACCGATGTCGAATTTTTCAATGGTGGGTTTGTCTCCTTTGCAGGAGGTGAGAAGGGTCAAATAACTCAAAGAGGAACGGTAAGAAATGGTGCTCTTCATTTTAATAAGGTAAATTATGTTCCTGAATTAAAGCATAGGTTACTAAGTGTGTCACAAATCTGTGATAATGGCTACTCAACTCATTTCACTGACAAAGGATGTTTAATGTTGAAACCAAGAGTCGTCATTCCAGATGAATGGGTGTTACTAAAATCGGAACGTCGAGGTGACGCTTATGTCACTGACATGAACAAACCTCCCTCTGATAACGTCACATGTCTTTTCTCAAAAGTCTCTCAAAATACTGCCATTCTATGGCATCGTCGCCTTGGACATGCAAATGCTAAAAACTTGAACCGGGTGGCTAAACTGGGATTGGTAAGGGATTTGCCAGTGCGTGATTTTATAACAATTGAAAAATGTATTGCATGTGCCAGAGGAAAGCATCATAGAAAACCACATTACTCCAAGTTGGTAAACACTATTGATTCTCTGCTGTAGTTACTTCATATGGACCTATTTGGCCCAGTGAATGTACTCAGCATTTCTCGTAAAGCATATTGTTTAGTAATAACTGATGACTACTCACGTTTTACTTGGGTTTTCTTTTTGGCTAACAAGAGTGAGACTGCAGAAATAGTAAAACAGTTTATCATATTGATGGAGAATCAGACCAACTTGAAGGTAAAGGGCATTCGATGTGACAACGGAACTGAATTCAAGAATGAAGAGTTAAACTATTATTGTGGTCAGAAAGGGATTGCACGTCAATTCAGCTCAGCAAGGACGCCACAGCAGAATGGAGTCGCTGAAAGAAGAAATCACACCCTAATTGAAGCTGCCCGCACAATGTTGTGTGACTTACAGCTTCCGACATTCTTCTGGGAAGAAGTTGTTAACACAGCATGCTATGTGCAGAACCGAGTTCAAGTCAACAAAGCTCGAATGAAAACACCCTACGAAGTGCTGTTTGGTACTAAACCCTCCGTCAAGCATTTTCGTGCTTTTAGTTGTCCGTGTACCCTGTTACATCTGGACGCTACACCAAAGTTTGATGCAAAAACTGACGACTGTTATTTTGTCGGTTATGCTGGCAAGACTGCATATAGGGTCTACAACACACAAACTAGGAAAATCGTAGAGTCGTTTGACGTGCGTTGACTTGAAGAAAATGCAACAGATGCTAGAGTGGGTCCAGACTGGTTATTTGACTATGAAACTCTCTTTCGATCTTTTCGTATTTTTGATGATGTTTCTAGTGGTGTAAATACAGGTTTCACAGATTCCTCAACATCCACTGCTGGAACCTCATCCTCCGTGATTGATGATGCAAAGGATGAGGGGGATGCTATACCTACATCTCCATTAACACAGCCGCTCTTAGTTCCTGCCGAACCATTCATTTCCACTACAGATCCTGTGCAGCAGGAAGATGATGAAAATTTGTCTTATGATACTTCAGTTCCTACATTCCATGATCCCATTCCTATTGAGTGCACGGTGGAGCATAATGACGCAGTCGAAGTTGATCATGATACTGTAGAAGAGACTGCAACGGGTGGTGCTACAATTCTACCTGGAGATTCTTCAGTTCCAGACATAGCCATTCCTACAAGCGTTCAACGAGATTACCCACTGGAAAACATCATTGGTCCAGTAAATGCAGGTGTTCTAACAAGGAGTCAAACTGGTGACATCAACAGATGCCTGTACTCGTGCTTCATTTCACAAATTGAGCCAAAGTCCACTGCTATGGCCATGCGAGAACCAAGTTGGGTTGATGCGATGCAAGATGAACTAAATCAGTTTGAGAAGCTGCAGGTTTGGAAGCTAGTTGAACTGCCTCCAGGAAAACGACCACTTGGCACACGGTGGGTCTATCGAAACAAAAGAGATGATAGTGGGGTAATTGTAAGAAACAAAGCTAGACTGGTTGTGCAAGGGTTCAAACAGATTGAGGGGTTAGATTATGATGAGGTATATGCCCCGGTTGCGAGGTTGGAAGCAATCAGAATATTCCTTACTTATGCTTCGTTTAAGGGATTTACTGTCTATCAGATGGATGTCAAAAACAACGTTTCTGTATGGAACTGTGAAAGAAGAGATCTATGTTGGTCAACCACCGGGTTTCACAAATCCAAAATATCCAGAGCATGTGTACAAACTAGACAAAGCTTTGTATGGGTTACATCAGGCACCTCGTGCTTGGTATGCTACCCTGACTGAACACCTGCTTGCTAATGGATACACTCGTGGTGTTATTGATCAGATCTATTCGTCAAGACAGTGAATGACAATCGTATTCTGGTGCAAATTTATGTGGACGATATCATCTTTGGTTCCACCAGTGATGCACTGTGCAAGGAATTTGAAGAGGTGATGAAAAAGCAGTTTGAGATGAGTGCTCTTGGTGAAATGACCTTTTTCTTAGGTCTGCAAGTTCGTCAAAACTCTAAGGGTATCTTGATTCATCATTCTTGCAAAATTCAGCTTCAATGATGTAAAGCCAGCCGACACACCAATGTCTGAGAGACCAGGTCTCACTCAAGATCTGGAAGGAGAAGCCGTAGAAGAAACACTTTATCGTTCAATGATTGGTTCGCTAATGTACCTGACTGCTAGTAGACTAGACATCATGTTCGCTGTGTGTCAATGCGCACGTTATCAGGCTAATCCTAAAACTTCTCATTTACATGCTGTCAAGAGAATCTTTAGATACCTTAAGGGGAAACCTAGATTTGGTCTTTGGTATCCTAGGGATTCTCCTTTTGAATTACATGCTTTTTCTGATAGTGATTTTGGAGGTTGTGACATTGACAGGAAATCTACTTCTGTGGGGTGTCAATTCTTAGGCGATCGGCTTATTGCATGGCAATGTAAGAAACAGCAAACAGTATCCGTTTCAACAGCGGAAGCTGAATATGTGGCTGCCTCCGCATGCTGTTCTCAAGTTATCTGGATACAACATCAGTTGGTAGATTACGGTTTGGATTTCTCTCTTACTCCTATTTATTGTGATAATGATGCTGCTATCCAAATTGTGAAAAATCCAGTTCAATTTTCAAAAGTAAAACACATTGCCATAAAAGAACATTTCATCCGAGACTCTTTTAACCAAGGTTTAATTGTGCCTACACACATTCACACTGACGACAATGTCGCAGATCTTTTTACAAAAGCTGTTAATCGAGCTCGCTTTGAAGCTCTATCTGAACTGCTCAAAATGGTCAATTTCGAGGACTAAACTGGTCTTTTGGTGTTAAAAAAAAAATCTTTTGGTTTTTCTTAGTCTTAGGTTTGTAAATTTGTTCTTTAAATGCCTATTTTAAGCACAAATTTAGGGGGATGTGTGCTAAGAAAAGATCAAAACATTTTTAGTGTAAAAAACGAGAGATGAAATGAACTTTCACAAGTTGGATTAAGGCTGACACACGTAAGACGTGTATCGAAACAGTTTGGCTCTAGTGTTATATGTTGGTAGCCTTGGTCCTGAAGGCTGAAATGTTAATGATCTTGTGAAGCACTTAAAGATAAAGACACGACCTCAGTAAGGAACATCACTTGGAATAAGGTACAATCTCTATTTGAATGCTTGTGTGATGTCCCGAAGCATAACACTGTGGTCTAGGTCTGAAACCTTTTCTGAAAAACTCGTGTATCTCCTCTGTTTTATGTAAGCAAAGACCTGGAGATGCTAGGCAACGAAAGCTTCTGCTGCATCCAGAAATATGCTGACCTAGTTTTTTCGTTGTCGTGCTGTAGATCATTTTTCACCTAAAAGAGACCTCAGTGTCCAAAGATGCCCTGGCTGCTCCTCTACTGCATCCAGATATATGTTGACCTGGACACAGTCATGATGTCATAAAAGAGACCCTCTAGAGTCTAAAACCCAAAGCCCTTGTCATTTGATAAATCATCTGACTTGTATATTATCCTAAATCTCTCATTGATCTATTCTTTTCTTCTCTCAATCCAGTCCCAGTCAAGGTTTCAGAATTCTAGAACAGATACTGTGGAAAATATGCGGTAGGGAAACTGCTTGCATGATAGAGTGTACCACTTGATATTCTAGGATTTGATTGTGACTTGCTTGAGTGTTAGTACTAAATACACCAAAACATGATAAATAACATCACAGATCACCGTACGAGAAGGCCTAAGGAAATAAGTTTAAGGGGACAAATATACTGGCAATTGCTAAGACCAACTAAAGTAGATTAGAGTTGATAAGTGTAGCTCGGATAGAAACACAGTGATGTGATCTCGTGACAATTTTTTTTTTCTTCATTATCTCGTTTAAATAATTTTAGCTAAGTTTACGTTAGGCCAGTTCACGATCTGACTTGGACCCGGTTGCAAAACACACCTCAAATGATTTCAAATGGGCATTGGGATACGAGATGGGCCCACCACACGGTTGGTGGGCCACACAAATCTCGGTTAAACAAAAAAGGTGGGCGACGCTCAGATTTTTCATAATCACAAAATCAAATTACTTTTCTAATCTCCTCCCTCACACACACGATCGGCGATCAAAGTTTCATCATTGTATTGTTGTTCATCCAAACTATCAAGAATATTAGAAGGTAATCCCTTAATATAATGTTTTTTTTTTGGGCTTGGGAATAGTAGTGCTTTGTTGATTTGCAGGTGTGAAAGCTCGATATAGGCAAAGAAATGATCAGCGGCGACGAAATGGGGGAGTTCGAGTGGTCCAGACGGCGGCGCGTGAATCTTACGCGCCTGGGAACTCGAGTTCGAAGTGGCGCGTGACTTCTACGTGGTTGGAGTTCGACCTCAGATGAGGGAGAATTACCAAACTGCCATCGAACTCTTTCCTTTTCATCGAACTCATCCAACAATTACCAAAATGCCCTTGAACTCAGATGGCAAATGACATCGAACACAGATCTGGACATCGAACTCATCCATCAAATGACCAAAATGCCCTCAAACATAAATATGGTCATCGAACTCAGACATCAAATGACCAAAATGCCCTCGAACACACCTCACCTCATCGAACTCACCTGGCTTTTGACCAAACTGCCCTCGAACACCCCTCACCACATCGAACTCAGTTCATGAACTCGAACTCCCTTGCCTTTTTACCAAAATAACCTCGAACACCCTTATGCTACTCGAACTCATTTGTTGCTGGGCTGATTGTCGACTCGAAGCCCACTTGGGTCTAAATTCACCTGTTTTGGGCCTGTTCGTTGATGTGAAGCCCAATGGACCTTAAAAAGATATCAATATGGACCCGAATATCTTTTGAAATCTGAAAGAAGGGGGCCCAAAAAACCATGTTTTAATTTCTTAAATTCTTGACGTTTAAATCTTGATGTCTAATCTAACTTGTTTTGTGCAGAAATGACAACTCCTCATGTGCCCACGTTAGAGAACAGTCATAATGTGGTGTGTAATCTATCTGATCCTCCTGAAGAGCATATGCAGGAATTCAAGTCTTTGATTTTGGGGCTCAACACGTGTAGAGTTTCACACGCTATGAGAGAAAATCCAGTTGTTCTCACGGACTTGATCACTGAATTTTGGAACAACTCAGCGGCTAACAAGGGAGATACTTTGATTCGTTCAAGGGTTCGGGGAACTGAGGTGACTATTTCTGAGCAAGATGTTTGAGACGTCTTACTGTTTGGTGATTCTCCAGATGATCCTGTTAGTTTCTCAAAAGATAAGCTTGTTCCTGTGCTGCAAAGGATGGGGTATGAAGGTGAACTGTCAACACCACTATACTTGAAGAAATTATTTCCAAGCTATTGGAGGTTATTAGTACATATGTTTTTGGCTAGCTTGGGTGGTAACACGAGTGGACAAGATCAGATGGGAGTGAAATACGCTTTTGGGATATCGGCATTGATTGAGGGATGGGATTACAATTACTCAAAGTGCATCTTTGAGGATATGCTGACAAATGTGAAGACCCTCAACAAGAAGTATTTCTACAAGTTTCCAAGATTTGTGCAGATGATTCTAGAATCCAAGTATCCAAAGCTTGAAAGGACAGTTGAAACATATGATAAGAAATGCATGGCTTCTCAAATCTTTGGATTAATTAGGCAGGTTCGTAAAGACTCAAGGCAGGTTTTTACCGGGAAATTTCCACTGATTAAGTTTGGAAAGTTCAGTGAGATTGTTGAAGAAGCCTCAGACTTGCCATCTGCACTTGTTGCTGAAGAACATGATGTTCAAATTGTCGAACCACCACCTACTGAACAACGTTCTCCTCCTGAAAACGTTGATTTGACTGAGGTAGAAAGTGAAGATGAGGTGGATAGTGAAGATGAGGAAGAAGTGAAAGATGATGAGAAGACTGCTGGAAATGACGAAGATCAATTTGAGAACTTTGATTTCGATGATCTAAATGACGATGAGATAGATGACTTTATTATTGAAAATGCTGAAATAAAGTCAGTGACCGAAGCTGAGACAGGGTTGATTAGAGAAGAGATTGTGACTGAAGCTCCTGACACTACTGATTCTGAGACTGTTATTCCTCAAGCAGAAGTGCTTTCAAGCATATTGAATACCATTTGAGAGGCTGAACAAAGGATTCCTCCATCCGATGTTGCAGTTGAGATATTTATTGATACTGAAGTTGCTGAAGACCCCAATTCTGATTTGAGGCCGAGGAAGAGAAGCAGAAGAGATCCATGGTTGACTGTTACTGCTGATGTTTCTATTCCTGTTGCTGAAACTATTTCTGCTGCTGCTGATACTGTCATGACTGATGCTGGTGCTTCAACTAATATTCCCGTTGGTGTTATTAGCACCACTACTTTGCCTGTGATTGCAACCGAAGCTTTTTTTCAATTCATGAGCAAGGCACCAATCACTGGGAGAGTAAATGAGGAAGCTGGATCTTCTGGTGTTTCTGGTTCGAGTAAGGTTTTGTTTGATGAAGAAGCGTTTCATAGAGCTCAAATGGCTTTCTTCGCTGATAAAGAACAAGGAAAACGGGTGGATGTTGAGTTTCTGACGACAGAAGAGAGAGAGAGGCGAATCAAGAAGAAATTGACAGTGATGAAGATGTTTTTTGCTGAAGTGGAGGTTCACAGATTGCAAGCTAAAGTGCTGAAGCTGGAGACTGAGAATGTATGGCTAAGTGCTTAGGTACAGAGTTTGATGGAGACGGTTACTGAAAAGGATCAAAAGATTATTGTGTTGGAAACTGGATTGGGCGATGTTTCAGCTAGACTGCTCAACTTGACTCAGAAACTAGAGAACAAGTTTGGAAAGGAATTTTCAGAGACATCATCTTTTATTAATAAAGTAATGTAACACCCCAACCGATGGCGGAAACACCGAGGTGTCACGTAGTGACGATTGTTCAATAGCTCATGGACTAAAAGTGTAAATTTTGATACATTGATTGAATAATTTATTACATGAGAAAACAAAGGTACAATGATTCAAACTACAATGAATCAAAATCTAAATATGAATCCAAAAGCTTAAAAGTGATCTCATAACAACCTGAAACATGTACGAAAATAGTATATGTCAATACAAAATGTATTGGTGAGCATACCCTGTTTGAATACATATAGTAGAAAAAGAGTTTCGCAATTCACATATTATACTGTCTACAATTTAGTGTTCAAGCTATGTACAAATGCTACCCAAAATCAAACCTTTGTTTAATGAATCAAGAGGCACATATATATAGTATTCGCTCATAGTAGGCGATGAATAATCGTTCACACATAACAATAATCAAGTACTATTTATAGCTATGCTAGGCCGCCCAGCGGTTAATGATTAAGGTCATAAGTACACACTATCAGCGAATCAACAAGTAAAACACATACATGAATTGCGATTGTGAATATATGATAAAGCATGATTAAGTGAGTGAAGTAATAAGCGTACATAAGTCACCCCAAAAGTGTAAAGTATGAAAAAGGGAAAAGATATACTCACAGTTTGCGAAAGCAATCAAAATCCAACGTAAGCGGTCGTGAGCTAAGTAATGGGAATTCCGAGGAATTCAACCTATAATGTGTGAGAATACTAATAAGGAAGTGTCTAAAAAGTCTAAGGTAACTAGGGTCTAAGGCATTAGGGTTTGCTAAGTCGATTTGGGGAATTAGAGTTGTTATGATAAGTCGGATTAATATAAAAGTTGTACCAAAGTTTGTAGATATGGTTTAGGTAATTTAATTATTACCAATTGAATATTTAGATAAAAACAATATGTTTGAATAATTAAGACAAAGTAATTTAATTAATTATTTTCACTAAGTTATTGTAAATAAATACAATTATCATAATTTTTTAAATACATATTTATGAGTTACACCATGACCCAATAAATGGTAACTAAGATTTTCAAACATATAAATATTTCTATTTTATAAGAAAATTAATTATAAAATAGATATTTAATAGTACAAATAAATAAATTATTAATTTTGTCTAATTAAACATAAATAAGACTAATAATTCAAGACATGATCCAAAAATGCTATTTTTATAGAAAATAGATGATTTCTGATGTAAATTAATGAAAATAATTTTCCCATAATTTTTATAAACTTATTTATATTTAAAACTGATTTAATGAGATTAAATCATGTTTAAATGATTAAAAATAGGAAATTAATAAAAATAAATGTTTTCTGAACCAAATATTTTTATTTCAGTTCATAATGATTAGAAATAATTTATCAAAAATTTTGAGATTAAAATCGTTAAAATGAATTTTTTATCAATTAAATATGATTAAAACAATTTAATTCAATAAAAATATAAAAATAAAACATTTTCCAGAAAATAAAAGTGTGGTAATTTCCTTTATGGTGTGAAGATGTTACACCTAAATTTTGGTAATTTTTGAAGCAAAGATGAATTTATTATGAATATGGCTGCTGCTGGGTTTCGAACCCTGACAGCCTTTGTTTCAACATGAATTACAAACCACCACACCAACTGGTATGTATGTTAGGATTTTTTATTTATAATTGTATTTAAACATTGTCTAAGTGGTCATCTTCTTCTTCCCCAAATACAAGACTAAGAATCCTAACCCTAGATCAAAATTAATAACTCGATTAAAGCATGATATACGATCTGTGATAAGGGTCTTTCGTAAAGGGCTAAACAAAAAATCAAAATAACACTAGAAATTAGGACTTACATCGTGTTTATGATCGAAAAATTGAAGCTGAAATAGCCGAACTAACATCGAAAAATTTAGAGGTTTTCTGGATGCTTTTGGGGACGTGTTCAAGTGGGTTTTAGTAGATAATTAGTGCAGACATGAAGTGGCGTGTTCGGTTATAAAGAGGTTGCTAAAAATCGGACTTTTAATAGGTGTTTAATGTTCAGGTGGTTACCCTATAATAATCGAATTAAAGCTCGGTTAATATGTGTTTACGATCGTGTTTATGATGGGAAACACGGTACAAAGGGTGAAGAAACGATTGTTATTACATAAAACGGTTACAAAACATCTAAATGTTAAGCTTATACTCGCTGGAATTTGCTCCGGTGGCCGGCCGGAGTGTGGCTGCCAGAAAAACGTGGCCACAGGATGAAACAAAATCAGATTTGAAATATTTGCAATAATGGTCCCTTGAGTTTCAATTTTAACATATTATGTATAGATCTCTTGTTTTCTTATCTAAACTTTAATAACATTTCTAAATTAAGACTTTTATAAACCTTCAGTAAGGATTTAGTTTAAAATTATCGAAATAAGTTATATGGATTTATATACAAAAGTTTAATATTACAAGGAATTTATTAATTTGAGAAAACGGAGAGTTCAAGGACTGATTTTGGCAACTTACTAAAAGATGAGGGTGACGGTTGTCACAAGTAATGACTCCTGCTGAGCGTGAAATATAAGAAATGGAACATGAAGGACACATGAAGAAATATTTTGAAGATCAGGTTCCCAGAGTGAGAGATCGTCGTCCTGGAAGCACTTACGTTCTCAAGAATTTAGCTAAGCCATCTATTGATCCCATGGAGGAGCATCCTGAAAGATACGTGACAATTACCAGTGATCGGTATGATACTTATGGCAATCGAAAAGGAATAGAGTGTTGGAGATATAATGATGACAAGGGAGTGTTTGTTGTTCATAGAGGGAATGGAGCGGTTGAATACTATGCTTCTATTTCTGCCTTCAACTCCTGGACCAAGATTGATTTGACAGAACTTGCAAGAGCTCCTTTCATAAATCAGACGAGAAATCTAAGAAATAGGATTGGACTCACATTTCATAAGAAGATTCAAGAGCAAGCAAAGGTGAATTTCAGGGATATGAAGACTGCAAGCTAAATGTTAATGAAGTATAAGGGTTTGTTCGATGCTGATGGAAGGCCATACAAGACAGTTCAATGGCCACCTACTGAAAAGATGAAGACTATTCCTTTGACCAAGCCAATGGACAGGGGATGCTTGAAGGATATGAGGTTCTGGGTCTATGATCCTACTTCAGGATCTGCTGTGATTGTCTGTGATAACGATGAGTTTAGAGTGTCTGACGCCAAAGATCTGATGAGTTTGCATACTGAAGATATTCAAGTTCTGGCTAGACATCAGATTCAATGTGATCCCACGTATGAAGTGTGTGCGAAATCATTCACTAGTGCTGTAGCTCAGATAGATAGACTGGGATTGGCTTCTGATAGAAGAGTAAGAGTGGAAACTGAACTGTTTGGTCCATATGTTGGCAAGTTGCCTGAAGAGTGGAAGAGGGCAATGGAGAAAAAGAAGACGACTTCTAAGAAGCGGAGCAAGAAGCAGTAGAGACACTTCAAGTCAACACAAACCTAGAGGGATATTGTTGGGCTAGATTTTCGAGGTTTGCGTTGTCTTGAGTTACTTTGTTATTGGTTTATACGGTATTGGGTTCGACCTTATTGGCCCATGTATGATGGCCTCCCTATGTAACTATAAATAGGGGGTTCATTAGCCATTTTGGGGTTGCTAGTGTTTTGTTTTGTTTTGTTTTGCATTCATGTACCAGACGGTTCGCTAGAAACTGTGTGCACTTGATTAATACAATCATTCTGTTTCAAGTTTCTTCTTTGTTCTTTCCATACAATCATTGTTTCCGCCTTTGATTGTGTGTTGTTTTGATGCCCGGTAGAAAAGATTTTGGACTTACACCACTCCATCTTTCACTCTCCTTTTCTTTCATTTTTCCTTCTTCCCCCACCACCGCACCACTCGACCCACCCCCACCACCGCACCGCACCCCCACCACCGGAGCACCCCACCACCTGAGGAACCCACCACCGAACCACCCCTTGCTCCTCTCCCTCTCCTCTTCTCTCTCACGGTAAGCTTTTTTTTCTTTTTTTTGTTTTTTTTTAATTAAAGTGTGTGTATGTATATATATATATATGTTTATTTTTTTTATTAATAATAATATGAGTTGTAGGAAGCTCCGATCTACCAAACCCGCTGAAGATTCGCGCCTAATACCGGTTAGTAGTCACCCCTAATTATTATTTTTTTAATGTTTTTACGTTTTTTCTATTATTTTCTGTTTTTATATTTTTTTTCTGATTTTTTTCGTTTTTTCTGTTTTTTTATTTTTTTCTGTTTTTTTTTATTTTTTGCTGTTTTTTATTTTTTATTTTTTGCTGTTTTTTTTTTTTTTTTTTCTGTTTTTTATTTTTTCTGTTTTTTATGTATGTATGTATGTATGTATGTATGTATGTATGTATGTATGTATGTATGTATGTATGTATGTATGTATGTATGTATGTATGTATGTATGTATGTATGTATGTACGCGTGTATGCGTGTATGCGTGTGTGAGTATATGTATGTATGCGTGTATGCGTGTATGCGTGTATGAGTATATATATGTATGGGTGTATGTACGTATGTATGCGTGTATGTATGTATGAGTGTATGTATGTATAAGTGTATTTGTGTATGTGTTTATGCGTGTATGTATAAGTATATGAGTTCGAGTCCTTCTTCTCGCTTCATTTTTCCGTTCTTAGCTTTTTATTTTTTAATATTAAACCTATACTACTGTATGTTGCAAAGATGGTTAAATAAACATCTTAAGGCCTTGAGCCGCCGCAAATCACGCGCAATTGATGCATAATTTAGCCAATATTTAAAAATAGAATAACGTCTCAATAAGGGATATAAAAAAATCACTTTATTGAAACGTATTTGGATGGTGACTTATGAAGTTTCAACAAATGATTTTTTCTTCTATTGGAATTTCGCTTAAAGTATCTGATCCTTATGGTTTAACATTTATATGTGGGTGATGATGGAAGTTGTTTTCATGTACATATAATTTGTTGTGTTTTAATCTGTTGATCTTAGTATTCATGGGTAAAGTGTTTTTAAGCCTTAGATATTGAAACTTTGCATGATCTGTACTGTTAATACATTTGAAGTAAATTGACTGCTTTCCTTATGTTTTTAGTATTGCTAATTTGTTTTGGCAAGTTGTTTCTTCTTAAGTTGTTAGAAACTTGATTTATTGGTATATTGGTAAGCCTTGAGTGTTTATTCTCAAGTTCTTAGTAATTTGCTAAATTGTTTCTTCTTCTACGCTTGATTAGGTGCTTGTTCCTTTTTTTTTTGAACGGCTTGTATTTTTGTTACCATGGAATTTGAACCCCTCACCCTTGTTCCTAATTAATTTATATATTGGTTAAGTTTTACATAAGTTCCTTTTTACTTTATTATATCCGGCCTTAAGTTCGAATAAGTGTTATAAATATGTTTAGTAAATAGGACATTTGACCCATTTGGTGTATGTATGTTTGCTAAATGTTAATATTTGACCCGTTTGGTATAAATATGTGTAGTAAATAGGATTTTTGACCCATTTGGTATATATTTGTAGTTATCTGTTCATAGTTGACCCATTTGGTATAAATATATTTGTAGGAGCAACTTAATACCATGATGACGATTCCTGAATTCCAAACACAAATGCTCCAATTTTGTAATCAATTTTACCAATTTCAATTCCAATCTCAAAACTTTGGAAATCAAGGCGGAAGCGGCAACAGTGGCGATCACGCCGACGAAGACGAAGACATTTAGGCGTTTTTGGTATGTTTATTTAGTTTTGTTGGTATACTTGACGAATGTTGTTGGTATGTTTAGACGAAGACGTTTAGGCGTTGTTGGTATGTTTATTTAGTTTGTTAGTATACTTTGACGAATGTTGTTGGTATGTTTAGACAAATGTTGGTATGTTTGGTTAATTTTTTTTGTTATTATTTCATTTGATTGTGCGTGTGTGGACCCAAAAAAAAAAAAAAACCTTTAGGGGCGACGGGCCGCCCCTAAAGGTCCTCCCCCAGATTGCACAGAATTTTGTCACGTGGCAAAAAAAAAAAAAATTAAATGGAAAAAGAAATGCCACGTGGAAAAGGGGCTTTAGGGGCGACACCTTTAAAGGCAACAAAGGGTTTTAGGGACCAAGCAAATGTGACATGATCTTTATGGACGACCATCGCCCCTAAAGCCCTCTAATGCTATATTATTAGGGGCGACAAGCGTCGCCCATAAAGCTCCAGATTCTTGTAGTGATTGAAAAAAAAAACAAAATTATAAGGCATAGGGACATAATGTCGTTAGAAAAAAAAAAAAAAAAAAAAGAACAATTCATTTAGGTGCCGAAATCTCCCACAATTCGTTTCTCATTTCAATATAATTTATTTAAAAAATAAAATAAAATAAAATCATAAGCTATATGGACAACTTATTGTCATATTTTCTTGTAGTGACATATCATAGTATCACTATCATGACCTTTGGAATACAACTGTCCCTTTTTTATCACACGTGGTTCATAAGTCATTCTTTCGGTCTAAAACAATTCCTTTTTATGATGTGATTTGTATATAACATAACAAAAACGTTTATACGTACGTATATCTCACATCTTTTAGTTTTACACTTTAATCTCTCTCTCGTGTGAAAAATGCAAACCGAAACAGAAACCGAAAACAAACCTTAAACATTCTCACCTTTTTCTTAAAGCTATCATTGTTGACATGGACCCTTACCACGTTCTTCCGGTTGAATCTCTTGGTACTCCTCTGCTGGAAAATTAGTCTTGGCCGTCTTCCCTCGATATCGAATGTTCGCAACGTCGTAAGCTCTGGCCGCCTCTTCCACTGTCTCGAATGTCCCCAGCCACTTCCTCTCTTTCCCTGGAACCATTATCTCGGCTGCCCATTTACCCGAAGGCCGTAAACTAACCCCTCTATACTCCTTCTTCCGTTTTCTACTCTCTTCTCCATCACCACCATTAAAAAACTCACACCCTAAACAGTCTGGAGTTTGCATTCCACAATGGCGGCACACTTGTTGCTCTGATGGATTCTCTTCGATCAGAGAACAGTCGTTGCCGCCACTTATGACGTGGCTGAGTGCAGCAACCATGATCGAATTCACGTCGTCGGATTTTGGGATTGGTTTATTCATTTTTTTTTGTTAGAGAGAGAGAGAGTGTGTGGTTAACTGGTTACTGTTTCTTAAGTGACATTCATGAGTCTTAAGTGACATTCATGCTATATAGATCTTTTCCATTTGTAGAGCGTACGTTGGAAGACTGTGAATCTTGAAAGTGTGTGACCTTTGTCAACCGCTTTATTCTTTTAGAAAAGTTTTACACAATCATTCTCTTAGCTTTGAGAGATTCTTCAATAAATTACGTAATAATCGTATGAATTAGCCATAAGGGAATTCACATTAGGTTCTTTTTTAGTGGATCCACCGTATTTTTTTGATAGGTTATGATTAGAGGAGGGAGAAAAATATTATTATTAATTGGTATTGAAGAGGGAAAAACTTACCCGGTTGATCAAGTAGGCTTAGGCCCTCTAAGAGAAGGTGAGGATGAGAGTGCCTTTCATCTTCTATAGCCAGATCTGTAATAAGGAGAAAGAGAGAATGAGACTGTAAAGAGGGGCCTAGACTTGGAGGAGAAAACTCTTCTCTACCTAGTAGTAAAAAAGTGAGGTGCTCATAACTTACCTATACAAGAGGTGAAGACCTCTTTATATAGGGAGTTAATGAGCTTTCCAAATGGACCCAAGTCAATGGGCTACCCAAATGGATCCCCTAACATAATTGGGCCAGGCCCAGTTAGGGGTTTCTATACAAGTCACAGGTCCAGTAACGCTAAATAGGGGTGTACAAAAAGCTCGCGGCTCGAGGCTCGCTCGAAACTCGCTCGAAAAAAGCTTGGCTCGAAGAGGCTCGTTTTGTTTTCGAGCCGAGTCGAGCTGGCTCGTTTTGTAATCGAGCCGAGCTCGAGCCATGGGTGTTCAGCTCGTGGCTCGGCTCGATGGCTCGACTCGTGGCTCGACTCGATGGCTCGACATATGACTCGACTCAGGCTTGTGTATGTGTAACTAATATATAGATGAAACTAATATATTTTGGCTCCAAACCTAATTCCAAAATTCAAAATTTGAAAATCCCGCTCATACTACCTATCTACCCCATCTTTTCATAATAAATAAACCATAACTTAGAAAAAGAAAAAAAAATATACATGATTATGTGTAATTTTATTGTTTTTTATTTAATAAATATTTGTAAAAAAAAATAAAAAAATAATAAAAAAATATAACGAGCTGGCTCGAGCCAGCTCGAGCTCGGCTCGAACATTTACGAGCCGAGCTCGAGCTCGACTTTTCAGCTCGACCAGAAAAACGAGCCGAGCCGAGCTGGCTCGGTTTAAGTTCGAGCTCGAGCTCGAGCTGGGCCTGGCTCAGCTCGAATCGGCTCGTGTACAGCCCTAACGCTAAACCTCACGAACGAGTTAATACAATATAATAAGATATATATAAAATAAGCTCACGTTAGTTACCCGCTCGAGGCTACCCATAGGTCCATTCCGGACTATGGCTCATCAAGTCCCCCAGTCCAGTGTTTATTCTAAATAAGTGCTGGACTTGAAATAGTAAGTTTGAGACGGAGACCCGCTCAAGGCGGTTCGGAGGTCCGTTCCGGGTTATACCTCTTCAGGTATATTTAGGAAACATTGTTTTTTCTACATTTATTGATAAGTGGTTGTGAGTGAAGAAGATGAAAATAGTTATAATAAAAATACAAATAAAAAATATTATTTAATCAAAAAATAAGGGAAAATATAGTGACTTTTATTGTAATATGTGGATGGAGATGGAGAACCTATTGTAAATGCTCTAACTTGATCAATTCTTTTACATGAGAAACATGATAAGACTATGTGTTGTGGCTAGAGGTGAGCCAACACATTATCGAATAATAATGTGCCATGTAGGCGTTGATGTGGCACTTGCTCGCGACCACGGGCTGATAGCTTGATCCCGTTGTGGCTAGGGGTGAGCGGGTCATTTTTTTACCAAATTAATATTTTACATACATTTTTTAAAACATTTTACATTAAATAAAAAAATAAAACCCATCTTATAAAACATTTAACATATCTAAAAAAAAATATTTTACATAACATTTTACATTTAAAAGTTAAAACATTATAAAAAATAATAAAATAAAAAAAATAAAACCCATTTCTTCTTCTTCTTCCCACCATCTTCTTCTCTGCAACAAAATCCTTCACCATAGTCTTCTTCTTCGTCTTCCTTTCTTCCTCTTCTCTCCAACTCATCTTCAACACCACAATAAAACTCATCCTCTTCTTCTTCCAACACCAAAAATATAGAAAATAAATAAATAAATAAACCCGATTTCTCCTCGCTAGCCCACGCGATCCGGCTCATGTCTGCTCGCTCGCACAGTCGTTGAGGCGTAGGTATTGTGGTTCCAGCGATCCACGTGGCTCAGAAACTCGTTCACGCAGGCTCGGTCGCGCACTACAACGACAGTCTAATTAAATATGGGGGTCACTTGCTTGTCCATCCAGGCAGCATTTTCCTAAAACAACTACTATTGGACCCGCGTATTAAACTACATGGAGTGATCATAGGGGAAGGCCCTTTTGTCTGTCAGGTAGTCTGTCAGGTAGGTGCCATATAAGCAAAGAGTGCTTTGTCCTATACTTAGAAAAAATGATAGTTGGTGAAAGGTAAGTGGCAATGACAATGGACAAAAAAAAACAACCAATTAAAAACACTATTTAAAAAATGAGCCCACGCCCATGGGATTTCACCCTCCTCAAGGGGCAATGGCCAGTGGCAGGGGGGTCATGGTGGCGTTTTGGGGCTTCCCCTTCCCTTTTCCTCGCCCATTCCGTGGGACGTTCATAGACTGGTGTGCTCTGAATTATACATATTTTTATATAAGTATTACTACACTTTTGATTCAGTTTAGTGTGCATGGTTCATAATTAAAGTTTGACGATTTCAAATTAAAACAATCTAAAAGGATTGTCGTACAAACAACTATCGTGTTATTCTGCTGTATTATTATTGAATAATAATTTTGTTATAAATGCATTATACATAGTAAACAATTATTGGGCCGGTTTTATATTTTTGTGAGTTGTTTAGAATATGAGTTAAAATGATAAAATATATATCTACCTGTTTACGGCTTGTGTTTTCTCGTCAGAAGTCTGGGCGCGGATTGGAAGCTGGGGCCGATTGAATCCGATCTTTGCTTTTGAAGTTGCTGATTTGTTGATGCTGTCGGATACGCTGTCGAAGACCAAAGAAGAGCAGGATCTGTTACGCATCAACATATATACGTCGTTGTGGTGTATTTGGAACGAAAGGAATGCGAGAATATTCACGGGAAAGACCCGTAGAGCAATTGAAGTGACGGAAACGAGCAAATCATCGGCTTTCTTTTGGATTCGTCATAGATCTCGATTAAACGTTTGTCAATGGAATGTTTGGTGTAAATATCCTATGAACTCGATGTAATTTCGCTTGTGTAGGGTCCTCACTTTGAGGACTGCTTGTGTTTTTTGGTGTTTGAATGAAATTTATCTTTAAAAAAAAAGATTATGCAGTGAAGAATAACGTTAGATATGTTTAATTAATTTAAATCATGACTATTAGATTCATATCCTCAAGAATGATATTATTGAATTGAGTTTATTGCATGAGAATGCATGTACATGGTATGGATGAGCTTCAAGTTGATAATAAGGAATACAATGAAAGTCGCGTGGATTTTACTATGAACTATTCGTTGGGCTGTAGAGAAATTGATTGGGAAGGCTACATATATTTGGAAATCATAATATTGACCAATATTAATTTCTTGGGCCATTCTTGAGCCAATCGTTGTAAACAAAAAATGACTATGGGCTGCAAGTCGGTGGAATATTTCAGGGTGAAAAAAAAATAAAGAAATTAGGACAGGCTTGGACACGAACGGAGGAGCTTGCGGCTACGGGGATCGAAACAGAGAAGAATAAATGTTTTAAGCAAGCAAACACCTAAGCTAGTAGGTGAGACGGAAAACAAAAGGCTAGGATCGAAAAAAAATAAAGGAAGCAAGCAACTAGCCACACAGACACCTGAATTAATTTAAGCAAGCAGGCAGATTAGTAATTTATTTAATTTTATTTTTTGGATGAACCATGAGTTTATTTGGGTTTTTGATTTGTTCTTGTCTATATTAATTTTTTTAACTTTAAACTTCATTAAAACCGAGTAAGTTCTTAAAACAACGATCACCCAACCAACCAACTTACAACATATATAACAGATACTTTATCCAGTTTTTTCAAACAATGTTAGAAAATTTAGACCTACCAAACGACATAAATTTATCATTACCCACCATGTCCCACCTTCGGGTCCTGGCCGTTGAAAATTTTATTGTTTCTTGCCTTCCAAATAACCTAACATGCCGTGATGATAATACCTTGTATAATCGCCCTTCCTTTCTTGTCACCCGAAACCTTCTTATGAACTGACTAAATGTCCCTAACATTGAAGCGAAAAAACGGAACCATTTTGCACCAAGAACCCAACAAGTCCCAAACCTCCATCGAGAAACCACAACCCGTGCGATGATGCAAAGAAGATTCATCTATTGAGTTACCAAAGCTACAAGAAATATTATCGAAAGCGACATTTTGTTTCTAGCCAAAGCAGCCCGCGTCAAAATCTTTTCCATTTCCGCACCCACAGAGCCAACAGTAGATGAACCCAACTCATCACAAGACATTCCTTTTCCTTTTCCAATCTAAATAAACTATGACACCTTTCTTTGAAAATAATATCTCCTAACCATAAATCCAACCAAAAGCGAATCTCCCGACCATCTCCGACCCTGCCTTTAAAGATATCATTTAAAATTTTACCTTTAAACCTCTGCCGATAACTCACTTTAACAATGGATGCCAAACACCCGTAACATATTTATTAAACGTAACAAGACCCCAACAAAGTCTAGATTTATGGCTAATCGAAACAACCCGTTTCCACATGCAATTTATCTCGACTTTAAATCTCCAAAACCATTTAACCAAAGACGCATCATTGGTATCCTTAAGATTTTTGATGCCTAAACTATTAACCGACATAATATTTCTGGAATATTCCATGTGAGTCAATATAGTCAATGTGATTAATTTGTATATTATTACTTAGTTGACTTTCCTTCTTTAGTCCTTGATTAGCTCTCTATCAATTAGGTGTTATCTTTGTATATATATTGTATGGCTCCTTGTATTATAATCAAACAATTCAGTTGATACTCAATGATTAACATGGTATCAGAGCCAATGCTCCGAAATCATACTCTTCCTCTGTTTTCCTGATTGAGACTACGGTCTCCCATCTCTTTCTACAAAAGGGGCTTCGGTCTCTACCATCTCTTTCTACGGACACCATCAATAAACTCAAATAGCACAGAATCTGCTGTGAAAACAGACTTTTCATTCTCTTCGCCTGTCTCCACTTCAACTTGTTTTATAGAACACTTTTCAATTCTTTTTTTTTTCAAACCCATCTATGGCAGATAAAGAAAATACCTCGGCCACCTCAAAAACAAACCCGCTTCATCCCGTTTACACTGTCACAAATATTCAATCGAAGATTCGCACTCTTGATGGTGTGAAGGTGACGTATTCGTCGTGGGTTAAACTATTCCTTCTCAACGCCCGCAGATACAAAGTGTTGGATCACATCGACGGGACGCCTCCATCTCCCAAAGATGACCCGAACTACAACACTTGGTCCGAAATTGACGCGATCGTTTTGCAATAGATTCTTGCAACAGTTTCTGATGATCTTGTGCCCAGTGTGTTGGACGCTGATGAATCGGCCTTCACAGCGTGGCAAGCTCTTAAAAAGAAGATTTTGAATAACAAGGGACCCCGTGTCGTTGCTCTATTGAAGGAGTTTACCAACCTAACCTTGAAGTCCATGCCATCCTTATAGGCCTATTGCCAAAAGCTCAAAGAAATCGCAAATCAATTGGCCGATGTTGATCATCCGGTCACTGAAAGCCGCTTGGTAATTCAGTTGGTCAATGGCTGTTGGATCAGTATTGCTCTTTGAATGAACATGCTAGTGAACACTTAGGTGTTTAGCAAGTTCTTGATCAGTGATAGCATAGCGGAATGTTATGAGTTTAAAGCTACACTTATCATCAGGAGTTATTACTCCCCCTGGATGTTTGAGAAACTAATAAATGATAAGTATTTATTGAGAATCTAAGTATTGAATGAGAATGAAACACTTAGACAGATTCTCAATAAATATGAAATGGAAATAACAATAATATGCTTTGAAGGATTTCTGTATTAAAATCAATGTCTAAAACAGAGGGATGAACCCTTCTATTTATAGACTTTGCAAATACATGAACCTTGCCAAAAAGCAAGTTCAGAAACAAGTTGCAACAAGTTGCAATCTTGGAACTTGTACATAAAGTAAAAGTAATACTAAACTAATAAACTACTGATACAAAAGGCGGTGGAAAAGATCTTCTCATAAGTACTGATGAATGACAAACTACTGATGAGTAGTTTGTCTTCAGTAGTTCTTCAGTAGAAATGTCTGGTTTGGACTTCAGAACTTCTGATGACTTTTCTTCTTCAGTACTTGTGTAATCTCTTATTCAGCAGTTTGATCTTCCTTCTTCAGCAGTTCTATACTTAGAATATTTTGACAGAAGTGAATTAGACTAAGGTTTGCAAAAGTGGTTTCACCAATCCTCTTTGTCCTAACAATCTCCCCCTGGATTGATGAAGCCAAAACCTTCCTAATTCCTTATTGTTTTCTTCTGTCACTCACAATCTTCCATATTCCTTTGAACATGGAATTCTTCAGCTGGTTCAGCTGTTCATCAGTGAGAGATCCTTTTTGTGGTTTTAGATGCTGGATTGTAAGCAGGTCTTGAGTTGATAGATTCTTCAGATCATTCATCGACTTATAGGCTCTGCTTGTCTGATCTCTTCTTGTCACTTGTACTGAGTTGTTATCAGTAAAGGACCATCTGATGATAGGTACTTTAGACTTGTCAAAGTCTAAAGTGTACGGAACCATAGTGGTACCCTGGGATGCTCCTGAGTGTTGGATGTTTTCAACTTCAGTGACTCTCAGGTGGGATTCACCTCCTTGTTCTTGTTGCATCACATTAGGTATTTGAAAAGTTGGCAAATGATGCTCAGTAACTACCTTAGTGTGCAGTTTGTCTTTGATGGTTTTCTGGATTTGATAGGCAAAGGTGGAAGGATCCCTGAATTGTGTGATCAGAGGTTTTTCTTCAATGTCAAAGTCAGAATGGACTACTGTACTTCCTTCTAGTAGTACCATTCTGAAATCAGTCTTCACATTCTCCTCTGATTTCTTCTTTTGAGTAGCTGGTCTTCTTTGAACACCAGAAGTTCTAACTACTGAAGTTGATACTTCAGCAGTTTCAAACTTCTCTGGATTGCAGCCCTTGCAGCCTTGTATTTTTTGTAAGTGTCCATTAATCTTTCTTCTTTCCATTTGGACACAGAGGCTTTTGAACCATAACCATTAGCTACTAGTTCTTCTATCATTTGGGCTCTCTTGGCTTTTGCATCTTTACTTGTTGCAAGTTTGTCTGCAATAAGTTGAGCTCTTCTTGTCAGCTCTTCCATGGAGAGTCTCTTTAGTGTATGGGCTTTGATCTTGCTGTTCTTGGTAATATAAGACATCAGTTGATGTCTTTTGTCTTCCTCAGCAATTCTGTCTAGGCTAGCCTGCCTTTGAAGTTCGGCTTCATAAGCCTGTAGCTTTTCATCCAGGCTTAAGTCCAAGTCATCCCTTTCTTCCAGAAGTTTCCAAATCTGATCTTCCTTGGCTTTCTTCTGAACTGCCACTAAACTCTTCTCAAGAAGTTCTGCTGATTGAGAGATTGAAGAAGGGTTTAGTACAGTCATAGTGGTAACTGTTGTAATAGGCCTAGGAGGAACAAGAGTTGGTTGAGTAGGTTCAGTTGATCTGGAAGGCTCTTGTTCAGCAGTTTGAGTGTTGGAAGTGTTAACATCTGATGGGTTGACAACTACTGAAGGTTTGTCAACTACTGAAGGATTGTCTTCAGTACTTTCTGAGTCTTCATCAGAACTTTGTCCATTAGAGGTTTCTTCATTGTGCCCTTAGGATTCATCAGACTTTTCAGCATCTTCTATTTCTTGAATAGAGACACCAAACTGTTGGGCCAGTTTTTCTTTTCTGGCTTGGTTTCTTTGTTCTCTCTCTTGGATAGCCACTCTTGCCTTTTTCCTGGCTTCAACTGACTCCATAGGTTCCTTAGTTTTCTCCCCCTTTTTGGCTTCATCAGGTTTTGATGTTGAAGGTTGGGAGAACTATAGGGGAATTAGGGATTAAGTGGACTTTAACCTGATCTGGTGTGACTAGCTTCTTGAGCATAGATACACCAGGTCCAGGACCTTCACTTGTAGCCGTCAATTCAGTAGTTTTGTGTTTTGAAACATCATCCAAGTCAATGGAATCATCTGAATCCCTGATTACATCCTCAATGAGGACTGTATCAGTTACATCATGAGCTGAGCCCAACTCAGTTGTCTCATGTACCTCTTTTTCTTGGTTCAGAGGATTTCCTACCTCAAGCATTAAGCCTTCATCAGTAGTTGCCACAGTTGAGGTCTTAGCTATGTTGCTTCTTGCCTCAGATCCACCACTGGGTGGTAAATGAGTAGTAGCAGCCTCAAAAGTACCAAGAGTTTCTTAGTTTGGGGCTTAGAGACCCTGGTTCATCCTCATTTCTTTGGTTAGGGCTTTGAGTGTCCACATCCATGTCAAATTCTGAGGCTATGTCCCCTGTTTGATGTGGTTGTTGGGGACTGACATGTTTAGATGGGACTTTCTCTTTTAGCCCAGAGAGAAGTTTGGCTATTTCAAAATCAGGTTCAGAAAGTTGGGGTGCTGGTTCAGTAGTTTGGGCAGTGGGTTCAGCAGTTTCAAAAGAAGCATCAATAGGAATGGTTTTCTTAAGTCTTTTTCTTTTGAAAAGAATTGTGATTGGTGCTCTTGGTGGGGTTTGAGATGGATGAGACTGAGAGGATGTTTCAGTCACATCTTTAAGAAGTGCAGATTGCACAATAGTTTGTTCAGGCATCTCAACCTCCTGAACAGCTTTTCTTTTTGGTTTGGTGGGTTTTTGTTTTTGTTCCTTGGGTTTCTTGGCCTTTAGGGGTGTAGGTTTGGAAGATGAGGGTTCCATGGGGACTGGTTCTGGTTCCCCTTGGTCATCTTCTAACCAGGCAGCCTGTTTGTTGTGCCTAGAGTATGCTTGTGAGGTTAAGGGTTTCAAAATTGCAGTTTTACCCACAAGCACCTCATCACCCAGTTCTTTGATTATGCATTGCATAATGAACCTTGGGTATAACAAAAACTTCTTTTAGTGTTATTATGATGTAACACCAACTCATTAAAGAAAAGTTTTGATGCCCTGTATTTTGTTTCATTCACAATGGAATGAAAAATTGGTTGAAAGGTTGAGGGCATCTGGTCATAAGACCCTGTTTTAGGACTCAAACACATAATTATATAATGAAACAAAAGTTTGTATTTTGGTTCAAAATACTTTTTAAAGATTGTAGATTGTGAGAGAGTACCTTGATAACCACATTCTGTCATGGTTAGGTGGATTTCAGAGTTTGCAACCTGTTTAGGGGCATTCACATCATTCAACCCCAGTCTAATTGCAAGTGTGGCCGGTGTGATGGCCATTCTTCTCCCTTTGATTGTTGAGTTGAGGGAGATAACCTCATTATCCACCATCACTGTCTCAGCATTAGCCCAGAACTCATTGAGAGTTTCAGGATGTATTGGTGGGTCTATTATGAGAGCGGTTATATATTGGGATTTGACGACAAGATCAATGATCTCATCGTATTGGGACCAGACTTCTTGTTTCTCTAAGTAGGCTCTAAGATTGTGTCCCTGTTTTAAAACTAAATCCATGTGGTTTGTGTGTGATTGAATCGAACAGTGTTTTTGCAGGTTTAGGGTTTGAGAGCTTTTTGAGAGAGAAGGAGGGAATTTTTGCTTTTTGAATGGATAAGTGTTGGAAAAAGGTATTTATCAGAAGTTTTGAACCGCTTAGGTCAAACTTCTTTATCAGAAGTTTTAAACCGACTAGGTCAAACTTCTTTATTAGAAGTTTTAAACCGCCTAGGTCAAACTTCTGATGTGGGAAAAGTCTGATTTGCCCTTTTTGACTAAACTGCTGATGAAGAATTATTTTCATCAGTAGTTCCCACTTTCTCTTCAGTAGTTTTGAACAACTGATGAGAATACTTTATAAATACTTTTATTCATAACTTCTGAAGGTTGTTTTATCAGAAATTAATCACTTTTCAGAAAAATATTCCCATACTGATGTTTTGTTCATCAGTAGTTTCTCTCTTGTTTGTTTTTCAGAAGTTTTCAATTTTGAAAACAGATGTAAGTGAAAAATGAAAAATATGTGCAAAAAAGTAAAGAGAAACACTAACAAATTTAGCATCCCAAGCATGGATACTAACTTCTTAAATGTTGATGTGTCAAGGGGTTTAGTGAATATGTCAGCTATTTGATTAGTTGTTGCTACATGTTTCACTTCAATCTTGCCTTTTTCATAGCAATCTCTTATGAAATGATACCTGATTTCAATATGTTTGGTTTTTGAAAACTGAACAGGATTTTGAATGATGCTAATGGCAGATTTCTGTCTACAAGCAATGGTGTCTTGGTTTCTTTGATTCCATAATCAAGAAGTTGATACTGGAGCCATTGTATCTGTGATGTACAACTTGCAGCTGTAATGTATTCAGCTTCCGCAGTTGAAGTTGCAACAGATGTTTGTTTCTTTGATTGCCAGGACACTAGACAGTTTCCTAAGAATTGACAACCACCAGATGTTGATTTTCTTGACATTTTACATCCTGCATAGTCACTATCTGAAAAAGCTGATAACTTGGTATTGCTTGAAGCAGGATACCAAATTCCAAGTGTTGGAGTTCCTTTCAGATATCTGAAGATTCTTTTGACTGCAATGAGGTGTGATTCCCTAGGAGCTGATTGATATCTAGCACAGACACATGTTGAAAACATAATATCTGGTCTAGAAGCAGTTAGATATAAAAGGGAACCTATCATACATCTATACATGGTTTGATCAACCTGTTTTCCTTGATCATCTGGTTCAACTTGTGTGGTTGGTGTCATGGGAGTGGAACATGATTTACAGTCTTGTAAAGAAAATTTGTTTAATAATTCTTTAACATATTTTGATTGATGTATAAAAGTTCCATTTGTTTGTTGTTTGATCTGTAGTCCCAGAAAGTACTGCAGTTCTCCCATTGTACTCATCTCAAATTTTGATTGCATGAGTTTCTTAAATTCATCACACAGTTTTGTGTTTGTTGAACCAAATATGATATCATCAACATATATTTGAACAAGTAAGATATGATTTCCAACATGTTTTATGAAAAGAGTTTTATCAATGGCACCTCTTGTGAAGTTATTTTTGAGTAAAAAGGTTGAAAGTGTTTCATACCAGGCTCTTGGAGCCTGTTTGAGCCCATAAAGAGCTTTGTCTAGTTTGTACACCCACTCAGGATGAGAAGGATCCTCAAACCCAGGTGGCTGACAAACATACATTTCCTCTTTTATCTTTCCATACAAAAATGCACTCTTAACATCCATTTGATAAACTTTAATTTTGTTGGAAATGGCATAGGCCAGAAATAACCTGATGGCCTCAAGCCTTGCAACTGGAGCAAAGGTTTCATCATAGTCAATTCCCTCTTCTTGAGAGTAACCTTGTACTACCAGTCTTGCCTTGTTCTTTATAATCATACCAGCTTCATCTTGTTTGTTCCTGAAAACCCATCTTGTGCCAATTGGTTGCTTGTTTGGTGGTAAGGGACAGATTTCCCAAACCTGTTACTTGTTGAATTGAAGCAATTCATCTTGCATTTCTTGCACCCAATTGTTGTCTTTGAGGGCTTCCTGGTACTTCTTTGGTTCCAACTGTGAAATAAATGCTGAGAAGAGACAAAAGTTGGAAAGCTGGTTTCTTGTAAGAACACCTGATGCAATATCACCCATGATTTGATCAGGTGGATGATCTTTGTGTTCTATCAGTTGTTGTAAACCACTGACAGGTGTTGGTGGCTCATGTTCTTCAAACAAACTACTGAGGTCTATTATATCTGGTTCAGCAGTTTCAATGTCTTCAGTAGTTGCAGGTGCTGATGCAGATGTTTGAGTTTGTTCCTCAGCATTTGTTGAATCAGAAGTTTGTGAAACTTCTGATGGTTTTGAAGTTGACTTAATGACTGTTTAAGGAGTCCATGGTGCTGGATCCTCATCATCAAACCTTTGATCACCATAATAAGTAGGTTTGGATGAAGTGACAGTCTTTTCAGGTCCAAAATGGAAGCTGTCAAGGTCAAAGAGTTCAGCAGGATGTGCTGGAATGAGAGTGTGTTTTGACTCATTGAACTTGACATTCAGTGTTTCTTCTACTATCCTGGTTCTTGAGTTAAAAACCTTGTAGGCTTTTCTAGTTGAAGAATAACCAAGAAAGTAACCTGAATCAACTTTGGCAGCAAACTTTGAAATAGATTCCTTAATGTTCAAGATGAAACATTGACACCCAAAAGCCCTGAAAAAGGAGATAAGGGGCTTCATGCCATGAAGAACTTCATAGGCAGTCTTTGAATGTCTCTTGACAATAAGGACTCTATTTTGAACATAACATGATGTGTTAACTGCTTCTGCCCAAAAGTATAATGGTAGGCCAGAATCAGCTAACATTGTTCTTGCTCCTTCTATTAAAGTTCTGTTCTTCCTTTCTACCACACCATTTTGTTCAGGAGTTCTGGGAACACTGAATTGTCTAATAATCCCTTTAGACAAACAGAATTCATCCAGAGTTTTGTTCCTGAACTCTGTCCCATTATCACTTCTAATGGTTTTGACAGGTAGAGAATATTGCTTCTCTACTTGTAGAATGAAGAACTTGATGATTTCAGCAGCCTCATCCTTGGAAAATAAGAAGAATACCCATGTAAATCTTGAGTAGTCATCAATGATGACCAAGCAGTACTTCTTCTTACCAAGGCTCATGATTTTTACAGGCCCAAATAAGTCCATATGGAGTAGTTGAAGACATGCAGTTGTTTTTGATTCTTCAATAGACTTATAGGAGGACTTATGCTGTTTTCCCTTTAAACAGGATACACAGTGTTCTTGACACTGGTATACTTTTAAGGGTAGACCTCTGACCAAGCCCATTTTTGTGACTTTATTTATGGTTTTAAAGTTCACATGGCCAAGTCTCCTGTGCCAGAGATCAGTCTCTGAAGTTGATGCCTTTGAGAAGAAACAGGCAGTGTTGTTCAGTACTTTGTCTTTTTTAATGTCCACTGCATAGACATTGCCACATCTTTTGGCTATCAACAAAGTGTGATCTTCATTGATCTTCTCTATCAACTTCTGGCCTTCTGGTGATATGATCTTGCATGCTGTCTTTGTGAAAAAGGAAGAATATCCTTTATCACACATTTGTGACACACTCAGCAAGTTGTACTCAAGGTTTTCAACCAGATTGACCTTGTCAAACTGTATTTTGCCAGAGGAGACATTGCCATGTCCTAGCACATATCCCTTAGCATTGTTCCCAAAGGATACATATCCATCTCTTTGACTGATAAAATTATTTATTAGGTATCTGCATCCTGTCATGTGCATTGAGCCTCCACTGTCTACATACCAAATGCTATTTAAGCCTCTGGAAACTCTCTGCACAAGATAGCAAATTAGTTAGATTTAGGAACCCAAGCCAGTTTGGCTTTGGGTTTGCTCTTGAGAACATTTACAGTTTGTTCTTGACCAAGTTGAGAAATCCATGTCTTTTTGGCAATGGATTTTTCATTAAGAGCAATGGTGGTATCCTTTTGAGGACCACCATCAACTTTGGTCATCAGTAGTTGTACCATGTTTATGAGATCTTTAATCTCAGCAGTTTGTGAAACTGCTGATGATTTAGGTCTAACTACTGAAAGAGAATTTTGAGAAAAAGATCTTTGTTGAGATTTTGTCTTTTTCTGAGAAAAGGTGTTTACTGGTTGTTGTTTCCTGGGAGAAAAAGTTTTTACAAAATCATTTTTGATTTGCTTTCCCACAACCAGTTGTTGATTTTTCTTGTTGTACTAAATACCTTTTCTGTATCTGCAAAATTCTGTCTTGTGGTTGAACAGACCACAGATTTCACATTCTTTTGTCTTTTCTTTCAAAGACAAGTTTCTGACTGTATTGATTGGTTTTAGGTCATCAGTAGTTTTCAGGTTCTCAACTCCTGATGTAGTTGAAACTACTGATGGCTTAAAGTCAGAATTAATTAGTACTTCTGAAGAACTTTCTTTGTGAGTTTTTAGAAAGTTCTCATGGAAAGATGTGCATTCTTTCTCTTCAGAAGTTTCACCTGAAACAATTTTTCTCCCATCTTCAGTAGTTTTGGGGGAAAAATATGTTGGTGTTTCAGTATGATTGTACCCTATGCCAAACCTAACATTTGAAGCACTTTGTTTGTTTAGCAATAGTTGGTACCCCTTAAAAGATTCAACCCATTTTTCACATGTGACCTTGGTGTCAGCAAGCTCTTGTCTGACATTTCCTAGGTCATTTATCATGATTTTAATTTGTGCTTGGGTTTCAATAGCGGTGTTAGTTAATTTAGAAACTTCTTTTGTTTTTGCAGAAAGTTTTCTTTCTAAATCACATTTCATCTGAGTGAATTTTCTCTCAGAGTCATTTGCTTTCCCTTGTAAGTGCACATTAGTCTCTCTCTTATGAGAGCAAAAGATTCTTTGCAAGAAGTTGAACAAAGTTTTGTCAAAGATTCTTTAGATACATGTGACAAGGCAGATTTTGAGGTGCATCCCTCAAATGCCATTAAGGCAAAGTTCTTCCTGCCATTGTCAGGCTCTCCCCAGTTGATGTCAAACATCTTGTTGTCTGCATCAGGATTACACTCTGTGGTGTCAAAAGGAAGACTGCTCCAGTTAACATACCTTGAAGTAAATAAACTTTGTTGAGAAGGTTGCTGAGGCTATGGAGGTTGTTGAGCAGCTGGAAAGGGAGGGATTGATTGTTGGCTCTGCATCTGTTGAGCAGGCATCTGTACATATTGTACTTGTGGCACATATTGGTGTTGTGGAGCTTGTGCATGTACAAAATGTGCACTCCCTTGTGTTCCATTATTCCTGTTATAATTGGGGTTAAAATTATTTCCAGACTGAGATTGGTTAAAGCTAGAGCTTCTACACTCTCTAGCAAAGTGTCCCAACTTTTGACACTTGTGACATCTAAGTTTAGATTTGTCAAAACCATTTTTTGTTGAACTGTTGAGTCCTGGAAACTTCCTTCTTGACCTTTTGTAAAATTTATTTGTTTTAAACTTAACATGGCCAGTTGGTGTAAAATATCCATTTCTTCTAAGTCATCACTGCTGAAAATTTTCAAATCATCCATGATAAAACACATGTTATCAGCAGTTTGACCAAAATCATTATTGTCATAACCTGGGAATGATCTTTCAGATGAGATCCCAGCAGTTATGTCAATATGGTCAAAAGATCCAAAACTATTTGAACAAGTTGGTGAGTCTTGTCCTAATAGTGCTGTACTACCTGGTAGATAGTCATCAGCAGTTTTGCCAGAACTTTGTAACTTTTTCTTTTGATCAATTTCTCTTTCAAAAGTAAGTAATCTCCCATGAAGTTTTGTAAGAGTGAGGGAGCTAAAGTCTGGTGAAGATCTTAAGACTATAGAGTATGTTTCCCATTTTTCAAGTAAAGACCTTAAAAATCTATGAAGCATAGATACAATTGTGTAGGTCTGACCATTTAATTTTAGCTCAGATATTAATGAGGAGAATCTTTCAAATTGTTGTGTTAAAGTTTCCCCATTAATGTGAGCAAAAGTTTCATATTGTTGAGCCAGGATTTCTCTGGTGTTGGCAATCACCTCTTCAGTTCCTCCAAACTGTTCTTTGAGGCAGTCCCAAAGCTCTTTGGCACTATCACAATGTAATAGGCCAGAGTAGATTTCATTTGGGAGTGCCATTGCCAACATAGAGAAAGCTTTAGCATCAAGCTCAAGTTTTAGGAAATCATCATCTGTGTAGTCTTTTGGGTCTTTTGGAATTTCTTCTTTAGTTTCAAGATTAATGTTTACTGGTTTATGAGGACCATATATCATAGATTTCCAGCAACCTGTGTTGGTCTGTGATAAGGTATGTGCCATTCTCCTTTGCCAGATGTTATATTCATTTCTTACTAGCATAGCAGGTTTATTGGCAGAACCAGTATTTTGAGGATCCATTTTAAAGAGTATTGATTTGTCAAATATCTCTTAAAGTGATGGATGTTGATAAAAGTGAGCTTATAATCCTTTATTGAATATCAATAAGAGTCTGTGTCTGATTCTCAATGTGTTAGATTGATATGTGATCAGATAAACCAGAAGCTCTGATACCAATTGTTGGATCAGTATTGCTCTTTGAATGAACTTGCTAGTGAACACTTAGGTGTTTAGCAAGTTCTTGATCAGTGATAGCACAGCGGAATGTTATGAGTTTAAAGATACACTTATCAACATGAGTTATTACTCCCCTGGATGTTTGAGAAACTAATAAATGATAAGTATTTATTAAAAATCTAAGTATTGAATGAGAATGAAACACTTAGACAGATTCTCAATAAATATGAAATGGAAATAACAATAATATGCTTTGAAGGATTTCTGTATTAAAATCAATGTCTAAAACAGAGGGATGAACCCTTCTATTTATAGACTTTACAAATACATGAACCTTGCCAAAAAGCAAGTTCAGAAACAAGTTGCAACAAGTTGCAATCTTGGAACTTGTACATAAAGTAAAAGTAATACTAAACTAATAAACTACTGATACAAAAGGCGGTGGAAAAGATCTTCTCATAAGTACTGATGAATGACAAACTACTGATGAGTAGTTTGTCTTCAGTAGTTCTACAGTAGAAATGTCTGGTTTGGACTTCAGAACTTCTGATGACTTTTCTTCTTCAGTACTTGTGTAATCTCTTCTTCAGCAGTTTGATCTTCCTTCTTCAGCAGTTCTTTACTTAGAATATTTTGACAGAAGTGAATTAGACTAAGGTTTGCAAAAGTGGTTTCACCAATCCTCTTTGTCCTAACAATGGCTTACCTCCCGAATACGATGTCGTTGCCGCTCAGCTCCATCAATCGCTGCCATCATGGGACAATGCCATTAACTTGCTTGACGCGGAGGAACGTCGCCAACAAGCAAGACAAACTCCGGACCCGGTCGTTGCGGCCGCTGTTCCGGCACCGGCTCAACAGCTCCCTACGACCACCCCTGAGAAAAACCAATCTCGTGATACCAATCAATCTTCTCAACAACGTGGACCAAACCGTTTTAATCAACAAAAGAGGCCCAATAATAATAGTCAATATTATCGGCCCCACTCAAGATATGTTAATAATAACTCTCAGGCCCAATATGGCTCTAATAATCATTCGCAGCTTACTTGGGGACCCCCACAACAGTGGGCCTACCCACCCTGGTGGGCTCCACCTTCTGGCCCAAATGGTGGTTGGGCCCCACCGCCATGTCCATATCCAACCCAATCTGGTTGGGCTGGGCCTTGGCAGCGGCCCAACTCCGAGTCCAAAAACCGGTCCAATAAAGGGTCCAATAATAATAAAAACACTAATCAGGCTTATGTTACAGATTTTGATCCACTGCAGCCAACCGATATTGGACAGGCGTTTTAAGCTCTATCTGTAGACGCAGATGACCCAAACTGGAATATGGACATCGGGGCCTCGGATCACCTCTCTGATGAGGAAGGTATGTGTACTAACTCTCCATTGTTTACATCCATTAAATCTATACTGGTTGGAAATGGCCAAAGAATGCCAGTATTAGGATCGGGACATGGTTTTTTCCAAAACGATCAAAACAACTTACACCTTAACAACGTCCTTTATGCCCCACAAGTAATCAAAAACCTCATATCTGTCCGCAAATTTACCAAAGATAATTTTGTTTCTGTTGAGTTTGATCCTTTTGGCTTTTCTATGAAGGACCTCAAGACTGGGAAGCTCCTGAGCTGTCACGACAGTGATAGCAATATCTATCCATTCACTGCACCTTTTCCAACCACACCATCCGTTTTTGCTGCCTTTGCTCCTGAATTATGGCATGACCGTTTAGGCCACCCAGGAGCTTCCCAACTCATATATTTTGCAACTCTTGTCAGATTGCTAAACATAAACGACTACCTTTTGTTTCGTCTATTTCTCGTACAATTTTACCTTTTGATATCGTGCATTGTGATCTTTGGACATCACCCATTACATTCACCACAGGTTACAAATACTATATGATTTTGATTGACGATTTTACAAATTACATGTGGGTTTTTCCACTTCGCTATAAATCTGAAACTGTCACCAAATTCATAAAGTTTTACACCTACATCAAAACTCAATTTCATCTCCCGATCAAATCGTTCCAATGCGATAATGGGGGAGAATTTGACAACCACCAATTCAAAAATTTTGCCACTGATCACGGCATCCAATTTCGTTTTTCTTGCCCTCATACCTCTCAACAAAATGGTCGTGCCGAACACATGATTCGTCGCATAAACGAAATCATGCTTTCGCTACTTACCCATGCTTCGGTCCCATCCACATACTGGGTCGAGGCCGTTCACACCGCTGTCTACCTACACAACATTTTAACCACCAAACTTCTTAACAAATTCACTCCCACAACGGCCCTCTACCTTAAACACCCCACCTACGATCACCTAAAAGTGTTCGGATGCATATGCTTTCCTAACCAATCCTCTACCCGACCTCACAAACTAGCCGACCGCTCAACACCATGTGTTTTTCTTGGTTACCCGGCTGACTATCGCGGCCACCGTTGCCTAAACCTTCAAACCGACAAAACCATTTTTTCCCGCCATGTTACCTTCAATGAAACATCTTTTCCTTTTGACGATCCGCATTCCATACCTGACTACACCCCACTTGAGCTAGATCTTGCCTCACCCCTCATCCTGACGGTACTCTTTATCGAAGCCTCGCCGGTGCATTACAGTACTTAACGTTTACAAGACCTGACATCACCTATGCCGTGCAACGCCGATATCTATTCATGCACGCTCCCCGAGAGCCTCATTTTCAGTATTTAAAATGTATCTTACGGTACCTAAAAGGGACGTCTCATCATGTATTTCACATTCGCCCATCCAAATCACTTAAACTGACTGCCTATTCAGATGCTGATTGGGACGGGTGCCCGGATTCACGACGTTCTACGTCCGGATATTGTGTCTATTTGGGTGAAAATCTTGTTTCATGGTCTTCTAAACGTCAACATACAGTATCTTGGTCCAGTGCCGAGGCAGAATATCGCGGGGTTGCTAACACTGCTGCGGAAACCTCCTGGCTTCGGAATCTGCTACTTGAACTTCACATCCCTACTCGCGAAGCCAGGATAATTTTCTGTGACAATGTTTTTGCTTTTTATTTGTCTGACAACCCGGTTCAACACCAACGCACCGAACACGTGGAAATTGACATTCACTTATTCCAAGAAAAAGTTCGCATTGGACATATTCGCGTTCTTCATATACCCGCAGATTATCAACATGCAGATATATTCACAAAGGGCCTACCAAAACAATTGTTCAATTGTTTCAAGTCCAGTCTTTGCGTTCGTTCCACAAACGTTGCGACTGCGGGGGAGTATTAACCGACATAATATTTCTGGAATATTCCATGCGAGTCAATATTATCAATGTGATTAATTTATATATTATTACTTAGTTGACTTTCCTTCTTTAGTCCTTGATCTTTTTGGTCGATATACTTTTTCCCACACCACTCAATTAAAATTTATAAGATTATTCGACCTCGACCATAAAAACTCCTCATAATACCTTCCAACTTATATATTATTTTCCCTGGAGCAATGTCAAGCGAAAAATAATATATGGGCAAACTCTCCAAAACCAATTTAATGAGGGTAACCCTCCCTCTAATGGAAAGAAATCTAGATTTCCAAGAAGCCAATCGAGCCTCAAAAACCTCTATAACCGGACACCAATGAGTGCATCGGTTCATATTAGAACCCATTCTAATCTCCAAATTAATCAAATGGGATCTCCCCCAGCCTACAAACAAGAACCAACCATTAAACTAACCTATTCTCCACCCAATCCAACACCAAACAAGTGAGGTTTATGGATGTTTTTCCTACACCCTACAACCACACACTTTGTTCTTGATTATGAGTAGCTAAACACTTTGTAGTTGTTTAGGTTTGATGAACTAGACTATTATGTTTTGATTCTTTGACTTTGGTTTTGATTGAATGTATTTATTTACATGTTTAAGTTTAGATTTTCGTTTCTGATATTTACGTGCTGATGTTGATTGATTTGATTGTCTATTTGTTGATTTAATCAGTCTAGAAACTTAGAAATGTACTCTAGATTTAGAAATCAATCTATGTTGTTAATTGGTAGGTTTTCAGTCTAGACCTTGAATGTTAGAAATCTAATTCAAGTTTAATAACTTCTAATATCAATTAACTATGGTGCGTAATAAATCCTAATTCCTAAAGGTGAGAATTGAAATCTAATTTAGGATTGGTAGGTTATTAGTTTGGTATTGTTGGGCAGTTTGGGTGGTCGGTAACTCCGGTTCATATAAGTAGGAGTTGATCATACTAACCTGGTTTGCACTGATAAGGTAAAGATAAAAACATGTGAGGCCACCGACAAACCAAAGTGAAATAAAACAATACGCCATTAATACAACCGCTGTAGGGGATTCCTTCATCGCACACCGGAGTGTACCCTCGTTATCGTTCATCAAGACCTTTATGTTATAAGCTGACACCGAAAATACATAGATGCATAGAAGTGTTAATGAATATAGAAATAGAAAAAAGAAAGGATAATTCCGCTGGATCACAAGATAATTATGGGTAAATGAATAAAATATATATAGAAAAAAAATATAAACATTTAAATAAAACACACTTAAAATAACCAAAAAGCCCTCACATGCAAGGCATCTGAGGGAATTAACTGGGTAAATTAACTCAGTTAGGGTTAAAGGTTTGAATTTGCAACAAATAACAAAGGTTAAGGTTGATTAGAGTACTTTTTAAAGATAAAAGATGAAATACACTTTTAGTAATACATAATGGTTGTTTTCTGTAATTTTGTCTATATAATATTATACACATAAGACTATAGGGTGTGGTGTACACTTCCACCCTCTTCCCCCAAGTCCTCATCATCTCC
The DNA here is from genome assembly GCA_028751855.1 of Ambrosia trifida. Classification (NCBI taxonomy): domain Eukaryota; kingdom Viridiplantae; phylum Streptophyta; class Magnoliopsida; order Asterales; family Asteraceae; genus Ambrosia; species Ambrosia trifida. The sequence continues at coordinate 111,783,626 of CM054128.1, forward strand.
CCTCATCTTTCCCCCCACAAGGGGGTGGTGTTCCCCTTCACTTTTCCCCTCCACTTTCTACCACACAAACAATATAATAATGTCACACCCTCAAATTTCACTTGCGGGGTTTTACCGTGAGGCACGTGACACACTAGGATCTAAGTCAACAATCACAATAAATGACAACTAAATGTAAAATACGTAGATCAAAACACCAAGTTTTTAATAACATGAAAACAGTAGCGGAAGCTTTAACGTGTTTACAATCCCAAAACATGATAACATAGTCTGAAATATTTATTCAAAACATGCAACTAGAAGACCCTAGAAGCCATGCAAGACCCGTACGCCTAGTCCATTTGCTGCTACCTTAGCGAACTGAGAAAAAATGCCTAAAAGATGTCAACATATAATGCTGGTGAGTTCACAGGTTTTTATAAAACGTTCCAAAAGTGTACCAAGTTCAATCCTGTCAATACTATGTCATGTGTACGCTAGCTAGGTGTAAGTTCTGCTACTACTACGATTGGAAAACCATTACTGGCCACGAATACATGAATACGAATACAAGTTTAAGCCAAACCGAATAATGAATACAAGTTCTGCATAAATCGAGACAACATGCACCCGCCCGGCTCCCAGCCGTCAAGTAGAGCAGGTCACGCCTAATAGATCTATCCACATTTCCCCCGTTGTGCTACCCTGCACATTCATGGCTTCCCCCGGGACTTCAACAAACCGTATAGTAACCAAAAATCGACCATAGTATGACATAAGTTTAAGAATATGAATACGTAGCATGTTTCTCCCAAAAAAGTAAAACCAGAAAAAGTTAGGTTGTGAAACTCACTTTAGATTGCGTTCTTCTTAATAGACAATCAGACAATGCAATGATAGTCCCTAGTATTGGCAACCTATCATTTAATGCGTATGAGTACCTGGACTATTAACCCGTAGACCAACAAGTACCTAAGTGTCCAGACCATAACCGTGTACGTTTGAAACCATGTTTGAACGTTAAACTGGCCACATAAGAAAAGACCTGACATCCCCCGTGTTAGTTAAATACAAGTAACCAAGAAATCACACGTAAACATGCACTTAATACGGACAACATTTCACTAAGGTTATCATACAGTCCACATATTGCATATACAAATCCAAACACGTGTTATCAGGTCTCTAGACATGTCACGGGGTTCTAAATATGTTCCTAGGTGTCAAACCATGTTCCGGGATCTTAAAATACACTTACAGCAGCAAAACACACGATTAGGCATCAAAACACGCGATTAGGAATCAAACAGGCAATTAGGAAATCAAGCGAGTAGGAAGCCAACTTGCCTCCTGCAGTCTAGGAGCTACTTTTCGCGCGTTTAACCCTCCAAATCAGATCCGAAACATGTAAAAACACCCAACATCAATCTAAAATCATTAAGCAACATATTCTAATGAAAACCCCCCAATTTATCCTTAGTCTAACACCCTAATTGCAAGCATTTCTCAAAATGGAATAATATTATGAAAACATCACATTAAGCATGCACAACTTACCTTAAATGGAAAATATCCAGATTTCATCACATAGCAACGTTGCAAATCATCATCCTACTGTTACTACATCATCATAGTACAAACCCTAACATCATACAATCATCAAATCATACTATAACATCCTAAATCCTCCTAAATCGCTCAAACGGGTCAAAACACATATTATCATCAAAGCACATCAAACAACCTTCAAACTCCTAGATAAACATCCTAATAACTTATCCATTAGAACATCAAACACATAAGAATCCCCATGTTTTAATCATAAAAATCCGTTCTTTGCATGTATATTTCACATATAACTCATATAAGGGATTAGACTTGTTTTAAACCTGTTTTTCAAAGGTTTTCAAAGACACAAACTCTACAGGTCTGGACCTTTAGGGATCAAAATAACGACATGATAAAAGCTTAGGATGGATAACGCACGTTAGATTATGCTAAGGAGAGTGTGTAGAGCTTGAAAATGGTAGGATTTAGGGTAAAAAAGAGTTCCAGAGGTTGAGTATGGTGTGGGAGAGGTTTGGGGCGAGTTAGGGTTTCAAAAATGATGCTTTACAAATCAAGGGTGGTATTTATAGCTAATCCAAGTCGCCCCTGCTATTACAGGTGAGTAGGGCTCTACTCGCCCCCTGCATGTGCGTTTGGGTTTTCTGCACGTTAAACACTATTTGAACATATATAAACACGTATTCACATACCGACAAGTCATATAATGATTATAAACACATAATGCATGATAACTAACACGTGTTTGCATTAAATCCGGTGCCCCACAATCACCTACCCTTGTACAGATGGTTATGGACCGACTCCCAATGATCCCCCAGATCATTGTAACTACTCCCGATGATTCCCCGAACCATCGTAACAACTCAACTGGCCCAGTTAAGTATTATGTATACATGACTCGCTAAGGTAGACTTACTAGTTTAAGTAAAGTTACTAGCTTGAGTTTGCCGGGTGTCACAAATAATATTAAAAGTTGATCGGGGCAGACGGGAAGGATTCCCCTTCCCTGACCTCTTCTTCGTTCCCATACCTCACATCCTAAAATGGAAAAAAAATTTTTTGACAAAAATGGTGAAATTGGAAATGGAGGAATCTAAAATTTTTGTGGACACCCTAACATGCATAACAATCATCAAGTGTCAACTTTATTCATTTTTTTTAATTTGATACGCAAGCAAAGCATTATTGGTTGTACGTGGTGTGGCCTTTCATAAACTCATGAGCCACAATAAATGTTTTGTGGTGGGACACATTAATCATAGTTTGGTATCAATCCCGTTCATGATACCCAAAAAAAAAATCCCGTTCATGACTTTTCTCCTCGGTAGTCCTTTCAATATATGAAACGCGATATTTGCGGCTACCCTTCAACCTAATACTAATACGTTAACGCTTAATTATGTCTTGCCGGTTTCAAACATATTTTAAGATTGGACGGCTAGAAAAAGATTTCAAACAGGTTAACACCAGTGGTTAAGTTTCGATAAGCCCAATTAGGAACGGAACAACGTCACTTTAGTTAGGGTGGTAGGCGTGGTTTCGAGTATGAGGTAGTCAATCGGCTACACCACCCCTTCCCTTTCGGGTAGTTACTTTAGGGAACCAATTTCGGTGAGGAGAACCTGATGGGGAGAGAGAGAGAGAGAGAGAGAGAGAGAGAGAGAGAGAGAGAGAGAGAGAGAGAGAGAGAGGGGGAGTTAATAGTGTGTGTAAAATAATGGAACTCATGGTTTATGATATCTCAGGCTTAGGTGTTAAAAGTCATCACCTCTTGCGCCTAGGCCCAATTTTTAGGTGAGGCGATGCATTTGCGCTTTGAGTCGAGGAAATTGCGCTTTATTTCTTCAGGTGATGGTTTAGGCGCAAAATTCAGCTAGATTCCCAAATTTAGAGAGTTTCTGACTAAATTTATTAAATTATGGCTAGATTCTAACCAGATTTCTAGTTTTATTTAAGTAAAACTATTTGTATACACTAATATATCAATATTTTAAAACTTTTGAAATAACTAGATGAAAAATAGTATTATTTTAATATATTTTTACTTTATTTTCTTGTTCGTTTTTTTAATCTTAGGCCCTAGCTTTTTTTGCGCCTCCCGTTTAGGCCCCAGGCGAGGGCTATGCACCTTGAGTGCGCCTAGCGCCTTCGATAACTATGATCTCAGGGTAATAAATCTGATAACTATGAAGTTAGAATACTAT